>CM056059.1:226255246-228655246 GCA_029574335.1 Rana kukunoris | reverse complement strand
GACAGACGCCTACGTGAGCGACGTTCAGAACGCTGTCAAACCACTCGTCCCAGCTGGACCCCACCAAGGTTCCCTCCAGCTCCTCCGCCTCTCCCGGTTCCGCCCGCTTTCCCGCTTCAGGACCCTGAGCCCATGCAACTCGGGATGATCCGGGCTCCCCTCACGCCTGAAGAGAGGCAGCGTAGACGCCAGTCAAACCTGTGCCTGTATTGCGGTGGAGCAGGTCACTTCCTCCGCACTTGTCCCATTAGACCCAGTAAGTCTAGACCATCATCCACCTTCAATTACCACATTACCAACTTACCTCAGACTTATGTTGTCCTCTTTCTCTCCCTACAGCTCCCGGAGGGGGCGACCCGGCTACCGGCCATCGTTGACTCTGGGGCCTGCAGCTGCTTCTTAGACTCCGCCCTGGCCCAGAAGCTGCAGATCCCTTGTCGTCCTAAGGACCTCCCCTTACCGATCCATCTGGCAGACGGCTCACTTCCCCGCTCAGGACTTGTGACCCACGAAACCCTACCTATTCCTGCCGTCTCGGATACCGGACACCAAGAATACCTATGCCTAGACCTTATCCCGTCTCCTTTAGCCCCCATCATCTTGGGTCTTCCATGGCTACAAGTGCACCAACCCAGTATAGACTGGGGCGAAAAGGAGATCAAATTCCCCTCAGTCTATTGTGCCCAACACTGCCTCACACCTACTAAACCCGCTTGTGCTACCTTGATGACAGCGTCAGAAGACCTTCAACACGTTCCCGCGGTTTATTCAGAATATAGAGACGTGTTTGACAAACAACAGGCAGACCGCCTTCCTCCGCACCGGTCATACGACTGCCCTATTGACCTGTTGCCTGGTTCTAAGATCCCTTTCGGAAGAATTTTTCCTTTATCAGAGACTGAATTAGTAGCCCTTAAAGCTTACATCGACGAAAACTTAGAAAAGAAATTCATTCGTCCTTCCTCTTCCCCAGCTGGGGCAGGGATCTTCTTCGTCGAGAAAAAAGATGGCTCCCTCAGGCCTTGCATCGATTATCGGGAGTTGAATAAAATAACCATCAAGAACCGGTATCCCTTACCCCTGATCCCGGAACTATTCCAGCGATTCCGTTCAGCCCGGGTTTTCTCCAAACTCGACCTCCGGGGTGCATACAACCTCATCCGAATCCGGCCCGGAGACGAGTGGAAGACAGCTTTCAGGTCAAGGTTTGGCCACTTTGAATATCTGGTGATGCCTTTCGGGCTCTGTAATGCCCCTGCCACTTTCCAGCACCTGGTAAATGACATTTTCCGCCAATTCCTGGATGACTTCCTGGTCGTCTATCTAGATGACATCCTCATCTTCTCAGTATCCCTTGAAGTGCACCGGGTCCACGTTAAACAAGTCCTAACCATCCTCAGGCAACATAAATTATACCTTAAAGCTGAGAAGTGCGAATTTGAAAAGACCACCATTCAGTTCTTGGGCTTTACCATCTCGACCAATGGGATATCCATGGATCCGCAGAAAGTTAAAGCAGTCCAGGACTGGCCAGCTCCGACCGACAAAAAGGGGGTACAGCGGTTTATTGGCTTTGCCAACTTTTACCGAAGATTCATTGCCGGCTTTTCATCCACTGTGTCTCCTATTACCAAACTAACCCAGCAGGGATGTCGTTTTCACTGGTCCCAGGAAGCACAGGAGGCATTCACAAAGCTCAAAACCTTGTTTTCTTCCGCGCCTGTTCTAAAACACCCAGACCCAACCTTGCCCTTTATCTTGGAGGTGGACGCTTCAGAAATAGCCATCGGAGCAATCCTATCGCAGAGACAGGGACCTAAATCTCTGCTACATCCTGTAGCTTATGCGTCACGGAAACTAAGCTCCCCGGAAAGAAACTATGACGTCGGTGACAGGGAATTACTGGCCATTAAGTTTGCCTTGGAGGAATGGAGGTATCTCCTGGAAGGTGCCCTTCACCCCATTCTGATTTTTACGGACCATAAAAACCTAGAGTACTTGCGATCCGCCAAACGTCTGAGACCAAGACAAGCTCGTTGGGCCTTATTCTTCACTCGTTTTCAGTTCCACATCACCTTCAGACCGGGGTCTAAGAATGGGAAAGCAGACGCCCTTTCCAGAATGTTCACCGAAACACCCGATCCGCTGGAGCCTAGTACCATCCTAACCCCTAAGAACTTTTTATTAATTTCTCCAATTGACCTACTGACCTCTCTTAAAAGGGCCTCAGATCAATGCACCGACGAACTGGCACTCTCTCTGGAGAAACAAGACGGTCTACTGTGGTCACGGGGCAAAGTCTTTGTACCTACAGAAACAAGGCAATTGGTATTAAGCACATTCCACGATCACAAGCTGGCAGGCCACTTCGGAACACGGAAGACCGCGGAGTTGATCGGACGCTCTTTCTGGTGGCCAAAATGGAAATCAGACTGTAAGACCTACGTATCTTCTTGTACCCGCTGCCAACGTTGTAAGGGTCCGAACATCAAGTCCTGGGGCCTTCTCAAACCCCTTCCTGTTCCGGAACGCCCCTGGACAGATGTGTCAATGGATTTCATCGTAGACCTGCCTCCCTCCGAAGGCTTTACTACGATTCTAGTGGTAATTGACCGATTGTCTAAATTAGCACACTTCCTGCCTATGATTGGTACACCCTCCGCATCTGAGACAGCCAAAATTTTTTTTAAGGAAATCATAAGACTCCATGGGACACCCAAGAGCATCGTGTCAGATAGGGGTGTGCAATTTACTTCTAAATTCTGGAGGGAGCTCTGCAAGTCGCTTGAAATTAAGATCTGCCTCTCGTCTGCCTACCATCCGCAGTCCAATGGCCAGACAGAGAGGACCAACCAAACGTTGGAGCAATACCTCCGTTGTTTCTGTTCATCATCTCAAGACGACTGGGCCTCTTTGCTACCAGCGGCAGAGTTTGCCTACAACAATTCGGTACACTCATCTACTAACCAGACCCCGTTTTGGGCCAACCTCGGATACCATCCTACCTTCCTTCCGGACTCCATTCCTGAAATTTCGGTCCCAGCTGTCCAGGAACGTATAGTTGCCATGCAACAAAACTTCCAGAAACTCCAGGAGACCATGCACCAAGCCCAAAAGAGCTACAAGAAATTTTTCGACAGGGGGAGGAAGGACTGCCCGAATTTCGAAGCTGGCGAAAAGGTCTGGTTATCGGCCACAAACCTCAAATTACCAATCCCTTCCCGGAAACTTGGCCCTAGGTTCATCGGCCCATTTAAAATCAAGCGGAAGATCAACCCTGTGGCTTTCGAACTAGAATTACCAGACTCTTATAGGATCCATCCGGTCTTTCACGCATCCCTGCTCAAACCTTTCATACCAGACACCTTCCCTGGAAGAGAAGAACTCCCACCGCCTCCGGTGGTGATCGAAGGTGAAAAGGAATTCGAGGTGGAATCCATTCTGAGCTGTCGAAAGAGGGGGAGGCAACTTCAGTACTTAATCAAGTGGAAGGGTTACCCTCCTGAGGACAATTCCTGGGAGCCCTCCAGAAATTTACATGCCCCTCGGCTGATCCGAACGTTCCATCGGGACCATCCGGAGTTGATGAACAGTTTGGGCGTCCGGAGCCCGCCCCTTGGCACTGTCAGGGCATTAGAACTGCCCGTTCGCGGCCGTTTACCGCGAGCGCGCGCATGCGCGGCTCGGGCGCGCGCGTGCATGTATTAGGCGCGCGCGTGCGCGGTATAGGCGCGCGTTGCGGGCGCGCGCACGGGCGCGCACGGACACACTCCACATCCGACCAATCAGTGGCTTAGGCGGGCTATTTAAGCCAGCCTCTTCCTCCTGTCTGGTTGCTGGCTTGTCACAGCTTCTAAAGTGAATCTGATACTTACTACCTTTTGATCCTGATCCTTTGACCTTTGGCTATTGTTTACCGGACTGCTGCTTTTCTCCTGCTCCTTGACCTTTGGCTTGAACTATCGGACTTCCTGATTTCTCCAACCCTCCTGACCACGGCCTGTTTCCCGGATTAATCTTCTGCTTGCTCCCAGCTTCAGCTATCTGGACTTCCGGACCATCTCTGTGTGCTTCCTCAGCCGACCTCAGTGACCTGCTTCCAGATCAGTCTCTGCTCCACGGATCCAGTCTACGTCCACCTGTCGGTACCGGTGCCTCCGGGTGCGTCCGTCCCCCTGTACCCACTCCAGGGGGCGGATCGCGCTAGGTCGCAAAGGGAGCCGCCCTCAGCATCTCGGCCTTGGTGAGTTTATCCTTAAATACCGTGATAAGGGCACTATGTCAACACTTGGTAATGAGGGTGTCACAATACACCAAGAATACTCTTTGCCTGTAATGTGTATGTTTCTACAAACGCATGTATCGTTATTGATGTATTTTTCTTTTTGTTATGCTTTAATAAAATTCTTTGTGGAAAAAAAAAAAAAAAAAGCAGTATAGGGTGCTGTAAAGCGGAACCTGGCGCATTTTGGCTTAGAGAGCCGTCACCAGGGGCATATTACTGCACCCCCATGCTGCTTGCTTTTATACAACCTAACGCCCGCCCAAATAGGAGCAGGAACAGGAAATGGTATAACAAAACAGGAAATTATGTAATATTATATATATCACAGCTAAACCTAGCATATATATAAAAAATAAATCAGGCAAAGTGTGAAAAATAGATTGTTTTAAAGCATCTCTAAATAATCATAAAAACATAAAATGCGATCAAAGTCATCCTAACCTATAGATGTCATATAATAAACCACCTTTGGTTGGAATTGGATGATGGTAGTATCATCCTTATAGGGCAATGTGCAGAAAAAGGGGTGTTTGGGGACACCTCATATACTGGAAGTGATGTGCTGTGATCAGTACACAGTCATTAACGTCAACCGCTGGTGTCACAGTAAGGTGTATGTAATTCTGGGGCTAAGATCGTCACAAAAGCCTCTTAACTGGACCACCAAAAATGACCCCTGATGTGGGCATGTCCAAACATAGCCCACATCAGTGCAATGTTGACAGTGCAACAGTGGCCCACACATGACCCCAGGATATATCTTCAAATACAGCAACCAGATACATAATACATAAATAATAATAGACAAACAGATCAAACAAAAAGATCTAAAAGTACCATTGGGACATAGTGCATATTAGTGTTGAGCGGAATACGCCATATTCGATTTCGCGATATTGCGCGAATATATAGAAGAATATTCGCTAATATCGAATATTCGTGATATTTTATCCAAAAAAATTTTTGCGAAATTTCTCTAATGCGAAATTTCGCTAATGCGAAAATGATTGCGAAATTCTCATAAACGGAGATCATTTCCTGTATTACAAAACTAATATGCACTAAACACTAACTCTACACTAACTCTACTTAAAAGAAAGGAGAATAAGGGGGCAAAAGAAGGGCGGAGAAGATAATCGCGCAATATTCCTTTTGCCGAATATTCGAGTTATTCTGATTGGCTCTGATGCAAAAGAAGGGCGGAGAAGATAATCGCGCAATATTCCGTTTGCCGAATATTCAAGTTATTCTGATTGGCTCTGATGCAAAAGAAGGGCGCATCAGAGCCAATCAGAATAACTTGAATATTCGGCAAAAGGAATATCGCGCAATATTCCTTTTGCCGAATATTCAAGTTATTCTGATTGGCTCTGATGCAAAAGAAGGGCCGATTAGCTGATGCGATTCTTTTATGTTGCCGAAAATTCGCAATGCGAATTTTCGGCAACATAAAAGAATCACATCAGCTACTCGGCCCAGGGTCTCTCTCTAATCATACCAGCAATGCTTTTAGACGTCGATGGAGATCACTAGGATGTGATCTGTTTTACAAATAAATTTGAAAAAATACGAATATTCGCCATAGCGAATATTCGCCGCAATATTCGAGTTATTCGCAAATACTCGAATATGCAATATTCGTAGCGAATATTCGCAATGTGAATATTCGTGAGCAACACTAGTGCATATATGCCAACACGGTATGCAGGCAATATCATACTAGCCTCACTCTTTTTCACATCCTCCGGAGAGAAAAGGTCTGAAGCTGATTTTTTGTTAAGTCCAGGATGCAGAGTAGCACCAAGGTCTGCAATCCAGTGCATCTCCCGCTGGAGCAGAACCTTGTTCCAGTCTCCTCCCCTGGAGTTAGGATGAATCCTATACAGGATCAGAAACTGGATACTGGGAAACTTTCCCTTGTGTTGTTGTATGAAATGTCTCCCAAGAGGAAGCTCGGGGTTAGCCATTTTCATAGAACTAATGTGTCTGGAGGCTCGCTTATAGAATTGCAATTTTGTTTTGACCACGTAGAATCCAAGTAGAATCCACCACATTGGCACATCAACAGGTATATCACCCCTTCAGTCTGGGCACCCCCCACAAGTAAATGTGCCTATCCTTTAAATGGGTCTTTACGGAACACCCCTTTGAACTCACTGTTGACCAAATGGTCTTTGAGGGAGAATGCCCGTCGGTATGTAATGGCGGGTGTCTTCGTCATGAATGGACATAACATGGGATCAATACACAACAAGTGCCAGAACTTGGTGATAATGCCCTTGATGGCTTTATGTTGATTATGGTACTTTGTGATGATCCTGACTGTGTCAGTCTCATCACTTTTCTTTTTCTTAGGGCCAAATGGTAACTCATGTCTATCAGGTCCATTAGCGCATCTAAAAACTTTTTTTCAGACAGGCATGCGAATAGCCTCTTTGTAAAAGCCTCTCTCTTAGGGCATTAGCCTCCAAGTTAAAATTATCCTGGCTTGAACAATTGTGTTTTAACCTCAAATATTGACTATATGGGATTGATCTAACCAGAGCCTGAGGATGAGAGCTTGTCGCTAGTGTTGCTCACGAATATTCGCATTGCGAATATTCGCTACGAATATTGCATATTCATGTATTCGCGAATAACTCGAATATCGCGGCGAATATTCGCTATTTCGAATATTCGTATTTTTCAAATTTCGCAATCAATTTCGCAATCAATTTCGCATTCGCATTCGTAAATGTCGAATATTCGTGATATTTTATAAAAAAAAAAAAATTGCGAAATTTCGCAATTTTTTTTTTTTTATAAAATATCACGAATATACGTGATATTTTATAAAAAAAAAAATAGCGAAATTTCGCAATCATTTTCGCTTTCGCATATGCGAAATTTCGCTATTTTTTTTTATAAAATATAGCGAATATTCGTAAATATCGAATATTCGTGATATTTTATCCAAAATAAAAATAGCGAAATTTTGCATTGGCGAAATTTCGCAATTTTTTTTTTTTTTATTAAATATCACGAATATTCGATATTAGCGAATATTCGCGAATATTCTTCGAAATATTCGTGAAATATCGCGAAATCGAATATGGCGTATTCCGCTCATCACTACTTGTCGCGTGGAGAACAGTGTTTCCAGCAGTGGGTTTTCTATATAGTCCACTTGACAGACTTCTGTCAGCATTTTTAGTTAGTGTTACATCCAGAAAGGTAATACTCATATTGCTGGAAGAGACAGTAAATTTAATATTGAAGTCATTATGGTTCATAATGAAAACACATTCCTCAAGCTTTGCAGCTGAACCATCCCATAATAGTAAAATGTCATTGATGCAGAAAAACCAGGTTGTTAAATAATGAATACAAGGTTTGGCCAATTCGCTGGACAGAAATGCCTTTTCCCATTCCCCCAGGTACAGGTTGGCATACGATGGGGCACACAAAGTCCCCATCGCAACCCCCTCAAAGGCAAAGATACCATGGCCCAGTACAAATTCTAGAGCCATGATAATAAACTCACCAAGTCTCTGATCTTCCCTTTGTAAGGGGGAAATCACGTGCCTGATGGCCGCTAACCTCAAATGATGGGGGGTGGAGCTATAAAGAGCCTCAACATCAATTGCGACCAATACGGTGTGTTCAGACATATTAATACCCTCTAGGTTTTGCAACAAGTGGATGGTATCCATTACATAGGAGGGCAATGCAGTAACAAATGGTCTCAGATAGGTATCAATGTACACACTTACATTTTCTGTGATGGCACCATTGCCTGATACGATCAGTCTACCAGGAGGGTCCACCAAATTTTTGTGGACCTTCGGTAGACAGTAAATTGTGGGCACCCTAGGATGTTTGGTCCGCAGAAATACCCAAACATCCTGATTGATGACACCTTGCGAAAAGGCGCCATCAATCAGGGTATAAAACTGCACTTCAAAAATAAATTTTGGCCTTAGAAATCAGTAAATACCCGTCTTTATTCCATAGTATCGGAACAAATTTTTATACTGGTCATCAGTCATTATGACAATATTACCTCCTTTATAAGAGTGCTTAACTGTCAAGGAGTGACAGTTTTTTTATTTTTCCAAGGCTTCACTCTCACTCCGAGTAAGGTTCCCCGCTGGTTTTGATTTGTGTAATTTCTTAATTTCAGCTGATGTGAGAGCTACAAAAGCAGCCAAATTAGGATTTGTGTGTAAAGATGGAAACCTATCGGATTTGATCTACAGCATGCCCGCCGATGAACGTGGTACATCAAATGTGCCCGCTGATTTGCATGGTACATCAACAGTGCCAGATTCTTGTAGTCCTCTAAATCCAGTGCATCAATGAGACTCATAGGATCATCGTCATTTGCAAGAGACATGAGTACCTCTAAATCCTCATCATGCTGTGTAATAACTGGACATGTGGTATTCTTTTGTTTTGAATAAAGGCTCTTAAAGAGCAACTTTGCCTGCTCCTCTGGTGAAAGATCATAATTGGAAAGATTGATAATGTCCATGCACTGTTGTATGCGTGGACCATCACTTCCTTTCACCTCTATGTTCCCAATGCTACACTTGATCCCTGTAGAAAAAACCCTGTGTCATTAGCTCGATTACTGGTAGTTCGTTGTCCGTACTGGCACAACTGTACACCAAGGTGTTGAGAGGTAAAGAGACCTGTATTGAAAGACCCAGAAACCACTGTAGAAAATTCACCACGTGCATCATAGTTAGCACATGTCCCAGGAGATGAGGTAGAAGAGGATTGAGTAATACGCTTCTTAGATATGTTCGGCTTCTCTCCGGAAAGTGAACGTTTCGGTTTATTCGCCCTGTTCCTAGTGCGATTTTGAGAGGAGGATAAAGCAGAAGAGTTAGTTGATGGATCAGAGCCCTTATTAGATAATAGTTTAGTCGGTCCCTTACTCTTATTGAGCTGGATAGAAGGGATAGATTGCCATCTGGAAGGACCTCTTGTCCCTCCAGAACTTTTTTTCTTTATTGCAAAGGATTTCAATGGAAACCTGATCAAGGCAACCCTATTTTTTTCTTCCTGCTCTTTCAGGCCTCGTACACACGATCAAATCTGTCTGCTGGAAACGGTCTGCTAGACCGTTTCAGCAGACAGATTCGATCGTGTGTACGAGCTAACAGACGGATTTGGCCACCCGACAGATTTCAAAGCATGCTTTGAAATCTGTCGGCTGGGAACCCGTCCACCCGACATGTCTGCTGGTTAGTATGCTAACCAGCAGATATGTCTTCTCGCACACGCGCCGAATGGTTTCGACGCATGCGCGGAAGTGTTTTACTTCCTGGTGCGGTGACGTGGCGGCGTCAACGTCACCGACACGTCAGCGCGCTGTCTGCTGGCGGGGATTTTGGTTTGCTCGTGTGTACACGCGAGCAAACCAAAATCCCAGCAGACAGATTTGTTCAAATCTGTCGGACAGACAGATTTGAACAAATCTGTCTGCTCGTGTGTACGAGGCCTCAAAGTGGGAAGGCCAAAGAATGGTTGTAATGTAATATACACATCATCAATCTCCTTCTCCAGTAATGCACTTTGTAACTTATACTCCTCAATGAGTAACTGCATCATATTAGATATACATAGCTGCAAATTACTTTCCCATTTTTTACGAAACTCCAGATTGACATTGTCAATCATAGGAAATATTTGGATGCGGAGGCCATATGGAATGATATTCTCCCTCATATATTTCTCAAAACTTTCCACATGCCAGAATAAAGCCACCTTATTTTCTACTAATCTACCTAGTTGACCACAGAGAGAGGCCAACTCTGATTGAATCGCCTCTCCTTTATCGTGGTTTCTGGAATAACCTATCACCAGGTTATCCCACTCTTTTCCCTGGAACATGCTGAGTGGGGACAATCAAAACACATCAGAAAATTATACTCTCGCTCTATAGCACAGACAAAAACAATTAAAATTCAACACACATACAAAAATAGTTTATAATGAATAATTTGTGAAAATAATTTATAAACGATCAATCTTTATGTACAAGGGGGGAGAAAATTTAATGGATATCTACTACCCTAAATACAGAACATAAGGCAAAACATCAAGGAGAGACCAATTTGGTTGCCAACATCCCTGGGTTACAGACAAAAAGAAGAATCCCCCAAAAGAAGTTGGGACTTTAAGGGCAACAACACAATAATAATAATATTACAATAATAATTTAATAATATACACATAAACATATGAATAAAAACACATGAGCAGTGCGTGGATATTGGTACGTAGATTGCCGCGAGGATCTGGTAAAGTCGGTAAAACCCTACGCGTTTCAGGAAGCAGTCCCTTCGTCAGGGGCTAATATCCAAGCGTAGTCATACTATATGATAAAAATAACAACATTTTAGACTATTGTGCATTAGTGCATCAGTTATTAGTACACACAAATAGAGCGAGAGCATAACAATCAAAATTATCCAGATCATACCCATTATAGCACTATGAGGACCCATAGCTGGACCAGCGCCTCCCCCAGAGAGGCCAAGGATAACCCTCCGAGGGTCAAATGACACATGCAAAGAGCGGGGTCCCCCCAATAATCCCAACGGATCCGAAGGGTGCCACCCTAGTGCAGACAGAGAAGTCACCAGGAAAATACTCCAATTCTAAAATAAAAATTATATATATGGTAAATGAATAGATTGAAATTAAAAGGTAATCCCTATAATATAGAACCCCATAGCAACCCTCCTACTGCATCCCCTTAGCTCAGAAGTCAAAAAATATTCAACTCGTACCTTTAAATGGCAGATTTGTCTGATTACAGAGAAATCACCAGTAATGTAGCAGACTTCCAAAATACAGTGGCCTCAATGTGGTTATTTCCTGTGAATAAACAGTGGAGTATTTAATATAAAGTATTGTTCCCATAAAGATGAACTTGAACTAGGGCATGTAATCAAATGTTCAGGTGTATATGGGAACACATATAGTGTGGGCAGCAGTGTGGGCAGCAGTAGACAAAGTGTGAACATGAAAAGGATTTTCATTGACCACAGTAGTGGTTGTGCTGGGGTTGGTTTTGTTTTATTCAGCAGTTCCCAGTTGCGTGAAACTAGAGAGGGTTGCCAAGAACTCTGCCATAGAAAGCTCAAAAACATTGCAGTCATCGTTTGAGGACTCTCTAGAAGTTTTTACACAGTATTTGATAGTTAAACGTTCTGTACTACAAAATATGCTATGTTACTGTACCTTTGAATATTCATTTTTTTTTATGTCTCTGATCTTGACAATCAAAAGCCACAATAATATTAAAACTCAAAGGTGGTGTTACAAATGTTAAATTGCTAGCATAAGGCTTTCGGCTTGGTCCAACGCTATTCCGATTAGAACAAAAAAAGCAGAAAATTGTCTTTTATCATAATCTCGTATTATCAAGTTTATAATTATTTGACACTAGATTCTGTTGCTTAACCGGAAATAATAAAAAAAAGAAACAAAAAATAGCTGGAATGTATAGCTTCCTGACAGAGGAGAGTGTACATTACTTTTCTGCCAAAAACATTTTTCTTCTAACAATGTTTTATTTTGTGTAAGCTGCCTGTGGTTCATGATAAGTGTGGTGTATACTCCCAGCAAGGTTCTGGGATGATATAACTCCAGAGTGCATGCTCACATTATTGGTAGCCCGCATTGGCTGTGTAGAGAAAACATTGGATCCAGAAGAAGTACTGGGGAAGATGTTGGTGACCGAATAGTGACAGTGAACATGGACTAGCCAGCGCTTGAGGACAGCAGGCTAGGGGATTAGTCAGCAATATGTGCAAATTTGCCATTTATATTTGCTCATTATAACCCACCTTCTTGCTGCTGTTAGATCAGTTGTATTTTAACACCATTTTAATGATCGACTTAGATATTTAAGCATATCAAAAGCCCAAACTTTGGGCCAGATTCACAGAGCGATTACGCCGGCATTACAGGAGATGCGCGGCGTAAGTCTAAATTTGCGCATGCGTTTCGATGCGCCGCATCCCCAAAACGAGATACGCAAGTATTCTACTTTTTTTTGTCCAGCGTAATTACGATAGACAGGCGCATTCGTCCGCGCAAAACTTGATTTGCTATTCAAATATGCTAATGAGGGAGTTACGGGGATCCACAAAAGAACGTTGTTGCAGCGCAGGCTACGCGCTGTGCGCAACAGCTGCACGGCCTGTCTAAAATTAGACCATATAAAAGGTGGTATAAAATTAGACAATTCGTCTACATGTCAGAGAAAGCAACACTGTTAGTGAGGAGCTGAGCAGTCACACGTGTTGCACAACAATCTGTATGCCAGCATGTCAGGGACATCCTTGCTCATAGCTATACTACTGACTTTAGAGGAGCAAAGAAGGAGGAAGGCACGGAGGAGGGCACGGGAGAGGATATACCGCACCCGCATAGACCTCTTTGGCATGAGTGATTCTGAGGTGTATCGCATCTTCAGATTCACCCCTCATGCCATCCTGGAATTAACCACAACCTTGCAGGAGGACATCACCATCCCAACACACCGCTCACATGCAGTGCAGCCACTGGTCAAAGTCATGGCAACACTCCATTTCCTTGCCAGTGGCTCTTTTCAAAGAACAAGTGGAGTGGTGGCTGGGATGTCACAATCTTCCATGAGCAGATGTGTGCACCAGGTTATCCCAGCAATCCTTTAGACGCATGGCCAACCAAATCATCAAACCCACCACTGCGGACCTGCGGCTGAAGGCAATGACAGATTTCTACAGAATTGCCAGATTCCCACGCACCGTGGGGGCCATTGATTGCACACATGTGGCACTCCAGCCCCCCCATGAGACAGAGCACATATACCGCAATCGGAAGCATTGGCATTCCATCAACGTACAGGTGATAGTCGATGTCAAAGGCCTCATATGGCATGTCCGTGCCAAACACCCCGGATCCAGCCATGACAGCTACATATACAATCAGAGCCCCATCCGAATGGAACGTGTATGGGGACACCTGGCTGGTTGGTGAGTGACATGGGTGGCAGGCATGACTGCCCCCCCCCCCATGATGCACACATCACAAGGGGCACATGCATGACTAACATCCCCCTGTCTTTTCCCTTACAGGTGACTCTGCATATGCACTGGGACCCCATCTCATGACTCCTATCCGGAACCCCCAAACCCCAGGAGAGGAAAGATACAATGAAGCCCACGCCCAAACACGTGCAGTGGTGGAGCGCACCTTTGGCCTCCTGAAGTCACGTTTCTGATGCCTGGATAAGTCTGGGGGTACCCTCTTGTATTCCCCAAACTTTGTGTGCCAGATCATCGGTGCATGTTGCATTCTGCACAACTTCGCAGTGAGAAAGGGCCTGCAGATTGACATAAGTGATGACCTGACCCCTGAACCAGACAATCCCCCCCTAACCGAGGCTACCCCATCTTCTGAGGGAAGAGCAGCCAGGAGACAGCTCACATTAGGCATCTTTGCACGTTAAACACACACATTAATCATGGCACAATGAGAATGCATGCATGCACACCACTGTGGTCCCTAGCACAGACACATGACATCCTCATCAAATTGGATTAGCACAAGCCCACCATGCTGGACTTGTGAGCAGCAACGCCACGCCACGGCTCCAATTATCTCACTGTACATTCATACACCATTCACACGGACCTGGGGATCACTTCTCCCTGGTCCTGGGGAACCCTTCTCCACCAAAACTGAGGGTGACACCCCTTTTCTGGCAGGAATATCACCCCCACATTCCAAAAACATTCACAACACAAAAAATAAAATAAAATGTCCAGCAAAAAAAAAAAGGGGGAACACAAGTTAATGCCGCTGGCGTGAGCCATGCCTGGGGCGCCCACGGCCATGGCCCCGGCTCCTTAGGGGAGACTCATGGGGAGGGGGGTAATCCGGGAAAGGAGGAGCAGCCCCTGGTCTCTGCCCACCTGGCGGCCTGCCCTTCAAGGCCACGGCAATTCTGTTCAGGCCAGCACCTAGTGTTGCCGTGTTGGCCTGGATAGTCTGGGTGAGGGCCCTCACATCCTGCCCAACGTCTGCTGTTGTAGTCTGCAGTACGTTTAGGCAGTTTGTAAGAGCCCGGGAGTGGCAGTCCAGGTCCCCAAGCGTATCCTTTATGGAGGACAGGCTCTCCTCCATCCGCCCCAAAGTCTGGCTGACCTGTCCCAGATGTTGGGTCTGAAGGGCCTGGTCCCTTCTCAGATTGGCGGGCAGAACCTCGGCCACCCCCTGGTCTTCTGGGACGACTTCCTGCCTCCAGCTGAGGCTTGTGGCTGGGGAGAAGGGGAGGCCCTTGGGAGAGGAGCCCTGTTGGGGGAGGAGTGGGAGGGGCTAGCCCTTATGGAGGGCTGGCTGTTGCCAGCCAGAGAGGAAGACTCCTCCAAAAACAGCAATCCACTGGCTGACATGACATCCTCCTCCTCAAACTCCTCCTCCTCAACCTCCTCCTCTTCAACCTCCTCCTAGGACTCCGGCCTTGTCGGGGGTTCTCATCAGGCTGTTGTCCCTGGGATGGTGCGGTCAGCCCAGATAGCCCAGCACCCTCCTGCACATCTGTGGATGACACAAAACATTCACAGGTTGGAGGATCCACACACTTGCCACATATTCCCTTTCACCCCCCCCCCCCACATGCTACACACCTGATAGGGCAAAAAAACCTTACCTGGCATCACTCCTTCATGACTGGAGTCATAGCCAGGCAGGTCCTCAACCTGTTGTCTATGAAAGGTCTGGGCCACCGCACGCTCCTCCACTGTCAGCCTAACAGGGCATGGTGGGCCCACTCCTGTGCCCCTGGCATGGGCTGCCATTTTGGCCAGCTTCTTTCTGACCAGACGCCGGAGGTCATTGATCTTCTTTTCAATCCCCGGCCGTGTCCGGGTCTCCCCCCCCCCCCCACTGCATTCATCTGGTTAGTAATGTGCTGCAAAATCTCACGCCTCCTGGCCGGGGTGGTGTTGGCACTCTCCGGGCCGTGGTGGAAACGCCCATATTGGGTAATGGCCCGGGCAATTATTTGTTTCTCCCCCAAAGTAAAATTTAACTTCCTCTTCCTCTCAGTCATACTCATACAAAAACTCTCTCCCAAACAATCAGCAAAAATCACTCACAAAAACAAACAGGAAAAATCAAGCAACAAAACAAACAAACAAAAATCTATCAACCAAAAAGTCTCACAAGCAGTCACCAAAAAACACTTTCAAATATATTCTACCAAACACTAGATCAAACAGTCCACAAATATAACAAAGACAAATCACAACGCAACAAACAACAGAACAAAATCACCTTGCTGTATAGGGAGGGATACAAAGGGATGTACTTTTGCAAAGGAAGTGCGTTTGTGTCTGTCTATTTATGCTGTCTGCCTAGTTCACAAAGTTGCCCGGATCCACTTCCAATTTCACTGATTGCGCCGTTCCCGAGTTGTGAGCATGCGCACCATGGTCTGCCTTATGTGCGCATGCGCGAGCCGGCCGGCCCTTCATTTGCATGGGGTCACGGCTCATTTCAATGTAACACGCCCACGTCCTTCCCAATTTGAATTACTCCGCCTTACGCCTCTGAAATTGCGTTGCACATGCGCTAATTTCTGCGCAAATCAATCGAGAATACGGTGATTGCGCCGCTACATTGTGGCAGTCTAACGTAAAGGAGGTGCGCTACGCCAGTCAAAAAATGCGCCGATGTACGTGAATCTGGCCCTTTGTTTTTAATTTTGGATAAATAAGGAATGGCTAAAACCCCTATTAGGCTTTTATTATTATACATGAAAAGCTTGTTAGTTTTTTACTTAGTTAATTTCTATCAATTGGCGTGGAGTACACTCAATTTAACAGAGTTTTATTATTGAAGATCTGTAGAGAAAAACTAGGATAGCCGCACTCCAAAAACAATGTTGTTCCTTTTTAATAAAACTGGTCACAAAACAAACATGTCACAGCCAAAAATCAGATGGAAATCTGACGCGTTTCACACTATCATACAGCGCTTATTCATAGCTGGTGTGCATAGCAAACAGAAAAGGAATTTATACTCTATTCAAAAAAAAAAATGAAAACGCCCTCAAGGCTGATTAATTGATCAGGATTTCCTGTGGAGATGGGTGTGTCCAACATGTGTGGCTGAAAACATTTCCCAGACACCTGCAGCCATTAAAGGAACACTAAAGGTTTGTTTTTTATTAGATCAATTGATTGCTGTAAGCTAGAGCATTTAAATATCACTTACCTCGTTTTTTCTTTTGACTTACAAAATACAGTAATCCAGGTTTGAAAATGCCATTTCCTGTCTATCCTCTTCTTGCTTTCCACCAGTATCTGCATGGTGGAAAGCAGAATGTGCCCACCCCCTCCCTATGACTACAGCCCTGCGTGAAGATGCTCTCTTAACCCTCATAGGCATGGAGGCTAAGCCTAATAGGAACTGTAGTTCCCATTAGGCCGTGATGTAGCAAGAATGAATGCGCACCGCAAACCAGGAAGTCAGTGAGAATAACGATTCAGGAGTGACAGAGGTGAATAAAACAGCTCAATTCAACAGGTATCAAACTAGTTATAATGCAAAACATTACTTTTTACTATATCAGCTACTGTCAGACTTTAATTTAAGAGGAAAATATTTTTGTCTTTACAACCCCTTTAACCCTTTCATCTGCTGACCGTGAAAGGTCTCCAGTGTGTTAAGAGACCTATTTTATCACATGTCCACAGGAAATCCTGATCAATTAATCAGCTTTGAGGGTGTTTTCATTTTTTCTTTGTTTGAATAGAGTATAAATTATTTTTCTGTTTGCTATGCACACCAGCTATGAATAAGCACTGTATGATAGTGTGAAACGCGTCAGCTTTTTCATCAGATTTTTTGCTGTGACATGCTTGTTTTGTGACCAGGTTTATTAAAAAGGAACAATATTGTTTTTGGAGTGCGGCCATCCTAGTTTTTCTCTACAAATCTTGCATATTATTGCAGCATTGGCACCCACGTGTTTGGATTCAGCCATCTAGTTCTCTGGGACTTTGGATCAGTTAAACTCTTTTTCTCACCATACACAGGGTTTTATTATTATTTTCATTTTTTTTTTAATTGTGCAGAGACAACAGGAACTGGAAGTAAATCCCTCCAAATGGTAAAGCCCAGTTTTCTCTGGAACTAGTGCCCCTGTTGAAAGATTTCCCTTTTCCACATTTTTTATTTTATGGTGACAACTTAAAGTGGTTGTATACCCAAAATTCTGACTTTGCATTTAATTTTGTATTTAGTTAATTAAAATTAATTGCCATTGTTAATTTTTACTCTACCTGCCTCCTGATCAAGTTATTGATATTTAGAATAGTCGTGACGTCTAACGCGCATGTGCCGTATCCTCTTTCATTCCGGCCAGCCGGAAAAACTCAGTGTCTGTCAGGCTGCGTCATTTCCTGTTTTAGATGTCAGCCCCGACATCCCGCGATGCTTCCTCAGAATGGTACCAGCGCTGTTCTATCGAAATGTCCAACCCCCAAAAAAATCTCTGCTCAATAATACACCCGCCCATTTCCGCCTCTTGCTGAGTTGCTGTGTGTGTGGCCAATCGAGATGATAGGACACCGTCTGTCTCTCCTCCAACCCTGTGATGTACAAGTCACATGGTGGAGGAGAGACAGACGGTGTCCTATCATCTCGTGATCAATCGATTGCTATTTACCTTGTCTTTCATAATATTGTGAATATCCTATTGATGAGGGAGGGTTTACAACCGCTTTAAAATTTAGATTTCCTTCTTTTTCTGTCCTGAGTGAGAGTGTCACCAGGACAAATAGAAAAGTTGTCTCTAGTGGAGACAAAGCTGTAAAAATATAGTTAAGTAAACAGGGCTTCTAGAGACTCACCACTCTATACAAAACTGAAATAAAATGTTGTCTTTATATACACTTTAAACATAGTTCTTCTTACATTTACATGACTAAATTTTACCCACAGTAACTTTTTTTTTTAGTTTTTAACACTGAAGAGGAACTTGTATTATAAGTAGGTCAATGAGGTAAAGGTTTTGACAGCTGCATAAAGCTTCTCTTATTGCATTTATGTATAGTTCATGACTGGGCTGCTGTTTCCTCAAAGTATGTGTTATTACAAATGAGTCTGGTCAGCGTAGCTCAGTGACTCCATAAATACTCATGAAAATGAAAGATAAGGAGGATACAGATTAATGATATAAACCATAGTTATTGCACTCTTCTATCCCAGTTTGATCCTATGCACACAGCTAGCCAATCTTTCATGGTTAACGGAGTAAAGCTAGTGAAATTCTTTCTCTATCACTTTAATGTCAACAATTTTAACCTCCCTTCCTGTAAGTGTGTCATTAACAGCTGCTCTTTGCCCCTAGGTGCCAAAAGAAAAGAAATCTAGAAACCAGACATGTCAGTTCCATTAAGTGAGCACCTTTATGTTTAACAGTATCTCAAAGACTTTGGGAGAGGAAATAAAACATTTCCTCCTATAAGTATAATGTGTGGATGTGGGGCAGCTGGGGGCAGTCACTGACAGATCTGTAACTCTGAGCTGCAGAGGACTTTGTTTGATGTGTTTGAGAGCTTACTGAATGGGGGAGTACAAGATTTTCTTGTAGTTTACATTAGTAAAGAGAGCTCATTATGTCACAGTTTAGACTATCTGTGTTGAACACATTTTGATGATCAATAAAAAAGCTTGAAATTATGCTAATTGAGAGATATCTAGTGTATTACACTTTACATAATATGATAAAGTTTAAAAACACAGTTTTAGTGTTCATGCCTGCGGAGGTATGACTGTATAATATGAGAGCTCTTTTAGTTTGGTTCTGTCTGCTACTACACGGGAAGAAATATGTGAATAGTACTGGTGTGGGGAAGGGGACTAAAGAGGCAGGAATATAAGACACAAGATGTAATAATACCTATCAAGCCAGCAGGTGGAGCTCTAGTCTCCTGTCTATATGCAATCTTAGCTTGCAAATGTCCATGTTTTCTCAGATGGTCTAGAGCAGATTTTCACAACCTTTTTAACCCAGAGGAAACCCTGAAATAATTGTCAGGTCTTGGGAAACCCTTACTAAAACTAATTTATTAGGGGTCAATGGTAAAAATGTCCCTTATGTTGGAAAAATCCAGTAGAAATAATGCAACCTTTCCAGTGGTGGTGAGAATGACACCCTAATGCCACATACACACGATCGGTTCATCCGATGAAAACGGACCGATGGATTTTTTCATCAGATATCCATCAGTCTTGCCTACACACCATCAGTTAAAAATCCGATCGTTTCCAATGCGGTGACGTAAAACACAACGACGTGCAGAGAAAAATTAAGTTTAATGCTTCCAAGCATGTGTCGACTTGATTCTGAGCATGCATGGCTTTTTGACCAATGGATTTCCCCACAGACGATCGTTTTTTTCTATCATTTTTTTTATCCATCAGAAAATGTTAAAGCAGGTTTTTTTTTTTTTCACTGATGGGAAAAAAAACGATGGTGCCCACACACGATCGGTTCATCTGATTAAAACCGTCCATCGGACAGTTTTCATCAGACGAACCGATCGTGTGTACAGGGCATTACAGACAGCTAAAACAATAGACTGGTGTCATGCTTCTGGCTCTACCAAAAGACTTTGGACCCAGAAATTTGCAGGGACCATTAAATGGGCAGTCAATCAGCGACAGCTCAAGGAACACCTAGCAATTTTTGGAGGACCCTAGATTTCGACAAAACCCTTGTTGAGAATGACTGGCCAAGAAGTTTGGTCTGAACTGAGCAACAAAACAATAGGCATTTGCTGTGGAGTGCTCAATGTGGAGCTCTCACATATATAGCATGCGTGTTGGTCATCAACAGTGCAGTGTATGTAAACAAAAGCATCTGAGAAGTAGGTCTTTGTCATCAACATGCTTGGACATAATGGGGTTGATTTACTAAAGGCAAACAAGTTCCAGCTTGGAAAGGCATTTGCCCCAGAAGTAAAAAAAAAAAAAGTAAAATTTCACTTTGTAATGAACACCCAATCTTGTGCAAGGAAAATTAAAACCTTTGCTTGCACATGATTGGAGGATGGCAGTAAAAGCTTCACCTCATTCACTTAACTCTGGGGCAAATTCTCTTGCAAGGTACAACTTCCGCTGCAAAATAAACAACCTATTTGCCTTTAGTAAATCAGCCCTATTAAGTCCAAGCATGTATGTTGTTAATGATTAAAGCAACCAGGGGAGGGCTGGCAGCCTTAGGCCTGGGGGGCAAGTCCAGTCAAGTGGCCCATAGAGCGTGGAAAAGTGATGGATTGAGGAAAACAGATCTTTCATGATCACAAGAGTGGGGGAGAACAATGTGGCCCTCCAGAAACCATGGCAGGGGCTGACTGGCATCTTTTGGCCCAGAGGCAATTATAACCCAGAGGCCCATGGTGGAGCAACTTTGCCCCACTTTCCCTCTTCCCTGCCTCCTCCCAACTCCCACTGTTGTCATCCATGTTAATTTACCTTTTCTTAGTCAGAGCCATTTTTGCACACGTTTAGAAAATCATTTTAGGCCTGAAAATAACACAAAACCCCCAAACATGTTGGCCCGGATTCACAAAGCACTTACGCCAACGTATCTCGAGATACGCCGCGTAAGTGTAAATATGCGCCGTCGTATCTGTGCGCCAGTCCCACAGAACTAAGATACGCCTAAGAACTGGCTTCAGTCCACTGACGTAACTTGCCTACGCCGGCGTATCGTGGGCGCATAGTTACGCTGGACGCATCTTAGGCTTCCATTGATTTCCTATTTAAATATGGAAATGAGGGAGATACGTCGATTCACGAACGTACTTGCGCCCGGCGCATAATATACGCGGTTTGCGTAAGTCGTACGTCCGGCGTAAAGTTATTCCCCATATAGGAGGCGCAACTAATGCAAAGGTATGGGAAAGGGATCGAATGTCGTCTAATTTCACGCAGTTTACGATGTACGTGAATAGGGCTTGGCGTAGGTTACGCTCACGACGTAGGCAGTGATTCGACGTATCTTAGGCAGTTGTTTTGACGTGATTGTGAGCATGCGCACTGGGATATCTCCACGGGACGGCGCATGCGCCGTTCATTTTAAGTACTTGCCTAGCATTCGGCACATCATTTGCATGGGGTCACGCTTCATTACCATGTATCACGCCTACTTCCAGCCCACTTCCACTTACGCTGCCTTACGCCTACGAATATACGTTACACCATCGCAGAGTTGGGAGCATTGACTTTGTGAATTCCATGCCTGCCTCTCTGCGTTGCGCCGGCGTAGCGTAAAGAAGATACTCTACAGTGGCATATATATGCGCCGATGTATGTGAATCCGGGCCTATATATTTCCTGAAAGCAGACACCCTAGACAATAAAATAGTGGCCGTTTTTTATGTCACAGGTTATTACCGCAAATTTCTGTAAAAAAAAACACCCTAAAGGAAATTTAGAGCAAACAAATGCATTAAAATTATCCAAATTTGAAATGGCGGAGAACATTCTATACCCTATACTTTCTATAGGCAAAGATTCAAAATCCCCTTATAGGTATCAGTTTAGTGTTACGGAGGAGGTCTTGTGTTTCTCTCATTACGGCGTGCATGGTAATATGTAACGTGCATCGCAATCAACGCTTTAATGTGTAGGCTCCCTTGAGGAATGAGTTTACGTTTGTTCATGTGTATATGTGGGGTTTATGTACTTGGGTGTAACTTTTTTCCTTATGTTATTTTTTTCATCACGTAGGGGACAAACAGTCCCCTATGTGATGATTTTAAGGCGATAGGAGGCAGGATGAAGAGTTGGGGCCTGGAGTGCCAGCGGGGGACCCCAGAATAAGAGTCTGCGCTGTTCTGTGCAAAACCCTTTGCCAGAGCAGGTAAGTATGACTAGTTTGTTATTTTTATATAAAAAAATAAACAACAACATTTACAACCACTTTAATCTACAATGCTATTTGGAATATTTAGTATGGAGGAGGTTAATGTATTGCTATTGGTCACTGATGCATTTGTGACCAGTGGCAATTAATTAACCCCTTTATGCTGCATTAGTGGCAGTGGCACCAGTGGCAGTGCTAATTAACTTGTTTATGCTTCAGAATGAAGGGGTTAATATACACTGACACCACTGCTGCTAATGGAGCACAAAGAGGTTAATTACTGTAACTGCCACTGGTCACAAATGCATTAGTGACCAATAGCAATGCATTAACCCCCTCCATGCTGCATATAACAAATATCATGGTAGATTAATTAACCCCCTACCCCAATTTTTTTTTTTAATAAACCACTTCAGTAAGATGAAAGCAGTGCAGCCGCTCTCTCACCCACTGTAGTGGACCCTCCCCGCAGGTCGCAACAGCACTCCTCCTCTTCTATCCCAGCTTCTGAATGATGTCATGATGGGCGGTCCCTGACAGGGAGAGCATTATGGTACACTTGCCGACAGGGGCGTACTGATAACACTCAGGGTCCCCAGACCAAATAAAGCAAGGGCCCCCTGTCAGGCCCCACCCATGACCAGCCCCTGGCCTCGCCCCCACATTTCGTACAAAGTACAACAGAAAACGTTTTAGAAAGCGTCTCCTCCAGGCTCCATTAGAGATTACAAAGTATAATGGAACCTGGAGGGGGCCTCTTTCTAACAGAGTGTACAGTGAACACCTTCATTCACTCTGGTCCTCATGGGACCCCCTTCTTGTACCATGACTCTCACCCCTGTACATTACACACTCCTGACCCCTGCACGCTGTACATTATGTTATGTACATTATTATGTAAGCATCAGAGTCCGCACAGAGCCCCCTTCCATCAGAGTCCGCACATAGCCCCCCTTACATGGGAGTCTGCACAGAGGCCCCCCTTACATCAGAGTCCGTACAGAGCCTCCCCTTACATCAGATTCCGCACAGAGCCTTCCCTTACATCAGAGTCCGCACAGAGGCCCCCCTTACATCAGAGTCTGCACAGAGGCCCCCCTTACATCAGAGTCCGCACAGAGGCCCCCCTTACATCAGAGTCTGCACAGAGGCCCCCCTTACATCAGAGTCCGCACAGAGGCCCCCCCTTACATCAGAGTCCGCACAGAGGCCCCCCTTACATCAGAGTCCGCACAGAGGCCCCCCTTACATCAGAGTCCGCACAGAGGCCCCCTTACAGCAGATTCCACACAGAGGCCCCCCCTTACATCAGAGTCCGCACAGAGCATTCCCTTACACCAGAGTCTGCACAGAGCCTCCCGTTACATCAGAGTCCACACAGACCCCATATACATCAGAGTCCGCACAGACCCCATATACATCAGATCTGATGTAAGGGGTGTTCTGGGAAACTTGATTTAAGGGTGCAGGCTGTGGACTATTGTGTAAAGAGGGTCTTTGCTCACCAAAGCCTGCCCCTCCCTTTTAACAAAGTCCACAAAGCACCCCGTTTTATACACTGGGAGGCAGGAGAGATTAGAGAGGGTGAGCTTACCAGGATGGAGGCTGAGGCACAGGCAGGCTGTCTGATGCTTTTTTAGGTTCAAACTTCCTGTCCAGTGCCCACACATGCCCGGGGAGTGTGGGCAGGGCAGAAGGAGGAGGAGCAGATAAGCTATAAAACTCCTTGTGTATGTGTAGAGAGAGAAGGGGATGTCAGCGCTGGTGTGCGCTGAGGCTGAGCTATGTGTGAGATGAGACATAGCTTAGCTCTGCAGCCATCTACCTCGGAGCTGACACAGGCATGGCTGCACAGTGGGAGGTGAGCAGCGGCCGTGACCTATGTTAACAGAGCTCCAGCAGGCTTATTCCTGCTCTGCAAAAACAGCATTTGGTAGTGGCGGCCGGTGGCTGTGCATAGTGTCACCTACCCGGAGGTAGATTTCAAGCCAGCCCTCTCCTGAAAGCAACCCTACGGCCCTGTACACACGACCGAGAATCTCGTCGTAAAAGGAACGTTGTTTTCCTCAACGAGGTTCTTGTCAGGTTTGAGGAGAATCTTGTCAAGCTTTCCTTGCATACACACCACACTGTCAAGACAAAATCTCGTTGTTCTCAAAAGCGGTGACTTACAACACGTACGACGGCACTATAAAGGGGAAGTTGGATTCCATTGGCGCCAACCTTGGGACTGCTTTTGCTAATCTCGTGTTACTACGTCTTAAGTAAAAGTTTGGTGAGAGACGATTTGCGCTTTTCAGTCTGTTACAGCGTGACAAATGTGCTATCTTCATTTTGGCAGGATGCTGCCAGGAGATAGTGGTCTTCCAAACTCCGCTACATTCTTGATTATTATGTTATAGTGATGTTTACTGGGTGGAGAACACTGATCGTATCGGATGCTGCATCCTTGTTGTAATTATTTCATAACAAGTATTTGAACATTTGTATGATGACTTAAACTTGTAATAAAAACCATTGAAACAGAAATGCAATTTTGCTGTGGTACTGTTATAAACATGGGATGCAATACTTTACAAATCATACTTAGTACGACTAACCAGCGGACAGAAATCCCCCGCATGCATCTAATGGATTAGACGCATGCGTGGAAGCATTGAACTTCCTGGATTGAGTACGTCGGTGACGTATTCGTCACCACGTTCTCTGTCCGAGGGGATTTTCGTCCGATGGTGTGTACACACTGCCGGACCAAAATCCTGCAGGAGACATGTCCGATGAAAACGGTCCGCGGACCGTTTTCATTGGACATGTCTCCTTGTGTGTACGGGGCCATAAGGAGATTCGCCCTCTTTATTTGTCCTATTTACCATTATTATTGAAATTAAAAATGAAAAGAAAATCACAAATTTTGGGTTGTCCCCAGAAAAGTAATAGAGGAGAAATCTTACAATGGGGACTCAAGTTCTAGTTTGCAGGGATTTCCTCTCACTTCCCGTTTGACTATGAGACAGGAAGTGATTTCTGCAATGAGATACAGATGGAAAAAAAAAAGCTGACAGGGGTCATAACCCTATTTTGTCTATAGTTCTACTTTACTTAAAGTGGAGCTCCACCCTCTTTTTCAACTTTGTACCATCTGCTTTTATACTGCCCCCTTAAATCGAATTGGCATTTATTTATTTTTTATTTTAAAAACTCACTGTGCTGTGCAGATGAGTTTATTTATTCCGCCGCGGCCGCAGAGGCATCGCCGTGTCAATCACAGCTGCTTTGCCTCCTGGGAGATGTCCCCTCTCTCCTCTCCTGTGTATTATTTTTACGGAACTTCCTGGCTGGGTGTGTTTTGGGCGGTGACGCTGTAACACGGCCCGCCTCCCTAGACTGGCTCGTGTGATAGTGGATAGAATCTGTGTTCAGCCAATCACAAGGTCTAGGGGGGCGGGACCGTGTTACAGCGTCACCGCCCAAAACACACCCAGCCAGGCAGCTCAGTCAGCAGTGATGCCCGCCCTATGTGCCTAATAGGAGGACCGGATTCAGCAGGGGGGCTGCAAATAGAAGAAATTACCTTTCTATATTCCTCTATACAGCCGCTGATCGCTTGCAGGAGGTAAAGTAGAAGAATCAAGCATTCAGCGCCTGTATGGAGGAATATAGAAAGCTCATTTCCTCTATATGCAGCCACCCTGCTTCTCCTATTCAGTTCTCCTTGAAGCCCCCCAGTGTTCTCCTCCCCCCACCACACTCTCCAGCCCCCCGCAGTGTTCTCCCCCACCACACTCTCCAGTTCCCCCCCATGCTCTCCACCCCTGTTCCCTCCCCCATGCTGACCACCACTGTTCTCCCCCAGTGGTCTCCACTCCTGATCCCCCACGCCCTGTGCTGCGCTCAATATGAGGGGTTCCCACCATCCCTGTGCTCTGCTCATTATGAGGGGTTCCCACCATCCCTGTGCTGCGCTCATTATGAGGGGTTCTCATCATCCCTGTGCTGTGCTCAATATGAGGGGTTCCCACCATCCCTGTGCTCTGCTCATTATGAGGGGTTCCCACCATCCCTGTGCTGCGCTCATTATGAGGGGTTCTCATCATCCCTGTGCTGTGCTCAATATGAGGGGTTCCCACCATCCTGTGCTGTGCTCATGAGGGGTTCCCACCATCCCTGTGCTGCGCTCAATATGATGGCTTCACACCATCCCTGTGCTGTGCTAAATATGAGGGGTTCCCACCATCCCTGTGCTGCGCTCAATATGAGGGGTTCCCACCATCCCTGTGCTGCGCTCATTATGAGGGGTTCTCATCATCCCTGTGCTGTGCTCAATATGAGGGGTTCCCACCATCCTGTGCTGTGCTCATGAGGGGTTCCCACCATCCCTGTGCTGCGCTCAATATGATGGCTTCACACCATCCCTGTGCTGTGCTAAATATGAGGGGTTCCCACCATCCCTGTGCTGCGCTCAATATGAGGGGTTCCCACCATCCCTGTGCTGCACTCAATATGAGTGGTTCCCACCATCCCTGCTCTCAATATGAAGGGTTCCCACTATCCCTGTGCTGTGCTCATGAGGGGTTCCCACCATCCCTGTGCTGCGCTCAATATGAGGGGTTCACACCATGCCTGTGCTGTGCTCAATAAGAGGGGTTCCCACCATCCCTGTGCTGCGCTCAATATGAGGGGTTCCCACCATCCCTGTGCTGCACTCAATATGAGTGGTTCCCACCATCCCTGCTCTCAATATGAAGGGTTCCCACTATCCCTGTGCTGTGCTCATGAGGGGTTCCCACCATCCCTGTGCTGCGCTCAATATGAGGGGTTCACACCATGTCTGTGCTGTGCTCAATAAGAGGGGTTCCCACCATCCCTGTGCTGCGCTCAATATGAGGGGTTCCCACCATCCCTGTGCTGCGCTCAATATGAGGGGTTCCCACCATCCCTGCGCTGCGCTCAATATGAGGGGTTCCCACCATCCCTGTGCTGTGCTCATTATGACAGGGTTCCCACCATCCCTGTGCTGTGCTCATTATGTTGGGGTTCCCACCATCCCTGTGCTGTGCTCATTATGAGGGGTTCCCACCATCCCTGTGCTGCGCTCAATATGAGGGGTTCCCACCATCCCTGTGCTGCGCTCATTATGTTGGGGTTCCCACCATCCCTGTGCTGTGCTCATTATGCGGGGTTCCCACCATCCCTGTGCTGTGCTTATTATGAGGGGTTCCCACCATCTCTGTGCTGTGCTCATGAGGGGTTCCCACCATCCCTGTGCTGCACTCAATATGAGGGGTTCCCACCATCCCTGTGCTGTGCTCATGAGGGGTTCCCACCATCCCTGTGCTGCGCTCAATATAAGGGTTTCCCACCATCCCTGTGATGTGCTCATTATGAGGGGTTCACACCATCCCTGTGCTGTGCTCAATATGAGGGGTTCCCACCATCCCTGTGCTGCGCTCATGAGGGGTTCCCACCATCCCTGTGCTGTGATTAATATGAGGGGTTCCCACCATCTCTGTGCTGTGCTCAAATCAAGGGGTTCCCACCATCCCTGTGCTGTGCTCATGAGGGGTTCCCACCATCCCTGTGCTGTGCTCATGAGGGGTTCCCACCATCTCTGTGATGTGCTCATAATGAGCACAGCACAGGGATGGTGGGAACCCCTCATGAGCACAGCACAGGGATGGTGGGAACCCCTCATGAGCACAGCACAGGGATGGTGGGAACCCCTCATTTTGAGCACAGCACAGGGATGATGGGAACCCATCATAATGAGCACAGCACAGGGATGGTGGGAACCCCTCATGAGCACAGCACAGGGATGGTGGGAACCCCTCATAATGAGCACAGCACAGGGATGGTGGGAACCCCTCATAATGAGCACAGCACAGGGATGGTGGGAACCCCTCATAATGAGCACAGCACAGGGATGGTGGGAACCCCTCATATTGAGCACAGCACAGGGATGGTGGGAACCCCTCATAATGAGCACAGCAGATACTATTAGTCCTTTTTAAGTGTCCAGATTTTTAAATTCATCATAACGAATGTTGGTAATTGTTATGAAAAGTGAACGAATCTAACGAAAATTCGTATTTCGAACGAATCCGAATTGAGTTTTGGCCACAAAATACAAAATAACGGCTAATGCGAAACGGAACTAAACAAAATGAATTTATTGACAATGCACATGTCTAGTATATGTATACACACTACATATATAACAAGATTATATATATAAAATCTTGTTATGTAGATATATCTGCACAGGAAGAAATTATTTTGTATATTTACTGGTTCCTGGAAGGAGGAGGGAAGGAGAGATTTGCATAGATAAGGGGCGGCAACTTCCTCTGACACTCCCGTTATCTGATCTGAAACCTATTACACTGCTTGTGCAGCACTGAGCATGTGCGAGATCTGCAAGGCTGAAATCCAGGAAGTCATACAGTCTGGCTTCATGGATGTCCACACTTAAGATTGCCCCGCTCAATTCCTGTTTTATAAAGTATCTAAATGCTGTAACAACCTAACAAAACGGACCTTATTTTACAGACTAACTTTACTAGAATACATTAAGCTTGTGTATTACAGGGGTATTTATATTTAAAAAGTGATATTGTGGCCGGAACTCCGCTTTAAGGGCATGGCTTAGCATTGGAAGTGTCTTTCGGCTTACTGGAGTTCAGCTTTTTTATACTGCCTTTATTTTAAAAGATTTGCATACTTCAATACAAAGATTACAATGGTATTTGTCAATGAAAATTTCAGTTGTACAATGATAAAAATATTAAATGTTATAGAGAATAGTGATGAGCGGAATACGCCATATTCGATTTCGCGATTATTCGCGAATATTTCGAAGAATATTCGTGATATTTAAAAAAAAAAAAAAAATTTTTATTTTTTTATAAAATATCACGAATATTCGATATTTACGAATATTCGGTATATTTTATAAAAAAAAAAAAGCGAAATTTCACATATGCGGTCGCGAATATTCGTTAATATCGAATATTCGTGATATTTTATAAAAGAAAAAAAAAATTGCGAATTTTCGCCAATGCGAATTTTCGCCAATGCGAATTTTCGCCAATGCGAAATTTCGCTAATGCAAAATTTCGCGATTTTTTTTTTTTTATAAAATATCACGAATATTCGATATTTACGAATATTCGCTGTATTTTATATAAAAAAAAAATAGCGAAATTTCGCATATGCAAAAGCGAAAATGATTGCGAAATTTCGCTATTTTTTTTTGGATAAAATATCACGAATATTCGATATTTACGAATATTCGCTATATTTAAAAAAAAAAAAAAAATTGGGAAATTTCGCTATTGCGAATATGCAATATTCGTAGCGAATATTCGCAATGCGAATATTCGTGAGCAACACTAATAGAGAATCATTATTGGTATTATCGAGAAGAAGCCAACATAGAGTTCAGCTTTAAGTACAAACCTTTAAAGTGGTTGTAACCCCCTTACAACCACTTTAACATGCATGTAAACCTAGATTAAGGCTTATCTGTAGTAGGGATGGGCCGAACACCCCCCCATTCGGTTCGCACCAGAACCTTCGAACGGACCGAACGCTCGTGCAAACATTTAGAACCCCATTGATGTCTATGGGACTCGAACGTTCAAATTCAAAAGTGCTAATTTTAAAGCCTAATATGCAAGTTATTGTCGTAAAACATCTTTGAGAACCCGGGTCTTGCCCCAGGAAACATGTATCAATGGAAAAAAGTTTTAAAAACGGTTGTTTTTTTCAGAACTCCTGAAAAAAAAACAGTTTTACAACTTTTTTCCATTGATACATGTTCTCTCGGGCAAGACCTGGGTTCCCAAAGACGTTTTCACAGGCATACTATAGACACCCACCCAATCAGGAGCAGTGATTTTAATGATGCTTAAATAATAAAAAAATATATATGAAAAATTCCTTTAAATATTGTACCTGCTGGGTGTCTATACCTGTGATAACGTCTTTAAATAGCACAATCACCTGCCTGCCAGTAAATTAGGAAGAACTGATCTAGCTAAACTATACAGTGTATAAATATATGTACAACACCTGGGATGTATATATATCCTCTACACAATAACATTTACTGACTAGCCTGCCTGCTCTATCTATTACACTCTCTCTGTCTCTCTAACCACCGCCACAACACACTACACAAGGTCGACCTGCAGGCGGCCTTTTATAGTGTGGGGCGTGTACTAAACCCCTGAGCCATAATTGGCCAAAGCCACCCTGGCTTTGGCCAATTATGGCTCTCCGTTTTTTGCGTGCTGTGATTGGCCAAGCATGCGGGTCATAGTGCATGCTTGGCCAATCATCAGCCAGCAATGCCGCAGTGAATTATGGGCCATGGCACGTCACTCAAATATTTTTTTAGTATTTCGACGAACGAGTGAACATACGATGTTCGAGTCGAACATACGTTTGACTCGAACACAAAGCTCATCCCTAATCTGTAGGTGCAAGAAATACCTCCCAAACCTAAAAGGTTTAAGGCCACGTACACACGATCGGTCCAACCCGATGAGAATGGTCCGACGGACCGTTTTCATCGGGTCCCCGCTGAAGTGACCTGATGGTCTGATGTGCGTACACACCATCATTTCAAAACCCGATCGTGTCAGAACGTGGTGACGTAAAACACAACAACGTGCTGAAAAAATGAAGTTCAATGCTTCCAAGCATGCGTCGACTTGATTCTGAGCATACTAACGATCGTTTTGGACCGATGGTCAGGCGTCCATCCGTCCGATTTTAAAGCAAGTTTTAAAACTTTGGTCCGAAGGACGACAGACCGATGGGCCGTACATGCGGTCGGTTTGGAACGATGAAACTGGACTTCAGTCCATTTTCATCGGGTTGGACCGATCGTGTGTATGCGGCCTAGGAGATATTTGCAAATAATAGAGGCACCGATGTCTACGGCGCATTCACCGTAGATATCTGGCGCAGGTGTACTGAGCGTGCCTCTACTAACTGCATCATGCTGTTAGTGGCGCTCCTCCGTGCATGCGCAGGAGTGATGTCATCGCTGCTTCAGCCAGTCACAGCGCCGGAGCAGTGAAGTCACTTCAGGTATAATGGCGGCATCAGAGGAGGCGAACGAGGGCCGCTGCAGGGGCTTTGATCTCAGGTAAGTAATTCATAATGAGCTAGTATGCTATGCATACTCGGCCATGCTCGGCTAGCTCTGCTCATCACAGATGGGGGGGCAGGTTCGCTTGTCAAAGCTCTGGTGGGGAGGCAGGCTGGCTGGCTAGGCTCAACTTGTGTGGTGGGGGAGTGTCCGCTTGGCTTGGGAGGCGGACCAGCCAAATCGTCTCGTCTCGTGTGGGGACGGGTCCACTTAGCTCAGACGGGGATGCAGGCTGGCTGATTGCGCTCAGTTTGTGTGGAGGGAGGGTCTGCTCAGCTGTGACAGGAAGGTGGGCTGGCCTAGGGAATGGCTGTTAATGCAGGAGCTGATGCTAGCAAAGCCAGTAGATGTCTGACCACACAACAAGGTTGGGTATGCACTACCCTTTCTGCATTTTAAATATCAGGTACCACAAAGCAGCTTGAAAAAATACTTTTTTTTTATCAGTGAAAGAAAAAATCTAGTATTGTTCATAATTTTGTGCTGAAACATGTGTCTGAAACATATAGTGACATGGGTTTATCAGTAGGTGTGTCATTTACATATTACTTTTACAAATTTGTTGGGTCTAGGGAGGAGCACTTTCTGTCTGTCGGCACAATAAGTTTCCTTCCTAAAGTGCACCTGTACTTTTTCATGCTTGGCAAAGTATTAAGTTAAGTTTACAGTGTCCATCTCCCTTCTCCCCCAACTGTCCTTCTATTTCTGGGTATGTGAGAGCGTGACAGTTTCTCCCCCTTTAATCCACCATACAGTTCTGGGTCCCTAAACAGACAGTCGCTAGGCTTAAAGCAGATCTCTGTCTAAAAGGGGAAGCTCTGCTTGTTTGCTTTACCTACTTCCAGGTGAGATCGCTGCACAATGATTGCGATGATCTATGAAATGTCCAGGCCCTCTCCTTCTTACCCCCACTGCACTCTGGCAGACACACAGGTCCCAGAAGGGCATTTTTAGGGGTGGGGCAGGGGTTGGGTGGGATAACTGGTGGTGAGTAACTGTTAAGGCCTGGCTAGTAGCTCAGGACTTGAAATTTTAAACCCTGTATATGTATGTATATATATATATATATATATATATATATATATATATATATATATATATATTGTACATCCACCTTAGTCCCTGCTCTCAAGGAGCTTAAAATCTAAGGTCCCTAACTCACATTCATACATACAAATACTAGGGCCAATTTAGACAGGAGCCAATTTAGCTAGCAGCATGTCTTGGAGTGTGAGAGGAAACTGGAGTACCCAGAGGAAACCCATGCAGGCACAGGGAAAAAATTCAAACAGGCAGAAAGTGAAACAACCCTAGTACTGCTAGGCATAAGTGCTAACCACTTAGCCACTTCCCTTTATTATTGTATAGAGTTTGTCTGATCACAGATAGCACACCAAAGTTTTATAGGCACCACATCCCAGATTGATTGAATGAAAAGAACAAATTTAGGGCGAATGGGATTTTCTTACCGATGCAAATAGATATTCACTGATAACAATGAGAAAGAAGACATGATTGGACCAAAAAGATACCTTTTTGTTCCCATTATTATGTTTTATTTTATAAATTTTTCGCCTTATAAAATGCTATTTAGGCTTATTACTAGATTCTGAAAAATGTATTACATGTGTGTTTTCATTCATTATCGTTGACTTTTATGGGCCACACAAAGCATGAAAGTGGACAAAAAAAAGGATTTGAGCTATTTTAAAAAGTGTGATTTGTGAACAGACTCTATCCGTATCATTGCGTTAGACATGCATTTCAGTGCATTCTGACATACCTTTTAATCACTTGCCGCCCTCGCCGCCGTCATTATACTGCGGCAGGTCGGCACGATCCCGCGAACCGCCGTAGCTGTACTGTGGTCCCTTTAAGCTGGATAGCTTGAGGAGAGGAAAGGCAGATCATACAAGCTAGGAACCACGATCTGTTAATTCCTCCAGTCACTTCCATCCCCCATACAGTTAGAACACACACTAGGGAACACAGTTACCCCCCTTGACACCCCCCTAGTGTTAAACCCTTCCCTGCCAGTGACATTTACACAGTACGCATTTTTATAGCACTGATCGTTGTATAAATGCCAATGGTCTCAAAATGGTGTTAAAAGTGTCCGATGTGTCCACCATAATGTTGCATTCCCGATAAAAATCGCAGATTGCCGCCATTACTAGTAAAAAAAAAAATGCCATAAATCTATCCCCTATTTTTTAGACGCTATACCTTTTGCACAAACCAATCAATATACACTTATTGCTATTTTTATTACCAAAAATATGTATAAGAATACATATCAGCCTAAACTGAGGAAAACATTTGCTTTTTTTTTGTTAAATTGGGGATGTTTTTTATAGTAACAAGTACACAATATTTATTTATTTTGTTTGTTTATAGCACAAAAAATATAAACCGCAGAGATGATCTAATACCACCAGAAGAAAGCTCTATTTGTGGGGGAAAAGGATGTCAATTTTGTTTGGTTACAACGTCCCACGACCGGGCAATTGTCAATTAAAGCGACATAGTGCCGTATCGCAAAACATGGCCTGGTCATTGAGCAGACAAATCTTCTGGGACTAAAGTGGTTAAGCTGCAAATGTGTGAGAATGACCTTACTGTAATACCAGTTACTGCAGAAGTCAGATTAGTGGAAAATCTAAAGGATAAATTCACTTTTACATGTTAAAGCTAGGTTCACACCCATGTGTTTTTTAGTGTGGCTTGCAGAAATGCACTACAGTTCATTTAACATGGCTTCCTATGGTACACATTCACCAATGCGTTTTTTAGCATCTGCCTTCTTTGAACACAAGTTTTAATTTTTTCTCCATAACTGTGAATTGTGAATAACCAGTTGTTAAGGAGCTGGCGGCCCCCGCATCCTTAACAACCGATTATTCATCAGCTGTCAGAGGGGGTTCCCTGCTGACAGCTGAATGTAAAATAAGGAATTGCTGGCAATAAAAATTATTTTTTTTTAATTGTCGGAAATTCTTTTTTTACATTCAGCTGTCAGCGAGGAACCCCGCTGACAGCTTATGACTCATCGTTTGTTAAGGGCTCCCCACTCCTTAACAACCGGCTATTCACAGTTTGTTAAAGAGAAAAGAAGCACAATGCATTAAGGCCGGGTTCACACCTATGCGAATTGGTTGCGGCTTAAACCGCATCTAATACGCAGAACATTTTTAAATTAAGGTGACCAGATTTTTAAAATGAAATCCGGGGACATATTTTTTCTTTATTAGTAATGGCAACAATCAGCGACTCTCTGCCCGTCGCCGCCGCCTCACAGCCTCTCAAGTCTTACTCTTCGGGCCCCGGCTACTACTGGATGGGGAGCGGAGGAAGATCATTCTGCCAGGGAAGGCAAGGAGATCGGCAGGCGGCTAGCCAGGATTTGAGCCAAGATAGAAGAACATGCGAGCGAAGCTAAATGGGCATGCGCCCGAAACGGAAGAAATATTCCCTCCACTCCGACCAGCACATGATCATCAGAAAGGGGCACAGATAATGGGAAAAATACAACCCCCCTATGCTAGTAGGCACAGCGTAGCGGGGGGGGTGTAATTCAATTTTTTTTTTTTTTAATTCTTCACTGATTGTCTTTAAAATTGCCTCTGCCCCCTATTAAATCCAATCTGGGGACAAAACCGGGGACAAACTTGGTCCGGGGACAGTGTCCTCAATCAGAGGACTGTCCCCTGAAACTGGGGATGTCTGGTCACCCTATTTTAAATACATTGTTTTCAATGAGGCTGGTTCACATATGTGCGATGCATTCGCACTGCGCATTGCCGGAAATCCGTATGCGTTGTGGAGGCCTTGCGGTGCGGCTCAGGTGCGAATTCAGTCCCATTATCTTCTATGGGTACACAGCTGATTCGCAGATGTGTTCAGTTCCCTTCAGGAATTTCTCTCATTCAGCTCAATACACTTCTCCCCCACTCTCCTATCACTCAGAACTTCCCCCAGGTCTCCAAATTCGCAGCAAAAACGGAGCTAATCTGCTGAACACTTCCCTTATCTATCTGCAGAGATAAAAGAGCTGAAATTCTCACTGCACAAGTGTGAACCCAGCCTTAAAGTTCATGCAAAAACACATAAAAAAATCGTGTGTTCTAAAACGCACCGCAAAATGTGCTGGAAAACCACAACCGCATAGATGTGAACCTAGTTTAAAGCCATATTTAGGGCGTATTATGTAACACGCTCTTATACTTCCTGCTACCAGAGCTCCTTGTTCTATGACAGCAGACAGAGGATTCTCTAACATCACCTGATGTGCACTATGGGGAAACAGGCACAAAGCTAGAAGAAGATTGTGCAGGAGCTTGACATTGCACCCACAATCTGCTGATCATGGGTGCATAGCTCTGCAGACACCAGTAAAAAATAAAATAAATTCACATTATTTTACCTGCAAAAATATGTGCAATTTTTATTTATTTTTTAAAGGTGAACTCACAAATTACCAATGCAGAATGCAAGCTTATTATTAAAAAATATAAATTATAAAGCCTCCCCCATTTCATTATCCTCTCTCATCTGTATTAGCATAATTTAAAAAGTTCACATAAAGCTTAAGTTATCTTTTTTTCAGATTGTAACACAGTGGCTGTTTAGCTGTAGTATTCATTTTGTTAAGATCTACTGTATGTAATATGCTAAAATCTGATAAAAAGCAGAGTAAATGACGGATCTCACATCTAAATTATAATATAAAAAAAAAAAAAAAAAATAGGCTGCCCCTTAAATTATCTCTGAAAACAATGCTACCCAAGCTGGGCAGTATAATGACATTAAAAATGCATTGTCCTTTTCTGATTCCTGCTTCCTGCAATGTCCCCCAAGGACAAACATCTGCATTACGGTAGCCTTGCTCTTGGGTCCATGCTGGGGAGAGACATTACACACAGGTGCAGTTTCTTTCCCAGAGATGATAAACACCAAAGTGATCTCAAGCCTTTGTCAGGATGTTTAATTGTGGCAAATCTCTGCCAATTTAGCACATGCTGATCATAAACAGAACCACTACCCTGGAGTCTGCTTACCAATTAATTTCAGGAGATCCTAAAACTCCACACCTGTGCTGGCAAACATTGGATTACCGATGCACCCTTTCTGTGCCAGGTGCATAGGGCTGTCCCAGGTTACGTAAAAAAAACTTGTAGTTTGTTTTAGAAACAAAAACATAATTTCATATTTTTGACAATTTTCTTATACTCATTTAACCACTTTAGCCCCGGACCATATTGCTGTCCAAAGACCAGAGCACTTTTTGTGATTCGGCACTGCGGCGCTTTAACTGACAATTGCGCGGTCGTGCAACGTGGATCCCAAACAAAATTGGCGTCCTTTTTTTCCCACAAATAGAGCTTTCTTTTGGTGGTATTTGATCATCTCTGCGGTTTTTATTTTTTGGGCTATAAACAAAAATAGAGCGACTATTTTGAAAAAAATGCAATATTTTTTACATTTTGCTATAATAAATATCCCCAAAAAATATATAAAAAAACATTTTTTTTCCTCAGTTTAGGCCGATACATATTCTTCTACATATTTTTCGTAAAAAAAATCGCAATTAGCGTTTATTGATTGGTTTGCGCAAAATTTATAGCGTTTCCAAAAAAGGGGGTAGTTTTATGGCATTTTTATTAATATTTTTTTTTTACTAGTAATGGCGGCGATCAGCGTTTTTTTTCGGTACTGCGATATTATGGCGGACACATCGGACACTTTTGACACATTTTTGGGACCATTGGCATTTTTATAGCGATCAATGCTATAAAAATGCATTGGATTACTATAAAAATGCCATTGGCATTGAAGGGGTTAACACTAGGGGGCGGGGAAGGGGTTAAGTGTGTTCCTATTTGTGTTCTAACTGTATGGGGGGGTGGACTCACTAGGGGGAATCACTGATCTTCCATTCATACATTGTATGAATGGAAGATCAGCGTTTCCCCCGCTGACAGGAACGAGCGCTGTGTGTTTACACTCACAGCTCTCGTTCCCCGCTCTGTAACGAACGAGCGCGCGTGCCCGGTAGCGATCGCGCCCGCCGGGCACGCGCGCGGGACTCGGGGGCGAGCGGGGGGCGCGCACGCGGGCTGCCGGCGGTGCGCGCGCGCCCCCTAGCGGCCGCGAAAGTCCCGACGTAGAGCTACGGGCTCTCGCCCAGGAGAGCCGACCTGCCGCCGTAGAACGACGGCGGCTGGTCGGCTAGTGGTTAAAAAAAAATTCTTTCAAATTTAAACTGGACTCCAGACTGATTAAAACAAAAATGAATTTAGTTCTGTATTTAATAAATCATTAGATGTATTTGAGTAGATTCAACTAATCTAAGGCGTACAAGGTGTAAATTTCTTTCCTGCAACCCTGGGTAACAGGAAATACATTTTCACAATTTCAACACAGACAGTGCTGACAGGGGAATCCCTCCAGCCGAGAAATTGTCTGTTCCCAGCAAGGGGGTGAGGGAAGCCATCCCTGGTGGGAAAAAAAAACGATTATCACTAGCGGTCATAGCAGCCGGTATCGATAATTGTAAGTGAATCTGGCAGGCTGGTTGTACCCAAATTCAACGATAGATCAATTTGGTACATTCAGCCTGCCCATTTATGGATTGCATCTGCTGAACCGGCTGAGGTTCGAATAGTGTATGGCCAGCCTAAGTTTTGTAATGACTATCAGAGCTACACAGTGCCGAATTCTGTTTTTAAATGTTATTAGTGCCCTGTTCATGGCCATAGCCTATATTTGATGTCAGTCAGTTTGGAATAAATCTCGATACTGCACGATGGAATCCTTCTCTTCTTAATCCACATACCACTAGGCTTCCTGCCTTGGATACACCACCCTTCCTGGAGTTCCGGGTGTCATACCTTCCCTTGATGAGAGTTTTTCACCTGAAGTTCTGACAATCCTGCATCGCAACTTGGAGGATCTTATTCGACCATCCAACCAGGAGAGACACCATAGTGTGTGCAATGCCCTAAAGACCCGTCAGGGTCCAACCATCTGGTAAGCGGCCATCTGTCTATTAAATCATTGACCAGCTTTATCTTCAGACAAATTTAATGCCAAAGTAACATGGATGTATTATTTCAGAATTGAACCTTCATCTTGAATTTTTTCTTGTTGGGACTTTCACTTAATGTTTATTCAATCCTATGCATCCCATTTTGCTCTGATATTAGTAGCGCACCTTTTTTCTGTTACACATAAGAATTGAGCAGGGCTGATCTTTCATCTGAGAAAATAAAGATGTGCTCTCTTGCACTCATGTTTTGTATGCTTTTGACTTTTTTGTATGATGGAAAAAAATATAATAAAAATTATTTGATTTAAAAAAAAAAATACAGTACAGTGAGCTGTATGGAAATACACTAACAAGAAAATGGTTAATAGGAGGAAAGTAAGTCACCGCGCTTTGCTAGAGCATTTTATTTTTCACGATCGTGTGTAGACAAGCCTGTTTTAATGACTAAGTTGAAAAAAAAACATATTTTTTTCTAGAGCCTGAAATACATAATTTTTGAGAACACGAAAAATGATCCTGTGTACGCGGCATTAGGTTTGGATAAGCAACATTATAAACTCTTTGGCAGGTAAAACAGATGGTTCCCTTGTTTGCATATCATCTGTATTTTCAGCTGTTTGCCAGGGCTCAGATTATTTATTTTTATTAATACTGTGATACTGGTTGTAATTTTAGAATAATGTATTTATATTATCTGATTTATCTTATCTGTGTTTATTTAGGAGTTTTAACCTCAAAGTGAATTACTCATTTACCTTTTTTTAGTTGGCTCTGTACTTATTTAATTCATTTGGTGGATGCATTGCAAGTTTACATGCATTGTGGGTGCATTTTCAATGAATTTCTATTGAGTTCAACTTGATGCATGAATGCAGATGCATCTAATGCAGTGGAATACACTGAAATAATTTAAAACACATAATCATGGGAGGACAAGAGCTTTACAGTCAATAAATAGTCCAAAAAATGTTCCAGAGCTTTTGTTATACTTAGGATGCATTCATGTGTGTCAAGTGTGATGCATTGTGGTAACACATGCATTAAAGGATCACTAAAGGAATTTTTTTTTTTAGCTAAATAGCTTCCTTTACCTTACTGCAGTACTGGTTTCATGTCCTTATTGTTCGTTTTTGCTTTGAAGTTGCTGTAATCCTGCTCTGTTCTCCACACTTCCTGCTTGTCTGTTTCCTTATAACCCCAGTGCTGGGAGCTTTCTCACAATAGTTTAAGCTGTCATTACTGTGTGTCTAAAACTTCCCAGAACCAATCAGATTAATTTTAAAAACAAAACACTGCCCTGGATTTGTTTGTTTTTGTTCTGTGTGTCTATTTCTACTTTGCAGAAACATGAAGCCAGTTCAAAAGTGAAACTGACCTGCAGGCACATTATATGATTGATTTTTATCTAATCATTTTGAAAAAATGAATCAGTTAACTTTTATGTCTCTATACCCTGTAAACAGTCATTTCAGCAAAAATTTTTTTTTCCTTTAGTGACCCTTTAACAAATGTGTTATCACTGTAGAGCAATGTACCACACAAACACATGTAAACCCCAAAACAAAAGTATAATATATTGAAGCTTACAAGCCCTTAAGCCAGGTACACACGATTGGAATTTGCATCTGAATTTTTTTCGTCTGTATTTAGAAATGGAACATGTGGAAAAAAATAAAATAAAAAAATAAATAGAACACGTTTTATTTTTTTGTGATGAAAATCGGAAATTACGATTGTCTGTGTGGAACTCCGACGTAGAAAAATCCATGCATGCTCAGAATCAAGTCAACGCATGCTCAGAAGAATTGAACTTAATTTTTCTCAGCTCGCCATAGTGTTTTATGTCACCGCGTTTTAGACGGTCGGAATTTGGTCTGACAGTGTGTATGCAAGACAGCTTGAACGGTCGAAAAATTCCATCGGAAATTCCGATTGTGTGTACGGGGCATTAGATGTAGTAACTACATAAATTTTTTTAGGATGTTCCTTTAATTTTACCAGGTGATCCTCCTGATAATATATTTTCTGTATTGTATCTAGGGAGGAACAGTATTGTCACCCAAGGCTGCTCTCCTGATTTGGACTACAAACAATTCCCATCTTCCTTGTTTCCTTTACATAGAGATATGTTGCATTGTAGTTTACATATAGCTTATCTGGTCGGAGATTTCAGTTCAGCCCACAGGAAGTTACAAGGAAACTGGTTTATGACAGGATCAACTTATATTTTTGCACCTACAGAAAATGTGATTGAAAGTCTAAAAAATGCAGCCTCTAAAAAATGCAGCCTCCACATCTAAAAAATGGTGAGCTGCAATATATTTTGTTCTTTTCTTGGATGTTGATACTTTCAAGCCTCTGTCATCCTAAAATGCATCCTTTAGTTTATCAGATGTACAAGGCCTCTATAAAAAGGCCTTTGTTGGTTGTATTGTATGTTGTTGTATATGTTCAGTAGATGAGATGGCAAATGTATAGTCTAAATGTATGTCCCCATATTATGGATAGGCACATTGGTTGTGAGAATTTAAAAGATAGCAAAGTCTACCAAAATGGAAGCACAGTAAAAATTGGGAGCACTCAAATATCCAAAAGGAAGGTGCTCTAAAAAGTAATGTATAGACAGCTAGAACTTATACGCATCACAAATCTGATTAGTGTCTCCTGATCCAGGGGGACTGTGAAATCCCAAGTTCTCCAGCCTATCAGAGGGGCAGTCCACTCTTTATGTGTTTGGGGAGGTGACGATGCACACCCACAATAGGTATAAGCCAGTGGGGAGGCAAAGAAATATCAAGTGAGCAGAGGGTCCGTTCCTTAACGGCACCCCTCAAACACCTGTACCGATATTCAGCAGGGATTCATCTCCAACCGATCTCCTGACACCCGCATCGATGTGGGCACTGCATCATGGTAGGATGACCAAGAGCCAGGCTGCCCATGTGCGGGCCAGCAAAAGGAATCTAGCTGGCCCATTCAAAGAACAGCTAACAGAGCCCGAGGAAACTACGCATGTCAGGGAGCTCTGTTCAGGCAACAGCAGGATCTAGTAATCACTCTAAGGAATGCAAGGAGGCACAAGTGGAAGAGAGATCAAACATCATCAAAAAACAAAGACAGCAATATATACATTACAAAAAGGTCATGATAGGAAGGATAGCTGTCTATACATTACTCTTTAGAACACCGTCCTTTTGGATGATTGAGTGCTCCCAATATTTACTATGCTTCCAGTTTTGTAGACATTGCTATTTTTCAAATTCTCGCAGCCATTGTACCTTTCATATATGGGGACATACATTTTAGACTATACACTATTTGTTTTTTACATCAGGACCATTTCTGCACTGTGATTCTTGCAAGCGTCTTTTTTATGTAAACATTTTTTATTAAAAGATTTGCAGTAATACAAAGTAAAGCAAATATAGACCAGAGCAAATATAAAACATTGAATTACCAATTCCATAATAACATAAGAGAGCAAGCAAGGTTGTGGCAAACTAGGGTAGCTGGAACTCCCACCCCACCCTCTCCCCGTGCCCCAAAAGGCAACAGGCTGCCCCGGGGGTGGGCGGTACGGGACATCCCCAATATAGCACTTGCTCCAAATAAAGCACCCAACACGTGGAAAGGCAAGCTAAAATATAAGGCGATTTGGTATAGAACAAACTCTAACAGAGCATAAGGGTCACAAAATCATAGGGGCCAGGAGAGGGGGGAAAACCCCAATCACTCCTGGTTCCAGCTAGTGACATACAGTAGACCTTTAACACGAAATGCATAACAATAGACAAACAGAGGATAAGTGCCGAAAGGACCTTTATGGTCCAGAGCTGCCTTGATAGCTAAATTAATTCAACTAAAGAAAGTAGAGCAGTAGGTAGAAGATAGACAGAAGAAGAGAAGGCAGAAAAGAGAAAGAAGGACAGAGGGCTAGGAGGTACATGGAAGGCCAAATACTCAGGGGATTCATGTGCAAGAGAAGAAAAAAAAAAAAAAAAAAAATCCTTGGTCAGCAAAACCAAATCAAAGAAGGACTCCAACATAGGAAGCCCAGGGTTCCCAGGTAAGCTTGAAACCATCAACATTATCAAGGATAACGTTGGAAATCCTCTCATTAGACATTATCCAGGAAATTTTCCTTTTGGCCATTGGGAAGGAGACTGACGGGGACTTCCAGGCCTTGGTAATAGTCATCTTAGCTCCCAACAAGATAAGAAAAATCAGTGCCTGTGCTCTCTTGGAAGTTTTAGGGATTGGGTTGTTGAGTAAGGCGATGGTGGGGTCATGAGCTGCCCCCACTCCTGTGATTTTTCTGATAAGGTGGACGATTTTATGCTAAAAGGACCGGATTCTGGGGCATTCCCACAGTATGTGAAGGATGGAGCAAGTAAGCCCACAGCCCCTAAAGCACAAGGGGGAGGATTGCGGGTAGAATTTGGCGATGTGGGTGGGGACCAAGTACCAGCGGGTCATGACCTTGAGGCTTGCTTCGACCAGCGAGACATTCAAAACGCCCTTAAAGGAACAAGCTAAATTAGAGTGTGACCGTTCTAATGTCCAATCAAGGTCAAGGTCACGGTCCCAACTCGTCATGTAGAGCGCTTTCTCCAGAGGCTCGGCCAGAGCTGAGTAAATTAAAGATATACCTCCTCTTGTGTCCATGGCTGAAGAGCGCCACTGCTCATAGGGGGTTACTGAAGGCGGTTCTATGCTGGCTCTCTTAATCTGGTTTAGGAAGTGGGAAAGTTGATAAAATCTGAATTTCTCAGATGGGGGCATTTTAAGTCTAGAGGTGCAATAGCCTAGAGTGATGGGCCCATTTGTGTTGAAAAAGTGGCCAATTCTGTATAAACCTTTGTCAAGCCACCATTTGAAGGCAGCAATGTCTAATCCAGGGGGGAATCGGGGGTTGTGGAAGATATGGGCCAGAGGGTGCCAATGGGATACCAGAGATTTCAGTTTGTATAACGAGTCACATAAAGACATAGAATGGGATAGTGTAGGAGCTAAGATCGGAGGTCGGTTTTTGGGGTGGCTCCATAAGAGGAAGTCTAGGGTAAACCCTGGGGTCGCGGCTCTATCCATGGAGACCCAGTCTGGTTTGGGTCCTTTTAGATAGATTATTGAGAACTGGGTGAGTTGGGCCACACGGTAGTACCACCACAAATTAGGTAATCCAAGGCCCCCCTTCAATCTGGGCCTAAAAAGGGCGGTCTTAGATAAGCGGTTATCCCAAATGAAGCGAATTATAGCAGATTGAAGAGTGTTAATATATGATTTTGTGACTGGGATGGGTAGGGAGCGGAATAGATACAATATTTTAGGTAGAAGGGTCATCTTAACTGCATTAATTTATACAGGGACCATTGGCGTAGGTCTTCCGCTTTTTAACCGTGGGGGGATAGTTATGTTTGTGGAGAAGTTAATTTGGGACTGGGGAATTGAGACATTGAGGGCCACAGATTTGGACATGTTAACTGTGAGACCTGATATGCTGCCAAACTCGTTAAGAAGGTGGATCACATTAGGGGTCGAGGTGAGGGGGGATGTGATAAAGAGAATTACATCATCTGCGAACAAGGCACATTTGTGCATCAATTAGCCACAGCGAACCCCCTGGATGTCCGGATGGTTTCTAGTCGCGATAGCCAAAGTCTCAATGGCTACCGTGAAAAGGAGGGGGGAAAGGGGGCAGCCCTGTCTCGTAATCTTCCTGATGGGGAATTGTTCTGAAAAGTGACACTGGAATCTATCAGTTGGGAATAGAGAGCCTCTAAAGTTTTAATAAAGTCTGGACCAAAGCCCCATTTGCGGAGCAAGGCGAAGAGGTAGGGCCACGCAACCTTGTCAAATGCCTTTTGTAGATCGATGGAAAGCAAGTAGCCTTCCTGGGGCAGGCCGCCATTCCCAACTCGACCTCATAAGTGAAATAATATCTACTGCCCTCCGAATCTGGTCCGGTCCCTGCCTCCCCGGTATAAACCCCACCTGGTCCTTGTGAATATAAGAACCAATAAAGGACATCAATCTATTCCCTAAGATTTTTGTCATTATCTTCAAATCGTTGTTAATCAACAAAATTGGTCTATAGTTGCTTACTTCGCTAGGATCCTTCCCCGGTTTGGGAATTACTGAAATGAAGGCTACGTTCGCCGAGGGGTCCATTGGGGAATCTTTGCGCAAGGAGTTAAAGAACCGGACCAGATAGGGGGCCAAAATCTCCGAAAAGGTCTTATAGTAGTGGTTTGAGAACCCGTCAGGGCCTGGGGCCGAGTCCTTCCTAAGATCCTTTATGACTGCGCAAATTTCTGCTACCTGAAATTGCGAAGTTAGGATAGATCGATGGGAGTCCGCTAGTCTAGGGAGAGGGACATTCTGCAGAAAGGTGTTAAGATCAGCATGGGAGTGTTGGGTGTCAAAGGAGTACAGGGTGGAGTAGAACGATTGGAAAGTCTTGAGTATCGTCTCAGGGTTCTGGGTTAGAGTACCGTTCGAAGCCTTGATCTTGGGAATGGCATACGTCCGTAATTAGGGGGTAAGTTTGGCCGCCAGCTGTGGGCCAAACTTGCTTGCCCGCATGTAGTGTTTACTATTCTACCATTGCAGATGCTTGTCCGCCGAAGAGGTGAGTGCCAAATTGAGCGCTAACCTGGCAGAATTGAGTTTGGCAAGGGAAGCCTGAGAGGGATTTCGCTTGTGGTTCTCGCTCAGAGTTTTGAAATCTCTCTCAAGGTTCGCTATGTCCGCCTTTCGTTCCCGCTTCAGTTGCGACGAAAGTTGAATAATTTTTCCCCTCAGCACTACTTTGTGGGCTCCCCAAAGGGAACTGGGGGAAATATCGCCTTTGTCATTGTTCTCAAAGTATTCCCGAATCTCTTTCTCCAGCATAGTGCAATGCACTGGGTTGGAGAGAAGAGATGCGTTTAAGCGCAACGGACCATGCCCAGGGGGGGATATAGTATTAGAAAGCTTAATGAGCACCAAGGAGTGGTCAAACCATGGAACTTCATGAATGGATGCATGAGAAGCAATATGAATGTCAGAAACAGGCAAAAAGATATGGTCAATTCTGGCATAGGTTTTATGGGGTGCCGAATAGTGCGTGTAATCTTTCGCCGAAGCGTTGAGTTCCCTCCATGTGTCAATGAATCCTAGAGAGTGTAGAAGACGTGCAATGTGAAGGCTTTGTTTAGGAGGTCTTTTGAGGTGGGGGATCCCTGCCACAGATTTATCTAGGATATTGTCAAAGGTAATATTGGAGTCACCACCCAAAATTACCTCCAAAATGAGGTGCAAGAGTGTTAAGCAAAGTGGAGAAGAAGTGAGCTTGTCCTCGGTTGGGAGCATAATAGGAAACTAGGGTGTGGACCCTCCCTTCTATCGATCCCTTAACTAGGATGTAACGCCCCTCCTTGTCCGTGACAGTCAGGGAGTGTACAAAGTGAGTCTTTTTTGAAAAAAGTATTGCTACCCCTCTCTTTTTAGTATCAGCATTTGCTAAAAAAAAAGGTGGGGTACCCACGGTGAAGAAAGGGGGGGTTATAGCTGTTGGAAGTGGGTCTCCTGGAGTAGGACTATGTCAAGGCCCCTTGAATGATAACTCTGAAAAGCCTTGCGTCGTTTGATCGGGGAGTTTAGGCCTTGGGTGTTATGCGAGTCTATCCTAAGGGCATCTTCTCTGGGTGGGGAAGAGGGAAAGGGGAGTCCAGGGAGGGGAGGTCAGAGACGGGAGCACAGGGAGGGGTAGTATCTGCACCAAGTCACATATCAAGCATAAACTAAGAGTCAATAATGTAAATGGGACAGTGAACAGGGTTCTCCCTCCGTTTTTCCCGTCAACGTCCATTACATATACCTCCCCCTACCCCTCTTATATTAGGGGGAAAATCAGATACAACAAAAGATAACAAAGAAAAATACTTAGCAAGTTAATATCCCGCTGTCTTGAAATTCTTAAAGAAGAAGGGTGATGTGAGTGACACGAACTCAGTGGGTATAGTGAGCAGCACTATACAGGCGGGAGTTAAGACACCCGAAATAAGGTACAATAGTCTCAAAGAGACGGGTCAGGGATGCACGGTCATCTTGGGGGACGAGAGTGTCGGTGCCTCTTTGGTTGCTGCTTGTTCCACAGCGGAGTGATGGGCTGCCAGTGGGAGGCCTCTTAGACGAGTCAGGTAGAAGAGAAGAATCCTGAGGGGGCAATTCTTGATTGATGAATCCAAGACGTAGTAGCAGCTGTTCACCGTCCCTGATTTTGAGAAGCCATAGGATTTGTCTTTATAATCAAACTGGAGACGAAATGGAAAGGACCACCTATATTTGATGGATTTCTGCGAGAGAACTCCTAAAAGGGGTTTCAGGGCCCTCCTCTTCTGGATTGTGGTCGGTGAGATGTCTGCGAATATCTGTATTTTGTTCCCTTGAAAATTGAGGTCATCAATATTGCGGGATCTCCTCATAACTTCCTCTTTTACACTATAATAGTGGGGCTTAATCACTACATCCCTCAGGAGCCCGTCTTGGCAAGGAGGTTGTAGAGCTCTGTGGGCCCTGTCCAGTTCGAGCTTGTGATCAGGGATATCGGTAATAACATTTTTGATGAACTTTTTCACTGCGTCAGGGTTATTAACAACCTCCTCAGGGATTCCCCTAATGCAAAAGTTATATCTCCTGCTGCGGTTCTCCAAATCATCAATTTTAGCGAGTGCGATTTCAAGTTGGTCCTGCAATGTCTGTATGCAGTTAGTGTTTTGGTTGGTACGGGCTGCAGTGTTGTCCACTGGCTGTTCAATGCAAGCATGTCTGAGAAGCAGTTAAGGAGTTTTGCCATATCAGTCTGAGGGGGCTGAGGGATGGGGGAAGGTATCTGGAAGCCAGCATGGCTGATGGGGGATTGCAGCATGGGGGTATTCATTATGTCTGCCATAGTGCGGCTAAGGAGCGATTCTGTGGAGGCTGGTGATGCTAGATAAGGAGGAGCAGTACTCACTGGAGTTGCCAGCAGGGGTAGAACATGCTGGATCGGGGACGAAGGGTCCGCAATAGAGTCCAGGCCTGCTGTGTCGCCATGAGGAGAGGCTGCGGCCGCCATCTTGGGGGCTAAGGGAGCCCCTAGGCCGAAGTCCAGCTGCCGGCTAAATCCTTTCTTATCGCCGGTACCTGACATCCAGGGATGTGCTCCGCACCTTCCGCTCCCCTATCGGACCGTCCTCGGGATTGTTCTCCCATTGATTTCAGCGCTGTGAGCCTCGGTGTGCTGGGGCGGCTCGGAGCTCCCGTTCAGAGCATCTTCCCGGAAGTTCCGCACATGCGCACTGTGTGCAAGCATCTTTTTTGCGGCAGCACTACTATTCCTCCCCCCCCCCATCTTTTGCGCAATCTGTCCTGGACCAGGGACACTATTCTATCTGCCACTTTAATGTACCACTTCCTTTGGGGTATAACAAATGTGATGGGGAACCAAATGGACCATGTTGTGAATATGATAAAGTGTAACCATACTTTGTGATTATGCTCAATCTTGTCTTTTAGCTACATTATGCCATGTTATTATCCATCACCAATTTTTGATACTCTGCATATCATATTTTTACGCTAATTCATAGTGACATGTTATTATACCATCAGAAAATACAGTCGGTTTTGATTTTCCCCTGAATTTTTTTACATTCTGAAACATGAAAGAATCTTCTATGTAATTGTGTTTGGTTCGGTCTCCCACCACTATATCAACCACATGTTTTAAGACATCAGTTCTGTATTGTAAATATATATATATGTATATATGTGGCTACAAATCTTGGTTTTTAACAGTGATTTTTGATGTTGTCACAAACTATAGTGAACGTGAGTGAACCACAACTGCGTAAAATTATTTTAAAGGGGACAATGCATTTCTCAATGTAGTATGACATTCAGTATTGGACCCCAGGCGTCACTCTTAATCTTAGGCGAAGAGTTTGGGGTACATTACATCATCTGTCACACAGTGAGGAATGACTTTAGAAATTAGTCGAGGAGGTATTATTGCATACCTACAAGCCGTAGTTTAAAATGCATATACGAACACGTTTAATATACAGGGCAGAATGACGTATTCAACGCTTAACAAATGTCATGCACGTAGCTTAAGAAGATTCTGTATTAGGATAATATATTTTGGAGAGAGGCACTTGGTGATAGGAATAGCTTAAGAATGTATTTCCCTTTAAGATATAGACTAAGACGTATAATCTACCTATAATCTTCATGAGTACTCAAGGAACATTTAGTATGACAGTCCTACAATAGTATCATGAATCCACAGTGGCTCCAATACAGGTGGTAATTTAAACAGAGCTGGTTTGAAAATATGTGGATGATATATGCAGTATGAGAACAGGTTAATTCATAAGCATTGAAAGTATTGTTGCAAGGGTACTTATCCGTATGGATAGGATGAGGCTTCTCAGTATTTGAAGGGTTTTGTTGCCAGCAATGAATTCAGGTAATGAGAGTCCCCTCCAGGTAATTATGTTCGGATGACCCCACAGCAAGTAAAGTATTGATGGTAGCATGGATCCAGGCTGGGGTTGATTATTTCATAGGAAGTAGCAAATACCAGTAGTTTGATGGTAGCGTGGACAGGGTTCAGCAGGCTACGGCTGACAATAATGCCGTACAGCAGCAACCCAATGAATATATAGGAGCAAGACAGGTGCAAGGAGAACAGCGCTGATTATGCATGGCACTTCCGCTTTCCATGCTGGAACCCACACGGTGCTGGGAAATGACGTCAGTGTGAGGCCACGAATATATTATAATAAAATGTTGTATTTTTTGTTTACTTCTCTACTCTTTTGTCTGGTTTGACTACTGCCTACAAAGTTTCAGGAGCATGGGCTAGCAAAAAGGCATTCAAAATAAAGAGACGTAACAACCAATAAATTACAAACATATTTTATTTATTTTGGCATTTAAAATGGCCACGGTGTTATTCGAAGGGTAACCTGATAATAACTTAAATTTAAATAAATATAAAGCCATCCTGGCTAAAATACAATAAAAAAATTAAACAGTGTCCATCCAGACAGTGCTGGACAACTACTCTACAAAACCATGACTTAACAAATTTAGGGAGGGTGGACGTTGCAGTCATTGAAACCCTGCTCTCCGCTCCTTTTTTCAGCTCCTTCCGTGTGGGAGGCAATTTTAACTAATCCGCTGGCAACCAATCCCCTGGTTGTTGCTACCCAGGTAAAACCGCTGCAACCAATGGCAACCTGCAAAATAGATAACAGGTAAGAGATCTGTGGACCCCTTTGAGCTATCCCATGATGGCCCAGCATATTGCTATGACCTTTTGTTCTTCTGTTTTTCTCCAAGAGTGGTTATATGGTACACATTCCTTCACAAAAGATGTGAAGGAATACTTTGCCTATACTTTGTACCCATACTGATTCACAACTCTCTAAACTTAAAAACTGTTCTTACCCGGACCAATTATTTTATTTTCTAAACTCCTAAAAATTTTTTTTTTTTTTTTTACTTTCTATTTTTATTTTCATTAAGCTGTCAAAAACAATAGTACATACAATTGTATTCATGGGTGTAAAATTGCATCGTTTTGTAACCCTCCTATATCCTAGTTAAAGAACAGGTACCCAGCTGTCAGTAATGTTATAAAACACTACACTCCATCTACATTTTGGCTGCATTCATTACAGCCCCACACTTTCTCAGCATCTACTGCAAACACTTATAAATGTTCTGAGCCAAGTCATATTCAGACTTTGCATATCAAAATGCCAACTGAAAATCTTTGATGAAAACAGAATAGAACAATGCAGGTTAATACAACAGCACACTCTGCCGAATACATCTTGAAGCTTCTTTTCATTGCTAACAATCCATTTTGCAATGATTGATACTTCTCCTCGCAGTACTGAACACAGGCCAAAATACCATTAAATCTGGAAACATGAAATGAACATTTTGGAAGGAAAAATAAAGTTTGACTTAATTACTGCTGTACATGGAGACACATGTCTGTAAATTACTGTCTGTCCATCTGTGGGACAGATGGGATTAGAAAGAAACAAAAAAACACAGAGATCTCTTTTAAGACTGTCATTTTTTATTATAAATCAAAATAGTGTTATAGGTTAGAATAAATATTTAATCTGTTTTTCTTAACGTGCTGCTCCTTCCATTTTAATAGTTTATGTGTTACAAACTTGCTGGTGGAAAGACTTGTTTAAGTCTCTTTTACTGCCAACTGGTTTAACCGAGGTATGAAATATTGGAAAAATTGTGCAAACATACATATTCAAGAAAGAATGTTGTAAAGCAGAACAATCCATAGATTGTCCTTCAATAAATATTTATGGCTAAGCATGAGCTAATCTTTTCAAATCAGTTTGTTGATTGGTCAAAGAACAAGGGCAGCTGTTCCCAACCTGTGAGACAGCTCGGGGTTTTGGTTATCACAATGTAGTGCATTCAAAGTAAAAAATATTTGCTCATGCTACTGAACTTTATAAAGCCTCATACACGCGATTCTGTGGACAAATCGTAGGACTTTTATCTGAAAGGCGTTGGCCAGGAACTTGTATTGCATAATAACGGCAAAGAATTGTCGACCAACAAACATAAAACTATGTGTTTTTTCAGCTCTCTAGCTCCACCCTTTGGGAAACTTCTGCTAATGTTGTTTTATGGTGAACATTGCTTCTGAGCATGCGTGTTTTACTTTGGAGTTTTGTCCAATGGACTTGTGTACACACGATTGGAAAATCCGATAATACACAATTGCTGGCAGACAATTTTAAAGCATGCTATTCCACATTTGTCCATGGAAAATTCAACAACAATTGTCCGATGGAGCATGCAAACGGTCGGATTTTCTGACAACAGCCTGTCATCACACAATTCCTGACGGATAATCCGATCGTGTATATGAGGCTTAAGATTTCTGATGAACAATGCCATGATAGAAAATGCAGGGTTGACAATTAAAGCTGGCCATACATATGCATAGATTTCTTTTGAGAATCCAACAGATTCTAAACAGTGTCGATAGACGAACCCCCCATAATGGCTATTACATTTGTTTGGAATAAGCAATGCATGTTAGTTTTCACGTGCATTGCTTTATTTACAATATAAATTCCATAGTTACTAGTCCATCTCTGAAATGAGCAAGAGAGGATTGCTATGTTTCTACATACAGTTAAAGTGGATGGTTCACCAAAAAAAAATATTAAAAGCCAGCAGCAACAAATACTGCAGCTGCTGACTTTTAATATTAGGACACTTACCCGTCCTGGAGTCCAGCGCCGTCCGCAGCAGAGGACGAGCGCTCGCTCGTCTCCCTGCTGCTCCCCCCTCCATCCACGGTGAGGGAACCAGGAAGTGAAGCGCTCCGGCTTCACTGCCTGGTTCCCTACGGCGCATGCACGAGTCGCGCTGCGCCCGGCGATTGGCTCCCGCTGTGTGCTGGGAGCCGAGAGTTCCCAGCACACAACGGGAAAAGCCCGTCTTTTGCCCGAGACTGCGGGCCGGAAGTGGGTGCAGATACCTGTCTTTAGACAGGTATCTGCTCCCCCCTCCCCCCTGAAAGGTGTCAAATGTGACGCCGGAGGGGGGGGGGTTCCGATCAGCGGATCTTCACTTTAGGGTGAATGAATGTACAGTAGCCACCCTCCAACAGGGAGTAAAATCACATCAACAATGAAAAATAATTTGAAGACTTGGAGGAGGCTGAGTATAGTGTTACTTTAGGTTGAGTTACAAGAGCTTAATATACAAGCAGAAATATCTAGTACAAAAAACTGTTTACATTGCATTTACATCATACTTTGCATTTCTCATTAAATTAATCAACACATTTGGGATATTAAAAGAGAGTTAGTGACTTCTTTGGAAACCATAATCAAAAACATGCTTTCTCCAGACCTCTTACACACTTCGAAACAATGTGTGCCATAGGCCAACCCATACAAAAAACAACTTCCCTGCCTCAGGCCCTTTTTGTGCATTTTCAGTTTTGCAGAAACACATTACAGTCCATTTAACATGGTTTCCTATGGATGTAGTTCACATCTGTGCATTTTATGGAAGGGGCCAGGGATTTTTTTTATCATTTTTGGTTCCATAGCCTTAATTGAATTAAAAATGTGTATTGAAAAATGCAAAATGCACCTGGAATATGCAAACTTAAACCTGCATTAGGTGTGAACCAGGCCTTATGCTTGGCTAATACATAATTTTGCTGACTCTATTTTGAGCTATAAGAACACTTGGGTAGTAGACTTACAAACAAATATTACTGACGAGGAATAGAAAAAGACCTGCGTTTTGGCACATACTGTAGGTGTATGCTAAGCACAAACATGCAAGAAACCGCCTATAAAAGTACTCACCCAATGGTAGGCCACCCCAACCAAAATTAAAAAATGATTCCCCCAAACATCTGACTTATGCTGGAGATGCAATAAGGACAAAGGAACCTTCATTCACATTTGGTGACACTGTCCAAAAATAAAAATAAAACCTGACATTGAGTTTGGCATGCTATTTACTTCACGTAAACCCTCTCCTTTAAGAATTACAGAAACTCATTGGGGAAACATCTACTGAATGCTGCTTAACCACTTCCCACCCGGCCTATAGCAGAATGATGGCCAGGCAGTGGTTCAGTTATCCTGACTGGACGTCATATGACATCCAGCAGGATAACAGCCACCGCGCACCCGTGGGGACACGCATCACGGTGATTGGTAGTGCTTGTGTGTCAGTCTGACACACCGCTACACTGTTCTCGGTAAAGAGCCTCCGACGGAGGCTCTTTACCACGTTATCAGTCGTGTCCAATAATGGCTGATCACGATGTAAACAGGAAGAGCCATTGTTTGGCTTTTCCTCACTCAAGTCTGACAGACGCGAGTAGAGGAGAACCGATTGGCTGCTCTCCTGAAGGGGGGGTCTGAGCTGATTCAATGAAAAGTGTTAGTGATCTAGTGCTACGGGTAGCGCTAGATCACTAACACTTTTCATTGTCTCACCTGTATATGGTAAACACTTTAGATTTTGCTGCTTCCTTCCATATATATTCATATATTGATTTACACTGTGGGATTTGATTTGATTTCACTAGCTCACTTATAGTATCTGTATTCACAAGTGATATAGGCCTAAAGTTGGATGGGGTAATGGGATTTTTCCCATCTCCAGGGGAAAGGAGGAGGTTTGAGCTGCTGTAGAGAACACATTGGTCAGATGAGGGGTTAGTTCTACTCTGAAAATCGCATAGTAATCGTTTGGCAGGCCGTCAGGTGCCAGAGATTTGACATTGGGTAGAAATGCCACAACCTTTCCTATTTCACTGCTAGTGAATGGGGATTTTAAATGCAAGAGCTGTGACTCTGATAGTTTAAGAAAATGTATTTTTTCCTTTAAATTTCGTACCTAGGGGGGTGTAAAGTATGCCTGTAAAGTAGCGCTTGTATCCCATGCTTAGAACTGTCCCTGCACAAAATGTCATTTCTGAAGGAAAAAAAGTAATTTAAAATCACAGGCGGCTATAATGAATTGTTGGCTCCCGTGAATACAGAGAAAAGTCATTCATAAAAAAAATGTGTGGGGGTCTACGGCATTTTTTTTTTATTTGGGGTGGAGTTCCCCTTAAAATCCATACCAGACCTCAAGGGTCTGGAATGGATATTTGGGGGGAACCCCACATAATTATTTTTTTAATTTGACACAGGGTTCCCTTTTAATATTCACACCAGACCCCGAAGGGCCTGGTAATTGAATTTGGGGGGACCCCCACGCATTCTTTTTTTATGAATGACTTTTCTTTGTATTGCTGGTATCCAACAATTCATTATAGCCACGACTGACTTTAAATGACTTTTTTCCTTCAGAAATTACACATTGTGCATGGACAGTTCTAAGCACAGGAAACAAGCGCTACTTTACAGGCATACTATACACCCCCCTAGGTACGAAATTTAAAGGAATATTTCAATTTTATTGTTTCACTTTAAGCATTATTAATATATTTACGGACGTTTTTTAAAACTTTTTTTGCATTGATACATGTCCCCTGGGGCAGGACCCAGGTCCCCAAACATTCCTCTGCGGCAGGACCCGGGTCCCCAAACACTTTTTAGGACAATAACTTGCATATTAGCCTTTAGAATGAGTACTTTAGATTTCAAACGTTCGAGTCCCATAGACTTTAACAGGGTTCTAAAGTTCACACAACTTTTAGTCTGTTCGCAGGTTCTGGTGCGAACCGAACCCAGAGGTGTTCGGCTCATCCCTACTGGTCAGCAAAAAAACTAACTAGGTTTAAAGAGTAAAGAGAAAACAAACTCTCCCCTCTGGGTGATCTATGTACATTACAAGGCATTTAACAAACATTGTTGCAGATTCCTACCTTTTGTTATTCTGAAAAAAATGCCTTTCTCTGTGCCCATGTGCTCAGTGAATCTAATGGGAGTGGTTTCCTAATTATCAACCATCTGCTGCACCTGCAGGGTTCTAATGAGGAAAATTGCAGGGTATGTATCCCTTTAGATGTGATTTCCTATTGGGAGTATCTCACCAAAAATGACATTTTTGTTGCAAGGGATGCCTAATATCTGACTTGTATCTTAGTGTAGACTTCTGGAAAGATCAATGAGCCAATCACACAAGCAGAAAAGTATGTTTCTGGGTGGCGTTCTGTACACATGCTTTATGCTGCAGATTAAACTTGAGTCGCAATTGTATATGCTATATTATTTTTCTTTTATTTCCAATTTAAAGTTACCCTTTAATTGTTCAGGTTAAAGGATAAGTTCACCTTTATAAAAAAAAAGAATATTAAATGCACATGTTTTTGGAGGTAAAAAAAATTGCATTTATAGTTGTTTTTTTTACAATGAGTCTGCAAAACATTAAACCCACAATCAGCAGATCACAGGTGCTATGTAGGGCTCTTACAGGACAGTCTGTGTATGCTGTCTGCTTGTACCTCGTACGAGCAGGTAGTTACACACTGAAACACAGAAAGACTCAATGAACAACCTAGAGTGCTCAACAGTGCCCTGGTGGTTCATTGAGAATTACAAGCCAACAGCCAGTACTTGTAGTTTTCACATTCACAGAACACTGTGAATAAATGCCGCAACTAGGCAGGTGGAGCCTTTTTAATTGTGACAGAGAAGGTGGAACTGGTGCATCTGTTACATGTTACATGATGAAGTCATGCTGGCTGGTGCCTTGATGTAGCAGTGTGTATTTGCAAATAAAGGCAACACAAACCTATGTTTTTTAAACTTGAATAATTGAAACACAACACAAAAAAGAAAAAAATATGATTTTTTTAGGTGCTCAAAACCCCAGAAATAATACCCACACCATTATAAATACATAAATGTTTTATTATAAACAATTACTAAAACACTCTCATCAGGCTGCACTATAGTGTAAGGAAAACACAGTGGATAGAAACAGAGCCAATCCCAAATTGGGAGCACCCCACCCCAACCAAACAGAAAAATAAGTTAAGTGCCCTGAAAAAACAAAAATCATAGCAAATTCCATAACTGAAAATGGTCATACAGTACTACAAAAAACATGCAGAGACATCTACTTAGTAGGTATACATATGGGTCACCACCTGGCTGCATACAAAGCATAGGCTTAAAAGAATATTAATGGTGGTCAAATAGAAAGAGGCAAAGGAGAGGAGTTACACCGGAAAAAATAAAAAAGCCACATAATTGAAATAAGTAAAAGTCAATCAAAGGCAACAAAAAGTATTTTTTATATTGTATTTATTTTTATTTTGTTGGTCCATCTGCGCTGTCTGCTTCTCCTTCACTATAGCAAACTCTGTGCACAATGAAGCCAGTCAATGTATGAAAAGAAAAAAAAAAAAAACTAAGGGCCAAATTCAGGATGGCGAGCGGTTCTTTGCGTCTTATTTATGTTACGCCGCCGCTACTTTACGCGCTATTTAAATTAGGCGCGTCCCCGCGCCAAACGTACTGCGCATGCGTCGACCATTGAAAAATCCCAGTGTGCATGCTCCGAATTATGACAGTGTTTTCAACGTTAACGTAATCGACGTAAATCCCCATTCACGGACGAGTTACGCAAACGACGTAAAAAAATTCAAATTCGGCGCGGTCACGACATCCATACTTAACATAGAATCGGCCATCTTTTTGTAGCTTTATCTTTACGCCGGGAAACCCTTACGTAAATGGCGTAAATGCACTGCGTCGGCCGGGCGTACGTTCGTGAATTGGCGTATCTCGCTGATTTACATATTCTCTGCGTAAATCAGCGGGAACGCCCCCAGCGGCCATTTTAAAATTGCAGTTAAGATCCGACGATGTAATACAATTACGCCTGTCGGATCTTTGCTGCAAACCGGCGTATCTTGTTTTCTGCATACAGAAAACAGATAAGCCGGCGCAAAGTGTGAGTTATGCCGGCGTATCACTGATATCCCGGCATAACTCTTTCTGAATCTGGCCCTAAGTATTTAGAGATGGGGGGGGCAGGGGGAATAGCTAGTGGAAGATTTTTTACCTTAAAGTAAAGTAAAGTAGTTCTGCTATCCCTATCGTGTTTTTCATCTAGTTAGATTAAATTACATATTTGCAAGCATTACACAGTATAATCCATGCAGATTTGTTTGTTACTCACTATTTTAGATTACTTTTTTAAAAACTTGTCTTCCAGGATAAGGTGGCAGCATCTTTAGGTCCTGTTTTCTGAGTCTGCAGTGCACATCATTTCCGCCCTTCCTTGTTTCCCCTGCAGTAATCTCACGTATGCACAATTGTGCATTAACCAAGCCTCGATCCAACGTTACTATGGTAACCTAGCGCCACCACTCATAGCTGACCTGTTTGCTCCCCAAGACATCACACTGTCACTTGGGGAGAACCAGTAAGTCTTGAGTGTCTTCCAAGCTGGGCTGCAGTAAGTGTATATAACATGTTTTCAATGGGGAGACAGCACACATGCCAGTTGTTAGTTACCCTTTAACCACTTGCCTACTGGGCACTTAAACCCCCCCCCTGCCCAGACCAATTTTCAGCTTTCGGTGCTCTCACACTTTGAATGACAATTACTCAGTCATGTAATACTGTACCCAAATAATTTTTTTGTCCTTTTTTCATACAAATAGACCTTTTTTTTTGTATGCAAAAGTACTAATACTGTAGCTGGCCCAATCTATTGTGGCACAACTCTGCGCTTAGGATGATACCCCAAATCTAAGTATATGAATATTTTCAACAGAGTATAAAATACAGTGTATAAAGCAGCTGCTGAAAACACAAAAGTACCAATTGATAAGAGCAGAAAATGCAGATCTGACTATTCACAGTTAGGCCTCGTACACACGATTGGACATATCCGATGAAAACGGTCCGCGGACCATTTCCATCGGATATGTCCGATCGGGAGTTTGATCTGATGGCGTGTACACACCATCGGATCAAATTCCCCGCCGCCGGACGGCGCGGTGACGCGGCGGTGACGTTGACGCCGCCACGTCACCGCCACGTCACCGCACCAGGAAGTTAAACACTTCCGCGCATGCGCCGAATCCATTCGGCGGCGGCGCGGCGGCGGTGGGGGACGACATGTCTGCTGGTAAGTGTACTAACCAGCAGACATGTCGGGCGGACAGATTCCACCGGATGGATTTCAAAGCATGCTTTGAAATCTGTCGGGTGGAGAAATCTGTCCGCTAGCCCATACACACGAGCGGAGATGTCTGCTGAAACGGTCCATTGGACCGTTTTCAGCGGACATATCCCCTCGTATGTACGAGGCCTTAGTGTTAACCAGATCAGAAATGCTTGTAGTATATGTGCTCCAATCACCAAAAGTATTCACCACGTGGGGGGATATGGGGTCCCCTTTGGGGAAACACTCACCAGATGGTAAATTCAAAACAGCATATCAATACATCTCCTTAATCACCGTCTATGGCTTATCACTCTCCTGGTATTTAGATGTAATATCCGCAAGTATATAAGAAAAAGAAAAATCCATATAGAGCAGTATCGCTTGATAAGTTTAATGCAACCCCAAATAGATACCCCCGATACAAATACATGCGTACCATGAAAAATAAATAACCAGGCAAAATGTGTGTATAAAAATCTCACTGGTTGCTGGACCCTGAAGACGGCTTTGAAACACTTCCTGCAGCGGCTTCCTGGTTCGTATCCCATGGAACGCACACGTCCCTTCCGGTATTGGTGCTGGATAGCCACGCTCTGACGTTTCGTCCCTTTCGGTCTCCCTCTGAGAGCCTGACAATCCAACTCACCAACCAGATTTAAGTGCGGCATTGCCCGCCTCCAGTGCCTCCGCATCATCAGCGTTACTCTCCCCTCTCGGCCATAATTGGCTCAAGTAAGGGCGGAAGTGTTAACATCCGTATTGTACTGCGCCACTAATGCCATTACCTGCTCCCACCATAACACACTGTCAGGTATCAGACGCACAGCTTACACGGATGTCACAGCACTGACACTGGGGCTTGAAATGTGAAATGACAAAAATAGTGCTCAATGTACTCGTTATTAGCCAATATATAGAACCTCCATTTGGTTCACTTTCCATATAATAGAAGCCTATATTTCTAGTGTGCAAATATTCATCGAGTATCAGTGTTAAACACCATCATAGACACTTGTTTGTGCTAGAATCAATAAAAGACATTCAATATTCCTAAACTGCATTAAAAGTCATTAACAATAATTAAAATTACAAAATATACCACGATAAATGAACTAAATCATCGGAAAAAAGGCCGGGTTCGGGACCTGAGCTTGACCAGAACCTGAACCCCATTGATGTCAATGGGGACCCACATTTTTGACTACTAAAATGTCTCTAAAAAACTAAGATAAAGGGCTAGAGGGCTGAAAATGGCAGCAACATGTTGGTAAGAGCATGGCAAGTACTCTGCAAATGTGGATAGGGAAAGAACTTAAAATAACATAAAATACATTAAAAAAAAATCTTGACAAGCAAGAACCTTCCCCAATGATGGGACACTTTTCCTCCCACTGACAGAAATGATGGGGCACTATTCCTCCCAATGATACCAATGATGGGGTACTATTTCTCCCACTGACACAACTGATGGGACACTATTCCTCCCAATGATACCAATGATGGGAGACTATTCCTCCCACTGATACCAATGATGGGGCACTATTTTTCCCACTGACACAAATGATGGGATACTATTCCTCCCAATGATACCAATGATGGGGCACTATTTGTCCCACTGACACAAATGATGGGACACTACTTCTCCCAATGATACCAATGATGGGAGACTATTCCTCCCACTGATACCAATGATGCAGCACTATTTCTCCCACTGACACAAATGATGGGACACTATTCTTCCCAATGATACCAATGATGGGGTACTATTTCTCCCACTGACACAAATGATGGGACACTATTCCTCCCAATGATACCAATGATGGGAGACTATTCCTCCCACTGATACCAATGATGCGGCACTATTTCTCCCACTGACGCAAATGATGGGACACTATTCCACCCAATGATACCAATGATGGGAGACTATTCCTCCCACTGATACCAATGATGCAGCACTATTTCTCACACTGACACAAATTATGTGACACTATTCCTCCCAATGATACCAATGATTGGGCACTATTTCTTAAGTGACACAAATGATGGGACACTATTCCTCCCACTGATACCAATGATGGGACACTATTCCTCCCACTGATACCAATAATGTGGCACTATTTCTCCCACTTACACAAATGATGGGACACTATTCCTCCCAATGATACCAATTATGGGGCACTATTTCTCCCACTGACACAAATTATGGGACACTATTCCTCTCAATGATACCAATGATGGGGCACTATTTTTCCCACTGACACACATGATGGGACACTATTCCTCCCACTGATACCAATGATGGGACACCATTCCTTCCACTGATACCAATGATGGGGCACTATTTCTCCCACTGACACAAATGATGGGACACTATTCCTCCCACTGATACCAATGATGGGACACCATTCCTCCCACTGATACCAATGATGGGGCACTATTTCTCCCACTGACACAAATGATGGGACACTATTCCTGCCAATCATACCAATAATGGGACACTATTCTGGTACAATTAGATTTGTGAAGTAGGACTGACTCCTAACTAATTCTCTCCCTATAAGCACAATCAGGAACCTTTCCCTACATTAGCTAATGCAGAGTATGTTACGGGAACATATGCAGTGCTGGTGCAATATACAGAGTATCTGACAGGAACATATGCAGTGCTGGTGCAATATGCAGAGTATCTGACAGGAACATATGCAGTGCTGGTGCAATATGCAGAGTATGTCACAGGAAAATATGCAATGCTGGTGCAATATGCAGAGTATCTGACAGGAACATATACAATTCTGCTGCAATATGCAGAGTATGTCACAGGAACATATGCAATGCTGGTGCAATATGCAGAGTATCTGGCAGGAACATATGCAATGCTGGTGCAATATGCAGAGTATGTCACAGGAACATATGCAATGCTGGTGCAATATGCAGAGTATCTGACAGGAACATATGCAATGCTGGTGCAATATGCAGAGTATGTCACATGAACATATGCAATGCTGCTGAAATATGCAGAGTATCTGACAGAAACATATGCAATGCTGCTGCCATATGCAGAGTATCTGACAGGAACACATGCAATGCTGCTGCAATATGCAGAGTATGTCACAGGAACATATGCAATGCTGCTGAAATATGCAGAGTATCTGACAGGAACATATGCAGTGCTGGTGCAATATGCAGAGTATCTGACAGGAACACATGCAATGCTGCTGCAATATGCAGAGTATGTCACAGGAACATATGTAATGCTGGTGCAATATGGAGAGTATCTGACAGGAACATATGCAGTGCTGGTGCAATATGCAGAGTATCTGACAGGAACATATGCAGTGCTGGTGCAATATGCAGAGTATCTGACAGGAACATATGCAGTGCTGGTGCAATATGCAGAGTATCTGACAGGAACATATGCAATGCTGGTGCAATATGCAGAGTATGTCACAGGAACATATGCAGTGCTGGTGCAATATGCAGAGTATCTGACAGGAACATATGCAATGCTGGTGCAATATGCAGAGTATGTCACAGGAACATATGCAATGCTGGTGCAATATGCAGAGTATCTGACAGGAACATATACAATTCTGCTGCAATATGCAGAGTATGTCACGGGAACATATGCAATGCTGGTGCAATATGCAGAGTATCTGGCAGGAACATATGCAATGCTGGTGCAATATGCAGAGTATGTCACAGGAACATATGCAATGCTGGTGCAATATGCAGAGTATCTGACAGGAACATATGCAATGCTGGTGCAATATGCAGAGTATGTCACAGGAACATATGCAATGCTGCTGCAATATGCAGAGTATCTGACAGGAACATATGCAATGCTGCTGCAATTAGGTTTGTGAAGTAGGACTGACTCCTATATATATATCTGCCTATAAGCACAATCAGGAACCTTCACCCTAAATTATCTAATAAATTATCTAATGCAGAGTATCTGACAGGAAAAGCTGTGCTGTGTGCCTCTAGCTTATATAGAGGCTGGGTCACATGCTGCACTGGCCAATCACAGCCATGCCATTAGTAGGCATGGCTGTGATGGCTTCTAGGTCACACAAGTAAAATAAATGGCGATTGGCTGCCGTGCAGCGTGCCGTTACATAGCTGAACTCCGAACCCCAACCCGAACTTTCAGCAAATTATTCGGTTCGGGTCCAAAAAAAAACAAAGTTCGGTACGAACCCAAACTTTACAGTTCGGGTTCAACCCTAATAACTAACTTTAAATACTGACAGGTGAACTTTAGGTAGATCATAAACATGAAATGACAGCAGCCCAATCCAGCTATGGCTCCACTAAATGACAATGTAATGTCTGTGATAGCAAACAAATGTTTACTATCCAAAATCTCCCTGGTGGAGCAATCGCTATAGCTCTGCTCCAAGATAAGAAGCTCTGGCTGTGTCTGCCTACACTGTTTTCTTCTATATGTGCTGTAATCAGAGCTTTTTTTCTCAGAAAATAGGTACAGGAACTCAACCACGACCCGTTCAGATTTCACAAACAGTAGAAGGGTCTTAAATGGGGCATTAAATACCAGAATTGCATTACATACAGAGTGCAGAGTTCAGGGGGTTACAAAGCTGTCACTTGTAAACACAGAAACCAGACTTCTGTGTTTACAAGTGATTGTGGTGAGCAGGCAACAAAGGGTCTGAGCCAAAGGTGGTGGAACTGAGTTCCCCCAAGTTCCCCCAGAAAAAAAGCCCTGGCTGTAATAAACCTATAGTAACTGAATTAACAGTACCTTCTGTTTGCAAGAACCATTTAGGCATGACGCAGATTTCACATGACCCAGACCACATTTAGGCATGATCCAGATTTCGATAGGTATGGTCAAATTCTGCTAATAATGGGAGAAGCTTAAAAGTGGCACGTTTACATAAAACCTGGACATACTCACTGTATACACAGCACACATACAATATGCCACAGTTATCCCTGCTGTATCCTCAATGGTCTCCTTATTCTTGTATTGAAACCCAAACCTCTCCTCTTTATCTCTAGTACCTTGGGCCTAAAATTGCTATTCAAATTTATCCCGGTGCTAGCCTAGTGTCCACTGCTGTATCCCCTTCAGTCTTTTTTTTGTATTAAACTCCCTTACCGGTGATCTTTATCTCTAGCAACTTTGCTGCTGGCCTATTTACACTTCTGTATCCTCTATAGACTCTTTTCTCTAGTAACTTTGGGACTAAACTTGGTATTTAAAATTGTCCATCTGCTGGTCTATTTTCCACTGTTGTAATTTCTGTGGTCTTTTCATTTCTGTTGGTCTGGTATGGATGTCAATAGAGACCCTCAGACAAAAAAGTGTGGGATTCCCACAAAATCCATGCCCTGCCCTTTATCCAAGCATGCAGCCTTGCAGGCCAGGAAAGGGGTATGGGAGATCATGTGGCCCTTCCCCTCCTGAATAAAACTAGGACACATTCCCTCAACTTTGATCACCTGTTATATAATTGACCAAATATGGTCATGTCAATAAATTAATAGACGTACAATGAACTTGTGCAACCAACCAAAATAAGCTGCTATCACAAAAATGATTAAAAATAAAAGTGCTGCACTATAAATAAACATAAAAATGGTCAATACAAAATAGTGATACATCTATGATCTGATAAATATTGTGAAACAAAAGATATATACTTCATATAGATTCATATAGGTCAATGAAGCTTTAAAGTGGTTATAAACCCTCATATGTACCCATTAATTTGACCAGCATTAAATGAAAAAAAATCCTCCTATATAAGTTATAGCTGTGTATCTACAGCAGTGTTTCTAACTGTCAGTATTTTACTGCCAGCCAGAAACAAATGGGCACTTTTCTCCTACCAGTAAATGCCAGTGATAAAAAAAAGGTTGCCAGTAAAAGATATGACTGTGAATCTCAGCTCAGATCTGTGCATGTGCCATTCCTGTCCAGAGCCGGCTGAGACCATCACAGTGCCTGCTACACTGTGTTTGGGCGGTACCAGCAGGGGGGTGGGTCTGGCGGAGGCAGTGCCTGAACATTTCATGTGATGTCATGGTGCAAGGGTGCCAAGTGGAGCGCCTGGAGCCTCGTGTGCGGGTCTATTGGATGTAAGGCAAGGCATGAGCGGGACTGTCAGTGCTGTCAGTGCTGTGTGGACTGATAACAAAAAATAAACAAAAAAAATCCAGTGTATAGATACAGTCCAGTGAATAAGTTAGATCTCTCAGTGAAAAGTCATGCTATATCACCAACAAAAATCAGTGTGTAGAGGTGCTTCAAACAATTGCCTTCACACATATTCATGCCTCTTACCAGACACTGTGGATCTAAGGTTACAGAGATCAATCACGCTATGATAAACATCCAACCTATGGAACCGGATCAGCCCAAAAGCGAATCTCCTCTGCCATATCATCCAAAGTAAAGGATATACTGTAAATATACTAACTTGCTGTGGTTCTCAAGCAGACATAGGAAAGAGGGGGACACTTCATAGTTCAGTATGTTTTAACTATGTATTTAATATTGTAAAAAAATGCACTTACACTTACAGATAAGAACAATTTCAGTACAAAGCCGCAGTCTAATATATATAAGTTATTGTCATAAAAAGTGTTTGGAGTACATACGGTGCTCGTCCGATGACGTCATTGCCCAGCACCGTAATGCATTCCAGCCTGGAACGTGGAAGTGCGTCTTATACGGTGCTCCATTCAAAATCTGACTGCAATTTGATTCACCTGATCTCCTGCCTATAAAGGCATGCATAGGAGATACAGGTGCTGTTCTATTATTGCTATCATTGCCAGCCGTATACCAGCCATCACCAGCCATTACCACCAGTATGTCAGTCGTGGAGCAGTGCTAGAGTGAGCTACAGCTCGAGCTCCCTATGCTGCAACACCATTCCTGGAAACCACTACTCCTTTGCTGCTGAAGTCTTCCTTGCAATACAACTCTCTGCAAACCAACTACAGGACATTTGGCAATCATCTTCTTCATGAGAACTTATCTTCTAAGAAGCTACAAACGGATAAGTAACCCTTGTTACTTTTATAGTCATATAGAAGATCTACTATTGGGCCACGTACACACGATCAGTCCGGTCCGATGAAACTGGTCCGACGGACCATTTTCATTGGACCAGGCTGAAGTGGTCTGATGGTCTGATGTGTGTACACACCATCGGACCAAAAATCCAATCAGATCAGAACGCGGTGACGTAGAACACAACGACATGCTGAAAAAACGACGTTCAATGCTTCCAAGCATGCGTCAAATTGATTCTTAGCATGCACAGGTTTTTGGTCCGACGCTTTTGCGTACTAACCATCGAATCTGTCCGATTTTAAAGCAAGTTTTAAAACTTTGGTCCAACGGACAACGGTCCGATAGGCCGTACACACCATCGAATTGGTCCGATGAAACTGGTCTGCAGACCAGTTTCATCGGACCAGTCTGATCGTGTGTACACGGCCTAAGTGTTCCAACTGCTACTATAATGTTACTACATAAGCCGTCTGCTTACCAACATGTTATATGGGAGATACTACTATGCTAAATCCTGTTTGCTAAATACTAACTTAAAGGCTCAACAACCTACAAGATACCAATTGTATGTCTAACTAATATATGCGGCTATAAATATTTTATCTATGCATACTACATACCTGAGCTATACGGCCTTTCTCAAGCAATACTAATATCTCAATAGGAATTACTTCAAGTATGCTATTGTAATTACCTAAACTACTTTATTACGTATATGCAGGTGCTGTTACGTTACTATAATACATGCAGTATACAAGTACCCAGTTGTTACTACAACTCTCAAATAAATACAAGCTTGGCATTAGTACAAATGTCTTATAGGCATCGGCCTAATAGTTTGAACTTGTTCTCTTTAATACTTTTCTTGGCTAAAGGCTGATGCTATTTCGTGGCATCTCCCTTAGTAACCTAATACATCCCTGCATGCTTCAGGTAATATCAAGTAGAGAACCTCCAAACTCCTGTTGCCAGGAGCGAATCCTGGTGTTCCTTACCGTAAACACGCACACAAAGAGGTGTATTGGAATAAAGCCCTTGAAGCTAAAATATATATTTTAATCGCTAAGGTCTGGTCGCATGTTGTAATGCTTCCATCCTTAGTAAATCAACGCCCTTCTATATGTGACAGAAAGATGATGTAGAGACCTCCCAAACTCCTGTTGCTAGGAGTGACACCTGGGGCTAATACTGAGTTATAAAAGAGCTGTCACACCAAGTGAGCGTGATTCGGCCGGGCGCCTCCTATGAGGCAGTATCATTGGTAGCATCAGGGTTTTTTTTCTGGATCACTCAAGACAGGATTACAACGTTGGAACCTTTTTTTTTTTCTTTTTAATAAAGGACTTGTTCCAAACTGTCTCCTGTGGTTTTCAACATTTTGCCACTTTATTTTTTTGTGAAATGGTAGGGGTACAATTCCGATAACCCCCCCGCCCGCAGACTTCCACAACCACCGGGCAAGGGTTATGGGAATGAGACCCTTGTCCCCATCAACATGGGGACATCCTGAAGGGCCTGATATGGAATTTGGGGGGACCTCCATGCTTTTTTTTTTTTAGTTTGGGGTTCCCCCTAATATTCATACCAGACCCAAAGGGCCTGGTAATGGACTAAGGGGGGAACCCTTGCTGTTTTTTTCAATGACTTTTATCTGTATTCCCGGGACCTGACATTTCACTATAGCCACGAGTAATGACTTTTTTTTTCCTTTAGAAATTTCATTTTGTGCAGGGACTTTTCTAAGCACGGGAAACGTGTGCTACTTTACAGGCATACTATAGACACCCCCAGGTACAAAATGTAAAGGAATATTTCACTTTAAGCTTTATTAAAATTACTGCTCCCGAAAAAAAAAACTGTTTTTAAAACTTTATTTTTTGCATTGATACATGTCCCCTGGGGCAGGACCCATGTCCTCAAACACTTTTTATGACAATAACTTGCATATAAACCTTTAAAATTAGCACTTTTGATTTCTCCTATAGACTTATAAAGGGTGTTCAGCAGCTTTTCAATTTTTTTGCGAACACCCCAAATTGTTCGCTGTAAGGCGAACAATCTTCTTTTGTTTCCCTTCTTTCTTTTTTTATAATCATAAGTTATATAAAATAACATACCGGGCCAGATTCACGTATTCCAGAGCATCTTTGCTCTGGAGTAACGCTTCTGATTTGCGTTGCGCTGCCGAAATTTTAGGAGCAAGTGCTGTCATTCACGAAGCACTTGCTCCTAAAGTTGCGGCAGCGCATCACAAATGAGCCGGCGGAATTCAAATGTCGCGGGTACGGGGCGTGTAGTATGCTAACTACGCGCGATCCCGCCGCCAACGTACTGCGCATGCGTCGAGTGTCAAAACATCCCCGTGCGCATGCTCCAAAATCTGTGAATGAACGTCAATGACGTCACATTCCCATTCATGACCGTTTTACGCAAGCGACGTTTTTTTTTCTTTTTCGACGCGATGACGACGCCTATACCTAACATAGGATACTCCAGCCCCATGTAGGTATATGTATGCGCCGCGTATCCCATCCGGAAACGTCGTATCGTCATTGCGTCGCGCCGGATTTCGATCGTGAATTGCCGATTTCCGCTCATTAACATATTTTTTGAGCGTAAATCGGCGGGAACGCCCCCGGCGCCATTTTTAAGTTGAAGTAACGATGCGATGGCGAAACTCAGTTACGCTGCTCGCATCGGAACTTCAACCCGGCGTTTCTTGTTTTCTGGTTACAGAAAACAGAAACGCCGGCTCAAAGCCACAGTTAGGCTGGCGGATCACTCGATCCGCCAGCGTAACCTTTGCTGAATCTGGCCCACCATTACCAAGTTTTTATCAATGTTTGAAATTGATATTGTGATGACTATGACTAATTTTTAGATATGTGTATAACTAATTACAGTATATGTTTTTTTATTCATTCTTTTACTCTTTGCTTACGTGTGTATGCTAATGTTGTATATATTTCTATATCATACTATAGCCCTCGTGAAGTATGTGTATCAATAAATTTGGAAACTTAATTTTTTTCATAAAATTCAACTTTTTGGTGTGGCGCTCCAATCTTCTGATCCACATACTGCATTTCCTTTATTATAATCAACTTATTTTAAAACCACAAGGAACTGTCTAGAAAATATTTTTCACAATTTTGGAGATTTTACTGTACTTAAAAGTACACATTTCCAAGGGCACTTGAGGTAACCAAAAACAAAGCAACACTTATGATCACAGAATGTGAAATTTATTAAATTGTACATTTTTTTATAGTGTTTATACTGAAAGCTCTGCTAATATAGTGGCATTGAAATATATTGAAATATATTTTATAGTCTTGAGAAATTAAAGCCATTTTTAGGTGTGAAGAGCGTCTTGTGAACATTTCCCTAAAAAAGAAAAACACAATGTCTAAATGAATTGTTTGCAAAGTGTTGATTTCAGGAGGCTTTTAAAATACTCAATTTTCAGCCTGGAAACAAATTCTCAATTTGCTGTTACAACACCCACTGGAAGAATAAAAACTCCCACAGATAAATAAAGTAACAATTGTGTGGCCTTTGAGAAACATACTACAGAAGTGTTAGACGTCCTAATTGATTCGCCAGACTTGAGTTTGAAGTAATTTGTTTGGTTACTTTTAGTCTAACCAGTTTGTGTAAGGGTCATCTAGATTTCCAAATTCCAAATCCAAAATGTGCAAATGATTTAAAAAAAAATAATAATTTAGATAACATTTTAACAAAATTACATTAAACATTGTGCAATAAGGGATGCCTGCTGCTTTATAACAGGCTTGTTAAAACAAAAACGAATACTATATACTAGTTTTGGAAAGCGGAACATTAAAATCATGAGTTTTTATCATAGCAGTAGCAGCGTATGATATGTTAGGGATAATTTGCATGGCTGATATGGGCTGTACATTGATAAAAATCAGTTGTGGAAGGTGTGCAGACCGTTTCCAGCAGATAGATTTGATCGTGTGTACGAGGCCTAAGGGGTACTTATACATGCAGTTGTAGGGAGGATAAATGCTTCCTCCACTTATGACCATGACTGGCTGTCTTTGGTGACAGCTTTCTGTAGAATTACTGTAGCTCTGGCAGATTCAGACTTAAATCCAAACATTCCCAAGCTCATCTATGGTAGCAACAAAACTGAGCAGTTACATGTGATCAAAGAATATTTGCAAACTGTTTGCATCCACAACCGCTCATCTATCCCTAATCTCATGTAATTGCATGGATGCGATGGCCGCAGCTGGATTGCAAACATCATTACATACCAGCTTTAGAGAAATGCACATTCTTGGTGGCATTTGACACAAAGGCCATGTAAATGAGCCCTTAGCCTTCGATCAGTATGGAAAATTTTGAAATGGTCAGGTCTGTCAGGTGACTCTAACCGTCCCTCCAGTTTCCTGACCAGTAGTCTTGTTATCTCAGTATCAGTTGGAAGGGAGTTTGAGATCCTGCAGCCAGAAATATGGGACCTCAAAAGGGAAGTGCAAACAGACTAAATAAGGAACACTAAACAAACAACTCACAGTTGGAAGAGGGTGAAGTCAGCAAAACCCTGATCCGAGTAATACAAAGGAGTAGTCCAGGAGGCAAGGTCGGGAACAGGCAGAGTCGGCAACAGATATCAGCAAAGTCCAAAAGAGTAGTCCAAAAGGCAAGGTCGAGAACAAGCAGAGTCAGCAACAGTGATCAGCGAAGTCCAAAGGGGTAATCCAGAAAAGGAGTCAGGAACAAGTGGAAGTCAGAAACCAGCAAAGCAATATCATAAACCAACAAGCATAAACATGATCCTATACTAAGGCAAAGACAGTAAGGGGAAGTGAAGATTTATAGGGTCACTCACAAGATCAGGTGACTACCTACAGCTGGTAACAGGGTGGAGTCAGCATCCAAACTCCAGGAGCAAAACATAACAAGGATTCTAGCAAAAGGAAGTTTCCTGGTGGCTCAGAAAATAGGAAACCATCCAAAGAACCTCAGGTTCAAGGATTGAATACCGGACACGATGTGACAGAAATGAAAGTGTTTTTTCTTGTTTAGGCGAGGTTTACACGAGTGTCAATGCACCCTGCACATCTGAAGAGCAATCTGCAGTGAATGCCTTTTCAGAAGCATTTGAAAGGTGGTGAGGAAGCAATATATCACCTCCTCACCTTCTGTTTTAACCCTGTAAATACTGCACCGCCACACTGCAACCGTATGCAATACACTCTTTGATCTGCCACACCTGCTCACAAACTTCTTACCTATAGTCAAGTGACAATGAACTCTGGTTTATCTTCTGTTGCTCTAAGCCTCCTCCAAATCTCAAAATTCCTTCTTTTTTTTCTGCTTTTCTGCTCTTCCTGTTAGAGGATGTAGGAAGTTGAACTGTATGTAGGAACATAGTTACCCTGGCTTTCTCACTCCTGAGATGCACTAGGGACTATAGACTATGGACTGTCAGATTTGTGGTGTGCATATAGCAGTACATGTGACAGCAACTAACATGCACTGTTTGGGAGCCAATAAAGTATAGTGTAAAAAGGCATGCAAATACAATAAAAATGATGTCATGAAAAATAATGTTACTGGTTTATTAGGTATTGGAATTGTATGGATTATTTTTGAAGGAAAAAAATATTTCCATCCTACCTTGATAAGCCAAGTGGATTAATGGCATATTACATAGGGCAGAGCCAAGTTACGTCACTTCTGGTCCAGAGTTGAAAACCAGAAGCCATTGTTTTGTTATGCTGGTGAGTCAGTTAATGAATAAGAGTACATATTTTACTGCAGTTTGAGTTTTTAAAAATGTATTAAAACCTACTGCACTGTTGGAGGCTTCTTCTTCTCTTAGAGCATCTGCTTAGAAATTAAGTGGGGAGTCTGACACTGTGCATTTAAAGGGGATCTGTCACTATTCAACAGTAATGCCCATACCATTGCTATGGGGAGCACGGTGGATGGATAAGGTAACCTATGTCCAGTAAAAGTGCTTTTGAAACCTGTATATTCATTTATATGGGTCCAATATCCAGGTGAGCAGGCATTCCTACTGGTGGTGGAGCACTCTGATTTATGGTGGAGCACGAAATTAACCACTTGCTTACTGGGCACTTAAACCACCGCATTCTAGGAGCATAAATGACACATCTCATTTCTCAACCACATATTACACTTTTAAAGGCCCTGGATCACCAGGACAATGGAAACACCCACAAAATGACCCCATTTTGGAAAGCTAACACCCCAATGTATAATCTATGAAGCATAATGAGACTTTTGAACGGTTCATTTTTTTCCAGAGGTTTTTGGAAAATGTGGAAAAAAAATGAAAACGCAATTTTATTTGAAAGATATTGCCAACACATAGCATGTACATAGCAAAAATGACACCCCAAAATACACTCTGCTCCTCCTCCTGAGTATGGCGATACCAAATGTGTGAGACTTTTACACAGCCTGGCCACATACAGAGGCCCAACATGCAAGGAACACCATCAGGTGTTCTAGGGACACATAGCATGCACATACCAAGAAATACACCCCAAAATACATTCTGCTGAGCAAAGGGAAAACAAAAGATTACCTGTGGACACTGGTCCAGGCAGCAGGCAGGGACTTGGTCAGCAAATGCAATTGTCCAGGCAACAGGCAGGGATACTGTCCATATACAGTCCAGGGTCAATGCAGGAAGAGATTGTCAGCAGTGCCAAAATATTGATCCTGGTAGTAGGCAGGTCCATGTGGTGTGGTCAATTAATGTGACAGGCAGAGGCATGATGGCATAGGTCCTACAGGCAGCAAGCAGAAGTAGGGCCTCATTCAGGACAGAATGGGGACATGGGTAGAGGCTTCTCCCACCAAAATCTCTTTAATCCCTCCGAGTTTCCAGACCCTAATCTAGGAATGAGAAAACAAAAACAATTGTTTTCTTTACCCAGAAAAACTATTCTGGAGCCCCCCACATATGTGAGACCCCTGTATTATGAATCCCACTAGTCCACTGACAGGTTACAAGATCAGTCCAAGAGGCAGGCTAAAAGCATGGTCAAACAGCCCAGGGTCAGTTCCAGATCAGGTAGAGCTATGTACAGAATCAGTAGGCAGAAGCGTGGCCAAATAACAGTCCATGGTTAGTTTCAGATCAGGCAGAGGTATAAACAGATTCGGTAGGCAGAAGCGTGGTAGAATAACAATCCAGGGTCAATTACAGAGCAAGCAGAGGCATAAGGGGTGTAAAGGTAAATGGCAGGAAGTGATGGTTATGGTTACCATACTTCACTAATGGGGAGGGAGTAAACAGGAGGACATCCATGGACGTCCACCCGGCAATTGAGCACCGCGCTGTACACGTCTTTTGTCTATAGTGCGAGCGTGATCTGGTTAAGGATAGAGCTTCACTTGATAAATGGATGTTTAATCACAGAGAACTTTTTCTAATTTATTACACTGGAAGACATTTATTGTAGGACTGATTGTTGTACACCGGTAATTTCGTTGACAAAAATATGCAGCATGTTTCCAGTGTTGAAAACAAAATGAAAATGCCTCTAACTTTCTCAACTGATGAAAACTAAGGTGAAAAATCAATTCCAATTTTCATCAACGAATAAAAACAGAACAAAAATGCGAGGAAGGGATGTTTACCCATGTGAACGTCTGCTTTCCTCAGAGCTCCGCCTGGAAAGCCTGTACCATGATTAGAGACATGATGTGCTTAACACTGTGCAGCATTACAGACCTCCTCAGATGACCATCCAGTGCAATGTGCAGCATTTACAGGCCTCCTGACTAGGGTTGAGCTTCGAGTTCGAGTCAAACTCATGTTCATCTCGAACATTGCCTGTTTGCCGAACAGCAAACTATTTCGGGTGTTCGCAGCAAATTCGAAAAGCCGCGGAACACCCTGTAAAAGTCTATGGGAGAAATCTAAAGTGTTAATTTTAAAGGCTTATATGCAAGTTATTGTCATAAACAGTGTTTGGGGACCCGGGTCCTGCTCCATGGGACAAGTATCAATGCAAAAAATGTTTTAAAAAGCTGCGTTTTTTTTCGGGAGCAGTGATTTTAATAATGCCTAAAGTGAAACTATAAAAGTGAAATATTCCTTTAAATTTCGAACCTAGGGGGTGTGTATAGTAGGCATGTAAAGCAGTGCTTGTTTCCCATGCTTAGAACCATCCCTACACAAATTGTAATTTCTAAAGGAAAAAAGTCATTTAAAACCAATTGCGGCTATAATGAATTGTCGGCTCCCGGCAATACAGAGAAAAGTCATTGATAAAATTTCACAAAAAGTGTAACAAATTGTAAAAAAAAAACAGACACCGTTGGGAAAGTACTTTATTAAATATAAATAAAATTAAAAAAAGATTCCAGCGGTGTTAAGCCACTCTAGGTCTCCGCTCCAACGCTATTGGTATCCTGCAAAGGGGGATCTCCTCTCCGGGGTCCAGAGATGAGAAGATCTCCCCTAATCCAGGTCCAGGATCCAGCGATGAGATGTCCGCAGTTCAGCGCATCACCTGTCTCCACCGGAGACACTTAGGGAATGATGCGGCGGGAGCCAGTGACAGCTCTTATGTAGGTGAGGGCAGAGCCCGGTCCCCCTCTAATGCAAGGGAAAACCCAGGTTTTCGCAGTGACTTGCAGGTGACACTTTGAGCAGGGACAGTTCTAAGCACGGGAAAACAAGGGCTACTTAACAGGCATACTATACACCCCCCCCCCCCCAGGTACTAAATTTAATTTTTTTTTTGTTTCACTTGAAGCTTTATTAAAATCACTGCTCCCGGAAAAAAAATTGCATTGATACATGTCCCCTGGGACAATAACTTGCATATTAGCCTTTAAAATTAGAGCTTTAGATTTCAACCGTTCAAGTCCCATAGACTTTAACGGGGTTCTAAAGTTCACACAAACTTTTGGCCTGTTTGCAGGTTCTGGTGCGAACCGAACTGGGGGGGGGGGGTGTTCGGCTCATCCCTACTCCTGACTTACAGGCCTCCTCAGACCACTGTCCAGAGCACTGTGTGTGTGCCATTACAGTCCTCCTCAGACCACTGTCCAGAGCACTGTGTGCATTACATAAATCATAAATATATACCATAGTCTGTAGGCACTATAGTGTTTGTATAAACCAATCAATATACACTTATTGTGATTTTGTTTTGCTAAAAACATGTAGCAGAATTCATTCCTTTTTTTTTATATCGGATATGTTCTATAGCAAAAGGTAAATATATATATATATATATATATATATATATATATTTTTTTTTTTTTTTTTAATTGTCAGTCTTTTTTTGTTTATAACACAATTTTTTTTAATGCATTGGTGATCAAATACCACCAAGCAAAAGCTCTATTTGGGGGGGGGGGGGGGGGGGGTAACATCAGTTATATATGGGTACAGCGTGACATGACCGCACAATTGTCAGTTAAAGTAGGGGAATGAATTATCACAAAAATTGGCCTGGTCACGAGGAAATCTTCCAGTGGTTGAACGACAATTAAACATTTAATTATTATATTTTGCAAATATGCAATGTTGGCTTTATAGATTTCTTGCTTCCACTGTGCATTCTGATTAAAATTAAAAGGAAAGGTTAGGGGATATGGTCTTTCATTATTAATTGTATTTTTTTCCCTTTCACATGTAATCAAAAAGCAAATAAAGAGTACAGAAACTTTTTTTCAAGAATGGTTTGTGTGTAAACTTCACAAAGATGTGGAAATCGAAGTTTGTAATGACACGTCAGACAGTCTTTTATAACAAGCTTTGGAATTTCACACCTCGGTGAAGGGGTGAATAGGGGGCAGAGGGTCTGTATATTGTAATATCCGGTTACAAGGCTTATGTAAACTAATTCATGTCATAGAGGATCATCATTTAACTCTTCCTGTGAATCAGTAGTCAGTAATGATTTCCAAGGGTATACAAAGCTGCAATTTCCCCTAGGACATTAGGAGTAATATTTTCTGAAAGATAACATATGTAAGCTGATTTTCTGTGCATTGGACTCACAATTACTTCATTATATGCGCCATTGTTTAGATTTGTCTGTTTAATGCATAATCAAATGCATACATGCACATGCTTTTTACCCTCCTGAAACTGGATGTAAAACATTTATAGGCCTTTGAGTTGAAACATTAATAAAGGGGATGACTAAACTAAGCAGGCTTATTCAGTAAGGAAAAAGAACATTGTCCAGCAATCTATAGCAACCATTCACTGATCTGACTTCAGACTGAAATTTGATTGTTTACCGAGTTACATCGTCACTAATCTTTGTACTGCTTTACTAAAAAAGTCCCTTGGGCACACATGCCTACAAGCACAGATACACACATATTCAGTCATTAAATATAGTAAAATAACTAATAACGCTTCAGACTTTAAAAACATTCCTGTTGGTATTGTCACAAATGTGTCATCACTAAATGAAAGGGAAATGGGTTTAAAACATAAATGATTTATAAGGCTGCCTGGAAGTGACTAAGGTGAATTGACAGGAGTTTTGAAAAGCTGCCTATTATGGGGCAGTAAAATTGAGCAACGCAGTTACTGCAAATCTGTCTTTCTTGTTTATTTAAGTTATTAATTACAATTGTGTTCTGTGTTCAGCTATGTGTGCAAAGTAGATGTAAACCCTAACTGAATGAAAGTTTGCCGAAGCATTATAGTGTATCCTGAACATGTTTTATTTTTTCCTTTTTGCACCCATTGTTGCACTCCAATGCTGATATCTCACAAAGTCTCACTTTTCACTCTACAAGAATATTCTCCAACAGTAGTACCTTGAGAGCTCTTTCACACTGGGGCGTTGTGAATGACGGCGGTAAAGCACCGCTATTTTTACCTTCATTATATCGGCACTTAGCAGATAGTAGACATGTGCAGACTGGAATATTTTGTTTCGTTTTTTCGTTTTCGTTTGGAAAATAAATGTATTTAGTTATTCCGTTTTGATTTATTTAGTTTTTCGTTGGGAATAGCTTTCGTCCGAAAATCCAATAATACTTGGTTTCCGTCGAATGGTCAAAAGAATATTCGACGGAACGTCGAATCTTTACGTCAAATCGTACATTTCCGTTCGAATATTCCGCCTACAAGAATTCTAATGTTGTATGACTAGTAATAATGTCGAATCTATTTTCTCATAAATCAAAATCTATTCTCTGTAATGTCGAATCTATTATTTCTATAGTGTCGAATCTTTTCTCTATAATGTCGAATCTTTTCCCTATAATGTCGAATCTCTCTATATCAAATTTTTACCGCAACGAAAACGGAAATTAAGCATTTTTTATGTCGGATCTTTCGGTTTTCGTTTATTGCACTTTCGTTATCGTTTCTAAAAACGATACCGAAAAAAACAGATTTTCGGACGAAAATGCATTCTAACGAAAACGAATGCACATGTCTAGTAGATAGTGGCAATTGCCCAAATATGGCAACAGTAATGTCACTGGTACCATGTCCCTTTATTTAAAAGGGTGCAGAGATTCTCCAATATGTCAGTGGTTCTTAGACATGGCACTTGTGCAAGTGCCCAGCCTCCTTGAACCAGTGATATCACAGGGAGAAGGTGACATGGATAGCGATGACATCACTGTCCAAATATGGCCAGCTAACAGGCTGGAAGTCCCTGTGATGTTCCCCAGGGGGAAACATCAGGTGCAAGCAATATTCAGAACAAAGGCCAACCTCAGCAAAAAAGGATTAGGATAAAGGAACATTAGAAGGCCAGCTTGGTCAAATTAAGGATATCAGGATGCAGGTCTGATCATGAGCCACAAGAGCTGATGACCACTTAGTGATTATCCTTAGTTGTGATTTAAATAGGGTTCTTAGAGCCAAAAGCCAGTGATAGGCATGCACATTAATTCACACTGATGCACGATTATCCTAGACTCTAGGCACTGGACCATGAGCTGGTGCATGGCCATGCACAAATTTTTTCTGTCTGGTTCCCTTCCGCTAGGGTCATGGTGCTTTATTCCACATACTCAATATTAGGAAATATTGCATATATCTAAGATCATTCTCCCGCAGAAAGTCAGTGATCATGCAATAAAATAATTCCAGTGACTTCACTGCCAATTTGAGGTAATATGGTGGAATTTGCAGAAAAATTGAACTTCCGCTTTTCAGAACTCTACCCCCACTGGTGTCACATTTGGCACCTTTCAGGGGGAGGGGGGGGGTGCAGATACCTGTATAATACAGGTGTTTGCACCCACTTCCGGTAGTCACTCCACTTCCTGTACCCCCCCTCCCGCTGCCTTCTGGGAAACACAATGTGCAGTAGGGAACCCGGTAGTGAAACTGCAAGGCTTCACTTCCTGATTCCCTTACCAAGGATGGCGGCGGGGCAGCAGAGAGACGAGCAATTGCTCGTCTTCTGCTGACGACATTGTGGGCGCGCTGGGCAGGTAAGTGTCCATTTATTAAAAGTCAGCAGATGCAGTATTTGTAGCTGTTGGCTTTTAATACTTTTTTTTCGCTTGACCTCCGCTTTAAGAGGAAGAGGATTCATTAGAAGCAGTTAAGGACAACTGGTTGATATAAGCCTAGAAGGTAGAATCCGCAAACTGTGAACCTTAGACATACAGGCCCAGATTCAGAGAGAAGTAGATTATCGTAGAGTATCAGAAATACACTACGCCGCCGTGTTTTACCTGGCTCTACGTGGAATCCAGGTAGATTTTGTCCAGTAAACGACGGCGGCGTAGTGTATTTCTCCCGTCGCAATCCATCTGCGCGAGTAGGGGGCGTGAAGCATTTAAAATATGCGCGTTCCCGTGGCGATCGAACTGCGCATGCTCCGTTTGCAAGTTTCCCGCCGAAATCACGTCGTTACGTCGTAGTAGCGTCGTTTACGTACATTCCTATTCCCGAACGAGTTACGTTAAAAAAAAAATAATAATTTCAAATCGACGCGGGAACGACGGCCATACTTTACATGGGTTACGCACTGTTAGACCAGTAAAAATCTCCTCTAACATTACGTAGCCAAAAAATGACGATTGGCGATTGAGGCGATTGCGAGGGACACTCGTACCTTCGTGGATCGCCGTAAAAACTCATTTGCATATCCCGACGCATGAAAACGACGCGAACTCCTCCCAGCGGCCGCAAAAATATCGCAGCATAGATCCGAAGGCTTACGAAGACGTAAGCCTCTCGGATCGAAGCCCGAAGCCGCCGTATCATGGTTTGAGGATTCAAACTAGTGATACGGCCCGCGAAATTTGAAATTACTCCTGTCTAACACCAGTTAGACAGGCGTAATTGCTCTGTGAATCTGGGCCACAGGGTTCACCTGAAATCCATGGTAACAGCAAATCTGAACCTCAAAAAATGTTTTTCTTCTATTGTATTTTGTTTGCACATATTACAGTGGAAGCTTAGTTAGTGGCTGCAATCATTTGTAGACCCACCAATTTGAGGTTAGGAGAGCTGAAATTTTTATTTTTATTTCATTTTGCAGCCCATAATTAGAAGCTTTGTCATGCAGACTCATGTGGATAGATATAGAAAAAAATACCATGGCATTATTCACTGACCATGTGAAAATCCTTTGACAAAAGTGACTCTCAGGTCTGAAAATATTAGTCTGAGATAAACATTCCTTTGCAATGATTCATCTTGTCATTGTATAATAGAAATCAAGTCCCTTTTACAGGGCAAAGCTGATTCGCAAACATGAGCTGAGGTTAATTACAGGAAGGACATTCATGGCAGTAGTCACAAAACAATTCCTGTATTTCTGTGACTTTTTTCTCTGTCTCCTACGGATGTTGGTTTTAGGTCACACAAAAGTATTAAAGTGAAAAATATTAGTTTATGACAAAATTCCCATGCAGCAGGGTGCACATTTGTCAAACTGTTGGATTACAGTAAGCAACAGCGAAGATAATTTATATATACACACAGACAGTATCTCACAAAAGTGAGTACACCCCTCACATTTTTGAAAATATTTTATTCTATCTTTTCATGTGACAACACTGAAGAAATTGCACTTTGCTACAATGTAAAGTAGTGATTGTACAGCTTGTATAACAGTGTAAGGAAAAAAGAGTTTGGGACTTTATATGAGCCCAAGAAATAGAACGTAGAATGCCTTGGACTTTGTGTGAAGCATGTGGCCAAATGGGCAACATGGACAATGAGTGTCTGGCAAATGTATATTACAGGGTATCATCATCACATTCTGTCGAGTCATAACAATGTATCATAACAGACAAAATACATGAAAGATAAATATAATTTTCTGTATTACATAGAAATCCCAACGTAACATAGTAGCACAACAGCTTGTGTATTGATGAAATTGGCATTGTAAAAACACCAGACTCTAGAATCCATGTTCACATTGTTGTAACAGAACCATACCACAACAGAACTGGTGGGGAAAGATAGACTCATAGGTTCTGTGACTGTGATGGGTGATCTATGGATATTAACATTTCTATTTTACCCTAGTTCCTCTCTTATGTCTAAACCCATTATAACTTTACATTATTTTTATAGACATCGTTTTCACATCTGCTCCTGAAGATTGGAAATTATCTATGAAACATGTCGAGTTCTATAGATGCTAATACTATGATCAGACAATTTAACCACTTTAGCCCCGGACCATATTGCTGTCCAATGACCAGAGCACTTTTTGTGATTCGGCACTGCGTCGCTTTAACTGACATTTGCGCGGTCGTGCGACGTGGCTCCCAAACAAAATTGGCGTCCTTTTTTTCCCACAAATAGAGCTTTCTTTTGGTGGTATTTGATCATCTGTGCGGTTTTTATTTTTTGCGCTATAAACAAAAATAGAGCAACAATTTTGAAAAAAAAGGCAATATTTTTTACTTTTTGCTATAATAAATATCCCCCAAAAATATATAAAAAAAAATGTTTCCTCAGTTTAGGCCGATACGTATTCTTCTACATATTTTTCGTTAAAAAATCGCAATAAACGTTTATTGATTGGTTTGCGCAAAAGTTATAGCGTTTACAAAATAGGGGGTCGTTTTATGGCATTATTATTAATATATTTTTTTTACTAGTAATGGCGGCGATCAGCTTTTTTTTTCAGTACTGCAACATTATGGCGGGCACTTCGGACACTTTTGACACATTTTTGGGGCCACTGGCATTCTATAGCGATCAATGCTATAAAAATGCATTGTATTACTATAAAAATGCCATTAGCAGTGAAGGGGTTAACACTAGGGGGCAGGAAAGGGTTTAAGTGTGTTCCTGGGTGTGTTCTAACTGTATGGGGGGGTGGCCTCACTAGGGGAAATCACTGATCTTCTGTTCATACATTGTATGAACAGAATATCAGCGTTTCCCCCGCTGACAGGACCGGGAGCTATATGTTAACCCTAGCTATGTGTTTACCCTAGCTATGTGTTTACCCTAGCGGCCGCTTAAGAGCGGACGTATAGCTACGGGCTCTCGCCCAGCAGTGCCACCGTCCCGCAGTAATATGACGGCGGGCGGTCGGCATGTAGTTAAGTGTTACCCACTTTTTTATTGATTATGTTTTTCTGGCCTATACCAAGGTAGTATGGTTCTGTTACAACAATGTGAACATGGATTCTAGAGTCTGGTGTTTTTACAATGTCAATTTCATCAATTCAAATTGCAGCAAGGCTTTTATTTTAGCCTATTAAAAATCAATAAAGTTGTCAATATCACAGATCAGGTACAGTATATGCTGAGATTGCCTTGTGGAGTCTAGGATCGATCCATGTGTGGGGAGCACCTCGGATAGATTGGCCATAGACAGATCGGCCTGGTTCAGAGCGCAATACCTTCTGGATCTGGTAAGAAGCCATTGTCTTACTAATAGCTCGCTGGATATATTTGTTCTGATATCACACCATCTATTCAACATACCTGGTGCCACATTCACACAATAATTATGTGGTTGTTTAGTGGATTCATGTTTTTTAACTTTTTATTCACAGATTCACATTATATGAACTTTATTGATGGTAATTTCACAATTATTTTTGGTCTTGATATCCGTTCTGGACATTGGTTTAACTCATAATATTACACCACTCATTTGATATATATTTAATGTATATATTTATTTCATTGAATAATTAGGTTGCACACTTTTTTTATGTTCTTTTTCCATGTTGACCTTTCAGCTGCATGCTTTACACAAAGTTCCAAACCATTTTCTAATGCTGTATAGTTATCATGTTGGAATACTGCCCTGTGGCCCCGTCTCCAAAGGGAGGGAATCATGCTCTGCTTCAGTATGTCACAGTACATGTTGGCATTCATGGTTCCCTCAATTAACTGTAGCTCTCTAGTGCCGGCAGCACTCATGCGGCCCCAGACCAAGACACTCCCACCGCCATGCTTGACTGTAGGCAAGACATACTTGTCTTTGTACTCCTTACTTGGTTGCCATGAACATGATTAAGCACAACTTCATTGTGTGAAATGCGTTTACCAGGACCTCTGTTGGTGTCCCATGGTGTGATTTTGAAGTCTTACCAATAAGCGGCAATTGGAATTTCACCACGTGCAGCCATTTCCTCTTTTCTTGATATAATTTTTTGGAGGCGGGCCTGGGCTGGAACTCGTCAGAACACTCCGTAACACTTATCAATCCCACCTGGAGCAGCAGGTTCCTTTCTTTTTTGTTTCAGTATCACGCTTACCACAATCTGAACCAAACAAGTTTATATTGGTCTAATCAAACCACAGGACATGGTTCCAGTAATCCATGTCCTTAGTCTGTTTGTATTCAGCAAACTTTTTGTGGGCTTTCTTGTGCATCCTCTTTAGAAGAAGCTTCCTACTGGGACGACAGCAATGCGGACCAATTTGATGCAGTGTGCGGAGTATGGTTGAAGCACTGACAGGCTGACCCACCTCTCCTTCCACCTCTGAAACAATGCTGGCAGCAATCATACATCTATTTCCCAAAGGCAACCTCTGGATATGATGCTGAGCATGTGCACTCAACTTCTTTGGTCGACCATGGCGAGGCCTGTTCTGAGTGGAACCTGTCCCGTTAAACCTCTGTATGCTCTTGACCACTATGCTGCAGTTCAGTTTCAAAGTAATCTTTTTATAGACTAGGCTTTATGTAGAGCAACACATTTTTTTCCCAGCTCCTCAGAGAGTGCTTTGCAATGAGGTGCCATTTTGAACTTCAATTGACCAGTATGAGAGAGTGATAATACCACATTTACCTCACTTGCTCCCCATTCACACCTAAGACCTTGTAACACTAAGGCCTCGTACACACGAGGCAATAGATTTGTTCAAAACGGTCTGTCCGACCGATTTGAACAAATCTGTCTCTTTGGATTTTGGTTTGCTCGCGTGTACACACGAGCAAACCAAAATCCCCTCCAGCAGACGGCGCGCTGACGTGGCGGTGACGTTGACGCCGCCACGTCACCGCACCAGGAAGTAAAACACTTCCGCGCATGCGCCGAATCCATTCGGCGCCGGTGCGAGACGACATGTCTGCTGGTAAGTGTACTAACCAGCAGACATGTCGGGCGGACGGGTTCAGACCCAATAGATTTCAAAGCATGCTTTGAAATCTGTCGGGTGGCCAAATCCGTCGGCTCGCCCGTACACACGATCGAATCTGTCTGCTGGGACGGTCTAGCAGACCGTTTCCAGCAGACAGATTTGATCGTGTGTATGCGGCCTTATGAGTTGCATGACAACGGGGAGCGAAAATGGCTAATTGACCCCCAATTTGGACATTTTCACTTAAGGGTGTACTCACTTTTGTTACCAGCGGTTTAGACATTAATGGTTGTGTGTTGAGTTAATTTGGGGGGGGGGGGGCAGCAAATTTATACAAGCTGTAAACTCACTACTTTACATTGTAGCAAAGTGTAATTTCTTGTTGTCACATGAAAAGATATAATATCATATTTACAAAAATGTGAGGGGTGTACTCACTTTTGAAAGATACTGTACATATTTTTAAAATCGTTGATTTTTATAAAATAATAAGAGTACTAACTATTATTCAAAAGATAAGCCAAGAACAGCAGAAAAATATGAAATGTGCTTTTCATTTTTCATATTAAAAGTACTTTGTACTTGTAAACGTGTATTCATAAATTATATAATCCATATCTACTTTATTAATGATATATTGGCAGTAGCATTTTTATTATGTAAATGTAATCTGCCTGTGGTCTCTTAGAATATAAATCCATTTCCCTCTTTCATTATATGACAATATATTTCCTGGAACAGAATTCAATATATGGTAATGACACATGGATCTAAAGCACTGACCAAGAGCAAAAGGTTAATTATTTTTATCTCCATAATGAAGCATGGTGAATAAAAATATGAAAAATGATATGTTTATTAACTGTCAGCATTGGAGAGATGTTCTATAAACCATTATCTGAAAACCTATAAACAAAATGTTATGAGCCAGAGGAAACTAATATTGGGAATAAAAACAGAAATTAAAATACGTTATTGGAGAGTTTTTATGCTTATTTGTGTAATATATAAGATTATTATGTGTAGGTAAAAAAAAAAAAGGATATTAGATATAAGTGGTTTTGCTATAGTCAAATCTGCTGGGTTAAATCCACCAAGCAAAATCTTTTCCGAAGTTCAGTGGATCCACACTTTAAATCCTGAACATTTTTCAGGGAAAATAAACAGACAATTTCAGTTTGATAACAAAAGTACATTTTCAGGTAGCTTTAGCAGTAACACATGCTTTTTCCTCAAACAGTAACAGACCCACTTTGTCTGGCACATAGATATTGGGAAGTAATTCCCTGTAGCACTTACTGTTCTCACTGATGCTAAACTTTCCTGCTGCTTGCCAATTTTTTATCAAGTTCTCAAGAATTTTAGGACTGCAGATAATATATCAGTGTAATGTATTGGCCAGCTTCAGGACATTTTTTTTTTATTCTTTAGTTAAAGTTTACATTTTGTACAAGGACAGGATGGAAACGGGTGGACCACAAGAAAAAATAGGATACAATATGCGTGTACCACAAAACACGTATCAAGGCCTGATAAATCAATAACAGTTTGATGAAGATTAGTAAAATAGGAAAAATGAAAGCCAGGAGCATTCTATATGCAAGGCTATAATCCATGCCTACTGACCGATCTGCGGAAGGAAAGAATCTTTCAGGATTCATGGTAAGCAATAGAACTGCCAACTTAACAAGTATGCCAAGATAAGGTTAAGTTTCACATTTATTGCCTGTGAGTCACCATCAAAGAGATAAGAAGCTAGTTGGCCCTCTCGGGAATTGTATGATGCCGCGTACACACCATCACTTTTTGTGATGAAAAAAAATGACATTTTTAAAAATGTCATTTAAAATGATGGTGTGTGGCCAAAATGTCATTTTATGTCTTCTGAAAAATGACCAAAAAAAAATTCCAACATGCTCGAATTTTTTATGTCATTTTTCAAAATGTCATTTTTTGTGTCATAAAAAATGATCGTGTGTGGGCAAAACTACGTAAAAAATGACGTTTTAAACCCGCACATGCCCAGAAGCAAGTTAAGAGACGGGAGGTAAAACTACCATTCATAATGGAGTAAGCACATTCATCACGCTGTAACAGACAAAAAAGCTGGAATCGTCTTTTACTAACAAGTAACCAGCTAAAAGCAGCCTCAAGGCAAATAGAACTTCCCCTTTAGAGTGCCGTCACTTTGTTCATCATTTTCCAAAAATGATGGTGTGTACGCAACGTCATTTTTAAAAATGAAGTTTGAAAAATGTCATTTTTTTTCATGAAGAAAAATGACATTTTTTTTCATCACAAAAAGTGATCGTGTGTACGGGGCATGAGAGGTCCATGACGAGGAATCTCCAAATATGGAAAGGGAGAAAAAGACTGAGGAAAATCTCCTAAGATAGAGGACAGAGGGCTAGAGGAGAAAAAAAAAGGGGTGGTAAAAGGGGAGGTGGAAGTAATTTAGTGTGGGTTCGGAAGGGAAATTGTGGGCAGGGAAGGAAGAAGCTTGTCTGTCATGGAACTGTCATCAAAGCACTGTGTTTCAGAGTTGGAGAAAAATTGTGACGGTAGAACCAAGTCTTATGCCGCGTACACACGGTCGTTTTTTGCGATGAAAAAAAACGACGTTTTTTAAAACGTCATTTAAATTGATCGTGTGTGGGCAAAACGTAGTTTTTTGTCTTCAAAAAAACGACCAAAAAAAAATTCCAACATGCTTGAATTTTTTGTGTCGTTTTTCAAAACGTCGTTTTTTGTGTCATAAAAAATGATCGTGTGTGGGCAAAACGACATAGAAAATGACGTTTTAAACCCGCGCGTGCTCAGAAGCAATTTCTGAGATGGGAGAGCTCGTTCTGGTAAAACTACTGTTTAGAATGGATTAAGCACATTCGTTATTTTAAATCTAATGAAGAAAACAATGCGCTGTATTTGCCACAATGCTTTTTAAACCATTTCCAAGCTACCTAAACTCCTAGTTTGTTGTGGCTCATCTTGTTTGACATATTTCTGTCAACCTTTTGACTTTTTTATTTTCTTGGGCCCTTTTTTTGTTTTTTTTTTATTTTTTTGGGACACGTAATTTTTTTGGGGTAATATCTTTTAACAGATGTTTTGAACTAAAAAATTTTTTTAATGATTTTGGAGGGTGTGAAGTGGACCACAGCAGCTTATTTTTTGTGGTTTAATTTACCCACAAGGAGGTTGTTGTTCCTTGTTTAATGTCGTTTTAATTTTTAAAATGTGTCTGCCTACTCACTATAACAATCTCTATATTTGTTTGTAAAAAAATACACATGGTCAAAATTTGCAAACCAACCAAAATATACCTTTATTCAGGTTAAAAAGGGAAATAAATAAAAAGTACAACCATCTGGCAATCCAAAAGCAAAACCAAATAAAAACAAAGAAGCCTGGATAAAAACAAAGGAGACCCTGCTTGAAGTTGTAAACACAAGGGTCCACCAAGAAAACAATGAAGGCTGTGAAGGCCAAAAAAAATTCGCTTCGGGGCACCATCTCCTCACTTCTTCTTCTTCCCTGCAGCCTTCCCTGCAGCCTTCCCTGCAGTCTTCCCTGCAGCCTTCCCTGCAGCCTTCCCTGCAGCCTTCCCTGCAGCCTTCCCTGCAGGCCGAGTCCTCAGGGGCTGTGTTTCTGGAGCCGACGTGCCAGGAGCCAGAGCAGGCTCAGGAAGAGGAGGAGCAGGAGAAGGAGCAGGAGCAGGGGCTGGAGATGGAGCAGGGGCTGGAGATGGAGCAGGAGCAGGGGCTGGAGATGGAGCAGGACCAGGAAGCGCAGTAAGGACAGGAGTGCGAATCAGCCCAATGCCAATATCGTCATTGAGCTGTCCCAGTGTGGCCATGCTCATGACCTGGAACATAAGGGATTCGCAGCGCACACGCTGGCCCAGCTCTAGATTTTTAAGCTTGGCAGCCATCAGCGCAGCGAATCCCTCTTCCTCACTGGGCTGCTCTCTGATGGCCAAAGTTGCTTCACGGAGCATGGCCTGGGTCTCCTCCTCCATCTGCATGAGCCTTCTGGCCCTTTTTGCTGGGTTCCGGATAGGAGGGATTTGGGAGATACAATCACGCTGGCGTGACTCCTGTCTCCCACTGGGGCCTGCCTCCTCCTGGCTCCCAGTGGGGCCTGCCTCCTCCTGGCTCCCTGCGTGGCCTGCCTCCCCCTGGCTCCCTGCGTGGCCTGCCTCCCCCTGGCTCCCTGCGTGGCCTGTCTCCCCCTGGCTCCCTGCGTGGCCTGCCTCCCCCTGGCTCCCTGCGTGGCCTGCCTCCTCCTGGCTTTGCTCTGCCTGTGTATAATAAAAAAGGGACATATTTTATTTTTTGGCTTCATTCATCACACACATTTCTAACTTAATGACATATCATAATTGAATGCTAAAATATATTTATCACAGGCCCTCCATCCCTAATTCTGTGGCCTCTTACACAGCTTTAGATATGTGCCCCCTGGAGCTGGGGGCGGGGGGGGGGTTGATGTTGACTGAAATTCCAAAGTAGGGGGCCTTTACCCAACCGTTTTTTTTACTTTAGGGTGGACAAAATGTTAATGGGCAAAAAGGGTGTTTAACATCTGCGGCCACTGTATGGTGTACCTAATGGCGTACAAGAAAATGACACACATTCATTATGACCTCTGCATTTATGCATCTTGTCCCCATTCTGTTTTGCCACTATTGCTTAGTGATATCTTCCAAATTTTTTGGCCAAACATTTATATAATTTCAATCACTTGTAACATAAATTACTCATCATTATTATACTTTGCATTACAAAAATGAATCTGAAAATGCAATACCTGGCTCCATGGGTCACAATCTGCCTCCTCCATGAACTCAGGCTCTTCCTCTGAGCTTGCCTGCTCTTGCCTGCAGGGAACACTGGAGGGCTGACTGCAGGGAACACTGGACTGTCTCCTTGGGGGAAGGCTAGACATGGATGGCCTGGACTCTATGTGATCATCCAGGAACTGCAGCTGACCATAATACCACAGGTTAGGCTTGTAGACGCTGTCAGCTGCAGCCCCAGACCTCATTGAGGCCAGGACTTGTGACCGTTGGGTCCTGTAGGTGCCCCGAAGCGAATTGATTTTAGCCTTAACAGTCTCCAATGTAGCGTTGGGGACCCTTGTTTTTACATATTCAAGCAGGGCCTCCTTTGCCTTCTTCCGGGCATCTTTGTTTTTATTAATTTTGCTTTTGGATTGCCAGAGAACTGGATGATCCTTCCATCTCTGGATGAATTCGGTCAAAAATTCCGGATCCTTAAAGGCCTCCATTAGTTCTGCATGTACAAAACAAAAAACAAAGCCTAGTGTCAGTCAAGCCACTACTACTAATTAGCTTTTAAACACCATGGGGGTTATTTATGAAAGGAAAATACACTCTGCACTTCAATTGCACTGAAAGTGCACTTGGAAGTGCAATCCTTGTATAAATCTGAGAGGGGTAGATCAGAAATGAGGGGAAGCTCTGCTGATTGTATCAGACAATGATGTGCATGCTAAAATGCTATTTCTAAATTTATCCTTGCATGTCCTCCTCAAGATCTCCAGCGACTGCATTTACAAGTGCACTTGTAGTGCAAAGTGTCTTTTCCTTTAAGTAAATCACCCCCCATATCTTCTAGCCCACACAATAATCCACTGTTCCCTATTTGTAATGTCCATAATCCAGATACATACCGTCTTATGATCCGATCGTCTCTTCCGCCTTGTTCCTCAGGTTGTGAACGGCGCTTGCAATGAACCCCCCATATCTTCTAGCCCACACAATAATCCACTGTTCCCCAATATTTGTAATGTCCATAATCCAGATACATACCGTCTTATGATCCGATCGTCTCTTCCGCCTTGTTCCTCAGGTTGTGAACGGCGCTTGCAATGAACCCCCCATATCTTCTAGCCCACACAATAATCCACTGTTCCCCAATATTTGTAATGTCCATAATCCAGATACATACCGTCTTATGATCCGATCGTCTCTTCCGCCTTGTTCCTCAGGTTGTGAACGGCGCTTGCAATGAACCCCCCATATCTTCTAGCCCACACAATAATCCACTGTTCCCCAATATTTGTAATGTCCATAATCCAGATACATACCGTCTTATGATCCGATCGTCTCTTCCGCCTTGTTCCTCAGGTTGTGAACGGCGCTTGCAATGAACCCCCCATATCTTCTAGCCCACACAATAATCCACTGTTCCCCAATATTTGTAATGTCCATAATCCAGATACATACCGTCTTATGATCCGATCGTCTCTTCCGCCTTGTTCCGCAGGTTGTGAACGGCGCTTGCAATGGCGTGGATCCCTTTAAACGGCGCGAGCGTGTGACGCGATGCACGAGATCCCGCCCCTGACGTTCGGTCTCGTCTTTTCCACGCCCCTTTCTCGATCTTTCTTTGTGGGTGTGTTTTAGGCAAGAACAAGATGGAGAGAAACATGGCAAGCTCAAGCCATCAGGCAGGCCAGGCCCAGCCAACCGGACGATCCCGGCAGAGGTACAAGGCCTCAAACATGGCCTTCCAAGAGATGGTGGAGATGGTCACCATCTTACAAAGGGAGGATTACGATGGGAAGCATGGCCCTTACCTGCATCCAAACAGGGTGAAGGCCAACATCATGGAGAAGGTGATCAGGAGGCTGCATCAAAAATTTGGCCAACGCAGGACTCGGGAACAATTGAGAAAGAGGTGGTCAGACCTCAAAAACAGGGAGCCTGAACAACTCCAGCATATCAAGAGGCTGATTCGGGGAAAAAGTAAGTTTTTTTAATTTTTGACACATTTGTGGTGTTTGTTAATTGTGCCATGTGATTTTAATTTCAGGTTGTACTGTATGTTTGTGGGCACAAAAAGTGGTCGGAGAAGTCGTCGTTTATACGTTGTTTTTCGACCTACTAAACGACAATCTTCGTGCTAAATATCATCATGCGCCTAGTTCGCATGGACAAAAAGGAGTGTATAAACACTATATCATTCCCAAAAAACGTCTTTGTATTTGTTATTATTTGAACAAACGACGACTCCTACGACCAATTCATGTGTCCCCAAACAGGAATCTTGCCATTTTTGTTGTAATGTGACTTCACTTGTGATCTTTTATAATGTAGATTTGTACCTAAATTAAAGTCGATGTGAAAAGCTTAGTAAATATGACCAATAAACAGAAAAAGGAGAGTCTGCTCAGCAGTGGATTCTGCACATGTTTATATACTCTGTACTTGTATTTTTAGTTCTCACTCATATCTCTTTATAATCTTTGACCTTTCTTTTTTCCCTATCTTCAATCTTGTAGGGCGCAGTGAAGCAGCAAGGCAGGATGGAACTTCCGAAGCCCCACCCCCGAGGGATGATGACGCTGCCACCACATCCGGTAAATTTCCTACACAACACTCATACCCAGGTAATCTAGATCAGGGATCCGCAAACTACGGCCCTCCAGCTGTTGTGGAACTACACATCCCATGAGGCATTCATTGTAACACACTGACATTCACAGACATGACTAGGCATGATGGGAATTGTAGTTCCTGAACAACTGGAGGGCCGTAGTTTGAAGACCCATGATCTACATGTAGGTTTTGCGAATTTTAATACCTTTTTTGTTCCCACATTTCAGGAGCAAGTCGTGCAGCGACAATGGACAGGGATACTGCCAAATTTGTGCTGTCCGAAATATGGTCCTTCAGGGAACAACTAGAGGACATCCAGGACACTGCACGAGAAGTGGTAGAAAAAACAAAAGGGCTGGAGACACAAATTAAAAATTTAATAGATTATTTGGGTAGGTTTTGATTTATTTAGTGTTTATTTTGTAATAGAAAAAAGGTTTGGTTTATAATAAAAAAAAAAAATGTGATTTTATTTTTTGAATAATGTAAAAAAAATAAAAAAAAATAAGTGATTTTATTTTTTGAATAATGTAAAAAAAATAAAAAAAAATAAGTGATTTTAGTTTTTGAATGTAAACAAAAATGTGATTTTATTTTTTGAATAATGAAAAAAAAAAACAAAAAAAAAATTGTGATTTTAGATTTTGAATAATGTAAAAAAAAAAATATATAAAAAAAAGTGATTTTATTTTTTGAATGTAAAAAAAAAAAAAAAAGTGATTTTAGTTTTGGAATGTTATAAAAAAATAAATAAAATAAAAAAATATTTGTTTTGTAACTTAAAAAAATGTTTTAAAAAAATTTTATGTCAAAAAGTTATGTTTTTCAAGATGCAAAAATTAAAAAATTTACAGTAAAATATGTGTCTTGTTATTTAAGCTCAATGATTAATATAAAATACTAGGGTTGTCCCGATACCGATGCCGAGTATTTGCGGGAGTACTTGAACTCCCGCAAATACCCCGATACCTAAATAGAATACTTCCCCCCCCATATTGCAGCGATGCGTCCCTCATACCTTTTTAGATATGCTGACGCCGCCGCATACCGCCTTATCCCCCTGCACAATCGCATAGCTTACATTACAAGCATTCATTCTGAATACTTGTAAATGGCCGTGTATTGACACTCCCCCTCTCCGGATTGGACGGATCCCTCCATCCGGAGAAGGGGAGTTTTAAAACACGAAGCGCGGCCATTTACAAGTTTTTAGAATGAAAGCTTGTAATGCGCTACGCCAAGGATCTCCAAACTACGGCCCTCCAGCTGTTTCGGAACTACATTTCCCAGGAGGCATTGTAAAACTCTGACATTCACAGACACGACTAAGCATTATGGGAATTGTAGTTCCTGAACAACTGGAGGGCCATAGTTTGGAGACCCCTGCGCTACGCGATTGTGCAGGGGGATACGGCGGTATGCGGCAGAGGCGGCATCAGCATATCTAAAAAGGTATGAGGGACGCATCGCTGCAATATGGGGGACATACATGGCTGCATATGTGGGGGACTTGGCTGCATTTGGGGACACATTTAAAAAAAAATATCGGTATTCGGGATCGGCGACTACTTGAAAAAAAGTATCCGTACTTGTACTCGGTCCTAAAAAAGTGGTATCGGGACAACCCTAGAAAATACCTAAAAAAAATGTATGCTGAGAACATTAAACAATGAGGGATAGTTATTTCAGTCCATCACAAACACATGGCACTATGATAACCTAGGACCGTGATGGCGAACCTTGGCACTCCAGATGTTTTGAAACTACATTTCCCTTGATGCTCCACTATACTGCAGAATGCATGAGCATCATGGGAAATGTAGTTCCAAAACATCTGGGGTGACAAGGTCGCCATCACTGACCTAGGAGATAAAATAAAAACACAAACCTTAAAAATTAATTAAAGAACAAAGAAAAGACTGTTTCAGGCAAAAAATAAATTTAATTATTCAGCCAAGATCTGGCATTGGAATGGCCCCCCTACCCATAAAGTAGTCCACATATGCCTGACGCACAGCACGTGCGTTTCGGGGGGCCAATTGGGGATGGGCAGCGTCACGAGCTGCCTCTGGAATGTCAACAGGGTCATCAGGCAAAAGGGTTAGGTAGGAAGAAGAATGTCTTTTTAAATAGTTGTGTAAAATGCAGCAGCATGTAATTAGATAATTCAACTTGTATTCGGCCATGTTTATGGCAGTAAGAAATAGCCGGAAACGGCTGGCCATGATGCCAAAGGCGTTTTCCACCACCCGTCTGGCTCTGGCCAGCCTGTAATTAAACACCCTCCTCTCAGGGGTGAGGGCGCGTTGGGGAAATGGCCTCATGAGGTGAGGACCCAAGGCGAAAGCCTCATCTGCAACAAAAACGAAGGGCAGACCCTCTTCATTATCCTCCGCAGGCGGCAATCCCAGGTCCTCGGAAAGAAGCCGTTGGGCGAACTCCGTCTCGGCAAAGACACCACCGTCCGACATCCGCCCATTTTTCCCAACATCAAGATACAAGAACTCGTAATTGGCAGACACCACCGCCATCAGAACAACACTGTGGAACCCCTTGTAGTTATAATAATGGGATCCACTATGGGGTGGTGGCACGATGCGGACGTGCTTGCCGTCAATAGCTCCTCCGCAGTTTGGAAAATTCCATCGCCGGGAGAAGTCCGCTGCCACAGTCTGCCATTCCTGTGGCGTGGTGGGGAACTGTAGATACCAAAAAAATATAAAAATATCAAACAAACATTCCTAAAAGAACATCCCAAAACATTTTTTGATACCAAAAAAACAAACATTAATTTGAAGTATTATTAACCACTTCCTTACTGGGCATGTAAACCCCCTTCATGACCATTGAAATTTCAGCTTGCGGCACTGCGTCGCTTTAACTGACAATTGCGCGGTCGTGCGATATGGCTCCCAAACAAAATTGGCGTCCTTTTTTCCCCACAAATAGAGCTTTTTGGCTGGTATTTGGTCACCTCTGCGATTTATATTTTTTGCGCTATAAACCAAAAACGACGACTATTTTGAAAAAATAAACAATATTTTTTACTTGTTGCTATAAAATAAAAAATTCATTTTAGGGCGATACATATTCTTCTACATATTTTTGGTTAAAAAAAAAAAAAACGCAATAAGCGACTGGTTTGTGCAAAAGCTATAGCACCTACAAAATAAGGGACAGAATTATTATTTGTTATTAATTTTTTTACTAGTAATGGTGGCGATCTGCAATTTTTATTGCGACTGCGACAACATGGCGGACACATCGGACACTTTTGACACCTTTTTGGCAACATTCACATTTATACTGCAATCAGTGCTAGAAATATGCACTAATTACTGTATAAATGTGACTGGCAGGGAAGGGGTTAACACTAGGGGGTGAGGAAGGGGTTAATGTGTATCCTGCATTGTGTTCTAACTGTGGGGGGAGGGGGGGGTGACCGATCTGTGTCCCCATGTATAAGGAACACAGATCGGTCTGCTCTCTCCAGTGACAGGACGCTGTCATTGTGAGAGCCGGCAATGAGAAATGATCTCATATGTTTACATATGAGATCATCTCTCATTGGCTGCACAGATCGCATTGCAAACGGCCACTCTGATTGGCCGTTCGCGGCGAGCTGTGATTGGCTGTGTCCAAGGGACACGGCCAGTACACAAGTTCCCCGCTGCGCGCTCTGGAGCGCACGCTGGGAACACAGAAAGAGGCTGCCGTGAAAAAACGGCAGACCAGAGATTTAGAACCACCCTGCGGCCGCATATAGTCGTACGGCCGCAGGGAAGTGGTTAAAAATTGGAAAAATAAGAAGGGATCACTAAAGCAGATTAATCACACCCTCTGATGGTCACAATCCTACAAAAAATAAGGGGAGTGGAGGCCCAAAATGAGTTTGAGACCTCTAAACAAAATTAAATACAAAATAAATGTTAATTTATACAATTACAAAAAAAAGAGGGGGGGGGGGGGTTGTGCGTGCACTACAATATAGGACAAAATATAGGGGGATATAGGGACTTCTATAGACAGCACTACAATATAGGACAAAATATAGGGGGACTAGGCTAGGTGGGTTTGGGACACAAAAAAAAAAAAAATAAAAAAAAAAACCTGGACAGGTTGGCAAAACAAAAGATGCATGTAGGAGCAAATATAAAATGAATACAGCATGCATGGAGATGAAAGGGAACATTACCAGAAGATCACAAACAGGTTAATTAGGGACTGTTTAAAACCAAACAAATTGAAACAAATACAAAAGCCTAAATAAAACATAGTTTGTGCATTTAAAGGGCACCACTTACCTTAATATAGTCCTCCTGCAGAACATGAATGATGGCAGAACAGGTCTGGGGAATTATGAGGCCCAGAGCCTGGGGGGAGATGCCCGTCGAGAACTTCAAGTCCTGCAGACTTCTCCCTGTTGCCAGGTACCGCAAGGTGGCAACTAGCCGCTGCTCAGCAGTGATGGCTTCCCGCATAACGGTGTCCTGCCTGGTGATATAAGGCGACACCGAAGCCAAAAGCTGCTGGAATACGGGGTCAGACATCCGAAGAAAATTCCTGAAATCATCAGGGTTATTTTCTCGGATCTCCCGCAGCAGAGGCATATGAGAGAACTGGTCCCTGCGAAGAAACCAGTCCTTGGCCCACAAAGTCCTTCTCGCCCTCCTCAAGGACCGGAGCCGGGATGCAGCACACATCCTAACAAGAAGCACAGCACGATCTCGGCGACGAGAACGTACCCGCAACATGGCTAGAAAACGGTCGTCAAATCAGATCGCACTAAAACACCGCTCTGAAGTACAGAAATGCCTTTGAAGAACGGACCTGCAAAACAGGAACGTGTAGACAAGAACGCACTGCCAAAACAGATACGATCGGAAAACAAGCACTGTATCACAAATACGACCCCAAAAGCACAAACTGTACGACAGTAAACGATATTAAAGCACGAAGACTGAAAAGCGCGAATCGTCTCTCACCAAACTTTTACTAACACGCAGCAACACGATATCAGCAAAAGAGGCCGTCTTCCGCATGGAAATGACCCTTTATAGTTCCGTCGTACGTGATGGACGTCACGGCGCTTTGCTAGACTTTTTGGGAAAAACGATGGTGTGTACGCAACGTCGTTTTGGAAAATGAAGTTTGAAAAACGTCGTTTTTTTTCATGAAATAAAACGTCGTTTTTTTTCATCGCAAAAAGTGATCGTGTGTACGCGGCATTAAAGTACAACTAAAGCAATATACACATTTTTGTAAATTCTCATATAAATACCTGAAAGTTACACATAGTAATAAGTGAAATTATTATTTTCCCACCATATAGCTGCAATTGGGGTCTCTAATCCCAACAACCATTCCTCCTCTGCTGGATAATGCTAGTGATGGTGGGAGGAGTTTTGCAGAATTGGCATGTCATTTCCTTCCACTGTGCTAGCATCTGCATCTCCCACAGGGAACTAAAGTTCTCATGTCTCCTTGTGCCTTCTATCATGCTCAGTCTATTTTACAAAACACCCCCCCCCTTGTCAATAAATAGCTGGGCCTGTGCTTTGTAAAGCACACAGTATTTGACTTTGCTAGTCCTGCTGCAGCAATGCTCTCAGTTTAAGATGGAATAGTTGTCACCGATCCTTATGTTTATAATGTCTATAATGATTTTTATTGGTATTTGACCTAATATTTTTTTAAAGGTTTACATATGTTTTATCTATTTTTAAAGAGAGAGAATGAGAGAGAGAAGGAAGAGAGAAAATAATAGAGACAGAGAAGGGGAAGAGAGATGAGGGAGAAAGGGAAAGTGAGAGGGAGATAATGGAGAGGGAGCAAACAAAAAGAGGGAAGGAGGGAAACATGAGAAGAAAGTGAGGAGAGGGAGAGAGAAAAAGAAAGAGGGTGTCCCCTGTGACCCCAGAGCCCCGGATCAGCCTGTTTCCCCTGTGACCCCAAAATTCCCCAATTATCTGGTGTACACTGTGACCCTTGAATTCCAATCATCCTGTCATCCCTGATTATCCTGTGACCCCTGTGCCTCTAATCATCCTGTGCCCCCTGTGACCCCCAAGCTCCTAATCATGTTGTGTCCCCTGTAACCCCCAAGCTCCTAATCATGCTGTGTCGCCTGTAACTCTTGAGTATCCTAATCATCCTACAGTATGTCCACTGTGACCCCTCTACCCCTAATCATCCTGTGTCCCCTGTGATGAGAGGAGGAGTTGCAGCCAGGTGAAGGATAGGACAGAGACAGGTGCACAGAGGAAATGAGGAGACAGAGCAGTGGGCAGGCATATGTGGGAGTATGCGGGGCAAAGATAGGACATAGGCAGCTGTGGGCAGGGATAAATGGGATGATCATGGGAGGAAGTGGGTGGAACCTTGTTAGGACTTCTGTGATGATTGAGATGCCAGAGGTTTTCATTGACTGTATGAGCAACTCCCCCAGTGATGTAAAAAGGGGACATTGTAGAGCGGCATGACGCAAAAGGGGACAATTGAGGCATTTGGAAACAAAGGAAGCATTGTTTTCTCCTAAAGTGAACATTAGAGCTTTCAGCTGCAGGGAAAAATTGTAGATATCTCAATATATTTACTGTTATTTGTAGAACATCTAATACAATGTTTATAGAGTTATATCACATTTTTTTTTCATTTTGACCATTAATAAATTAGTCCTCCCTATGGTTTGAGAAGAGGATGACATCTTCCATAATGTTGTTCTCCTTAACTTTGGAAAGCTAGACTCTAGTCAGAGGGGGAATCATTTGTCTCAAGTAAAGGGGGATGTAGGATTTGGCCACATTCAAGAGATGGATCAAAAGTGAATGTTTGTACCCCTTTGCTGTTAAGGGGGTAAGGTGGGGGAGAAAGTCTGCAAGGTCAACCCCCAGATGGACATCCATCAGTTTGAAACAGACATCCATTACTTAAAGTCAAGCAGCAGTGGACAACTCCAGAGAAGCAGGACAATTTTAAATAGCAAGACTCACCCACATTTACTAAAGACAACAACCACAACTTAGAACTTTACTTCAAGAAATACAATACTGCAGAGTAAGTGTAAACCGGCCAGTAGCAGAATTTCTTTAATCAGGGATCATAGGCCTAAATGTGCTAGAAACAAAGGGCCAGATTCAGCAAGCATTTACACCGTAATTTCAAATGTGCGCTGTCTCTTCCACAACAGGGAAGAGCCTTCCACAACTCTAGAGCCCGACGAAGAGGCACGCATGCCTCGAACGCGTGCACCTCCCCGTGACATGACCCGGAAGTGACGCTCCGCCTCTGCGCTCCACTGCTGCGCTCCACCACTGTGTCCCACCATGGTATATAGAGACAAATACAGACGCCGGTTTCCTGACCAGCACTGGAATCGCACAGTCTCTCCCTGTTGTGGAAGATTGCAGCATCCATCCATCCAAAGAGCACAGTACCAGCGGAGATCACCTGCCCCGGAAGTCTGCCACAGATGACATCACATATTGATATGCCCATGTTCCGTACAGTTTTGTGAGTAGTACCCTCATATGAATTGTTTTGCTTGTTTAATAAATGTTATACTACGCTTAGAGGGCACCGCTTTTTGTCTCTTTGTGCTGTTTCTCCTCAGTAAGCTTGCAACCATCATCCGAGCGGGGGTTAGTCAACCAGAACAGCTTACTGAACAGCTTACTGAGGAAGAACAGGAAGTGTGAAATTCAGACAAAGAAAACAAACATTTAGAAGGGAAATCAAAGAAAAAGGTAAGTGAAGCAACAATGCACTAGCTTAAAGGAATCTATTTAGAAAATAAAAAACAAACTTTTACAACCCCTTTTATTGGCTCCTGTCTAAATTGGCCCTAGTATAAATGTGAGTTAAAGGGGTTGTAAAGGATTTTAAAATTTTTTTCATAATAAGCATCCTTTACCTGCAGACATTGCTCTTTTTACTTCCTCATTGTTCGTTTTTGCTCAGAAGTTGCTCTATTTCTACTCTGTTCTGTTCACTTTCTGCTTGTCTGATTGTTACTCACCACCGTGATGGGAGGCTTTACTGCGGTGTTCAGTGACGTGCTCGCCCCCTCCTGGGAACTATATCTGTGCGGCAGGACGCTCTCTACATGTTAGAGACTTCAAGGAGGTGTGAATTACTGGGCGTGCCGCAATGCATACTGGGAAATGTAGTTCTTACATGAACGATCGCCGCAAACCAGGAAGTGAATGAGAGAACAGAAACTAGAACACCGGAGGTGATATAGACGAAGGAATTTAATGCATTTACTCGTTTTTTAACAGAATCATTACACTATTCTGTCTGTCTACCTTGCAGACATTAATTTTAGGCAAAAAAATGTTTTCCTTTACAACTCCTTTAACCACTTCAGCCCCAGAAGGTTTTACCCCCTTCCTGCCCAGGCGAAAATTTCAGCTTCCGCCACTTCTTCGATTTAACTGACAATTGCGCGGTCATACGACATGGCTCCCAAACAAAATTGATGTCCTTATTTCCCCACAAATAGAGCTTTCTTTTGGTGGTATTTGATCGCCTGTGCGTTTTTTATTTTTTGTGCTATAAACAAAAAAATAGCGTAAATTTTGAAAAAACACAATATTTTTTACTTTTTGCTATAATAAATATTCCTTTAAAAAAAAAAAAAAAAAAATCTCAGTTAGGCCGATACGTATTCTTCTACATATTTTTGGTAAAAAAAAGTTATAGCGCCTACAATTTTTTTTACTAGTAATGGCGGCGATCTGCGATTTTTTTTATTGGGACTGCGACATTATGGCGGACACATCGGACACTTTTGACACATTTTTGGGAGCATTCACATTTATACAGTGAACAGTGCTATAAATATGCACTGATAACTGTATAAATGTGACTGGCAGGGAAGGGGTTAACCACTAGGGGGCAGGGAAGGGGTTAATTGTGTAGCCTAGTCAGTGTTATAACTGTAGGGGGAGGGGTGACTGGGGGAGGTGACCGATCTGTGTCCCTATGTACAAGGGACACAGTATCGGTCTCCTCTCCCTGACAGGACGTGGAGCTCTGTGTTCACACACAGAGATCCACGGTCCTGCTCAGTTACTGGGCAATCGCAGGTGTCTGGTGGCGATCGTTGCCGCCGGGCACTCGCACCGGGATCCCAGCAGAGCAGTGGGTGCACGCGCCCCCTAGCGGCTTTAAAAGACGAGGATGTCAGAACAACTGAGCTACCTTGCCGCCATCAATTGACGTTGGCTGGTAGATAAGCGGTTAAGGATTTTAGATTGTAAGCCCCTTGAGGTCAGGGACTGATTTGAATGTACAATATATAGGGGTCAATTCACAAAGAGAAACGTTATTGGTTTTCTTCAGGTGTTAAATTAGCACTCCTTATTTAACGCTAGCAAACATGGTATTCACGAAAGCTATAATCGTTATTTAACATGGTTTTCAACTGACTCTTTATCCAAACGTTATGCTAACTACTCAGACGTTATTATTAACATTTGGGACGTTAAAATAACTCTTAAGATCGTTAAATAATGCTGGAGAGATGCATTCTGGGAGCAGAAGGGGAGGAGAACAGCTGCATGATGAAAAGAGCAGATACAGAGAGAGAGAGAGAGAGACAAGCAATACACATGGAGATTGAGCATGTGATGTGCAAAACTTCTAGTGTGTGCTTTTCTAAAGCCATGTGTATTTCCTCATACAGAGAATAAATCATGGGAGATGAGAATCGGAATTTAGCTATCACCTGGGTTTCAGAAAAGTCATCCAAAATAGTATGTGAACGGAATACACGTTTATAAATCTGAACAACATTCTAACGTGTTCTTCTTCGCCTCTGGATAATTTTAAGTTCAAATAGAGCACGGTTCTAGCTTGCCCAACATTACTAAAAACTTCACTACACTACAAAAATCGCCAAAAGCTTCCTCTAACAACAAAATATCGCCTGGGAAATGTCATAACGCCACCCTGAGGGAGGTGTTAATTTAACGATTGCTTAACGATTGATAACTGTCAAAAAAATCTTTGTGAATTGCACTTCTGTACATATTTAACGATTTGACTCTTTAAAATAACGTTTTGAATCTTTAAAATAACGATTTGACTCTTTAATAAGGATCCACACATTAAAATATCGGTTCTGTGTAGGGAAACGTTATTTGATGATTTTTCAAAGCGTTAAATCGTTTAGTGAATTGAACTAGCTTCAATAACGTGCAAAATCGTTAAAATAACACTCGCAATCTGAAAATAAAGCTTTGTGAATTGACCCCATAATATGTAAAATTGAAATATATAAGTACCTGCAATAAATAAATAAATATAAATATTTAAAATGTAAGATTAGTCTGCCTTAACATGTTTACATTATTGCAATGCTATAACTTCTCAGAAATTGAAACTGTATATATATTGCAAGCAATAAATAACACAACAAGTATGATCAAACATTGCTCTAAAAAAAAAAAGTTAAGAAAGGACAGAGATGTGGAGGATAGGTGAGGACATTTCGCTCTGTCACATAAATAAATGGATGCTATGTATCATCACAGGAATCTGCACACAGTGGGACTTATTTTGAAGATGGAATATACTAACGTTAATCTGCCTTTGATTTGACAGAAGATGTCTTACAACCAGAAGAACAACTCTGATAAGAAGTGAAGGATGACATGTGTGACAATCCTGGTATCAGATTACAGACCTTCTACAAAGTCAAATGAATGCTCAGCTTGCTGGTGACATCACACAGCAGTCACAAAGGGAATTGAAATTTCTTCTGTAGGCAAGAAGACACAAAACCTTTGCGAGTTATCACATAAAATGCATTAAAAGGCATGCAGGTTGGACAATAGAGGCCTAATATTAATGTCAATATAGTTTACAAGGTCTTTATATGGATATTGGCTGGAGCTCAGAGATTACACGTGGACAAAGAATAAGAAAAAACATCTCATATTGTTTGCCTGGAACAAGAAACACATGGACATAAATAGTGGGGTTGTGATGGGATCGTACATTATTTGAATTACAAAGGAAGAGAGAGTCACTGATTTACGAAGGGTTAACGAAGGCTAGTGGAGCTAGAGTGTAAAATGTCTTTAAACATGGACAGGCAATTATTTATTTTGCAAATACAATAAGCTTTTATTTCATTCAAAAGATACGAAGCAATAAAAAAACTTTTTTATTTTATTTATTTTTTAAATAAGACAAATGGTTCTTTGCACTACAGTTCAGGTGACATGGAGAAAACAGACTGTAGTTTGATTTTATACTTTAGTAATGTGGTAATTTTAGAAAGCAAACCATTCTAAAAAGAGGCTATTACCCAAATAAGGAAATCCAACAAGGATAATCCACATAAGGAAATACATTTAGGCTCTGCTTCCACTACTACAACCCCAAAGTCGTGCATTTTTGCCGCAATTTTTTGCCGTGATTTTTGCCCGTGACTTGAAGCAATGGCTGTGTATTCTTGTCGCATCAAAGTTGGACCAAGGTAGTGCAGGGACTACTTTGAAGTCGCTGTGACTTGAAGTCGTACAGATATGAACGGTACCCATTGAAAATCATGGGGTACGATTTGTCTTGCGACTTTTTAGTCCCATATAACAAGTCGCACAAGTGGAAACAAAGCCTAAGGGTCCATTCACACCTTGTTAATGAGGATTGAATTAAGGCAGCCTTTTCAAATGAATGGGCTGGCAATAAACCCCCCCCCCCCAAAAAAAAAAAATAGAAATGCACAATTTTTAGCATCATTTTTAGCATCACAGCTCCCTACAATACATGGTAGTCCATTACTGTGCATTTAGAACTGAATTGCCTTATTGCATTAGGGTGACATTTGAAATAATGGTACCATAATGCAGTCCTCAAAATTTGTGGTCGCCTCCTCGCATTTGGCGAGGGAATTTAGGTGCAGTGCGAGTAGCCTGTTCAGACACACACAGTGCGGCCAGTAAACATAGGTATTCAGCTACAATACATCTGCCGCACCGTCCCACACAGGCTAGCAGCAGAATGGACAGCGTTGCCCGGGACCGCCCCTCTCCACCTCCCATAGGCCAGTAGTATTGCCTAGAACTGCCGCCCGGGACCGCCCCTCTCCACCTCTCATAGGCCAGTCGTATTGCCTGGAACTGCCACCCGGGACCGCCCTCTCCACTTCTCACAGCCCAGCACTGTACTATACCAGACGCACAGGACCGCCTCGCACCGCCCCTCTCCACCTCTCAGTGTAGACTTACAGTACAGTAGAATCGCCCAGCACTGTACTATACCAGATGCCCGGGACCGCCCCTCTCCACCTCGGACCGCCCCTCTCCACCTCCAACACATCAAAGGAGTGCACTGTGCCTGCAATATAATGCTGGTATATAGTATTAAGACAGATGTGTGATGTTCTGGAGGCACTGGGAGTTTGCTGGGAGTAAGGGGGATTGAAGGAACATATGTGCTGGATTGGGGGGAGGATGGGATTAGATGCAGATTTGGACTCTAAATCATCCCCCCAATTCAATTATACCTATGCCCCCCAATTCTGCCTCCCTCCCCCATTCTATCATACCTATGCCCCAAATTCTGCCCCCCCCCATCTATCATGCTTATGCCTCCAATTCCGTCCCCCTCCCCCCATTCTATCATACCTATGCCCCCAATTCTGCCCCCTTCCCCCAATCTATCATACCTATGCCTCCAATTATGTCCCTCTGCTCCCATTCTATCATACCTATGCCCCAAATTCTACCCCCTTCCCCCAATCTATGATACCTATGCCTCCAGTTCCACCCCATCTATCCTACCATACGATAGATGGGGGGAGGAATTGGAGGCATAGGTATGATAGAATGGGAGGGAAAGGGGCAGAATTTGGGGCATAGGTATGATAGAATGGGGGCAGGGGGACGTAATTGGAGGCATAGGTATGATAGAATGGGTGCATTTCATGAGATCATTTACAAGGGCGTATTTAAGGGACGGGGCAAGGTCGGGTTTGGGTGGGGCAACAGGTGGCGAGTAACTCTAAGGCCTTGTACACACGATCGGACATATCCGATGAAAACGGTCCGCGGACCGTTTCCATCGGATATGTCCGATCTGGAGTTTGGTCCGATGGCGTGTACACACCATCGGATCAAATTCCCCGCCGGCGGACGGCGCGGTGACGTGGCGGTGACGTTGACGCCACCACGTCACCGCACCAGGAAGTAAAACACTTCCGCGCATGCGCCGAATCCATTCGGCGGCGGCGCGGCGGCGGTGCGGGACGACATGTCTGCTGGTAAGTGTACTAACCAGCAGACATGTCGGGCGGACACATTCCCACCCGATAGATTTCAAAGCATGCTTTGAAATCTGTCGGGTGGACAAATCTGTCCACTAGCCCATATACACGATCGGAGATGTCTGCTGAAACGGTCCATCGGACCGTTTTCAGCGGACATATCCGCTCGTGTGTACGAGGCCTTAAGGCCTGGCTAGTAGCTCAGGACTTTAAATTTTGAGACCTGCCATAATGCACTAACGCATAGAACACATGTTAACATGCCCTGTAGTAACATAAAGTTAATGTGTACATTACTGCAACACAAGGTTTTAATAAGCCCTTAAAGAGATGGGTTTTACTACCTCTTTATTCCCCTGCAAAGTAAAAGCACAATGGGCTAGTATGCATTGCATACTAGCCAATTATGTCACACTCACCTGCAAACAAAGCCTGCATACTCTGCAATGTCCCTGCTGGTGGCCGCGTCCATCTTCACCCTTTTTCCTTTGGAGGACAAGGAATCTGACTCTGTGACTGGCTGGAGTCATGTCAGGGCACAGGCCCCTGTTGAATCTGTGGCTCAGAATCAGCTTACAGTAGACTAAAGCTTGCTGTTGGGGTAGGTTACAAAGCCAATTCAGGCTCGGGAAGAACCCTGACAATAATGTCAGGATTAACCGAGATGCCTGACTGACAGCTCCATCAGCCTCACAGTGCACAGCTAAGAACCTTAGCCAGAAACTCCAATCCCCTCCGCAGCCTGGCATTTCACTGAGCGCAGGAGGGGCAGAGCCATGAAGCAGTAATTGACAGTTATCCCTTTATGTTCAGAGTGGACCAACAACTGAGCAATCAGTGGTCATGTGATTGGAGATCTGTAGGTGGTGGGCATATTAGAATCTGGAAGCCCCCTTCAACAATACTAAATTACTGACATCACTTCCGGGCGCGGGAGGAAGCGTGCGTTCGGGACATGCAGGGTGCCTTTGACCAAGCATGGCTCAGGGGACTAAGTCCATGTCCCACACCATATAAGGCTAGTTACATAGCGGCTGTACATACTGTAGTGTAATGAATGAGAGCAGCAAAATGACATTTCTAAAGGAAAAATGGCATTTAAAACTGTTCGTGGCTGTAATGTATTGCCGAATCCCAGCAATATAGATAACAATCATTTAAAAAAAAAAAACGTCATGGGTTCCCTACTAAGTCCATTGCCAGGCCCTTTGTGTCTGGTATGCCCCCCCAAGAATGGTGTGAGGGTCCCCCTCAAAATCCATACCAGGCCCTTGTCCGAGCATGCATCCTGTCAGGCCTCAGGAAAAGGGGGGGACAAGTGAGCCCCCCCTCCTGAACCATACCAGGCCACATGCCCTCAACATGGGGAGGGTGCTTTGGAATCGCAAAGCCTCGTCCCCACAACCCTTGCCCGATGGTTGTGGGGGTCTGCGGGTAGGGGACTTATCACAATCTGAAAGCCTCCTTTAACAAGAGGGCCCCCAGATCCTGGCCCCCCATGAGAATAAGTATGGGGTACATTGTGCTGCACAATGCATTCTGCGTCCTGATTGGGCAAAACTTTGCCCAATCAGGGCGCAGTGTAAGTTGGTTGTTAAGGAGCATGGCTGGGAAGACAGCCGTGAGTCATCAGCTGTCAATGAGTTGCCCTGCTCACAGCTAAATATAAAAAAAAGTGCATGGTAAAAAAAAAGGTCTCTCCCAAAATCCTTGCAAAATTCTTATTCTGGGCATGCAGCCTGGCAGATCAGGAAAGGGGGATGGGGAGAGTGAGCCCCACATCCTGAACCATACCAGGCCACATCCCCTCAACATGGGGAGTGTGCATGCTTTGGGGGGACTTTGGGGATGGGGACCAAGGCCTCATCCCCACAACCATGGCCAGTGGTTATAGGAGGGGGCTTATCGGAATCTAGAAGCCCCCTTCAACAAGGGGGCCCCCAGATCCTGCCCCCCTCTGTGAATGAGTATCGGGTACATTCACCAAAAAAGTTTACAAAAAAATAAAAACAGGAGACAAATTTTTGACAAATTATTTATTAAAAAAAAATAAAAAATTGTGTCTCTCAATGTTAATCCATTGTCAATAATTCCGCCCTCCAGACCCGAAAAAACCCCCGAAAACAGCGCTCCACCTTCTGGGACGGTCACCCGCTGAATGCCTCCTCTGTGCTTTGACAGTTCTTATATACAGTAGTTACCGGTCCCTTACATAGTTACAAAGGTAACGGTGCCTTACCTATATAAGAACTGTCAAAGTACAGAGGAGGCATGCGATGGCCAGCCACCCCAGAAGGCAGGGCGTTGTTTTATTTAGTTTTTTCGGGTCCAATTGACAATGAATTTACATTGATGGACACTATTTTTTTATTTAAAAAAAAAAGGATTTATCAAAAAAGTGTTTCCTGTTTTTATTTTAATGACACTTTTTTGGTGAATGGATAGGGGTACAATGTACCCAATATTTATTTACATAGGGGTGGGGCCTATATATGGGGGCCCCATTGTTAAGCCCCCGGCCACAGACCACCACAACCACTGGACATGGTTGTGGGGATGAGCCCCCCTGCCTTAAAGTACCAACTCCCCCATGTTGAGGGTATGTGACCTGGTATGGTTCAGGATGGGGGGGCGTTCACTCTTATCCCCCTTTCTTGACCTGCCAGGCTGCATTCCCGTATAAGGGTCTGGTATGGATTTTGGGGGGTACCCCACACAATTTTTTTCTTTATTTTTTTAATAGCCGGGTGTCTGCAATTGGAACCGCAAGTCATTTTAAATGTGATTTGACTAATTGTTTGTGTTGTTGTTGCACTTTAAGCATAATTAAAATCACTGCTTCTAAAAAAAATATTGTTTTGAAAAAAAAAAATTCTGTTTGGCTTCCATAGACTTTATTGGGGCTTGCCGATCAGATTAGAACATTTCTCTTGTTCAGGAGTTCTGTTGCAAACCGAACAGGTCTTCTCACCAGCGTTCCAACTGACTACACAATATTTTATCATTATACAAATATATTTTCTTATGGGCTTTACAATAAAATTGCACCCTTGTACTACCCAGACCTGTCCAATTCCATCAACGCACTGTAATCCTCCCTGGAAGCAATTGCTCCTCTTTCTAAACGCAGAACCAGGCCTCGTCTGCTACAACCCTGCAAACGGATGACATCAGATGTCTCAAGAGACACAGCCATGCTCTTGAGCGAGCTTGGTGTAAATATAAATCCCTGCAAGACTTCACCCTCTACAAATCTGGCCTTCTGAAATACAACTCCCACCTCCACACTGCTAAACAAACCTACTTCAACACTCTCATCAAAACCCTCTCATCCATTCTTGACAACTCTTTTCTACCATAGTAACTGCCACAACCACTCTACCCAGATTGCCACCCACATTATAGCTGAAAAATAAAGTGTGCTACAGAGAAGTAGTCACAAACACTACAGTCAGGCAATATGCATATAAAAAAATGTAAAAATAAAATAAAACATGTAATGGTCACATTAGTACCACTATTGCCAGGTAATGTTATTACAATATTACCATTAGATCCTAGAGCTTGACATTATTTTAGAACACACCTACCAGTTTTTTGGTATCTTTCACTTTGCATTCTCACCACTAAGCATGCTGCATGGCTGTTTAACTGTCTCCTTATCACAAAAAAATGGCTTCTACATCTTGTAAAATGTATCAAAGACTGTATTTAACAACATAGGCTTTCATTTTCTCTCACTGCCCACAGTTCAAATCAATTTAAAAACATTTTAAAAACAGCCAGACATCAATAAAATTTAATTACTTCAATGGATGAACATTTAAATTAAGTGTTAATTGTGCTGGCAATTCTTTTCCATTAAAACTAAACTTGTGATTAGTATTTAAGATTACAAACTAATCATATTCTGAAAACAAATCCCATTTTCTGCCATTTCCAGTAATGAGTATTCTACTGTGTTATCCTAATGGATAATATTGCTTAATACAGCATTTAAATTTTCTTGTTTGGTAATTGCAGGGCAATAAGCAGCACTTTGTATTATATGCAATATTCTACTCTTGGGGTTTGGAAGAAATATTTGCAACAAGATATTTATGTGAATTGAAATAAATTAATTTTTTCAAACAATATTATATTATTATTTTCATATTTTGGCACAACCAACATTTAACTTTAATGCTATCCACAAATTAAAACATTGTTGCAAGTGTTGCAATGTAATTGAACACTACTAACAAAGTAAAAGATATGAATATAAAAGGCAAATGTTTAAAGAAACTGAAATTGGTAGTTTTGGCTAGAGATAGGGAGGCCTGAAAAAAATATGGAAATATTTTGAAAAAACATTTTTTTTTTAATTTTTTCAAAGCGTTTTTTTTCTTATGTTTTTTTTTGCAAAAATTGGAATAAAAAGAAGTGTGGAATAAATCTTACATTATTAAGTCTATATCATCATAATATATTATTATATATAAGTCTTAAATTATTGCAAGTTCTGAAGACAAGGAAATCCTGGAACACAATTCAAGTAGCACTGTGATTCTCAATGCAGTTCTCAAACAAGTGGTGGGTCTCTAGGGGCCTCTAGGGGGCACTGCAGGGGAAAGGCTCCAGTTTAGTTTGCTTGTGGGCTTCATCTTGTCTCTCCTACAGTTAGGTGTTTGTTCAGATACAGTAGATGATAGCTTCTGTCCTCTAATGCCACAATTGACAGGGTAAATTTGTCTGATAAATTTGTTAACCTATTAACCAGGGGTGGGCGAATGGTTTGGCCCGAGCATCAGTTCAGGACAAACATTTTCCTGTTTGGCCATTCGCTGAACACCCAAATATGTAGAATCAGGGGGAAGTGTAAGCTGGTTGTTAAGGAGCGGGGCCGGAAAGCCCCCTTCCTGACAGGCAATTTTTTGCAATACTGCACTGCGTCACTTTACCTGACAATTGCGTGGTTGTGCGACGTTGTACCCGAATTTATGCCCTTTTCCCCCACAAATATAGCTTTCTTTTGGTCGTATTTGATCAACTCTGTTTTTTTTTTGTGCTATAAACAAAAAAGAATGACAATTTAGAAAAAAAACACAATATTTTTTACTTTTGCTATAATAAATACCCACACAAAAAAAAATTCTTCATCAGTTTAGGCCGATATATATTAGTCTACATATTTTTGGTAAAAAAAATTGCGATAAGCGTATATTCATTGGTTTGAGGTTAAAGGGGTTACATGTGTTCCCTAGGTGTGTTCTAACTGTAGGGAGCATGGGACTGACTAGGGGAGGAGACTGATCTGTGTTCCTACCTAGTATGAACACACAATCTGTCTCTTCTCCCCTGAGAGAATCGGGATATGTGTGTTTACACACACACACATCTCCATTCTCATTCTGTCACCAGCAATCGCGGGTGCCTGGTGGACATTGCCTGCTATGATGTTTTAAATGAGCAATGTACAGCCACGGCGATTTGCGCAGTCATTCCAACCTGCTGCAGGGTTTGCCCACTGACAGCTAAATTGAGCATAAGTTGGGGTTGAACAATTTCCTGCGCTGTACAGTGCATTCTGCACCCTGATTGGGCAAAGCTTAGTGGAAGTTACGTTAAAAAAAAATTAAAAGTCAGCAGCTACTAACACTGCAGCGGCTGACTTTTAATAAGGGCACTTACCTGTCCTAGTCGCCAGCATTGTCGGCCCCCGCTGAGGCCGATCCTCGATCCTGGCAGCTCCAGGCGCCGCCATCCATAGTAAGGGAAACAGGCACCAAAGCCGTACGGCTTCACTGCCCGTTTCCTACTGCGCATACGTGAGCAGCGCGGCACTTCGTGAATGGGCCGGCTGATTTCTGGGATACACACAGTTCCCAGAATGCAGCGCGCCCCATTCACAAGAAGAAACAGACTGTAGGAGGAGGAAGAGAATTGACCGCGGAAGAGACGAGGCAGATTTGGCACTTACGCATAGCAACAGCTATTTAGGGTAACTAAAAAAAATAATTTTTTTTTTTTTTTTAGATTTTTGGTGGAAAGATTTTTTTCAGGGTGGAACACCGCTTTAACTGTTCCCGCCACAAGTTTAGCAGCTTTTAAAAATACTTCAAATATTAACCACAAGTTCCACAATGTGAATCAGTCGGATTGTATTCCCTTGGATACCCAACATTACTCATTATTTAGTAAAGGGAAGCTTGCCAAGTGCTTTCTACTGTACCTTTCAGTGTAATTGCTACACATTAGTTGCATGTTTGCTCTAGGACTTATCAAACCTAGACCATTTAATTTCAGCTTTAACCGAACAAGAAAATTAAAAAACCTAAAAAAAGATGAATTCATGTGGCACTTTACTTCACTTTTTTGATTCCTAATATACTAGGAATAAGAAATACAATGGAGTATGAACACAGGGTGAAAAACTTAGATTTCAGATGAAAAGATAGAAAGCTTGCAATGCAGAATGCTTACATTTCAGGCATTTATCCCTGGGTACTACTTGATGTGCCATTTAGTGCCTTCTAACTGCAGAAGCTAACAGCCTCTCATAGAGTCATAGAGGTGGCCAGCAGCAAGAATAGATAGTGTGCCTGTATCATCAACCTGCACCTACATGTTAGAGTCTCATGCACTGGGGCTAAATGGCCAGTGTTCATGAGGCTTTTTATGGCATCAGAGACATTAGAGAAGTAACTTGTATGTACATCAAAAAGCAAACATGCCAGTGCTGTTCCATCATACTTCAGTACAAATGTGCCTACATGCTTGTGTGAAGGAAGAGGAACTTTACACATGGTATATCATTTTGCCACGCAGTTTAAACTCTGTCTCAAGTATGTAGTTGTTAATCTTTGCATCTGATTACAACCATTAAGACAACCATGTGGCTATTATAGCCCTACCCAATTCAGACAAGAAAAACATCCTGAAAACTGTACTTTCTTTATAGCTAGAAAGCAATAGGTCCCCTGCATTTAATGTAGATAGAGATAAGGTTTGCTCTCTGGTTGAGGATTGGTTTGTGGTGCAGGACACCTATTTGCCTTTCACAAAAATGGTGAACTAATGCGGCCATTTGTGATCATAGCAACTAACTACCAATAATGCTTTTAAACTTTGGTTAGATGGCTTAGAATGGCCAATATTGGGAACTTTGTTATGTGCCATCCCCTCCACTATAAAAGACTGAATTCCCAGAAGCCATATTGATAATGTGCTTAGCTGTGAGAGGGAATGCATAGGAAAAATGGCCGATAAGTGCATAGGGAATGATTAGTGTAGGGTTTGTAGGTCTGGTCTCTTAAAGTAGATGTAAACCCTAACTGCATATTGTTTAGGTGGAAAATGCTATGTATCTTGGGGAATTTGAGGTTGGGGAGAGATTTTTACATCCTATTGCTGTCAATGTGTGCCCTGCACCTTCTTTACATTCTCTCCACATGCACTGTCTAAAGTCATAAACAGGCTACATGTGTTTTTCAAGACAAAAAATACACACAAAAGATAAAACTCAGAGGTGCGCTGATCAACAGTTTGTTAAAGCACTCTAGCTGGTTATTGGTAATAATTAGACAAGTCAAAGGGTGCTGCTGCTCTCTATGGATCCTCTGGGTGGCAGGAACGCATCTGGACAAAACACAAAAGAAGAGAGCGCAAAGCCGCCCTAGTGTAACTCGGCTTTAATATGGTAAAGCTCAAAACACTACAATGGTCAAAATCACATTGTGTGAAGATAGATACAGCATAAGGATTCCACTGTAGCCACACTCCTTTAACCACATCAGGATCCCGACAGGGAAAGGGGGACCTGTGGACGTTCAACCTAGCTTCCAGGCTCCGGGCAACACAACCGAGGCTATCCACCACCACGCTCGTTGTTGTGGCTGATAAAACAGGAAAAACAGGCGGGGATTTTGGGAGACAGAGGGCAGAGCATTGTTACCCCATAACACAGTGCACAAACAAGGACCTGGTATCATTAGCTGTTAACCACTTGCCGACCGCTACACATACATATACATTGACAGAATGGCACAGGCAGGCAAATGAGTGTACAGGTACGTCCCTTTGCAATTGTTTTTTTTTTATATATTTTTGGGGGTATTTATTATAGCAAAAAGTAAAAAAATATTGCTTTTTTTTCCAAAATGTACGCTCTTTTTTTTATTTATAGCGCAAAAAATAAAAACTGCAGAGATGATCAAATACCACCAAAAGGAAGCTCTATTTTGTTTGGGAACATCGCATGACCACGCATTTGTCAGTTAAAGCAATGCAGTGACGTATCGCAAAAGTGCTCTGGTCAGGAAGGGCTAAATTTTTCCGGGGTTGGAGTGGTTAAAGCTTATATGAGTTTTTACTAATTGGCCTTATGACTTATTTAACAAATTATGCCTGAACTCTTTGAACTGCAGTGCTGTCATATATATTTTTTATGTGCCTTTCCTGTGTGTACATATCTATAAACACGCAAATCCCTTTAGGACCAATATCTGTCTGCAACAACTGAATAATAGCTAGTTCTTCAAATGTCAACACCTTAGCAACTTTTCTTTTCTATTAAATGGTGTCTTTTCTCATTTGTTCTTAAGATCATAACTTTTAGCTGGTGATGCTTAGAGCACATCAGGCAATTGCTGCTGACAGTACTTTCAATAGTTATGTTTTTCTATTCAAAGAAAAGAAAGTAAAAGAACAGTGTGCACCTGACATTATTCATATACATTCACTGCACCTCTATATCCCCATAGATAAAATAAAACTTGGGCACACACCAGTTAGGCCTATTATCCTAGTTTAAAACTGTTCTACTGCTGGTCAGTTTTAGGTTTCTGTATCCTCTGTGGTATGTTCATTGTTGTAGTAAAGCTCCAGCCTGTGCTTCCTGCCTCTAGTAAATTGTGTTTAGTTTTGCTATTTAAAATGATGCTGGTTTACACTGCTGTGTTATCTGGAGTCTGAAGTGTTATTAAAGTCAAACGCAATTTTTTTTTATTTTGCAGCTTACCAATTCTTACACACAACCGTTTTTCATGTCATGGAAAAAAAACGAAACAATGTGATTCCTCTCAAGCCTGCCTTGCATACACACAATTGTGATAAAAAATGCTCAAGCAAAGCGCAGTGACGTACAACACATACAACGGCACTATAAAGGGGAAGTTCCATTTGGGCTGATTATGAAAATTTTCCTTCTCATAACTTGCTTCTGATCATGCACGTTTTTTTCCCCATCGTTAAAGCCTACACATGACCATTTTCACAATGAGAAAAATGACAATGTGAAAAATGTTGAGAAAAAATAGAGCAGGTTCTAAATTTTTAATGCCCATTTTTCTCGTGGAGAAAAATGCTCTGGAGCCTACACAAGGTCATTTTTAATGACCAGTTAAAAAAATTGCATTTTTCTCATCATGAAAAACGGTTGTGTGTACGCGCCATTAGATATGATGACTGCATTCATTTTCTTTTTTAGTCTTTCTTTCCCTGTTTTATCCAGTAAGTCTGTTGGTTTTCAAGATGTAACAGTTAGAGGGATGAGACAAACTAATTAACCAGGGACAGGTGTGCTTACAGTGCTCAGCTTTCATTAATTTATGCAAAACCTTTATCCTAAAAGGAAAAAACTGCTTTCTTGCTTAACGTGTGAGCAGGAGTTCAGTCTTAATCTATCAGTGTATTTAAATCTGCTAGTACATCTAACATTCCACCCCCCAGAATAATAATGCTGCTGTCCAAAGGTGCCTCTGTGCTTCTTCCATCCAGAGTGGAGATGCTCTAATACAGGAGGTGTGTTACTATATACATCACCAGGTGAAAACAGAAGGAAAAAAAAGCCCAAAAAAGAAGAAAACAAATGCACCCACCACATCTAATGATTGATAAGTTTCAATATATTACATTTTTGGTTTTGGGTTTGATACAACTTTCATTTATGTATTAAAACCCCTACCTGTGCTCTTTGTAGTAATGTTTGGCCTGTAATTCAAATAAAAAATTCTCTTGTTGCTGGCCAATTTTAAACTGCTATATCCTCTGTGGCCTTTTAAACCCCAACAGCAAAAAAAATCTTTACGCCATCTCTTGTCATATCATCACACCCCTGTACTCTTCTGGAGCTGTAGAGGTAAATGGGAAGTTTTCTAAGTCACACAATGATGTAGTGACCCAAAGATGTATCCTTTACTTTGCAGCAGTTAATAAAGAAGATGTTTGGCACTTCCATGAGCACATATTTCTCTGAGTATTTGGGGCTTTTAGACCAGTATTTTTTTGTATTATTGCAACGATTAGCTAGAGGGGTGGGGGTAATGTTTGTGGCTGAAGAGGGCTTTACATGACCATAGAGGTTGCAGTTATGGATGTGATCCTCACTAGGAAAATTGTCAGCCTTTTTATCTATTATTAACTCTTTCCTAACAATATTCCAAAGACGTTCCATCTAGAGTAGCCTAACTTCATGTCAACATATCATATTCAATTTGATCAATCACTGCAGGAACTAAAAGTTGTCGTCTTGTGATTACCATCATTAGAATTTTTTTTGCATTTAACAGAAAAATTCCCTTTCTTCTTAAAGCATCTAAAAAATTAACAAAGAACCATTCACAATTCATATTTATGCTGCTAACCGACAGCTAGAACTACACGAGTTAAATAATTAAGGTTGGACTTTATAAACTTCAGAAAGTTATTTATTGCAGCCATAATTCTGTCATTTTTGAAGCATGTGAAAAACCATAAATGTTTTTCTATAATTGATTTTGTTGCTTGAAATATGATGAACACTTCAGGAATGAAAATAATTAATATGTGTATATAGCATGGCTCTGAACTCCAGATTAATTGATCCCTGTATTTAGATAAGCCAATTGACTGGAACATTTTTAAACCTTGTTTAATACTTTGAAGTCTCTTACATATATCTTAAGAATTAAAGTGAAACTGGATAAAGTGGGAAGAGATAAATCTGGTTATTTGTTATTTCTTCACTGATTTAAACAGGAAGGAGAGACTTTTAGGAACAATAAATTTAACGTCTGATTTGTGCAAACCCATTTGGAACTGTTAAATGATATGTTTCTTAAAATTCAGCTTGAAAGGGCAGTAATTTCATGAAGAAAACAAAACAAACCTGTCTTCAAAAGATGCTTGGCTATATAAGGCTTCCTGTAGAAAAATATCACCAAACATTAAAGGAAACCTATAGTATATTTTGTTTTCTGAAATGAAAACATGATTGTTGCATTTTTGCTTTCTTAATTATTATCAGATTTTTTTTTTCACTGTTGTTTAATCAAGTGGAAAAAGCTGGCTTTGTTTCAAGACATCCGAAAAGATTCATCTTAATGTGTATTAAAATTAGTGTACTGAGGCATCAGGTATTACCCTATAACATATCAGTAAGCCAGTATTAAAAATAGGTGTTTTTTAATAGGTCACCGTCACCCATGATTTTGGCCAGAGCTAAAAATGGCAAGTTGCTCCTAGAAATCTAGGAGCTACAGACAAACTGTATTTTAAAGCATGGCAGCCCACTTTTATCGAACAAACTGAAAGTTCACATATGCATTGGTTGCCCATGCAGGGACATGATTAGTCAACTGAGAATACGAACCACCTGGTTCTCTTTTTTTTATTCCCTCTGACTGTGTTGTCCAGCTTTCTTAGTTCACTTGGCTCTCTTAGGCTTTAGTCACAGCACATTGCTGCATGGCCCACTCCTGGCCTCTGGAAAAAGATTCTTCTGACACCCTAATGGAAGCCCACCTGACTCCTGGAATGAAACCTTCGACCCAAAGGTGAGATGTCCCATCTCTTAACTTCTGGATAGGGCTCCTCTGACCCTTGGGTAAGACCTTCTGTCTCCAATATGAGAGCTGTCCCCAAACTGGGAGCCCTGACCTGTCCTCAGGCTTGAGTATATAATGACCCTGCGCACCTGTGTTCTCAAACAGGCTAAAGGCACCTGGCAAAACCTGGACACAGGATTGAATATTCTGTCCCACCCAATACACTTTGGAACCTTCAGGCTTCAGGCCCTGTATCAGGGCTACAGAATGCAGAGAAAATGGAAAACAATACTTTCTCAGCTCAGAAACAATAGCCTGGAACTTTCCATTAAGCCTAAATGTGAATCATGTGTCATATTCTTCTATATTTTTACAGTGGCAATGTAAGAGAACTGTTACCTTCTGTCCGAGGCGCACTATGGTGCATGCGCGCACACGGGCGCCCTGAGATGCTTGTGCACACAAATGAGCATGTGCTTGGGCACACGGGCGCTCTGAGATACTTTGGTGCCCAATGCACACGTGCAACGGACAGCGTGCACGCGCAGGTGCGCGCCCCTAGCACCAATTGGCGCCAGATGGCCTATTTAAGGAAGTGCCCTGACCCAAGACCCTTGCTGACTGGTCTTCAGCTATTACCTGATACTATGAACCCTGCTGTGATCCTGCTTATCTTCTGTTGCTGAACCTGGTTTGCCCTGACCCTGTTCCTGGACTCTGCTTATACTCTGATCACCGGCTTCCCATCCTGGCTATTCATTTGACGCTGCTTCTGCCTGCTGCCTTGTACCTCGCTGCCCGTCTGCCACTTGACCCGGCTATCTGTATGACCCTGCATTTGCTTCCTTTTTTGGCAACCTCCGAGTGTCTGCGACTTTGGTCCTGCGACTCTCTGCAACTTCCTGCTGCAAGTCTTCCAGGAACTTCACGTCTGACGTCCCAGTGTCACTGCTCCAGCGGAGTGCCTATTTAACCCCGGCTGATTCTTGATGTACTGCTGTTCTCGGTGATTTGATGGTCCTCCTACTCATCCCGGCTCGCACCTCCTGCTACTGCTGTCTGGGTCTACAATTGCAGGCACTTGTGTTCCTTCTGTCCCTCGGTGTCCACTGTTTCACCTCCAGCGGTACCAGGGGTGGAGATACAAGAGAGGCCGACCTTGTCACCTCAGTCTCCCATCAGGTACGTGACAGGCAGGAGCTTGCACTGTCACAATATGCAGAAATACAGCTAATCAATTAGGGTTAAAGCAAGATAAGTTGATTAATCAAAACAGTGTTGTCCTTCATTATGGATAAAGTAGAAAAGAGTTTAAACTCTGACAATTTTTTTTCATTTATTTAGGTATTTGTGTTCCATTATGACTAATTATTTCAATGGTGATACATCGCATCTCCGATCCTGGTAAAGAAAAGTGCTTCTGATATAGGCTCTTTACCATATGATCAGCATTTTCCAATCACAGCTGATCACAATGTAAACAGGAAGAGACATTTATTGTCTTTTCCTCGCACTGAAACACACGAGTAGAGGAGAGCCAACTGGCTGCTCTTCTGACAGGGGGGATCAGTGTAGACCCATTGAGGATACCCACTGAAAACCACCAGGGATGTCCACTGTGGAGACCATCAGGAGAGCCCACCAGCCCACCAGGGATGCAAATCAGTGCCCATTTGGATGGTACTTTGTGCTCATCAGTTAACACGCGCACCTCCCCGCTGACTCTGTACCAGGAAGTGAAGTCATCGCCGCCGTGTGCAGTGTTCCTGTCCTTCGTCCCCGAACCGCTGTGAGCGTTGGGTTCCACTGACATTTCTGGAAACAAGGGATGAAACAAGGACACTGCTACTGACATCGGCCATTAGGCAACCCACCTCCCGAGACAGCACAGATGAAAACACTAATAGATATGCCCAGCTTTATTGCTCGTTTGTGAGTGTTCCTATTATCTATTACTTTTTATTAAAGCGTTTCAACTGCTATGCTTAGAAGGAGCTGCTTTTTGTGTTTATTGCCTGTCAGTGCCTTCTGATGAGTGCTGTCTATGAGTGCCAGCCTATCAGTGCCCACCAGTGCCACCTATCAGTGCCACCTATGAGTGCCCATTAATCCCACCTATCAGTGCCACCTATAAGTGCCCATCAGTGCTGCACATCAACACCATCTATCAGTGGCCATCAGTGCTGCTTATAAGTGCCTCATCATCAGTGCCCATCAGTGCCACATCATTAGTTCCACCTTATCAGTGCCCATCAGTGCAGCCTCAACAGTGCTCAGCAGTGAAGGAGAAAACATATTTACAAAGTTATGTAACAGAAACAAAGAAAAACATATTTTTTTCAACATTTCTTTTTTTTTTATTTGGAGCACAAAAAATAAAAACCCCAGTGGTGATCAAATACCACCAAAAGAAACATATATTTGTGGGGTAAAGATTATAAAAAAATTATTGGTGTACAGTGTTGCATGACCGTGCAATTGTCCTTAGAAATGCAACAGCACCCGACCGATTTGAACAGATCTGTCTGCTGGCATTTTGGTTTGCTCGCATGTACACACGAGCAAACCAAAATCCCCGCCAGCAGACAGAGCAGCTGACGTGTCGGTGACGCTGCCACGTCACCGCACCAGGAAGTAAAACACTTCCACGCATGCGTCGAAATCATTCGGCGCGTGTGCGAGCAGACATGTCTGCTGGTTAGCATACTAACCAGCAGACATGTCGGGCGGACGGGTTCCCAGCCGACAGATTTCAAAGCATGCTTTGAAATCTGTCGGGTGGCCAAATCCGTCGGCTTGCCCGTACACACGGTTGAATCTGTTTGCTGGGACGGTCGAGCCGACCGTTTCCAGCAGACAGATTTGATCGTGTGTACGAGGCCTTATACTGACCACCTCTATGACAAAATCTCACCCCTGTCTTACCCTAACCTATCCACTTCAGTCTACACTAGTTTGCTCTCATCCTCACTGGATGGATTTGCACCTCTAAATACATGGAGAATCAGGCCCTGACAGTTGAAACCTTGGCAAACTGATGATATCAGAAATCTCAATAAACATAATTGTGTCGTAAAACGAAATCCCTGTAGTACTTCACCACATACATATTCCAATACATAACCCAAAACATATCCTTTAAAATCAACTGTTTAAGCTAATAAATAGGCCCCGATTTTCTATTACTGTTGTAAAATTTCCAGGATTGTGCTATCTTGCAGACACCTAAATGGATGTACCGTCACATTTGTAAATCCCTATATGACTAATGCTAATACAACGTAGCAGCTCGGCAAAGGACAACAAGATTAAAAATGCCAGTCAAAACGCTTCTGTGACTTCTAGAAGTCCCAGATATAAGTAGTAGCACCTCACTTTTGGACTGAGTTTGTATGAGAACTGGTTGCTTTTCTACTTTCAAATAGTTTGTGTTAAAATTTAAACAAGTACAAAAACCAAGCTGAGATGTACAAGTAGATATTTATACAATAAGACATATGACGAGACTGTGACTCTGATGTAATACAGAGGTATAACTTTGTAATGAACTCAGAAGAATGCTTGTTAAATGTGTTGAGCATCTATCAATTATGTGAATTTGGAAGTGTTAGATAAAAGGGTAGGAATAGGGTAGTAGAGAGGGACAAGAAAGAGGGGGAAGGAGTAAGGATACATTAATGCAAAATAGGGGGAGATGAAAATACCAGTCCAAGTAACAAGAACATTAAATACTCCATTTTCAATTGAGCTATTAGAAGGAAACCGTACATTTAGGATTTTGAAATGATAAAGACCAAGTATTAGCAAATTTAGCAAAGGAGAGGGTCCTGAGGGCAAACCTCCTTTCCATATCACAAATATAGTTTAGATCACTTACCCTCTTGGAGAGTGAAGGTGCTGTGGCAGATTTCCACAGCCTGGTGATATTAAGTTTTGCTGCATGTAGTAGGTGGATAATAATACTTCTAGACTTGGTAGAGAAGTGTTCCAGACCAAGATGGAGTAATGCTATTTTGGGGTCAGGGCTGATTGGGCCTCCAGTGATATCAGAGTTCAAGGTAAATATTTTAATCCAGAAAGATCTAGGACCACATAATGTGTAGCAGGGATCCAGGGTCACCACATTGTGGTCAACATTGGGAAGGATGGGTAGGGTAAATTTTTGAGAATTGCTGAAACCTCTTTCTAGAATGATGAATCTTACAACGTGATTTCTAAAATGTCATTTTATTATAAATTGTTAAAATTATGTCTATACCACATAATAGACATATTGAAAGTACAAAATGTATGCAGCATAACACTATTGGATTAAACAGACTCCCCCCTCTCCAAAGTATGGTAATTCCTCTATAAACAATTTTATATGCAGTCATAGAGGACCATGGCAAACAAAGTATAACACATATGAGGAAATGCACAAATAAACATGTTTGACCCTGTCGGCTTCTTCAGAGGTTTTCATTTGGAGGGGAACAAATGTACTAGATTTGATCTGGTATATATTGACTTTTGGAGCCCCCCTAAGGGCAATACATATTCCTGCCAGAGCACTCTAATGTGGACTGAGCGTCTGTATATGTCTATGTCTATGTCTATGTCTATGCTAACCTGGGTTCGAATAGCTGGGCCTATCCCAAAAGCCAAGAAAGTGTTCAATACACAGGGATTGGCAGTTCAGGCTGTTCAATCTTAAGCCTCATACACACTATCAGTTTTCCTGACGGTTTTCTCATCAGGTTTACCAAAACCATGTAGTGCAAGGGCCTGCCTGATTGCATACAAATTGAAACTCTTGAGGTTTGACCTCATATTAGATGGTTTTGGTAAACCTGAAGAGAAAACCGTCAGGAAAACTGATAGAGTGTATGGGGCTTTAGGTTTAACCAAAAGGCACTAGAGAAGAAAACTTTTTGTTCAAATCCATGAACAGAAAAGTAAGCAGATTCCAATGGCCGGGATATAATAATGCACAGTATCAGATCTTAATTCCCACAGAGGGATTCCACAGCTAAGCCGTCCTTACACTTCACCTGATCCAAGCTGGATACATATGCCACCACTGAAAGTACTTCCAGTACTGGATCAGACGCGGTCAAGCTGAGTTTCTAGGTTATAAATAAATGGGAGTAATCTTCATGTGGCATCTGGTGCCAGTCGACCAGGTATAAAAACACACCAGATCGGAATGAATCTTGGAGGGGAGAAGTGGGATCAGCCTGCGGGCAATCACTTTGGCGTATAATTACATATCTGTATTTATGAGAGATATATGCCTGTAGTTTTGCACTATTTGTTGATTCTTGCCTGGCTTAGGTATTGTTGTTATGACAGATTGTAGCATATTAAAAATTGCATTGTAACTGTATTGTCTACCCTTATGTTGTAAAGACCTGCACAAACTTTAGCGCTATATAAATCATGTATAATAATAATCTCTTTGGGTAAGGAGCCAGAGGATGCAGCATGATTGACGAGGTCAGACAAGTGTGAAAAGAGAATAGAGGTGAATTATTTGAAATATAAATTAATATACCCATCACCCCGAGAATATTTATTGGAGGGGAGGGTTTTAATGGTTGATTCTATTTCTGGTGGAGAGAATGGACCAGATAAACATTGGGTCTGGGGTAAGGACAGGGAAGGGAGATTTAGTGAACATAGAAATGCCTGTATTGAGGTGGAGTTTTGTTGGGGGGTAGTTGTATCATCTTTAAGGTTTTACAGAGATTGGTAATATTCGCTAAACATGTTTACTACATTTAAAAGATTAACCACTGGAGAGTTGGAGAAGTGATAGTGGACTTGGGCAATTTTGATTTTAAGTCATTGTTGTTGAACAGATCTAGCTAGGAGAGAACCAGCTTTGTTCCCTAAAGAATTGTAGATCACCTTGGATCGTATTTATATAACAAGATGAAGCAGAGTTTATTTCAGTCTATGAGAAGGGAGGGAATGAGACTAGAGGAGGAGGAGTGTTTTTTTATCTCTTCTTTGTGTTCTTTATCTTTGTGGTTAATTGAGGCCAATACCTCTTTAATGCGCTGTATCCTCTGGCTTTTTACAGTAGTATGTAATTTTATAAAGATGCCTCTCATATAGGTTTTGTAAATGGCCCAAAGTTTCAGAATAGGAGTATCCGGATAAGCATTTGTCTCAAAGAAGAAAGAGTGAGCATCTTTGATGGTCTTGCTTAGTATAGGGTCTGCTAGGCAGGTAGCGCCCAGTCTCCAAAAGTTGAGGAGAATTGTATCTTGTGTAGTTACCAATCTCAATACTCACGGGTGCGTGGTCAGACCATGTTATTGTGCCAATGTTTGAGGCAGTGACCTGTTGAAGAGTCCATTTGTCTGTGAGGAAGTAATCAAAAGTCAATCCTGGAATAGGAAATATGAGAGGGAGCGTAGTATGAGCAAGATTTCTCTGCTCCATATTAGTAGCTGGAGAAGCAGAGGAGCTCTAGAGAGAATAAGTCATCTGCATAGCCTGCTGGACATGCCCCCCCGACTGGTTGCTTTTCAAACAAGAGATTTCTAGCTATAAAATTTGCATAGTGGCATACAGCTTAGTATTGCAAATTATAGTACTTTTCTGTCTGCAAACATAGTCATTGATCTGAATTCAACAGAGTAATGCCAGAAGGCAAGATGGACTATTAGCCACAAACATATATATATATGTAGCAAGGTCTGCAGTCTTATGGCTCCTTTTTCCTCACCCATGTTGCAGTCAGAAGAAGAGGTTTTGGACAGCCGCACTCAAAAATAGGTAAAATTCAAAAATAGCCCTTTATTGTGGTAAAATAAATGGATGCACTACAAAGAAAGCATACAGTGGGAACAAAAAACAGCTGACGCGTTTCGCATTGAGCTTCAATGCTTAGTCATAGCTACATTATAGCTATGACTAAGCATTGAAGCTCAATGCGAAACGCGTCAGCTGTTTTTTGTTCCCACTGTATGCTTTCTTTGTAGTGCATCCATTTATTTTACCACAATAAAGGGCTATTTTTGAATTTTACCTATTTTTGAGTGTGGCTGTCCAAAACCTCTTCTTCTGATTGCCTAGTGCATTTCCGGCACCTGCCTGGGTTCTAAACTGACATTGATTGCCTGGAGCTCACCTGGAGCGGTTGTCTTTCCCATTTGTGTATTTTTGGACTTTGCACCCATGTTGCAGTACCTTGATTTTATGTTAAATACTTATCATAAAAAAACCTTAATAACAAAGCTGATCCTACTATTTAACCCCAACCATTCCTATAACCCTAACCAAAATTACCACATCACACATCGACTCAGATCAGGACTTTCAAGCAAACTGGAAAATATGACTACAATGAGGTTGGTACTATTTACATGATACATTCAGCAGCTCCCACTCTGTTGGTCACTACATGAGAGATTAATTGTTAAGCTTCTAGTTAAGTAGCCTTGAACTTTGAAAGGATGCTTAAATCCCTGGTTACTTTAAATATCCACAGTTTAATATAGAAGGTCATTAACCTTAATAAACTGTAACAACAGTAAAGTAATTGATAATGGATACTATTACCCTAAAATGTATTCTAAGTACATTATACATTAAATTAACATATAACAGATGAGTATTAGACAAGAAAGTGAACAAAAAACCTTGGTGTAAATGATAGCGTGGTAGCATGCACCTAGGAGTTATACAGTGCATGTAAGATACTGCAGTGGATGACTTTATTTTGGAAAGTAATATTGCTTTACATTTCCTGGAGAACATCTACTATAGGTAAATGTAGTCAGAAGTAATTATTTCCTTGTATTTTTTGACTTTTTGGGTGTTACAATTTAGAAATACAACATGTTTTATCAGGTCTTTATGTCATTGATCTGATGAAAAAGAAAAATCAAAATGTGAACAGGTAGAATGTACCATATTTTGAAGATTATCTTCTTACCTATATTAACCACTTCCCTACGGCCGTACGAGTATATACGGCCGCAGGGTGGCTCTAAATCTCCGGGCTGCCGTGTTTTCACGGCAGCCCAGTTCCTCGTTCCCAGAGCGCGCTCCAGAGCGCGCAGCGGGGAACTTGTGTACTGCCCGTGTCCCTTGGACACAGCCAATCACAGATCGCCGCGAACGGCCAATCAGAGTGGCCATTTGCGATGCGATCTGATGGGCCAATGAGAGATGATCTCATATGTAAACATATGAGATCATCTCTCATTGCCGGCTCTCACAATGACAGTGTCCTGTCATAGGGAGAGCATACCGATCTGTGTTCCTAGTACATAGGGACACAGATTGGTCACCCCCCTCCCCCCACAGTTAGAACACAATGCAGGAAACACATTAACCCCTTCCTCACCCCCTAGTGTTAACCCCTTCCCTGCCAGTCACATTTATACAGTAATTAGTGCATATTTATAGCACTGATTGCAGTATAAATGTGAATGGTGCCAAAAATGTGTCAAAAGTGTCCGATGTGTCCGCCATAACGTCGCAGTCGCAATAAAAATCGTAGTAAAAAAATAAAAATAATAAAAAATAACAATTCTGTCCCTTATTTTGTAGGCGCTATAAATTTTGCGCAAACCAGTCGTTTATTGCGATTTTTTTTTTTTTTTTTAACCAAAAATATGTAGAAGAATACGTATCGCCCTAAACTGATTTTTTTTTTAAATTGGGCTATTTTTTATAGCAACAAGTAAATAATATTGTATTTTTTTTCAAAATTGTCGTCCTTTTTTGTTTATAGCGCAAAAAATAAAAATCGCAGAGGTGACCAAATACCACCAAAAGAAAGCTCTACTTGTGGGGAAAAAAGGACGCCAATTTTGTTTGCGAACCATATCGCACGACCGCGCAATTGTCAGTTAAAGCGACGCAGTGCCGCAAGCTGAAATTTCACCTGGTCAGGAAGGGGGTTTACATGCCCAGTAAGGAAGTGGTTAAAACCACTCTTCTCATGAAGTAACAATGTTACAGTAACAGTTGCTGGGCAGCAATAGTGGATGGCAAGTCTGCTCTATAAGTATAAAAAAGCATTGGGATAGAAGAACTGGAGGGAACAAGTTCCCAGTAATAGTGAAGGAGACTGGCATGACTGTTATGGACTGAATTAACCACTTGACCACTGGGCACTTAAACCCCCTTCCTAACCAGACCAATTTTCAGCTTTCGGTGCTCTCACAATTTGAATGACAATTACTCAGTCATACAACATTGTACCCATTTTAAATTTTTGTCCTTTTTTTCACACAAATAGAGCTTTCTTTTGGTGGTATTTGATCACCTCTGGGTTTTTTATTTTTTGCGCTATAAAAGAAAAACGACTGAAAATTCTGTAAAAAAAAAAAATTGTTTCTGTCATATTAGCAGGTTATTTCTCACACACAGCATATGCATACCACAAATTACACCCCAAAACACATTCTGCTATTCCTCCCGAGTATGGCGATACCCCATGTGTGGGACTTTTACACAGCGTCGCCACATACAGAGGCCCAACATGCAGGGAGCACCATCAGGCGTTCTGGAACACCCAGACCAATTCTGACATTCCTCTCCTACATGGAAAAATCATCATTTATTTGCTAGAAAATTACATAGAACCCCAAAACATTATATATGCTTTTTTAGCAAAGAACCTAGAGAATACAATGGCGGCCGTTACAACTTTTTATCTCGCACGGTATTTTCGCAGAAATTTATTGAACGTGTGTTTTTAAAAAAAAAACTGTTTTGTGCTTAAAACAAAACAGTAAAGTTAGCCCAATTTTTTTTCATAATGTGAAAGATGAAGTTACGCCGAGTAAATAGATACCCAACATGTCACACTTCAAAATTGCGCACAATCGTGGAATGGCGCCAAACTTCGCTACTTAAAAATCCCCATAGGCGGTATTGCAGAGTATTGGGGTATTGCAAAGTATCATGCAGGGTATTGGGGTATTGCCGAGTATTGGGGTATTGCCGAGTATTGGGGTATTGCCGAGTACTGGGGTATTGCCGAGTATTGGGGTATTGCCGAGTACTGGGGTATTGCCGAGTATTGGGGTATTGCCGAGTATTGGGGTATTGCCGAGTATTGGGGTATTGTTGAGTACTGGGGAATTGCTGAGTACTGGGGTATTGTTGAGTACTGGGGTATTGTTGAGTACTGGAGTATTGCTGAGTATTGGGGTATTGTTGAGTACTGGAGTATTGCTGAGTATTGGGGTATTGTTGAGTACTGGAGTATTGCCGAGTATTGGGGTATTGCCGAGTATTGGGGTATTGTTGGGTATTGTTGGGTACTGGGGGATTGTTGGGTATTGTTGGGTACTGGGGGATTGTTGGGTACTGGGGGATTGTTGGGTACTGGGGGATTGCTGGGTACTGGGGGATTGCAGAGCTGGGATGGATTGAGGGATGGCTGGATCTGTGACTGCATTTGTCACAGATCCAGCCACAGCTCAGCTGCTGACACCCCGCTCCCCCCCCCTCTCCTCGCACACTGTACCGAACGGTACAGAGAGGAGAGGGAGGAGAGGGAGGAACCGGCGTCATCAAATGACGCCGGTTTGTTTACAAGTGATCGTGCCGTCATTCGACGGCGCGATCACGTGGTAAACGGCCGCTATCAGCGGCAATTTACCGTGATCCGTGATGCGCCAGGTCTTCTAGACCCGGCGAGCACGGACACTTTCGCGAGCGTGTCCCAGGGGACGCGCAATCGCGGAAGTGAAGGACGACGTCCCAGGGACGTCGTGTCAAGATAACTCCACCGCGCCGTAGCAGTAAAATGCTTATGGCGCGGTGGGAAAGAGGTTAAGGGGGTAAGAGATAGGAATAAGAGAAAGAAGCAGAGGGAACACATCTCAGGATATTGGTGTGGAATGACTGGCACTTAAAGTGTCAGGAGGAAGGTGAAAGAAAATAGTGAAATTGACGGCTTGCTGTTAGTTTTTTTAGCATTTATTCTAGTAGCCAATTAGTCATATTTTCTAATGATTTTTGACACCTTCCCTCCCAGCCTATTGCAGAATAACGGCCAGGCAGTGGCTTTACCGCTCTGAGTAGACGTCGTATGACTGGAAACGCAGGTGAATTTTTTGCTGCAGACTTAAGTTTCTCCTTTATCCGATAAAAGTGTATCTGTGCTAGCACGTCTCTAGGAACTGATGTGGGTAAGAAGGCAGGTTTTGGACTCCTGTGGGCCCTGTTGATGGTCATTTCTAGGTCAGGCGTGGACAAAGATGCCTTAAAGCGGATCTCCACCCTAAAGTGAAGATCCGCTGATCCGAACACTCCCCCCCTCCGGTGTCACAATTGACACCTTTCAGGGGGAGGGGGGTGCAGATAGACAGGTATCTGCACCCACTTCCGGCCCAGCATTCACAGGCAAAAGACGGGCATTGCATCACATCCCGTCGCCCCCCCCCGTTGTGTGCTGGGAACACAGCTGGAGCCAATCGGCGGGCGCAGCGCGACTCGCGCATGCGCCGTAGGGAACCGGGCAGTGAAGCCGCAGCGCTTCACTGCCTGGTTCCCTCACCATGGATGGAGGGGGGAACAGCAGAGAGACGAGCGATCGCTCATCCTCTGCTGCGGACGGCGCTGGACTCCAGGACAGGTAAGTGTCCTAATATTAAAAGTCAGCAGCTGCAGTATCTGTAGCTGCTGGCTTTTAATATACCTTTTTAGTGGGACATCCGCTTCAATAATTGTTGTTGTTCTTCTTGTTGTCCAAAAGTTATTTCTACCAATTGGAAATCCCTGTTGCACCGTTCCTTACCCAATGGGTATTCACAGTCAATGACATAATAAGAATGGAGGAATGTTAGCCTTAAGCCCCATACACACTATCAGTTTTCCTGCAGGTTTTTCTCTTCAGGTTTACCAAAACCATGTAGTGCAAGGGCCTGCCTGATTGCATACAAATTGAAACTCTTAAGGTTTGACCTCATATTAGATGGTTTTGGTAAACCTGAAGAAAAAACCTGCAGGAAAACTGATAGTGTGTATGGGGGCTTAAGAGATTGACTATTTTGGCAGATTTAAAATGCACTGGTACATATGGATGCACTTTACTGTACCTCCTCAGGTACTCTGAAGACCATGGTTTGATGCCTTTGCATCGTTAACTTCCCTTCAGTGACCCGGACTCCCTGCATTTGAACAATAGACATCTGGATATTTAATATCAAAAACCCTTGTGCACTGTATTTTTTTTTTACAAACAAGTAAAAATAAAAATTGTGTTGCTGCTGAGATCTAATAGTGTACTACCCACTTTTATGTACTAGAATATCACAATCTGAATCGAACCAGTGACACACTTTTTACCTCTTATCTATGTGCAATCCAGCTCCAAATGCTATAATAAAACACACAAATCATCAACTTTTAAAAAAAAAATTAAATCTCTTTATTAATTTTCCATTCTCCATACAAAAAAAAAGACATGCATATACATATACGTTTCACATTTTACAATTACATTTATCTGCTCTCTTCTTGAGCCTCCAAAAAATTCCACTAACATTCATTTCATCTAACACAGTTACCTTGTTTAATTCATTTCTCCCCATGTCATCTGTTGCAGTATGTCTCCATATATATAATAGCAAATTATTTTCTTTCTCGTACATCACGGGACACAGAGCGGCATATTCATTACTATATGGGTTATATGGAGTACCTTCAGGTGTGGACACTGGCAATCTCAAACAAACAGGAAGTCCCTCCCTATATAACCCCCTCCCCTAGAGGGAGTCCCTCAGTTTTTTCGCCAGTGTCTTAGGTGTTGGTCACGGAATAGCTTTGCTCCACATCCTTGGGATTAAGGGCGGGCTAACCGGATCTGTCCAAGGAGCCTCAGTGCCAAAGTGGACAGTACCCGGGCCCCAAACCGTGGGGTTTTGCCTATAATGCTCCTCTTTGGAGGGCTGGACCCTGGGCCCAGGACTTGGAGTTTGTAAAGACCATAAGTTCCTGTTTGCCAGGGTGCTATATAGGTCCAGGACAGTGGGTACCTTCATAGGACCCCAGGGCCTGAAGGTCTACTACGCTACCCACGGAGATGGGAGAAGATTGGACCGTTTTGCAAAACGTCCTGCGGCATGGAGCAGGTAAGAGGGGAGCCTGCGGGACTTGGTTCAACAGCAGGCTCTCCAGGGGAGATCTTAAAGGGGGTAGCCTGAGTATGCTCTGCATTGGCACCATGGTCACTATGTCTGATAGACAGGATGCCCTGAAATGTTTCCCCCCATAACTTGATCCCCCTACCTATCTATGTATGTTTGCTAGCTACCTGCTGCTCGCTGGTTGAAGATCTTTAAAAAAAAAAAAAAAAAAAAGATCTGTCTCTAGGCTAAAGGGACTCCTTAGGGGCCTGTGTTAGCCTTACCTTGCCGGGATTCAAATCTGCCGCCTGATGCGTCCTCCAACCTGCATTCCTGGGCTCCAGAGTGCGTCTCCTCCTGGGCTCTCCTCCCCCGACAGTCGCGCGCGCGCGCGCGTGCACGCGCGCATGCATATAGAAAATTTTCGCGCCATTCGAGAGGGGGGGGGGGGGGGGGGGGGAGTGTGACTGCAATGTAGAGTGGGCGTGCCTTTAATTGCTGTTATACACAGCAGGCGCGTTCTTAGCTCAGTTCAGAGCTGAGCTGGAGAGAGAGAGGACGTAGAGCTGGCAGCACAGTGACTCCCGGTGGCGAGAAGGGGTACTACATACTGGAGTCAGCTCCAATACTTTTTGTTAAGCCAAAATCCCCTTGGCAACAGGTTGAATGCTGGCAAACATGTTGGGGGTGGGGCTGTATGTGGTGAATAATATATAAAAGAAAACATACTGAGCCCCACCGGTTTTGGGGCATTAGTGATCCTATTGTCCCCTAAACCTTATTTTTTTGTACTCCTGGCTATAACAGTCTGTTGTTGTAAGCGGAGTCCTTCGGTTTTGTATTATGGCTTCCAAGGAAGACAAAGGGGTTCCTCCTCTGGTTCTGATAATATGCCAATACTTTCCCCACAGGTTATTCCTATAGGGGTCACCCTGGATAAGCCATTAAGGGGATCTGGTGCTGAGGCTGGCCCAGGTCGGCCCAACCCTGTGTTATCACAGAGGAGATGCTAGCCGTCACCCTAGGGGGGCTAGAGAAAAGAGGTTAACAGCTATGATCGCTGGCTCTTTTTCTGGCAAGAAGCGGACTAGATCCCCATCGCCAAAAGGGACAGAACCTAGAGGATCTACCACTGTAGAATCGTTTTCAGCCTCCCAGGCGGAGAGTCTGTGGGCCAGTCTTTGACAGACATGGCCCGCTTGGCATTCAGTTTGCCATTTCCAGAGCCTCAGGTTCCTGCGGTATCCTCTTTGGGTTCTTTTAAAAGCGCCTTTAAGCAACGCAGCTTTTCTGGCCCATCCTCTGTTAGAGGAATTGGTTTTTCCAGGATTGGGACGACCGGACAGAATTTTTTCTGCCGCCTAAAGCTGACGAGAGGGTAGTCTTTATGCACGTCTGCCAGGAAATATTTGTGCTTGCAGGCACTCTTTCCCCTGACCAAGTGCTCTTTAAAAGGGGCCCGGATGGCTCAGTTGGTAGAGCATCGGACTTTTGATCTGAGGGTCCAGGGTTCAGGTCCCGGTTCGGGCACTGCTTTTCAACTACCCGTGAGGTCCTTGAGGCCGCATCTCCCGGAAAGCGCCCGATCTCGTCTGATCTCGGAGGCTAAGCAGGGTAGGGCCTGGTTAGTGCCTGGATGGGAGACCACCTGGAAGGTTTTCTGTTATTTACCCTATGGAAAAGACATTTTTCTAAAGAAAGGGGGCGCTCCCAACAGTGGACGCAGCCATCTCATGGGTGAATAAATCATTAACTGGCCTAAGGGGAAACATACAAATGTTTAAGGTCCCGGTCGATAAATGTTTAGAGACACTTTTTCCAGCATCCCTGGCTACAGCCAGCAGTGGCTACAATTGGAGTTTTTTTTCAGGCATTAAGGAACCAGACAAAACAGATGCTTAGGCATCCCTGCCCGATAGGCAGAGGAGTTATTGGATATTCTCAGAGCTCTGTGCTTTGCGGTAAAGGCTATAAAAAGACTCCATCCAGCAGGCGTCTCGTTGTCACTATTTTTAGTGCATATGAGAAGGCTCTTTTGGTTGAAGAACTGGGCGGCCGAGCCCCATGTAAAAGACTGCTGGCAGGTTTGCCCTTCCATGGAAAGATCTGGATAAATACATTCAGACTGTTTTAAGTGGCAAAAGTACCCTTTTACCAGTCAAAGGAAGTTCCGGGGTCCTGCGTTTAAAAGGGCAGCTCCCCCCGGTTCCAGGGCCCTCAAATTTCAGGCAGTACGGTCCTCCTGCGCGATCAAACTTTTAACAATGGATCGCAAGGACAGGCCTCTGGGGATCGGTCCCCGACAGAAGGGGTCCGATCATCTGTGGCCGCAGGCTACAGATTAGAATTTCTAAAATTTTCTCCACAAGGAAGGCCTCAATGCGGGCAGCATTGGATCACCTGCTTTACCAGGGCATAAGGGTAGAGGTACCAGCCCAAGAACAGGGGCTAGGTTTCTATTCCAATCTGTTTGTCATACCAAGGCTCATCGGCAATGTCAGACCAATTTTGGACCTAAAAGGTTTAAATGCTTACCTAAGGGTTCGCTCTTTCCGGATAGAATCCGTTTGGCCAGCAGCCGCCACACTCCAGAAGGATCGGGCTTCTATAGACATAAAGGAGGGTTACCTTCATGTACCAGGTCTTTCAGCCACATCAAATATTTTTGTTTTTACGCTTCGCAGTGATACAGCGTCATTTCCAATTTGTGGCGCCCCCCTTCGGGCTGGCTACGGCCCCCGGGTATTCACGAAGGTCCTAGCTCCTATTCTAGTCAGTCCAAAGGATCCAAGGGATCTCGGTCCTAGCATATCTGGACGACCTCTTAATCATAAGATCACTCACTTCCTTGGTGGAATGCGTAGTAGCCCTCATGGTTCAGTACCTCGAGAGGTTCAGCTGAGTCCTAAACCGGGGAAAGATCAGCATTTCAACCTACAAAGCAGTTGGAATATCCCGGCACGAGATTAGACACAGAACAGAAGATGGATGTTCCTGCCCCTGGTAAAGGTCGAGGCTATCAAGAGATTGATTCAGTTGGTTCTAAGCAAAAAAGAGCCAACTATTCGCCTATGTATGCGATGGCCATGTTCGAGGCAATACTACACGCTTCCACGCTCGTGTCCTACAGGCAGCAATTCTAGCAGCTTGGTTCTGCCCAGTGGTCTGGAAGGCTGGAGAGCGGTCTTGAACAAGTTCACTCGCCAAGGAACTTGGGCAGAGGCAGAGAGGCAGCTGCCCATCAAGGTCTGGGAGTTCTGAGCGGCTCAGCTAGCCCTCCTGGCATAGACATCCAGATTACAGGGGTCCTCGGTGAGAAGTCATTCAGACAAGGCCACAGCGGTGGCATATAGGTGAACCACCAAGGGGGAACCAAGAGTCAAGCCACTCAGAGTGAGAGGAGCTTGGTTTTTCGGTGGGCAGAGGTTTATGTACCCTGCATATCGGCGACATTCATTCCCGAGGTGGACAACCTGCAGGCGTACTTCCTAAGTCGCCAAACCCTGTCGCCGGGGGAGTGGTCTCTGCATCCACAAGTTTTTTCAGACAATCTGCCAGAAGTGGGGAGTGCCAGACGTGGAGGTCATGGCATCAGGATTCAACAAGAAGCTAGACAGGTTCATGTCTCGAACGAGGGACCCTATGGCCTGCGGAACCGATGTGTTGGTTTGCCCTTGGCATCAATCATAACTTCTATATGCATTTCCCCCACTGCAGTTACTACCCCGCCTGCGGCGCAGGATCATACCACAGGCTGGTTATCCTGGTAGCCCCAGCTTGGTACCGGAGGGCATGGTACTCACTAGTCCTGAAATTGGCAGCGGGAGGCCCTTGGACTCTTCCTCTAGGGCCAGACCTACTCTCACAAGGCCCGATCCTCCACCCTGAATTACGGCGTCTAAATTTGACGGCCTGGCGGCTGAATCCCTAATTCTCAGGGGTAGAGGTCTGTCTAGGCAGGTAATCCCTACCCTCATTAAGGCTAGAAAGCCGGCCTCCAGGGTAATTTGTTACAGGGTTTGGAGGGCCTACGTAGGCTGGTGTGAGTCTAAGAGATGGTTTTCCCGCAAGTATACCATTGATAGAGTATTAAGTTTTCTCCAGCTAGGAGTGGATAAAGGCCTGGCATTAAGCACGATCTAAGGACAGATTTCAGCCTTATCAGTGTGGTTTCAGAGGCCGCTGGCCGCCCACTCGCTGGTTAAGATCTTCGTACAGGGAGTCTTACGTGTTAATCCTCCGGTCAAATCACCACTTTGTCCATGGGACTTAAATCTTGTTCTGTCAACTCTACAGAAACAACCCCTTGAGCCGTTGGCTGAGGTACCTTTGGTTTTACTGACTAGAAAGTCGGTATTTCTGATCGCCATAGTTTCGGCCAGGAGAGTATCGGAATTGGCAGCCTTATCTTGTAAGGAACCATATCTCATTTTACATAAGGATAGGGCGGGTTTCCGTCCTCATCCTTCCTTTCTACCAAAGGTTATATCCAGTTTCCACCTGAACCAGGATGTGGTACTTCCATCCTTCTTCCAAAACCCACCTCTAGAAAGGAGGGGTTGCTGCATACGTTGGATATTGTCAGGGCCATAAAGGCCTATCTTAAAGCTACAGAGAAGGTTCGGAAAACAGATGTGGTGTTCGTTTTACCGGAAGGGCCCAAGATGGGTCAGGCAGCTGCTTGATCCACCATCGCAAGATGGATTAAACAATTAATCATTCAGGCCTGCGGTTTGAAGAGGTTGCCTCCTCCTTTGTCGGCAAAGGCCCATTCTACCAGGGCCATGGGCACCTCCTGGGCAGCACATCATCAGATCTCTATGGCTCGAATATGCAAGGCAGCAACGTGGTCGTCAGTCCACATGTTTACAAAATGTTATCAAATGGACGTAAGAAGGAATGCGGATACAGCCTTTGGGCAGTCAGTACTACAGGCCGCGATTCAAGCTCCTCAGGATCTGAGGGGGCTCCCTTGATTTGATTTGAGATTTACATTTCTCGTTTAAGTTGGATTTACTAGTTATTTGAGTATACCTCTAAATTAAATCCTTCTTTGGAAGATGTCTCCCTCCCCTCATTAAAGCATTGCTTTCGGACATCCCATATAGTAATGAATATGCCGCTCTGTGTCCCGTGATGTACGAGAAAGAAAAAGGGATTTTTAAATACAGCTTACCTGTAAAATCCTTTTCTTGGAGTACATCACGGGACACAGAGCTCCCACCCCTCTTTTTGGGAACATTTTGGGAGGCATACTGCTTGCTACAAAACTGAGGGACTCCCTCTAGGGGAGGGGGTTATATAGGGAGGGACTTCCTGTTTGTTTGAGATTGCCAGTGTCCACACCTGAAGGTACTCCATATAACCCATATAGTAATGAATATGCTGCTCTGTGTCCCGTGATGTACTCCAAGAAAAGGATTTTACAGGTAAGCTGTATTTAAAAATCCCTTTATTTACTAGATTTTTCCAATGTACTACCGAGGGGGCTTCTACCTTTTTCCAATTTAAGACTATCGTCTTTCTAGCGTAAAATAATAGTAGGCCCACCTGTGTTCTCTTTCCCATTGGGACAATCTTCTTCCCTAGCAGTCCCAATAGGCAGATCTCCACCTCGTGTTCCAAAACTATTGATATTACTGTAGCAATTATTCTCAGGACACAAATCATCAACTTTAATCAGTCCCCAAGTGAGTCCAAAATTAAATCAATGTATGTGTAAAAGTTGAAAAGAAGTGTTGTATTTCATCCAAAAACTTAACTTTTGTATAACTGGTCACCAAATTCCTTCTTCTATTGTGCACGCCATGTGTGATTATCCCACCACCATTAGCATCTCACCTCCCAATGCACCTGTCCCATTAAGGGTTTATCTGTGGCTGTGGTCGGATTCCACCATTATATCCTCAGAGATAGAGCCCATCATAGTGCTTTCCATATAAATTATCACATGTATTTAAATTGCATAAAAAAAACACTCACATTTAAAAGTAAACTATAAGCTGGTGTACAACAGATCAACAGCTAATGTATCAAATATAACTGGGACCCCAAAGGTAACCCAGAAATAATTTGGAAAAAAGGGGGGGAGTGGGCGGCTGGACTATAGCGGTACTGGGTACAAGAAGATACAAGGGAACATGAACTGAGGTAAAAAATTACATTTGTTTATTATAATGAACAAGTAGGACACACGTTATTAGATTATAAAAAACGAACAAACAAAAACAGTATTAAAAATGTGACACAGTGCATGCCAAACCAGGTCACCGAGGTGTTAAATCAACCCTAGGCAAGGGGAAACGGTGAGGAGGGTGTGGTCATGCCCGTAGAATCTCAATCTCGACTAGTTTCGCAACATTAGTTGCTTCATCAGGAGAGGTAGTCTAAAAACATAATACAATAATTACAATCACAAAATCCATACATATAGGTAAATATGCATGATAGTGTACCACAAAATTGCTATACAAGTATTGGTTTTACACAGCATAAACATTGGGGATTAAAAGGATGCCAAGTGGCTTACCTGCACTGTTTAAAGGAGACCACCGGAGGCTATGAACCGCAATTGGAGGGAGGTAGCCTCTCAAGAACGGATGGGAAGTAAAGGGAGCCACAATATGGGCTATCCTAAAAAGAGCTATATATAAAAATAGATGTCAAATAGGGTTCGTTGCATTGACTACCAAAGGGGGAGAAAGGAGGGGGTGGGGATGGTGATGGTGGTAAGTGCTCAAAAAACTGATCAAAGGAGTGTAAAACTAAGTGCAAAAACAACAAGGAAGGGGAAAGAAGGGAAGGAAAGGGGGGGGGGAGGGGGGGAGAGAGGGGGGGAAGGGAAAGAAAAGGGGGGTGGGAAAAAGAAGGAGGGAGGAGGGGAAAGGGAAAAAGAAGGGGAAAAGGGTGGGGATAGTGGGAAGGGGGGGGGTGGAAAAAAAGGGGGGGGTGGGGAAAAAAGGGAGGGAGAGAGAAGAGATGGAGGAGAAAAAAGGGGGGAAAAAGTATAACGAAAGAGGGGAAGAAATGAAAGGACAAGAGAGAGGCAGGAACAGAAAAGCAGGGGAAACCATGAAAGAGAAGGGAACAAGTGGAAGGGAAGGGAAACAGAGGAAGGGAGGAGTGGGACGAGGGGGAGGGAAAGAAGGGAAAAAATGGAAGGGGGGGAAAAGGACAAAAAAGTAATAGGGAAGGGGGGGGGGGTGGAAGAGGGAGGGGAGGGCGGTATGAAAGGGAGGGGAGGGGGGAGGGGGGGGGGGAAAGAAGGTAAATAGGAAAAAGGGAGGGGGGGAGGGGGGGGGGGAAAGGGGGGGAAATTAGTGTGTGAGTTAGTGTGTGTGGTGAGTGAAGGGATTGGAGCAAGATGGATTGGGGATGTGCTCATGGAAAGAAGGGGGGTGAATACACAGTGATGTAGACTGCATACGGCTGCAAGCCAGATGCAGAGAGAGAATTGCAGTGCAAGTGGAGAAAAGAATTTTTACCTGTGTAAAAAATAATAAAAGGGTAAGGACCTGTGAACCATATTAATGGATCAAGGATAAAGCGTAGCTGGCGTGGGTGTTTGATAAAGATCCCACACTAGGTGCATGGAGTTGAAAACCTGGTAAAATGACAAGGGGAGAAGGATATGGATATGAGGGTAACAAAAAATCCCAGCAATATAAGGAACTAACAGAGTGAAGCGTCAAAGGACAAGCCTAATAGAGGAATAGAGGGCTTACCAGTGGTCGGTAGAACGCACTGTATGGTCCACAGGATCCGGTGTGTGTCACGTCTGTTATGGCCAAGGGGGCTGTATTAAATAGCAAGTGGACGTCCCGAGAGCCAATCAGTGGCGCGGCGCGCTCCGATGACGTAGCGCAGCGCTAATGAGTGTATGTGAGGTATAGAGGCTGATGCACTGGTCATAGACCAATCAGGAGCTTAGCAAAGGGATATGACATCCCATAATCGGTTAACCAATAGGGGGGAAAAAAGGAGGGGACGGACGTGACGCGCATTCTGAATTAACTGCTGGGAGTGTCAGCAGTAATTGTTCTACTTAAGGAGAGAAAAGCATGGAGAAGGAAGGGGGAGTGAAAAAAGCACAGTGGTAGTCAATGTCAGCTAATCAATAACCAGCGGCAGATATAGAATTAGAATGTGAAAGTTGTGGAAATAGCCAGGCAGAATGAAACGGCAGGTAAACCAAAGGGCATCAAGTACAATACATATAAAGGTATATATAAAGATTTATACAAAATAGAGCGTATAGTACAACAATTAATATACTTAAATGAGAATACTCATATGGATAGAACATATATTACATAAGGCATTATATATAATGCTCAAGAGTATGCATAGGACAGCAAGTTTTTATTATTGAACATAAACAGGGGGCAGGTGTAGTTGATGGAACACAGTATAAGATGGTCCATGAAACTAATTACATAGATAAGGTCAGGGTGAGGGAGGAAAGGGGAGGGGGGGGGAAAGGGGAGGATCACAGGTTTTATAGGAATGATTTAAAGGAATTGACTTCATTCAAGCCAGGGGGTATCAAAGCATTAAGTCGTTCAATCCACAGGGCTTCACGTTGTAAAAGCACCTTGTCCCGGTCACCACCTCTTGGGTCTATTGCCAATACTTCAAGTGCCATAAATTTAGTGGCCAAGAAGTCATACCTATGGTGTAAACCAATATGTCTCCCAATAGAGGTCAGTTTGCCATTGGTGGAATCATACATATGATCACCAATGCGCTGGCGCAATTCGCGGATGGTTTTTCCCACATAAAAGGCTTTACAGGAACACATCATTAGATAAATAACACCTGTTGTTTCACAGTTGGCTGAAAACCGTGGGGAAAAAATTTCCCCATTAGGTAGTGTATGAGTACGGCCTTCTAGGATCCATGGGCATTTAGGGCAGTGGCCACAACATGAAGTGCCTCTAGGCCCCAAACGAGGCAGATTGACATTTCGGTAGTGGCTACTGGTTAATTGATCTCTAAGTGATTTAGCTCTTCGGAAAATTAATTCCGGGGTATTCCGAATGTGTTTATGCAGTACATGATGATCGGCTAACATGTGCCAGTGTCTGTCTAGAATGCTCCTCAACTGGTCATGGTGAGCCGAATATTGGGTAATAATTGCCGTCGTTGGCTTCCTAGGCACACGTGGGGTGGTATAAAGAAGGGATAATCTAGTACGTGCTTTGGCTTTGTTAAAGGCCTTACGTAAGATGGTGGCCGAATAGCCCCTTGCAAGGAGTCGAGTACGAAGAGCAGTAGCCTGGGCAAGGAAATCCTCCTCTCGTGCACAGTTCCTACGCAGTCGCAAGTACTGTGCAAAAGGGATACTGTGCACGAGAGGAAGGGGGTGAGCACTAGAGGCATGAAGTAACGTATTGCCTGCAGTGGGCTTGCGAAACAAATCAGTGCTGAGTAGGCCATCAGTATTTTTATTGATAAGTAAATCTAAATAGGAGATTTGTTGTGATTCAGAGGAAAAAGTAAAAAATAGATTATCCGAATTCTGATTAAGAATCAGAATAAATTCTTCAAGTAGAGCCATAGAACCTGTCCAGATAATAAAGAGGTCGTCGATAAATCTATACCAGCAGAGCACTGCCTGTAAAAATCTGTCGAGTTCCTCATTGGCAAAGATCTTCCTCTCCCACGCACCCAAATAAAGGTTTGCGTAGGCGGGGGCACAAGAAGTGCCCATCGCCACGCCCTGGCTTTGTAAATAGTGTTGGTCTTCAAATAGAAAATAATTCCGTGTCAAGATGAAACTTAAAAGTTTAAGTAGAAATTCATTGAGGGGCCAAGTGGTGTGGTCCTGTTCATGGAGGAACACTCCAGCCATCCGTACTCCCTGCTCGTGGGGGATGCTCGAATACAAGGTTTCGACATCAATTGCCACGAGCAGGGAGTCCGGGGGGACTTGGATCCCCTCAATGTGTCTGAGGAGGTCCGAGGTGTCCTGAATATAGGACGGGAGGCTCTTGACATGGGGCATAAGAAAGTAATCAATAAATTTACTTGCGTGATCGGTTAAAGAATCTATACCGGACACAATTGGACGCCCTGGGGGATCTGCTAGGTTTTTGTGTGTTTTTGGGAGGGTGTAAAAAGTAGGGGTCCTAGGGAATTTAGGAACAAGATAATTGAGGGTGTCCTTATCAATTAACCCTTGCCAGTAGGCTCCTGTACATAACTCAGTAAATTCATGTATGTACATTTGAATATGTGTAACCGGTATCGGTTGGTACCAGGTTAAATTATTTAACACTGTATAACACATACGAAGATATTGGTCGTGTGTCATTATCACAATGTTACCCCCTTTGTCAGACGGTTTGATTACAGTTTTTTTGCATTGTTGGAGTCGTTTGAGGGCAATCTGCTGGCTAGGGGTAAGATTGGTGGGAAATTCCCGCCACTCGTTGCGTTTGAGGTCCTTGATGGTGGCTTGTAAAAAAGCCCAGATCACTGGACAGGTCATCAAGTCTGGAAACCTACGTGATTTGAGCTTAAATTTGGATGTTGCTAGTTTAGCATTGGCTCTAGGTATAGTGCCACTGGTGGCGGTTGGGATTTCAATAACGTCCCCCCCTGAAGCTACGGCGAGGGTCTGTTGGGATTCACCAGTAGATCCCTCGTCATAGAGGAGCATAAGGTCACGTAAGGCCCTAAATTCTGCCATAGAAAAATGTTTTGTACAGTCGGCAAGTTCACGTTCCAGGTGTATATTTTTGCGATCGGGGTCATACATAAATTTGAACGTAAGACTCCGGGCAAAGAGATATAGATCTTTGATGGTTTCAGTTACATGTAAAGAATCTAATGGGCAGAACCCCAGGCCCAGTTGTAAAACAGACAATTCTTCCGGGGAAAGTATCACAGTAGAAAGGTTAATTATATTCATTTGTTCAGAACTGGGGGTTGGGTGGGTTGAGGTGTCTGGGGTGCTTTCCGTGTGAAAGCATCTATTTTCAGTTGTTGCGTTTTTAGGTCTGGAGAAGTCAGGTCTAAAAAATCAATATCTAACAGTGTTTTTTTGGGGTTTGTCGCCAGGGCACCCAGGGCTTTAGGGATAAGGTGATGAAGAGTCGTTGTCGATATGGGGGCAGACGTATTGCCTCTTGAAGTTGCCGTTAGTTCAGGTGAAAGTTCACCTGTGGTATGGGCTGACTGGTGTCTATTAGAAGTCTTTTTACCTTTTCGGGGTGCTGCTGGTGAAGACCCATCCGTACGTCTAGTACGTTTGCGTGTCACATTTGGTGCCCCTATACTGGGGAGACGGCTGCCCATAGATTGGGAATAAACTGAGGACGTGGAGGAATCAGATTCTGAGTGTTCTGATGAGGGGTTGTGGGGGGGTCGATTTTTTCTAGGAGGCCCACCTCGGTTTCTGGAATTGGCATTCCATTTATAGGCAAAATTTTCCGAAAAGGCCAGTTTGTCCTTAACATATTTAGCTTGTTTTTTAGTGATGATATCCTTATTCATCACCTCAAGACGTTGTCGAATCTCCTTCCATTTGACAGCGAAGGAGTCAGTGTTCATGAGGTGCTGATACTGGGAATTTAAACGATCGATTTCGCTGTCCAGCGAGATCATATCTAATGTATATTGATTCGTAAGTATCTTCATTAATTCAAGGCTACAGTGTGTTAGGGTTTTCTCCCAAGTCATTTTCAGACTAGGGGATGGGTCCTTAATAGTCGGAAAGAGCTGGATTCGTAGTCCGAGTGGGCAAGTTTCTTCCCTCACATATTGTTTAAAATATTCAGTGTGCCAATGCAAATGTGATTTGCGTTTAAGCAGGCTGAACATCCTATCAAGAAAAATTGTAGTTTCTTCCTCCAATTTTAATGTTGGTGGTGAGGCAGTTAGCCTGGATTGAGCTCATAAAGCCCGTCCAGGCCGTCCCAGATAAATCCATGTCAAGAAAAAAACAAGGCTACCGATGCATACATATAAAAAAGTTACACAAGAAATAAACAAACAGTTAAATTAAGAGGCAAGTGCCCCAATAGAGGGGCAGAAGAAGGGGGCTTGGATATAGTCAGTAGTAGAGAGTTGACAAGGTCGCACACGAGGTAAGGAAGCACAAAGCAACCAGTCGGGCGCAGGCCTTGTACCGACTAAGCCAAGCCTAGAAATAGGGAAGGAGCCCTGGTGTGTTATCCACCTAAATCAAATTGATTAAATTGAAGCCTCTTGAGGTAAACACAAAAGCAAACAAGCATAAAAGTACCATCATCCTAAATGTCAATAGAATAAATCAAATATAACTGGGACCCCAAAGGTAACCCAGAAATAATTTGGAAAAAAGGGGGGGAGTGGGCGGCTGGACTATAGCGGTACTGGGTACAAGAAGATACAAGGGAACATGAACTGAGGTAAAAAATTACATTTGTTTATTATAATGAACAAGTAGGACACACGTTATTAGATTATAAAAAACGGACAAACAAAAACAATATTAAAAATGTGACACAGTGCATGCCAAACCAGGTCACCGAGGTGTTAAATCAACCCTAGGCGAGGGGAAACGGTGAGGAGTGTGTGGTCATGCCCGTAGAATCTCAATCTCGACTAGTTTCGCAACATTAGTTGCTTCATCAGGAGAGGTAGTCTAAAAACATAATACAATAATTACAATCACAAAATCCATACATATAGGTAAATATGCATGATAGTGTACCACAAAATTGCTATACAAGTATTGGTTTTACACAGCATAAACATTGGGGATTAAAAGGATGCCAAGTGGCTTACCTGCACTGTTTAAAGGAGACCACCGGAGGCTATGAACCGCAATTGGAGGGAGGTAGCCTCTCAAGAACGGATGGGAAGTAAAGGGAGCCACAATATGGGCTATCCTAAAAAGAGCTATATATAAAAATAGATGTCAAATAGGGTTCGTTGCATTGACTACCAAAGGGGGAGAAAGGAGGGGGTGGGGATGGTGATGGTGGTAAGTGCTCAAAAAACTGATCAAAGGAGTGTAAAACTAAGTGCAAAAACAACAAGGAAGGGGAAAGAAGGGAAGGAAAGGGGGGGGAGGGGGGGGAGAGAGGGGGGGGGAAGAAAAGGGGGGTGGGAAAAAGAAGGAGGGAGGAGGGGAAAGGGAAAAAGAAGGGGAAAAGGGTGGGGATAGTGGGAAGGGGGGGTGGAAAAAAAAGGGGGGGGTGGGGAAAAAAAAGGGAGGGAAGAGATGGAGGAGAAAAAAGGGGGGAAAAAGTATAACGAAAGAGGGGAAGAAATGAAAGGACAAGAGAGAGACAGGAACAGAAAAGCAGGGGAAACCATGAAAGACCAGCAGGGCAAAAGAGAAGGGAACAAGTGGAAGGGAAGGGAAACAGAGGAAGGGAGGAGTGGGACGAGGGGGAGGGAAAGAAGGGAAAAATGGAAGGGGGGAAAAGGACAAAAAAGTAATAGGGAAGGGAGGGGGGGGAGGGGGGGGTGGAAGAGGGAGGGGAGGGCGGTATGAAAGGGGGGGGAGGGGGGGAGGGGGGGGGGAAGAAGGTAAATAGGAAAAAGGGAGGGGGGATGGGGGGAAAGGGGGGGAAATTAGTGTGTGAGTTAGTGTGTGTGGTGAGTGAAGGGATTGGAGCAAGATGGATTGGGGATGTGCTCATGGAAAGAAGGGGGGTGAATACACAGTGATGTAGACTGCATACGGCTGCAAGCCAGATGCAGAGAGAGAATTGCAGTGCAAGTGGAGAAAATAATTTTTACCTGTGTAAAAAATAATAAAAGGGTAAGGACCTGTGAACCATATTAATGGATCAAGGATAAAGCGTAGCTGGCGTGGGTGTTTGATAAAGATCCCACACTAGGTGCATGGAGTTGAAAACCTGGTAAAATGACAAGGGGAGAAGGATATGGATATGAGGGTAACAAAAAATCCCAGCAATATAAGGAACTAACAGAGTGAAGCGTCAAAGGACAAGCCTAATAGAGGAATAGAGGGCTTACCAGTGGTCGGTAGAACGCACTGTATGGTCCACAGGATCCGGTGTGTGTCACGTCTGTTATGGCCAAGGGGGCTGTATTAAATAGCACGTGGACGTCCCGAGAGCCAATCAGTGGCGCGGCGCGCTCCGATGACGTGGCGCAGCGCTAATGAGTGTATGTGAGGTATAGAGGCTGATGCACTGGTCATAGACCAATCAGGAGCTTAGCAAAGGGATATGACATCCCATAATCGGTTAACCAATAGGGGGGAAAAAAGGAGGGGACGGACGTGACGCGCATTCTGAATTAACTGCTGGGAGTGTCAGCAGTAATTGTTCTACTTAAGGAGAGAAAAGCATGGAGAAGGAAGGGGGAGTGAAAAAAGCACAGTGGTAGTCAATGTCAGCTAATCAATAACCAGTGGCAGATATAGAATTAGAATGTGAAAGTTGTGGAAATAGCCAGGCAGAATGAAACGGCAGGTAAACCAAAGGGCATCAAGTACAATACATATAAAGGTATATATAAAGATTTATACAAAATAGAGCGTATAGTACAACAATTAATATACTTAAATGAGAATACTCATATGGATAGAACATATATTACATAAGGCATTATATATAATGCTCAAGAGTATGCATAGGACAGCAAGTTTTTATTATTGAACATAAACAGGGGGCAGGTGTAGTTGATGGAACACAGTATAAGATGGTCCATGAAACTAATTACATAGATAAGGTCAGGGTGAGGGAGGAAAGGGGAGGGGGGGGGGAAAGGGGAGGATCACAGGTTTCCCTTCTTTCCTTCCCTTCTTTCCCCTTCCTTGTTGTTTTTGCACTTAGTTTTACACTCCTTTGATCAGTTTTTTGAGCACTTACCACCATCACCATCCCCACCCCCTCCTTTCTCCCCCTTTGGTAGTCAATGCAACGAACCCTATTTGACATCTATTTTTATATATAGCTCTTTTTAGGATAGCCCATATTGTGGCTCCCTTTACTTCCCATCCGTTCTTGAGAGGCTACCTCCCTCCAATTGCGGTTCAAGGCCTCCGGTGGTCTCCTTTAAACAGTGCAGGTAAGCCACTTGGCATCCTTTTAATCCCCAATGTTTATGCTGTGTAAAACCAATACTTGTATAGCAATTTTGTGGTACACTATCATGCATATTTACCTATATGTATGGATTTTGTGATTGTAATTATTGTATTATGTTTTTAGACTACCTCTCCTGATGAAGCAACTAATGTTGCGAAACTAGTCGAGATTGAGATTCTACGGGCATGACCACACCCTCCTCACCGTTTCCCCTCGCCTAGGGTTGATTTAACACCTCGGTGACCTGGTTTGGCATGCACTGTGTCACATTTTTAATATTGTTTTTGTTTGTTCGTTTTTTATAATCTAATAACGTGTGTCCTACTTGTTCATTATAATAAACAAATGTAATTTTTTACCTCAGTTCATGTTCCCTTGTATCTTCTTGTACCCAGTACCGCTATAGTCCAGCCGCCCACTCCCCCCCTTTTTTCCAAATTATTTCTGGGTTACCTTTGGGGTCCCAGTTATATTTGATTTATTCTATTGACATTTAGGATGATGGTACTTTTATGCTTGTTTGCTTTTGTGTTTACCTCAAGAGGCTTCAATTTAATTAATTTGATTTAGGTGGATAACACACCAGGGCTCCTTCCCTATTTCTAGGCTTGGCTTAGTCGGTACAAGGCCTGCGCCCGACTGGTTGCTTTGTGCTTCCTTACCTCGTGTGCGACCTTGTCAACTCTCTACTACTGACTATATCCAAGCCCCCTTCTTCTGCCCCTCTATTGGGGCACTTGCCTCTTAATTTAACTGTTTGTTTATTTCTTGTGTAACTTTTTTATATGTATGCATCGGTAGCCTTGTTTTTTTCTTGACATGGATTTATCTGGGACGGCCTGGACGGGCTTTATGAGCTCAATCCAGGCTAACTGCCTCACCACCAACATTAAATTGGAGGAAGAAACTACAATTTTTCTTGATAGGATGTTCAGCCTGCTTAAACGCAAATCACATTTGCATTGGCACACTGAATATTTTAAACAATATGTGAGGGAAGAAACTTGCCCACTCGGACTACGAATCCAGCTCTCTCCGACTATTAAGGACCCATCCCCTAGTCTGAAAATGACTTGGGAGAAAACCCTAACACACTGTAGCCTTGAATTAATGAAGATACTTACGAATCAATATACATTAGATATGATCTCGCTGGACAGCGAAATCGATCGTTTAAATTCCCAGTATCAGCACCTCATGAACACTGACTCCTTCGCTGTCAAATGGAAGGAGATTCGACAACGTCTTGAGGTGATGAATAAGGATATCATCACTAAAAAACAAGCTAAATATGTTAAGGACAAACTGGCCTTTTCGGAAAATTTTGCCTATAAATGGAATGCCAATTCCAGAGACCGAGGTGGGCCTCCTAGAAAAAATCGACCCCCCCACAACCCCTCATCAGAACACTCAGAATCTGATTCCTCCACGTCCTCAGTTTATTCCCAATCTATGGGCAGCCGTCTCCCCAGTATAGGGGCACCAAATGTGACACGCAAACGTACTAGACGTACGGATGGGTCTTCACCAGCAGCACCCCGAAAAGGTAAAAAGACTTCTAATAGACACCAGTCAGCCCATACCACAGGTGAACTTTCACCTGAACTAACGGCAACTTCAGGAGGCAATACGTCTGCCCCCATATCGACAACGACTCTTCATCACCTTATCCCTAAAGCCCTGGGTGCCCTGGCGACAAACCCCAAAAAAACACTGTTAGATATTGATTTTTTAGACCTGACTTCTCCAGACCTAAAAACGCAACAACTGAAAATAGATGCTTTCACACGGAAAGCACCCCAGACACCTCAACCCACCCAACCCCCAGTTCTGAACAAATGAATATAATTAACCTTTCTACTGTGATACTTTCCCCGGAAGAATTGTCTGTTTTACAACTGGGCCTGGGGTTCTGCCCATTAGATTCTTTACATGTAACTGAAACCATCAAAGATCTATATCTCTTTGCCCGGAGTCTTACGTTCAAATTTATGTATGACCCCGATCGCAAAAATATACACCTGGAACGTGAACTTGCCGACTGTACAAAACATTTTTCTATGGCAGAATTTAGGGCCTTACGTGACCTTATGCTCCTCTATGACGAGGGATCTACTGGTGAATCCCAACAGACCCTCGCCGTAGCTTCAGGGGGGGACGTTATTGAAATCCCAACCGCCACCAGTGGCACTATACCTAGAGCCAATGCTAAACTAGCAACATCCAAATTTAAGCTCAAATCACGTAGGTTTCCAGACTTGATGACCTGTCCAGTGATCTGGGCTTTTTTACAAGCCACCATCAAGGACCTCAAACACAACGAGTGGCGGGAATTTCCCACCAATCTTACCCCTAGCCAGCAGATTGCCCTCAAACGACTCCAACAATGCAAAAAAACTGTAATCAAACCGTCTGACAAAAGGGGGGGTAACATTGTGATAATGACACACGACCAATATCTTCGTATGTGTTATACAGTGTTAAATAATTTAACCTGGTACCAACCGATACCGGTTACACATATTCAAATGTACATACATGAATTTACTGAGTTATGTACAGGAGCCTACTGGCAAGGGTTAATTGATAAGGACACCCTCAATTATCTTGTTCCTAAATTCCCTAGGACCCCTACTTTTTACACCCTCCCAAAAAACACACAAAAACCTAGCAGATCCCCCAGGGCGTCCAATTGTGTCCGGTATAGATTCTTTAACCGATCACGCAAGTAAATTTATTGATTACTTTCTTATGCCCCATGTCAAGAGCCTCCCGTCCTATATTCAGGACACCTCGGACCTCCTCAGACACATTGAGGAGATCCAAGTCCCCCCGGACTCCCTGCTCGTGGCAATTGATGTCGAAACCTTGTATTCGAGCATCCCCACGAGCAGGGAGTACGGATGGCTGGAGTGTTCCTCCATGAACAGGACCACACCACTTGGCCCCTCAATGAATTTCTACTTAAACTTTTAAGTTTCATCTTGACACGGAATTATTTTCTATTTGAAGACCAACACTATTTACAAAGCCAGGGCGTGGCGATGGGCACTTCTTGTGCCCCCGCCTACGCAAACCTTTATTTGGGTGCGTGGGAGAGGAAGATCTTTGCCAATGAGGAACTCGACAGATTTTTACAGGCAGTGCTCTGCTGGTATAGATTTATCGACGACCTCTTTATTATCTGGACAGGTTCTATGGCTCTACTTGAAGAATTTATTCTGATTCTTAATCAGAATTCGGATAATCTATTTTTTACTTTTTCCTCTGAATCACAACAAATCTCCTATTTAGATTTACTTATCAATAAAAAATACTGATGGCCTACTCAGCACTGATTTGTTTCGCAAGCCCACTGCAGGCAATACGTTACTTCATGCCTCTAGTGCTCACCCCCTTCCTCTCGTGCACAGTATCCCTTTTGCACAGTACTTGCAAAAGCGTAGGAACTGTGCACGAGAGGAGGATTTCCTTGCCCAGGCTACTGCTCTTCGTACTCGACTCCTTGCAAGGGGCTATTCGGCCACCATCTTACGTAAGGCCTTTAACAAAGCCAAAGCACGTACTAGATTATCCCTTCTTTATACCACCCCACGTGTGCCTAGGAAGCCAACGACGGCAATTATTACCCAATATTCGGCTCACCATGACCAGTTGAGGAGCATTCTAGACAGACACTGGCACATGTTAGCCGATCATCATGTACTGCATAAACACATTCGGAATACCCCGGAATTAATTTTCCGAAGAGCTAAATCACTTAGAGATCAATTAACCAGTAGCCACTACCGAAATGTCAATCTGCCTCGTTTGGGGCCTAGAGGCACTTCATGTTGTGGCCACTGCCCTAAATGCCCATGGATCCTAGAAGGCCGTACTCATACGCTACCTAATGGGGAAATTTTTTCCCCACGGTTTTCAGCCAACTGTGAAACAACAGGTGTTATTTATCTAATGATGTGTTCCTGTAAAGCCTTTTATGTGGGAAAAACCATCCGCGAATTGCGCCAGCGCATTGGTGATCATATGTATGATTCCACCAATGGCAAACTGACCTCTATTGGGAGACATATTGGTTTACACCATAGGTATGACTTCTTGGCCACTAAATTTATGGCACTTGAAGTATTGGCAATAGACCCAAGAGGTGGTGACCGGGACAAGGTGCTTTTACAACGTGAAGCCCTATGGATTGAACGACTTAATGCTTTGATACCCCCTGGCTTGAATGAAGTCAATTCCTTTAAATCATTCCTATAAAACCTGTGATCCTCCCCTTCCCCCCCCCCCCTCCCCTTTCTTCCCTCACCCTGACCTTATCTATGTAATTAGTTTCATGGACCATCTTATACTGTGTTCCATCAACTACACCTGCCCCCTGTTTATGTTCAATAATAAAAACTTGCTGTCCTATGCATACTCTTGAGCATTATATATAATGCCTTATGTAATATATGTTCTATCCATATGAGTATTCTCATTTAAGTATATTAATTGTTGTACTATACGCTCTATTTTGTATAAATCTTTATATATACCTTTATATGTATTGTACTTGATGCCCTTTGGTTTACCTGCCGTTTCATTCTGCCTGGCTATTTCCACAACTTTCACATTCTAATTCTATATCTGCCGCTGGTTATTGATTAGCTGACATTGACTACCACTGTGCTTTTTTCACTCCCCCTTCCTTCTCCATGCTTTTCTCTCCTTAAGTAGAACAATTACTGCTGACACTCCCAGCAGTTAATTCAGAATGCGCGTCACGTCCGTCCCCTCCTTTTTTCCCCCCTATTGGTTAACCGATTATGGGATGTCATATCCCTTTGCTAAGCTCCTGATTGGTCTATGACCAGTGCATCAGCCTCTATACCTCACATACACTCATTAGCGCTGCGCTACGTCATGGGAGCGCGCCGCGCCACTGATTGGCTCTCGGGACGTCCACGTGCTATTTAATACAGCCCCCTTGGCCATAACAGACGTGACACACACCGGATCCTGTGGACCATACAGTGCGTTCTACCGACCACTGGTAAGCCCTCTATTCCTCTATTAGGCTTGTCCTTTGACGCTTCACTCTGTTAGTTCCTTATATTGCTGGGATTTTTTGTTACCCTCATATCCATATCCTTCTCCCCTTGTCATTTTACCAGGTTTTCAACTCCATGCACCTAGTGTGGGATCTTTATCAAACACCCACGCCAGCTACGCTTTATCCTTGATCCATTAATATGGTTCACAGGTCCTTACCCTTTTATTATTTTTTACACAGGTAAAAATTATTTTCTCCACTTGCACTGCAATTCTCTCTCTGCATCTGGCTTGCAGCCGTATGCAGTCTACATCACTGTGTATTCACCCCCCTTCTTTCCATGAGCACATCCCCAATCCATCTTGCTCCAATCCCTTCACTCACCACACACACTAACTCACACACTAATTTCCCCCCCTTTCCCCCCCCTCCCCCCCTCCCTTTTTCCTATTTACCTTCTTTCCCCCCCCCCCTCCCCCCTCCCCTCCCTCTTCCACCCCCCCCTCCCTTCCCTATTACTTTTTTGTCCTTTTCCCCCCCTTCCATTTTTTCCCTTCTTTCCCTCCCCCTCGTCCCACTCCTCCCTTCCTCTGTTTCCCTTCCCTTCCACTTGTTCCCTTCTCTTTTGCCCTGCTGGTCTTTCATGGTTTCCCCTGCTTTTCTGTTCCTGTCTCTCTCTTGTCCTTTCATTTCTTCCCCTCTTTCGTTATACTTTTCCCCCCCTTTTTTCTCCTCCATCTCTTCTCTCTCCCTCCCTTTTTTCCCCACCCCCCCCCCCTTTTTTTCCACCCCCCCCCCTTCCCACTATCCCCACCCTTTTCCCCTTCTTTTTTCCTTTCCCCTCCTCCCTCCTTTTTCCCACCCCCCTTTTCTCCCCCCCCCTCTCTCCCCCCCCTTCCCCCCCTTTCCTTCCCTTCTTTCCCCTTCCTTGTTGTTTTTGCACTTAGTTTTACACTCCTTTGATCAGTTTTTTGAGCACTTACCACCATCACCATCCCCACCCCCTCCTTTCTCCCCCTTTGGTAGTCAATGCAACGAACCCTATTTGACATCTATTTTTATATATAGCTCTTTTTAGGATAGCCCATATTGTGGCTCCCTTTACTTCCCATCCGTTCTTGAGAGGCTACCTCCCTCCAATTGCGGTTCATAGCCTCCGGTGGTCTCCTTTAAACAGTGCAGGTAAGCCACTTGGCATCCTTTTAATCCCCAATGTTTATGCTGTGTAAAACCAATACTTGTATAGCAATTTTGTGGTACACTATCATGCATATTTACCTATATGTATGAATTTTGTGATTGTAATTATTGTATAATGTTTTTAGACTACCTCTCCTGATGAAGCAACTAATGTTGCGAAACTAGTCGAGATTGAGATTCTACGGGCATGACCACACCCTCCTCACCGTTTCCCCTCGCCTAGGGTTGATTTAACACCTCGGTGACCTGGTTTGGCATGCACTGTGTCACATTTTTAATATTGTTTTTGTTTGTTCGTTTTTTATAATCTAATAACGTGTGTCCTACTTGTTCATTATAATAAACAAATGTAATTTTTTACCTCAGTTCATGTTCCCTTGTATCTTCTTGTACCCAGTACCGCTATAGTCCAGCCGCCCACTCCCCCCCTTTTTTCCAAATTATTTCTGGGTTACCTTTGGGGTCCCAGTTATATTTGATTTATTCTATTGACATTTAGGATGATGGTACTTTTATGCTTGTTTGCTTTTGTGTTTACCTCAAGAGGCTTCAATTTAATCAACAGCTAATGTAGTTGAACAATCCACCATGTGTTGCATCTTCAATGGAGACTGCAGGTTGTGGGTAAATGGCTAACTGCTGTCTCCTTAAGATTACTGATTACCACACAGCTTATGAAAGTTCCCTCCTTGGATTACACTTCGACTAGATGCTGACTATCATCGTTCAAGCCATTTGGTACCATGGTATTCAATTCATAAATCCATGTTGATTATAGTCTATTTAAGGTTTTTCATTTTATTACTACTTTGTCTCTTACACTTATCAATCCACCAAAAAGACATCTGGATAGCCTAGCTTGCTTAATATGTTTTGCCCATCTACATTCTTTAATAGATCCCATCTTTATTTGACTTTTTCCCTTTTACCTCTTAAATACCACATACTCCCTTGGAGTTTTTCTGTAAACATGCCCAGGCCCTTTGGCTGATACTCTTGTTTTTTTTTTTTTTTTTTTGTCCAGACCTAATACTCTTTTCTCTCTCTCCACGCTGCCCAATGTAAAATGTTCCCATCAGTCAAAAATTGTACATTAAAGCAAACTCTGTAGCAATGTTTCTGTTAAAGCAAAAGAGAAGCAAAGGGAGAAAAAACTTTAAGTGAAAACAGGACTTTAAATTCGACATGATGACAACTGCTGAGTCAAGTAAAATATTTGTAAAAGGATAGGTAATCAGCTGAATGTTCACCTTTCCTCCATGGTCATGGCCAAAAAAATAGTAAATTGTGGGAAAAGCATCTGGAAGTTGTTTATTGATTGGTGGTATTACTACTGTCAATATCTGACTACTTCCACTGTAAAGGATGCACAGTGTCATTAGTTGCTATGACGCCAGTTGCCACCAGCATCTTTGTAACCACCCTCCCACTGCTTTTTGTCTGCTTTTCTGTCTGCATCTTGTCATTACCATAGGCGTGCGCACAGGGTGTGCCAGGTGTGCCCAGGCACACTCTAATCACCCTGTGCAGCACAGATTCCCCCTACTGCCCTGGCTTCCCACCACAGTGCTGCCAACTTCCCTCCTCTCCTGCCAGCTGTTGCTGAGGGGAAGTATTAGAATGAGTGGGGGAAGGGGGCTGTAAATGTGTAATTTACCGGTCCCTTTCCTTTGTGAATGAACACCGTGAGTGATTGGTAGTGTATGTTTGAGCTTTGGGGTGCACACCCTAATGTAATAGGCTGCGCACACCTATGGTCATTACCATATTTGGTTAAGAGCCCCAGACAGCTCATGACCTCTTTTTTTGCATTCAGTGGGAGCTTTTAGTTGCACCATAGTGTCCATCAGGATTGGATCTGTGTATGCAGTCACAGTTGTTTCTCTAGGTGGGGCTTTGAGATCCTCATTCATTATGATTGCTGAGGATCTGCATGGCTGTACAACATGAATAACAATTGATTTAAATTGTGGCATTTACATGTTTTCGGGGGTTTTATTTATGTATTTATTTTTGTGTTTATTTATATTGTGAATGTTTTTGTTATTGATGAACCAGGGCCTTTGTAGCCCTTACTTAGTCATGGGGGGGGGGGGGGAGGGAGCACAATTTTTTTTTTTAAAGGAGGCTTCCAGAATCTTTCACTCAAATTATTTAAAAAAAAACACTGCCACCCATGGTGTTTCAGTGCCCAGCATACCATTGTCCTTTGTTTGGCAATCTCCTGCTTAATAGATTTGAAAATTTGCCAAAATGTATTTTTAAGATTCAGCTCCTATTGACTTTAATGGGGTTCAGACTAGCATTGAGAACTTCAGTACAGTCCGATGAACCTCAAGCTAACCAAACTTATGTATGTTTGGCTCATCCCTATGGTTAAAGGGTTTGTAAAGGATTTTTTTTTATCTTAATAGCTTCATTAACTTTAATGCAGTGCTGTTTTCATGTCCTCATTGTTCGTTTTTGCTCTTACGTTGCTGTAATTCTTTTTTGATCTCCACACTTCCTGGTTGTCTGTTTCCTGATAACCACAGTGCTGGGAGCTTTCTCTCTGTGGTCACTAACTTCAAAGAGGTGTGATTACTGTGTGTCTAAAACCCCTCAGCACCAATCAGTTTCGTGGCTCTGTACAGCAGAGAGGCAGGAAACAACATGCAAAAACGAAACTAGAAACTACAGGTACATTAGATGATTGATTTTTATCTATTTTTAATCATTTTTAAAAGGAATCAGTTAACTATTATGTCTTAAACAGTAAGTTCAGTATAATTTTTATTTTTTTATTTACAACTCCTTTAATAATAATTTGGTTACTATGTTAGCTACAGAAGACCTCCACTGTGTTATGGAAATTAGGAAAGGGAAGGTTCCCTGTAGTTCTAACTCACTGTCCTAGGGTGACATTATTGCCCCTCTATATATACAGTACATGGACTGTTGTCACCATAGAACAGGAAGTGTGGCAATGGCAGGATCACCAGGTAAAAAAATTACTTACAAAACAAAACAAATGCAGTGATAACATCTAAGGACTGTTAAGCTGCAACACATTAAATTAATGTTCTTGGGTTTAGATATGCTTTAGGTTGCTAAGATAAAAATGTTTAGTTTTTTTTTTTTACAATATGCTTGCTTGTAATCTTTAATCTATAGCAAATTGCCATTACTCTGTCATTGTTGACGTGTCATTACTGGTAATGGACCCACAGCAAGTCTTCATTTGACAAAACAGTACTTTTCAGGCTGGCACAGGTCCATTACAATGCATGATGGGGTCCAATAACCACACCATCAAGGGGCTTACTGTCTGTATAATCCTTTAATAGTACAGTACACAAATTGCTTTTATAGCAATAATATACAATAGTGGTTATTAACTCTGTATATGCATCTACAATATGCAATTGTCATCTACATAAATTTCTCTGTAACCAGATAGCTTTTGGCTCCCTGTGCTACTGGGCCCCATAGTATTCACATGGCCTTCGATGGCTATAGTTATGCCCTTGAGTGAATTTTCCCAGCACTCCATTTCCCCTAGAATTGTTTTGCTCAGTTTAATCACAAATGTCAAGAGCTGGATAGAAGATGCAACTAAAATAAGGAAAAAGTTATTACATCTTGCTGAGGCTTGGTGCTACCCCCTCTAGTGCTGCTACCCTAGGCGCTGGTAAGTTAATATCATTAAAGTAAATGCAGCCCTGGGTAAAGCAAGTGTTCAGGTTTCCAGCTTCACCCTGGGTAGAAGCAAGGAAAAGTTCCTGCTGAATCCAACTGTAAAGCTTGTAATGGCAAGTTTGCTACAACACAGGACACCTAGATATTTTTAAAAAGGGTACAGTTCCTAAACTGTATTAAGTTGTATATATATACAGGTGAAACTCACAAAAGTTCATTTATTTCACTTATGCCTTGTACACACGATCATAATTGTGATGATTATGGCTTACAGCTCATGAAAACCCCAAATCCACAATCTCAGAAAATTTGAATATTACATGCAATCAATAAAACAATTGATAAAAACAAGGATTGTACATAGGACCTCTGAAAAATATAAGCATGCATATGTACTCAGTACATGGTTTAGGCCCCTATTGCAGAAATTACTGCCTCAATGCGGCGTGGCATGGAAGCTATATCAGCCTGTGGCACTGCTGAGGTGTTATGGAAGACCAGGATGCTTCAATAGCGGCCTTCAGCTCTTCTGCATTGTTCGGTCTCATGTCTCTCATCTTTCTCTTGGCAATGCCCCAGGTCAGGCAAGTTTTCTGGCCATATGGTTGGGAAAAAATACTGCGCAGGTCCGAATGTGTGTGAACAGTGAATCACAATGTAAAAATAAATAAAAAAAGAGTGCTGCTGCAGCTAATATGTCAGATATGAACACAAATAGCAAAATAGAAAAAAGAGGAAGCTGCGCTGCACAAAAAATGTGAACATACAACACCATAAATGAAACAATATACTGTATATATCTATAGTGAAAAAAAGGTTATTACGCTCATTAATGTGACAAAGAAATAAAGCTGCAATCATAAAGTGTTATACTACACAGAAAACAATGTGACCAAAAAATGAGATTGCGCTAAATAATGCATATAAGTGACTAGAAATGCTGATTAAGCATGTGCACAGGTAAATAATTCCAACATATATAAGTCCATCAGCATATGGAAGAGTTCATAGTCCAGTGATCCCACAGGTGCCAATAAATCAAAGTGGAAAAGTGTGATATAGATGAAACCTCCACCGAAATCATATGTAGCCTCTTACCAAAAAGACATGAAATATAAGCATGATACGGTCTGTGATGCTGGATGATGGTCACAGGGGAGTTCCAATGTATACAGCCTGGTTGTCAGATGTAAGGTATCTCCCGATGGGTCATCAGCAGGCACATAAAAAACAAAGGCCTCACATAGCATAAAACCTTCATTTATTGAAATAAAAAAGACAACTTGCACTTACATCAAAGTGAAGAAATCATCGCATCTATGGTGCACAAAAACACCAGTCCAAATCAATATCTTAACACAAGTGATAAATGATGAAACTTCATATGGATAGATGAATCCCAAAAGTTCAAAGAAGGATGTGACAGAGATGAAAAAAAAGGGCTGTCCGAATGGGTGTTGAGCAGGTCCAAAAGAAATCATGTGAATCAGTAAGACTGATGAGAGTATCCTCCACCACTTATGTTCTAACTGCTTACCGAAATGATTGGACCGAGATCAACAGTGCATAAGATCAAAACAAGCCAGCCCAAGAATTCCTGTAATCCTGTCACTCTATCTGTGTCTCCATATTCTTATATAGTCAGATTGTCATTCCTCCACATGCTTTCTGGCCAATCAAGCACAGTAATCCCAAAGTCCTGTTGGAAAATTAAGTCAGCATCCCCATAGAGCTCATCTGTGGAAGGAAGCATTAAGTGCTCCAAAATCTCCTGGTAGGTGGCTGCATTGACCCTGAACTTAATGAAGCACAGTGGACCAACACCAGCAGATGACATGGCTCCCCAAATCAACACAGACTGTGGAAACTTCACACTGGACTTCAAGCATCTTGCAGTGTGTGCCTCTCCATTCTTGCTCCATATTAGGGAAGAGCTTGAAGTTCGAGTCAAACTCATGTTCGACTCGAACATTGCCTGTTCTCCCGTTCACTGAACCGCAAACAATTTGGGGTGTTCGCGGCAAATTTGAAAAGCCGCGGAAAACCCTGTAAGAGTCTATGGGAGAAATCTAAAGTGCTAACTTAAGCCTTTAAGGCGTATATGCAAGTTATTAGTAAAATAAATTAACTTTTGCATGATATTCAAATTTTTCGAGTTCCACCTGTACTTCTGAGATTGTCCAAACTTAAACAAAAAATACAAAATGATAGATTGTTTGATAGCTATGAACATTATATATTTATCATTAGTTTTGCCTTTAAGATTTGTTTTGCGTTTCTTGCTAAAAAAAAAACAAAAAAAAAAACAGGGGTCCAAATACAACGAGTCAAACGTTTCCCTTTTTTTTATCACTAAAAGTTTAAATATGAAGTATTTGCTGAGCCATCTGTGATTTAATTTACAATTCTTAATGATCCTGAATAAAATAGTTTGTTCCAGTATATCTTTCATTCAGGGGTAACAAAGACCCAGGCTTTTGTGACTTTTCACTAACACACTTGTGTTCCTTACATAACTGTTGATATTTTTCAAAATGGAGTGAATGAAAAGGTTTTAGGTGAAACCAGATGGCTGCAATTGACTGATGAACTGCATACAGCCTGGGAAATGCAGCACATCTTGTGTGGTACATTCTAAGCTTGCCTTGCGTATCAGATGCAATTACAAAAACTCTCATAGAAAAATGTTTTGCTAATTTCATTTGTGCGCTAAGCTTGACATGGGAAAACAAAAAAAAGGCTCAGTTCTTTTTGGTGATTGGTTGCTCAGACACTTAAATACTCAGACACTACAAAAGTAAAGTAACAATTAAACTTACATATTTACTTCTAAAATAACTACATTTATGCAAGATAGATAAAAATTTGCAAATTAATGTTGATGTACACCCATGCACAGTCAATTTAGAAGATGTTGTTTATTGAATCATTGTGATCTTAAACTGAAGTGGGAAACTAGACGTTCTATGAGAAATGCATGCAACACGAAAAGAAAATATACATTTCCTAAATATATATTTTTTTTATGGGCTCCCTCTTTCAATCCATATCAGATTACTCTATGATAAGGGTGCATTCACACCTGGACACAGACTGTCTGCGTTCATTGCTGATGATTCACATGTGATTGCTGCATGAGAGATTATATGCGAGTGGCCACGATTAGCTGCAAGAGTCTGCAGCCTTCTATTGCTTTCAATGGGGCTGCTTCTAAGAATTCTAGGAACCCGCACTGGGTTTTTCCCAACTAATCAGAGGCAGGTGTGAATATGCCTTAAAGTGTTACTAAACCCATAACATTAAAATCTGTCTGTATATGCAGAATAGTATGTTTGTTATATTCACTGTGGAACTTACGGGGTTAATCCTCTTTATTGTGTAAAAAAGCTCTTTGATCCTGTTTGGACAGATCCTCCCCCTCCTGCAGGGTCTGTCTTGTTTTTGTCGCACGACCGCGCAATTGTCAGTTAAATCGACGCAGTGCCAAATCACAAACAGTGGCCCAGTTATTTGGCAGCCAAATGGTCCAGGGATGAAGTGGTTAAAGTGTTTTTTTCCTAAAAATCTGCATTCGAAAAATGGTTGTGCGAATATTGTGAAATATAGAAAAATTGAAATATAAAACCATTTTATTCTCTAGGGTTTCTGCTTTCAAAAATATATAATATTTGGTGTTTCGAAGTAATTTTCTACTAAAAAAGATGCTGATGTTTTCATGTATGTGAGAAATGTCAGAAGGAGAGAGGGTGAGACAGCTACCAATCAGGCATCTGTTTGGATCCCAGCATTATTTTTGGGACATTTCCAGGGCCTGGAACTGCTCTGTGACATCAGCCAACAGCAGGGTTTACAGGAGGGTAAAGTAAGTGTGCTCCTGGGACTCAAAAAAGAAGTATGGCCAAAACAGATTTGGTCATACTTCTCCTAATAAATTAAAAAATGTGAGGATTTTTGGCCATATTTGCTGAAAGTGCCTGCAAATTGAACTCAAGTGGATCTGCCCATCCCTAGACAGGACTACAAAATAATAACTAATATTATAAATACTATTATTTTTTTGTCTTATGCCGCGTACACACGACCGTTTTTCGGGATGTAAAAAATTTCATTTTTTTTTATGTCATTAAAAACGATTGTGTGTGGGCTCCAGAGCATTTTTCACGACGTAAAAAAATGGCATTACAAATTTAGAACATGCTCTAAATTTTCACGTTGCTTTTCACGTTGTCATTTTGAACGTCTTAAAAAATGGTCATGTGTGGGCTTTAACGACGTAAAAAAAAAACGTGCATGCTCAGAAGCAAGTTATGAGACGGGAGAGCTTGTTCTGGTAAAACTAGCGTTCGTAATGGAGATAGCACATTCATCACGCTGTAACAGACTGAAAAGTGTGAATCGTCTCTCACCAAACTTTTACTAACACAAAATCAGCAAAAGCAGCCCCAAGGGTGGCGATATCCGAATGGAACTTCCCCTTTATAGTGCCATTGTACGTGTTGTATGTCATCATGCTTTGCTAGAGCATTTTTTCTTCACGATCGTGAAGGCCGGCTTAACAATAATTGGGTTGAAAAAAAATTGTTTTTTTCTAGACCATTAAAAATGGTCGTGTTTACGCGGCATTAGGCCGCGCACACACGATCAGACCGGTCCGATGAGAATGGTCTGACGGACCGTTTTCATTGGGTCACAGCTGAAGTGGCCTGATGGTCTGATGTGCGTACACACCATCAGTCCAAACTCCGATCGGGTCAGAACGTGGTGACATAGAACACAACGTGCTGAAAAAATTAAGTTCAATGCTTCCAAGCATGCGTCGACTTGATTCTGAGAATGCGCAGGTTTTTGGTCCAATGCTTTTGCATACTAACCATCGTTTTGGGCCCATGGTCAGGCGTCCATCGGACTGATTTTAAAGCAAGTACACACGATCGATTTGGTGTGATGAAACTGGCCTTAACCGGTCTGATCGTGTGTACACGGCCTTAGAGTTATACCAATGCACTTTTTTAATATATTCAAGCTCCATGGTTCCTATCTTGATCCTGGTTTTAATACTTAGTAAGTCACTAGGATCACAGTCATCAGGATCAGAATGGCAACTCCAGTATTTTAACGCCATACATTTATTGAACATCAACAGAAACTGATTTTAAATTTTTAAAACATACAAACAAAAAATTATACAAGAAAACAAGACACAAAATATGAAAAGGATACCAGTAGTTTTTCCAAGAGCAAGCACAGAGAAATATTAGATAGTAAATGGACTGCAAATGAAGATGTACAGAAATTCCATTTGTCCAAAAGTCTCATCTGAGTTTCAAAGAGGGAAAAAAGTTTGGCTAAACAAAAACAGCTTACATCTAAATCATCTTTTCAGTAATAGCCGGGCTACTGTGAAGGTCATCATAATGACGGGATACAGTGCTCTACTATGGATAAAGAAAATGCAGGATCAGCTGTTTATCTAGAGCTCTGTAGATGCCGTCTTTAATGTATTTAGCTTTTTTTTTTTCAATTCGACAAATTGGTTGAACGTGTCTTTTTTCAACCTATGTGAGTATTTAGCAGTCTGGGTCTGATAGGGCCTCATGGGCCATAACTTATGTACCCGTAAACAGCTTTATTTCAATGTTAGGCATGTTCAGAAACTTTAATTAAAATGCATTTCTAACTCTGAATACGTGGGCTTTCTCAAAACAATAGAGACCATAATTATTAGCTTAGCACATCATGTTCAATGCTTTAATTTTTTAACAACCAGTCATATTTAATTGCACGGTCAGCCTTAATATTTCACCCATTTAATTCAATCACGGCATCTGTATAGGGTATACAGTCATAACTGCATGCATGAATGCCCTGTCTAACAGTATTCTAAGCATAAAGTTTATATTCTGCTTTTTATAATACAATAAATGCCAAGCACATTCACTTCACTGGAAACAATTCTGCCAGATAATTCCTCTATTGAATAATGTTTAATTTTCTGATGATGCCATTAACTTTTTGAACATACACTTTTTAAGCTCAGCATTTGTTTGATTGCAGCAAAAGTAAAGCCTAGTGATCTGCATCTAATATACTCAGGCTGCCTATTGACTGGATATTCAGTTTGTGAAGAATTAAAGAGTCAGCAGAGCTGGAACACAACGTGAGTGTGAAACAGTTTGTCATGCGCTAATATTATTGTAATGTGTGCACTCATACAAATATCTGGTTTGGGGTGTTAGCTTGATGTTTAGGAAGGGTATTCTAGCAATAGATACTTTAAAAAAAGCAATCTGTCATCAAAATCTCTTATTTTTGTGCTTGAATAGTTTGTGAAAGGTACACTGTAGGAGTCATACTGCCCTCATTCACAACGTTTTTTTCAATTTTTTTTCTTTATCAATCATTTGTCAAAAGAATGATTTAAAAAAAAAAAAAATCGGGTATGTGTTCCTCATTCTGATTAAATACAATAGCAAAATCAACTATAAACAGCTTCCCCCCTGGTTTTCCCCTACCACACCCCCGAGCAGGAATTGGACCCTGATCTGTCTCTTGCTCGCCCGGAGAGCCATCCTCCAGAAGTGGATATCTACCGACTGCCCAACTACTGCTCAAGTCAAAAAGGAACTGTTGCAGCTTTTGTACAAGGACAGGCTCAACAGGGACCTGACCCACGAACGGAGCCAGAATCGCTTCTACCACCTATCTACCAATCCCTTTCTGCTGCACACTTTGAGAAAATGTCCTTTCTTTACCAGGATCCCTCGTGGGACTGACGATCTCTAACCATCCCTCCCTCCTCCCCTACCCCCCCCTCTTTTTGGAAGGACTATTCCATCTACTACATGTACCCCTAAGCTTATGTCCTCCCCTTTGTTTTTCTTTGATGACCCCTCCATATACTGTTCTTCTACCATGAATGTCCTCAAAAATGTTCATATGTCCTGTTTTTGTATTTACTATGATATGTAACTTCCTCAATAAAAACATATTTAAAAAAAAAAAACAGCTTGCATTTTTCCTCAATTCTTGTTTAACCACTTGGGGCCCGCCGCACGACCAATATATACGTTGTTAGAATGGCATGGCTGGGCACAAGGGCGTACAGGTACTTCCCCTTTAAGAACCCAGCCGTGGGTCGCAAGTGCACCGCCGCGCTCATGACCCAGTCCGAAGCTCCCTGACCATGCCTGCGAGACCCCCGGACCCGGTCGCCGCCGGTGTCCGCGATCAGGTCACAGACCTGAAGAACGGGGAGAGGTAAGTGTAAACAAACCTTTCCCTGTTCTTCCTAGTGGCTTGTCAGTGATCGCCTGTTCCCTGTCATAGGGAACGATGATCAGTGATGTCACACGTCCAGCCACGTCCCCCTACAGTAAGAATCACACACTAGGGCACACTTAACCCCTACAGCGCCCCCTAGAGGTTAACTCCCTTCACTGCCAGTGTCATTTTTACAGTAACAGAGCATTTTTATAGCACTGATCGCTGTATCAATGACAATGGTCCCAAAAATGTGTCAAAGGTGTCCGATGTGTCCACCATAATGTTGCAGTCACGATAAAAAACGCTGATCACACCATTTTAGTAATTAAAGTGGTTCTAGGGGCTTACATTTTTTTTGCCTAATGGATCCCCCCCAGCCCCCATAAATACTTATCTGAGTCCAATCTTGACCCAGAGCTGTTCTAAGAGGAAGGGCTCTCTCCCCTCTCTCAGTCTCTCTCTTCTCAGAGGACATAGAGGCAGCAGTGGGGGCCATTGAATCCTGCTGCTGTCAATAAAATCGTGTGATAAGAGAGTGGGGGGGCTAGTCAGAGCCGCACTGTCTTCTGTCTGTGTCTATGGACTAGGCAGTGTGGCTCTGGATCGAGCCCGCATGAGTATCCCCATAGATAGTGGCATCCTGTGGGGGCACTCTCCAAAGAGGAGGAGCCATAAGGGACAGCAGGGTACCCCAGAAGAGGAGGATTGGGGCTGCTCGGTGCAAAACCATTGCACCGAGCAGTTAAGTATAAGATATTTATTATTTTAAAAAAAATCAGAAGGTTTAGAATAACTTTAAATGGAATACATGTAATGGGGGATTGTTAAAATGTATATAAAGGCAAAAAACTTTTTGTTTTAAAGTGGGGAATGCTTAGACAATCTGTCATTTTTTGTCTATCTTTCTGCTGGGGAGATTCGGCCCTCTATATATCCTGGTGAGTATTGTCACTGATTCAGAAAGTAAAGGGATTCGGGAACCCTGCGAATCCACTGTGGGTTTCCACATCTCATACAACTCACACGGCAGTTCACACTGCCATATGCAAACTGCTTGGGAGTGTCATACAATAGTAATGACACCCGCATTTCAGCTCGTATATCGCACTGCAAACTGACAGTTAGGACAGGAATCGGACCACATAGGTGTGAACACCTATGCGATTCTGGTGTGGACTAAAAAAAGGGTCCTGTGCGTGTTTGGTCCAAATAAGATGCAATTTCAGCCATACAGTTTGTATGGCTGAAATCACATCGCACAGACATTGCATGTGATCTGAACAGCAGTGCGGTGCGAATCACTTGCGATCACAGCGATCATTCAGCCTTACAGGGTGTAAGTATAAAAAGTGAGAAATCCACCCCTCACCCACATAACACATCCTGGTAATATAGGAATTTTGCATATGTGATCAGGTGACCTCAGACTCACACACTGCAATAGAATAATAATAAGAAGAAGATCACTCAAGCTCGGACTAAATACATCTCCCCTAATCACTTGTCTATGTATATTCTGATGGCTGATCACTGGAAAATATCCTTGTGACACTGAACTGTGGATCACCCCATATTTTGAAAAAAATGTAATCAAAACACAGGAAAGACAGCCAATCATGGGAGAGCTGGAGGGGAGAGGAGAGGTAGATGTGAATTGTGCACTACTTACAGAAGCTGTGCATGTCTGCAAGCTAGTGCACACGATATGTAAATAACCTGTCACTCAAGCAAGGACTTTGGTTTTTATCTGGAAGTCTGTTTTATTTCACTGAACAATAAAAAGAGGATTGCTCAGTGCTGGATTAACTCTGTGTGGCAAGACTGGGCACAGATGATAGGAAATCTTATTCTCTACACTGTGACATAAACATTTTTGGGTTTACATCCACTTTAAAGTCTTACTCTGGACAGATAAAAAATATACCTTGCTTGCTTTGGCTAGTGAAGAGGGGAAACAGTTTTACATATCTGATCCTCTGTTCCCTTGGTAGGTGGCGCTCCCCCATAAACCAGCAGTGGACTGTCCCTTGGCATCCTCATATTTAATGCAGGGCTATGGACCTTACTGTCTTAATGATGTCAGGATCCTGGATAGGTGGAATTTGGGGAGGGTGCAGAGTATGCAGATTAATGGGTAAGTAAATCTCCTTTTTCTTTTCCCTTAGACATAAATGAGCAATCAACCTGTGTTGTGCAAGCACAGCCCTACTGCAAGAAACCATTTGTTATTTGCATGGAATTAGGTTATAAAAATAACCTAAAAGCTAAACCCTCCCTTCTCTATCCAAGGTTAAAATACAATTTTAGGTATACATAAATTTAAGGGCTCCAAAGGATTTCTGTAGCACTTTACCACAAAGTAAATGGCAACCTACTTGTCCTTTTTTAGGCTACTTTTTGTGTGTTGGCAACAACTGCTGTTGCTGTTTAGCTGCTTTTCCACCCCTTTTTGTTTTTGGATGATTATTGGGGTTTCTTAATTTTATTTTATTTCACATTTCCTTTTTTAAGTTTATGCTAGAAAACAAAATCTAATAAATAAAAAAAGAGTTTAGGGTTAGAGTGTTTGAGAGTTGGTGTTTGATGAAGCAATATTTAGTGATGTTCCTGCAGCTGCAGCTTATCGTCAAGTCAGCTAAGCAATAAGGAGGGTGGGGATGATGAGGTGGCAGACCAAATCTTGATGCCAGAGACTGCAGAGAAGAAAATCTAGGGAAATGTACAACATCATAGAGGCAGGATGTTGTCAAGGCCAAGCTTGCAAAGCTTGCAAAGACTTTGCAGCCTCTGCCTGCAGTGTGTCAAGTGTTAATCGAAAGTTTTGGCTGAATCTATCATGGTAACACTTACTACAAATTTTGCACTAGAAAGATTTTATTTTGTAATTAGGGATGAACTAAGTCCACTAGTCCAAGGCCCTAGTCCAAACCCATCTGTGCCATCCCACCAGAAAGCTGTCAATGCATAAAGCCAGTCAAAAGCTGGCAAGGCAACCCTGCCCTGCAGTCACATGTATATAAGGGGCATGTATGCATATATGGCTGTAGGATGGGGAATGCTTTGGCTGCTTATGATTGGAGACACTAGTTACGGTTGTTGCCCTAGTTCTTCATGGCTGATGTTGCAACACCCCACTACTAGTGTTTGCCTCATGCACTTTACTAGAATGTACCACACTGCTAGTGCTTGGATATTCAATGCTTGGTGACTAGCAATGGTCCTGATGTTCAAGTCGAACATACGTTTGACTTGAACATCGGGCGTTTGTTTGTAAAACAAACATATGGGGCGCTCGCAGGAAGTTCACCCACACAATGCGCCTCATAATGCACTGCGAAATCGCAGTGCATTGACAGCTGCTGATTGGCCAAAGCATGTACCTGACCTATATGTTTTGACCAATAACATTGTGATGTGCTGTGAGAGCAATGATTGGCCAAAGGCCTTTGGCCAATCATGGCTCAGGGGCTAAGACCACGCCCCACACTATATAAGGCTCCTGCTTATACGGTGGCCGTAAATAGTGAATAAATGGAGATTAGGCAGGTCGTTAGTGTAGTGTGCAGTCAGTCAGTCAGTGTAGTATATATAATACAGTTAAGAGTATATAGTGTATTCAGTGTGGTATATATAATACAGTGCAGAGAATATAGTGCAGTCAGTGTAGTATATATAATACAGTGTAGAGAATATAGTGCAGTCAGTGTGGTATATATAATACAGTGTAGAGAATATAGTGCAGTCTGTGTAGTATATATAATACAGTTCAGAGTATATAGTGCAGTCAATGTAGTATATATAATACAGATCAGAGTTCATAGTGCAGTCAGTGTAGTATATATAATACAGTTCAGAGTATGTAGTACAGTCCGTATAGTATATATATAATACAGTGGAGAGTATATAGTGCAGTCCGTATAGTATATATAGTATATATAATACAGCTCAGAGTTCATAGTGCAGTCAGTGTAGCATAGATAATACAGTTCAGAGTATATAGTGCAGTCAGTGTAGTATATATATAATACAGTGGAGAGTATATAGTGCAGTCCGTATAGTATATATAATACAGTATATAGTGCAGTTTGTGTAGTATATATAATACAGTTCCGAGTATATGGTGCAGTCTGTGTAGTATATATAATACAGTTCAGAGTATATGGTGAAGTCTGTGTCGTATATATAATACAGTTCAGATTATATAGTGCAGTTAGTGTAGTATATATAATACAGTGGAGAGTATATAGTGCAGTCCGTGTAGTATATATAATATATAATACAGTTTAGAGTACATACTGCGGTCCGTGTAGTATATATAATATGGTTCAGAGTATATAGTGCAGTCCATGTAGTATACAGTATATAATACAGTTAGGAGTATATAGTACAGTTTGTGTAGTATATATAATACAGTATATAGTGCCAATAGTATAGTTTATATAGTACAGTTTGTGCAGGGTATATAGTGCAGCGCAGAGTATATAATACAGTGTATTGTAGTGGTTAAGGAAATACCTATGATAGAATTAAGAAAAAAAACTGTGTGGGGTCCCCCCAAATCTATACAAGGCCCTTCTGGTCTGCCATAGATTTTTTTATACTAAAAGTTTTTATGTGAAAAGGCATTGCAGTATGTGACGGATCTCAGATATCCCAGGTGGGCACAACCGCCAGACCTGTGTCTCCTGTCCTCCAAACGCACCCGCAGCCTGCAGATTCACCATAACCAGCCCTTAACCCCTCAATCACGAGAAAATCCACACAGGTGTTGAGGGTTAAACATCCAGAGCTTAAACTGTTTATTAAATTCCAAGACATACAGTTTTACACACAGTTAGGGACACTCCCCTTAGCCTTGTCTAAGAGGGGGTGAGAGACCAGGAACAACCAATGGGAACTGAACATTTGTACATTGAAACAGGCTACAGATAAACCTAATGAGATTATGGTAAGCAGGCAGCCTCTCAATACACATCCCCTGCGGAGAGACGTCTCCAGTCCAGTCTCCATTGTCTATGTGTCATGAACCAACACAATTAGGCACAGCAACAACAGGGGGGGATGAGGAGAAGGGTTGTAGCATTACATTACATACTTTATCTCAATGCCAGCTTGTCCCGGGTCTCCAGTATCTTTTCTGGCCCATAGTCTGTGGGTAGGAGGCACAGGCACAGTCCCTTCCAAAACACACAGTGATAGTGGGTTCTGTCACATTTATCCCCTTTTCAAAACAGACTAACCAGGTTCCTGACCCTCAACTGGTTTGGACCTGCAATAGTCACAAACTTCCACCCCAGGCAAACAGGAAAATTAAAAGTATGACTCTGGCGCTGGTGAACAAAACCGCACATATGGCCTCCCGGGAATAAAAACAGCCGCTGCAGAGTGGGAACAGCTGTCTGCACTCCTCTGATCCGGGGCTGGGTTGCAGATATTGGTGGAGCTGAATAATCCTCTGCCCTGATGCTTCAGCTGGTAGGGAACGTAGGCTGGTAGGGCTATGCATTTGGGGAGAAAAGGTACTTGCTTTTCTCCTGGTGTAGTTACCAGCCGCTGAGAAGGTATCTTGCAGGGACTATCTCCCAGATTCTTCATCTCTTTTTCTGATGTTGGGCAGAGACGGTCAGCGCTCTGTCCTGTAGCCAGCACTTCTGTCGGTGGGACATATACAAAAGTTGGGTACAGCCGCTGGAGAGGGGGAAGGGTTTTCTCCCCTGCTGGTTCTGTGACCAGCCACTGGGGTGGCTTCTGACAGGGGCTGTCTCCCAAACCTTCCAAAAACTTACTGAGGGCTGGGCAGGGGCCAGCGGACCTCTGCCCCATAGCCAGCGCTTCTGCTGGGGGGATAAATACTGGGGTAGTGTCCAAGTGCTGGGGAAACAGCTCACTGAGATCATCGCTCGGACTCCCTGGATCTAACTCTGAGGGTGGGCAGAGGCGAGTGGCACTCTGCCCCGTAGCCAGCACTTCTGCTGGGGGGATAAACACTGGGGTAGTGTCCAAGTGCTGGGGAAACAGCTCACTGAGATCATCCCTCGGACTCCCTGGATCTAACTCTGAGGGTGGGCAGAGGCGAGCGGCACTCTGCCCCGTAGCCAGCGCTTCTGCTGGGGGATAAACACTGGGCTAGTGTCCAAGTGCTGGGGAAACAGCTCACTGAGATCATCCCTCGGACTCCCTGGATCTAACTCTGAGGGTGGGCAGAGGCGAGTGGCACTCTGCCCCGTAGCCAGCACTTCTGCTGGGGGGATAAACACTGGGGTAGTGTCCAAGTGCTGGGGAAACAGCTCACTGAGATCATCCCTCGGACTCCCTGGATCTAACTCTGAGGGTGGGCAGAGGCGAGCGGCACTCTGCCCCGTAGCCAACGCTTCTGCTGGGGGGATAAACACTGGGCTAGTGTCCAAGTGCTGGGGAAACAGCTCACTGAGATCATCCCTCGGACTCCCTGGATCTAACTCTGAGGGTGGGCAGAGGCCAGCGGCACTCTGCCCCATAGCCGATGCTTTTGCTGGGGGGCTGGGGGGATGAACATTGGTGTAGTGTCCAAGTGCTGGGAGGGAGAATTGCTTCCTCTACTCCCAGTGGGGATATCTGCTTTTGGGGAAACAGCTCACGCAGATCATCTTTTAGACTCTCCGGATCCAACTCTTTTTCTGATGCTGAGCAGATGCCAGTGGCACTCTGCCCTGTAGCCAGCGCTTCTGCTGGGGCACTAGATGCGATACTCTGGACTTGCTGCTGATCACCATTTCCCAGCTTCCAGCGCCTGTCTCAACTCCCCTTTCTGAGACCTTCATGCTATTAGCTTGTCTCGCTGCCTGGGGGACCTTGGGTGCGTTCCAGAATTCTAGCACTCGCAGTGCCCTCTGCATCATCGCTGCTTCTTCCATTGCGGTTAGGATGGGAAAACGTAGGGTCACCCCTGGCCCCATTTGCTCCTCATCTTTGTGACTGTCTGCTATTCCTCCCGGACAGTCCCAGGCAACGGGAGCCATGCCAGGCTACTGATCACCGTCAAACAGAAGCTTGTAGGCAATCTCAAGCTCCCATTCCTGCTCAACCAGGAACAACAATTCCTCCAGGTCACACGCCTCTTCGAGGAGGTCCAGCACCTCTTCTCGGAAGTCCAGGATGTTTTCCAGCCGCCACTCCTCATCGCTCCCAAAGTCTGGGTCTCTGTACATTTTATGATGGAGCAGCCCCACGCCGCCGTAGCCAACGCCTTCTGTCTGGCTGCCATCTGCTGTACCTGGCCAAAGAGCCACCAACCACCGGAGGGCTCTGTAGCTGGCGTCCAGCTTCATCTCCTCCTGGACCAATCTTCCAAGCTCCGCCTTCCACTCATCTGGCAGTCGTTCCCTCAGGAACACCTCTCGCACACAGTACTGCGTCCAGTACATCTCTGAGGAGGAGGGAAGGATCTTCCCCTGATAGTGCCGCTCGTGGCTTAGCGCCTCATGACAGAGTTGCCGGCGGATCACATCCTCCCAGCCGAGCATGGTGGGCTCTGTCGCTGGTCCCCGATGTTGCTTCTGCATGCCTTGCAGCCTCCTCCTGAACTCCGCTCTCATGCTGGTCCCTGTATCACTCCTCGGCGGGTGCCCAGGCGGGCACATCCGCCAGACTTGTGTCTTCTGTCCTCCAAACGCACCCGCAGCCTGCAGATTCGCCATAACCAGCCCTTAACCCCTCAATCACGAGACAATCCACACAGGTGTTGAGGGTTAAACATCCAGAGCTTAAACTGTTTATTAAATCCAAAACATACAGTTTTACACACAGTTAGGGACACTCTCCTTAGCCTTGTCTAAGAGGGGGTGAGAGACAAGGAACAACCAATGGGAACTGAAAATGTGTACATTAAAACAGGCTACAGATAAACCTAATGAGATTATGGTAAGCAGGCAGCCTCTCAATACACATCCCCTGCGGAGAGACGTCTCCACTCTCCAGTCCAGTCTCCATTGTCTATGTGTCATGAGCCAACACAATTAGGCACAGCAACAAGGGGGGGGGGTGAGGCGAAGGACTGTAGCATTACATTACATTACTTTATCTCAATGCCAGCTTGTCCCGGGTCTCCAGTATCTTTTCTGGCCCATAGACTGTGGGTAGGAGGCACGGGCACATTCCCTTCCAAAACACAGTGACAGTGGGTTCTGTCACACAGTACATAAAGTTAAGTCAGCATGTGATCAACAGATGAGATATAACAATAAACAAAAATCCAGCATGGAATAATAGTATACACATGAGTGCAAAGTGATAATTATATCATATTCTGCTGCACAAATGTAAGGCATATCAATGTAGACTGCAAGCAAACCATAAAGACTAACAAAAAGTAAGGAAAATTAGAACAAAAACTCTGGTCAATCTTAAAAATGGAGCATAAGCTTCATGACTACTACCTGGCGTCCATTCTCACACAAACAAGGGAATGGTTTCTACCCTCCCCCCTCCTACACTTTGGGGAAAAATAGAAGAATCCTTAGTCCCGCGCAATAACCTTACTTCCTGGCTACTCGCTGCCAGCCTAGGAGCTAAATTACCTCCCTGCTTATCTCCGACTATACTAGCGACTATTAGAGAATGGATCCGTTTCCTTAGGCTGACCACAGACCACCCCATACAATCACTAGTTCCCATCCCTATAGAAGTCCTACGACATTTGATGGTCTCATCATCCCACTCCTCTTGGAAAGACAAGGGAGTAACTCACCTATCTAATCTGCTAACCTCTGACAGGATCAAGACATTCTCTGAATTACAAGACGAATTTCAATTACCAAACTCTGAATCCTTCCTCTCCTTACACACTGCCTTGCCTCTCTGGCGCCGTGGACTTGCACAATACCTCAACAAGCCTGGATCTACTTTAGATCCCCTAAGTTACATCAAAAAGGTATATCTATGTTTTATCAGTTACTTAGCTCCAAAACCTCATTCACTAGCTCTTCTGCGCTGACCAGATGGGAAACAGACCTGGGACAACAGTTTACACTAGATCAATGGCAAAAAGCTTGCCACTCTACCTACAGGGCCACGTGCTGTTCAACGCTCTGGGAGCTTGCATTTAAATATACCCACCGCTGGTATTTAACTCCTGACAGGTTAGCTAAATTTGACTCTTCACTTGACAATACTTGTTGGAGGAAGTGTGGGAAAAAGGATGACCTCCTTCACATTCTGTGGGACTGCCCCAAACTTACCTCTTTTTGGCGACTGGTGTTTCAACTGATCTCTGATGTAACGAAATTGACAGTAGACATGCAACCATCCTTAGCATTGCTATCCCTGACTATAGAACGCTTCCCTAACCCTTCAAGGAATATCATTCTACACATACTCCTGGACGCACGTCTCAGTGTTACTAGGAAATGGAAAGACCCGGACCCTCCCACTCTTCAAGACGTGATCCACACCACCCACACACACTTTACACATGAAACAACACTTTCATTACGTCATCGGGACAGAACACAGAGCCTCCGAAACTGGCAACGGTGGACTAACTGGACTGACTCCCCTGGTCTTGCTAAATCCTTTGAATCTCATCTTTGATTTTTCCCACTCCTCATGTTGCTGATTTACATTATGACGCCTGTGTAGTTATCCAAGTTCAGACCTGCAGGGGAGGGGGAGGACGCCCTCTTGCGGGCACAGTTTAGCACCCTTTTGGGGTGTCCGAGGGGAAGCGCCCTCCTTTCTTCTCTTCTCCTATCAGGAACATAGGCTTTGCTATCCGCCCTGGCTTGCCGCGATAAGTTGTGGTTTATACATGATTCCCTGTAATGTCAGTTTTTTTTTGTTTTTGTTTATTGCATTACTTGCTCGGCTGTGTGTGCTGTATCCCACCCATTACACCAATTGATGGATTGTTGTACCATCTCGTACTACTGTCTTATTTGTTCTTGTATTTGTTGGTTCTTACAAAGAGACAAATGTTTTCCGTATGTATCTCTAAATGTATACCATGTTAATCATTCAATAAAAATCTATTGAGATAAAAAAAATGGAGCATAAGCCTAGGGTTCCATTTAGCATCATAAACGGGAATCGAATCCCATAGAGTGTGGAATATCGTCCAGGGTCTCCTTCCACGTGGGTTGCAATTTTTCACATTCCCAGAAAATGTGCAGAAAAGAACCCAGATGGGGACAGCCATGGAAACATAACAAAGAGGACTGAGGAAATATCCTGCCTAACCTCTGGGGAGTATAGTACCAGCAAGTAAAAAGTTTAATCGCATTCTTTCTGATGGTGAGAGAAATCGTGCATTTTCGCAAGTTCTGCCAGTTAGCCTTCCAGTCTCCATGATCATATTCCAAGCTCAACTCCCGTTCCCATTGAGTGCTATGTTTCAGTGTGGGGCAGGCCCCCACCGCTTCTATAGATTTGTAAATTGCCGAAATTAAGCCTTTCTGTCTGGGGGATGTGTGGCAAAGGGATTCAAAAGTGGTGTTGGAATCCGAGGAGGTGCTTGCGTAGTATGTCTAAAAAAGTGTCGGACTTGCATATATTTGAATAATTCTCTAGCCGGGATATCCTTTTTGGCCCAGAGCTGGGCGAATTAGAGAAACTTTTCCCCCTGAAGGAAATCCGCCAGAGATGTTAGACAACTACTGTTCCACCACTCAAAAGAGCTATGGTCTTCAAAGGCGGCAGAGAGCCTAGGGTCCCCCAGAAAAGAGGCTCCAGGGGGGATTTCTGAAATGAGAGCCATTTTCAACCCATGGGCTACCACCTGATTCTTCCATAACAAGTCTGAGACCTGAGATCTAGAAGACCACAACAACCCAGGGAGGTGATATGGGACAATAGAGTCCTGTTCAAATTCGACCCAAGGGACTATAGAGTCCTGAATATTCCACTAGGCCTGCTGAGAAAGCCTACTGGCCAGATAGTATAACCAGATCTGAGGGGCACCCAGGTCTCCGACCTATATGGCTGACAGAACACCTCTCTAGAGAACCTAGGGGTCGTATACTTCCAAATAAATCTATTTAATTAAGCCTGTAGTTTAAGGAGATCCTCATCGGCAGGGCCCAAAATAAGTACAGCAGCTTTGGCAGGATCGTCATCTTAACTGCTGTAATCTCTCCTAAGAAAGAGATCCTATACGGAGACCAAGTTTTGAGTAACTGTTTTATATGGGTGATAAGAGGGGGATGTTGAGATTTAATAAGCCTGCATACTGACCTGAAAGCCTAAAGGGGTTGTAAAGGTAAAAAAAAATAAAAAAATACTAAATAGCTTCCTTTACATTAGTGCAGTCCTCCTTCACTTACCTCATCCATTGATTTTGCTTTTAAATGTCCTTATTTCTTCGGAGAAATCCTCACTTCCTGTTCTTCTGTCTGTAACTCCACACATTAATGTGAGGCTTTCTCCCTGGTGTGGAGTGTCGTGCTCGCCCCCTCCCTTGAGGGGGGAGGGTGAGGAAGCAGGAGAGTCAGGATGCTCTCTACGTCGCAGATATAGAAAGAAGCTGTGTGTTAGTGGGCGTCCTGACTCTCCAGCTACCACCTCCCCCCTCAAGGGAGGGGGTGAGCACGACACTCCACACCAGGGAGAAAGCCTCACATTACTGTGTGGCATTATAGACAGAAGAACAGGAAGTGAGGATTTCTCAGAAAAAATAAGGACATTTAAAAGCAAAATCAAGGGATGAGGTAAGTGAAGCAGGACTGCACTAAGGTAAAGGAAGCTTGTAACGGAAGGGCCCGTGGAATCCAGAAGCTCTTACAAAGTATGAGTCAGGAAATAATGGACATATCTTGGATTTCTTTAACATGGGTCTGTAAAGCACAATATATTCCAGCATATCTGTAAGAACTATTTACAGGTTGTTGATTCTGAACTCAACAGGTTAATTGAAAGAGGGACTCAATGTGGGAACACAGACTGTTAGGTGTTAATGTCATCTGTTGTGATGTAAATGAATCTAGTATGGCCTCTGAAGTATCTTCCATTGTGTGGTGCTAATTGACCCAGTATTGTGTGAAGGGCTTTTGATGATAAATGTGTATTGTATAGCAGGTGAGAGGAGTCGGGATGTCTTCCTTAAAAAGGTCATATCTCTGAGTCCCCATGTCTGGGTAAATGTCTGGGTAAATGATTAGCTAATTAGCTCATGTAAATTATGTCAGAGTTGGTGTCAGAATGTCTGACTAAAAGATGTGTATTGAGGGGGCTCATTAGGAACCATTGTATAATGTTGTGGGTGTTGAGTAGTTGTTCATTAGGGTTACTAATTGTATATAAAAGCCTGATTTTCTCATTAAAGAGTCTATTCGTTTTGAACCTTAAACAGAGCAGTGTCTCGTTATTGGGGTTTGTTTGCCTGACTGGAGTGTCGATAGCTGTCTTGGGTTCGGAAGGGAATATCCTAAAAGGCGTTAACCCCTGTCCCATTTGGGGTTCCGTTACAACACTATTTAGGGAAAATGTACCTTTTCAACCCCTTTAACCTCCAAATAAGAGAGGTTGGATTTATCCCATGAGAATGAGCAGGATCGTTTAAGATTCTCTAGCTCGGCATGGGGAGAAGACCATCGGGAGAGCCACTGATTTGGACACATTTACAGAAAGACCTGAGACCTCTGAAAATGTGGCTAGGGTACTAAAGAGGTTTGGCAAGGTGATCAATGGGTTGGTGAGAAATAGAAGCACATCATCTGCGTACATACAACATTTATAGGTATAGGAAGCTTTTCTGTTTCCAGAAATATCTGGATGCCACAGAATTGAAATAGCCAAAGGCTCCAAAGCCAGGGCAAAAATAAGTGGGGCAGTGGGCACCCCTGTCTAGTTCCCTTACCGAGTTGGAAAAATTCTGAACTAAAACCAGGGATTCTGACACGAGTGCTGGGTTTCTGATACATAGCATGAAAGGCGTGAAGGAATTTGCCGCGAACACCCCAAATTGTTCGCTATTCGGCGAACAGCCAATGTTCCAGCCGAACTTATGTTCGACCCGAACATAAAGCTAATTCCTATTGGACACAGGAGGTCCCAACCAGGAGTCAAGAAACATGAGGTCTCAATCAGGGGATTTCAAAGTGGCAAGGCCGTGCACTGTCACAATATGCAGTGTATACATATATACTGTATATGTGCATATGCACGTGCACAGGTCCAAAGCCACCAAGCGGACCGTTTAAACCTATTTAAACCTAAGGTCTGCACAAGTTCTTTGCTGTATGGTCTTTAGCCTTGTTCCTGCCATGCAATATTAATGAGCATCCTTGATCCTGTTACTGTCCCGCATTCCTCTCTGACCTTGCTCCTGGATAAACCTTGCCTGCTTATGTTTGCTGCCTATCTCAGCTACCGACCCCCACCTGGAATACTGACCACGCTTATGCTTAGTGACTCTGTACCTTGCTGCTTGTTCCTTACTCTGATTCTGCTTACATCCTGGTGTCCTTACATTCAGCTGCCACTTCACCAGGTAAGGGACTTGCCTTAACCATCAACTGAACTTGGTGTTTCCAATAGTGCAAAAGCTGTACCTGTGTTCATCAGATACCAGCACTCCCACATTATACAGAGGAGATTTGGTGAGGCAATGTAGCTTTCACATACACTATATTACCAAAAGTATTGGGACACCTGTCTTTATATGCAGATGATATTTAATGGCATCCCAGTCTTAGTCCGTAAGGTTCAATATTGAGTTGGCCCACTCTTTGCAGATATAACATCTTGAACTCTTCTGGGAAGGCTGTCCACAAGATATAGGAGTGTGTCTATGGGAATGTTTGACCATTCATCCAAAAGCCAATTTGTGAGGTCAGGCACTGATGTTGGACGAGAAGACCAGGCTCGCATTCTCTGCTATAAGTCATCCCAAAGGTGTTCTATCAGGTTAAGGTCTGGACTCTGTGCAGGCCAATGAATTTCCCCTACCCAAGCTAGTTCATCCATGCCTTTATGGACCTTGTGTGTGCACTGGTGTGCAGTCATGTTGGAACATACAATCTGGGTATGCACGTAATACTTTAAATGTGATCAATCTGCATGTGGTTCTTTTACTCACTGTCCTGTTTCCATCTAGTGACTTCTCTGTATGTGTTGATATCGCCAGGCATTCTTGGTTTGACTAGCCTCACAGCAGGTGCGATCAGATCGGAAGTGATATATATCTTTAATTGTGCTAGTGTGGATGCGTGTCCTGTACTGGTGTACAATAACACCAGCTGGTTGATCAGAAGCTGTACTCCCATTGGGGGATGAGCTTCGAGTTCGAGTCAAACTCATGTTCGACTCGAACATTGCCTGATCGCCTGTTTGGCGAACAACGAACAATTCGAAAAGCCGCGGAACACCCTATTAAAGTCTATGGGAGAGATCTAAAGTGCTAATTTTAAAGGCTAATATGCAAGTTATTGTCCTAAAAAGTGTTTGGGCACCTGGGTCCTGTCCCAGGGGACATGTATCAATGCAAAAAAAAAGTTTTAAAAATGACCGTTTTTTTGGGAGCAGTGAATTTAATAATGCTAAAAGTGAAACAATAAAAGTGAAATATTACTTTAAATTTCGTACCTAGGGGGTGTAAAGTTACCATGTGAAATATCGCATGTTTCCCATACATAGAACTGTCCCTGCACAAAGTTTTATTTCTGAAAGGAAAAAAAGGCATTTAAAACCGGACTTGCGGCTATAATGAATTGTTGGCTCCGGCAATTTCGAGAGAATTCATTCATAAAAAAAAAGGGCGGGGGTCCCCCAAATTCAATTACCAGGCCCTTCAGGTCTGGTGTGGATATTAAGGGGAACCTCGCCGTCAATTAAAAAAAAATGACGTGGGGTTCCCCCCAAATATCCATTCCAGACCCTTTTTTAAAAAAAAAAACAACATTTAAAAAAAAATGGCGTGGAGTTCCCCCAAAAATCTACACCAGACCCCTTATCCGAGCATGTTAACCTGGCCGGCCACAGAAAAGAGGGGGAGACAGAGAGCGACCCCCCCCCCACTCCTGAACCATACCAGGCCACATGCCCTCAACATGGGAAGGATGTCCCCATGTTGATGGGGACAAGGGCCTCATCCCCACAACCCTTGCCTGGTGGTTGTGGGGGTCTGCGTGTGGGGTTCTTATCAGAATCTGGAAGACCCCTTTAACAAAGGGGTCCCCCAGATCCTGGCTCCCCCATGTGAATTGATAATGGGGTAAATTGTACCCCTGCCATTTCACGAATTAAGTGTAAATAGTTGTAAAAAACACACACAGACACTGTAGAAAAAAGTCCTTTATTAATAAAAAATAAATAAAAATACAGCGGTGGTAATCCACTCGGTCCCGGCTCCCTGCTCCAACATTGTCTGTATCCAGCAACGGGTGATCTCCTCTCCGGTCCAGCGATGAGAAGTTCGTCCGGGATCCAGAGCAGCATCGCCGGCCTTCTCTCTCCGCCGGACACCGCCCAGCGAATGACACGGCTGGAGCTTTAACATTTCTTATATTTGTGAGGCCGGGCCTCCGTCACCTGACCCCGTCCCCCTCTGACGCAAGGGGAAAGCAGTGACGTAGCAGAGGGTGCGTCAGAGGGGGAGGGGTCATGTGACGGTGGCCCCGCCTCACAAAAATAAGAAATGTCAAAGCTCCAGCCGTGTCATTCGCTGGGCGGTGTCCGTCGGAGAGAGAAGGTTGGCGATGCTGCTCTGGATCCCGGATAAACTTCTCATCCCTGTACCGGAGAGGAGATCACCCGTCGTTGGATACAGACAATGTTGGAGCAGGGAGCCGGGACCAAGTGGTTTACCACCGCTGGATTTTTTATCTTTTTTGAGCTGGGCACATTTTTTGAGACGGTATGAGGAGTACGGGGGAGGGACATACATGGCTGCCACAATACATAGAAATCCATTGAGCTTACATAATAAAAACCCAAATCTGCCATCCCCTTCAATCCTCTTTTGCAAGCACTCAAAAGAGATCCTCCCAGAGACCAGTACACTAACCCCCCTGGAGTATGGGGAGTGCACTGTGTAGGATATTTGCGAGATCGGAACAGACTAATCGAATGAGGCTTTAAATGCGTCTCCTGGAGACAGATCAGGTGTGGCTGCAGCCCTAATGGGGGGGGGGGGTTGTTGGATGGCCAGGGATTTGCATCCCTTCGGATTTTCTTTTCCTTATCATATTCTTTGAAGCTCCTTGGCCTTTTTCTTTTGTTTACCTAAGAACCGGATACTTTTTTTTTTTAGTCTCTGTCATCTTCTTTTCTTTTTATTTTTTATTTTTATTACTGTGGATTGATTCTAGGTAACACCTAACCAGCGGCGCTTAGACGCTCACCCCCCAGTGGGTATTTGGCGCCTAACCAAGCTTAAAATCAAATCAAATAAATTTTCGATCCCCTTCGATTCCTCTGTTTGTGAGAGGTCTCGGAAGATAAAGAGTATGCGCTAGGGTAGAGACAGGATTACTCGAAGCATATACTTAGAAGTCCGGACCTCTCTATGTACCCGTATATATATATATATATATATATATATATATGTTGTTATTGTATGTTTTTATGAATGTATTTATGTGAATTTGAGAAGTTTTTGTATTTTTATAAATGTTCGTAAAGTGAATTTTTGTAAAGTATGTTAAAGTTTTTATGTGAGAAACAATAAAAATAATTCAAGAAAGTGTGGCTGCAGCCTAGAGAGATACTTAAACATTTCACTCCACTTGGTTTTGTCCCCTAATCCCCTAATATTCCATGAGAGGAGCATTAGCCCCTGAGCACCTAGATTCGCCATTCCCAGTCAGCATGAGACGTAAAGCTAAGGGCCGAGGGGCCCACCATAATACATGGTATCACCAGTCTGACATTCATGTTATACATTAATACCCTATGCAGATAGTATGCACCCCAGCCTGCCCATGTTACCACAAATAATAAACCAAACACATTACACCATCTTGTGGAGGGTATAGGTAATACTATCAGTAAACAGTCACAACAATATCCCACCTAAAATAGGAAGAGGGTTATACTTGGAGAGGGAAAAAGGAAATGTGTATCCTTAAAGTAAACAAAGTGTCTGACCAGCAGGGCCCGCACAAACCCAATAAGTCGGGTCCTCTCGGGACTCTTTTCAAGGGGCTCTTGCGTAGCCTGAGGTGCATGAAGTTTGTTCAAACTTTGCACCATTAAAAGCGACATCAGTATCCCACAGGCGTGCAAAGGTGACGTGCAGAGGGGGAGAAACAAAATAATACATTAAGGACCCTCAGCCTTTTCTTGATGTCAATGAATTTGGATCTTTGTCGCTGCACCTCCGCAGAGAAATCCAGAAATAATCACACCTTGGCGTTGTCCAACTTTAGGTTTCCGGACGTTCTAGCATTACTCAGGATGGCATCCCGGTCCTTGTAGTTTAGCAGACAAAATAGAAGGAACGCGGTGGGGCTCCCTGTGGCGGTGGCCGCGAAGGACTCGATGGGCCCTTTCAGCTGCGAACATAGGGGAAAACGCATTGCTGCCGAATGTGTCCTTTAGACAGGTTTCAATAAAAGCCACTGGGGTTCTTGCCCTCTGCTCTTTCAGGGATACCCACTGCCTGCACATTGTTCAGGTGATTTTCCATGTCCTCTAAGCGCGCTGCGTTATGCCACTGAAGTTACATGCCTGACATCTCTCTGGAGGGGCATGCTATTCATCCTCCAATGTACTCAGTCTGCCCTCTAAAGCAGAAGTGCGTTCCCTCAGCTTTTGCATGTCATGCCTTATGAGAGAGATCTCCCCTTTCATGCCTTTCACTTCCCCCATTAAAGCTGCTATGGAGGAGCTGCATGATGTGACCGCAGCAAGAATATCTCTCAGTGTTGGCTCAGGGTGACATTCTGCTGCGATGAGGCCGCCATATTAGATGCATGAGGGAGAGTACTCACAGTTGAGGAGGCCGTGATGCGTGCAAGCTGGGGAGGGATCCCATCCAGCGATCCCATAACCTCCTTCATCAGCGCTTCCTCCAGATCAGGTGACGAGGATTCATATTGATGGCAAAGAGGTGCTGGGCTGCCTCCTTTTCTGTGTCGGGGTGGCAGGCCGCCATCATGACCAGGGTTGTCCAGCGCCGTTCATGAGGCATGTCTGCTTCTGGACTTAATGGGTCAGAAAATTTGTACCACCGTGGACAGCAGGTAGGTAGGGGAATACAGCGAGCTACAATCCGTAAGGATTCTCAGCGGCGCTAGTGTCTGTGAGTCTTACTCCATTTGCTGCTCGGCCATGCCCCTCGTTATGACCTTTTTCACACTGGCTTGTTTATTACCCTAATAATTGTCCAGAACTGAATTAAAATCATATACCTCTATGGTGTACTCAGTAAGTTTGGGTTAGGGGAACTGCTTAGTGTGTAAAGTTCGACAAACCTCAAAGTGCACTAAGCTTGGGTTTGCCAAACTTGAAGTTGGGGTCTGCAAGATTTACCCTCCCCATTCATTAGCAAATACATACAGAAAGGGAATATACCACATAAAGTGTACGCATGGGCGTCCGCTGAAATTTTTTCAGGGGGGGGGCACTTCGGCAGCAGCAATACAGTCGCATTTAATCCTTTCTTCAAACGCCAACGGCCGAATAGCGCAGCAAAAACGATAGTAAAATGCCGCTTTTTCTGCTTCACTCAATACCCATATAAATATAGCCTAGAGAATGTACAGACCCCCCTTCAGCACAGACCCTCCATTCTGCACATACCCCACCATTCAGGACAGATGGACTCCCCATTATGCACAGACCCCTCCATTTAGCACAGATGGACCCCCCTTCAGCACAGACCTCCCCATTCCGCACAGACCCCTCTATTCAGCACAGACCCCCCTTCAGCACAGACGGACCTCCCTCCCCCATCCCATTCAGTACTTCAGGCAGCAGGTTCCCTCCCCCTGTGTACACATAAACACTGGAGGGGCAGGCGGCTTTACTCTGCTCGCTGTGCCTGTGTGACATCCAATCCGGGACTGCTCAGACAGCCCACGGCCGTGAGACTCTTCAACACCTTTGTGATTTTCCAGGGAGGGTCATTTGCCCCCCCTTGCCCTATGGAGCGGATGCCCATGAGTGTACGTGCACCTATAGTTGCAAAAGCATAAGAGGAAAACAAGCATTCAATTTAGATTTAAGCCTATTGTAAGCCATAAAACAGCCTGACAGGTCTTTGATGCTGACAAATCATGATTTTGCTCCCACATGTGTGGATATAATGGAGACATTTGATATCTTCAGCAGACTCTGGCCTAGCAGAATAACTATTATGCAGGACCCCTATTGAGGAAAAATATGTTGAGGTAGCTGCTCTTTTTCCAAACTATCTCTGATTTGATAGCGTGTTTATGCAGGTCTTTAATGTCATTGGTCTCTTGCACTCATAATATATCCACTTTCTGGGAAAAAAATCTTGCAGGCCCTCTGCAAGATTTTTTATGAGGAGTTATGACATGAATCTGGGAAACTTGATTTAACACTTATAATTCTCTGTCTGGCATCACAAACTAGTTAGAAAATTAGGGAGTAGCACTGCAGTAGACATACCTCTTCCTGGGTACCTGTAAACCACACGTGCAGTCGAGCATATGGGAAGCCATCCTGCTGGTGAAAGGCCATCTTGATGTCCTTCCATTCTGAGTCTGTTTGTGAAACGTGTATGTATTGGAGCACATTATTGACAACGGTGAAATTATTGACCTGCATAAACACTTTGAACGCTTTTGGGTGGTTAGTCCACATACAATTTATAGGTAGTTTGCAAATATTCCTGACCCAAAATATAAAAAAATTGTTAGCAACCTTACAATCCTAGTAACTGTGTAGCAGCATGCAGTGGTGGAACTGACCTTTTCCCCCATAAGCTGTAGCTGTGTGGGCTAGAGGGTGTTTCATCAGGGAGGACTGTGGGAGGACTGCGACTCTGGCTCACAAAAGTAGCCATAGTCGCAGACACAGATCTACCCTGGTTCTCATCATTTCTGGAAAATCGATCCCAGACAGTGAAACTAGGACCGTTCACTTCAGAAGTACGTACTTTGACATGTGGAGTCCCTCAAGGGTCACCCCTGTCGCCCGTGTTATTCAATATTTACCTTTGCCCAATCCTTAAAATTATTAGTAACCAGGGTCTACTCTACCACTCCTACACCGATGATACTCAGCTCTACTTTTGTATAAACAACAAGGACCAATACCTCGGACTAGAAGAATCCCTCACTTTGATAGACAACTGGATGACGGAGAGTCATCTCAAACTCAATGGATCAAAAACAGAACTCCTTATGATCCATGCAAACACAATGAGATCAGCCAGGACAACATGGTCGCCCCCGCCGATATTTGGACAAACCAATACCCCGAGCTCCAAAGTCAAAAGTCTAGGAGTCCGACATGACTATGGATGCTCAAATTGGGTCAGTAGTCAACGGGTCTCACCATCTCCTGCTTCTACTAAGAAGACTTGTGCCCTAGTGTTGAGCAGAATATGCCATATTCGATTTCGCGATATATCTCGAATATATAGTCGAATATTCGAGATATATTCGCTAAATACGAATATTCGTGATATTTTTTGGAAATGAAATGATTGCGAAATTTCGCTATTGCGAATGCGAATGCGAAATTTCGAGAAATGCGTAATGGAGCACTCTGATTGGCTCAGAATATTCGTGATATTTTACAATACAAAATAATTGCAAATATTCGGCAAATGCGGAAGGAGCACTCTGATTGGCTCAGAATATTCGTGATATATTACAATACAAAATAATTGCGAATATTCGAGAAATGCGGAATGGAGCACTCTGATTGGCTCAGAATATTCGTGATATTTCACAATACAAAATAATTGCGAAATTTCGAGAAATGCGGAATGGAACACTCTGATTGGCTCAGAATATTCGTGATATATTACAATACAAAATAATCGCGCGATATCGCTATTGCCGAATAATCGCATTGCGATTTTTCGGCAATATAAAATGATCACTGCAGCTACTCGGCCCAAGGTCTCTAATCATACCAGCAATGCTTTTAGACGTCGATGGGGATCTCTAGGATGTGATCTGTTCTAAAAAAAAAAAATTGAAAAAATACGAATATTCGAAATAGCGAATATTCGCCGCGATATTCGAGTTATTCGCGAATACTCGAATATGCAATATTCGTAGCGAATATTCGCAATGCGAATATTCATGAGCAACACTATTGTGCCCTTCATTCTGGAAAAAGACACCGCAGTAGTAGTAGGTACACTAATAAACTCCAAGCTCGACTATGCTAACTCCCTATACCTAGGTCTCCCAAAATACCAGATCGCCCGTCTGCAAGTCATCCAGAATACAGCAGCGCGACTGGTAACAGGCAAAAAACCCTGGGAATCTATCTCCCACCCTGAGGTCCCTCCATTGGCTGCCCGTCAAGGACCTAATCACATTCAGGGCCCTCTGCCTGACACACAAGTGTGTACAAGGCATCGCCCCCCAATATCTATGTGAGAAAATAAAATCCCACAACCCCAACCGTGTCCTGTGATCAGCCAAACAAAATGTACTACAAATCCCCAAGGACCGTTACTAGAGCAAAGGAGAATGAATATTTGCAGTCCAAGGACCTCGATCATTGAAACTCATTACCAACTCATTTACGAACGGAAGAGAATCACCAGGCCTTCAGAAAGAAACTCAAGACCCATCTTTTCTGAAGGCTTAATAGAAGGAAAATGGATACCAAGCGCCTTGAGGTGATTCAGTTCGCATTTGTAGCGCTATATAAGTTATTTACCCACTCAGAATGTCAGCCTGGGAGGGCTGTAGAGAAGTTAGCCTGGAGAGCTAGCGGAAAGGGGCATCTTCAGCCAGACAGGCTGACAGTGCCTGAAGAGGCAGTGCTGAAAATGTGTTAACTGTGTCACCCTACCTGTTCTCCAAGTAAGGGCTGCGAGTCCCTGCCTAAATGGGCCTTTGCTACAAAACCACACAACAGGATAACATAGCTGGGTTTCTGCAAGCAAGAGTGTGCTGGAGGAAGAAGCACTGTATATAGGAGAAGCGTCCCTGACGTTTGTTCTGAAGTCAAGTGGCCATCCTATAATGACATTAGGAGGAAACACATACACAAAATTGGTATATCATTCAGCGCTAAACCATCTGATGAAAAAGATTAAAGTTTAACATTTAAATAAAAAGGCATGCATCTGCATGCTGATACATAAAGGTGCAACCATGTGAATGGTGGGTGGATTGAAAGTTCTGAGGGATGGACCCCTAAGGCCCTGTACACACGAGGAGACTTGTCCGATGAAAACGGTCCGCGGACCTTTTCCATCGGACATGTCTCCTGGGATATTTTGGTCTGATGTGTGTACACACCGTCAGACCAAAATCCCCGCGGACAGAGAACGCGGAGACATGGCGGTGACGGTGACGCGACGACGTGCGCAAACCAGGCAGTTCAATGCTTCCACGCATGCGTCGAATCAATTCGACGCATGCTGGGGATTTCGGTCTGCTGGTTAGGCGTACTAACCAGCGGAGCATGCTTAGAAACTTTTGTCTGCTGGAAACCTGTCCGCTAGGCCGTACACACGATCGGACATGTCCGCGGAAACTGGTCTGCGGACCAGTTTCAGCGGACATGTCTCCTCTTGTGTACGCAGCCTTAGTCTCTAAATGGAGGCTGTAAAGGAAGGGGGGCTGCTTCAGGTGTGGGCTGGGGAGCCCAATCACTGTGAATGAAGAGTTGGAAGTCCGCACCATTATCTAATCTTCTTCCCTCCCTCTCATTGGATGGCCCCCAGGACCCCCCCTCTCTCCCCAGTTCATGCTGTCCCCGAAAATACCCACCCAGGGCAATTTCACATATGTGCACAGGGTATCTGGTTTGCAACAACAGACATACACGCAATTGCTCCCACACATGTGTAATTTGCCATGTGCAACTGTATACAGTAACTATATACCAGGGATATAGCGGACCTCCAGCTGTTGCAAAACTACACGTCCCATCATGCCTCTACCTCTGGGTGTCAAGCTTTTGGCTCTCAGAGTCTTGCAATGCCTCATGGGACTTGTAGTTCTACAACAGCTGGAGGTCTGCTAATTGCATATCCCTGCTATATACCATCTCTCTCTATATACTATAAGTCATTTTGAATGATGTTTTTCATTAAGTTTATCTAGTATGTTCTTTTTCCACATTCCCATTTTTCCGTACACATAACATTTCTATTTCACTTCCAATTTTTTTTTCCTCTTCCTGGTAATTTTTTTATTTAATTTTTTGTATTTTCAATAAACCTTATAGACCCTTATGAATTCTCCAATGTGTATGTGTATTTATATGTATACACATGTATCACTGTTGCATCTAGTTAATTTTATGCATCCTTTTCACCTTTTTTACAACAAGGTACACACTCAGGGATTTACCCATCTAAGACCTATTCCATCAAATGTTCCTTTTATCCAAACCGACAGGTAAAGTTATTTCTCATTTTCATCTATATATATATATATATATATATATATACAGTATATATATATATATATATATATATATATATATATATATATATATATATATAATATATACATTTCATACATATTTTATATATTTTTTATATATATAAACTCACATATTTTTCATGTATATATTACACATATAAAAATGCATTGTTTACTGTGAAAATGACAATTGCTGTTTAGGAGTTAACCACTAGGGGGCACTGTAGGGGTTAAGTGTGACCTCATATGTGTTTCTAACTGTAGGGGGGCAGGGCTGGACATGTGACGTCATTGATTGTCTTTCCCTATATCAGGGAACAGACGATCAATGACACTGCCACAACGAAGAACAGGGAAGGTGTGTTCACACACACCTCTCCCCGTTCTTCAGCTCCGATGACCGATCGCGGGACAACAGAGGCAATCGGGTCCCGCGGGCGCGGTCACAGAGCTTCGGACCGGGTTTGCGTGCGCGCAGTCGGCGGCACGCTTGCGACCCCACAGCTGGGCTTAAAGAGACACATACAGGTACGTGATTGTGCCCAGCCGTGCCATTATGCCGATGTATATTGGCATGAAGGGTCCTTAAGAGGTCTCTAAGTCGTATACTTGCTTTTTAACAATTACAGCATATAGCTTTTTAATTATTATCTTCCCAGCTGACACCATTAATTGCGGCTCAGAGTGGGTTAATTGTATCCTGTATATAAATGTGACGTGACTAAGGATCAGCTGATGAAGAAAGTGACTCCGTGCCTTTGAAACACGTTTAGGACAGTGTGTGTGCGGCTCCCCAGTTTGACAGCCATGGACCACTCCCACCCAGAGACACACAGCCTAAGTCTCCATGAGGCTTACCAAGGCTCCAGCTGTGGCACACATCACTCGTGGATCCCTCAATAGAGACTACCCAGTGGTCCTCCTGTGCTCCTGTGAAACTGCACATGAAAGCTCCCATCCGCTCTAGCACTCAGCTAGTGTTCCAACATTTTTCATGCAAGTTTTTAGTGTTGTTTTATACTTTTACACTGAATACATTTCTAAGCTGTTTAAAGGATTGGCTTGGCGCTTCTCTTGCCTCCTTGGGCATCCCATAATACCCCTTATCCCCATCCAAATTCATTACCCTCAATAAATAACAAAAAACAAAGTCAGAGACTGTTCTCTGACTTTGAGTGACTGTCAAAATGTGGTGGGTCTGGCTGTGCAGGGTGGGGGAATCCCAGTTACTTGCAGCTTCTTAGGAGGGGTGCGCTGCAACCACAAAAAGACAATTACATTTCAAGAGGTAGCCTAGTTTCACATTAAATAATTTCTTCAGGACCTTATAATCTTGGTGGCAAAAAGGAAAAGCATAACTGAAAAAAACACATATAATGAATGTACATGTATTTTTGAATGATATCACATTCAAAATTGAGGCTATGATCTATGTCAATTACACATTGCTTCCTTAGTGCATGCAAAGAATCGATGACCCAATGGTGAGTGCTCACATTATCGTTTCTATGGGTAATCCATTTACTTTGTACTACATAATACTTCACGTGTGGGTACCAGATATACAACTTGAAAAAAAATACAAAATGGGGTGGGATCCTCTATCAGTACAGAAATAGGTGTTCTATTTATGATGATAGCATTACAAACTCCCAACATCAAAGATACCCGGTATGGATACAAAAATCCACCGCTGGAGGTAATGTAACGGTCACCACCATTTATGATCTTCCATCCACCCAAGACAGCTTATATGACACTCCGACAAACCAGCAGACACGATCCATTCCCCCAGAATTAAGACGAGACACGCTCCTATCTCCCTGGTTTCAGGGATTCAGTTCGCATGTGCCGCGCTATATAAGTTTTCATTCATTCATTCATTCATTCATTCAAATGAATGAAAGAATGCTTTAATGGTACACTCTCAGGTTTTTATACAATTCAAGCATGAAAGGAACAAAGAAACTCTCCACCCCCCTCATCACACACTGGGGCTTTAATACACCTTCAGATGGGCTAATTACTAATCAGTATGCAGACATTTCGGCAACGGGCTGACATTTTTAACATGACCTAATTACTACACCTGAGAAGTCACATTCCACATCTTAGACAGACGTTCTGTCTCCGCATACTGCTTGACAAGTTCCATTCCACATCTTAACAGTGTCATTAGTATTACACAAAGGAAAGGTCTTAGGAGCAGACCTGAATTAACACCTCAAAAGCATGTGTCACCACATTGAATGAAACATTGACCTTTGCAGACTTGATTAACATTTCAACAGCCTTACACAATGGACAATGGAATATCTTAGGAGTCTATTGACCTGGTGTTGGTCAACATTAACCAACAACTTGTAATATCTCAAGATATCCTGCAATACATGAATTATCAGTAATGTCCCATCTCATTTAATTTATGATATAATTTATCAGCCACCCTATGGCCCTATTGGACATAGGGTAAACCTAGACATAAGAGTCATTGGTGACGCTGGCACAGGAGCACCCCGCATCCCTCAAAAGTCTCTGGGTGTCACAGGACATTCTGTTACAGGTAATATCACATCATGTCCACAGTCGGAATGGATATTTTCTACTACTGCACCCCTTACAATTAGCCCCTTGAAAAAGACACATAATAGCTGCACCAATAATTTGATCCTAATCTCAGAAAAGAGGCGGACCAAAATCTTTTCAAACCATCAACAAACTGCATATCTTCCACTTAATGAGCAAGTGGACCCTTCACCGCCTTTCCTCGGGCAAACAATACTTGGCCTCCAATAAAGCCAAATTGGCACCAAACCAGCATGCCACTTAGATGAATATTTCCCCATAATGGCCACTGAATCCTCCAATTACAGATAATCTCTGATTGTATTGTTAATCTATAGGGGCTACCCAGCCTAACTGTCTGCATTAAAAAGAAGAGGAGGAGAAAGCAGCTTATGTGAGTGGTTCATGAGAAACATAAATCCAACCACAGGCATATGCAGTGAATTGGCAAATATACCGTATAAACAGGCAGATTTATGGATGATCCATCCATTCTAAGCAACCATTGATAACATGCTAAACTAGTGCTTAAATCAGTACTTATAATTTCGTAGCATTCATAATTACATTTTATTTTGTTTAACCTCTTTAAACTTCCTTCTTCAAAATAATAGGGAGCCCTCTCAAGCCCACTCATTCCAGCCATTAGTTTAGAACACTCATTAAGTCAAGTGAGTGAAATAAAGTAGGAGTTGCTAGCGTGACATACAAAGAACACAGTAATTTTTGCTGAGCCTTAGTAAAAAAATATAATTTATATCAACATGATGCTTTCAGTGTAAAATATTTAATAGTTTTAAATGCATACTTGATGATATGTCCACTGCCGTGGCACAGTACATTTATTTACACAATATGCCATAATTAGTTTTTTTTTTTCTTTTAATTATATGCATTAGATAAACATAATAAAATAAAATTCAACGTCTAAATGCCAAAATGATTGGTTTATATAGGGCACAGACTGACATGGACATTTGGTACTTTAGTCTGGGATTTTGATGCAAGTGGGGTTGTCATCTAAAGGTGGTTTTCATTCATATGCTGCTTTCAGAAGAGTCATCCTATAAGGACCTAAAAAACATAAACCAGTAAATAATGACTATACCGCTTTATGAAAGCAAAGCAGTAAAGGTGAGCTCCAGATCTCTGATTTAAAAATAATTGAGCTTAACATCCAGGTCCTACATCTGATTTGCATCTGTAGATATCTGTTGACCAATTTAATGGATCAGATCTGCCAAAATCTGCTTGTTTCCCCCTAAAGGGGATCCAGCTTCAGATATGTTTTTAATTTACATTTTTAAGTGAGTACATAGGCAACATGTACACAAAGAAGTTAGAGGTATTTATTATTTCTCATAGAGATTACAATATCTTTATTTGTTTTCAGAAGGATGGCACTGTCTTTATCTAAGCATTATTCAGGATCTACTTCCTCAACTGAGATGCTTGCTCAAAGGCAACACGACTATGGTAATTCTGGCACCTGTTAACAAATATCTGACAAGGATCATCCCTTGCTGTATATTATGACATGTAAGGCTGCGTACACACGATCAGTCCAAACCGATGAAAACGGACTGAAGTTCAGTGTCATCGGTCTAAACCGACCGTGTGTACGCCCCATCAGTCTGTTGTCCTTCAGTCCAAAAATTTGAAACTTGCTTTAAAATCCGACCAATGGACACCTACCGATTGGTCAAAACCGATGGTGAGTATGCATTGGTTCAAAACCCACGCATGCTCAGAATCAAGTTGATGCATGCTTGGAAGCATTGAACTTCATTTTTTCTGCACGTCGTTGTGTTTTACGTCACCGCATTCTGACACGATCAGTTTTTGAACTGATGGTGTGTACGCACATCAGACCATCAGACCATCAGTCTGTGAACCGATAAAACTGAACTTCAGTCCATTTTCATCAGTTTGGACTGATCGTGTGTACAATGTCTTAGGCCTCGTACACACGAGCAGACAGATTTGTTCAAATCTGTCTGTCCGACAGATTTGAACAAATCTGTCTGCTGGGATTTTGGTTTGCTCGCGTGTACACACGAGCAAACCAAAATCCCCGCCAGCAGACAGCGCGCTGACGTGTCGGTGACGTGGCGGTGCCGTTGACGCCGCCACGTCACCGCACCAGGAAGTAAAACACTTCCGCGCATGCGTCGAAACCATTCGGCGCGTGTGCGAGAAGACATGTCTGCTGGTTAGCGTACTAATCAGCAGACATGTCGGGCGGACGGGTTCCCAGCCGACAGATTTCAAAGCATGCTTTGAAATCTGTCGGGTGGCCAAATCCGTCTGTTAGCCCGTACACACGATCGAATCTGTCTGCTGAAACGGTCTAGCAGACCGTTTCCAGCAGACAGATTTGATCGTGTGTAAGAGGCCTCAGAGGTTTATTTATCCCTGTCCTGTAAATGCTGTGATAGGCCCTGTACACACGGCCGAGAAACAATGTGCGTTAAAAACAGGGGTTTTGTCCGCACGCATTTGCAAACGTGCGTGCGGACAAAACCCCTGTTTTTAACGCACATTGTTAGACAGGTTAATTGGTTGTTCTGCTAGCTGGTCGGTAAGTAGGCTTGGTTATTCCCTGGGCATTCCCCAGGTTCTTGTTGTTATCTGCTTTAGCCTTCCATTGCTACTTACTGTGATTGCCAGCCATAGATGGGGGCGGTGGATACGTTTTGTTTCACCTGTGGTGTTTATTTTGGTCCAGCAGTGCACCAACACCTTTGCAGCCATTGTGCTATATGCTGGGTGCTTGGTGTGCTTCTGTACCTTTAAGGAGGGGTGGCTCCCCTTCAGTCCACCTGCCCCTATATATCCATTAAAATACATGTGCCTCCATTGTGAGGACACTCACTGTTAGTGTTAGGACCACAGAATTATGGGGTGCCTTGGCGCGGCTCTGTGGCTCACGCATGCGTTTGCAAATGCGTGCGGACAAAACCCCTGTTTTTAACGCACATTGTTAGACAGGTTAATTGGTTGTTCTGCTAGCTGGTCGGTAAGTAGGCTTGGTTATTCCCTGGGCATTCCCCAGGTTCTTGTTGTTATCTGCTTTAGCCTTCCATTGCTACTTACTGTGATTGCCAGCCATAGATGGGGGCGGTGGATACGTTTTGTTTCACCTGTGGTGTTTATTTTGGTCCAGCAGTGCACCAACACCTTTGCAGCCATTGTGCTATATGCTGGGTGCTTGGTGTGCTTCTGTACCTTTAAGGAGGGGTGGCTCCCCTTCAGTCCACCTGCCCCTATCTATCCATTAAAATGCATGTGCCTCCATTGTGAGGACACTCACTGTTAGTGTTAGGACCACAGAATTATGGGATGCCTTGGCGCGGCTCTGTGGCTCACGCATGCGTTTGCAAATGCGTGCGGACAAAACCCCTGTTTTTAACGCACATTGTTAGACAGGTTAATTGGTTGTTCTGCTAGCTGGTCGGTAAGTAGGCTTGGTTATTCCCTGGGCATTCCCCAGGTTCTTGTTGGTACACCCAGAAAGCTTGTCCTGAAAATCTATATGTGTGTGCAAATAAAAAAAAGTTTAATGGACAGCACTTAATGTTTTTTTTTTTATATATATACAGACTTGAAAAGTGAATGAAAGGTCCATGTTAACAAAATCATTTTGACACATCAGGCTGAGATACCCTTGAATTGTACAAAATGTTTCAAATGTCCAAGTCCTCTTAGAGAACAATGAGGTCATGTCAACATATTCAGTAGCAATAGTGCAAAGCAAACAGTGAAATTGTTGCATAATTTTGCCCAAATTTCTTGGACCAAACTAAAGAGGAAGTACACCCAAAACTAATATGTATTGCCAAGTTTTTTTGAGATTGAAGTTAAGGCAGATGTCAAGCCTAAAGGATTCTTCTTGTAAAATGTAGTGCTAGGCAAGAATTATGTGAATATACCATGTAATACTCAAAGATTTGTTCAACATTACCTTTATATCCTATGTGTTCCAGCAGTCACTTGACAACTATTTAAGACTGAATGAACAGAATTGGGGCATAAAACATTGTCAGTGTCCTGGACTTCAGTTTCCATTACACCTTTCAAAACAACTCCTTCCTTCACTTAAGCTAGCTTTGCGCTTTAGTTTGATCGTTTGTTCAATTTTCTAATTATTAGTGGGGTCAAATTTATTTTCGTTGATTCGAAATTCGTAATTTTGTTAGATAATAATTTTCGTTTAATGGATTCGTAATTTTGTACTTTCATAAATACATTGCGGCGCGGTCATTCGCAATCTCGTATTTTAGTTTCATTTTCAACACGTGGCTAATCCATATTAAGATAGACTTTCTCTTAAGCCCCGTGCACACGGTCAGACTTTTTGCAAACAAACTTCAAAATGAGCATTTTCAAAAAAATCCGACCGTGTGTACGCTCCATCAGACAAACTTTTTTTGGTTTCAAAAGTCCGGCCAACTCCCTTCGGACAAAAATCCACAGAAAAGGTTTTTTGAAGTCCGATCGTGTGTACGGGGCTTTACACTGTCCAATGTGACTCAGCACAAAAGAGATAAGCTGATTGGCTAAGATATTAAGTAAGATACATCACTCACTAACTACACTGCTCAGTGCCCATTCGAAAGAACAATATGAGTACACAAATTTACGAACAGACAAAGAAACAGATTTACAAAACACACAAATGAAAATACGAACAAACAAATGAAAATACGAACAGCCAAAGGATTTAAAATACGGAATGTAAATCGTTCGTTATAGATGTCATTTTCGTTCTTTTGCTGTTTCGGTGTTTTGATACCTAGTAAGATTGTCCAATCGTACGTTCGTATTTTCGCTTGTTCGTTATTTTGCTTATTCGTAATTCCGTAATTTTCATATTTTGGTTCTTTCAGCTATTCGGATGTTCGAATTGATCCTAATGTACAAATACTAACAAATTTGTACGAAAAATCATTTGTTACGAATGGAAACGCACGTGTCTACTGATTTCAACATCACCGAGTCTGTCTGGGATTACATGAGCAGACAGAAGCATTTGAGGCAGCCTACATCCACAGGAGATCCAGTTTTTTTAAATGTTTGGAACAATCTACCAGCTTACCTTCAAATACAGTGTGCAAGTGTACCTAGAACAATTGATGCTGTTTTGAAAACAAAGTGTGATCACACCAAATAATGGTTTGATTTGGATTTCTCATCTGTTCATTTACTTCCTATTTTGTTAGTTGATACAATTAAACTTATACTTATATTTTTTAAATAATTCTTAATTTACAGCACAGTACTGTGCCTTGCAATATCATCATTTTTCAAAAGTGGTCCATAAATAATTGTATACAATTTTTTAATTTAACTAGGCATAAATTTTAAGTGACCAGCAGGCAATTGCATAATATGTTTCGTCCCCATTATTGTCTTTAGCTATACTAGGTTGCTTGTTAAAGTATGACTAAAGGCAAAGTGGAGTGGAGAGGGATTAGAACACACACCTGGCATATTTTTTTGCTGACTTGGTACTCATTAGGGAGATCCACCCTCTATATTTGTCATACTTATCATTATCACTAAAAGTGAAAGAAAATCCCACATTTGGGGACACTGACAGTGGGGCGGTGTGGCTCTTGTTCTGGATGAACATCATAAGACGGCACCCAGAACGGCCGCTCTCGTGTGCCCCCGGGGCACACAGTGATAGCGGTCGGGCTGTGTTTCTAGCACACGGTGCAACCCTGGTCTCTGTAAAAAGCTGCGCCCATGGCTTTTTAACCATGTGATCGGCTGTGTCCAATAACAGCCGTCACATGGAGATGTCGTTAATCTGCGCTCCTTGCCTCACACTGACAGAGTGTGAAGAGAGGAGAGCCAATCAGCAGCATCTCCTTACAGATTACATCTAAGCATGTAATCAGGACACTAATAGTGCCCTGATTACAATAAAGCGCTCACAGTGCCAAAAGTGAGTGCCCACCAGTGCCAGCAGTGTGCCGACCAGTGCCATCTAATCAGTGCCCATAAGTGCCGCCTCATCAGTGCCACCTCATCAGTGCCCATCAATGCAGCCTATTGCCGCGTACACACGGTCGTTTTTTGCGATGAAAAAAAACGACGTTTTTTAAAACGTCGTTTAAATTGATCGTGTGTGGGCAAAACGTTGTTTTTTGTCTTCAAAAAAACGACCAAAAAAAATTCCAACATGTTTGAATTTTTTGTGTCGTTTTTCAAAACGTCGTTTTTTGTTTCACAAAAAGTCACCGTGTAGCAAAACCGTCGTTCAAAACGACGTTTTTCAACCCGCGCATGCCCAGAAGCTAGTTATGAAGCGAGCTTCAATGGAAAAGAGTGGTGAACGTAACCTCGCTTTTTGTGAAAAAACGATGGTGTATATGCAAAATTGTCTTTGAAAAGTGACGTTTCAAAAACGTCGTTTTTTACTTCACAGAAAACGTCGTTTTTTTTTCATCGCAAAAAACGACCGTGTGTACGCGGCATTACGGTGCTGTCTCATCAGCACCCATCAGTGAAGGAGAAAAATGACTTTTTTTACAAAATGTACTGACAGAGACTAAGAAAACCTTTTTTTTTTTAAATATTCAGTCTGTTTTTTTTCTGGGAGGGTGTTAAAAACACAGAAGTGATTGAATACCACCAACAGAAAGCTCTGTTTGTGTGAAGGACATGATAAAAATGTCATATGGTTGCAGTATAGCATGACCGCGCAATTGTCATTCACAGTGTGAAAGCGCTGAAAGCTGAAAAATGGCCTGGTCAGGAAGGGGGTGTAAGTGCCCTGTATTGAAGTAGTTAAGTAAATTTCTCTTTTTGGTATAATATTTTAGCTACGTCCAAGTATTTTCAGCATGTTACAATCGTAACCTAATTACAAAGCTCCCAGTATTTAAGTGCAGTCAAACTTGCTGAAGATATTAAAAAAAAAAAAAAAACTTTTGCAGCTTGAAGCAGACTTTAATTGTGTTACTGAACACAGTGAATCAAAAGACAACAATGCTCTTGTACGTTTAGCCACTGGAACAAAAATGGTCTCAGATTTTCTATGGGGCTCAAAAGAAGAAATAGATTCATCTCAGCCTTCCTATTCAAAATCTTCTGAATAGAATTTCCCTGAAGTTTACCATTTCTTTGGCCCAAATGCAACATTTTTCATGGTTTTAGAACTGTTGTTGCACAAAGAGACCAAATGTGGACATTGTTTACAGTGAAGAGAAGCCAAAAAAAAAAATCCTTTAGTAGTGTCTGTTCACTCTACAGCTGGATAGTGTAAGTCCAGCTAGAAGGTGCAATGTATATTTTTCAGTATTTGATCCGCCTTGTAGAAACGAAATATCGCAGAAGTAAGAGTGACAGCAGGAGAAAAAAATGTGTATAAAAAAATGAGACAGACATTTCTTAATTTAGGATAATTCCCTAACGTGTGTCATTGTATCCTGTCAGCTTTAATAGAGGAAATTCAGTAACTGAGAATTATGAATAATATTTCCTTATAAGATTAATGTTGCAATAGTAGAGCAACCAATAATTTATTGTTTTCTTTTAATTAGTCATGCAGAAAATAAACCTCATCCGTACATCTGTACCATATTTAGATTAACTCATAGCAGTTTAGCAGTTTGTGTAGAATTCAGGTAAGCTAAAAAAAAAAGTGAAAAAAAAAAAACTGTTATATTAGCTTTTATTGCTTGTAGTTTTCAACACAGATTTTATAGCATAGACACTGACAACCAACCTTTGTGTAGCCCTAAATGTTAGACATGTGCAGACTGGAATATTTCGTTTTGTTTTTTTCGTTTTCGTTTGGAAAATAAATGTATTTAGTTACTCCCGAAAATTGTTTTGATTTATGTCGTTTTCGTTGCTTTGTCGAATTTTCGTCATTCAATTCGACAAAGCATCGAAAATCGTCGTTATGAATACATTGAATAGGTAGAAATTGAACAACGAAAATTCGACGATTTTCGATGCTTTGTCGAAATTTTGTTGTTCGATTCCTACCTATATTCACTGGGTGAGACACCCTAGTTTCGACTCTCCAGTCAGGAACACTTCTAGCCGTCATAACAAAAAAGGCGGTAGGAATCGGTTTAGGGGTAACACATCGGACTATAGGACACCTGTCCACTACAATCAGGGCCACCGTGACTATGAAGGATCACCAAGGAGGACTGGTGGTTATGTGGCCCCATATGGCCCTGGTCCATATCCATATCAATATCCTCCTGGTTACACCCATAATAGATTTTTACCCTTACAAGAGGTTCAGGGTGGCCCTATGGGGTATCAACAACCCCACTCGAGTTATGATCACCATGGCTCAGATGGCCAGCCCAATAAGGATTTTCAGTGGGGCGTGAGAGGCCAAAAAAGGCCTTCAGATCCAAAAGAGGCAACAGGGGAGGCAGGAGACATCAGAGGAAAAAAGAGAAAAATGTAGTGGGGTCTGGACTGTTTAATCTCAGTGGGAAAGACCTTACTACTGATGAACTCGCTGTTTTGGAGAAGGGTTTCAAATTTGCCCCTCCCAACAAGCTTAGCAAGTTTGACACCTTCATTGATGTTCATAAATTTGTTCGAAAAATTCATATACAGAGACATTTTATTTCCAACACATCACCTTTCATGGAAAGAGCGGCAACGTCAGGGACGGTTCATTCTAGTCTCTCCAATCCGTCGCTATCCAATCCCCCAGTTCCAGTGGGGTCTTCGGTCAATATATTCAAGGACCTAGTTCTTAAGGACCTTGAGTCTTTGGCCGTTAAGAAGTTTTATAACCATCCCCTACCCAAGGAAGGTTTCCAATCCCTATGTAACCGTAAAGACCTCGTCGTGCGTCCTGCCGATAAGGGGGGTGGCATAGTCATCATGGACAAAAATAATTACAATAATGAAATGAATCGCATTCTTGGCGATTCTGATACATATTTTTTGTTACCTAACAATCCTACCAATAAATACAAAAATGAATTGGTTGACATAGTGTCAAAAGGCTTTAGTTCACTTATCTTGAACAAGAAAGAAAAGGCATATTTGGTGCCTGCAGCCCCCAGAATTCCCACACTATACCACTTACCAAAGATCCATAAAGACCTGTTGAATCCACCTGGTAGGCCTATTGTAAGTGGCATTGATTCGATAACGTCACGTATAGGACGCTACATTGATTCTTATTTGCAACCCCTAGTGAAAGCAACACCATCCTATTTAAAGGATACCACTTCAACTATTAAGCTGTTAGAAGGGATTGAGATTAAGGGTGACTACCTTCTTGCTACCGCCGATGTAGCATCCCTATACACCTGTATCCCCCACCAACTTGGAATAGAAGCTGTTAAACTTTTTCTCGATCGCGAACATACCATTGTAGAAGCGCAGAAGCAATTTATTATTGAGCTACTAGAATTCGCAACCACCCACAATTATTTCTGGTTCGATCAGAAATATTATCTACAGACACGTGGGGTGGCAATGGGGGCCAAGTTTGCCCCCAGTCTTGCCAATCTTTTCATGGCCAAATGGGAGGAGGACGTCGTCTATCATGATCAACATCCGTCCCTCGTCCTTTGGGCGAGGTACATTGATGACGTCCTCCTCCTATGGGATGGTTCGCGACAGAGCCTAGAGGAATACTTTTCATTTCTTAACACCAATGAACGTGGTATTTCATTCACTTTCGATTCCAGTCCTGTGAAGATCACTTTCCTAGACTTGGAAATTGAACTGGAATCTAGAAGTTTTACATTTCGGACCCACTTCAAGGCAACCGATCGGAACAGTTTTATTCCAACTGATAGTTGCCACCATAGAAGTTGGCTCAATTCTGTTCCACGTAGCCAGTTTCTCCGTCTACGGAGGAATTGTACAGACGATGATACCTACTTTTTACAGGCATCTATGCTTAAAAGTAGGTTTGTTGAGAAAGGGTATAACATCACAGCAGTAGATCTAGAGCTACAGAAGGTAGCACTAATAGAACGAAGTACACTCTTGATGGATAAAACCCCACGAGAACCTGATGATTCTTTGAAGTTCTCTATGATTACTTCATATTCTAACCAGCACAGAGACATCAAGTCCATTATCGACAAACATTGGGATGTACTTAGGAGCGATAAAGTGTTGGGGCCCAATTTACCAGAGAGAGCTAAAATCATTTTTAGAGGAGCTCCCACCCTTAGAAACCGAATTGCTCCCAATATTGTCGATCCACCCTGCCGCCCAGTGTTCTTTCAGGATATGAAGGGGTATTATCCATGTAAAAAGTGTAGTGTTTGCTTGGTAAATACTAATGGGAGATCGAAATCGTTGGAATTCAGGTCCACCAATACAGGTCGCAGTTACCCCATCAAGTCTTTCTGCACTTGTGCCACCACTCATGTGGTGTACCTTATCACCTGCCCGTGCGGAAAACAGTACGTTGGCCGCACTATACGGGCCTTTTCCGTACGGGTAGGTGAACATGTTGCCAAAATTTTTGGTGGGAACACCAAACATACTGTCCCACGACACTATAGAGAATGTCATTTACGCAATCCCACAGGTACTCAATTTCTGATAATTGACAAATATGTACCACCTTGGAGGGGAGGAGCCAAATTGAGAGGGGTTTCCCAACTTGAGGTTTATTGGATATATGAACTGCGTACTTATGTCCCACATGGCCTCAATGTCGAGTGGGACATAAACGCCTTCATTAATAAAGCCTGAAGTTTTTTAGATATATTATGTGCCTTTGCTCTATTTTGGCTTCAAGACATATTAATTCAATATGTATAAACTTACATTTTTTAGCCAATTTTTATTATTTTATTTCATAGTGTTTCAATTTATCTCAATTTCATGGTGACACTATTGTCAAGTGTGCATTATTTATTCATGTCATTTGTTAGTATTATGTGGCTCTGTATAAGATTTGCATGTTTACATTGGCAGGTCATTCTCTTTTTCCTGCACGTGTTTTTTATTTTATATACCATAAAATCCCCTGATATGGACATCACATAGTTGGGATTTTTTATTCCTTCTATAGTCTCCATATGCCCCGTCTTGTTTGCCTGTAGGTGTGACGTGTAGTTTGTTGTCACGTTCTGTGATGACAGTCTCCGGCCCCAGCATCCTGGACTGTGTCACGTGACTTCTCTGTGTTTACACGTACGATGTTGCGCTCCAGCCTCCCTTTCCGGCGTGAGGCTTGAGGCGCACAGCGTCGTGTGGTATATGGGTAGACACACTTCCTGTCACCTGCTTGATGCGCTTGCCTATGACACGCAGCAGAATGTCCGCGCGATCGACGCTGCGTTCCAGCCTGGTCCTGTGAGGCGAGGCTTGGAGCGCACGCCGACAATGTCCCTATCCATCTGGTAATCAATTACCAATCGATTGAAGCTGGAGCCGCGATCGTGATAAGGGGGCATAGGTATATATTGTGAGTAGTCACAGCAGTGGGTCAGCACCCCAGATGATGATCTTTGGATCGAAACGCGTCGGGTTTCCAGCTGATTCTACTGCTTAACTGTATGATGCTTTGATTTGTCCACTTAAATGTGAGTGTAACCTTTTATGCTTTGAAACCTTTTAGTAAAGATTTTAAACGGTATCACACTATGTCCGCATTTATTTTTTCCTCCCCTGGCTGTTACACATTGAGCTCTTTGGATCCTATGTAAAGAGCCTATGTTCCATGTATGCTGATCCTGACACCATATAACTATCCCTTGGCTCCCATTCATCATATGAAGAGTCGATCTGCTTTGAGATTTCGTTCACATCTTATCATTGGGAGGTCTATTGCCTGGCTGTCATCATAACATATGCCTTAGTGACTCATTAAGTGTACGCTTAGCTGAGTCCACACTTTCCGGTAAGCCCCCTCAATTACCTTGGTGGTGGATCTACTATCAACACTTTTTCCATTGTTGTCACATCTATTTGGACACTTAGATTGGGACACTTTTTTTCATTTTTATGAACTATTTTTGGGCCTTAATGTCACATTCTAAATGTATACACTTTTGAATTGTCACTCCTTACCACTCATATGATACTTCACTGTATGATATATTTTATTTTCACATAATTTTAGCGCTACACTTTTTTGTTTACATCACTTGTTTTTGTGCAGAATTGATCCAATTCTGTAGTGTTTAGCAGCTTTTTTTATGTTTTATTGGGCAGCGCGGTGTTATATGTACTAGTGTGTATATATATATTTTCTATATATTCACTGTATCCACTGTGAATAGGTAGGAATCGAACGACGAAAATTCGACAAAGCATCGAAAAACGTCAAATTTTCGTCGTTCAATTTCTACCTATTCACTGTATTCAGGACGATTTTCGATGCTTTGTCGAATTAAACGACGAAAATTCGACAAAGCATCGAAAATCGTCGGATCTGAACGAAAACAAAAATAAAGCATTATTTATGTCGGATCTTTCAGTTTTCTTTTCTTGCGCTTTCATTTTCGTTTATTAAAACGATAACGAAAATACCCGATTTTCAGACGAAAATGCATTCTAACGAAAACAAATGCACATGTCTATTAAATGTAAGCATAACTATAACTATAATAAGGCTTACCTATAGGTAGTGTAGTGCACTATTTAGGAGATATTTAGTGTACATGCAGCCAGTGACATCACTGGTGCATGCACTGTGAAGGAACGGCCCACCCATCTCTCCCACGGCGCATGCATGGGAGAGACGTCATTGTTGCTCTGACTCGCCACACAGACAGAATCTGCAAACATGAAAGCAAGACAGGTGAAGATTGAAGTGGCCTCCGGTGATGAAATTGAATCACTGGAATGCTTTGTTTTCAGCTAAGCTTCACATAATGCACTAGTATGTGATGCATAGTAGCACATTTTTTTTTTTATTTAAATATACATTTTTCATATTTTTTTTCAAAACACAGACAAAAAAATTACAATTACATAAACAGTAAAGAAACAAAGACAAAAACAAAACAAAAAATAAATAAAACCCACATACATACATTAATCTCACATGGTATTTATGCAATTCTTATGCCGCGTACACACGATCACTTTTTGTAATGTGAAAAAACTTAGTTTTATCTCACGAAACAAAACAACGTTTTTCAAACTTCATTTTAAAAAACGACGTTGCCTACACACCATCGTTTTCTGAAAATGCTCTTGCAAAGCGTGGTTACGTACACCACGTTCGACAGCACTCTGTTCCATTGAAGCTCCGTCTCATAACTTGCTTCTGAGAATGCACGGGTTTAAAAACGTTGTTTTAAACGTTGTTTTGCCCCCACACGATCATTTTTTTTTCAGCATTCCTTTTTTTGAACATTTAGCTTTTATTGAAGAGAAAAAGAAAACATGAAGTGGGTTACATAGTATGTCACATGTAAGTACAGGTACAACAAAACATAACTGGATGTTGAAAGGAGATGAGTCCTTGGGACTTAAAAGTTCTCTTTGTAGACCAGGCGAGAGTTAAGTGAGAGAAACTGAGTTTTCTAAGCATGCCCCAAAGGGTCTAAGTACCATAAATGTAGTTTCACCACAAGCCTATGGCCTCGGTCAACAGCAGGACTTAGAGGTTAATGGTAGTATTGTGGTCTATAGTTGCAACGATTCATCAACATACAAAGCACGTGAAACCATGTATAAAAGGAATGAGAAAGAAGAAGAGGAGCAGTGGGAAGAAGAGGCGAGGTAGAGCGAGGGGAGGGAACCCCGGCATCTCAGAAGTGGGAAGGTAGGGGGACAGGGAGAGAAAACAGCCTTACTGTAACGCTTGCTATCTAGTCAGGCACGTCTGGGGGGGAGACACTGAGGCGGCCGCCACGGAGCTCTGGACCTGTAAGGTCCCAAGCTTCTCACAGACCCTTATCAAGTGTTCTGCGTAATATCATCGTATTCCTGGGAGTATCGGAAGACAATCCAAGGCCTCCAAGTTTCCTGAAAAGTTTCTATTCTGACATGTTCCTGCGCCACAGTGTCCTCCATCTCCCACACGTCCCTAACTTTCTTGAGCCAGTCTGCTACCGTGGGTACTCTGGTTGATCTCCAGTGAATGGGTATCAGTGACCTTGCAGCGTTAATCAAGTGTTTAGTTAGGGAGTGTTTGTAAGTTTTCAAAGAGAGAGGGTTGATGTGTAACAGACAGCAAGCTGCATCCAAGGGCAACTCCGTTTCCGTGATTTTTCTAATCAGATTATTGATTTTGTCCCAGTAGTGTGCAATCAGCGGGCACCTCCACCAAATGTGTAGTAAAGTGCCTCTACCTGCCTGACACCTCCAACACGTTGAGGGTGTCTGGGGGTTCCATTTATTGAGTTTGTCCGGAGTGTTATACCAATTTGTCAACAGCTTGTAGCCCGTTTCCTGGATCAGTGTACTTACAGAACCTTTATGTGCTAGGATGCATGCATACCTCCATTGTTTGTCTGTGAATTCCTCTCCCAGCTCCTCCGACCATCTCCTCCTGTACCCATCCGGGCCGCCACATCCAGCCTCCTGTAGCCACCCATATGAGACCGACGTGGCCCGGACCAAAGGCGTCCCGTTTAAGCACGCCGTCTCCAAGTCCGTCAGGGGTCTGTGAAAGTCTCGTACGCGTCCCTGTTTGGTAAAGTAGTCTCGTAACTGAAAATAGGACCACCATGTCAAATTCGGGAGCCCATTCTCTGTCCTCAATGTCGAAAGATCTTTAAGTTTACCTCCCATGAAACAGTCCTTTGCTAGCAGGGGGGCATCACCGTGGACCGGCCGGAACAAATCACCGGCCTCTCCAGGGGGGAAGTCTGTGTTTTCCCTTAAGGGTGTCAATGGGCCAGTAGGGGTGGTAATCAAGCCCTGAGCGGCGACGCCATGAAAGACTTCTAGCGTGTTCCTTGTAATCGGTTGTGCATTGAGGCCAGCTTTTGGAGTCCACGGGGAGAACCTTAGTGACCCTGCGAGGAGGGCTGCCTCCAATGACACCCATGCCTTTGACTGTCCATGGCAATGCCAATCGATCACTCTAGCTATATGTGACGCGTAGTAGTAAGTTCTGAAATTCGGAAGTCCAATCCCGCCCGCAGCCTTGGGTCGGGACAGCCAGGACAGTTTAATTCTAGGTTTCTGCTGGTTCCAAATGAACCTCAGAATGATAGAATTCAGCGACCGGAAAAAACATGATGGGATTTTTATGGGCAAAGTTCTGAAGAGATACAGGAGTCTAAGCAGGACCACCATTTTAACAATGGACGCACGACCGAACCATGAGAAGCAGCCTACTCGCCACCGTTCCAAGTCGGCCGTACAACTCTTCAGGAGGGAGGGGAAGTTAGAGTCAAAAATGTGCTGTAACTGTGGTGTCAGATAAGTACCGAGATACTTAATAGCTTTAACTTCCCATCTGAAGTTTGAGTCTGCCTTAGTTCGAGTCAACAGTTCAGATGGCAGTGAAATGTTTATGGCCTCGGATTTGGAGTAGTTGATTTTTAAGTTGGACAAATATCCATAACGGGCAAACTCCCTCAGGAGGTTGGGTACGCTGACCGTGGGGTTGGTTATGAAGAAAAGGAGGTCGTCCGCGTACGCTGCCACCTTGAACTCCCTATCGCGAATCCTAAATCCGCCAATGGAATCATTCAGTTTCACCGACCTAATGAAGGGCTCAAGGGCCAGGATGAACAGTAGCGGGGAGAGGGGGCAGCCCTGCCTGGTGCCATTCCGAATGTGTACTGTGTCAGATAGTGTGCCGTTGATTTTGAGTTTCGCCGTAGGGTTACGGTACAGGGCGAAAATCCACGAAAGCATACAAGGGCCTAGCCCTATGTGTTCGCACACCGCCCTCAGAAAGTCCCATGCCACCCTATCAAAGGCCTTCTCCGCATCCGTGGACAGGAGAAGGCCTTCGACATCTCCGTCCCGCGCCGCCTGTATGAGAAGCAGGGCTTTGGTGACATTGTCTTTTGCCTCCCTGCCTGGGACAAATCCCACCTGATCCAGGCCTATCAGGTTTGGTAACAGAGGGCTCAATCGCATCGCGAGAATTTTTGCAAATAGTTTGGTATCTATGTTTAGGAGGGAAATAGGCCTATAGCTGGCACAGTTCGTAGGGTCCTTTCCAGGTTTGGGGATTATTGCAATTTGGGCGGACAGAAAGTCAGGTGAAACGTCCCTTGGCATGGACATGGAGTTCAAGGCAGCAGCAAACGGCACGGTCAGTATGTCGGTGAAGGTTTTGTAGTATATAGCTGTGTACCCGTCCGGGCCCGGGCTCTTTCCATTTTTCAGCAATTTTATTACTTGGGCAATTTCCCCAGGGGTTATGGGAGATTCTAGTAGGGACGCGTCCATATCTGTTAGGTTGGGGAGTCCACTATTGGTCAGGTAGTCTTGTATGATCTGCGTCCTGTCCCCCTGCATGTCCGGGAGCTTGTGTTGGGGTGGCAGGCCATAAAGTCTGGAGTAGTACTCTTGAAAGTGGACAGCTATGGTCTCCGTGGTCTCGTCTAGTCCCCCGTCAACCCGTCTAATGCCCGCGATATCATTGGTGAAAGTGTGCTCCCTCAGGGCCCTGGCCAAAAGCCTGCCCGACTTATTACCCGACTCGTAGTAAATTTTCTTTTTGAAGAACAGTATTCGCCTCGATTTTGAGTCGAACAAGTGCTGCAGTTCCTTCCTGGCCTCCAGTAGTTCCCCGGCCGATCTAACCGTGAGCGAGTGCTTATGTTGGGATTCCAAAGAGGAGATCAGTGCTGTGAGTCTGGTAATTTCCTTTTCCCTATCCCTCTTCCGTTTAGACCCCATCCTGATTAGCTCTCCCCGAATTGTGCACTTGTGTGCCTCCCACATCATGAGAGGGTCTATGTCAGGGGTGAAATTGTGGGCGAAGAATTCTTTCAAGGACCCAGTGAGGGAGGTCAAGAAGTCTGGGTCTGTCAGAAGGGAGGCATTAAGTCTCCACGTAGGTTGTTTAGGGGGGAACAGATAAGAGGTTCAGTTTCAATGAAACCGGTGCATGATCTGAGATCGATTGGATCCCTATGTGGGACGCCGTCACTGAGGACAGATTCCTTTGGGAAACAAAAACATAATCCAACCTAGCATAACGAGCATGGGGGACCGAGTAGTGAGTGAAGTCACGGCCTTCCGGGTTGAGGAAACGCCAAGCGTCAACCAGCTGCAATTTTTGAAGTGCGGATTTAATATTTTTAAGTATCCTATATGTGACACAGGATCTGCCGTTCGAGGTGTCCACTAAGGGGTTAAGAGGGAGGTTAAAATCCCCACCCAAGATGAGGCAACCCGTAGAGAACCCCAGTAACTCCCTGGTTATCTGATTACAAAAAGTGGCGTGAGCCCTATTGGGAAAGTATACATTGGCTAGTGTCACCGGGGTATTTCCGTATTTTTCCTTCAAAAACAAGAACCTACCCCCGGGGTCACTTTTTTGTTCCGTCAGTTGAAAAGGTGCGTCTCTACTTACTAGTATAGTCACCCCCTTTGATTTGGAGTCATTATTGGTGGCATGAAATGCCCTTGTAAAATACGAGTCAGTCAGTTTAGGAACCTGTTACGTCTTAAAGTGCGTCTCCTGTATGAAAACGAAATGGGGCTTACCCTTCTTTAATTCACGGAGGAGGGTGGATCGGCGTTCCGGGATGTTCAGGCCCCTGATGTTGTGTGAAATCACTGTCGGAGCCCCTCCCAGCGAGGAGAAGGCCATCGGAGCAGCACAGGAGGAGACGGTCCAAGCTTGTAGCTGTGGTAGTGAGGGCAGACAAAGGCAGGTAAATGTCAATACAACAATTAATGTCCAGCTAGCGAATATCATCAGTCCCCCCACCTTCAGTACGTGTGAGGATTAGACAGGGGAAGGTGAAGATGAAGGAAAAAAGGCAGTGAGACCAGGGCAGAAAAGAGACAGTGGAATAAGTAGAGAGAGAGACGTATAAGAAGAGTGCCGTAATATTACAGCGGAGAGCAAAATGTAATACGGGTGTCCCCCTGAGCGGGATAGCCTACTCAGGAGTGGACACCACCTGTGTGTGTAGTGTCTCCAGTGGCCCCAAGTCAGGAGCACCGGTACACTCTGGGGTTGTAGGGAGGCACCCGACTACACGGCGGCAGTCTACCTGTGTCACAGTCCGGCAGGATCTGAGACTCAGGAGTGAAAAAAAATAAAAAAATAAACCAAAGTTAACGAGGTAAATGGCTGTGTTACAGGCAACTGTACATATCAAAACAAATTATACCATGGGCCTGAGGGCCTTCTAAAACATTAATAAGGCAAAGTCAGTTTAGACAGCAGCAGTAGACTGCCAGGCCCTTCAGAATGGTCTCAAGTCTTACCCGACCCGGGTATTGAAATAATCGCAATGAGGTCATACCCATTTTAAACTGTATAGTGAGGGACAAATGGGCACGTTAAAAAAAAAAACCCAAACAAACAAAAAAAAAAAAAAAAAAACAAAAAAAAACAAAAAAAAAAACGAGGTAATAGAACAAAATAAGGACCATGGAAAAGAAAAAATAGGAACTCGTCCTGTGGACACATTAACAGTAACCACCCCAGAGGGGAAAAATCTGAAAAATTCAAAAAATTCAAAAAGGCATGTATGTACAGGGTCTCTCCGACATCTTGGAATAGCAGAGAGGAAGCCAGAACCGCAGGTGTCCCAGGAGGCCTCGTAGGTAAGTCACAGTCGGCTCGTGGGAACGTTCAACAGGTGCCACAAAGGAGGAAAAGGAGAACAAAAGGAAAAATCTGAGGGTACACTGGTAGTATTAATCGGCTTCGGCTAGCTGTCTCGGGGTCCCCATTTTGGAGCTGCCAGCTCGATTCTGTTTCTGTCGCTTTGCTTGTCGCTTCTCAGGTGTGGAATGAGGGGATCTGAGAAGACTCGGGGTCAAGACCGGGTGCAAAAATTTGGCGTACCAATCAGGGAGGTCCGTCTGTTCAAGGTCTAGTGCAGAGCAGAAATCAGGTAGGTCAGCCGGGGTGCGAAGCACCTGTTGTTGGCCATTAAAGGTGACTGCCAATGCGAACGGAAAACGCCATGAATAACGTATATCCTTGCTTCTTAGCTTCTCCAGCAGAGAGCGGAGTGCCCTTCTGTTTTTCAATGTTATTTGGGAGAGATCCTGGAACAACATTATGTTCTCCCCATTAAATGCTATATGATCATTTCTCCTTGCTCTGCGCATAATCTCATCCTTCAAAGTGAAACTTTGGAAGCAACATATTATGTCCCTAGGAGGAGCATTGTCCAGTCCCTTCGGTCTCAAGGCCCTGTGCGCCCTCACAAACTCGATGGCGGTGTCTTCCTGCCTCTCCAGCAAACTGTTGAAGACTCTCTGTAACGCCGGTGCAATCTGGTCATGGCCCACCGATTCCGGGATCCCCCGCACACGCACGTTACATCTCCTTCCCCTGTTGTCTAAATCTTCAATATGTCTGTTCATCTCTATTAAATGCATGGCTTGGGCAAGTGAATTATTTTCCAGCTTGTGGATGGCTCTGTCCCTCTGTTTCCCCGCAGCTTCAGCAGAGGCCATTTTATCGTTAAGTACAAGCAGGTTTGTTTTCAGGTCAGTGATCGCCGCTGAGAAGGTGGATTTGATGTCCGCAGCGATCACTGACATATCAGCAAAGGTCAGGGGGAGATCCGATCTCTTCTTACCCCTGCCAGTGTCCTCCGCAGCCGATTGGGAGTCCTCGCTAAAGTCCTCCTCGTGGAGCGGCGGCGCCATCTTGGATTGTAGGCCTCCGGTCTGCGCCACTGCCTTGCCTCTGAAAAGTTCAGCAATGTCCCTTGCCGGATGGGCGATCGATCTGCGGCATGCACGGGTATGAGCGGTGCCGCTGTGCTTCTTTCCAGGCATCTGGTTAGCGTGGGTCGGGTGTAAAGCCGTGTACGGCTGCCTGTGTCAGCGGAGCTCCCTCAGTGTGCTGCCGTCTTCATCGCGCGCCAAGCCACGCCCCTCACGATCATTTTTTATGACACAAAAAACGACATTCTGAAAAACAACATAAAAAATTGAAGCATGTTCGAATTTTTTTTTTTGTCGTTTTTCAGAAGACATAAAACAACGTTTTGCCCACACACGATCATTTTTTTTTTTTTCAAAGAATTTTTATTGAGTTTTAAAATGGTCATACAGGGGGGGGGGGTAAAGGAAAACACAATAAAACAGTAACATAGTCAGAGGGTATGAAACATTGGCAGATGTAGCAATCAAGGTACAAGTGAAGTGCATACTTTGTAGTGGTGAAAGGTGTGTGAATAGGAGATATCAGCGTGAAGACATACCCTAGTACCTTCCAGGCAGGCGTAGAAAGGATACAATCAAACAATATTCAACAATTAGTAGCAGACAAACATTCTGGTGAACTAGGTAGATCTTAGACACAGGTATGGACCTAAGGAACTATATGAGCAGAGAACAAATTATCTGTAGCGCTTCGTAGAAGGTACCCTCTAGGGGGGGAGGGGGGAGGGGGGGGCACTGTGGGTTTGCGAGAACCAGAGGGGAGGTACGAGGGAGGATACAAGGTGGAGCAGTAACCTGCATTACAATATCGTGGCAGGGCGGTGGGGTCTCCAAGGTATTATGGGAGGTCATTCCTTCTAGGTATAGATGGCGGGGGAGATTTGAAAAAGGAGAACGTGAAATGTTCAAAGGTGGAGCATTCCTCTGGGGAGAGAGTAGAGTGCATGAAGGGGCCCCAGGTAGACAGAAACCGAGATTTGGGATTTGGCGGCCTCGTGGTTGAAGTCTATGGTGGAACGTTCTCTATAGAGAAGAAGGAGGAGCTCTCGCTGTAGCTGAGATTCAGAAGGGCAGTTTGAGGAGGTCCAGTTCTTCAGAATAGCCCTGCGTGCGACAAGGAGGCAAATCAGAGGCCAGTCTTTGTTGACAGCAGCTGGGGGCGAGAAGTCTGATGTAGAGGGTCCTTTCAGCAGTGATCGTTGCAGTAGCAAGGGGTCCCAGTAGCCAAAAATGAGGAGCAGAGGGTCCTTGGGTAAGTTTAACAAAGTGATTTTGAAGATGTAGGCCAGCACTTTATCCCAGAAAGAGGATATAAACGAGCAAGACCAGAAGCGGTGGGTTAGGGAGGGCCTCTGTTGGTGGCACAGGGGGCAAGTGGCGGAGCTTTGGTCAGTTGCCGAGTGTAGAAAAGGAATAAATGCCCGGTGGAGGATCTTTAGCTGGGTTTCCCTCCAGATTTCATTAGGAGTCAGGCGGTGTACTTTATTGAGCCCCTGCAGCAGTTTGTTCAACAGGTCGTCATCTGGGAAGTCCTTTCCCCAATTGGCCACAGATGATGAGAGCAAAGAGGGGGTAGTTTGCAGGAGTAGTGGTCTGTAGATGGCAGAGATTTTGTAGGAGCCCTCAGCAAGAAGCTTGTCAGCAAAGTTGGGGGAGAAACGTTTTGCAGCATCTGCACAAGTGGCTTTTACAAAGCTGGTACATTGCCAGAAATGGAACACGTGGGATGGAGGTAGTGAGAAGGTTGCGGCGATCGTCTCAAAGGGCAGAGGGCAACCAGAGGAAGCATCATATAGGGATGAAAACTTAGTGAGGCCTTTGTCCTGCCAGATTTGGAAGGGTCTGCTGTCCAGTCCTGGGGGGAAGCTCGGGTTTCCCTGAATTGGTAGGTGTCGGGACATAAAAGGGGGTAGCCGAAGGCACTTCCTGACTTCTCTCCAAGCAATAACAGTGTCTCTTAGCAGGAGATTATGTTGGTACAGAGGGGGGACAGATTTCCATTTGCAGTGGAGGAGGGCTGTGAGGGAAATTGGGTGAGCCATTGCAGATTCCAGAGAATAGTTGGAGTAACGTGAAGATTGAGAGATCCAATCCAGGCCGATTCTGAGCAAACATGCTAAATTATATGTCCTTACATTTGGGAGGCTGACACCCCCTTCGCCCCTGGGAAGAAAGAGTTTTTTCATAGCAATACGAGGTCTTCTGCCCTGCCAGATAAATTTGGAAACGGCCGATTCAATTTGTTTAATATCCTTATGGCGGAGGAGCAGTGGGATGGTTTGCATTGGGTACAGCAACCTAGCAAAACTAACCATTTTAACGAGGTGACATCTTCCCAGGAGCGAAAGGGGCAGATCCATCCAGTTCACCAGTTCCTGAGATATTTTTGTTATCAGAGGGGGATAATTCAGACAATATAGGGAGGAGGGGGTTTTCCCGATTTTAATACCGAGGTAGGTGATATGGGACCTGGCCACAGAGAAGATGGAGTTAAGGGACCAGGAGGGGGCGGGCTTGATTCCTAAAGGAAGGATTTCGCTTTTGGCGTAATTAATTCGAAGGCCCGAGCAGGATCGGAATATATCGAACACCTTTTTTATGGTGGGCATGTCGGAGGAGGGGTTGGCTGAGAAAATAAGTACGTCGTCCGCGAACAAAGAGGTGCGCAGATCGTGGTTTCCGATTTGAATGCCATGAAGGGGTGCTATCTGGGAGAGGTGTCTGGACAGGGGTTCTAGGGCAATGTTGAACAGGAGTGGGGATAGAGGGCATCCCTGGCGGGTGCCTTTATGTAAACGGAAGCTGTCAGAGAGTAAGCCCGCGGCCACTAGTTTGGCTGAAGGGTTCGAGTACATAGTGTCAATGAGGTGGGAGAATGGCCCCGAGAAGCCCATCTTCGACATAGTCAAGGCAAGCCAATCGAAGCTGACGTTGTCGAAGGCTTTCTCAGCGTCTAGTGTAATGATGGCAAAGTCTCCTTTTGGGTGATGGGCTGCGTGCTCTAGGGCTAGCATAACTTTGCGTATATTCAGAGTGGCTGTTCTGCCTTTCACAAAGCCCGATTGTGCTGGATGGATCAGGGAGGGGATGATGTCAGATAGACGGTTTGCTATGATTTTGGAGAGGATTTTGACATCTAGGTTTAGTAGGGAGATGGGTCTATAAGATCCTGGTTCTAGGGGGTCCTTGCCTTTTTTAGCTAGTAGTTTAATGATGGCCTGCGATCCCGATGGTAGATAAGGGCCGCCGGACCACATGCCAACATAAACCTTGTGGAGGGTAGGTTCCACTATTTTTTGAAGGGTCTTGTAGAATTCACCCGTGAATCCGTCAGGGCCAGGTGCCTTGGAGGGGGTAAGGTTGCGAATAACGTTCGATATTTCAGGAAGGGTTATGGGAGCGTTGAGGGCTTCTAGCTGGGAAGGGGAGATTTTGGGAACTACCAGTTTTTCTAGGAATGCGTCGGCCACCTGTTTATCAATAGGGTCCGGGGCATAAAGAGAGGAGTAAAATTTGAGCATCGTCTCATTTATCTGGTGAGGTGCGCTATGTATGACACCTTTGGAATCCCTCAGGGACGTAATATGGGTGGGACGGAAAGAGCCCTTACAGAGCCTAGCAAGCAGTTTGCCCGATTTGTTACCAAACCTGTGGAGGGTAGCGTCTAGGTTTGCCTTCTTAATCAGTTCGAGAGTGTTGGCCCACGAGTCGAAAGAGCTCTTGGCCGCCAGCCACTCCCTTCTGTCATCTGGGGAGTCAGAGAAGTATAGAGCCCTTTGGGCCTGGTGTAAACGGACACTAGCTAATTTGTATTTGGATAAGGTGTTTCGTCTAAAGGAAGAGGCATAGGAGATAATCTGACCCCTGAGGAACGCCTTTCCGGCGTCCCAGAAGAGGTTGGGATTGTCCGAGTGGGGGGCATTAGCTGCTGAGTATTCCAACCAAGCCCCTTCCATAAATTGTTGGAAGTCGGCCAGGTTATGAAGATAGGAGGGGAAGCGCCATATCCGGGGATTGGGGGGTAAGTCAAGGTTATCGAGGTGTACTAGAACTGGGGCGTGGTCCGAGATGGCAATGTCAGAGATGTCGGTAGCGGATAGCATAGGGATTAAGTCGTCAGAGCCAAAAAAGTAGTCGATCCTAGTGAAAACAGTGTGGGGATTGGAGTAAAAGGTGAATTCCCTGTCTGCGGGGTGTTGTAGGTGCCAGAGGTCTCGGAGGAGGAGGGAGTCCATAGTTGATGCGAAAAGTGTTGGGGTGAGTGGGTCGGTCCCTGACTTGTGCCGTTTAGGGGAGGATCTGTCGTCCAAATGATGCATAATGTCATTGAAGTCGCCTCCGACTAAGTGTGGAAGGTGCGCGTTTCGTAGAAGCCAGGCGGATAGTTCGCCGTAGAAGGTCCTGCCGGGGCTATTAGGGGCATACACATTAGATATTACTAGTTCCTTGGTTCCTAGTTTTACGTGAGCCGACAGAAGACGCCCTTGGGCATCGGATTGGACCGCGAGGACCGTGCATGGGATATTTTTATGGATCAGTAGTAGGACTCCGGCCTTGCGGCCTACGGCGTCTGAGCCCAGAACTGTGCCTACCCATAATTTCTCCATGCGGTGAAAATCGGGAGTGGCCAAATGGGTTTCCTGCAATAGTGCTATGTCCGCCTTGAGTCGTTTGAGGTGACGTAAGACTTTCATCCTTTTATTAGGGGATCTAAGGCCCTTCACGTTCCAGGAGACTATTTTCATGTTATAAAATTAGCGGGAGGGGGGGTCTGAGAAGGTATTACACATGAGTATCCACCGCATTGTTCCGTTCGTGGGGGGGTGGTTAAAGCGACGGGGGGAGCCGTCGGTGGTGTCTCGCGGGGGGTTGGAGTCAGCGGGCATGAGCGTATGTAAGTGCCGGGGAGATGGGAGATAACAGGGGAGGAAGGGGGAAGGAGCCAAGGGAGAGCCTGGAACAAAAACATCAAAAATAACATCAAATATAACAGTAAATGTGAGAACTTCGCTTTTTTCCGCATGGGATCGCTGCGAAAGCCGGTTCCCATGTCACGACCACATCAGCATGAGACCTGAGGCCCTGGTATAGGGCAAAAGCTGTCATGCGACTGGGGGGTTCGTAAGAAGGGAGGACTGGAGTCATGGCTGAAAGCAGCGAGGCCAGGGGGGCGCCAGCACACAAGAGACATTACAATGACACTTATGAACTAACAAAACGAGGTCACCGTATAGCTAGTGCAAGATATTACTCACGGTAAATAAGCAGAGCTAGGGATAAACTGTGACCATAGCGACTGGGCGAGAGACAGGTCAGGCAGAAAAAATGGCAAGGGTGGTATCCCAGGGAAGATGCTTAGGGGCGCTTTGTTGCAGGTAGGGAGGGGGGGGAATCAACGTGTCCCCGCTGGGGGAGCAAGGAGCCATGAAAGGTAGCGAACAGCAGTAGCAGACCCTCAGATGAGATCCGATGGAAGATGGAGCGGAGGCTAGAGTTCATGGCATTCATGGCATTCATGGCATGGAGGCCAGATCAGGTGTGGTTCGGGTTGGGTCGGGAGGGACCCGTAGCCGTGCCCTTGAAGCGTTTAGGAGAGTCTTTCCGAGGACTTCTCTGATCCAGGGAACGGTTGAGCGGAGGGGTTTTCGAGGGGGTCTGATGTTGACGTCCGGAGTGGTGGGAGCGTAGGAAGGCCTCAGCTTCAGAGGGATCATGAAAGGCTAGCTGGTCGCCATTCGGGGCCTTGAGGCGGAGGATGGCCGGGAAGGCCAGTGTGAATTTGATTTGCTGCTTAAAAAGTTCTGTGCATATCTGTTGGAAAGCTTTCCTCTTTTTAGATACCTCAATCGAGTAGTCGGCGAATATCAGGATCCTTAGACCGTCAATCTGGACCTGCCGGGCCTGTCTGAATTTCTGTAGTATAAGGGACTTATCGGAGTAGTTCAAGTATTTAGCAATAATAGGCCGGGGTGTCTTGCGGTCAGAGTTAAAGGCCCCCATGCGGTGTGCCCTTTCCACTGTGCAGGGGCCTGGGAGGCCCAAGGCCTCTGGAATGCGCTGGGCGCAGAATTCTGCGAGTGCGGCCGATTGAAGTGTTTCCGGGACCCCCACAAAACGTAGATTACTGCGTCTGGATCTATTTTCCAAATCATCCAGTTTTTGTAGGATGTATTGATTTGTTTTGTCCTGTGCGTGCTCGGTGGCTTGGGCCTGGTATAGTTCATCCTCTGCATTAGATAAGCGGTGCTCCAACTCATTGAGTCTAGTGCCATGTTCATTGAGCTGCGCTTTTATCTGTGCCATCCCAGCATTTACTGCCTTCTCAACGGAGGCAGCAATCATGGGGGTCAGGAGGGCTGCTACAGCCTGGGCTATGCGGTCTGTAGCGTCATCTCCCATTGGTGGTGTCCCCGAGGAGTGAGGGGAAGGAGGGGGAGGTGAGATGCTGCTTACCTCCATCGCCGTTTGCGCCGTTTGCGGCGCCGCCGCATGTGGATCTGAGTAGGCCGAGACCGGGGCCTCGATTTGTGGAAGAGCCGGCGGCGCCGTCTGGGCCGTTTGGGTGCGAGCGCCCGATTTTTCTACAAACCGGTCCATCGCGTGGCAGGGGGTGGCCCACAGGTGGTGGGGGGTCTGCTGGGAGCCTCAGGCCGTTTTTTTAGGCAGATTTCAGGTCGTGCTGCGGGAGCCGAGGAGAGGAGCAGCTACTCCATGCGGCGCCGGAACCGGAAGTCCACACGATCATTTTAAATGACGTTTCTTAAAACGTTGTTTTATTTCATCACAAAAAACGACTGTGTTCGCGACATTACAATAAACATTACATCAAGTTATAGCTTAAAACATAGAATAGTACTCCTGTTAGCTCGATTTTCAAGTGATATTCAAGTGTTCATGGATATTTGCCCAATAACTGATGGAAAGTAGGCTTATGCCGCGTGCACATGATTGGGCTTTTGCCCGGCCAAATCACATCGGAATTCCGACGGAATAGAGAAAAAAGAACATGTTCTATATCTAAACTCCGATGGAATTCATCTGAATTTCCGATGAAAAAACTCTGATGAGGCTTAAGAGTTATTCCTCTAAAAGGCTTCAGAGGCTGTGGAAGAATCCATCAGCTATTTGGACCAAACCTTCTCATATTTAAGAAGACAACCTCTATTTATATAGGTTTCCTTATATAATGGTAGGCTATTGTTAATAAGTTGTTTCCACATAGACAGTGATGGAAGGTAGTTTTTTTTCCAAGAGCTATAACTTTGCAAGCATAGAACAAAAGCAGCCCCACCAGAGTACGCCCTGCTACTGTGGGAATAAATTGCTGTATCAGACCCAAAATACATATTGCCATTGATACAGTAGGTGACCGCGATATTGTGTCAAAGCGGAGAAGACCCCCGGAGCTGTCTAATAAATTATTTTAAAAATCTGTGTTGTGTGTTTATTTTATTGACACTTTTCCTCCAGGTGAATGGGTAGGGGTACAATGTACCCCATACTCATTCACCTAGTGTGGGGGGGCCAGTATGTGGGGTCTCCTTATTAACCGCTTATCTACCAGCCACTGTTAATTGACGGTGGAAAGGTAGCTCAGTTGTTCTGACAGGATATGACGTCTTTGTCTTTTAAAGCCGCTAAGGGGCGCGCGCGCACCCGCCGCTTTGCTGGGATCACGAATGCGCATTCCCGGCGGCAACGATCGCCACCGGGCACCCTCGATTGCCCAGTAACTGAGCAGGGACGTGGAGCTCTGTGTGTAAACACAGAGCTCCACGTCCTGTCAGGGAGAGGAGACCAATGCTGTGTCCCTTGTACATAGGGACACAGATCGGTCACCTCCCCCAGTCACCCCCTCCCCCTACAGTTAGAACACTCACTAGGCTACACATTTAACCCCTTCACCGCCCCCTAGTGGTTAACCCCTTCCCTGCCAGTCACATTTATACAGTTATCAGTGCATATTGATAGCACTGTTCCCTGTATAAATGTGAATGCTCCCAAAAATGTGTCAAAAGAGTCCGATGTGTCCGCCATAATGTCGCAGTCCCAAAAAAAAATCGCAGATCGCCGCCATTACTAGTAAAAAAAATAATAAAAAAAATCATAATTATGTCTCCTATTTTGTAGGCGCTATAACTTTTGCGCAAACCAGTCCCTATACGCTTATTGCGATTTTTTTTACCAAAAATATGTAGAAGAATACATATCAGCCTAAACTGAGAAAGAATGTTTTTTTTTTTTTTTTTTTTTTAATGGGATATTTATTATAGCAAAAAGTAAAAAAAAAAAAAAAAAAAAAAAAAAAATATATATATATATATATATATATATATATATTTAATTGACGCTCATTTTTGGTTTAAACCGCACAGGCAATCAAATACCACCAAAAGAAAGCTCTATTTGTGGGAAAAAATAGACGTCAATTTTGTTTGGGAGCCACTTCGCATGACCGCGCAATTGCCAGTTAAAGCGACGCAGTGCCGGAAGCTGAAATTTTGTCTGGGCAGGAAGGGGGTAAAACCTTCTGGGGCTGAAGTGGTTAAAGGGGGCTCCCAGATTCCAATAAGCCCCCACCCGTAGACCCCGAAAACCAATGCCCAGGGTTGTCGGGAAGAGCCCCTGTCCTTCTCAACATGAGGACAGGGTGTTTTAGGATGGGGGGCCGTAGTGCGCCGGCTCATCCTCCACACCATTATCCAGAGCTTCTCATCCCCCAGCACAGAAGGGGAAAACACAGAAATGGAGTAGCACTCCTAAAAGCATGCACTGTCCACCTGCAATACCATCCGCTGGTAGCCCAGAGAAGGCTGGATTCCGGGTGGATGCTGCGGATGCTGAAACAGAGGTGAACTCTCTCCCCAAATCATGGGATTACACTAGGGAGCTGCCTCACTCCATTGATCTCTTCCCTACAACCAACAAGCCAGTCTTAAACACAGTGCTGAAGGAGATGCTATTATCTCTCAAGAGTTCTCGCCCATTCAGACATGGTATCTTGTGTATACAAGTTCAGCACAGATTGGAGGTCTGTTTCAGATAGAGTCTCACACATAGAAAACAAGTTGGGGGAATATGCATCCACAATCAATGATCTGGTTGATGCTAATGAAATAAAGAGGATGACATAGAAGAAATTAAAGTTAACATGATGGACATGGAGAACAGATCCAGGAGGAACAATGTTAAGATCAGGGGATACCAGAAATTGTTAAACAACAGGATCTGCGCAATTATGTCTCCCAGCTTTTCACTGCGGTATTGTCCGACATGTCTGAGTTGGACTTTACAGTGGATAGGCTCCATCGGCTCCCTAAGCCCACTTATCTATCTGTAAATATACCTAGGGATCTCATCCTGAGATTGCACTCTCAGTACACCCTCCAAAAGTGCAGAAACCTAAACACTATCACAAGGCCCTCAGGAATCACAAATTAAGCTACAAATTGTGTTTCCCGACAAAGCTGATATTTACTAAGGATGGCAAGGAGTACATGATGGACTCTGTTGCTAAAGGCATGGCAATGCTGAATACATGGGGGGTTGTTCCTGAGCCTCAAGCACAATAGCACCAGAGGAATAGCAATAAGAGCCCTGAACCTGAATGGCGCACAGTTGAACGCACGAACGCTCATTCTCATAACTAACCTAGAAAAGGGCAATTTTTCTATACATTAGTACCCGCTGGGGAGGAATTTGCTCTGATCCTATTAGTTCTTCAAGTTTGGGTCTTATTTCCCCAATTAACCTCTGAGTGACTATGAGTCACACCCAGCTATCTTTCTCTACTGTTTGGCTACCAGGCACTGTTGTGTTTTGTTATTGTTTGTGTGAACAGTTCTTTTGTACCCTGTCAGCCAGATGCAACATTTCATCACCAAAGAGGATGGAGATAACTGAGGAGCCATTAGCGGAGTCTTTGGAGCAGGGCCGGCGCTACCACTAGGCGGATTAGGCGACCGCCTAGGAGCGCACTGCCGCCTAAGGCGCCCGGCCGCTGTTGCAGTCATCCCAGTGCTGCACTGTCCTCCACAGAGCTTGCACACAATACACCAGCGCCCTGACATGTCAAGCAGTGCCGCGGCGCCAGCACCCCGGAGCGCGGCTACAGTACGCTGAGTCGATGGACATCGTCTGCTATTATCAGCTCTTCCTGCTCTTCCTCCGTGTGCCATGTAACAGGGGGGTGTGGCCGCTCCCTCTCCTCCAGTTCTGCTCGTAGTTACTAGTGCTGGGGACCTGGTGTGGGTGATCAGGAGGAGCAGCCCCAGTGATCGGTGTGGTCGGGAGGTAGGTGTGGAGGAGTCTCTGGGGAGGGGGAGAGGAGAAGTCGCTGTTTTTGCAGCTGCAGCTGCCGCTGATTATTAAATGCTGTGTGTAGTCAGACCACATGGATGGATGGAGGAGGGGGTGGGGACTGGACTTCATACATGTCTGCCTTAACACACCACAGTTCACCTCAGCTCTTCCTCCTGATAACCCCCGAACTCCCTCCCTGGAATGTCCCCCTCACCCCCCTCCTCACATTGCACAGGTCACAGCGCGGGAGATTGGAAGCCAAGAGGAAGTCTCTGTTGCTGGATCAAGAAGCATTGCATCAAAAGTGTGATGTTCTAGAATGCTGTAGCATCTAAAGGGGTATTTTCATCTCCTTCCACCACAGTCAGCAGCTGCAGAAGAAAATCAGCCAATCAGTTCTAAAATGCGCCCTCCCTGTCCATCACCTGTGCCTTATGAGTTCCCACCATCCCTGTGCTGAGTTCACTGTCCCAATGTGCTCATTATGATTCCCACCATCCCTGTTCTGACCCGGGTCTGTAACCCGCTGTGCCCTTTATATACCAAGTTCCAATGCAGATGAGGGGTTCAAAATGGGCACTGATGAGGCAAGGGGCACTAAGTGGCATGATGAGGCTAGATAAATGGCACTGTAAGAAACTCAGTAACTTTGATTATTTGTGTACTGCAGGGCCGACACTCAGTAGCAGCAGCCTACAGTGCACATCAGGGGCGCCGTGCCAGTAGGCTACATTTGCGTATTATGGTGGGCCAGTGACTGACCCCCCCCAAATGGTAGCAGTCATAAAAAGGTGGACTGCAAAGGGGGTGGAGCAAGCGGGGGGCAAAATTAGGTTTTGCCTAGGGTGTCAAAAATCCTTGCACCGGCCCTGCTTTGGAGCGTCATCGGATACCTCTTCCCGCCCTGTTGCCAGAATTGGCATCACCAACAGTAAGTGATGTATTAGCTCTTTGCAACCTCAAGCATAACTACAATCTACACACATGGCGGTAGACTTTCTAACCATCAACTCTAAGGGGCTTAACCACCCGGCCAAGAGGAAGTCTCTCTGGAAAGAAGCATTGCATCAAAAGTGTGATGTTCTATGCATTAAAGCAACACACTTCAAGAAACGATCACCTCCTAAGTGTACACTTCCTAAATTTCCACAAATATACCAAGCCAATGCAGATGCAAAAAAGAAAGGAGTGATGGTAGCAGTAAGAAACTCAGTAACTTTCTGCCTCAGTAGCTTTCTGCCTATATTTTGGTATGTGATATCAACTCCACCACCTACACAGTGGCGAATAGACATGTGCATTCGTTTTCGTTAGAATGCATTTTCGTCCGAAAATCATTTTTTTTCGTTATCGTAAGCGCAAGAAACGAAAACCGAAAGATCCGACATAAAAAATGCTTTATTTTCGTTTTCGTTGCGGTAAAAATTTGATATAGAGAGATTCGACATTATAGGGAAAAAATTCGACATCATAGAGAAAAGATTTGACATTATAGAGAAAAGATTCGACACTATAGAAATAATAGATTCAACATTACAGAGAATAGATTTCGATTTATGAGAAAATAGATTCGACATTATAGAGAATAGATTTGACATTATTACTAGTCATACAACATTAGAATTCTTGTAGGCTAAATATTCGAACGGAAATGTACGAGTCGACGTAAAGATTCGACGTTCCGTCGAATATTCTTTTGACCATTCGACAGAAACCAAGTATTATTGAATTTTTGGATGAAAGCTATTCCCCAATGAAAAACTAAATAAATCAAAACGATTTTCGGGAGTAACTAAATAAATTTATTTTCCAAAGGAAAACGAAAAAAACATTCCAGTCTGCACATGTCTAGTGGTGAATATATATGCCCCCAATGTCAGACAGGTCAGATTCCTCCATAGAATTTAAAAAAAAGGTAATGTCCATACAGAAGGAGTTGCTGGTGTTATGCAGGGACTTTAACATTATGCCAGACCCATCCTTGGATTCCACCTCGACTTTGAAACACTCGCCACCATCTTTGAGATCGATTCTAAGAACCTACAAACTATATGATTCCTGGAGATGCCTTAATGCCAATGAGATGGACTATACTTTTTTCTCAAACAGCCACAGGACTTATACCAGAATCAACTTATTCTTGGTTGACAAATGGTTGCTGTTCAAGTATAAGTCTGCCAAAATCAATAACATTACCTGGTCGGATCACACCTTGGTGAGGCTAACAGTGGGGGACTCTTCCACCCACATCCCTACATTCTTATGGAGAGCCAATTTTCGTCTCCTCCAGGCAGGTCTGACCAGGTCTTATAATGAACAGCAGCTAAAATAATTATTTGAAACTAACCTTGAGTCGGTTACAGATCCGGTTACAGTGTGGAATGCCCATAAGACAAATGTGAGGGGTATTATAAGTAAATCTCTACACAAGTGACAACCTTTGAAGAATTATCCACAATTAATTGCTATTCAGAGACTGTTTTATAGGTGTTGAGGAGGCATTATTTTGCCTCACTGCCTGCTTTAAGCTGTAAAACTTGCACCCCTGCATTGCAAACTTGTGCATTTCACAAACGTTTTGAGGCAGTTGGGGTGCTACAAAATTCTGTTGAATAGACCACATTCAGTGCGTGGTCCTGTCTACTGAACATGCCAAGGGGAGACTTGTTGTTATTCACAGTAGGTATATACCTCCACCCACGGCCCTTCAGCTTAAGGGGGAGTGATTGGGTGGCAATAAAAGCATTGCTTGGCCATTTGTTTTTACTGCCTCCAAACCATAAGTGTAAACCTAGCTTTTAACAGTTTTCACTGATACAGGTGTCCCCATTAGACAATTTACCCCCACTTCTTCTTCTGGTTGGATGTCCTATCGCTTTCTGTCTTAGTGGCAATACTCACAAGGACAAAAAAAGAGGGTGAACCCACTTGGTGGGAGGAGCACAGACAGCAACAGAAATGTCACAGGAGTTCTAATCCTTTCCTACTGTATCCTAAACTTAAAAAAAAAAGAAAGGGGGGTATAATGCATACATAATTGGTGCTCTTGGGTTAACTTATTTTGTCTGAAGTGATCCCTTCTTTACTGAACTTAACGCATCATATAATAAGGGATTGTGTACACTTGTCTCACTCTCTAAAGAGCGATCTATGGTGAATCAATTTTCAAAGGGCTTTTGACAGGCAGTGAGGAGGTGTTGTGCCGTCTACCCACTGTCCGTTTTAACCCCTAAAAAAACAGCAATACCACACCCAAACCACATGCATATCTTACATTTGCAAGAACCATTTAGTTGACTGGGTTACAGCCAGTGGGTGGGGCTGACACATATTTTTACTGCCCTCAACCGCAAGTGTAAATGAGGCATATGGGCTTGTGTCCACAGGCTTTTGTTCCCTTCAAATAGCATTCTTATACAAGACTTGAAGCAGGTCAAATGCAGATCAGTGATCAACTTCAGTTTAATTGCACCTGTCAATGATTTCTGAATAAACGCATTAACTGATATCAAACTAATGCTATTGATGTAAGCTCAAAGTTGGTTGACAGAGGCCCTAAACAAAGTTAACAAATAGTTTTTGCTTCAAACTGCAAGTGTAAATTATACACATATTAAAATGTTTTGCTATCTTTTATTGGTTTGTGTTATTATGATGATTATTATTATTATTATTATTATTATTATTATTTTGTTAATATTGTTATTTGATTTTAAACCTAAATTTTGCTTGCAGTGACAAATGATATGACATTTTGTACATTTTGGTACAAAATATTACTATTTATTTATGCCAGAATAACTAAAAAGAACTAATCTAGCATGTGTAAAGTATGCCCTTCCACTCTTTAAAACATTATTAAATTGCTTGTACTCTTCGCTGAACCTGTCTTCTTAAAAACTGTAAGACAAAAATTGCATTCCTGTTTTTACCAACAGGCTACAGACATTTAATTGGACAAACTTTAAATGTGTGTGTATTTTTAAGAGGGCAAGCAGGGGCTGCAGCTTGTTAATTAAGTACTTATTTATGTCCCCTGCTGTGCAATAAAAAAAAAATTCAAAGCAATGCCTGTCCATATTTATTTTTAAACTTTTGTTCCCACTTTTTTCAATTAAAGAGATTTTTTTTTCACAAAAATGGTTTGTGAAATTCCCACATATTATTTTGCAGCTCTCAATAGAGAGGTACGGACTAATTAAAATGTTTTCAGAATACTGAAGAATGCACGGCTGGTCAAATTGTCAGTCACTTTATTTTCTCGAGATGCTCCTCTGAAATTAATTCAAGATATACCATGTCTTCAGAATAAATTGCATTTCTGTACTAGGCTAAATGATCAAATACTATTTTATATTATTTAGCAAACAAAAGTCAGATTGCATGATTAAATAGTCAGGAAATCAGTGACTCAAAAGTATTTTGAATGAAAAAAAAATGATGTGTACTCTCCTGCAATATATTATTTAGACATATACTGTATATTGGAACCATAGTAATTTTCATTCATAAACACATTTTTTTTACACACAAATTTTCAAAAGTCAGATTGCATGATTAAATAGTCAGGAAATCAGTGACTCAAAAGTATTTTGAATAATAAAAAAACACACTTAAGATTTGTATTAATGGAGCTTACTATTTTCCTTTCCTTTTTATTCATTGATGATTACATTTACAGTATATGAAGCAGCACCCTCCCAGGTAGGTGTAAAGCCTCATAGACACGATCAGATTTTCCAAAGAAAATTGTGTGATGACAGACTTGTGTGAAAATCCGATCGTTTGTATGCTCCATCAGACAATTGTAGTTGGATTTTCCACGGACAAAAGTTGGATAGCGCGCTTTCAAATTTTGTCCGTCGGACTAAAGTTTGATAGCGCGCTTTAAAATGTTGTCTGTCGGACAAAACTTTAAAGTACAAACACACAAACTCGGAAGCAATGCTGACCATAACACAACATTAGCAGAAGTTGCCCAAAAGAAGGCACTAAAGAGCTGAAAAAACACATAGTTTTGTGTTTGTTGGCTGACAATTCTTTGCCGTTTGTATGCAAAACAAGTTCATGGCCAACGCCCTTCGGACGAAAGTCCTACGCTTTGTCTGCAGAAAATTCAATTGTGTGTACCAGGCTTAATTTATGGCTGAATTCAGATCTGAAATGGACTAGAACATGCACAGGACTCCTGTGTAATTCAAACCTGAGCCATTTAGGAGAGCCAGTCACAATCTCATGACATGCAAATTGGTGTGGGGAAACCTGCATCCAATTAGCAATAGTGTGAACCCAGTCTTAGTGTGTGTTTTTGATAGGTAAATCTTTTTGCAACACTGTAGGCAGTGGGGCTTTAATTTTGGGTAAGGTAAAAGCATAGTTTGGTTCATTGTACCCCATAAGCTGTGATGGTTTAATAGTTAGGTCTGATTTGTGTGCTCTGCTGCTGCCAGTCTGCTGCATAGCTCCCTCTGTATCCAGGTAAATTGAGAAGTTTCTGGATGATAGGTGTGGAGCTATGCAGATGGCAGCTTGAATATTGATACAGCCTCAGCATATGTCAGAGTAGCAGGCTCTAAAGCAGGGATCCTCAAACTACGGCCCTCCAGCTGTTGTGGAACTACACATCCCATGAGGCATTGTAAAACTCTGACATTCACAGACATGACTAGGCATGATGGGAATTGTAGTTCCTGAACAACTGGAGGGCCGTAGTTTGAAGACCCATGCTCTAAAGGAATGTTGGGAAACTGTATTTATTATGATAGCACACAGAGCTTGGGGTCTTGTCCCAGAGTGGAGGAGTCCAGCCTGAGGGGGGCCTACCACTCTTCCAGGCACAAGCCTCTGTAACGAGGCCTCAGGTGGGTGAACTGAAGGGGAAATGTTGAGAACCAGGTACTTGGAAGAAGCTGATTGAGGTAAGCTATCTGCCATAGATATATCTGGTATCATTGGAGGGCTTTGCTTGAAAGATCAGAAGGGGGGCTCCATCTGTCCCTGGGCCTTGTGAGCACAGACATTGAAAGATCTTGGGGACCTTATGCTTCAGCTACCCCTCTGGTGCCTTGTTATAGTCAGCTTTGGGTCTATTAAAGTGACACTAACTGGTGTCCTAAAGAGCTCTGTCCAGACACTGTCCTACTTAAAGAGACTTTACTCTAATGGCTCTACTACTACTTAAGCTGAAGTCTACTGTTACAAACCTGGACTTCATCTTAGCTTGTCCTAAAAAGGAAAACCAAGTCTTCAGTTATACATAGTTCTTATCTTTGGAGTATCCCACCAGTTACCTCATCCCTAACCAAGTTCTCCAAAAAAAAAAAGGAACAAAAACAACGTCCCCTAGACTTGTCTTCGGAGAAAGAGTCAATGAGGCCGAGTTCACAACTCTGACGGGTGCCGATATAGTGTATCTGAGATGCACAAATATGGTCACCTGTGTAGATTTTGTATCAGTTTTAGTAAATCGGAAATCCTTCTGGTCACTCTGTCACCAGACCTGGTGTAGCAGCATAAAGGATAAGTTCACCTTTACCAAAAAATTGAATTTTTTTTTTTTCTTCATACTTACCTGTGAAATCAATTTCTTTGAGTACATCTCAGGACACAGAGAAGCCATGTACATTACTACCTGGGTAATGTGCCACCTATAGGAGAATGGAGAACCAAAAACAGGAAGTGATCCCCTATATAACCCCCTTACATACAGGAAGTACTCCAGTTTTGAAGCAAGCAATGAACTCCCAAAAAGAGAGGGGAAGGATCTCTGTGTCCTGTGATGTACTCAAAGAAATAGATTTTACAGGTAAGTATGAAGAATTTTTTTTTCTCGCACATCACGGGACACAGAGCAGCCATATACATGACTACCTGGGATGTCCCAGAGCAATAGCTTTGAGGGGAAGGAGACACACTGTATGAAAACACCATCAGATTTATACAGCAGACCCGCAAGATCCTATGGCCAAAAGCCGAGTCCTCTGCTGCCCTACATGATAAAATCTTGTAAACATATGTACCACAGACCAAGTAGCAGCCTTGCAAATCTATGCCACTGACGCCTGATGGCGAAAAGCCCATGAGGTTCCAACACCCCTGGTAGAATGAGCTCTAACCCCAAAGGGAGGAGCTTTATATTTCAGCCCATAGGCCTAAATGATTTACTGGTGAATCCAAATGAAATGGATGTCTTAGAAGTCGCTTGCTCCTTCTTGGGGCCTTCCGACAAAACAAAAAATGCATCAGAACTTCTGATGCTTTCAGACCTTTAGACTCTGACCACCTGCACCACATCCAAAAGGTGCAACTGCTTCCCTTCTGGTGAGCCAGACTGAGAGAAAAAATAAGTTAGAACAATGTCCTGATTTAAATGAAATTCAAAAACTACTTTAGGCAAAAGGGACAGAACAGGACGTAGCACCACTTTATCATGGTGCAAAATCAAATACGGCTCATTACAGGAAAGGGCCACCAATTCGGAGACCCTTCTACCCTAAGTAATTGCAAAAAGAAAAGCCAACTTCCATGTCAAAAAGAACGGAACTTTGTTGATTGGTTCAAAAGGCTGTTCCTGTTCCAAAACCTAATTCAAATCCCAAGGGCAAAGAGGTGATTTAACGGGAGGCAATAAGTGAGTCACTCCCTGAGGAAAAGTCCGTACCAGGGAATGTGAAGCTACCCTTTAATTGTTGTCAAGGCTAATCTTTTATCTTAGCCTGACTGATGAAAAGAGAGAATTCTCTCTACTAAATATCTGCAAGGATGCCAACTTCTGGCTTCATACCATGCAATGTAAGTCTTCCAAACCCTATGATAAACCTTCCTGGTGACCGCCTTTCTGGCATTCACCAATGTAGTTACCACTGGTCCTGAGATACCACGATCATCTAGCACCCTGGCTTTAATAGCCACGCCATCAAATTCAGCGAGATTAAATTCAGGCGGAATATAGGCCCCTGTGACATTAGATCGAGTCGGAGCGAAAGCATCCAAGGCTTACCTACTGCTTATCTCACTACCTCCGGATACCAGGCCCTCCTGGTCCAGGCCGGAGCTACCAGAATGACTGATGTAATTTCCACTTGGAATCCTGTGAAAATGATGTGGCAGAAGAGGAATCATCCCGATTGCAAGTGGATCTCTTGCTCTGGATACAAACTGCTGAACCTTAGGGAGCAGCTGCGGTGGCTCAACGCGGTTGGCACTGCGCTGACAAGCCGTTCACCTCTGCAGCTAAGGGTTCGGATCCCGGTCTCGGCTGCATGTGAATTGAGTTTGGTGGTCTCAGCCCGGCTCCCGGGGGGTGTGATATGTGAGGTAAGCCTGCGCTTAGTATGCCCACCCCCCTCCCACAAAAAAAACCACCACACTTACACGTACTCAAAATTGGGTTAACATGCACGCACTTTGGCCACGCGGTCTCTAAAAAAGAGAGGCGAAGGACTAACCGGGCTGGCTGAGCAGGCTAGGTCCTCTCACTCCCTCATAGGGGGGAGTCCCTCTGCCCCGTTGGGCTTCAAAGCGGAGCAGGTAGGGCGAGCTGGGTGGACCCCCCCATTGCCACCCAGGGGCATGGAGAAAGATGGCAGATTGCCTCTGGGGGAGGCCTGCCTACTCCCAAGTCCAGCTCCACTCTCTCTCTCTCTCGAGTACACGCACAAAATACACTTTAAAAAAGAAAAAAAACTGCTGAATCTTGCAGTTGAACCTGGATGCCAGCAGGCCTTCATCCGTTGTACCCCGCCGCTGGCAAATCTGCATAAACACCTGTGGGTGCAGAGACCATTCTCCTGGATGTATCTGTTGGCGGCTGAGATAGTCCTCTTTCCATTTTTTAACCCCGGAATGTGGACAGCAGACAACCGGCACATGCCTTTCTGCCCAGTATAACACATAACTGACCTCCATGTGGGCCAGACCCTGCTTCAAGAGTGGGTGAAATGGAAACACCTGTGTATGCTGCTGTGGTTTCAAAGAACCCAGGGAGGAACAAGGTGTTTCAGGGACCTCCACTGGAGGTAGCTTAAAAGCTGAATGGACTGTCTGTACAAGAGAATGGATGAGAAGCTTTTGTGATTGAGAGGCTGATATAATCTGAGCCTCTTCAGGCTCAGATGATAGATCCTCCTTAGTAATATACTCTGAGGTAGAAGCATTGGTAGCAGGCCCAATGCCAGACAGACACAGCGGCTCAGATTGCCTGGTGTCATCCAGTCTTTCAGATGAGGCTATTGCAGCAAAGTTCCGTTTAGCCTCTACAGAGGACACTGATGGAACACATGCGCCCTTTGCTGCAGTGCTCCCCAAAAACGCTTCCTGGAAGACATGGCTTGCTGAAGCATTGGTAACTGGCTTTGTGATACAATGTACAAGCTCCCGAGTACCACAATTCCCCCTTGAAAGAATCTTATACAATGAACTGTTCTTTCATCTACTGCAACATAATTAGGCTGTCATCACCCATAGGACTCACGTGTCACCCAGGACAGACTGCTCTGTGTCCCCTCCTCCAGCCAGCAACTAACTGTGTTTTTAACTGTCAGGGCCATGTGCACAAGCCTGTGCTTGCCCCCCATGGATGAGAACACACAGAGCAGCACACCTATGCCCTCTAGTGTGCAAAAAAAAGCATTGCAAGGAAAACTTAAAACAAAAAAAAACATGTCAGCCTAAATACAACTGTTGCAGGTGAATAATTGGACCCTGTTTTTTCACAGGGCCACTACCGTTGCAGGGCAATAGCCTAAGCCAGAGGTCCAGCCTTCACCCATCACAATGGGTTCTGTCACACGGACCTTCAAGGACTGGGTACCCTTTTAGCATAAGGGTCCACTCCCTTGGACCTGTACAGCACCCTGTAGGAATGCCTTAGTGCTGTGGTGTCCAGGATTCTACTACGCAGTGTCTAGCACCTGAAGGTTGCATTACAGGCAAAACCTCATTGTTGATCCTGCAATCTTCTTTACGGGGCTTGGGTACCATTTATGTTTGCATAGTAGCCTTTTGAAATGGATCTGATCTAGAAATGTTGCCCCTTGATTTTTAAGAACCTGTGCAAGATTACAGCATGGAAACTCACAAAGAGCTCAACAAATGACCATCCACCATTTTTAGACACTGGTGAAATAACTGGAGTACTTCCTGTATAAGAGGGGTTATATAGGGGATCACTTCCTGTTTTTGGTAATCCTACCAGTATCCTTTCACCTATAGGTGACGCATAACCCAGGTATTAATGTATATGACTACTCTGTGTCCCCTGTGATGTACGAGAAAGAAAGCTATTTTTTTTACAGGTAAAAACTTGTCTCATCTCTCCCACTTATTTTGCTGCCTACCCAAAATGCTTACATATTGTTCAGCCACTGAACAATTTTTTGTGGCTACCATCCCTAAAGCCTCATACACACGCTTGTTTTTTTCAGCAAGAACCAGCAAGAAAACTGCTGGCAGAGATTTCTTGCAGAGTAAACCGTGTAAGAGACAATTCTCTAGAACAGCTTTCTCCTTCCGTACATATCATAGTTCTCTTCTGTCTTCGGAGTGTCTTATTACTTCCTGTACTGGCCCAATCCCTTCGTCCCTAAACTCACATTGCTACATAGGCTTTTATGTATCGGCAGGGGAGGAGCCAAGGGGGAATTTATAGCGTGTCACTTGAATGGGGCTGCTGACCATACAACGAAGAGGGCCCAGCAGTAGTCTCAAGAATTGTGGATGTTTACACAAGGGAGAAATTTAGAGGTAAATACCATGTGTAAGATATTTAAAATCTAATGGGAAGATCTTTGTTGAAATTAATGGTCTTCTTACCCTTAGACAATAATAGTAAATGTCTAGTTGGATGCTTTACGTTACTTTACTGTGACTTTAGTGCTAATTGTGCAAGAGATAAATTATCAGTACTAACTTACAGGGAGTGCAGAATTATTAGGCAAATGAGTATTTTGACCACATCATCCTCTTTATGCATGTTGTCTTACTCCAAGCTGTATAGGCTCGAAAGCCTACTACCAATTAGGCATATTAGGTGATGTGCATCTCTGTAATGAGAAGGGGTGTGGTCTAATGACATCAACACCCTATATCAGGTGTGCATAATTATTAGGCAACTTCCTTTCCTTTGGCAAAATGGGTCAAAAGAAGGACTTGACAGGCTCAGAAAAGTCAAAAATAGTGAGATATCTTGCAGAGGGATGCAGCACTCTTAAAATTGCAAAGCTTCTGAAGCGTGATCATCGAACAATCAAGCGTTTCATTCAAAATAGTCAACAGGGTCGCAAGAAGCGTGTGGAAAAACCAAGGCGCAAAATAACTGCCCATGAACTGAGAAAAGTCAAGCGTGCAGCTGCCAAGATGCCATTTGCCACCAGTTTGGCCATATTTCAGAGCTGCAACATCACTGGAGTGCCCAAAAGCACAAGGTGTGCAATACTCAGAGACATGGCCAAGGTAAGAAAGGCTGAAAGACGACCACCACTGAACAAGACACACAAGCTGAAACGTCAAGACTGGGCCAAGAAATATCTCAAGACTGATTTTTCTAAGGTTTTATGGACTGATGAAATGAGAGTGAGTCTTGATGGGCCAGATGGATGGGCCCGTGGCTGGATTGGTAAAGGGCAGAGAGCTCCAGTCCGACTCAGACGCCAGCAAGGTGGAGGTGGAGTACTGGTTTGGGCTGGTATCATCAAAGATGAGCTTGTGGGGCCTTTTCGGGTTGAGGATGGAGTCAACCTCAACTCCCAGTTTCTGGAAGACACCTTCTTCAAGCAGTGGTATAGGAAGAAGTCTGCATCCTTCAAGAAAAACATGATTTTCATGCAGGACAATGCTCCATCACACGCGTCCAAGTACTCCATAGCGTGGATGGCAAGAAAGGGTATAAAAGAAGAAAAACTAATGACATGGCCTCCTTGTTCACCTGATCTGAACCCCATTGAGAACCTGTGGTCCATCATCAAATGTGAGATTTACAAGGAGGGAAAACAGTACACCTCTCTGAACAGTGTCTGGGAGGCTGTGGTTGCTGCTGCACGCAATGTTGATGGTGAACAGATCAAAACACTGACAGAATCCATGGATGGCAGGCTTTTGAATGTCCTTGCAAAGAAAGGTGGCTATATTGGTCACTGATTTGTTTTTGAATGTCAGAAATGTATATTTGTGAATGTTGAGATGTTATATTGGTTTCACTGGTAAAAAAAAATAATTGAAATGGGTATATATTTGTTTTTTGTTAAGTTGCCTAATAATTATGCACAGTAATAGTCACCTGCACACACAGATATCCCCCTAAAATAGCTAAAACTAAAAACAAACTAAAAACTACTTCCAAAAATATTCAGCTTTGATATTAATGAGTTTTTTGTGTTCATTGAGAACATGGTTGTTGTTCAATAATAAAATTAATCCTCAAAAATACAACTTGCCTAATAATTCTGCACTCTCTGTATACTTAGAAAAAAGAAATATGCCATATGCATTTATAGAGCAATCCAAGCATTTCCTATGATTGCCATGTTGTCCTGCATGGGCTGAGTTTTGTTCACTTTTGTAAACATTAAAATCATGAGCTAATGGTTAAAATAGATTCGAATTGCAGGTACAGTTGTGTTCAAAATTATTCAACCCCCCAATGCTGTAAAGGGTTTTAGGGAATTTAGTGTACATTTGTAATTGAATTCAGAATTAAATCCTACAAGGACTTCTTAAAGAACCATATGCAACTAAAATGACATCAATTGGTTTTGTAATACAGTAGTGAATGTTTATTTTGTGAATTCTTCATTTACACAATTATTCAACCCCTTAAAGACGACCACTCTGAAGAACAGAGGTTCATTGAAGTGTTTTCAATCAGGTATTGAAAACACCTGTGGATGTCAGGGAGCAGCAATAAAGCCTAATAAGCACCAATTAGGCAGCTTTAAAATGACTGTGATACTCGGCTCCTTCTAGACATTTACTGGTGTGGTTACAAACATGGTGAAGTCAAGAGAATGGTCCAGAAAGACAAGAGAAGAGGTGATTACTCTTCACAGGAAGGGCAATGGCTATAAGAAGATTGCAAAGATGTTAAACATACCAAGAGACATTATAGGAAGCATCATTCGCAAATTCAAGGCAAAGGGCACTGTTGAAACGCTACCTGGTCATGGCAGAAAGAAGATGCTGACTTTGACTGCTGTGCGCTACCTGAAGCGTAGAGTGGAGAAAAGTCCCTGTGTGACTGCTGAGGAACTGAGAAAAGATTTGTCAGATGTGGGTACTGAAGTTTCTGCTCAGACAATAAGTCACACAGTGCGTAATGAAGGCCTCCATGCCAGAACTCCCAGGCGCACCCCCTTGCTGTCTCCAAAGAATAAGAAGATTTGACTGCAATATGCCAAAAGTCATGTGTTCTGTGGACTTATGAAACAAAATTAGAACTGTTTGGGGCCCATGGATCAACGCTATGTTTGGAGGAGGAAGAACAAGGCCTATGATGAAAAGAACACCTTGCCTACTGTGAAGCATGGCGGGGGGTCAATCATGCTTTGGGGCTGTTTTGCTTCTGCAGGTATAGGGAAGCTTCAGCGTGTGCAAGGTACCATGAATTCTCTTCAGTACCAGGAGATATTGAATGACAATGTGATGCAGTCCGTCACAAACCTGAGGCTTGGGAGACGTTGGACCTTTCAACAGGACAATGATCCCAAGCATACCTCCAAGTCCACTAGAGCATGGTTGCAGATTAAAGGCTGGAACATTTTGGAGTGGCCATCGCAGTCACCAGACTTAAATCCGATTGAGAACCTCTGGTGGGACTTAAAGAAAGCAGTTGCAGTGCGCAAGCCTAAGAATGTGACTGAACTGGAGGCTTTTGCCAATGACGAATGGGCGAAGATACCCGTAGATCGCTGCAAGACACTTGTGTCAAGCTATGCTTCACGTTTAAAAGCTGTTATAACTGTATAAGGATGTTGTACTAGGTACTAAGATTGAATGTCACTTGGGGGTTGAATAAAACTGATAATGATGTGAGCACAGAAAAGACATTTGTGGTTATTTCATAATAAATTTTATGTTATATTTGTCTGACCTACACGTGCCTATTTGATTTAATTGTAAGCAGGATGTCAGGATGATCAAAATCAATGTCAAACTGGCCAAAACAATCCATTTAAGTGGGGGTTGAATAATTTTGAATACAACTGTAGCACACCAAATCCAAGGGGGCAAAGGTGGGTGCTAATGAGGTATACCGGGTGTCATGTTCTATAAATTCTCAAGTAAATGCATGCTTACCAACATGGACTTTGGAGACATCAATTAATAGTGGTTAAAAAAAAAAAATATACAGATTTAATAATACCTGATTAAATAATGGTTAAAATAGCTAAATTATCTACAGGGATGTTGGGTTTTATTATTTTATATTATTAGAAGTCTGGCCAACAGTTATTTCTAAAAAAAACAATCCTTGGTCATGCTGCAGTTCACTAATTAGAGAATACTAAATTAATTACTGTTACAGTGCAACACAAAAGTCACTCTGGCTGCAGCACTAATGAATAATTATGAGAAGTGTTCAGGTACAGAGCAGTGTTGTGAGTGTAAAAGCAAATTCTGCTTCATCTCAGTTTGTTCTGCACCAAGATAGTTGTACATCAATTGTGACAGATTTGTTTTAAGAGAAGTCATTTGAAATGACAGCAAAGGAGTCACTTAAATAGTTTAATATTTTAAGACAGATAAATAAAAGACTCATTTCTGCATCAGCACCGGCAATTTAAATAATAAGTGCACTTTTAAAACAACGTAGCTTCTTTAATACCCCCCCACCCCACACTCAGGCAAAGTTTTCAGAATAAAACCTGTCACTGTCTCCTTTTGTTTTTTGATAGTTTCATTTTAGATCATCAAGAATCCTGTCTGTTCAAGTATACTTCTTTTTCATGGTCTGATCATATGCAAACCTCTCTCAAGGTTTATCAAAAATTATCTCTGCAAGGGAGTCAGGTCTGGCCGGCCCTGTGGATAGCTGTTTCTGATTAATCCATAAAGAAACTTGGTGGCAGAGCTTTTTTGCCAAGGAAAAAACAGTTGTGTGTATGTTTTTCGTCGAGAAAACTGTTGTGGAACTCGACGGGAGTCTCAATTTCCTCGTCGTGTTTCTCGTCGGGCTGGTTTACACGTTCGTGTGTATGTTTAGAAACCCACGCATGCTCAGAATAAAGTATGAGACGGGAGCGCACCTTTGGTAAAAGTAGCGTTCGTAATGGACATAGCACATTTGTCACGCTGTAACAGACTGAAAAGCGCGAATCGTTCTTCACCAAACTTTTACTTAACACAAAGTAACATGAGATAAGCAAAAGCAGCCCCAAGGGTGGCACCAGTGGAATCAAACTTCCCCTTTATAGTGCCGTTGTACATATTGTAAGTCACCGTGTTTGAGAAAGACAAGATTTTGTCTTGACAGTGTGTACGCAAAGAAAGCTTGTCAAGATTCTCGACAAGCCTAAGAAGAAACTCATCGAGGAAAACAATGTTTCATTTACGAGTTCCTCGGTCGTGTGTACAAGGCCTGAGTTAAAGAAAGGGCTACACATATTAAAATAATGGAAACTAATTCTGGCTAATGTCCAATCTCTCACTTCTGCAAATTCCTGGATAACTGGACTCTTAGGCCGCGTACACACGACCGAGCTTCTCGGCAGAATTCAGCGAGAAGCTCGCTGGGATCCATATTCTGCCGAGAAGCTCGATCGTGTGTACACTTTCGTCGAGCGTCCCGTCGGGAAGCTCGTCGAGCCAAAATAGAGAGCAGGTTCTCTATTTGCTCGATGGGCCATCAGGACTAATGGCTTGACGCCTTTTTCGACAGCCTGGTCGACGAACTCGACGGCCGGCCGAGAACCTCGTCGGGCGGAATGATGAGTTTAGGCCCGACGAGGTTCTCAGTAGTGTGTACGCGGCCTTAAAGTAAATATAAACCCAAACTTTTTTTTTATGTCACAATGTAGAGTATAAGATTTCCTATCATCTGTGCCCAGTCTTGCCACACAGAGTTAATCCAGCTCTGATCAATCCTCTTTTATTAACAGAAAAAAGCAAAGCCGTGGCACTAAATAAGTGTACTATTGTCAGGGCACCAGCGCTGCCCGATCCTTTAGAGCCGCGCTACCACGGCCGTTTACTTCGGGCGCGCGCATGCACGGCTCGGGCGTGCGCATGCACGGCATAGGCGTGCGCGTGCACGGTATAGGCGCGCGGCGCGGGCGCGCACACGGACGCACACAGGCACACTCCCCATCCGGCCAATCAGTGGCTTAGGTGGGCTATTTAAGCCATCCTCTTCCCCCTGTCTGGTTGCTGGCTTGTCACAGCTTTTGAGTGTATTTGCTACCTACGACCTTTGATCCTGATTCCTCTGACCTTGGCTATCGTTTACCGGACTGCTGTCTTCTCTTGCCCTTGACCTTTGGCTCTGAACCCTTGGACTTCCTGCTCTCTCCGACCCTCCTGACCACGGCCTGTTTCCCGGATAATCTTCTGCCTGTTCCCCGTTTCAGCTACACAGACTTCCGGACCACCTCTGTGTGCTTCCTAGGCTGATCCCAGTGACCCACTTCCAGACCAGTCTCTGCTCTTCGGATCCAGCCTGCATCTGCCTGTCGGTACCGGTGCCTCCTGGTGCGTCCGTCCCCCTGTCGTCACTCCAGGGGGCGGTCTGCGCTAGGTCGCAAAGGGAGCCGCCCTCAGCATCTTGGCCTTGGTGAGTTTATCCTTATAACCGTGATAGTACAAGCCAGCCAGATGTCCGAGGCCGACAGGGCGCGCTCTCCTTTTGAGACTCTATGCCAACAAGTCTCAGCGCTAACTGAAGCGGTACAGAAGTTACAGGAAGGATACTTGCAGATGGATGGGCGCCTCCAACAAATGTCTGTCACGCCTGGACCTACGGCCCCTTCAGCTGCTCCAGCTACGGGGACATTCACCTCCCAGTCTTCTCCAGGACCAGCGATGGTTGTCACCCATCCAGAACCTCGCGTACCAACACCTGAGCGATTTTCTGGAGAAGAAATTCCGGGCGTTCAAAAATGCCTGCTCACTGTACCTGGCCCTGCAACCCAGAACTTTCTGTTTCGGAAGCCATGAAAGTAGGCTTCGTGGGGGGCGTGGCTACCGCGCGACTGCATGGACGTGTGATCGCGCTGCTCTGTTCCAGGGAACCGATCCGTTAGCTACAGCAACGACTGTGTCGCCCATCATTAGCCCCATTCCTGCCTGACAGTCCGGAGACACTGGCAGCATGACCCGCAAGAGGAAAGAAGGGTCCCAGCCCCGAAAGTTGGAGGAATATTACCCGTCGAAAGACCGCGGCCTAAACAAAAATGGCGCCGGCCTGGGGAACGCATCTCCTACCTCCTCCTGAAGCTCCCGATCCACAGCATCGAGCCCGGGGATGCGCCCAGGCACCACTCAGCAATCTTCCGGAGGGTCGACCCCGCTGGATAGAAGCCCTGCTAAATCCAAGCCTCACCTGGAGACAGACATCAGCCAGGTGAGCGGAGGTCATGAAACCCTGGAGGACACGAGGGAACTGGTGGATCCATTCACTGCCTTCCCTATGTCTGGGAAGGCAGTGTCTGATACAACCCTTAAATACATGCTTGTCTCCCTCAGGAGCTCCATGCATGCTGACATGTTGCAATGTATGAGGAACTTTAAAGCAGACATAGGCGAGCTAGAGGAGAGAGTTACCCATGTTGAGGAGAAGATGGGTGAATTTGCATCCTCCCATAACTCATTGATTGATGCACATGCTGAACATGATGATGAGATAGCTTGGCTGAGGGCAAAGGTCGCTGACCTTGAGGATAGGTCAAGACGAAATAACGTTAAGATGAGGGGGGTCCCCGAAACTGTGCTCCCCGCCCAGCTACAGCAGTTTGCCAGAGATCTGTTACAGCAGGTCCTCCCTGATGTTTCTGAAGCGGAACTGCAGATCGACAGGATTCACAGATTGCCTAAGCCAAGCTTCCTGCCTGATAGTGTACCCCGAGATGTTCTGATGAGAATACATTTTTTCCAGGTTAAAGAACAGCTCATGACGTCGTTTAGGAAAGTGCAACAGCTCCCGGAACGATTCGCTGGGCTTCAACTGTTCGCAGACCTGTCACAATTCACTATGAAGAAACGCAGGTCTCTGGTGACGATCACTAAGGCACTGCGCAACCACAGCATTCCCTACAGATGGGGTTTCCCGGTAAAGCTGACTATCACTCATGATGGGAAAGACACAACAATCACAGGTCTGGAGGAGGGTCTTGCATTGCTCTGATCCCTGGATATCCTCCCTGATCAGGCACCTACAGGCACTTCGCCAGCTCCTAAGATTGACCAGCACTCCCAATGGCAAACAGTAACTAGGAAGAAAAGTGGCAAAAAACGTGCTGCATGGTTTCTCTCCTATGGGATGTAGTGGCTCATCACATACCTCAAGGTTCCCGCTCCATTAGGAGTACTCAGTTTGTTTTGTTCCTTTTGATCCCCCCTGGTTTGATTATGGGTAGAAACACTACCCCCTGGTTCTTGCTTATTCAAGCTTTTTTACTGAACTTCATGTTGTTTATTTTTCCTTTGACTTTGACTTTTTCCTTTTCTCTCTTTTTCTGGTCAACGGGCCTTATTCTGTACTGGAATGCCCTGTGTGTACTCCCCACTCTCTCTAATGCCCCGGGAAGGCTGTGTCTACTTGACTTGGAAAGCTGCTTACGTCACCAGAAGAACTACTCTCCACTGACGAAAACAAGGTACTGTTTTTTATTCTGTTTACGATCCCTGAATGGCGGTTAAGATCATCTCCTTCAATGTGAATGGACTCAACCGCCCTGCAAAAAGGGCCTCGGTCTGGAGAGAGGCTCTCAACCTCCAGGCTGATGTCCTATGTATTCAAGAGACCCATTTTTCCACTGACAACCCGCCTCGATTTTTACACAAGCGTTTCCCACACATCTTCTTAGCTTCAACCTCAGCCAAACGCAAAGGAGTTTTGATAGCAATAAAAGACTTGGTTGCTTTTAGCCTGCAGCAAGTTCTTACAGACCCTGAGGGGAGATACCTTGTTGTAGTGGGAGAAATCAATAACAAACCCTTCACTATCGCTAACTTGTACGCACCTAACTCCCATCAGCTTCGCTTTCTGAAAAAGACATATGCTAAAATTGCTTTAGTGAGGCGGGGGTCCCTGGTGGTCTGTGGGGATCATAACTTGACAATTGACCACACCCTAGACTCCTCCTCCATGGCGAAGAGATCCTATCCCCGACTCCAGCAGCTGCTTCACTCGGAGGACCTTTTTGACGTTTGGCGGTGCCACCATCCAACTGAACGAGACTACTCCTTCCACTCCGCCAGGCATAACCCCTATTCCAGAATTGACTTTATACTGGTTGATAAGATGCTCCTGCAGGCAGTGTCCTCCTCCGCCATTCACAATATAACGTGGTCGGACCATGCTCCTGTCTCTATCACGGTGGCGGAGGGGCACACTCCTAGTCCTGCATATATTTGGCGAGCCAATTCCCGGGTCTTTCAGTTGCCAACTCATGCTGCCACAATTAGTAAATGTCTGTCGGAATTTAGGTCCCACCCGGGTATTGAGGGATTCCAGATACGTGATAGATCGCATATTATTTTGTTTGCGGATGATATCATCCTCTTTTTGACATCCACTCTAGTGTCCCTACGCCATGCTCACGACACCCTGCAGGTGTTCAGTGAGATCTCGTTCTATAAAGTTAATTTCACCAAGTCAGTTATCCTTGCATTGGGTATTCCCTCCCCCCTAAAATCAAGACTCCAATTGGACTTCCCCTACTCCTGGGCCAAGTCTGACATTTCCTATTTAGGCCTAAAGTTGACTCCTGACACCGGTGACTTGGCTAATGCCAACTACCCACCTTTAATTGACAAACTAGCCAAAGAAGTTAGCAGACTTGCCAATGTAGAATTGTCCTGGACAGGGAGACTGTCGGCATTCAAAATGCTGCTTCTTCCGCAGATGCTTTATGTATTTAGGACACTCCCCGTCCCTTTGCCAGCCCCATATCTTAAAACCCTGAACACACTTCTCTCCAGATTTATATGGCGCTCCAAGCGACCGAGATGCTCTAAATCTCTGCTGACTAAGCACAGAAGAGCGGGGGGTATGGGTTTGGTGGACATCAGGGACTACTATAGAGCGTCCATTTTGACGCAACTTACGACCTGGATGGACCCTTAGGCCGATTCGGTTTGGAGGTCTCTCGAGCAGGCTCTGGGTCCTTCCACCAACCTAGATCTTTTCCTTCTCGCGGATGTTTGGAGGCCATTTAGTCTGCGGGAGCTCCCGGTCACTCTCCAGGCCTCTCTTGCGGCCTGGAGGGCCTTGCGGGAGATTCAGTCTCCTCCTTCTGAATTAATAGAGGTCCCCATTCCGCTGGAGACTCTCTCTTTAATTATCCCTGACCTCTCCCTGTCTAGATGGAAGGAAAGGGGGATCGGTGTTGTCCAGGATCTTTTCCGGGGCGATGCCCCTCTTCCTTTTAAGTCCCTGGAGGAGAAGTTCCACCTAGGTCCCCCTGATCATTATGTCTATGTCCGTATCTCCCACTTCCTGAACTCAATTGGATCATATCGAATAGTCATGGCTAGGGAAGTGTGGTGTTTCTACCGTACTTCCCCCACGCCGCGTAAGGGAATATCATTCTTTTATAACCTTTTTCAAAATAAGTTGCGCTTTGTTAAATCCCAACCCTTCAGGAAGTGGGAGTCAGACTTAGGAATAACCATCACAGATGCTCAGTGGAGCAAAGCGTTCAGCTCGTTGTATTCCTCCTCTAGATGCATCAACCACTGGGAACTATCCCAAAAAATAGCTCTTCGGTGGTACCTCACTCCTTACAGAATAGCTAAGTTCGGGAATCACAGTTCTCCTCTATGTTGGAGAAATTGTGGTGGAATAGGCAACCTATTTCATATGTTATGGTCTTGCAAGCACCTGACCAGCTTCTGGAACTCTATTTTCTACTACATCTCCAGGATTACTGGTATTTTGACTCGGCCCAGTCCGAGTTTGGCGATCTTACACGTAGGAATAGAGGTGTTCCCCGTTGATTGCAGAGTGGTGGTGACCCATATCCTCTTAGCAGCTAGATCTTTACTTGCACAACAATGGAAAGCCGACAAGGCCCCAAACGCGTCAGATGTTCTTCTTATGACCCAGACGCATTATGTCTATGAATCTCTTTTGGCTAGGAGGAGAGGAGTGGGACGTAGATTTGATGCCTTGTGGAAGATCCCCCCTTTCTCTTTCTCTCTCTTCTGTCCTCCTTCCATTTTATTTCTTATAGTTTCTGCACCTTTCTTTCTATCATTCTCATCTCCTTTTAATAGAGGAAAGGTGCCTTGATAGTTTTGCCATTTAATCTGTTCATATTGGCTCCTTGAGTGCATACACTTGATAAGTCTTATATTGCATAGAAGTATAATGGATGACCTGGTTGTGGTCGCACTGTGTGCGCCGTTACTTTGATCTTGCAATATGTATGTTTTGTACCCATGGTGCCATTTGTTTGTCTCTTTTCTCTTGAAAAATTCTTAATAAAAACCATTTAAAAAAAAAAAAAAGTAGGCTTCGTGATTTCTCTGCTCGCGGACGAACCACAAGCTTGGGCACACAGCCTAATGGAACGGAGGAGCCCAATATTAGACACTATAGACACATTCTTTAAAAACATGTCTGAACTTTACGATGACACCCTGCGCTCGGCCACGGCCGAAGCTACTCTCCACCAGCTTAATTAGGGGAGGAGACCGGTGGAGGACTTCATTGCGGAATTCCGAAGGTGGTCTGCTGACACAGGGTGGAACAAGGCCGTCCTGAAATATCAATTCCGCCAAGGTCTATCAGAGTCCCTCAAGGACGAACTAGCTAGAATTGATCCGCCTGCCACATTGGAAGCATTGATTCAATCAGCTACCCAACTTGACAGACGCCTACGGGAACGACGATCAGAACGTTCTCAAGTAACTCGGCCCAACTGGACCCCACCAAGGTTCCCTCCAGCGCCTCCGCCTCTCCCGGTTCCGCCCGCCTCCTCGCTTCAAGATCCTGAGCTCATGCAACTCGGTCTGGTCCGGGCTCCCCTCACTCCTGAGGAAAGGCAGCGTAGACGTCAGTCTAATCTGTGCCTGTATTGTGGTGGGGCAGGCCACTTCCTCCGCACCTGTCCCATTGGACCCAGTAAGTCTAGATATCCTCCCACCATCAATTACCACATTACCAACTTACCTCAGACTTACGTTGTCCTCTTTCTTTCCTTACAGCTCCCGGAGGGGGCGACTCGGCTGCCGGCAATCGTTGACTCCGGGGCTTGCAGCTGCTTTTTGGACTCCGCCCTGGCTCAGAAGCTGCATGTCCCCTGTCGTCCTAAGGACTTCCACTTACAGATCCATCTAGCAGACGGCTCTCTACCCCGCTCAGGACTGGTTACCCATGAAACCCTGCCTATTCTCGCCATCTCGGATACCGGTCACCAAGAGTACCTGTGCCTAGACCTTATCCCGTCTCTATTGTCCCCCATCATTCTGGGGCTTCCATGGCTACAAGCACACCAACCCAGTATAGACTGGTGTGAGAAAGAAATTAAATTCCCTTCAGCTTATTGTGCTCAACATTGTCTCATACCCACTAAATCCGCCTGTTCTACCTTGATGCCGGCGTCAGAAGACCTTCAACACGTCCCCTCAGTTTACTCGGATTTCAGGGATGTTTTTGACAAACAGCAGGCAGAGCGTCTCCCACCACACCGGTCATACGATTGTCCCATCGACCTGCTGCCTGGTTCCAAGATCCCTTTCGGGAGGATCTTTCCTTTATCAGAGACTGAATTAGTAGCCCTCAAGGCTTATATCGACGAAGACTTCGAAAAAAAGTTTATTCGCCCTTCTTCTTCCCCAGCCGGGGCAGGAATCTTTTTCGTCGAAAAAAAGGATGGCTCCCTCAGGCCTTGCATCGACTATCGAGAGTTGAATAAAATTACCATCAAAAACCGGTATCCGTTACCCCTTATCCCAGAACTTTTTCAGCGATTCCGTTCAGCCCGGGTCTTCTCCAAACTTGACCTCCGGGGGGCCTACAACCTCGTCCGAATCAGGCCTGGGGATGAGTGGAAGACGGCCTTCAGGTCAAGGTTTGGCCATTTTGAATACTTGGTGATGCCCTTCGGTCTCTGTAATGCCCCTGCCACGTTCCAGCACCTGGTGAACGACATCTTCCGCCAATTCCTGGATGACTTCCTAGTCGTCTATTTAGATGACATCCTCATATTCTCAGTGTCCCTTGAAGTGCACCGGGTCCACGTTAAACAAGTCTTGGCCATCCTCAGAAAACATAAATTATACCTTAAAGCTGAGAAATGCGAATTTGAAAAGACCACAATTCAGTTTTAGGGCTTTATCATCTCTACCAATGGGATATTTATGGACCCGCAAAAGGTCAAGGCAGTCCAAGACTGGCCAGCACCGGCCGACAAAAAGGGGATACAGCGGTTTATTGGCTTTGCCAACTTCTACTAAAGATTCATTGCCGGCTTTTCGTCGATTGTGTCCCCTATTACCAAACTAACCCAGCAGGGGTGCCGTTTCCACTGGTCTCAAGAAGCACAAGAGGCATTCATCAAACTTAAAACCCTGTTTTCTTCGGCACCTGTTCTAAAACACCCGTACCCAACCTTGCACTTTATCCTGGAGGTGGACGCCTCGGAAACCGCCATTGGACCTAAATCCCTGCTACACCCTGTAGCCTACGCTTCATGGAAACTAAGCCCTTCGGAAAGAAACTATGACGTCGGGACCGGGAACTGCTGGCTATTAAGTTTGCACTGGAGGAATGGAGATATCTCTTGGAAGGCGCCCTTCACCCCATTCTGATTTTTACGGACCATAAAAACTTGGAGTACTTACGATCTGCCAAGCGCTTAAGACTAAGACAAGCTCGTTGGGCCTTGTTCTTCACCTGTTTCCATTTCCACATCACCTTCAGACCTGGGTCAAAAAATGGGAAAGCAGACGCCCTCTCCAGAATGTTCACTGAAACACCCGGTCCGCTAGAGCCTAGTACCATCTTAACCCCCAGGAATTTTTTTCTAGTTTCTCAAATTGACTTTCTTACCTCTCTTAAAAGGGCTTTTGGCCAATGCACCGATCAGTTGGCACTCTCTCTGGAGAAACATGACGGTTTACTGTGGTCACGGGGCAAAATCTTTGTACCTACGGAAACAAGGCAGTTGGTGTTAAGCACATTCCACGATCATAAGCTGGCGGGCCACATTGGAGAACGGAAGACCTCGGAGCTGATCGAACGCTACTTCTGGTGGCCGAAGTGGAAATTAGACTGTAAAACCTATGTGTCTTCTTGTACCCGCTGCCAGCGCTGCAAGGGTCCGAACACCAAGTCCTGGGGCCTACTCAGACCTCTCCCGGTTCCGGAGCGCCCATGGACATATATTTCAAAGGATTTCCTTGTGGACCTGCCTCCCTCCGAAGGTTTTACTACAATCCTAGTGGTGATTGAACGACTGTCTAAATTAGCACACTTCTTGCCCATGATTGGTACACCCTCCGCGGCCGAGACAGCCAAAAATTTTTTTAAGGAAATTATAAGACTCCATGGGGCACCCAAGAGCATCGTGTCTGATAGGGGTGTGCAATTTACTTCCAAGTTCTGGAAGGAACTCTGCAAGTCGCTAGAAATTAAGATCTGCCTCTCGTCTGCCTACCACCCGCAGTCCAATGGCCAGACAGAGAGGACCAACCAAACGTTGGAGCAATACCTCCGTTGTTTTTGTTCATCATCTCAAAATGACTGGGTATCTTTGCTGCCATCGGCAGAGTTCGCCTACAACAATTCCATTCACTCGTCTACTAACCAAACTCCATTCTGGGCCAACCTTGGATACCATCCCTCCTTCCTTCCTGACTCTATTCCTGAAATATCAGTCCCAGCTGTGCAGGACCGCATAGTTGCTATGCAACAAAACTTCCAGAAACTCCAGAAGACCATGCAGCAAGCCCAAAAAAAGTTACAAAAAGTTTTACGACAAGGGGAGGAAGGAGTGTCCGGACTTTGAAGTTGGAGAAAAGGTCTGGTTATCGGCCGCAAACCTCAAACTACCAAATCCTTCCCGGAAACTGGGCCCTAGGTTCATCGGCCCAATTAAAATCATGCGGAAGATCAACCCCGTGGCTTTTGAATTGGAACTACCAAACTCCTACAGGATCCACCCTGTCTTCCATGCATCCCTGCTTAAGCCTGTCATACCAAATGCTTTCCCCGGGAGAGAAGAACTCCCACCTCCTCCAGTGGAGGTCGAAGGAGAAAAGGAATTCGAGGTGGAGTCCATCCTGAGCTGTAGAAAAAGGGGGAGGCAACTTCAGTACTTAATCAAGTGTAAAGGTTATCCCCCTGAGGACAATTCCTGGGAGCCTTCCAGAAATTTACATGCCCCTCGGCTGATCTGAACTTTTAATCGGGACCATCCGGAGTTGATGGACAGTTTGGGCGTCCGGAGCCCGCCCCTTGGGGGGGCACTGTCAGGGCACCAGCGCTGCCCGATCCTTTAGAGCCGCGCTATCGCGGCCGTTTACTTTGGGCGCGCGCACGGACGCGCACAGGCACACTCCCCATCCGGCCAATCAGTGGCTTAGGCGGGCTATTTAAGCCATCCTCTTCCCCCTGTCTGATTGCTGGCTTGTCAAAGCTTTTGAGTGTATTTGCTACCTACGACCTTTGATCCCGATTCCTCTGACCTTGGCTATCATTTACCGGACTGCTGTCTTCTCCTGCCCTTGACCTTTGGCTCTTAAACCTTGGACTTCCTGCTCTCTCCGACCCTCCTGACCATGGCCTGTTTCCCGGATAATCTTCTGCCTGTTCCCCGTTTCAGCTACCCGGAGTTCCGGACCACCTCTGTGTGCTTCCTAGGCTGATCCCAGTGACCCGCTTCCAGACCAGTCTCTGCTCTTCGGATCCAGCCTGCATCTGCCTGTCGGTACCGGTGCCTCCTGGTGCGTCTGTCCCCCTGTCCCCACTCCAGGGGGGCGGTCCGCGCTAGGTCGCAAAAGGGAGCCGCCCTCAGCATCTTGGCCTAGGTGAGTTTATCCTTATAACCGTGATAACTATACACCATATATTGATGAAAACAATAAGGAAATAAACCCCTAAATTATATAGATGTTCAGCGCAATGTTATTGGACTAAGATCACAAAAGCCTATATTGAAAGTTCAGTATTAATCTATGCACAGAGGCAACACATACAGGGACGTCCAATGAAACACCACCACAGTGACGAATATTAGCCTTCACCGATAATAAAATGGCTGCTTACCAGAGGCAAGCCCAGTAGAGCGGTTGGCTATAGCCCAGCCGCGGCCTTTGCGCCCAGAAGATGTAACATGAAGAGGATTCCCACAGATTAGGCAAGTAAATACACTCTTGGTCCACCAGAATGCTTACAGGCGTAACTCATGACTCATCCGTGGAAACTTTCTTGGGGTATTTGTCCAGGTCAGGTGGCAGAAATGAGAATCCACAGAGATAGCCACTACCTCACAGTTGACATCATGGAACTCACTGGCTTTGTCACTGAAGGCCACAATTTCGGTCGGACACACAAACGTGAAGTCCAATGGGTAAAAGAACAGCAGCAGGTACTTTCCCTTGAAGTCATCCAGACTTAAATCTTTGAACTCTCCATTGACAACAGCTGTCCCTTTGAATTGTGGAGCAAGCTGAGTTACGGAGGGGAGGAGCTGTGAGCAACTGGTGCTGAAATTAAACTTTGGATTAGCACAGAAGACAGCCTGGCCTGTACTGGCTCCTGCGATGACAGGAGATTGGACGGAACATGAAACGGGAGCCATCCGGAGCACTGCCCATGAGAAGGGGTTATCCACGCTGCTGAGGCTCCCGTTTCACGTTCCGTCCAATGTCCTGTCATCGCAGGAGCCAGTACAGGCCGGGCTGTCTTCTGTGCTAATCCAAAATTTAATTTCAGCACCAGTTGCTTGCGGCTCCTCCCCTGTTATTGTTTTTGTATTTGAATCCTCTTTTACTGTTCAGTGAAAATTAACAGAATTCCAGATAATTCATATGTTTATCATATTTTATGTTATGTTTATCATAATATGAGGCGATCCAAAGTTCATTGTATATTACCAGGATGTGTTATGTGGGGGAGGGGTGGATTTCTCACTTGTTATACTGTGATTCACCTCATGTTATGATAAACATAACATATGATAAACATGTCCAAGCTAGATATGTAAATAACCTGTCACTCAAAGCAAGAAGAGAGAAACTGACTTTTTATTTAGAGAGGTTTTTATGTGGAATTCTGTTAATTTTCACTGAACAATAAAAGAGGATTGATCAGAGCTGGATTAACTCTGTGTGGCAAGACTGGTCACAGATGATAGGAAATCTTATACTCTACGGGCCAGATTCAGGTAGATGAGAGTATCTTTCCTCTGGAGTAACGCTTCTCATTTACGTTACTCTGAAGACCCTTTCAGCGCAAGTCCTGTAATTCACATAGCAGTTGCGCGTAAACTTGCGCCAGAGTAACGATAATGCGCTGGCGTAACCCGACGCAAGTGGAAGTGGGTGTGATCATATGTAAATGATGGGCGGAGCCCAGCGCAGAGGCTTACGTTCAGCGCATCAACCACGGAGCATGCGCAGTGAGTGAGGCTCCACTCGCCCCCTTGTGCGCATGCTCACAACTTCCGTCGGCACCACTGCACGGGAAACGTCAGCGCAATGCCTTCCGTTGGGCGTGTAAATGCGCCCGTAGAAGCGCCATTCCGGCACTAAAGTATATCCTGCTCCCCCTCCCCGCAGTGATGTTACTTTTGTTCTGAGATGGCTGCTCCCGTTCCCCGCAAACACACAGGAGAAAGCTGAACTTTAATGGCCAGGAGCTGTCAGCCATCATCTCGGCTATGGAGACCTATGATGTCTTCCTCCATGGCTGTAAAATTTGACAGACAAGCATGGACAGAGGTGTTGTCCTGCAAGTTGGGGTGCTCAGCTAGCTCTTATCGTCGGTAACGCTGCTGTAGCTGCTCTCCTGCTGACCTGTGGCCATCTGGAGTAAAGATAAAGCAGCCTTTTGTAGAAATAACTTTGCGCCGGACGGACGAGATACGCGCAGCGCATGTAGCCAGCGTATGGTGCTAATCCGTTCGTGAATTGGGAAAAATCCCTCATTTGCATATTTGCAGGGGAAATCAATGGGCGCGACTGATGCGCCCAGCGAAAATAAGCGCTGACGATACTCTGGCGTCGGAACGTTCCGCCGGTCGCAAATGACCCGTTATTGGGCGCATCTAGTTTGGTGGGTACGGGCACATAGAAACGACGGCGCATCATCACAGTTACGCGGCGCATATCCAAATACTCCAGCGCAAGTGTTCGTGAATCTGGCCCTACATTGTTACATCCACTTTAATGGACCTGAATAAAACAAATTCCCCATATATAGGGCTACTGCTTCTCCCAGCAAAAGCATTGCTCTAAGGCTCATATATAGAATCTTTGTGATTTACATTCTTATTCCTTGTTCTTAATTGTGTTCCCTGAACCCCCCCCCCCCCCACATGTTTCCTTACCATGGCTGTCCATTGTACCTGTCTTTTTAACAGGATTTTCCAGCCACCTCAAGATCCGATGTTTTTAACATGCATCATTTCACTCCTACTGACATCCTCACTAGTGACCCAGAGATCATTTGCATACAAAATGTCTGCCTCACCTCACTACTGAAGAACTCTACAACGCAAAGACATCTTGTTTCTCATCTGCATCTTTTTCTATTTCACTTCTACCATTACACACGTTATCGACACACGTTATCGACACACGTTATCGACACTGCATTACCATGATGCTGAAAATGTTTTAAATTAAAGGGGTTGTAAAGATTCGTCTTTTATTTTCTAAATAGCTTTCTTTAAGCTAGTGCGTTGTTGGCTCACTTACCTTTTCTTTCTTTTTGCATTCTAAATGTTTTTCTTCTTTGTTTGAATTTCTCACTTCCTGTTTCTCCTCAGTAAGCTTTCCACCATCATCTGAGCTGTGGAAAGTAATTTAGAGCAGCTTACTGAGGAGGAACAGGAAGTGAGAAATTCAGACAAAGAAAACAAAGAAAAAAAACATTTAGAAGAAAAATCGAAGGAAAAGGTAAGCTTTCTGGGGACCCTGATGTATGGGGGGGGGGCTCTCTGGGGACTCTGATGTATGGGGGCTGGGCTCTCTGTGGTATCTGATGTATAGGAGGGCCCTTTGTGAACCCTGATGTATGAGGGGCTCTCTGGGGACTCTGTATGGGGGGGTTGGCTCTCTGGCGACTCTGATGTATGGGGGCTGGGCTCTCTGTGAACCCTGATGTATGGGGGTGCTCTCTGGGGACTCTGTATGGGGGGCTCTCTGTGATCTCTGATGTATCTCTGGGGACCCTGATGTATGGGAGGAGACTCTCTGGGGACCCTGATGTAAGGGGAGACTCTCTGGGGACCCCGATGTATGGGAGGAGACTCTCTGGGGACCCTGATGTAAGTGGGGAAGGCTCTTTGGGCACCCTTATATAAGGAATTGTCTCTCTGGGGACCCTGATGCAAGGAGGATCTTTTACTTGCTTGCTACACTTCTATATATTCGTATTTTTCAAATTTCACAATAATGCATATGCGAAATTTCGCTTTTTTTCTTTTTTTATAAAATATAGCGAATATTCGTAAATATCGAATATTCGTGATATTTTATAAAAAAAAAAAAAAAAAAAACGCGAAAATTCGCAATTTTTTTTTCTTTATAAAATATCACGAATATTCGATATTAACGAATATTCGCGAATATTCTTCGAAATATTCGCGAAATATCGCGAAATCGAATATGGCGTATTCCGCTCATCACTACAAATAATCACCACATCATCTATGTAGTGCCCATAACAAACTATGTTAGCTGAAAAGGGGTTGTTTCACCAGATATGGCATGCTTCCTAAAACCCCATCATCAGGTTGGCATAGCTGGGGGGAAAATTCACCCCCATAGTTGTGCCAGTCACCTGAAGATAAAAATCTCTATCAAAAGAAAAGTAATTGTAAAGTTAAAAAGGAGTTGCTTCTAGGACAACATTAGCCTGCTGGTGTATAAAGAACATAAATCAAGGGATACCGATGTTTTGAGGAGGTGTATTCCATCTCCAATATAAGAGGGCAATGCCTGGGGTAATGGTTATAGCAATTATGTAAATGTAAAAGTGTCATGAGTGAATTTTCAAGTACCTTACAATAGCAGTATTCATTAATGCTACACTCACTTGTGTTTCCTTCAATACTTTCTCTTTACTCTACTCCCTCAGTGAGAGTGCTTACATTAGGCATGCTGTCCAAACCAATCTTTATCTCCAACAGCACTTGTCAAGGCTGTCCCGTGTCATCCATCATATTTGCATTATTTATGGAACCACTGGAGGACAGAATACAATCTAATCCTCACATTACGGACATTAATTTACATGATCAGGACCATAAAATTTGCCAGAATACAACTTAGGCCTCGTACACACGATCAAATCTGTCTGCTGGAAACGGTCTGCTAAACCATTTCAGCAGACAGATTCGATCGTGTGTACGGGCGAGCAGACGGATTTGGCCACCCGACAGATTTCAAAGCATGCTTTGAAATCTGTCGGCTGGGAACCCGTCCGCCCGACATGTCTGCTGGTTCGTACGCTAACCAGCAGACATGTCTTCTCGCAAACGCGCCGAATGGTTTCGACGCATGCGCGGAAGTGTTTTACTTCCTGGTGCGGTGACGTGGCGGCGTCAACGTCACCGCCGCGTCACCGACACGTCAGCGCGCTGGCGGGGATTTTGGTTTGCTTGTGTGTACACGCGAGCAAACCAAAATCCTAGCAGACAGATCTGTTCAAATCGGTCGGTCCGACCGATTTGAACAGACACATTTAATCGTGTGTACGAGGCCTAAGGCCTCGTACACACGATCAAATCTGTCTGCTGGAAACGGTCTGCTAGACCGTTTCAGCAGGCAGATTCGATCATGTGTACGGGCAAATAGACGGATTTGGCCACCCGACAGATTGGAAAGCATGCTTATCAATCTGTCGGCTGGGAACCCGTCCGCCCGACATGTCTGCTGGTTAGTACGCTAACCAGCAGACATGTCTTCTCGCACACGCGCCAAATGGCGTCACCGTCACTGCCACGTCGCCGCGCTGTCTGGCGGCGGGGATTTTGGTTTGATCGTGTGTACACGATCAAACCAATATGTCCCCAGCAGACAGATGTGTTCAAATCGGTCGGCCCGACCGATTTGAACAAATGTCTGCTCGTGTGTATGGGGCCTAAGTCTCAAATTCTAGGTTAACACATGCCCGCCATCTTAAAACTCCACTTCTTGCATAATTCCCATTTCCATGGGCCACTGATGGAGGAGCATTTTTAGGAATTCAGATTTCCACTACTACCTCCTAATTACTGTTAATGTCTTGAATTACAAACCATATCTGCTATCTCTTCATCAGATTTTATGACATCTTCAAGCCAATGAATGCTCAAAATCAGGAAAGATAGCTGTCCTGAAAATGTTATTGCTTCTCAAATTACTTAACTTGTTTAGAGCTCTCATAATTACCCTCTCCTTCCTTTCTTCAATACAATGTAATTTCACCCTCTTTGTCTGGGGACTTAAACCCCCCTGTGGGTGCTTGCTATTATGACAGACAAACATAATGGTGGTATGAGCCTACCAAATATTTCACATTATTATTGCTTGTGTCTAAGATCAAATTAGATATTGTTGGAACCATTCACAACGTAAAATTTGATCTCTGATCAAAATTGCCTCTTTCCAACATAGGGACCCTGCTGCAATGCTTATAGCACATAAAAAAGAATGATCTTTTTATTTATTTTTTTCCACATCAGACTCAACCGGGTGAATGAAGGCATGGGAGATGCTCACGGTAATTCCGCCCTACGCGTTTCCTCTGCGGTCTTCGCATCACTTGCATCACTTGTGGTACTTCGTTTTCTTATTGTTTGTTTATTTATTATTATTTATTTTTTTTGTTATTATTTTTCTTTTTGAATTTATCCTTTTTTTTTCCTACTGTTTCGGTTGTCTTACCCTTTTATTTCTGATATTGCCTGTGCAAATTTTCCAGTGGTTTTAAATTGTCTCCATTGGTCCCAAACTGTTCTATTACTATCTCCCTCCTTCTTCTCCCAGGTCTACCCTTCTCAGGTGTTCCATCTCTGAAACATGATTGACCTGGTGTATCCATTCTTTTATGGATGGTCTCTGAGGGTTTAACCATTTTTTAGGGATTAAACCCTTAGCTGCGTTCAGCAACACCGGAACCAATGTCAATCCGTTCTTTTTTTTTTGGCCTCATGGCAGGTTCGTGAAACAAACAGGTCAAGGGAGTTTGTAGAACCTCTTCTCCTGTGATTTCCTCTATAAACTCTAAGACCTCGATCCAGTATTCCTGGATTCGCGGGCATTCCCACCAAATATGCATTGTGGTGCCTACATGATTGCAATTTCTCCAACAGAGGGTAGAGTTGGTTGAGTGTATTTTGTTCATTTTTACCGATGTCAAATGCCAACGCATCATACATTTATAGTTGACTTCAACTGTATTGATGTCGTTTGCATGATTATACACAGCTCTTATCATATGTGAGTCCTCAATCCTTTCTCCGATATCTTGCCCCCATTTCTCTATGCTTAGCAGTCTACCCTTTGTCCCTAAGTCTGTAAGTATCTTATACAATGCCGCTATTCCATGTTGTAGTGGTTTTCCCATGGAACATAATTTTTCTATTGGATTCTGTGTTTTATCTTCTCTTAACGGTGCTGGTAATGTGCTCACGAAGTGCTTTAATTGTAAATATTCCCAATCACTTAACTGTTGGGCCCCATCTATTACGTGAATATCTTTTTTGTCCTTTATTTTCCCTAATGTGACTATTTCCCCCAATCTTTTATTACCTAATTTCTTCCCCGTTCTTGTCTTGTTTCCGGGTGTAAAAAAATTTGTGTCAGCTAATGGAATTAAGGGTGAATTATATTCCCATTTTTCTCGCTAAAATAATAAGTCCCATGTTTTAAAAACCTTATTTGTTATACTGTGTGTGTCCGTGTTTATTATTCTAAATTTAGGTGGAATCCAAATATTTGTGCTTAATTGTGCCGAGCTTATTTTCCTCTCCATCTGTGCCCATTTTTTTGTGTATTTCTATTTGTCCATTCCACTAACCTTGCTAGTATTACAGCTTGATGGTATCTTTTTATGTCAGGAAGAGCGAGTCCCCCTCTCTTTTTCCCCCGGGTGAGGATGGAATAACTTATTCTTGTTTTTTGCCCTGCCAGATATATTTTGAGATTATGGTTTTTATTGTCTTAAAAAAGCTTTGTGGAATGTTAATTGGGACCATTTGAAACCTATATATTATCTTTGGTAGGACCATCATTTTAAATACATTAATCCTCCCTAACCAGGAGATCTGTCTTTTGGCAAGATTTTTTAAATCTTGTTTTATCTCATTAATTAGAGGGATGTAATTGGCCTCATAGAGTCTATCTACTCTGGGTGTGATCTTTATTCCTAGGTAAGTTAATGATTTTTTTTCCCAAGTAAAAGAGAAATCTCTCTGAAGGATTGCTTCTTCTGAAGTCTCTATTCCCAAATTTAAGATTACAGTTTTTATGGGATTTATTTTAAAGTTGGAAAGTTCCCCATATTTTCTTATTTCCTCCATTACCTTTAGTAAAGAAAGTCTAGGCTTCGTCACATATAGGAGTATGTCGTCAGCATACGCTGCCACCTTATGCTCCTCCTCTCCCACTCTCACACCCCCTATATCTGGATTGTTCCTTATCTTGGACAGCAGTGGTTCAAGAGCTATTACATACAAGAGGGGGGAGAGCGGGCAACCCTGTCGTGTTCCGTTCATCATGTCCAATGCCGACGACATACTCCCATTGACCTTCACTCTTGCTGTCGGGGAGTTGTAATGATTTCCTACCCATTTCAAATATCTGGGTCCAAGTCCTATACTTCGCAGGGTTTCCATCATAAACCCCCAGTCGACTCTGTCAAATGCTTTTTCAGCATCTATTGACATGAGTACGACTGGCGGTTTCTTCTTTTTATCTTCCTGCAACAACATAATCGTTCTTAAGCTATTGTCCCGCCCTTCTCTCCCTTTTATAAACCCTGTCTGATCAGCATTAATTAGGTCCGGCATGTGGGCCTTTATCCTTGTTGCCAATATCTTTGCATAAATCTTGATATCAGCATTTAATAATGCTATTGGGCGGTAGCTGGAGCAGAGAGTGTTATCTTTCCCTGTTTTGGCAATAATAGTAATATTGGCAAGGAGAGATTCTTTCCTTATTTCTTCAACTTCCCCCAGTTTGTTAAAGTAATTACACATCTCTGGGACCAGAAGTTCTTTAAATTTTTTCTAGTATTTAATAGGTAGTCCATCTGGGCCTGAATTCTTACCACCTGGTGTTTCTTGGATTGCTTGACTTATTTCCCCCTGTGTTATTGGGCCTTCCAAGAGTTCCGCCGTTTCTTCCGGCAGCTTTGGTAGCTTGGCTTCCTCAAGGTATTCTCTAATTTTCTGTTTCCTAATATCTTTTTGCTCCTGTGTTTCCCCTTCTGATGGAGTACAGTGTACTATAAAAGGTCCGAAAGGCTGCGGCAATTTCAGACGTTTTATACTTCATCTGTCCTTCTTGATTTTTGATTTTTTCAATATAGTTTGTTTCTTTTTTTCTTTTGAAATCCTAGCTAGATATTTTCCAGGTTTATTTCCCCATATATATCTTTCTTTTAATACATTTTTAAATATACTCCTGGTTTCTATTTCCATTAGATCTCTTAATTGGGCCCTTTTTATTACTATATCCTGGTATACTTCACTTTCTTTTTGGTTTTTATGTTTATTTTCCAGATCTTGTAGCTCACTGATTATCTTTTTCCTATTTATTTCTCTTGCCTATTTCTTCCCAGCCCCTATGGAAATGAACTTTCCCCTAATACATGCCTTATGGGGTTCCCATACGGTCGCTGTACTCATTTCCGGCGTGCTATTTACTGCAAAGTATTCCTTGATGTCTTTTTTTGCTATGTCACAAACTTCTGTCGTCAATTAGATCTTCATTTAAATTCCAGCCCCCCTTTCTTTCTTCAATATCTGCAAAGTGTATTCTCACCGTAACCGGGGCATGGTCAGAAATTGATATCACCCCAATCGAGGTTTTATTTACATATTCCAAAATTCCATGGTCTACCATTATGTAGTCTAGTCTTGAGTACATATTATGTACTGTAGAGTAGAATGTGAAATTCCTTTTATTTGGGTCTGCAATTCTCCAGGGATCTATTAGTTGGTGCTTAACCACTTCAGACCCGCGCTATTGACAGATTACGTGAACAGCGCGGGTCTGAGGCGCCAACCTGACGTCTTTGGACGTGATTTCCTATTCGTCTCCCTGCGCGTCCCCGCGAGTGCGCATCGGGGAAAAACTGTTTTGGCCGTGTCCCTAGGACACAGCCAATCACAGATCGAGCTGAATGGCCAATCGCAGAGGCCATTCAGCACTCGATCCCGCCGTCCAATGAGAGATGATCTGAAATGTAAACAAATTAGATCATCTCTCATCGCCGGCTTTCTCTCCTCACACATAGACAGCGTGTGAGGAGAGAAACAGTACAGTGATTTGACAGTGAGTTGAAATCGTAAACAAAACACAAAAAGCAGTGCCCACAGTCCCTGCCAGTGCCACCTTGCCAGTGCCACCTTGCAGAATATTATCAGTGCCCCTGCCATCTGCCCCTGCCATCAGTGCCACCTGCCCCTGCCATCAGTGCCACCTGCCCCTGCAATCAGTGCCACCTGCCCCTGCCATCAGTGCCACCTGCCATCTGCCCGTCTGCCACGTGCCCCTGCCGTCAGTGCCACCTGCCCCTGCCATCAGTGCAATCTGCCATCAGTGCCATCAGTGCCATCAGTGCCACCTGCCATCAGTGCCACCTGCCATCAGTGCCATCTGCCCGTGGAATTTGCCGTCAGTGCCACCTGTCAGTGTCATCAGTGCCAACAATGGCTAAAAGATCATTTTCATTGGAGGAGGCGTTTGAAATTATTGCGGCTGACGGGAGCAACGGGGAGCTCTGCGATTCGGATTCCCCTGAAAATTCGGATAACGAATCTGACGTTAACTACGAGCCGATAGTTAGCAGTGGAGCAGAGACATCCGAGGAGGAGGAGGAGGAGAAGGAGGAAGAGGAGGAAAAGGAAGAAGAGGAGGAAGAGGAGGAAGAGGAAGAAGAAGAAGAGGAGGAGGAGGGTCCACCCGCCAGACGAAGGCGTATTGCTAAGGAGGCAATGCCATCCACCAGCACCGCTGTGCCATCCACCAGAACCGCAATACCTCGGCAAGCAAGGTCACGTACCAGTGGGGTGTCACCTCAGTCCCAAAGGGTTAGGTCCCATGCCAGCCTTCCCTATTCCCTTCAGTACCCCCTGTGGCTTCCTCCTAATTCAGGAGAAACCAACATTCCCCCTTTCACTGCCCAGCCAGGAGTCCAGGTGGACACAGAAAATTTTGCCCCGATTGACTTTTTCAATTTAATTTTTACTGACGACATGCTTGCCTCAATTGTGGCCCAGTTCAATCTTTATGCCGAACAATTTATATCCAGTAACCCCACATCCTTTTATGCCCGTCCCTTCCAGTGGAGAGCCATAACAGTGGAGGAGTTTAAAAAATTTTTGGGCCTCGTATTCTGTATGGGACTAAACCATAAAAACCAACTACGTGCCTATTGGTCAAACCGCCCCATCTACCACATGCCCATCTTTTCCTCAAAAATGCCCAAGTCCAGATATCAAAATATCATGAGATTTCTACACTACAATGACAATACCCAGTGCCCTCCCCGAAATGACCCAAATTTTGATAAACTTTATAAAATTCGGCCACTACTTGATTATTTTTCCAAAATTTTCCCCCAGTTGTTTACCCCGGACCAACAAATATGTGTGGATGAATCCCTAGTAAAATTTTCTGGCAGGCTCGGCATAAAACAATTTATTCCCAGCAAAAGGGCCCGCTATGGTGTGAAGCTCTATAAATTATGTGACCGAGCCACGGGGTATACGTATGCCTTCAACGTATACGAAGGAAAGGACAGCCAGCTACACCCCCCTAATTGTCCAGACTACATTGGAACCAGCGGGAAAATTGTTTGGCAACTCCTAAACCCACTCCTGGAGAAAGGATACCACTTGTATGTGGACAATTTTTATACCAGTTTGCCCCTGTTCCGAAACCTTTTCCGAAAGAACACCCCAGCATGTGGCACCGTGCGATCGAACCGGAAGGGCTTTCCTCAAAGCCTCGTCACCAAAAAATTAAAAAAAGGGGAGACGGCGAGTTTACGCAATGAGGAAGTTCTGGCTGTAAAATGGAGGGACAAAAGGGATGTGTACGTGCTTTCTACAATCCACAAGAACACATTCGTTGAGACCAGAACGAGGAATGGGCAAATCCAGAAGCCAAAATGTATTCAAGAATACAATAAGTTCATGGGGGGTGTCGATTTGAACGACCAGATGCTGGAACCCTACCTTTCCACAAGAAGATCATACCAGTGGTATAAAAAAGTTTCAATTTATTTGTTAAATTTGGCCACGTACAATGCTTATGTGATATATCGTAAATCCACTCCAAGACCCAAATCCTACCTTTTCTACCTGGAGGAAATCACCACTGCCCTTTTATACCCCAGCAACCCACCAGCAAACATTCGATCCAATGTGGTTAGCCGACTCAACGAGCGCCACTTTCCAGATAAAATCCCTCCCAGACCAACAGGACAAAAATGCCAAAAAAGATGCAAGGTGTGCTCCAAAGCAGGAGTGAGAAGAGACACCACTTTTTATTGTCCTAAATGCCCTTCCCAACCAGGCCTCTGTGTAGTTGGTTGTTTCGCCCGTTACCATACCTCACTAAATTATTAGTCACTTCCTGCCATTTACCTTCACACCCCTTATACCTCTGCTTATGACCCCGGCTTGTTATTTGACCACGATCCTGCCTACCGATTCTGTTTATACCTCTGCCTGATCTGGAACTGACCCTGGACTGTTATTTGACCACGCTTATGCCTACTGATTCTGTTTATACCTCTGCCTGATCTGGAACTGACCCTGGACTGTTTGACCATTCTTTTTGCCTGCCTCTTGGACTGATCTTTTACCCTGCCAGTGGACTAGTGGGATTCATAGCACAGGGGTCTCACATATGTGAGGGGCTCCAGAATTGTTTTTCTGGATGAAGAAAACAATTGTTTTTGTTTTCTCATTCTAGATTAGGGTCTGGTTGCCCGGAGGCTTCAAAGAGATTTGGGTGGGAGAAGCCTCTACCCCTGTCCCAACTCTGTCCTGAACGAGGCCCTACTTCTGCCTGCTGCCTGTAGGACCTATGCCATCATGCCTGCTGACCAAGTCCCTGCCTGCTGCCTGGACCAGTGCTATCCTCCTGTGGACAACTGCGCTACTAAAACCACAGGTACATTTTTTTGTTTACCCTTTGCTTAGCATAATGTATTTTGGGGTGTAATTCTTGCCATGTGCATGCTATGTGTCCCTAGAACACCTTTTGGTGTTCCTTGCATTTTGGGCCTCTGTATGTGGTCAGGCTGTGAAAGTCCCACACATGTGGTATCGCCATACTCGGGAGGAGTAGCAGAATGTATTTTGGGGTGTCATTTTTGCTATGTACATGCTATGTGTTGGCAATATCTCATAAATGGACAACTTTACATAAAAAAATAGCGTTTTCATTTTTTTCACATTTTCCAAAAACTTCTGTAAAAAAATGAATTCTTCAAAAGACTCATTATGCCTCATAGATTATACGTTGGGGCGTTTCCATTGTCCTGGTGCTCCAGGGACTTCACAAGTGTAATAGGTAGTCAACAAGTTAGATGTGTAATTTATGCTCCTAGAACACCTGATGGTGCTCCCTGCATATTGAGCCTCTGTATATGGCCAGGCTGTGAAAAAGTCCCACACATGTGGTATCGCCATACTCAGGAGGAGTAGCAGAATGTATTTTGGGGTGTCATTTTTGCTATGTACATGGTATGTGTTGGCAATATCTTATAAATGGACAACTTTGCGTAAAATATTTGTGTTTTCATATTTTTTCCACATTTTCCAAAAACGTTTGGAAAAAAATGAATCGTTTAAAAGACTCATTATGCCTCATAGATTATACGTTGGGGCGTTAGCTTTCCAAAATGGGGTCACTTTGTGGGCATTTCCATTGTCCAGGTGCTCCAGGGCCTTCAAAAGTGTAATAGGTAGTCAACAAGTTAGATGTGTAATTTATGCTCCTAGAACACCTGATGGCGCTCCCTGCATATTAGGCCTCTGTATGTGGCCAGGCTGTGAAAAAGTCCCACACATGTGGTATTGCCATACTCAGAAGGAGTAGCAGAATGTATTTCCGGGTGTTATTTGTGGTATACACATGCCATGTGAGAGAAATAACCTATTACAATGACAATTTTGTGAGGGGGAAAAATAAAATAAAAAAAATATTCATTTTGCAAAGAATTGTGGGAAAAAATTACAACATCAAAAACCTCATCATGCATCTTACTAAATACCTTGGAATGTCTACTTTCTAAAAAGGGGTCATTTGGGGGGTATTTGTACTTTCCTGGCGTGTTCGGGTCGCAAGAAATTAGATAGGCACCGGTACAACAGGTGTGATAATTTTTTTATGATTTGCACCATAGCTTGTAGACTCTCTAACTTTCACAAAGAGCAAATAATACCCACTAATTTGGGTTATTTTTACCAAAGATATGTAGCAGTATAAATTGTGGCCAAAATTTATGAAGAAAAATTAATATTTTGCTAAATTTTATCGCATAAACTAAGAAAAAAACTTTTTTTTTCAAAAATTTTCGTATTTTTTCATTTATAGCGCAAAAAATAAAAACCGCAGAGGTGATCAAATACCACCAAAAGAAAGCTCTGTTTGTATGAAAAAAAGGACAAAAAATTCATTTGGATGCAATGTTGTATGACTGAGTTATTGACATTCAAATTGTGAGAGCACCGAAAGCTGAAAATTGGTCCGGGAACGAAGGAGGTTTAAGTGCCCAGTAACGAAGTGGTTAAAAAGTTTTTTTTTCAATATACGCTGTTGCTTGGAATCTATTAAAGGTACCCCAGATGCCCTATCGAGATGATGTTCCAGTGTGAGGTTAAAGTCCCCGGCCAATACTACATAGCCCTGCTTAAAACCCATTAACATATTTAGAATCTTTTTAAAGTACTTTTGGGGGTGCTTGTTAGGACAATATACGTTGACCAATGTGTATTTTTTTCCTTGTAGGGTCCCTCTTAGGAACAGATATCGGCCATCTGGATCGACTCTCCTATCTTCTACTACAAAGTTGATATTTTTCCCTATCCCTATGGCGACCCCCCTAGATCTTTTCTGAGGGGAATCTCCATAGTACCATTTCGGGACTGCCCGAGAATAGAGCCTTACTCCCGAGTCAACTGTTATATGTGTCTCCTGGAGGAAGACAATGTCTGCAAAGTGTCTTTCGATTTCCTTCAAGACCATATGTCTTTTCCCTGGGGAGCTGAGGCCTCTTACATTGTAGGTGATAAAGTTAACATTGGACATGCTTCTTTTTTTTTTTCCTTTTTCACTAAAGCTACACCCTTCAGATAGATAACCGATCTTAAATTCATACCCTCCCCAACTAACCCCCCCCTCCGACCCGATCCTTCTCCCTCCCCCCTACATCCCTCCCCCCCTTCTCGCCCTCCCCTTTTCCCTAGATGGAACCTTGACCCTAAGGTCGTGTTGGGGAGCATCTCCTCTCACACCCCCTTTGGGCTCTTATGCTCCCTACCTTGAGGCGGAATTCAATTCGCCACGGCCTAATTTCCCCTGTTACCAGGGGAATCACTCCGAGGTGATAGTGGGCTCCAGCACCTGGGCCTCTCTTTGATATTTGACTTAATTTACCTACTCCCTTTTCCGCTCCCACACCCTACTCCCAGCGCACCGCCACCCCCCGTCTCCCCCCCCCCCCCGTCCTTCCCTCTCCCCACTGTCCCAACATTTCAGAAACTAGACAGTATTGGGATATCGAGTTTTTGACAGAATTCTGGTATTTCGTCCAGTAATCTGAGCTTAGCAGTGACCCCCTTTTTTCTCCCGATCAAGCATGCAGGGAACCCCCAGTTATATTGTATTCCTAGTTCTTGCAGCTCGCGTATTAATGGTTTCAGGTTTCTTCTTCTTCTGAGCGTCTCTTGAGATAAGTCCTGATATATTTGAATATTGTGTTCGTCAATTTTAATTGGGGGTTTTCCTCTAAGATTTTTCCACAATTATTTTCTTCTTCCCAGCTTTCAAATCTTACTATGATGTCTCTGGGGCTCTCCTGTGGGATTTCTCTAGGCCTCCTGATCCGGTGCGCTCATTCGATTTTCAGTGGGGAGGTTATTTCCCTGTCCAATAAAGGATTACAGATTTCAGGAAGATTTTCAGACTGGGAGGAGTCTGGGACTCCGCGTATTCTAATGTTTTTCCTTCTATCTCTATTTTCCTGGTCTTCTGCTTTATACGCTTGTTCCCTTTGTTCTGTTTTAATTCCTTTAATTTCTTCCTCTAGTTTTCTGATGTGGTTTGCGCTATGGTCTGTTTTCTTTTCCACTTCCTCTAGTCTTTCCAACATATGCCCCATATTTCTCTCCATTCTTTCCATTTGCGTTTTTAATGATTTTTCCAAAGCCGCAAACATTCCTTGTATTTCTGTTTTTGTTGGTAATGCTGATCTATCTTGGAGTTACAAGAATGATCTTGTACCAAAGTTGACTACCTGTCACTTCAAGTGATAACAAACACACAGGGGGGATTAAGTAAAACTGGTGCACACAGAATTTGGTGCAGTTGCACATAATAACCAATTATCTTCTAACTTTAACTTGTTCAGTTAAGCTTCGACAATTAAACCTAGAACTGATTGATTACTATGCACAGCTACACCAGATTCTGTGACCACCCGTTTTAGTAAATCTCTTCCACACTGTTTAATTGAAATTGTCCCTTCTATTTATGCATATAGATTATGACACTAGAATTATTTTAATAAAAAAAAAATCTAAGTACCTGTTTTCTAATCGATATACAACTGTCACGTGACCCAGCTCTTTTCCAGCCTGTCTGCAGGGTTACATAAGCAGGAGGAGTGTGTAGTCTTCTGCTGCTGGTCATTTAAAAAAAAAAAGCCTATGGAATACAGGGTAAAAATACATAATATCAATAAACTGTTTAAAGTGTCATACAAACATACAGTATGTTTGAAATTAAATCTTTAATATTATTTGGCAATAACATGATTCCTGACAGTTACATGCTCTTAGAATAAGAGGGAGGTGAAGCCTCCATTAATCTACATGTAATATCATGCCCCCATTGTGTTTAGCTGGTTAGTGGGCTGTCATTTACCACTGTGTATATGCCCACAGGTGTAACTATGGCCATATGGGCTGCTCAGATGTCATAGAGAGGAAATACAAATAAATACTTAATGAGTACAAACAGCATATAATATAGCATGCATTGATATATTTTTTTTTATGATGTGGGTTTAGTGACACTTTAATTTAACTCTCCCACTCCCTCCTTCCAATCCTATTCACCCTCCCTCTTCTTCTTCCCCTTCATATATATATATATATAATACACATTTCTTACCTTTTAGATGTTTCTTAGGAGAAAGTGGGTCTAATTTCCTAAAACTGGAGAGTGCAAATCTTGGTGCAGTTATGCATAGAAACCATTCAGCTTCCAGGTTTTTATTTGTCAAAGCTTGACCACTTGCCTGCTGGTCACTTTTACCCCCTTCCAGACCAGGTCAGTTTTTAGCATTCAGTGCTCTCACACTTTGAATGACAGTAATGCAACACTGTACCCAAACAATTTTTTTATTCATTTTTGTTTCACATAAATAAAGCTTTTTTTTGGGTGGTATTTTAATCACTACTGATTTTTTTTTGCTAAATAAGTAGAAAAAGGCCAAACATTTTGGAGAAAAAACTGCATTTTTCTTAGTTGCGATTTTACACTTTTTCTTCATTAATGTAGGTCTAAATTTATATTACACATTTGTTGGTAAAAATAACCCAAATCAGTGTATATTATTTAGTCTGTGTGAAAGTTATCAAGTCTACGAGCTATGCAACGTATCATTGAAAATTGATCAATCCTGATGTACTGACTGCCGATCCCATTTCCTGAGGCCTAACATGCCAGGACAGTACAAATACCCCCCAAATTACTCATTTTTGGAAAGTAGACATTCCCAGTTATTTAGATGTATTTGTATTTAAAAAAATTGCCATAATAACAAGTTATGTATCACACACGGCATTGGCATAGTTAGACATGTGCACAACAAAAATTTTCGTTTATTTCTGTTTAGTTTCTGTTCGTTTATCGTGATTCGTAACGAGTCGTAATTTCGTAAGACGTTAGTTATCGTATTCGTACTTTTTAGTATTTTCGTAACACTTTTTTTTCCGTTTCCGTTTTTTTATGTTAGTTTATTTTTCGTTGATTCGAGATTAGTATTTTCGTTAAATGTTGTATTCTGCCTTGTTCGTATTTTTACAATGAATTTATTCGTTCATTCGTTTTTACATTGGTTTATTTTTCGTTGTTTTGATATTCGTATTTACATTATCCTTTCAATCATGCCGTGTTTGTATTTTCGTAAGAAATAAATCTTCGTTGCTTTATGATCATTCGTATTTTCGTGTCTAATTTCATTTGATTGTAACAACGTTCTTTTGTAGATTTTTTGCATTCGTAATTCTGTTAAAATACATTTTACGTTTATTCGACACACTACTCGTCGTAATTTTGTAAAACATCGTAATTTACTGTGATTGACTTGACAGATCCACAAAACCGGTGCAACCTACCCAAACACACCCTGGACTCTGGATGGAATGCACTGCAGTCTAACACAGATAAGGACACACGGTCAAGGAGCCACTAGGTAATAAGAAAGAAGCTCATTGGGGCAGTACTAATGAAAGTGAATTTACGTTATTTCATTTCTGTTTTCCAAAGATTCGTAATTTATTTTTCGTTAGTTTTGCTTTTCGTTTATTATTCTTTGTTCGGCATTTCGGTTGTTGTCTTTTCGTTCTTCGAATATTAGTAAGTTTGCATTTTCGTTTATTTTTCGTAATTATGATTTTTTTTTTTGTGTTCGGTATTTTCGTTATTTCTATGTTTTTGTTTCTTTTTTCTTTCGTTGTGTTTGTTCTTTTACATTTAGTAGTTTCGTATCTTCGTAGTTTTCCATATTCGTTATTTTTGGAAATATCGTTATTATTTGCGCTAAACCATTCGTTTATTCGTAGGTTAACGAATCAACGAAAATAACGAATAATGACGGAAAACGTATTCGTAACGAAAAAAATTGCACATGTCTACTTGCAACCACACCCCAAACCACATTCTGCTACTCCTCCTGAGTATGAGGATACCACATGTGTTTCACAGCCTAGCCACACAGAGAGAGTCCCAACATTCAAATAGCACCTTTAGGCATTCTATGGGCATAAATAACACATCTAATTTCCTGACTACCTATCACATTTTTGAAGGCAGCAGAAACATCCATAAAATGGCCCCATTTTGGAAAGCAAACACCCTAAGGTATATTCTGTGAGGCATAATGAGTCTTTTAAATATGTTGTTTTTTCCACATGTTTTGAAAAAAGTTGTCCATTTGTAAAATATTTCTAGCACATAGCATGTACATACCAATATTTACACCCCAAAATACATTCTGCTGAACTAAGGGTAAATAAAAGATTACCTGTGGCTTCAGTAGTGCAGTTGTCCACAGAGAGATCATTGATCCAGGCAGCTGGCAGGGATGTGGTCAGTACTGTCAAAAGGAATCTTCCAGGAAGCAGACAGGAATCCTGTCTGTAGTCAGTGCAGACAGGAGGCAGAGATATTTTCACGACAGCCAAAGCATTGGTCCAAGCAGTAGGCAGAGATGTGGTCAGCAACAGTCAAACAAATTGTCCGGGCAGCAGGCAGAGACATGGTCAGCACAGCCAAAGTATTGGTCCTGGCAGTAGGCAGGAACATGGTCCATAGTCAGTGCAGGTAGTAGGCAGATCAGTCCAACCAGCAGGCCCAAAACGTGGCCAATTAACAGGTCAAAGTCAGTTCAGGTGGAAGGCAGAAATGTGGTCAATAGTTCAAATCAGAAGCATTGTCAATAAATAGGCCAGTAACAGTTCAGGAGCAGGCAGAAATATCAGGCTTAAGGCCTTAGTCGGGTAAGACCCAGGCACAGGGGTAGAGGCTTTTACCCACCCAAATCTCTTCTAAGCCTCTAGTCTCCAGATCTTGATCCATGATTTATAAAACCCTGAGAATACCAGAAATGTAGTTTTCTCCACTCAAAAAACTACTCTGGAGACCCATGTGTTATCTTGAATCCCACTACTACAGCAGTAGGGCAAAAGATCAGTCCAAAACAGCAGGCACACAACGTGGCCAATTAACAGGTCAAAGTCAGTAAAGGTGGAAGGCAGAAATGTGGTTGATAGTTCAAGGGGGAAATCAGAAGCCTTGTCAATAAACAGGCCAGTAACAGTTCAAGAGCAGGCAGAGACAATGATTAGTTTGGGTGGCAGGAAGAGGTGTGGTAAAGTAACATGCCAGGCTCAGTTCAGGAGCAGGCAAAGACGTGAAGAGTGTGAAGGCAAATGTCAGGAAGTCAGTATCACATTCACCATACTTCACTAATATTGTAGTGATGGTATGGTACCAACGGAAACAGTCACCTATGCAGAGGCCTGGTTGGGAAGGGCACTAGGGACAATAATAACATGTGTCTCATCTGAATCCCCCTAAAGAGCACACAGAAGCATATTTTTATGTCTTTGGCCTGTTTCTCTGGGAGGGACATTATCAGGAAAATGATGTTTGTGGCATCTGCTTACTGCATCTGAGCAAATGCTTTTTGGTGGGCCTTCTGGGTACACAAGGACAGTGACAATTTCCTTTTGATAGGTAAGAAAATAATACAGGTCTTTCAGTGGATTTACGGTAGATCACATAGGAATTATATATTGCCAAATTAAAAAGATACAGTAAATATAAACTTTCTTGTACCAATGGTAAGTTCTTGTTATTGTAGGGCTGGATCATCTGATTGTTGTAGTCGACCCACCTCATAATATTTTGTACTCATGCACACATTTGAGTTTCTGAACTGGGCTATTCCTTCCAGGGATTTTGTAGATTGAGGGTCACTGTGATTGGCCCTTTACCACGAACTGTGATGTGCTGTGTCCAAGGCATACAGCAATCACAGATCCTTACTGATGCGCGCCCCAGGGGGTGTGGGGGCTGCACGTTCTAAGGAGGACAACAATAGAAGCCCTCCTGGAAATGCGTGATCACTATCGATGAGCCGAACACCTCTGAGTTCGGTTCGCACCAAAACCTGCGAACAGACTAAAAGTTTGTGTGAACTTCAGAACCCTGTTAAAGTCTATGGGACTCGAACGTTTGAAATCTAAAGTACTAATTTTAAAGGCTAATATGCAAGTTATTGTCCTAAAAAGTTTTTGGGGACTCGGGTCCTGTCCCAGGGGAGTGTTTGGGGACCTGGGTCCTGCCCCAGGGGACATGTATCAATGCAAAAAAAGTTTTAAAAAACTAACGTTTTTTCAGGAGCAGTGATTTTAATAATGCTTAAACCAAAACAATAAAATTGAAATATTCCTTTAAATTTCGTACCTAGGGGGTGTATAGTATGCCTGTAAAGTAGCACTTGTTTCCTGTGCTTAGAACTGTCCCTGCACAAAATGTAATTTCTGAAGGAAAAAAGTCATTTAAAATCACTCACCTTAGGGTCTGGTATGGATATTAAGAGGAACTCTGCGTCAAATAAAAAAAAAATATGTGGGGTTCCCCCCAAATATCCACTCCAGACCCTTCAGGTCTGGTATGGATTTTAACGGGAACTCCACCCCAAGTTTTTTTTTAAAAAATGCCGTGGACCCCCACACATTTTTTTTTTTATGAATGACTTTTCTCTGTATTGCCGGGAGCCGACAATTCATTATAGCCGCAAGTGATTTTAAATTACTTTTTTTCCATCAGGAATGACACTGTGCCAAGACAGTTCTAAGCATGGGAAACAAGCGCTACTTTACAGGCATACTACACACCCCCTCCTAGGTACGAAACTTAAAGGAATATTTCACTTTTATTGTTTCACTTAAAGGAATTATTAAAATCACTGCTGCCAAAAAACCTACAGTTTTTAAAACTTTTTTTGCATTGATACATGTCCCCTGGGGCAGGACCCAGGTCCCCAAACACTTTTTATTACAATAACTTGCATATTAGCCTTTAAAATTAGCACTTTAGATTTCAAACATTCGAGTCCCATAGACTTTAACAGGGTTCTAAAGTTCACACTAACTTGCCGCGAACACCCCAAATAGTTCGCTGTTCGGCGAACAGGCAATGTTCGAGTCGAACATGAGCTCTACTCGAACTCGAAGCTCATCCCTAGTGACCGCACTGTAGCCATCATTTAGCTATAGCACGTCTAGCAAAAGGTTATGGAACAAGCTGAAGTTAAAAGCTGATTGGCTACCATGCACAACTGCCCCAGCTTTTGCACTCTCCAATTTTAGCAAATCAACCCCAGTGTCCTCTTATTATTATACAATGCAAAAAGTCTAGCTTCTAAATCATTAAATATCTAAAAAATATATTCTGTGGACAAAGTTTAGACATACTGTAAGGGCAAATACTTCTTTGGAACAGCAATGAGTTATATCAAAAGGAGCCAAGACAAACAGTCTTTCTTGTTAATTATTTGGCAGTTATGCCAGTACTGTGCATGGATGTTGAGACCAGGGCCATAGCTGTGCTTTATGAGATCCTATATTAAAATAATTAGGGGGCTTGGTTGTTTTCCTAGCAATTTCATACAATCTTCCTAATCACTATATAGCCTTACACCTGTAGAATTTTGTTCAAATGTTTGGATGACAAGGATTAAAATTGATGTCTCGAATGGCAATTGCGATGACACTTCCATTTACTTGATTTTAAATACCTTTTAGTTTGAGTACCATGTCAGTGACTTAATTTTTATGGTAAAGACCATTTTACTTCTGGATAACTTTGTCAAGTGCATGCCGATAACACTACTTATGATTTTTCTCATGACACTTGCTGCCATGGTGGCTTGTTCCTCATAGCTGGGGGGGAGTACCATTGATGAGCTGAGGCCACTTTATTGGCTTTTCTGGCTGTCTATAGTGGAGTTTAGAAACTGACATCTATATCTGTACATTGGAATCAGCATACTCTATCTTGGATGAGTGAATCCCTTTGCAGCTGGGGATTACTGGCATTATTATGGTTTAGGGTGAGAGTCAGTATGATTGGGTGTTGGTGACGGGCCCTTCTATCCAGCATACCAGTATACACTTCAGGATCATCACTTCTCATGAACTTTTGTTTGATTTATTTGAAACCTTATTTAGCTAAGCGCTGTACCCTTTATTTATCTATTAGACCACTTTCACACTGAGGCACTTTCACGCTAAAAACAGCACCTAAAAAGCTCACGAAAACATATTTCGATTAAAATCAATGAATTTTACACGCTGGCAGGGCTGTGAAACACTCCCCTCTCCATTGAAATGAATGGAAAGCTCTTCAAAAGTACCTGAAAAGCGCTCAGTGTTTCTACTGGCAGTTTAGAAGCGTCTCAGTGTGAAAGTGGCCTTACTTCTATTGTATCCAGCAATATTGTGCTAGCTGCTACTTGTCAGATTTATAGCTCAAGCACAATAGATTTGTATTTTTATTGTATTTTTATACTTTAAAATAAATTCCTTTAGCCAGCCATTTTTTCGGGGAGATTTGGAACATTCAGAATCTAATGCAGCTGTGCATGGTAGCCAATGTTTTTCATTTTAGCTTGTTCAGTTAAGCTTTGACAATAAAACATGGAAGCTGATTGGTTTCTAAGCAGAGTTTGCAATCTCCAGCTTTGCTAAATAACCACCATTGACTACAATTGGCAGAAAAGTTTTTTTTCTGGGCACTGTATGTCTATCATATTATCTAAAGAAATAGTCTTCAAGTATTTTTCTATGATATAAGCTTGCAATAATTAAGTTATGCTCATAGGAAAAAGGTTTTAAAAAAAAAAACAGGGGTGAAAGAGAGGGTAATGTATTTTAAGTGACCCAATAAAACTGTATTATTGCAAACATGCAAACATGTGCATGGTGCTTTCTTTTATCTAAGGATGCACTGAACTATAGTTATCTTAACTAAGATTATCACAAATGAAATCTTCATTTGCAAAAGCAGATAGATGTTTATATGCTATTCTATAAGGCTTTATTGAATCATAATTGCATGGTATTTTGGCATTACATATCGCAAAAACACTTGAAGGCCATTTAAAATAGCCTAGAAAATTCTTTCAGACATAACTGTTTATGAAAACAGTTTTATAGCCTTTGATGAATTCCTTTAACTGTTGTTCAAATGCTGCTATAAAATGAGCAAGTACTAAAAGAGAAAGGGTTCCTTTGATGGTTTGTGTTGGTGTACACAAAATAAATTAAACGGAGAAGTATGTGTGACAATGCAAGCTAGGTCTCTGCTAGTTCAATATCTTTTCATTATTTTGTTTCCCATTAATTATATAAGTAGACTATTAACATAGATCATCAGATAAACAGCTTTCTGATTTCTACAATGAAAGTGTACCTGTACTATCATAGAAGTTAGCAAGTTAATATTGAGTTCCACACAAAAGTGGAACTTCTTCTTTAAGTACTTCTGACCCCCTGACGTGCCACATTTGGCATGTCATTTTTTGTTGGGGGGGGCAGGTACTTAGTTTTCACAGGTACCCAGCTCCCACTTCCCCTCCTGGCGCCGTGGTGCCAAGCAGAAGTTCACCTCTATCCCCTTCCTCCCTGCAATCTTCTGGGGCACGTCACATATCCCAGTGTGCGCCCCGGCTGTGAAGCCACACTTGGATGCCCACAGTTACAATGCCTGCGCTGCAGAGAAGAGTAGAAGAGAAGCAAGGTTTTGGGCAGGTGCATTGCTGGACCATGGGACAGGTGAGTGTCTGTTTATTAAAGGTCAGCATCTACACTTTTTGTAGCTGTTGACTTTTAAATGGGTGGAACTCCCCTTTAATAAAGGGTGTAAAAGGACAGGGCTCAGTGCTGGAGCTTGTTTTGCCACCACATCTCACTACAGCTCATGGTGATGATGTGAGATCTGTCAGCTCCACCCCTTCCTCCATGCCCTCCTCTGCTGAATTGTCCCTTGAGCCACTAGTAAAGGGACTATTTAACTAGTTTGGATAAAAGACGCTATGCAGTGCTTCAGCTGGTCTAAGGTGATAGAGAGCAATACCAAACAGTCAATGCATCTATAAAGTCCATCAAGCTATTAATACAAGTGGAAAAGCATCTGATGGTAAAAATCGGCAGTGAAATTCCTTGTGTTCAAGCAGATGGTGACATCACAAACAGGAACCTCAGAAAAGTGCAAGCAGATAAGGAAAACGCCTCCACCGATGGAAAACACTGTCCCTTACCGGAGGGGAAGATCCCAACTAGAGACCTTCTGACCGCAGATGGCTTTCTCCCCAGCCAGGGGGTTCAATGGCACGAAGTTCTATGGTCAACAACTCCTCCTGTAGTGGACAAGTGATCAATGTTGATTTGATGCCAAATTATGAGAGAAAAAGGTACATAGTGTAAAACCATTTACCATTTATTAAAAATATATTAAAATTGCACTTACAAAAAAGTAGGTAAAATATGCATGTAAATGTAGCCGGCCGGCTAGCACAACTCGATATCTCCTGGACACAATTTGCGGTTATGGACGTCAGCACGCCGCCTCCCTACACCGTTTCGTCTAAACAGACTTCGTCCTGGGGCACGAGCGGCGTGCTAACTCACCGCAATTTATACCTCATATGCAAAAATGGTACCGCCCCCATCTGAGCTCCCAGAATCCCCGAAGCTACAATGGCCATCTTGGATAAGGGAAATGTTTGTCTAATGAGAGTGGTCTGTCCACTAATTCATATAGTTTATTGCTAAAAAATCTCTGCGGTAAATAAGTAAAAGGAAGAAAATAGGAAAAAGAGGAGAGAAGAAACCTTTTTAACTTTCCCCCAAAAGGGATTCAATTACTTACATTTTTTATTTTTACTGTTTTGGTTGTGAGTATCTCACTATTGTAAGCTTCTTGCAATTTCTTTTGTATTTTATTTAGACAGCGCAGTATTACCCCTATTTTCCACTTCAGCTGGTCTGTCTAGGGGACAGGAGCCACACTAGAGCAGAGATTCTTTCAGCTCTGCAGGGGCAGGCCCAGAGGTGGTTCACGTGATGGAAACTTGAGCCATGAATGGTGGTGTGCGATAATGGCACTAACCTTGCCTGGCACATGTCCTCAATTTGGTGGTGCAGCATTTCTTAAATAGGTACCCAGGTTTGCAAGATCTTCTAAGGCAGGCGAGAAGAGTCTGTAGCCATTTCAGGCAGTCATACACAGCCAGTGTTCTGTTGGCTGAAATTCACCGGGAAATCCACCTGCCTGTAAACCGCCTGATTTGTGATATGCCCACCAGGTGTAACCCAACTTTGGCAAAGCTGCAGCGGGTGCACATGCAGCAGAGGGCCATACACAAGTACTTGTGTCAGTATGGCACAAGGATAGGCTCAAGAGGATAATTTTTTCCCCCACACTAATGGCTGATGATAAAGGGTGCATGCAGCCATTTGAGGAGGTGACAAGGATGCTGAGCCATAACAATGCATGCATAAGTGACACCATGCCTCTTGTGTTCCTGCTGGAGCATATTCTGTGTGGCATTTTGAACAGGGCACTCAAGGCAGAACAGTGGGAGGAAGAGAGGGACTTCCTTGCCCCTCAAGGCTTGCTTTATGCAGACACCATTCTTGCGACACTACAGAACACACAAGAGGATAGGGAATAGGAGGATTATGGCAGTTTTGGAGGCATTGAAGCAGAGGAAGACATACGTCAAACCTTAAAGCCACGTACACACGATTAGTCCATCCGATGAGAACAGTCCGAAGGACCATTTTCATCGGTTAACCGATGAAGCTGACTGATGGTCTGATGTGCCTACACACCATCGGTTAAAGAACCGATCGTGTTAGAACTCGGTGACGTTTACATGTTTTAACACAACGACGTGCTGAAAAAAACAAAGTTCAATGCTTCCAAGCATGCGTCGACTTGATTCTGAGCATGTGCGGCCTTTTAACCGATGCTTTTGCATACTAACAAATTTTAAAGCAAGTTCTCTCTTTTTTGACCGAAGGATAACTGACCTATGGGGCCCACACATGTTTGTTTTGGACTGATGAAACGATCCTTCAGTTCATTTTCATCGGTTTTGACCGATCGTGTGTATGCGGCCTTGGCTGGGAGAAGGCAGTTCCGGATACTGTAATCCTCATTAGGGATGAGCTTTATGTTTGAGTCGAACATGCAAGTTATTGTCATAAAAAGTGTTTGGGGACCTGGGTCCTGCCCCAGGGGACATGTATCAATGCAAAAAAAAAGTTTAAAAACTGTAGTTTTTTTGGAAGCAGTGATTTCAATAATGCTTAAAGTGAAACAATAAAAGTGAAATATTCCTTTAAATTTCATACCTGGGGGGTGTCTATATGATGCCTGTAAAGTAGTGCATGTTGCCCGTGTTTAGAACAGTCCCTGCACAAAATTTAATTTCTAAAGGAAAAAAAGTCATTTAAAACTACTCGTGGCTATAATGAATTGTCGGGTCTTAGCAATACTGATAAAAGTGGGGGTCCCCCCAAATTCCATATCAGGTACTTCAGGTCTGGTATGGATATTAAGGGGAACCCTCTGCCATTTAAAAAAAAAATCGCAAATTGTCTCTCACCAAACTTTTACTAACATGAGGATCAGCAAAAGCAGCCCAAAGGGTGATGCCGTTGGAATGGAACTTCTCCTTTATAGTGCCGTTGTACGTGTTGTACGTCACCGTGCTTTGGACGGGCAGACTTTTGTCTGGGCGTGTGTATGCAAGGCAAGCTGAGAGGAATTCTGTCGGGGAAACCCATTGGTTTTTTATCCGACTGAAAAAACGGTTGTGTGTACTATGCATGAGACTATATAGGCTGCATGAACATGCAGCTTGCCAGTACAGAAGAGTATATTGATGTGGTATTGTCTGGACATCTTGGAGAAGTTCTAATAAGGTGTAAGAATGTACTGTATATACGAGGAGTAGAATACTGTATATACAAGAAGGAAGAAGATGTCGAGATGAGAGAATAAAGCAATTTCCAAATTAGTTTTGTAAATTTATTTTGAAATACATTTTTTGAGGTTATTGTTGGACATGTTTGTGTATGTTTTGTTAAGAAAAATAAACAGATTTTGTTTCAAGAGTACCTCCAAGGGCCCATTTACACCTGAGTGTTTTGTAGCCTGAAGCATGAAGCTACAAAACACTAGAGGGGAAAAAATCCATTATTCTCAATGGAGAAGGTTCACATCTCCACTCCAAAACGCCTGAAGCCGAACGCCTGAAGCTCAAACAGGTTCTGGACCCTTTTTGTTGCTCGAATTGGGCTGATTTGGGCATTTTTTGAATGTTTTTATTGCCATAGAAACTAATTGAAATGCTTGATTCAAGCGTCTAACGCGACAACAAGCGTTTCTACGGGCATTTTGCCGCTTTAATCTGCTTAAGTGAAATAGAATATTCACCCAGGAAGAAGATAAAAAAATCTAAAAACATAACAAATGATGAAAGAGATGATCATTTTGACGGGCACTGATAGCCAGCACTGATTGGCACAGATAGGTGGTACTGATGAGCCCTGGTAGGCAGCACTGATGGGCACTGGTATGCAGCACTGGTATGTGACAGTGATAGGGAAGCACCGATGGGCACTGAATAGCAGCACTGGTGGGCACTTATTGGCAGCACTGGCATGCACTGTTGGGACTGCACTGATAACCAGGACACAGATAATCAGTGTCCTCAGATGTCGCTTCTGAGGAAAAGACTGTCAATAACTAGCTGTTGACATTCGAAATCAGAATCACGGAATGCTGCCTTCTGACAGCATACTAGAACTAGACGACCATGCTGCAGCCATCATTCGGCTAGAGAACCGTTTGCAAGTGGTTAAAGGGTCACTAAAGGAAAAAAATGTTTTAGCTAAATAGCTTCCTTTACCCTAATGCAGTCCTGGTTTCATGTCCTCATTGTTTGTTTTTGCTGTAATCCTTCTCTGTTCTGCACACTTCCTGGTTGTCTGTTTCCTTCTGAAAAAAGTACTGGGAGCTTCTCTCTGTGGTCTCTAATCAAGAAGGTGTGATTACTGTGTGTCTAAAACCCCTCAGAACCAATCAGTTTCATTTTAAAAACAAACACTGCCCTGTATTGGCTCTGTGTCTCTGTCCTTCACAGAATCATGAAACTAGATGAAAAACGAAACTGAAATTGCAGGCACATTATATGATTGATTTTTATCTATTTTTAATCATTTTTAAAAGGAATCAGTTAACTATTATGTCTCTATACCCTATAAACAGTAATTTCAGCAAAAAAAAAATGTTTCTTTACAACTCCTTTAAGCATCATTAAAATCACTGCTCCTTTAAAAAAAATAAGAATTTGCATTGATACATGTCCCCCATGGCATACCGGGGCCCGGACCCTTTTTATGGCCAATAACTTGCATAGAAGCCTTCAAAATTAGCACTTTCGATTTTTTAATTTTGCGTCCCATAGAATTTAATAGAGTTCACGGTTGGGGTCTGAACTTTTGTGATGTACGAGAGTTCTGTCAGCATCACATGTGGATTTCAAGGCTGGGATTACAGGATGCTCTTAGTCTGTAATATCTTGGGCATAAATGACTTTTTGATTAGTAGGTAAAACTCCAAAGAGCAGTGGAGTAAAGCATTGTCGATAAGACCAGAACTAGTTGAATGCTTAGGCCTAGAACCTGCTCATGGTCCAGGTGATCAGATATCTTTAAAAAAAAAATGTAGTCATGTGACTGCCAAAAAGGATTAAAGTATTTTTGGATTAAAAAAAATTAAAGGGATGTAAACTATTTGGATTTGGGCTACGGCATCATTGTATAAATTGCTGTCAGTGAGTAACTTGTATAGCGCTACAAATGCGAACTAAATCGCCTCAAGGCTTTAAATATACTTCACTATGCTCAAGAAATCCTTGATACAGTAATTAACCACTTTGCAACCGCCCTATGCCGAAAGTACGGCTCTAGGGCGGTTGCTGTATTCTAACTGGCCGTTAATTAACGGCCTGTCAGAATCGCGCTCCCGCGCGCCTCCTGAGGCGCGCACACGGGAACATCCGTGACCGCCGGGTCCAGAGGACCCGGCGGGTCACGGATCACGGTAAATCGCCGCTGATAGCGGCGGTTTACCACGTGATCGCGCCGTCCAATGACGGCGCGATCAGATGTAAACAGACCGGCGTCATTTGATGACGCCGGTTCCTCCCTCCTCTCTCTGTACCGATCGGTACAGTGTGAGAGGAGAAGGGAGGGAGCGGATGGCAGCGCCAGTGCTGCGGGCTGGATCTGTGACAAATGCAGTCACAGATCCATCCATCCCTCCCTCCCTGCTCAGCCATCCCTGCTGCATATACTCTGCAATACTCACCTGGGCATACTCTGCAATACTCAGGCATACTCTGGGCATACTCTGCAATACTCAGGCATACTCTGCAATACTCAGGCATACTCTGGGCATACTCTGGGCATACTCTGGGCATACTCTGGGCAATACTCTGGGCAATACTCTGGCAATACTCTGGCAATACTCTGGCAATACTCTGGGCATACTCTGGGCATACTCTGCAATACTCTGGGCATACTCTGCAATACTCTGGGCATACTCCGCAATACTCTGGGCATACTCCGCAATACCCTGGGCATACTCTGCAATACCCTGGGCATACTCTGCATACTCCGCAATACTCTGGCAATACTCTGGGCATACTCTGCAATACTCTGGGCATACTCTGCAATACTCTGGGCATACTCCGCAATACTCTGGGCATACTCCGCAATACTCCGCAATACTCTGGCAATACTCTGGGCATACTCTGCAATACTCTGGGCATACTCTGCAATACTCTGGGCATACTCCGCAATACTCTGGGCATACTCCGCAATACTCCGCAATACTCTGGCAATACTCTGGGCATACTCTGCAATACTCTGGGCATACTCTGCAATACTCTGGGCATACTCTGCAATACTCTGGGCATACTCCGCAATACCCTGGGCATACTCTGCATACTCCGCAATACTCTGGCAATACTCTGGGCATACTCTGCAATACTCTGGGCATACTCCGCAATACTCTGGGCATACTCTGGGCATACTCCGGGCATACTCCGGGCATACTCTGGGCAATACTCTGGGCATACTCCGCAATACTCTGGGCATACTTAGCAATACTCTGGGCATACAGCAGCCCCTGTCCCCGCGAGCTCGCATGCAGAAGCGAACGCATACGCAAGTCCCGCCCACATATAAAAACGGTGTTCAAACCACATGTGAGGTATCTTTATATCATGTTTTGGGGTTTTATGTATTTTTCTAGCAAATAAATGATGATTTTTACATGTAGGAGAGAAATGTCAGAATTGGCCTGGGTGCTCCCTGCATGTTGGGCCTCTGTATGTGGCCACGCTGTGTAAAAGTCTCACACATGGGGTATCGCCATACTCGGGAGGAATAGCAGAATGTGTTTTGGGGTGTAATTTGTGGTATGCATATGCTGTGTGTGAAAAATAACCTAATAATATGAAAATTTGATGAAAAAAAAATAAATCTTGATTTTGCAAAGAATTGTGGGAAAAAATTACAACTTTAAAAAACTCACCAGGCCTCTTTCTAAATACCTTGGAATGTCTTCTTTCCAAAAAGGGGTCATTTGGGGGGTATTTGTACTTTTCTGGCATGTTAGGGTCTCAAGAAATGAGAGAGGCTGTCAGTACTTCAGGTGTGATGAAATTGATCAATTTTCAGGATTTGGTACCATAGCTTGTAGACCCCATAACTTTCACCCAGACTAAATAATATCCAACATTTTTTATTTTTTTTACCAAAGATATGTAGCAGTATACATTTTAGGCCAAATTTATGAAGAAAAATTACTTTTTTGCAAAATTTTATAATAGAAATGAAGAAAAATTATTATTTTTTGCAAAATTTTGTTCTTTTTTCATTTATAGCAAAAAAAATAAAAACCGCAGAGGTAATGAAACACCACCAAAAGAAAGCTCTATTTGTGGGAAAAAAAGGACAAAAATTTCATTTGGTTATAGTGTTGTATGACTGAGTTATTGTCATTCAAAATGTGAGAGCACCGAAAGCTGAAAATTGGTCTGGTTATTAAGGGTGTTTAAGTGCCCAGTGGTCAAGTGGTTAAGTGCTCTTACATATGGACATGAACAATTCTATGTTTTTAGGCATTCAGATTTCTTTATTACTGATCTGAATGGGGTATTTATTATTGTTAAAAAAGATTTGTATTAAAATCCAAGTAATAAAAATATAACACCAATTACACAGTGAATATTATCAAGGAGGAATAAAACATAGCACTGTAAGAACAGAATTGTTACAGTGTAAGAAAAAAACAGTATACATACCTCAATCTCAAAATCAAGCTTGCAATTAAAACAATTATAAAAAAAACATGAAACAAACAAATATGCCTGAAGATATATGGACTTGTTTTTTTTAAGCAGACTAACTATACAAAACTACAGGTATACTGTCTCTGCAGAAAATTAATAAAAGGTCCAAAAAAATTTTTTTCTTGTGAAAGGCAGACAGGGAATTTAAAGCTATTACCCAATGAATAGCATTAAAGATGGAGTGCAGCAGTCTCTCATAAGGAGTGGGTACATATGAGATAGAAGCAACAAAAGGCACATTGGCATTATCAAAGAGAGATGTGAGCCTACAATTTGGGCAGTTTTGGTAGGGGCTTATTGCCATAGTGGGCGTGACACTTTACAGCTTCAAAAATGTTGATAAAGGTGCTACTGTCTGGGCAACCATGAAAGCAATTTGTTTAAAAAATGTTGATTTTTTTTATAAGGAGTCATATACCACTTGGTATGATGTTTGATGGCCGTCCTCTAGACCAGGGGTGTCAAACTGGCGGCCCTCCAGCTGTTCCGAAACTACATGTCCCATCATGCCTCTGCCTGTGGGAGTCATGCTTGTAACTGTTAGCCTTGCAATGCCTCATGGGACTTGTAGTTTTGCAACAGCTGGAGGGCCGCCAGTTTGACACCCCTGCTCTAGACCATAATAGAGTGAGAACTTTTATGAAGTTTTGAAGATATGTCAGTCCATTCTCGAGGGGAATACACAAACTTATGCCTGCTACACACAATAAGATTATTTTGTTTAACCCAACTATTCGATGTAATACAGCGATCTCCCCGCTGTTCTATTGTGCTCTGACAAGGGAGCCACCCTCCTGCCAGAACACACCAGTCAGCACTCACAGCCATTGGCTGCAAGTGCTGATCAGAAGCTAATTGGCTGCTGTTTTTCCTGCATGCCTGTTCAATAGAAACTGGACGTTAGACTGGCTTCTGACGGACAGGCAGATGTACACACTCGCCAAATGTCAGCTGATTTCTGTTGAATCTGCCAATACCAGTCAATATTAGGCCCATCAGTGGTCGGTGCTAAAACAAATTTGGGGTCGGCAAACAGTATCACCCCCGGTTGGTCAGGTGGGTCTGGTGCACTTACCCCATCTATCTCATGCCTTGCTTGGTGGCTTCCCTTGCTTGGCCCTTACCCTACTTTCCACGGGCATTGCGGTGGCTTACGTTTCTTTCCTTCTCCTCGTGGCCAATTGGTACTTGTCCATTCTGAAAACAGGTCTCAGACCTTCTTTTGATTGACCAGATTGAGGATCAGTATTTTAATAGCGAATACTCATTCGCTGTTGTAACACCTTGGTGGGCTCCGGGCACAATGCTCTGCGCCATGAGCCCATCCTAATTTGAAGCCTATTAGAGCCCCAGGCAAGTCTTCACTTCCAGGTTCCCTTACTAGCAATGGCGACAGCTTCACCCCACAGCCGATAGAAGCATCGGCTGCAGTGCCGGCATCGCTGGAATCCAGGACAGGTAAGTGTCGCAGTATGTGTAGCTGCTTACTTTTAACTTTTAGAGGGGTGGCAGAACTCTACTTTAAAGACAAATAGACTGTGCACTTTTTAATTTCTTCATTTTTTTTTTTTATTCTACTTGCACCTGATTGGGTATTCTTTACAAAGTCAAGCTTCTCCACATACACCAAGCTCTAGGGAAAATGTATATTTGCGTTTAGTAAATCCGCTGATTTGAATCTCCATGAAGAGGAAGTGGTGGAGAGGTGGAGTGGTGAAGAGGTTTCCATCTGCAGATGAGGAAATATGGTGGTCCAACCAGGTAAAACACGGATGGATGCCGAAATAGAATTAGCCATAAGTACTGGGGTGCTAAAGGTTTAATTCAAATGTGCGGTAGCTGTCGTTGGGATGAGAGTGAAAAGTGTATTTGTTGGCTCCAATACTGTGAGTGCACCAGGTGTCTGTGCGTTTTTGTGCATGTAGAGCTCTTGGGAAAAGCTCTTGGGTTTTGAGAAAGCTTTGGCTGAGCTAACAACTCTGCTTCAGTCCAATGAGTCTCCTGTAAAAGTAACAAATCGGCACACAGCTTTGTATAGTGCCAAAATGCCTTTTTCCTTTTGTGGGTAAAATATACTCTATGGCCCAGATTCACAGAGCGATTACGCCTGCGCAACAGGAGATGCGCGTGCGTAAGTCTAAATGTGCGTGTGCGTTTCGATGCACGGCATCCCCAAAACGAGATACGCAAGAAATCTACTTTTTTTGGTCCGGCGTAATTTCGTTAGACAGGCGCATCCGTCCGCGCAAAACTGCGCTAGACAGACCATTGATTTGCTAGTCAAATATGCTAATGAGGGACTTACGGGGATCCACAAAAGAACGTTGGGGCAGTGCAGGCTACACAGTGTGCGCAACAGCAAAATGTCCTGTCATATAAAAGCTGGTCTAAAAAGAGAAAAAAAGTCTACTTGTTAGATAAAGCAACACTGTTAGTGAGGAGCTCAGCAGTCACACGTGTTGCACAACAATCTGTATGCCAACATGCCAGGGGCATCGTCGCGCATAGCTATACTACTGACTTTAGATGAACAAAGAAGGATGAGGGCACGGAGGATGGCACGGAGGATGGCACGGGAGAGGATATACCGCACACGCATAGACCTGTTTGGCATGAGTGATTCTGAGGTGTATCGCATCTTCAGATTCACCCCTCATGTCATCCTGGAATTAACCACAACCCTGCAGGAGGACATCACCAGCCGAACACAACGCTCACATGCAGTGCAGCCACTGGTCAAGGTCATGGCAACACTCCATTTCCTTGCCAGTGGCTCTTTTCAGCGTACAAGTGGAGTGGTGACTGGGATGTCACAATCCTCCATGAGCAGATGTGTGCACCAGGTTGTCCCTGCAATCCTCAGACGCATGGCCAACCAAATCATCAAACCCACCACTGAGGACCTGCGGCTGAAGGCAATGACAGATTTCTACAGAATTGATTGCACACATGTGGCACTCCAGCCCCCCCAGGAGACAGAGCACATGTACCGCAATCGGAAGCATTGGCATTCCATCAACGTACAGGTGATAGTCGATGCCCAAGGCCTCATATGGCACGTCCGTGCCAAACACCCAGGGTCCAGCCATGACAGCTACATATACAATCAATGCCACATCCGAATGGAATTCGATCAGAACGTGTATGGGGACACCTGGCTGGTTGGTGAGTGACATGGGTGGCAGGCATGACTATCCCCTCCCATGATGCACACATCACAAGGGGCACATGCATGACTAACATCCTCCTGTCTTTTCCCTTACAGGTGACTCTGCATATCCACTGGGACCCCATCTCATGACTCCTATCCAGAACCCCCAAACCCCAGGAGAGGAAAGATACAATCAAGCACATGCCCAAACACGAGCAGTGGTGGAGCGCACCTTTGGCCTCCTGAAGTCACGTTTCCGATGCCTGGATAAGTCTGGGGGTACCCTCTTGTATTCCCCAAACTTTGTGTGCCAGATCATCGGTGCATGTTGCATGCTGCACAACTTCGCAGTAAGAAAGGGCCTGCAGATTGACCTACGTGATGACCTGACCCCTGAACCAGACAATCCCCCCTAACCGAGGCTACCCCGTCTTCTGAGGGAAGAGCAGCCAGGAGACAACTTACATTGGGCATCTTTGCACGTTAAACACACACATTAATCATGGCACAATGAGAATGCATGCATGCACACCACTGTGGTCCCTAGCACACACACCCCACATCCACATCAAATTGGATTGGCACCAGTCCACCATGCAGGACTTGTGAGCAGCAACGCCACACCAAGGCTCCAATTATGTCACTGTACATTCATACACCATTCACACGGACCTGGGGATCACTTCTCCCTGGTCCTGGGGAACCCTTCTCCACCAAAATTGAGGGTGACACCCCTTTTCCGGCAGGAATGTCACCCCCACATTCAAACAGCATTCACAACCCCCAAAAAAAAAATGACCAGCAAAATCAAAACTTTTCCAGCCATAAAAAAAAAAAAAAAAAGGGGAAAAAAAATTTATTGCCCTTTACGTGAGCCACGCCTGGGGCGCCCCCGGCCACGGCCCCAGCTCCTCAGGGGAGACTCATGGGGAGGGGGAAAACCGGGGAAGGAGGAGCAGCCCCTGATCTCTGCCCACCTGGCGGCCTGCCCTCCAAGGCCACGGCTATTCTGTCCAGGGCAGCACCAAGTGTTGCCGTGTTGGCCTGGATAGCCTGGGTAAGGGCCCTCACATCCTGCCCAACGCCTGCTGATGTAGTCTGCAGGTCGTTTAGGCAGGTTGTGAAAGCCCGGGAGTGGGAGTCCAGGTTCCCCAGAGTATCCTTGATGGAGGACAGGCTCTCCCCCATCCGCACCAATGTCTGGCTGACCTGTCCCAGATGGTGGGTCTGAAAGGCCTGGTCCCTTCTCAGAGTGGCGGGCAGGAGATCGCCCACCCCCCTGGTGTTCTGGGATGAAATCCTGCCTCCAGCTGATGCTTGTGGCTGGGGAGAAGGGGAGGCCCTTGGGAGGGGAGCCATGTTGGGAAGGAGGGGGGGGCTCCCCCTTAGGAAGGGCTGCCTGCTGCCAGCCAGAGGGGAAGAGTCCTCAAAAACCAAAAGTCCAGTGCCTGACATGGACTCCTCCTCCTCATGATTCTCCTCCTCCTCTTGAACCTCCTCCGCGGACTCCGGCCTTGTTGGGGGGGCCTCATTAGGCTGCTGTCCTGGGGATGGTGCGGTCAGGCCAGATGGCCCTGCACCCTCCTGCACATCTGTGGATGACACAAAACATTCACAGGTTGGAGGATCCACACACTTGCCACATATTCCCTTTCACCCCCTCCCCCACACATGCTACACACCTGATATTAAAAAAAATACTTAACTGGCACCACGGGCTCCGGACTTGAGTCAAAGCTGGGCAGGCCCTCAACTTCATGCCGATGAAAGGTCAGGGCCACCGCATGCTCCTCCGCTGTCAGCCTAATACGGCATGGTGGGCCCCCTCCTGTGCCCCTGGCATGGGCATGCATTTTGGACAGCTTCTGTTTGACCAGACGCCGGAGGTCATTAATTTTTTTGTCAATCCCAGACCGGGTCCGTGTCTCCCCCTCCCCCGCTGAATTGACCTGCTCAGTGATGAGGTCCAAAATCTCCCTCCTCCTGGCCGGGGTGGTGTTGGCACTGTCTGGGCCGTGGAGGAAACGCCCATAATCGCTAATGGCCCGGGCAAGAATTCTTTTTTCCCCCACAGTAAAATTGAGTTTTCGCTTTCTCTCTGTCATACTTCCAAAAAAACTCACTCCCAGTCAACAAAAATCAGTCACAAAAACAAGCACAACCAATCAAGCAAGAACACACACAAAGAGAAAACTAACACCCAAAAAATCACACAAGCACTCAGCAAGAAACAGTCACAAAAACAAACAGCAAAAAATCAGCAAGAAAACAAACAAACAGAAATATATCAAACAAACAGTCTCTCAAACACTTATCAAAAAACACTTTCAAATATCTACTAACAAACACTTGATCACACAGAACACTAACCTGACAACTACAAAACACAACGAACAACAGGACAAAAGCACTTGGTTAAATGGGAAGGGACAAAGGGATGGAGTTTTGCAATGCAAGTGCGTTTGTGTCTGTCTATTTATGCTGTTTGCGTAGTTCACAAAGTTGCCCTAGTCCATTTCCAATTTCACTGATTGCGCCGCTCCCGAGTTGTGAGCATGCGCACAGCGGAGCTGACCATGGTCTCCTTCAAGCGCACATGCGCGAGCCGGCCGGCCCTTCATTTGCATGGGGTCACGGCTCATTTCAATGTAACACGCCCACGTCCTTCCCAATTTGTATTACTCCGCCTTACGCCTCTGAAATAACGTTACGCATGCGCAATTTTCTGCGCAAAAGCTACAAGAATAGGGTGATTACGCGGCAAAATTGCGCAAGTCTAACGTAAAAGCGGTGCGCTACGCCGGTCCAATGATGCGCAGATGTACGTGAATCTGGGCCTATGCCTTTGCACATTATGAGAGATTTCTGTAACCACCATAATGGAAACTTTGGAATAATGAAATGCTTATTGGTGAGAGAATTATAGCAAAAAATAAAATAAAATAACTGCACATATGGATAAAAGATGTGGAAGAAAGCTCTGTAGAGATGACCTTTTTGGAAAACTCAGAGACCTGATTGTGCAGAAATTTGAACATGAAGTGAATACTCATTATAGTGTCTAAAACCATAAGGCCGCATACACACGATCGGTTAAACCGTTTTCATCGGTAAAAACCGATAGTGTGTGGGCGCCATCGGTTATTTAACCATCGGTTAAAAAAAAGCCAACTTTCTTCAAATTTAACCGATGAATTCCTAACCGATCGGTCAAAACCAATCGTTAGTAGGCACGAACCATTGGTTAAAAATCCACACATGCTCAGAATCAAGTTGACGCATGCTTGGAAGCATTGAACTTCATTTTTCATAGCACGTCGTTGTGTTTTACGTCACCGCGTTCTGACACAAACGTTTTTTTAACCGATGGTGTGTGGGCGCAACAGACCATCAGTCAGCTTTATCGGTTAACCGATGAAAATGGTCCATCAGACCGTTCTCATCGCATGGACCGATTGTGTGTACATGGCCTAAGTTGCCAGCTAGTGTTATTGGTCATAATTTGACAAAGTAGCGACTGAGCATGTGCCAACATGCATTACTGCCCCTTTCTGTATGATGTTACTTTCTGCTTGTGCTCCATGCTGATCCCGGAAGTTGCTGGGTTGCCATCTTGCCGGTCTTTGGATTCCTACAGTATGTTGCTGGATGGCTCAGAGGATCAGGGACCCTTGCTGCTGCTGCAGGCTGAAGATGCATACTGAGCGGTTCATTCAGCTGATGAGCCTTTCCATACATCACTTTTGTGGGTGTTCTTAAAGGGGTGTTCCAGCCAATATTTGTGTTTATTAAAAGTCAGCAGCTACAAATAGTGTAGCTGCTGGCTTTTAATAAACAATCACTTACCTGATTCTGAACATGCGCGGGTTTTAAACCGATGGACGTACTAACAATCGGTTTTGAGGTGGACCCCTACGCTATTTTTTTTTTACTCTGGTGCAGGGTTCCCCTTATTATCCATACAAGACCTAAAGGGTATGGAATTTGGAGGGTCCCTCACACATTTATTCTTTTTTATTTGGTTTGGTGTTCCCTTTAATATTCATACCAGACCCAAAGGGCCTGGTAATGGACTGGGGGGGGGGGGGGGGTAACCCATGTCGTTTTTTTCAATGACTTTTATCTGTATTGCTGGGACCCAACAATTCATTATAGCCACGAGTAGTTTTAAATTACTTGTTTTTCCTTTAGAAATTTCATTTTGTGCAGGGATTGTTCTAAACCCAGGAACATTTTGCACCTTTACAGGCATACTATAGACACCCCCCAGGTACAAAATTTAAAGGAATATTTCACTTTTATTGTTTCACCTTAAGCATTATTAAAATCGTACGAAAAAAACGTACGCTTTTAAAACTTTTTTTTGCATTGATACATGTCCCCTGGGGTAGGACCCAGGTCCCCAAACACTTTTTATGAAAATAACTTGCATATTAACCCTTAAAAAGAGCACTTTTGATTTTTTATGTTCGTACCCCATAGACTTTCCGCATGTTCGAACACATTTTTTGCCTGTTCGCATGTCCTGCTGCAAACCGAACTGGGGGGGGAGGGGGTGTTCGGCTCATCCCTAGTAAACACAGAGATCCTAGTTCTCTCAGGGGAAAAGAGACAGTCCCACCCCCACAGTTAAAAGACACATAGGGAACACAGTTAACCCCTTGATCGCCCCTTGTGGTAACTGACAGACTCACCCGGGACAGAGGCTTTTGGAGGAGACTGAATAGTAGCCTCTTGCCTTGCGATCATGGGCCCTGGCATTTGGGGGAACAGTGCTCTTTGTGAGCTGTATGCCTGGGGAACCTGTATTTGCCATATTAGAGTGACTGATTCATACTGTTGGGACATACAGTGTAAGGAGATGCTAAATGCCGTCACCTCCAGCCATCTGTCTGTTCTCTGTGCTAATTGACCCTGCTATGGTCTGAAGGAATCCTGTATTTACACTTATGATAATGTGTATTGTATAGCAGGTGAGCGAGGAGATGTGACATCTACCCTGAAAGGTCACCTAGTTTGGGTAAATGATAAGTTAAATAGCTCATGTTAATTTATGTTCTAGTTACCTCCTCTTTAACCACTTCAATACCAGGCTTTTATACACACCTCAATACCGGGTGTCAGGGGATGCCTACGCAGGCATCCGATACTAGGCAACAGGTCAATGGGCTGCACTAAAGTCAATAGGCACCAGGATAGTGACAAAATATATGTTTAATAAAGGTTAAGCACACGTGAAACAATCGTGTAAAACCCCCAAGACTGGCAAGCATAACACAGCAAACCCCAAACCAATAATCAACAAATATATACAAGGTGGGAGCATATATACCAGGTCAAGCAGGAATGTGAGGAACAAGGGGAAGCAGAGTCCAGGACAGGGCAGGGATCGAATCAACAGAGTCCAGCACAGGGCAGAGATCAAATCAGGAACAGGTTGGCTCCAGCTAACAGATCAGGCAGGTAACAGGCTGACAATGAAAAATACTGAAGCCCTGGATTGTAGTGCAGGGCGGACTTATATACACCTGTAGCAGTTCATCCCATGGGAGACACCCGCTGGTGGACATCAGAACTGCACCCCTGTTGCTGGGAGAAACAGTGCCACCAGCAGGTGACCAAAGCCATGACATGGATCATGACACCGGGCCTATTCTGGCACTTCTCTCCTACATGTACAAATCATCATTCTTTTGCTGGAAAATTATGCAGAACCCCCAAACATTATATAGGGAATAGGGAATAAAACAACGGTCATTTCAACTTTTTATCTTGCACAGTATTTGCGCAATAATTTTTCAAACGCCTTTTTTTTGGAAAAAAATTGTTTCATGAATATAAAAATATAACAAAACAGTAAAGTTAGCCGATTTTTTTTGTAAAATATGAAAGATTATGTTACACCGAGTAAAAAGATACCTAACATGTCATAGCATGTTTAAAATTGCGCACACTCATAGAATGGTGCCAAACTTCGGTACTTAAAAATCTCCATAGGGAACGCTTTGAAAATGTTTACAGGTTACCAGTTAGATTTACAGAGGAGAATTGTGGCTGGCACTCTAACGCATGTGGCGATACCTCACATATGTGGTTTAAATGGCGTTTACATATGTCGGCGGGACTAACGTGTGCGTTCGCTTCTGTGCAAGAGCTACCGGGGACAGCCTTATTCGCGTACGACTTACGCAAACTACGGAAAATTTGACGCTGTTCCGACATCCATGCTTAACATTGCCTGCGCCTCATATAGCAGGGGTAACTTTACGCCGGTCATACGCCTTACGTAAACGACGTATATCAAGTATGTTCGTTAAAGCGGATCTCCCACGCCAAATCAAATTTTTGTTTAGGTGTTATTTCAATAGTTAATAGCGCTGCATTGCTACACTCACTTTTATGATCTCCCGCGGCCGCTCCGCTGTCTTTTGCGTTTCCATCTTAGCTTTGGGCATGAAACCCCCGTGAGCAGGAACTTCCTGTTTGCAGTGGATGCAAACAGGAAGCTCGATCTCACGCGTGCGCACTGGCAAGGGTGAGCAGCGTCGATAGCTGCCTTTGTCCTCGCTGTAATGGAGAATTTTGTAATGCCCGCCCTCCTTGCTTTGTTTACGTCACGCGTCACTTCCTGCTAATGAAATAGCGTGATATTTCCTAACACGGCTGCGCAGTGAACTCGGGGAGCTATGGAGAGAAGCTCCCAGAGGGCACTGCATTTAGCAGGAAGTGATGCATTGCCCGGATAATTCCCGCAGTCTTACAAACCGGAAGCCACAGGACTGTAAAGGTACTGTACCTAATCTGAGAAAACAAATGCCCGTTTTTACTATATTGCATAGTGGGAAGGTTATTAGGAGGATGTTGTAAATAGGGTGGAGATCCGCTTTAATCAGCGTATCTAGCTCATTTGCATATTTTTTATGGGAACGTCTAAGGCGTCCAGCATAACTATGCGCCCACGATACGCGGTGTATGCAAGTTACGCTGGATGACTGAAGCCATGTTTTTCGGCGTATCTTGCTTTCTGAATCGGCGTAAAGATGCGACGGCGCACATTTGTGCTTACAATGGCGTATCTTTTAATACGCCAGCATAAAGCCTTTCTGAATCTGGCCCAAAGTTTCTACCTGTCTAAATATGTGCATATTAGCAGAGTGGAAATGTAAGGAACTTTGCAAATAACATTATCAGGATTGTCAAAAGTACATTATTCCACGCCACGATTTTTTCATAATTAATGAAAACTATATTGATTAGCATGTTAAAAACGAAAAAGTACAGATAATACTGGCCTTGAACAAATATGTAATTTTTTTTCACAGACTATTAGACTATTTTGTTGCATTTTTGGCTTTAGTTGTTCTCAAAAATATAGAAAAAGGCAGGATTATAGTTCCAAGTGATAGAAAACCTTACTTAAACATGTTGTGGGCTGTCCAGTTGGTCAGGCAATCACTTTCCTAGAAACCCATGTCTTGCTCTGTAATGGCGTCACCGATTTCATGGTAACTAACAGGTGGTAACCTCAGTAATACTGGCTCAGCCCATAAAAGCACTGCATCAACTGTTTTCAGTCAATAGCTACCTTTAAAATGCACATATTCCTTATGTATACAGGTCTGACATTTTTATTACAAAGAATAGATGCCACTGAAACAGACTGATGGGTCAGTAAAACATGCTTGGGTTTTATTAAAAACAAATTCCCACAGTGCATGAGGCTTGTACTACAGTTTCATGATAAAGAAGAGCTCCTTATAAATTACTGGAAATAAAAAAAAAAAAAACTTTGTTGCCTGGACATCGTGGATGAAATGCTCACAGTCTGTAATAAATTAACTCAGAACTTTGCTTCACCAGCCCAAACAAAGCAACCATTTGTCTGAATAGCCACACTGAGCTGTGAGTTATATTTCCACAACTGCAACTTCATTCATTTGCAAATCATCCTGCACATTTAATGCTCAAGTTTTAAATACCTTAAGAACTAATAAATAAAGTAGAACCAGAAAAAAAAGTCTGAAAGCTTAAATGAGAATTCAATTTTTTTTCTGCTGTGTTCTTTTCCCAGGGTAATTTTTACCCCCATATTGAGGCCTGAGTAGCATCACAACTTAAAAAAAAAGAACACATTTAAGGGCTTAAACCTTTGCTTGTGAGACTAAAATAACCCCACCTGTTTCTTTCAGTGGAGTTCAGACTCCGCCTTTGCCAGTAATTAAAAGAAAAACATTTCTTCCAAGAATATAATGGCATGATGGGCTGAATGTCTGGAAATCACACAACATGTTTAGTAACATTTAAAGCATATCAGCATTTTTTAGCCATCCCCTTTACTTGTACAAGTTCTTGAAGTGGGTTATGTACAGTAAATATAATTTAAAGGGGTTGTAAAGATTTGTTTTTTTATCTTCTAAATAGGTTCCTTTAAGCTAGTGCATTGTTGGTTCACTAACCCTTTTCTTTGATTTCCCTTCTAAATGTTTTTTTTCTTTATTTTCTTTGTCTGAATTTCTCACTTCTTGTTCCTCCTTAGTAAGCTGTTCTGGCTGGATAACCCCCATGGATGATGGGGGCAGGTTTACTGAGGAGAAACAGGAAGTGAGAAATTCAGACAAAGAAAAAAAAAAAACATTTAAGCCCTGTACACACATATAGTGAAAAAATGGTTGTTTTTTCTGATGAGATTCCTGGCAAGATGTTCTTGCCGGCCGAGTGTACACAAGTATGATTCAAAAGAACCGCCGTTCTTTTAAATGGCACGAACGCGGTGACATCATCGACTACGATGATCATGGGCTCATCACATTCGATGCCATCGCCGCCATCTTGCATCATCCTATCTATGCCTTGGAAGCTACCGTGCATGCATCAAAGTCATTTTGAGCATGTGCGGGTTTGCAAGGAGACAGGTATACACACGCTCAGGTTTCTCAGCAGGAAAACACTGCCAAGAATCTCACAGCGAGAAAATAGAGAGGTTCTCTATGGCCGCGTACACACGACCGAGGAACTCGTTGGGCGAAACATACCGTTTTCCTCATCGAGTTCCTTGTTAGGCTTGTCGAGGAACTCGACAATCTTGCTTTGCGTCCACATGTTAAAGACCAAATCTCATTGTTCTCAAACGCGGTGACTTCAACACATACAATGGCAGGGGCTGCTTTTGCTAATCTCATGTTACTGCGTGTTAGGAAAAAGTTTGGTAAGAGACATTTGCACTTTTCAGCCTGTTAGGCCTCGTACACACGAGGCAATAGATTTGTTCAAAACGGTCCGTCCGACCGATTTGAACAAATCTGTCTGTTTGGATTTTGGTTTGCTTGCGTGTACACACGAGCAAACCAAAATCCCCGCCAGCAGACGGCGCGCTGACGTGTCGGTGACGTGGCGGTGACGTTGACGCCGCCACGTCACCGCACCAGGAAGTAAAACACTTCCGCGCATGCGCCGAATCCATTCGGCGCCGGTGCGAGACGACATGTCTGCTGGTAAGTGTACTAACCAGCAGACATGTCGGGCGGACAGGTTCCCACCCGATAGATTTCAAAGCATGCTTTGAAATCTGTCGGGTGGCCAAATCCATCGGCTCGCCCGTACACACGATCGAATCTGTCTGCTGGGACGGTCTAGCAGACCGTTTCCAGCAGACAGATTTGATCGCGTGTACGCGGCCTTACAGCGTGACAAATGTGCTATTTCCATTACAAATACTACTTTTACCAAAGGTGCACAGGTTTCTTAGCATACCAGCCCGACGAGACAGCTTCCTCGATGAAAAATGTACACACGACCGGTTTCCTCAGCAAAACACGGCTCCCAACAAGTTTCTTGCTGGATTCTGCCGAGGAAACCGGTCATGTGTACGCGGCCTATTTTTCTCGTCAAGATTCTGGGCAGTTTTATTGATGAGAAAACTCAAAGCCTCATACACATGCACGGTTCATTTGGCAAGAAAGCTCTGCCTAACCTTTACAACCCCTTTAACCACTACCCGACGGCCGTACGACTTTGTACGACCGCAGGGTGGTTCTACTTCTCTAACTGGCCAGATCCATGTCAGATCCATGTCCTGTCAGGGGAGAGAGGAGACCGATCTGTGTCCCTTGTACATAGGGACATAGATCGGTCACCTCCCCCAGTCACCCCCCTCCCCCCACAGTTAGAACACAATTCAGGGTACACATTTAACCCCTTCCTCACCCACTAGTGTTAACCCCTTCAATGCCAGTCACATTTATACAGTAATAAGTGCATATTTATAGCACTGATCGCAGAATAAATGTGAATGGAGCCAAAAATGTGTCAAAAGTGTCCGATGTATCCGCCATAATGTCGCAGTCACGAAAAAAAAACACTGATCGCCGCCATCAGTAGTAAAAATTACAAATAATAAAAAATAATAATTCTGTCCCCTATTTTGTAAGCACAATGGGCCAGATTCACGTACATCTGTGCATTAATGGACCGGCGTAGCGCACCGCCTTTACTATAGACTGGCGCAATCACCCTATTCTCGTCAGTTTTACGCAGAAATTTGCGCCTGCGCAACGTTATTTCAGAGGCGCAAGGCAGAGTAATACAAATTGGGAAGGACGTGGGCGTGTTACATTGAAATGAGCCGTGACCCCATGCAAATGAAGGGCCGGCCGGCTCGCGCATGCGCGCTTGAAGCAGACCATGGTCAGCACCTCTGTGCGCATGCTCACAACTCGGGAACGGCGCAATCAGTGAAATTGGAAGTGGACTAGGGCAAATTAGTGAACTACGCAGACAGCATAAATAGACAGACAGAAACGCACTTCCTTTGCAAAAGTACATCCCTTTGTATCCCTCCCTATACAGCAAGGTGCTTTTGTTCTGTTGTTAGTTGCGTTGTGATTTGTCTTTGTGATATTTGTGGACTGTGTGATCTAGTGTTTGTTAGAAGATATTTGAAAGTGATTTTTGGTGACTGCTCGTGAGACTTTTTGTTTGATAGTTTTTTGTTTGTTTTCTTGCTTGATTTTTCCTGCTTGTTTTTGTGAGTGATTTTTGCTGACTGTTTGGGAGAGAGTTTTTGTATGAGTATGACTGAGAGAAAGAGGAAGTTAAATTTTACTTTGGGGGAGAAACAAATTCTTGCCCGGGCCATTTCCCAATATGGGCGTTTCCTCCACGGCCCGGAGAGTGCCAACACCACCCCGGCCAGGAGGCGTGATATCTTGCAGAACATTACTGACGAGGTGAATGCATCGGGGGGGGGAGACCCGGACACGTCAGGGATTGAAAAGAAGATCAATGACCTCCGGCGTCTGGTCAGAAAGAAGCTGGCCAAAATGTTAGCCCATGCCAGGGGCACAGGAGGGGGCCCACCATGCCCTGTTAGGCTGACAGCGGAGGAGCGTGCGGTGGCCCAGACAATTCATAGACAACAGGTGGAGGGCCTGCCCGGCTATGACTCAAGTCATGAAGGCATGATGCCAGGTAAGGTTTTTTTTCCCTATCAGGTGTGTAGCATGTGTGGGGGAGGGGGTGAAAGGGAATATGTGGCAAGTGTGTGGATCCTCCAACCTGTGAATGTTTTGTGTCATCCACAGATGAGCAGGAGGGTGCTGGGCCATCTGGGCTGACCGCACCATCCCAGGGACAACAGCCTGATGAGAACCCCCTGACAAGGCCGGAGTCCTCGGAGGAGGTTGAAGAGGAGGAGGTTGAGGAGGAGGAGTTTGAGGAGGAGGAGGATGTCATGTCAGCCAGTGGCTTGCTGTTTTTGGAGGAGTCTTCCTCTCTGGCTGGCAGCAGCCAGCCCTCCATAAGGGCTAGCCCCTCCCGCTCCTCCCCCAACAGGGCTCCTCTCCCAAGGGCCTCCCCTTCTCCCCGGCCACAAGCCTCAGCTGGAGGCAGGAAGTCATCCCAGAAGACCAGGGGGGTGGCCGAGCTTCTGCCCGCCAATCTGAGAAGGGACCAGGCCCTTCAGACCCGCTATCTGGGACAGGTCAGCCAGACTTTGGGGTGGATGGAGGAGAGCCTGTCCTGGACTGCCACTCCCAGGCTCTTACAAACTGCCTAAACGCACTGCAGACTACAACAGCAGACGTTGGGCAGGATGTGAGGGCCCTCACCCAGGCTATCCAGGCCAACACGGCAACACTAGGTGCTGGCCTGAACAGAATTGCCGGGGCCTTGGAGGGCAGGCCGCCAGGTGGGCAGAGACCAGGGGCTGCTCCTCCTTCCCCGGATTACCCCCCCTCCCCATGAGTCTCCCCTGAGGAGCCGTGGCCGTGGTCGTGGGCGCCCCAGGCGTGGCTCTTGCCAACTGCATTAATTAGTTTTTCCCCCTTTTTTTTTTTTTTTGCTGGAATTTTTTTTTTTTGCTAGACATTTTTTTTTTGTGATGTGAATGTTTTTGGAATGTGGGGGTGATATTCCTGCCGGCAAAGGGGTGTCACCCTCAGTTTTGGTGGAGAAGGGTTCCCCAGGACCAGGGAGAAGCAATTCCCAGGTCCGTGTGAATAGTGTATGAATGTACAGTGACATAATTGGAGCCGTGGCATGGCGTTGCTGCTCACAAGCCCAGCATGGTGGGCTTGTGCTAATCCAATTAGATGAGGATGTGATGTGTCTGTGCTAGGGACCACAGTGGTGTGCATGCATGCATTCTCATTGTGCCATGATTAATGTGTGTGTGTTTAACGTGCAAAGATGCCTAATGTGAGCTGTCTCCTGGCTGCTCTTCCCTCAGAAGATGGGGTGACCTCGGTTAGGGGGGGATTGTCTGGTTTAGGGGTCAGGTCATCACGTAGGTCAATCTGCAGGCCCTTTCTCACTGCAAAGTTGTGCAGAATGCAACATGCACTGATGATCTGGCACACAAAGTTTGGGGAATACAACAGGGTACCCCCAGACTTATCCAGGCATCGGAAACGTGACTTCAGGAGGCCAAAGGTGCGCTCCACCACTGCACGTGTTTTGGCGTGGGCTTCATTGTATCTTTCCTCTCCTGGGGTTTGAGGGTTCTGGATAGGAGTCATGAGATGGGGTCCCAGTGCATATGCAGAGTCACCTGTAAGGAAAAACATAGGAGGATGTTAGTCATGCATGTGCCCCTTGTGATGTTGCATCATGGGGGGGGGACAGTCATGCCTGCCACCCATGTCACTCACCAACCAGCCAGCTGTCCCCATACACGTTCTGCTCGAATTTCATTTGGATGGGGCTCTGATTGTAGATGTAGCTGTCATGGCTGGATCAGGGGTGTTTGGCACGGACGTGCCATATGAGGCCTTGGGCATCGACTATCACCTGTACGTTGATGGAATGCCAATGCTTCCGATTGCGGTATATGTGCTCTGTCTCATGGGGGAGCTGGAGTGCCACATGTGTGCAATCAATGGCCCCCACGGTGCGTGGGAATCTGGCAATTCTGTAGAAATCTGTCATTGCCTTCAGCCGCAGCTCCTCAGTGGTTGGTTTGATGATTTGGTTGGCCATGCGTCTGAGGATTGCAGGGACAACCTGGTGCACACATCTGCTCATGGAGGATTGTGACATCCAAGCCACCACTCCACTTGTTCTTTGAAAAGAGCCACTGGCAAGGAAATGGAGTGTTGCCATGACCTTGACCAGTGGCTGCACTGCATGTGAGTGGTGTGTTGGGCCTCGTGATGTCATCCTGCAGGGTTATGGTTAATTCCAGGATGGCATGAGGGGTGAATCTGAAGATGCGATACACCTCAGAATCACTCATGCCAAAGAGGTCTATGCGTGTGCGGTATATCCTCTCCCGTGCCCTCCTCCGTGCCCTCCTCCTACTTTGCTCCTCTAACGTCAGTAGTATAGCTATGAGCGAGGATGTCCCTGGCATGTTGGCATACAGATTGTTGGGCAACACGTGTGACTGCTCTGCTCATCACTAACGGTGTTGCTTTCTCTGACATGTAGACGAATTGTCTAATTTTAGACCACCTTTTATATGGTCTAATTTTAGACAGGCTGTGCAGCTGTTGCGCACAGCACGTAGCCTGCGCTGCACCAACGTTCTTTTGTGGATCCCGTAACTCACTCATTAGCATATTTGAATAGCAAATCAATGGTGTGTCTAGCGCAGTTTTGCGCGGACAGATGCAAAAAAAAGTAGATTTCTTGCGTATCTCGTTTTGGGGATGCGGAGTATCAAAACACATGCGCAAAGTTAGACTTACGCCGCGCATCTCCTGTTACGCCGGCGTAATCGCTCTGTGAATCTGGCCCAATAACTTTTCCGCAAACCAGACGCTTATTGTGTTTTTTTTTTACCAAAAATATGTAGAAGAATACGCCTAGACTGAGAAAAAATGTTTAAAAAAAAAAAATTGGGCTATTTTGCGCGTGTGTATGCTAAGAAACCCGCGCACCTTCTGCAAAAGTAGCGTTTGTAATGGAAACAGCACATTTGTCACTCTGTAACAGACTGAAAAGTGAAAATGTCTCTTACCAAACTTTTCAGTAACATGAGACTAGCAAAAGCAGCCCCAATGGTTGTGCCAATGGAATCAAACTTCCCCTGTTATTGTATGTGTTGAAGTCATCGCATTTGAGAACGAAGAGATTTGGTCTTTAACGTGTGTATGCAAAGCAAGCTTGTCGAGTTCCTCATATCGCCATATAGAAGCATATGAGGTGCCGTACACACGGCCGAGGTTCTCGCTGAAAATCAGCGAGAACCTCGCTGGAATGCACATTCCAGCGAGGACCTCGGCCGTGTGTACGGTCTCGGCGAGCTTCCCGTCGGGAAGCCCGTCGAGCCGAAATAGAGAGCACGCTCTCTATTTCCTCGACGGCCCGCCTGGAAGAATGGCTGGTTGCCATTCCCGACGGGCGGGTCGCCGAATTCGACGGCCGGGAGAGAACCTCGACGGGCGGAACGATGTGTTCTGCCCGTCGAGGTTCTCTGCCGTGTGTACGGCACCTGACTGATTGCAGCCAGCAATAGATCAGTATTAAATCTGCTGGTGCATAACTGCATAGGGGTGGAGGATCTGTATGTTATCTCCACTAAAAATAGTAAATTAGTATATCCTAAAAAATAAGATAAAAAAATAAATATATTCCCTCCACAAATTAATTCACAGGTTACAACAATGATATTGAATGATCAAATGATCACATAACTGAATTTAATGACATTTGAATTCTAAGTGATCGCAAACCTGTGAATAAGGATGAGCCGAACACCCCCGCGTTCTGTTCGCACCAGAACCATCGAACGGTCCGATCGTTCGCACGAACATTTAGAACCCCATTAAAGTCTATGGGACTCGAACGTTCGATTTAAAAAACGGTCGTTTTAAAGACGAATTTTCAAGTTATTGTTGGAAAACGTCTTTCAGAACCCGGGTCTTGCCCCAGGGAACATGCATCAATGGAAAAAAGTCTTAAAACCGGTTGTTTTTTCAGGAGCAGGACTCCTGAAAAACAACCTTTTTTTAAAACTTTTTTTTCCATTGATAGTATCAATGGAAAAAAAAAAGTTTTAAAAACGGTCGTTTCAAAGACCAATTTTCAAGTTATTGTTGAAAAACGTCTTTCAGAACCCGGGTCTTGCCCCAGGAAACATGTATCAATGGGAAAAAAAGTTTTAAAACGGTCGTTTCGTTTCACTCGAATTTGCCGCGAACGATCGTTTTTGTTTGAAATTCGACGAACGATCGAACGGACGATGTTCGAGTCGAACATATGTTAGCTTCGAACGCGAAGCTCATCCCTACCTGTGAAATGATGTCATGTGATTTTAACAAGCAGACTTTTTAAATTATATTTTCAGGTAAATTTATTAGGGTACGTAAATTACATAAATGCCCAGTTAAGAAGGATTACAGGGGGAAAAAAATGTTTTCTAACTTTTTACTATTTATTCCCAGTCCATGCATCCAAATTTTCTTTCAAATTCAAGCTCTATCTTTCTCTAAAAAATGTATAATAATTCCTGTTATTAATTAGTAAATCAGAGGAGCTGGAAGAAAATACATATTCAGACCAAAGGCACTTTTGCTTCACATGACTGTTGCCTCTTTTATTCAGTTTTGGAAAGAGTATGAAATTAATAATATCCCTGTTAGTTTTTCATTTTTTTTTCATTTTTTTTTATTTTTTGTGGTAGATGGGAATTTTTTTCTTTGCTTCCTGTTCTGTAAACATACACTAGACGCAAGGGCCCAGATTCACAAAGCACTTACACCGACGTAAGTGTAAATTTGCGCCGGTAAGTGCAAATGTGCGCCGTCGTATCTGTGCGCCGGACCCACAAACCAACATACGCCTAAAAACTGGCCACCCTACGCCGACGTAGCCTACATATGCCGGCGTAGCATGGGCACACTTTTTGTCTGGACGCATGTTGCTGCTCCCATTGATTAGTCATATAAATATGCAAATGAGGGGAATACGGCGATTGGCGAACGTATATGCGCCTGGCGCATGCTACGCGAGGTACGTGTAAGTTTTACATCCGGCGTAAAGTTATTCCCCATAGATGAGGCGCAACCCAGCAATAGACATGCAAAGGTCTGCACCAGAGAACACAGGCCAGCGTATTAGGCGTATGTTATGTTCACGGCGTACATGGAAATCCGGCGTAGCTTAGGCATTTGTCCCGGCGTGGTTGTGAGCATGCGCATAAGGGTGCTGTTTTATGCGTTCACGTCACGGCTACGTCACGGCGCATGCGCAGTTCGCGATACGCCGGGTGTAAAACACTGCACCATGCTCGGACCATCATCATTTGCATGCTCACTCCCACTTCCAACTACGCCGGCCTGCGCCTTCGAAACGTATGCCATGCCGACGCAGCGTTGGAAGCAATAGCTTGCTGAATGCAGTGCTTGCCTCTCCGCACTGCGTCAGCGTAGCGTACAACGTTTGCGCTACGGCGGCGTAATGTGCGCCCAACTCTCTGTGAATCTGAGCCATAGTAAATAAACTTTCTGCATCCAAATATTGCAAAATACAATTAAAAGCTACATTTATTGAGTGGTAGTTACCTCCCCATAAGCAGCATATCATTTTGATCAACAGTAGACTCACAAAAGTGTTGTTTTTCAAACTATTAGTAAAGCTAAAGCTATCTATTAGCTTCCCTTTGGGAAGACTTCAACTAGTATAAGGAAGAGGTTGCCAGAAAGAAAAAAAAGTTCCTGAATTATAACATTTCATCTAACTGGTATTCAAGGTACTGAATAATCAAAAATTATTGAAATTAGGCTGCAGGGTGTGCTTTAAGTTTGTGATCCATTTTATTGGAGTTTTATTTCTCACAGCCTGTTCAAGAGTTATTGTACTGCTTTTATCACTTGTTATTGGCAAGCCAAAAAAGACTTGGAAAATACATTCATATTACATTTTCATGCATCTCTCAAACCTGTTTTCAGTGACTAGTATGTAGAGCGGTTGCTAACTGAAGGGGGGATGGGACTGACTAGGGGAACTGACAGATTGCTGTTCATACAGTGTATGAACAGCAATCAGTCATTTCTCCCCTAAAAGAATCGGGAGCTGTGTGCTTACACACACAGCGCCCGGGTCTCGCTCTGTCACGAGCTATCACGGGTGCCCAGGGCTCATCATGCCTGCCAGGCACTTGCATCGGCATCAGGGCGAGCAGCAGACATGTGTGCCTTTCCCCCTGGTGGCCATATGGTGAAGCGACGTAACATAACGCCGTTATGCCCAGCTGAGCCATGCTGCCGCAGTAGAACTGCGGCGGCTGGTTGGCAAGTGGTTAAATAAGGAGAAGCTACGTTCACTTTAATAAACCAATCATGTGCTAGAAAAAGTAATGTTCACTTTGCAAAGTAAACAATGTCATTCCTAAGTAAACACTCTTTGCACTATAATAATTTAGTTAACTAGAATCACAAGATTTTATGGAAAAAAACATGGGACATTTTTTGTTATGCAGTGTGGCAAGGCTAATGGTGCTACGTGAATGATTTGTATATTATATTGCTAACTAATAGTAACACATTCCTGTTACCAAATGTTACCAGACTGTTAACCTGCCCACCAAATCATCCTTGTCTCTGTGCACTGTATGATTTCTTGTTAATTGAACAATGTACTACTGTGTAAATACAGTTCATCTATTCTAGGTCCAAACACCTAGAGTCAAACTGCAAACCAACAGTTTTCACTACTATCAAAGTTATTGGTTTAATCCCTTTCAGTAGCCCCCTGGCTCTTTAAGAGGATCTAAATGCTGAGAGGTAGAGGTGAGTTTTTAGATATTTTAGCTGCTGTGATTGGCTGTCACAGGTGTTACATGATCGGAAGCTGTCAATCGAAAGCATGCTTCAGGATCTGTCTGTGACAGGTTAGTTACTATGCTGGGAGCATGGAGTGAGCACACTCTCAGGATAGAAAAGTTGTTCCCCATGGATGCATATAAGCAGTTACTCTGCTTTAAAGCCCACCTACCCAGTGGCTGCAAATACACGTATGGCTGGCAGGAACAGTTTAAAGTGTATTGATGTGCACTACTTAAGGAAAGGCGCATGTGGGTGGAGAGATTACCAAACAGTAAAAAACAATGTCCAAAAACAGCAATTGAGCCAGCTAATCAGCACAACAAAACCAATTATAAATTGTTTCTAACATTAATAAAAGAGCTGAGTTTTCAGCCTGGGACATATACAGTTTATCGTTTCCATAATATTTTATTAGGAATATACAAATAGAAAGCAAAACAGATCAGAAAAAAATACATGGGCCTACTGGCTTAAAGGTATACATGAATTCTACAGCCATAATAACGAATCAGTGTTTTAACCAAATACAAGAATAACGTGAAACCAGACAATGGTAGATTGAGTAAGATTGAAAATAACAAAGGTTGTAGAGAGAGAGCATATATTTTGTGTAACATAAGCCAATGTGGCTTGAGTCTTTAGAGGGGTCAAGTTCACATTAGAACAGACTATGGTACTGTATGGTTTGAGCCGATTTCTTGAAGCAGGGAGAGTTGGTTGCGTATGATTCTGTAAGATACCGGATGGGTGATGTTTTTGGGATGGCTAATGCTGAAGATTAAAATGTACCTATGCTTGAGTATAATTTCAAGGCTGACAGTCCAGCTGGCAACCTTGATTAGTTCTGTTAGCTGTGTAGAGGTGGGTATGGGAGGGAAGGGGGGAGTGGGTGGAGGGATGGGGCAGATGCAGTTTATATGTAGAAATGAATTTATTGAGAGTAGTTATGCCTTAAAAGTAACCACATTTTCCTTGTAGGTGCAGCAGCATACGTGAAGCCCAATCTCTGAGGATGATATTTATGGTGCAGTCAGCTCCCAGAGCCAGCAGGAAGAGTAGGAGAGTGTAGAGGTTGGCGGGGAGTCTTGTGACCTCATGACTCGGCCCCCCGGAGCTCTGGTAAAGAGACCTACCCACGATTCCAGAGTTTTTCAGAGCTCCTACTCCTGAAAGGGGTGACATTTGCAAGGAAGGGATACATGCAGGAGATTTGCATGTATATATACATTAATACTGTGCCATTAGTTTATACTGGGTGAGTGGTGGGTTTACGTCCACTTTAAAGTCACACTGGTCAGGCATGTGCTCCGACTTCCAGAGCACAATTCGCTATTTCAAAATCAATGGTTCCATATGTACAGTTTTAACTGGTCCGACTTGTGGCGGCCCAACTATGAAAATGCTTCCTACACTACTTTGGTCCAACTTGGGCATGATTTCAGTACATTAATTTGAATAGAAGTCAGGATCATCATCTTAAGTGATTCGACTTGTGACATGCGACTTGTGCTCTGAAGATCTTGAGGGGGAACCCCACACCAAAATGTAAAAAAAAAAAAAATGGCATGCCCCCCCCCCCCCATAGATCCATACCAGGCCCTTTAAATCTGGTTTGGATCTTGAGGGGGAGCCCCACATTAAAAGAAAAAAGAAAACAGTGTGCCCCCCTCAAATAAGATATATATGGAAACCATCCCAATATAACTAGCTTTTACAATGAGGTGCACATGGAAGGGCTTTGAAAAAGCACAATTAAACAGAACATATATAACATAAGTCTTTCAGAATATGACAATGCCTTTAAGCCTTTTAAACATTAATGGGGGCTCCCCCCTCTCCATTTTAACATACTGTTTTGTTTAATACCACAGATAATATTTAAATTTCACCTATAATCCACGGAATTGAGCCCATATTCTCCATGTTCATTCAGTTATCTAAATTCATGGATGCCTGAAAGAGTGGAGGCTAGGTCTTTGGAAGGGCTTAAAGATTTATAGCTTGTGTGTTTGTATCATTTTTAACAAAACAATATAAAAATAAATTGAAATCTATGACTCTGTCATACCCTACTCGTACCCCACATTTATATTATTATTGTTTATGTCTAGCTAAATTTCCAATAAAGAAATGTATGATATTCTCTGGATAGATCCTGCGTGTTGTACAAACAGATGCATTATTTTATTTAAATGTCTCCTCCTTCACATTACCCTTGCTATTATACTTGCATTTTCATTCATTGCACCAAGGAAAGAGAAAGCCCATCATATCTGCATTTTCCTTTATCTTCAGCAATTACTTTTTTATAATTCTGAAATGATTTGTGATAAACCGAGAGAATGGCAGTGAGACGGATAAAAAGATAATGATAAGGCATGTTTTAGTTGAAACAAAATCACTGTTCTATTTAGAAGAGTAATTTCAGCAATACATCTTGTGAAATGTTTTTAATCACTTAGCGATTACTTGTGTGGTGCTGTTTGATTCATTGGCATATGAGATCTTGATTAAAATGGTTTTGACTTAGCTATTACCCCCATGGAGGCCAACCATGTGGTGCTGATGTTAAATCAGAGACACTTTTTCCTAGTAAGAGAAAAACCGATGTATACCCATTTACTTGGTGCAATGTTTGTAAAACTTGGCTTGGGAGAGGACACTGCAGGTTCCCTAGACTCGTAAATGCCCTAATAGTAGTATTTGTAACTACTGACTTAAACATTTTTGGTGGGGAGGCTAGAACTCCTCTTTAATAAGTGTCGTCTTTGGACCACACCTTTTCCTCCAGGATCATATCAAATTGCACACCTTTTCCTTCAGGATCACATCGAATTGTTAGGGCATTAACCACTTGACCACTGGGCACTTAAACCCCCTTAATAACCAGACCAATTTTCAGCTTTCGGTGCTCTCACATTTTGAATGACAATAACTCGGTCATACAACACTGTAGCCAAATGAAATTGTTGTCCTTTTTTCCCCACAAATAGAGCTTTCTTTTGGTGGTATTTGATCACCTCTGCGGTTTTTATTTTTTTCGCTATTAATGAAAACAAAACAAAATTTTTGTAAAAAAAATGAATTTTTCTTAATTTCTATCATAACATGTAGTAAAAAAGTAATTTTTCCTCATAAATTTGGCCTAAAATGTATACTGCTACATATTTTTGGTAAAAAAAAAAATTGGATATTATTTAGTCTGGGTGAAAGTTATAGGGTCTACAAGCTATGGTACCAATTTCTGACAATTGAACAATTTGATCACACCTGAAGTACTGACATCTTCTCTCATTTCTTGAGACCCTAACAAGCCAATAAAGTACAAATACCCCCCAAATGACCCCTTTTTGGAAAGTAGACATTCCAAGGTAGTTAGTAAGAGGCATAGTTATTTTTTTGAAGTTGTGATTTGTTCCCACAATTCTTTGCAAAATTAAGAATTTTTTTTCATACCATATTGTCATTATAACAGGTTATTTCTCTCACATGGCATGTATATTCCACAAATAACACCACAAAATATATTCTGCTGCTCCTCCTGAGTATGGCGATACCACATGTGTGAGACTTTTACACAGCGTGGCTACATACAGAGGCCCAACACCCAAGTAGCAACTTCAAGCATTCTAGGAGCATAAATTACATATCTAGTCTCTCAACCACCTATTACACTTTTGAAGGCCCTGGAGCACCAAGACAATGGAAACGCCCACAAAGTGACCCCATTTTGGAAAGCTAACACCCCAACGTATAATCTATGAGGCATAATGAGTCTTTTGAACAGTTCATTTGTTTGCAGATGTTTTTGGAAAATGTGGGGAAAAAATGAAAACGCATTTTTTTTTACACAAAGTTGTCCATTTATAGGCTATTTCCAACACATAGCATGTACATAGCAAAGCTTACACCCCAAAATATATTCTGCTGCTCCTCCTGAGTATGGTGATACCACATGTGTGAGACTTTTACACAGCCTGGCCACATAGAGACCCAACATCTAAGAAGCACCATCAGGTGTTGTAGGGACACAAATTACACATCCAATTTCCTTACAATCTATCACATTTTTGAAGGCCCTTCATATTTCTAACACAGCATGTACAAAAAAAAAAAAGGATTACATGTGTTTTTAGTAGTGCAATTGTCCACAGGAGGAGAGCCCTGATCTAGGCAGCAGGCAGGGACGTGGTCAGCGACAATGAATGAAATTGTCCAGGCAGCTGTCAGGAATATTGTCCATAGTCGGTACAGGCAGGGATACTGGGCCAGATTCTCAGAGGCGTTACGACGGAGTATCTCAGATACCCCGTCGTAACGCCTTTTTTTTGTCCTCGTATCTATGCGAGTGATGCTTAGCATCACTTTTGCATAGATACGCTTCTACATCCGACAAGTGTAAAAGCATTACACTTTCGGATCGTAGGTGTAATGACAACTCCGGCCACTAGGTGGCCTTTACGTTGTTTTTTCATTTGCATATGCAAATTAAGTAGTACGCCGATTCTCGATCGCTTTTACGCCGCCCCGTCGTCGCGTACGTCGTTTTCGTTCGCGTAAGGTTACCCCAGCTTCTATGTGGAGTAACCTTACGAGGTCCCGTTGGATGACGTCGTGTCCCGTTGGACGCCATGTTAAGTATGGCGTCGGGTCAGCGTCGGCTTTTTCCGTCGCTTACGTCGTTTTACTAACTCGTTCGCGAATAGGGACTTGCGTAAATGACGCTCACGTCGTTTTGACGTCGGTTTCAACGACGCTTCCCGACGTGAGCTGGAGCATGCGCACTGGGCTTTTTTTCCCAGCCGGCGCATGCGCAGTTCGTTCTACGCGGGGGCGCGCTTAATTTTAATACAAGCCGCCCCATTTGAATTGCGCGGGTTTACGCTTGGCGATTTACGAGACGCCAACGCAAACTACGGAGCAAGTGCTTTGAGAATAAAGCACTTGCTCTAGCACGCAGCGGCGGCGTAGTGTAAATGGCTTACGCTACGCCGCCGAAAATATATGAGAATCTGGCCCATTGTCTATATATAGTCCAGGGCCAGTGCAAATATTTTGCCAGCAGTGCCAAAATATTGGTCCTGGTAGTAAGCAGGAACATGGTCCAAGTAGCAGGCCAGGAAAGAATGGGGACAGGGGTAGAGGCTTCTCCCACCCAAATCTCTTTGAAGCCTTCGGGCAACCAGACCCTAATCTGGGAATGAGAAAACTAAAAAATTATTCTTTTCATCCAGAAAAACAATTCTGGAGCCCCTCACATGTGTGAGACCCCTGTGTTTCCACTAGCATAGCAGGGTAAAAGATCAATCCAAGAGGCAGGCAAAACACATGGTCAAACAGTCCAGGGTCAATTCCAGAGCAGGCAGAGGTAGGTACAGTTAAGCGTTAGGCAGAAGCGTGGTCGTATAACAAGCCAGGGTCAGTTTCAGAGAAAGCAGAGGTATTTTTAGCATTAGGCAAATACGTGGTTGTATAACAGTCCAGGGTCGGTTCCGGAGAAGGCAGATGTATGTACAGTGCAGTGGCATCTGGGGTGTGGAGGAAAATGACAGGAAATTTGAATTTTGTTTACCCAATAATTTGGAGCAGTATGGTAACGGCGGAAACATGCACCTAAACAGAGGCCTGGTTGGGAGGGGCAATCGGGACAATAAATGGTGGTGTCTCTTCTGACTCCTCCTCTGGCGCACACCCGGCATTTCTTCTGACGTCTTGCGCCTGTTTCACGGGGGGGGGGATTTTGTCAGGAAAGTGGCGTTCGTGGAGTCTGCTCACGCAATCAGTGTGAAGAATTTCTGGTGGGATTTCAGGGAACAAAAGGGTGGTGATATCTTCTTCTTGGTAGTGCAGATATGGAACGGGATTCTGTGTTGATTTTTTGTAGATAACATAAGAGTTATAGAAGGCCAAACTGAAAAAATAAATGGACACTTTCTTGTACCAGTGACAGGATTTTCTTGAGGGAAGGTAGGGTTCAATCATATGGTCATTGAAGTCCACTCCTCCCATAAACAAATTGTAATCGTAGACGCAAGATGGTTTCTGGACTGAGCCGCTTCTTTTGGGGACTTCCGCATAGGTGTCGTTGTGGATCGTGGTAAGCATGTGGACGTCTCGTCTGTCCCTCCACTTGACAGCCAATAGCTCCTGGTTCTGCAAAGATGTCGTCTTTCTTCGTCTTAGCTTTTGATTCACCAATTTTTGTGGGAAGCCCTGTCTGTTGATTCTTACTGTGCCACATGCTGGGGTGTCTCTCCGGTAAAGATTTCTAAACAGGGGCAGGCTAGTATAAAAATTGTCCACATAAAGACGGTATCCTTTTCCAAGTAGTGGATAGATAAGCTCCCAGACCACTTTTCCACTGGTTCCGATGTATTCGGGGCATTCGGGGGGATGCAGTTGGGAGTCCTTCCCTTCGTACACAAGGAAGGAGTAGTACCCCATGTCTCGGTCGCACAGTTTGTACATTTTCACCCCATATCGGGACCTTTTGCTGGGGATGAACTGTTTGATGCCCCGCCTGCCGGAGAATTTGACAAGGGACTCATCCACGGATATATTTTGTTCAGGGTTATATAACTGGGGGAATTTTTCAGATTTTTTTTTTTAGGAGTGGCCGAATTTTAAATAATTTGTCAAAAGCAGGGTCATTTCGGGGAGGGCACTGGGTGTTATCATTATAGTGGAGGAACCGTAGAACCATAAAGTATCGGGATCTGGGCATACGGGATGAGAAGACTGGCATGTGGTGGAACTGCTGAGCTGCTGATGTGTAAGCATGTGATCTTTAATGGGGTGTTGTGTCAGGGTAGTTCTATGTGCATTAAAAGGAAAAAAGATGAAGGGTAGAGAAAAAATGTAGAAGGTCAAGTAGGGTCCAGAGAGGGATAGAGGTTAGGGTTCTCTTCCTAGGGATGAGGAAGAGGGATGTGTGCCTGTGTGGGATAGCTTACATTAACCACTTGACCTTAAGAAGGTTTTACCCCTGTAGGACCAGGTGATTTTTTGCTATTCAGCACTGTGCTACTAGCTTGCAATAGCACGGTTATGCAACACTACTACAGTACTACTCTGGGGAGATGATCATGTTTTTTTTTTTTTTTTTTTTTGTGGAAGGCAGGGCCGCAGGCGTGCCTGAGTTTGTAGGAGGAGTCGGAGGGCTATTTATCCCTCCTCCCCTCTAATGTCCGGCGTCGGTGGGGTTTCTGGGTAGCCGCGTCACTTCCGGTTTCGTGCAGGTCGGCTGCATGTGTCTCACCATGGTCACGCTGGAGGAGGGCACCCGTCCGTCCACACCTACCCACGCTGCCTGGGCTCCATCTGGTATTGAGGAGGCCGCCCGCTTCTCCCAGTGCTCATTCACCCACCCACCCACGCTGCGGGGGGCTCCATTTAACGGGAGGAGGCCGCCTGCCGATTTCCCAGGGCACGTCAGGGATCCGGTGCTTGTTCCTACCGGGGGGAGGGGGGCCGTCCATCTAGCTGCCCACCCACCTTGCCGTTCAGTTGGCTCGCGCCGGGGGAGGGGGGGCTGCACCTCCACCTACGCTGCTCCTTCTAGCGAGGAGGCCGCCCGCCTCTCCCGATGCACGTCACTTCCGGTTTCTTGCAGAGCGGCCTGAGTATCGTGGCAGGGGTTATCCCTCGAGGGATATGGCTGCCAGAGGGGTGGTATTGTCACACGGGGGGCATGCCCGGACCATGGTGAGGAGAATCCTTCTGGGCAGGTTAGTCTGCGCGCCGTCCTCCTTCTTTCCCCGCTGATCGCCGCTCAGGGGACGCCAGCTTGGGGGGGGGGGGCAGGCTGTCCCCCGCATCTCCAGGGGTCATACTGGCAGTATGGGGGAAGGCTGTCCACCCACTTCTCCAGGGGTCACGCAACCACTCAGGGTCACACTAGCAGGTATTCCAGGTATGGTTGCCAGGCCGGGACGTGCCCTGTCATGGCCCCATGGGGGGGGGGGGGAATCTTTCATGATAGTCTGGCTTCCTTGGGGGGCACGGTTCTAGGGGAGGGAGTGCAGTCCAGAAGGGGGGGGCTGGTTGGTGGGTTATCATGGCTTGTGCTTGCCTCACGTTGTTCATTTCTTAGCGGTTGTCTGTCAGTAGCATGTTCCGTCATGGCGCTTGCTGTCAGTATGTTCTGTTATAGCGGTGTCATCAGTTGTATGTTTTCTGTCATAGCGGTTCGGTTAGCAGTATGTTTTTTGTCATAGCGTTTTTCTGTCAGCAGTATGTTTTTGTCATAGCGGTTTCTGTCAGCAGTATGTTTTCTGTCTCAGCGGTTCTGTCAGTATGTTTTCTGTCTCAGCGGTTCTGTCAGTATGTTTCTGTCTCAGCGGTTCTGTCAGTATGTTTCTGTCTCAGCGGTTCTGTCAGTATGTTTCTGTCTCAGCGGTTCTGTCAGTATGTTTCTGTCTCAGCGGTTCTGTCAGTATGTTTCTGTCTCAGCGGTTCTGTCAGTATGTTTCTGTCTCAGCGGTTCTGTCAGTATGTTTCTGTCTCAGCGGTTCTGTCAGTATGTTTCTGTCTCAGCGGTTCTGTCAGTATGTTTCTGTCTCAGCGGTTCTGTCAGTATGTTTCTGTCTCAGCGGTTCTGTCAGTATGTTTCTGTCTCAGCGGTTCTGTCAGTATGTTTCTGTCTCAGCGGTTCTGTCAGTATGTTTCTGTCTCAGCGGTTCTGTCAGTATGTTTCTGTCTCAGCGGTTCTGTCAGTATGTTTCTGTCTCAGCGGTTCTGTCAGTATGTTTCTGTCTCAGCGGTTCTGTCAGTATGTTTCTGTCTCAGCGGTTCTGTCAGTATGTTTCTGTCTCAGCGGTTCTGTCAGTATGTTTTTTGTCTCAGCGGTTCTGTCAGTATGTTTTTTGTCTCAGCGGTTCTGTCAGTATGTTTTTTGTCTCAGCGGTTCTGTCAGTATGTTTTTTGTCTCAGCGGTTCTGTCAGTATGTTTTTTGTCTCAGCGGTTCTGTCAGTATGTTTTTTGTCTCAGCGGTTCTGTCAGTATGTTTTTTGTCTCAGCGGTTCTGTCAGTATGTTTTTTGTCTCAGCGGTTCTGTCAGTATGTTTTGTCTCAGCGGTTCTGTCAGTATGTTTTTTGTCTCAGCGGTTCTGTCAGTATGTTTTTTGTCTCAGCGGTTCTGTCAGTATGTTTTTTGTCCCAGCGGTTCTGTCAGTATGTTTTTTGTCTCAGCGGTTCTGTCAGTATGTTTTTTGTCTCAGCGGTTCTGTCAGTATGTTTTTTGTCTCAGCGGTTCTGTCAGTATGTTTTTTGTCTCAGCGGTTCTGTCAGTATGTTTTTTGTCTCAGCGGTTCTGTCAGTATGTTTTTTGTCTCAGCGGTTCTGTCAGTATGTTTTTTGTCTCAGCGGTTCTGTCAGTATGTTTTTTGTCTCAGCGGTTCTGTCAGTATGTTTTTTGTCTCAGCGGTTCTGTCAGTATGTTGTTTGTCTCAGCGGTTCTGTCAGTATGTTGTTTGTCTCAGCGGTTCTGTCAGCGGTATGTTTTCTGTCTTAGCATGTTCTGTCATAGCGGTTGCAGTCACTGTATGTTTCCTGTCAGGTCATAGCGATGCGGTCAGCAGCATGCTTCTGTCGCGGAGCATTTTCACTGTCGCCGCTCTGTCATCAGTCTCGGTCACAGCAGCTCAGTCCATGGCGTGTTTCTGTCATGGCGTGTGTCTGTCATGGCGTGTGTCTGTCATGGCGTGTGTCTGTCATGGCGTGTGTCTGTCATGGCGTGTGTCTGTCATGGCGTGTGTCTGTCATGGCGTGTGTCTGTCATGGCGTGTGTCTGTCAGGGCGTGTGTCTGTCATGGCGTGTGTCTGTCATGGCGTGTGTCTGTCATGGCGTGTGTCTGTCATGGCGTGTGTCTGTCATGGCGTGTTTCTGTCGTCGCGCAGGTCCAGCTTGCACCAGTGGCCGTTCTAGCTTTGTTCGTTTCCATGTCTCATTATTTTGCATAGGTTGCTTTCCTGGTCCGGTTGGCTAGGGCTCGCATCTCGGGGTCTGTCACGTCTACAGGTCCATTCGGGCTGAGGTTTTTGTTTTCCAGACGATTGTTCACCTCAAACTTCTCGCCTGTCATGTCACGTCTTGCTACGCATTGGGTTTCATTTCACGGGCAGGACTACCCACCACGGTCTGTGGGTGCACGGGTCCTCAGTGTTCTGCTGTGCAGCAGGTCACTCGCACTCACTCACATTGTTCACGGGGGGGGGGGGGGTTGGGTCGTCGGGTTCTTGACATGCTGGGGTTCCTCCGTCACGGCCAGGTCTTCATACTTGGGTAGGCACAGAGGGGGTTGTGTTTCTGTTGAGGGTCCTACTCCAGCAGGGTTGGGCACAGAGCTTGTCGGTGCTATGCAGTCACAGCACGCAAACAGCCTTGTAGCTTTATTTGTTTTCTTTGTCTCGTCATACTGTTCTTTCGGGTATAGTTAGCCAGGGTGCGCATCTCAGGATCTGTCACGTCTACAGATCCATACGGGCTGAGGTTTCGTTTTTAAATGATTGTTGACCACAATCTTCTCGCCTGTATAACATACGTCATACGTGCACGTTCATTCTTACGCCTATACATCTACCCACCACGGTCTGTGGGTACATCGCCTTGAGTGTGTCGTTTTTTAATTACCTGTCTGCGCGGCAGGTTACTCGGGCTCGCTTACTGCTTACACTTGTCACATACACTTGGGTAGGATCTGTCGTCAGGTTCATTCACGCGCTGAGGTCTGGTCATTTCTGCTCACATCATTGGCCCAGGCAGCTACAGTGGGGGGGGGGGGGTGTCTCATGTTTTGTTGTCTGTTTGTCTGTTGTCTTTTCTTTCGGTTTTCTAGGGTTGGGCGTGCGGCACGTTTAGGGGGCGACACATTCTGGTGCATCCCGCCTGCTCCACGTGGGGGGTACAGAGCATGTCAGTACGCCGTCACGCAGGGGTTGGCCCGTACTTGGCTCAGCAGGGTGGTAGGTCTACAAGGGGTTTTCCTTTTCCGGCCGCAGCAGGGTAGGCGTACATTTCAGTTTGGGTCCAGTTCCATCCCGGCTGCTTCACATACCAGCATTTAGCGTGTTCTGGCCGTTCCTGCTAGGACAATTTTATTAGGGTTCTCATCCATGGAGTCGTTGCTTCTTATCTTTGGGGCTGTTCTCTTGTTCATAGGTTGCCAGATCGTCGGGGCGGGTCCGTCAGGCCAGGCTCTTTGTCCATTGCCCGGCCTGTTGATAGGGGGGGTCCCAGTTACTCGGGTAGGTCGGGTCATTCCATGTCTGGTTCTGTCTCTGTATCGGTGCATATCGCTACTGCGGGGTGGCCTCGTCCATTAACATCAGCGACTCATCTTTCGGGTACCCGGCTCTCAAACCCTTTCCCTCCTATCAGTTGTCCGTTTTTTGCATCTCTCCTTCTCACGTCCCCTTACCAGGTATGGATAGTTAGGTCAGTGGTTGTGGGTGTTTGACATGGGTGTTGTTTTACAGGGCTCCTCAGGGCGGCCCTTGTTCCATTCCCCCACGTATCCTCTCGCCACCAGCAGTGGTTCCCATGTCTGTGCTTTTGAAGGAAAGCTTAGTCAGTCAGGCACGGGACAGTCATTTGGTTTCGGGGTTCCTTCCAATCATCGGTTCTTGGGACGCTGGTTTTTCTGCTGTCGTAACGGATGGTTATCGGAGCCGTTCTTGAGACTGTCAGGGCGTGCTTTCTCTACCAGACAGATATTCGTGCCCTTCCATTTCTTTATCACACCTACTTCTGGGTCTTTTTGCCCACTTATAGGCGTACTGTCCAGCGAGGCTAATGGCACACCTCAGGCCTGGGTAGTTAGGGTATCGTATTCCTCGGTGTAGACTCTGACTACAAGTGGAAGGCAGGGCCGCAGGCGTGCCTGAGTTTGTAGGAGGAGTCGAGGGCTATTTATCCCTCCTCCCCTCTAATGTCCGGCGTCGGTGGGGTTTCTGGGTACCCACCCACCCGTTCCCCCTTTTTTCATGTTATCATTTTCTTCATTCATTTCTTCATAATTACTTCAGGGTATGCCCACTTATAGGCGTACTGTCCAGCGAGGCTAATGGCACACCTCAGGCCTGGGTAGTTAGGGTATCGTATTCCTCGGTGTAGACTCTGACTACAAACACTTTGATTGCTTTTACAGTGATGATCACTATAACAGCAATAGCAAGGTTTTAAACTGTCTTGAATGGGTTACATTCATGACAGCTGTGATTACTATTGTGTACTGTGGTTGGCCCACAGCTCTCACGTGGTACAGGGTGCTGTGATTGGCCCAGGTACCATGTAATATCTGTGGGACAATCACAGCATCACTATAGTAATTACAGCTGTTATGAATGAAATTTCATCATAATATCTTTGTTAAGGCCGGGTTCACAATGGTCCGACAAACGCTCCAACTTTGTCGCATGACGTGTCAAAAATCAATGTTTCTCTATGAGAGCCGTCTTAACTGGTCCGACACATGTCAGACCGACTTCGAAAATGCTCCTTGTACTACTTTGGTCCGACTTTAATCCTACTTCAGCCCATTGAATATCATTGAAGTTGGATCAAAGTCGGAACGCCTTCTTGCATGCTCCGACTTTGGCATGCAACTTGTGCTCTGCTGATCTTGCGGGGGAACTCCACACCAAATTTTAAATAAAAAACTGGCATGGGTTCCCCCTCCAGTCCCATCATGCCCCAGGACTGTGACATCATAAAGAGGTGGGTGACATCACCCGGTGACCACTGCCTATATAAATCATTGCGCACACGGCATTACACATGGGAGAGAGCGTTGTGTCAACATCGGTAAAAGAGAAGAGGGAAGAAGACGACGGGGAAGACCGGGCCACCACTAGTAAAAGAGCTGAAAGAAGATAGTGGAGTGGCCTGGCAGAAGACAGAGAGCCCCGGAGAGTGCAGAGAAGGCACTGGAGAGCGGGAGAAGAGGCTGGAGAGTCGGAAGTGACCCCCAAAGTTAAAAGAAGACCCCCAAAGTCAGAAGAAGACCCCCGGAGCTACCTAATAAATGACTTTAAAAACCTGTGTAGTGTTTTTTTTCTTTAAACTTTTCCTCCAGGTGAATGGGTAGGGGTACGATGTTATTAAAGGGGGCTCCCAGGTTCCGATAAGACCCCGCCCGCAGACAGGGAGCTTTGGGGTAGGGGAAGCACCATGTTGAGAGCATGCGGCCTGGTATGGTTCAGGAGGGGGGGGGTGCGCTCATCCCCACCCCCTTTCCTGACCGGCCAGGCTGTGTGCTCAGATACGGGTCTGGTATGGATTTTGGGGGACCCCCACGCTGTTTTTTTGGCGTAGGGGGTTCCCCTTTAAATCCATATCAGAACCAAGGGCCTAGTATGCTCCTGGAGGGGGAACCCATGCCAGTTTTTTATTTAAAAATTGGCGTGGAGTTCCCCCTCAAGATTCATACGAAACACAGTGCCTGGCATTGACTGGGATCCATTGAAAGACGGACATATGTTGGCTTCAAGTCGCAGGGCAAAGTCAGATCCAAAGAAGTTTGGAAAGTGGTTATATTATTTATATTTATATTTTATTCTTTTTTTTTGTATTCTATTCCTTTCTATTCAATTCCATTATATTTTGTTATTTTATTTTCTATCCTATTTTGTCCTATTTTACTCTATTCTTGAATGTTCGGTTATATTTTTTTATGCATTTTTTTTTTCTATTTTATTTAGTTATTTTCTATTCTATTTTATTCTCTTTGGAAATTGGTAAACAATTCAAATTAGAAAACTTTTCAAATTGGAAAACCTTTGGAATTTAAAAACTTTTCGGACTCAAAAACGATTTGAATTTGATTCAAACACTTTTTGAATCGATCCAAAAACAAATAAAAAACAATTTCTGAAAACAAATTAAATGAATGCAACAAATTTAAGTAAACACATTTATGTAAATAACGAAGAGGAACGGAAACAAAACAAATGTTTTCGTTCTGCACATGTCTAGTGACAATGTTGTTATATTTTAATATTTGCAATGGTAGAGGTGTCATTTTTAATATTTTCTAATAAGGTTTTTCAATTATTTTCGATATACCGGTTTAGTCCCCCCTGACGATTCTCTTGTAGACCTCCAGTTCTCTTTAATTAATTAACCCCCTCAATGGCTGGGCACTTTTACTAAATAACTAGTGGGCACAACTTGAAAGTAGGGCACTACAGTAAAAGTGCCCCGCCATTGAGGGGTTAATTGTGATTCTCCCTGGCAGTTGTGGGGCTAAATATGTGTGAAGCTGTTTAACGCTGTTGATAATGATGACAGTGAAAGCATGTATCCCCATGTATTCCCTTCCTTCTCCACTAGCAGAGATAAGCACAAAGTGTCAACGTGTCCCCCTGCGTAAGGATTCTCCACAGTTGCTCAACTCTCTGCTGATATGAAAGTCTTCACCCCTGTGCCTCAAACACTTCCCTGTGTTAATGGGGTTAACTGTTTTCAGTGTCCAGCTTGGCATTCAACCCGCACCAGTGTGATTGCCAAGGTGGAGGGCGGGGATAGTAAATAGATGGGAGGAGAGTCCTGTGATGGCCTTGACATGCCCAGGGGCCAAAGTTTTTCTAAGGGATGTGCCAGGCACAGGGATGAGAAAATTCAGGTACAACTAATGTGGTTTTGGTTTTTAAAGAGAAGGCAAAATGTCAGGAAAGGTTCCATCCACTGGTGCTATTTATATTCTGTCTTGCAGTGCTGCGTCCCACCAGCAGGGGTCTCCTGGCAGTTCGGAGCTGTCAGGGGAACTTCCCCCTGCTGGTATATCACCTTTGGGACGCAGTACTGACCTCCACCAGCAGATGGACCCTGGCAGTGCGGAGCACCTGGCACTTGCTACGTTCAGGTGTGACCTGAACACAATCAACACGCCCTATTTATACCCGGCAGGTTCAAACAGAACTTGCCCTGGTATCCGTCTATTCACCCGACCCTGAGCCTGATATCTGGACCCTGAACCTGTTGTCTCCATCCTGGACTTCTGATCTGATCCATCCTGACCCATCCTGACCTGATCCCTCTCCTGGACTTTCCCTTCCTGTTTATTCCCCATCTGCAGCTATTTCCTGATCCCCCGTGTATGACCTCGGCCTGGCCTGTTTATGATTCTGGTATTTCCCATTGCTTTACATATTGTCTTAGTGTTGTTTTTGTCACTGTGGGTCATTGATTGTTTTGCACTGAACTTGTTGAAGGTGGTGGGGTGTTACCCCCTCTTCTTAAATAAATCACCCTTTTTACCTATATCTGTTTGGATTCCTCTTTGCAATCACATAGTACTGGTCTATTTCTAATCGCTGACAGTATACCAGGGCCATCCTAGACCAGACGTGCTTGCATTTAAGGAACCACCCTGTTGTTGTGCGTTTTTCTGAAGCATGGATTTCAATGAAATCTGTTACTTTTCCCTACTGGCTGAGGAGGATGGGGAGTATTGTCGCCAGGTTTTTGAGGGGTGGACAAGGGATCAGCTGATGGAAACCATCCGATCAGCTCATTCTTTGGTGGATCGGGGTTATATGTCTTTTGACGATATTCACTCACTGATTCAGTTATGTGTTGAATTGGCTCCGTCTGTTATTCCTGATGGTAGTGACGATTTCTCTCCCCCCTTCAGTCCTGACCAAGTTGAATCCCTGGTATGGTTGATGGAGGATGATCCAGCCTCATTTGATGAACACTATTGCTCTTGTTCCCAGCAGAAGTTATCTGACTGCATTAGTTCAGTGCAGTCTCTGATTAAACAAGGTGTGTGTGAACCAGCCTTTGTTCAACCTGTGCTGCAGGCATGGTCAGATCTCCTGATCCCAGCCAAGCCACTGCATCCCAGCCCTGCCATTAACCACTTACCTTCCCAAGGATCTAGCCGTCCATTGCCAATGACAACCTCAGCTATAGCCCAGTTAATTCCGCTTCCTGCCAAGTATTATTACCCAGTCTCTACTTGTTGTACCTACCCCGCCTTTAATCCACCTGTTTCTTCCTTTTCACCAGTAACAACTCCACAAAAACCTCCTCCAGTCACCATCCCTGTGTCTCTGCCATATTCCAATCCTTCCTCCAACTTAATTCCCTCCTCTTCATACATCACTTCTGTTAGCAAACCTGCAGTGTCTAAATCTAAAAAGAAACGGAAGTATTTCCCAACCCATACCATCGTGCCAGTTACCCAGCCTGTCCCAGTGCCCTCTGCTCAACCTGTCCCAGTGTCATCTGTTCCAGTGCCACCTGTTCCAGTGCCAGTCTCCCAGCTTGTTCCTGTGCCAGCTGCTCTATCTGTTCCAGTGCCAGCCGCCCAGCTTGTGACATCCGACCAGCCTTCTCCGGTGCCAGCCGCTCTGCCTGTGCCAGCTGCTCTGCCCGTTTCAGTGCCAGTTGCTCAACCTTTCAACCCTGTGCCAGCCTCCCAGCTTGATGTTCCTGTGCCAGCCTCCCAGCTTGATGTTCCTGTGCCAGCCTCCCAGCTTGGTGTTCCTGTGCCAGCCTGCCACCCTGGTGTTCCTGTGCCAGCATGCCACCCTGGTGTTCCTGTGCCAGCCTGCCACCCTGGTGTTCCTGTGCCAGCCTGCCACCCTGGTGTTCCTGTGCCAGCCTGCCACCCTGGTGTTCCTGTGCCAGCCTGCCAACCTGGTGTTCCTGTGCCAGCCTGCCAACCTGATGTTCCTGTGCCAGCCTGCCAACCTGATGTTCCTGTGCCAGCTTGCCAGTCCGATGCTTCAGCTTGATGACTTCCAGTGCTGCCCAGCCTGATGACTCCAGTGTGCCAGCCTGATGACCCGGTCCGCTGCCCAGCCTGATGACTTCCGGTCCGCTGCCCAGCCTGATGTTCTGGTCCGCTGCCCAGCCTGATGACTTCCGGTCCGCTGCCCAGCTTGATGACTTACAGTCGTGCCCAGCGTGATGACTTCCAGTCCGCTGCCAGCCTGATGACTTCCAGCTGATGACTTCCAGCCTGATGACTTCCAGTCCGCTGCCCAGCCTGATGACTTCCAGTCCGCTGCCCAGCTGATGACTTCCGGTCCGCTGCCCAGCTGATGACTTCCGGTCCGCTGCCCAGCTTGATGACTTCCAGTCCGCTGCCCAGCCTGATGACTTCCAGTCCGCTGCCCAGCTTGATGACTTCCAGTCCGCTGCCCAGCTTGATGACTTCCAGTCCGCTGCCCAGCTTGATGACTTCCAGTCCGCTGCCCAGCTGATGACTTCCAGTCCGCTGCCCAGCCTGATGACTTCCAGTCCGCTGCCCAGCTTGATGACTTCCAGTCCGCTGCCCAGCTTGATGACTTCCAGTCCGCTGCCCAGCTTGATGACTTCCAGTCCGCTGCCCAGCTTGATGACTTCCAGTCCGCTGCCCAGCTTGATGACTTCCAGTCCGCTGCCCAGCTTGATGACTTCCAGTCCGCTGCCCAGCTTGATGACTTCCAGTCCGCTGCCCAGCTTGATGACTTCCAGTCTGCTGCCCAGCTTGATGACTTCCAGTCCGCTGCCCAGCTTGATGACTTCCAGTCCGCTGCCCAGCTTGATGACTTCCAGTCCGCTGCCCAGCTTGATGACTTCCAGTCCGCTGCCCAGCTTGATGACTTCCAGTCCGCTGCCCAGCTTGATGACTTCCAGTCCGCTGCCCAGCTTGATGACTTCCAGTCTTCTGCCCAGGTTGATGACTTCCAGTCTGCTGCCCGGCCTGCTGTTCCTGTGCCAGTCTGCCAGCCTGCTGTTCCTGTGCCAGTCTGCCAGCCTGCTGTTCCTGTGCCAGTCTGCCAGCCGGCTGTTCCTGTGTCAGTCTGCCAGCCGCTCGATGACCCGGAGCCTTTGTCCGCTGCCCAGCTTGATGACCCGGAGCCTTTGTCCGCTGCCCAGCTTGATGACCCGGAGCCTTTGTCCGCTGCCCAGCTTGATGACCCGGAGCCTTTGTCCGCTGCCCAGCTCGATGACCCGGAGCCTTTGTCCGCTGCCCAGCTCGATGACCCGGAGCCTTTGTCCGCTGCCCAGCTCGATGACCTGGAGCCTTTGTCCGCTGCCCAGCTCGATGACCCGGAGCCTTTGTCCGCTGCCCAGCTTGATGACCCGGAGCCTTTGTCCGCTGCCCAGCTCGACGACCCGGAGCCTGCTGCCCAGCTCGACGACCCGGAGCCTGCTGCCCAGCTCGACGACCCGGAGCCTGCTGCCCAGCTCGACGACCCGGAGCCTGCTGCCCAGCTCGACGACCCGGAGCCTGCTGCCCAGCTCGACGACCCGGAGCCTGCTGCCCAGCTCGACGACCCGGAGCCTTTGTCTGCTGCCCAGCTCGATGACTCGGAGCCTTTGTCCGCTGCCCAGCTCGATGACCCGGAGCCTTTGTCCGCTGCCCAGCTCGACGACCCGGAGCCTGCTGCCCAGCTCGACGACCCGGAGCCTGCTGCCCAGCTCGACGACCCGGAGCCTGCTGCCCAGCTCGACGACCCGGAGCCTGCTGCCCAGCTCGACGACCCGGAGCCTGCTGCCCAGCTCGACGACCCGGAGCCTTTGTCTGCTGCCCAGCTCGATGACTCGGAGCCTTCGTCTGCTGCCCAGCTCGATGACTCGGATGTACCCACCTCTCGGTTCAAGCCTCCCATTGCCCAGTTGGTCACCCTGGACTTTCCCCGGCAACGGATAGTTAGAGCGTCCGGAGGCCGCTCCTTTGAGGGGGGGGGTACTGTCAGGAAAGGTTCCATCCGCTGGTGCTATTTATATTCTGTCTTGCAGTGCTGCGTCCCACCAGCAGGGGTCTCCTGGCAGTTCGGAGCTGTCAGGGGAACTTCCCCCTGCTGGTATATCACCTTTGGGACGCAGTACTGACCTCCACCAGTGGATGGACCCTGGCAGTGTGGAGCACCTGGCCCTTGCTACGTTCAGGTGTGACCTGAACACAATCAACACGCCCTATTTATACCCGGCAGGTTCAAACAGAACTTGCCCTGGTATCCGTCTATTCACCCGACCCTGAGCCTGACATCTGGACCCTGAACCTGTTGTCTCCATCCTGGACTTCTGATCTGATCCATCCTGACCCATCCTGACCTGATCCCTCTCCTGGACTTTCCCTTCCTGTTTATTCCCCATCTGCAGCTATTTCCTGATCCCCCGTGTATGACCTCGGCCTGGCCTGTTTATGATTCTGGTATTTCCCATTGCTGTACATATTGTCTTAGTGTTGTTTTTGTCACTGTGGGTCATTGATTGTTTTGCACTGAACTTGTTGAAGGTGGTGGGGTGTTACCCCCTCTTCTTAAATAAATCACCCTTTTTACCTATATCTGTTTGGATTCCTCTTTGCAATCACATAGTACTGGTCTATTTCTAATCGCTGACACAAATACATGGTGCATGTCTTTTGGAATTGTTGAACATGAGGTTTAAAACCAATTTAAGTTATTGGGAAGAGTTCCTAAAATGAGTAGAGCCTAAAAAAAATGGTTCTAGGTTCAATTTTCATGAGACATCATAAAACCTTTGAAATGTCCAAGGGTTGAAAGGGTCCCCTTTATTAAGACTCAGTACTATTGACATGTGTACAGAAATTAACTAATAAATACAAAAGGATCCTGAGAGGTAATTAGTATAATCGCTCCAGATTCCAGTTTATCTTAATTAGTTAGGCTTTGATGCTATAGGTGTCTTAATGAAATGTTATTTTGGGGGATAGCATGCATGGTAGCTGTCTATGGCAGCATGTAATCCTGAAGCTCTACCGCTCAGGTCGTCTGTTCAGCACTCAAAAGCTTCTTATGGCACAAGAGTATTCAACACAGCATTCTTAAACCCCAGGCTTGTTATATGAGCAAGATATGTAGGCAAAAAACGAATTCTTCAACTCAAAAAGAACAGCGGCTTCCTAAGGACACTACAATAGAGCATTTTTTTTTTATCAGACTTGCATTCCTTCGCTCAATTTCACCAAAAGACAGAGCATAGGCTCCGAATCTGCTCTCTGACCTGAGTGCGGACACCAGCGATGTCCCTGAGCTGGATACAATTTTTAGGAACTGAGGGGAAAAACACATTGCTAGGGGAAAACACAGACAAACTGGAAATCAAATTTAATGAACTAGTACATAATGTTCATGTTATAGAGAAATAAAGACTCTCTATGAGACAAAATGGGCCAGATTCACATACACTTAATATTGCACTGCGTAATTGAAATACTCTACGCTGCCGTATCTTACCAGGCTCTACACCGAATTCTGGTAGATTTTTGCCCGTACGCTACGGCGGCGTAGTCTATTTCTCGCCGTGTAATCAAAATACGAGATTAGGGGGCGTGAAGCATTTAAATTAAGCGCGTCCCCGCGGCGATCGAACTGCGCATGCTCCGTTCAGAAATTTCCCGCCGTGCATTGCGCGAAATCACGTCGTTACGTCATTCGTTGTTTGAGTAGTGTCGTTTACGAACATTCCTATTCCCGGACGACTTACGTCAAAAAAAATAAAAGACGTCGGAAAACGTAGAAATTCGACGTGGGAACGACGGCCATACTTAACATGGGCTGTCTAATATTAGAGCAGCAAAAAGCTGGTATAGTGTTACGCAAAAAAAAGATGACTAAAGGTGCCGTAAGAGATTGCGAATGAAGATCGTAATTTCAGGGATCGCCGGCAAAAGCTCATTTGCATACCCAGACGCGGAAAACAACGGGAAGTCCACCCAGTGGCCGCAATTTTATTGCAGCGTAGATCCGAAGGCGTATGAACACGTAATCCAGTCGAATTGAAGCCCGCAGCCGTCTATTCATGGTTTGAGGTTTTCAACTAGCTAGAAAACGCGCGTAATTGGAAATTACCCCAGTCTGACACCAGTTAGACAGGCGTAATGGCTCTGTGAATCTGGGCCAATGTTTCTCATAGAAGACCTAGAGAACAGGAAGTGATGCAAACATCATCGAATCAGAGGGGTTCTGGAATCGGTTGGGGGACACAGAGCTACCCGGAGGGCTTCTTTAGCTTCAAACATTCCTGATATAGACTGGTATATGGAGCACATCACTCCATTAAAAATGCCCTAAACCAACAGCAAGTACCAGACTTAGAGATATAATTGTATGTCCCCATTATTATGACAATAAAAAAATGCTTTTGGCAAACACATGAAATAAATTACACGATCGGTCCGACCCAAATCAGACCCTTCGTTCACCTCTATGGAGCGGTAGTTGTAAACAGACTTATGTCTGCCTACCTCCAATCTAATCTGCTAAAAAAACAGAAGTGGATCCGCCCCTTCCATCTGGGTAGATTGGGTTGTGTCTGCTTTTCATATGCAGACTGGACACAGACCTGTCATCTGCACACTCTGTTCATTTTGGCCCGCGAATGGTTACTAAGTCACTTAAGTGGCCATTGGCCTTCAAAAGGTTGGGCACCACTGGTATATAGCATCCAAGCAATTTCAAAATCCTGGGTCTTGCACCACTTCCAGAGGTTGGCTTGACCATCCCCTTTACTAGGCCTTGTCCAGCTCCAACTTATATTTGGATCCCAGTCAAATCTAAAAATAGGAGACAACCATCTTAACTCACTTCTTCCCTGAAGCAACCTACTTGACTGAGTTTGGTAGACTTTTATATGACAATTCCTATGTGACTTGTGGTTCTTAGACTCACATTTTCCTTTATGGTCCCCTAGGGGATACCTACAGTACATATTCCCATATGGACTAATCTATACCTTACAAGCTGTAGTGATGTGTTTATATTAGGAAAGTCCTTTGGTTGTTGACTCCACCCCCACCCCCCACCCCCAGATTGGATGATCCATTGTGACCTGAGACACTTTGACCTCACATTTTTTTCTACCAATACTTGATAATTGCCTAGGCTGACCATAGATGGATAGAACAAATAGACCAAACATTCTTGTTAAAAAAAGGTTCATTACAAGTTTTTTTTCTTTTCTTTCTAATCATTAGTGAGTCAAAACAATGTTAAACTGCAGTGATGAGAATATTCTAAGGCACACAATGGAAAATGTATCTCAAATGTAATAGTTTCTAACAGTGTATGTGGTTTTCTTTCAGTATAGTTAATGCATTCCAAAATAAAATGTTAAAAGCAAACAAAATCTTTTGAATTAAAAATGTTCTGAAAATATAAATTTTCTTACAAATTGTTCTTGGACTTTCCCTAAGAATTATCATTTAAAACACTACCCATCTTTGGCCAGCTTTAGATCTTCTCTAGACCACTACTCTGTCTATTGTTATTTTATTTATTTTTAATGGCTCTTTCAAGGTTATTCATTTTTAAATCACCTTCAGTAATGCTTTTCACACCATCAGGGTATTATGTAAGCAGTACTACTGTGTACATGGCCTTTAAAATGCTATAATGCAATGTAAGAGACTTCAATTTGATTGGAAAGAGATGAGCCCTCTAGAAAGGAGACCCTGATTGTTCTAGACCTAAGATCGAAAATGTTAGGTTGGATTATGGCTCTATATGGGAAGCCCTCATCCATGGTTAAGGTCAATGGTAGCCTCTTCTCTTCTTTTAAGATAAACAATGCAATTCAGCAGGGGTGTCCTTTTGTCACGCCTGCTGTTGGTTGTAGAGGGATTACTGAGCAAAGTTAGAGGGAACCTGAATATTCATGGGTTCATGGTGGGTCCTGAAATAAAATAAATTATCCACATATGCGGATGATATTTTTATTTTATATTTCCGACCCATTAATAACTGTATCTAGTTTCATGACGGATTTAAGGGAATTCTGAGCCCTGTTGAATTTTACAATAAACTTGAAAAAAGCTGAAATCCTGCCATTATTTTTACTTTAGGCTAAAGAAGACTCTTTTAAACAATCATTTTCTTTTATATGGAATAAACAATGCATTACACATTTGAGCATTAATTTGACATCAGATCCAAATCAGATTACAAAAAAATATATATTTTTTACAATTGTTTTTTTTTATTATTTTTTGTTATATATTATTAGCCCTGTTGGGGTGGCTTTTGTGACAGGGAAAAGGGACCAAAGACACAGATTCCCAGTCCCTTTCTCTGCAGCCATAGCTGCATTGAAGATGAATGGAGAGGAGACAGAGGCTCCTGTTCATTCATAAACTGAAGCATCGCTAACACAGTTGACAGTTATGAATGAAAAGAGTCAGATCGAGCACGGAGGGGGAACGATGAGCACAGAGGGGGACCGATGAGCATGGAGGGGGACCGAGGAGCATGGAGAGGGACCGAGGAGCACGAAGGGTGACCAAAGGAGCACATAGGGGGACCAGAGGAGCACAAAGGGAGACCAAAGAGAATGGAGGGGGACCGAGGAGCATGGAGGGGTAGTGGAGAGAGCATGGAGGGGGATGGAGTAGCACAGAGGGGGATTGGAGGAGGATATGGGGACAGTCAGGGGTGATCTGTGCACCGCTGCAGAGGAGTTAAAATCACTGAACTTCCTGTATAGATTTCAATAAAGCAGCTGAAACCCGCAGGAGGGAGAGGAGGAGAAGCGACTGTCAGCTGCTTTATTCAAATCATCCCTGACTGTCCAGGTATCGAAGTAAGCATCGGAGCATTTGCCTGAGTACAAGTACTCAGGCAAATGCTCTGTATCAGCACCAATACTAGTATCGGTATTAGGACAACCCTATGTAAAACGATTTGTTTTGTTTTTTTACATTTTACAATGGGGTGCCTAAAGATTAAGTAAGAATTTATTTAGGTGCCTTTATTTCAAAAAGGTTAAGAACCACTGTTATAGAGCAGTACTTTAACTAGAAACCTCAGTTAGCGATGCCATGCTACTCAAAATGTTTGGGTGTCAATGGAGGGGATATTGGAGGGCTGTAATTTGGCCTGTTTTTTAAATTATATTTATTTTCTATTCACACCCTGAAACTTTGGGACTTAATTCATAAACAGGGAGCCCCCTCCCTTTCAATATCTGCTTTACTTCTGCTAGGTGGCTTTTGTTGGTTTCTCTTGGGTGAGGTTCTGTCTTTTTTAGACCTTTAGATGATTGAACTAAGGGGCTACTTCAGGCTTTAGGGACCATTCTGCCCTTCCCTGCCCCCTTCTTTTATTTGTATTTATTTTTGGGGGTGTATTTTAACAATGTATAGGAGATATGCATTGTTATAATTTTCTTTGAATAAACTTTGATTGTGAAAAAAAAGAGATATATCTGTTGCAACTTAGGTTTGAATTGTTTCCTGCTTTGTGTATTTGTGTATGGTTTTTTTCTTGTAATGCGAATTTCTCTTTTTTTCTGTGTTTGTACAATTAATAAGGGAAAAAAAAAAATGAGATGCCTAGCCCTAAAAGAGTTTAAAGCTTTCCAAGTAGACTCATCTCCGTGATGGGCTTCTCTAACATTTAATCTAAAGAACTTTCCTACCTGGGGCAGGTAGGTGTATGTGTGTATATATATATATATTGTAATAGTCAGAGTCCCGGTCCCTATGAAATGGGAGGTAAAATGGACACAGGGTTTGCGTGTCTGCGGACCGCAGAACTACAGAGCGTAGCGTTTAAATGGAGAAAAGTGCTCTGTCAGTTTTCTCCAGGTTTTGATAGTTCTGAATGGGGCTGTGTAGTTGGAGATCCTGCAGAGACTTGGGCGGGATGGGGTCTCCAACCCTGTGTCCAGATCTTACAGACAGCCAGCAGGTTGGGTTCCCAGCTGAACACTGACAATATAATCAGGGACTGGTCAGAACAGAGACAGAGGTGGAAGGTGTGCAGCTGGCTGTTGCTGCAGGACAGACCTGTATGTGGGGATCTGTCTGTCTGTCTGCCCTGGAGACTACATCCCTGGTGTGGGGGGACTTCGTGCCTGAGGGACTGGGAGGCTGGTGGAACTGAGGTGACTAGCGAGTCCAAGAGGGGCTGAAGGAAGTCCGGAAGTCTGGGAGACAGTGGGCTGGAGAACCTGTTGAGGCCAGGAGTGGGCCAGGTGAGCAGGTACAGCAAGGCTAAGTAAGCCTAGGAGCCAGGAGGCTTGGTATTTTGAGTTCTATGAACATTAATGGAGAAGAACCCCTGCGTGGGAAATCCTGTATGTGAACTCTTCTTTTGTTTTCTTCAATAAAAATGGGCTGCCATGCCCTCAAACATAACATCTGACTGCTGTGGACTCGCTAAAAAAAACGCATTTACTATTGAGTTAAACCCCCAACGTTTACAATATATATATATATATATATATATATATATAAATATATATATATATATATATAAATATATATATATATATATATATATATATAAATATATATATATATATATATATACATATATATATATATATATATATATATATATATATATATATATATATATATATATATATATAATGTATATATATTTTATCTTTTTTTATTGAGTTATTAATAGGTACACAAACCATGCAAATTTGTCCATGCAGGGAAAAATCTAAACAAAAACATGAGGGTAATACAGGGAAATTAAGGCTTAAACAGAATATAGAGGAGTAAACCATGAGTAACAGACCATTGTAATCCGATATAGGGCACTATTGCGGCTCCGTAGGTATTCTCCACCCAGCAAGACCAAACTTTCTGGAAATTATGGGGACACCCCCTCTTAGTATAAGTAGCGTGGTAAATGGGCAGATTAGTGTTGATTAACCTCATCCAGAAGGACAATATGGGAGTGTAAGTTTGCTTCCAGTACATTGTTATTGACCTGCGGGCATAAAACAACATCCTCTTGGCCACTGTCACAGCCAGCGATTCTATTAGGCCAAGCAGAAATTAGTGTGGTTCAAGAGGTATAGTTATCTGTGTTGTGTGACCAATCACTTTCAGTATAGCTAGCCAATATTTGTAACTCCAGAAGATGTGAAAAAAGTCACCTGCTTGGTGCAGGCATTGCCAGCATGTAGGGTAAAGTGAGGCAACCATCTTGTGGAGTCTGTGAGGGGTGTAATAGGCTCTATGCAAAATTTCAAATTGAATAATTTTGTCTCTGGATGAAACTAAATGAGAGAAGGGAAAATCCCAAATCTCCATCCAGTCATAATCGTCCAGTCTAGGAATATCTACAGTCCATTTCTGGCATAGAGAGGATAGTTCAGGACTGTCCTCCACTAACAGGTAACCGTATAACTCAGGTGTGGGCTTTTCCAGATCTGGTGCATGGAGGACAGCCTCAGAGTATGAAAGAGATATTTGTTGACCAAAGGGTAGGTATATTTTATTAAAATGTAAACTTGTTGGTACCTCCCTGACACTAATAAATGTATATGATCCTGACATAGGTCAAAGTGAGTTTTTTCGACAGAAACTAGATAAGCTACTTCAACAATCAAAACATTTATTTGGACTTAATATATTCTGCTTTTGGTGCTGACACACCCAGTCCCTCTGCAAGCAAAGAACCACCACTTTCCCAATACTCCTGGGAGAGCTGCCTAAGGGAATCAAAAACCTTACTGACAACACCTACTGCATTAAAGGGGTTGTAAAGTATCATTTTTTATTTTTTAAATAGGTTCCTTTAAGCTAGTGCATTGTTGGTTCACTTACATTTTCGTTTGATTTCCCTTCAAAATGTTTTTTTTCTTTGTCTGAATTTGTGAGTGAGTGAGAAACTTATATAGCGCAACACATGCAAACTGAATTTGTAATTTCCTGTTTCTCCTCAGTAAGCTTGCCTCCATCATCCAAGCCGTTCTGGCTGGGGGTTAGTCAGCCAGGGAAATCGAAGGAAAAGGTCAGTGAACCAACAATGCACTAGCTTAAAGGAACCTATTTAGAAAATAAAAAACAAACCTTTACAACCTCTTTAAGGGATCCTATGCTCCACACATTTCCTCTGCTTCACAAATTTTATTGGGTTGGGGAAATTTTCTATTCCTGTCCAGTCTTTACCCTATCTTCAAGTAAATAATTAAAATCTGCATGCTTGCTTATCCTGGGGAATATTCAAAGCCATAATGTACCATAAAATGATGCTTTGGTTTTTCCATCACTACTACATATCTCCACACTGATCAAACTTTATAAGCCTAAGATGTTCTTCCTGTTCTTTTTTTGTGACTTTTTTTCAAGGCTTATTTCCAGACTATTGTTAAAAGGGGCACCAGTAGCTTGGCATTGCCATTTGGAACAAAAAAAAAAAATGTAAAAATACTATTCAGCAGTGTTGTCTTGCAGCTTTAAGGTTAAAATTTAATATACACATATTATTTAACCCTTCCACTGCTATGCCATGTGCTGCATTTGTAAGCTCAGATGGCCAGACCATTATTGGAATTTTTCAATTTCAGATTTTGCACAAGTTTCTTTTAATCAGACATTTTCTGAAAGCACAAGACTAATAAAAAAAATGTACTAGGTATTTTGTAGCTCCCGTGATAGTTGTGCAAATATTTGTTAAAATTATCTTTGATTAAAATGCACCAAACATCATTATTAGTTCACAAAAACACAACATAAAATGCAACATTACTAATGAACTCAAAAATAAAACTGCATTGATCCAAGATGTAACAAATATTTCTGTATTTAAATTGTGCCTTTTTGAAAAATTGTGAAAATCGAAGTCACGCAAAAATGAAAATAAGCAACTTGCCCTAAAAATTGAAGGATAGTCTATCACCTATTATGCATTATGGTACACCAAATCCACAGTGCTGTGTATGTTATGTGAAGCCATTCATTTTATCGCAATACAATGTGTTACAAGGGGCAACATGGCACTGCTGCAAATAGAGTTGAAAAAAAGTATTTCCCAAACAGTTTTTAAAAAGGAAAAAAATCAAGCACTGCAATATGTTGCAACTATTATAGCACTTGTGTACATTTCACACTAGCATGCATACACAATTGTACACTATAGTGCATGTTTGCTGTGTTAATGGGCCTTTGTGTGTTGGTGTACCACAGTGCACAAACATACATTACATGCAGTGATGGGCTCAGGCGTGTTCGGATCAAACCCGATAGGAAGCCGAAACTGCACAATGCCAATCATAGGCAGCATGTGTGTGTGTGCAGCTGTGGGTCTGGAAATGCCTCACATCACTGCCTATGATTGGCGGTGTGCAGTGACAGCTTTTTTGGTGGGTTTGATCCAAACACGCCCAAGCCCATTATTAATAACATGGATTACCACAGTGTGTGTAGTGGACATGTATATTTTATGTATGTGTTTATTTTTGTCTATGTGGGGGGTGTTCCTAATTTATGTGACTGAAAAGGACCATAACGTGTCAAAAAGGAACATATTTATTTGCCAGAGAGTCACGGGTATTTGCATGCAGCCACAGACTCGTGTCAGCAACATGTCTCTTTGAATAAATCAATTCTCTCTGCTGAATTGCAGCACCAGCTCATTTGTGGCAGAGGGTAAAAGGAAGAGGCTTGTCCAGGTGGGGAGAGAATAAAAAATTGGAGGGCACAGAGAGCTTCAAGTTCTAAAGGTTCAAGGTTTCCTACTTTCATGCATTCTGTGTGCACCAGCGATGTGCACGAGAGTCTCAGCTCTCTGATAACTCTCCCTCCTCATAATCTGAGACAGCAGAGAGAGCCATTGGCTCCAATTGTTGTCAATCACAGCCAGTGAGCATTTGAAAAGAGAGAGACAGGGCCGGGCTGCAGCTCCGTGTCTGAATGAACACGCAGAGCAGTGGCTCGGGAGTTAATCTGTTTGCTGTGGGGTCACTTGGCAGGAGGGTGGAGTCAGGAGTGCTGGCGGGGGACCAGAGAAGCGGAGGATAAGGGCTGCTCTGTGCAAAACAGAGGAGGTATAACATGTTTGTTATTTAAAAAAAAAAATTGACTTTAATATAATTTTAATGGAGAGCCTGAGGGATTTAAAGAGTCCTCCTCCATGCTCATGCCACCTGCTGATGGTATCCAGTCCTCCTCCATGTTAATGCCACCCTTGGATGGTGTCCAGTCCTCCTCCATTCTGATGCAGCCTTCCAATGGTGTCCAGTCCTCCTCCATGCTGCTGACTGCCATAAGTAACCTACCATCTGCTACTAAGCCTGCTCCCCAGCTGGACTATACACATACCTGTGCAGCTGCCCAGCTTGATGTGCCTCTGCCTGCTTCCCAGCCTGCCTCTGGAACTCCTGTGCCCAACAACCTGCCTGCCTCTGAGGGTTTGCTGTCCAATGACAAGTCTACCATTGATGATTTTAGATATCTTCTCCCTTCCACTTCGCTGGGTCCTATTGACTCTATGCCAGCTGCTCAGTTGGATTGTCATGCAAAGGCTCAATATCCACCTGCTAATGGGTCTCTAAGCTCCAAGTCCCCACATTGTATGGGTCACCTGCTTGGCCTGAGATTTATTTTACAGTTGACTTGGTTGAGTCCCTCTGGAAGTGCGTTACTCCTACGGTGCAAAAGCCTGGTGGTCCAGACATACCCTTGGCAACTGGTAGCTGCATCTGCCTTCATGGCCCTGGTTGTAGTAAGCTCCCAGGGAATAGCAGAGTACAATCCGTGCCTTGCTATGATACGCATGCGATTGCCACAGCTGTACTAGGGGATCCCGGTCGGTAAAACAGTGCCTCAGAGAGACCTAGGTGGCTTTTGATGTGCAGAGCAAGTCCTGGAAAACAGGCAAGCTACTTGGTTATGATGAGACACTTCAGTGTCTGGGTTGCGGTATTGTCACATGAACCAGGGATACGTCTGCAGATAACCTGTGGAACCCCAGCATGGGGATACCTGCTGTTTTGAGGGACTTGAAGTACAATGAAGTTACAATGGTTTACATCTCAGAGAATCTGGCCAGCAGGACACCCAGCCAGTTTTTTAACCCCAGAAGGGACATACAGGTATGACCATTCGCCTGCCTGTGGCATTCTGCTAACGTATATTGGCGTGCGGCGGTCGGCAAGCAGTTAATAAATATCACTTTAAGGATATATACTTTGTTTGGCCTCAGTTTCTGGCAGTAGCTATGTGGCTGGTCTCCTCCTTGCCACTGATTCCTGACAGGTACATTAGTAACTATTACTTACCCCACCAAAAAAGGTAAAGTGTAATACACTGTGAAAAAGTTATTTGACCCATTTAAGACAGCAATACACATATATGCTTTGGCAGGGGGGTGGGCCTTAATGTCAAGCCACTGCATAAATGCATTGATGTCTTGTTTTGGGGGGCTCAGCACCCCCCATAACTATGATTGGTCTATCATTGACAGTTCATAGTCAACTACAGATGATTAGATGTCGGTAGGATGGGCTCCTGTTGATGTCAGCACTTTGAATTCAATCATGATGTGGAGGCCCTCCTACTAGCATCTGGCTCCCAGCAAGGAATTTAAAAAAGTTCCAAATAAAAAAAATGTAAACAATTTTCTCTGATGTAAATCCATTGTCAAACGTGTCATCCAGCAATGTAGATTCAGTATTGATCATGATGATCGGCCACCTGATGATGTTTTCCCACCCCCCGATTATGTTTTCGACTGCCACAAATATCTGGCACCTGATGATGTTTCCCCGCTGCACTACCACCACTAAATGATCCCCAAATGCAAACAAACGGGACAGGGATCCTAAGAGATGTCATTGACCATAAAATATAGCACAACATGCTGACCTGTTTTCCAAATCTGTGCTGATATTACCTGCCTGTTCATGCCAATTTCTGCCCCACAGAGATCTCATAGCCATAGACAGTAGAGAGAGTGTGAGTATAACACAATTGATCACCATATATAAAGAATCCTTAGTGAGAATTTAACCCAATGGTGAAGGTCCTACTGCTGACCAAGAAACCATCATAGTAAAAATAGGATGCAGCCTAATGTAACCAGAATTTTTTATTTGAACATGCCACTTTAGAAAAATCAATCTTTTTACTTTCCTGTTGAGTCAAAACTCCAGGATTATGGATTATTATAATCCTGTGTGAAAGCAGCACTATTGGAAATGCTTTAAAGGAACACTAAAGGTTCATTTTTTATTAGATCAATTGATTGCTGTAAGCTAGAGCATTTAAATATCACTTACCCCTTTTTTACCTTTTGACCTCCAAAATACAGTAATCCAGGTTTGAAAATGCCATTTCCTGTCTCTCCTCTTCTTGCTTTCCACCAGCACCTAAGCTGTTTGGCATGGTGGAAAGTAGAATGTTCTCACCCCCTCCCTATGACTACAACCCTGCGTGAAGATGCTCTCTTATCTCTCACAGGCATGGAGGCTAAGCCTAATGGCAACTATAGTTGCCATTAGGCCGTGATGTAGTAAGAATTAACACTCACCGCAAACCAGGAAGTCAGTGAGAATAATGATTCAGGAATGACAGAGGTGAATAAAACAGCTCGATTTCAACAGGTATTAAACTAGTTATAATGCAAAACATTAATTTTTACTTTATCAGCTACTGTCAGACTTTAATTTAAGAGGAAAATATTTTTGTCTTTAAAACCCCTTTAACCTATTTGCTGTCAGAGCTGTTTTGGCATTTTTGCATATACAATATTTTTAAAATGTATATTTTAGGTCTCAAGTTAAGTTAAATTCCCAAAAAGTTATATAGATTCTTGAAAAACAGAGAACAAAGTGGTAAACACAATGGGCCAGATTCAGGTAGGACTTATGCCGACGTATCTCGAGATACGCAGATTTAAGTCCAAATGTACGCCGTTCTATCTTTACAGCGATTCCCGACGCTAGATACGTCGAAAAAATAGGCTTCCTACGCCCGACGTAACTTGCCTACGCCGGCGTATTGTGGGGGCATATTTACGCTGGCCGCAAGGGGCGCTTCCATTGATTTACGCGTCGAATATGCAAATGACCGAGATACGCCGATTCACAAACGTACTTGCGCCGCTGTAGTATACGCTGTTTATGTAAGGCGTACGTCCGGTGTAAAGTTATTCCACCTAAAGGTGGCGCAACCCATGCAAAGGTATGGACGTCGGAACAGCCGGCGTCTTTTACGTTGTTTACGTAGTACTACGTAAATAGGGCTTGGTGTAGGTTACCTTCATGTCGTAGGCATTGAGACGACATATCTTAGGGAGTATATGCAACGTGATTCTAAGCATGCGTATGCATGCGCCGTTTAATCGCCCATTCATTTGCATGGGGTCACTCTTAATTTAAATAGATGACGCCCACCTCCTTCCTACTTTGAATTAGGCGGGCTTACGCCGGCAAATTTACGCTACGCCGCCGCAACTTACGGAGCAAGTGCTTTGTGAATACTGCACTTGCCTCTCTATGTTATGGCCGCGTATCGTATATTCGATACGCTACGCCTGCCTAAAGATGCGCCAATCTACCTGAATCTGGCCCATTATTTGTGTAGATGTGCAGTTAAAAAAAATGCACAAAAATGTATTTATCATGCTTACAAACACAATATATTACTCAGTTGTTGGTCAAATAAAAATATGAGGTTGTTTCAAGTGAACCCATTTCTAACATGCCAGGCCTTGAAACAGGGCTTCAGTGAAATAGTGACAAACTTCTTTGTCTAAAATTGTCTAAAATTGTTCATGTGCAATGCTTTAAAAGCCTGTAGAGGTTAACAGTGGTCAATAGCCCATATAATTATTGTTCTCACAATGCACAATGGACCCCAGGCACCATGTCCAGGAAGCGGATGACCGACTACAAAACCACAGAAATTGACAGAGTTTGCTTTTAACCACTAGCTGACCAGCCGCCGTCGTTTTACGGTGGCAGGTCGGCTCTCCTGGGCGAGAGCCCGTAGCTCTACGTCGGGACATTCGCGGCCACTAGGGGGCGCGTGCGCGCCGGCGGCCCGCACGCACCCCCCGCTCGCCCCCGAGTCCGGCGCGCGTGCCCAGCGGGCGCGATCGCTGCCGGGCACGCGCGCTCGTTCGTTACAGAGCGGGGAACGGGAATGACTGATCTCTCCTCACTGTTCAACAAAGTTACTTCTGACATACACTCTCTGGATGAAAGAGTGACCCATATAGAGAATGATATGGCTAAATGTGCCTCCACAGTGAATGGGGTTATTGATGTATACGAGGACTTCAGAAAGGAAGAATCGTGGCTGCGCGCCAAGCTAGCAAATTTGGAAGACAGGTCTCGCAGGAACAATGTGAAGCTGCGAGGGGTTCCTGAGACAATTTTACCTGCTGACCTGCTTAAATACACAAAAGAGCTCATGCATGTTATTCTCCCCGAAGCGTCGCATGATTGTTGATAGAATACACAGGATTGCTAAATCTTCTCATCTTGCTGCCACTGTGCCCAGAGATGTGCTAATGAGAGTGCACTTCTTCCATATTAAAGAAAAGTTCATGTTTGATGTCAAGTCTAAAACTCCTCTTCCAGCTCCCCTCACAGATGGTCAATTGTTTCCAGTTCTCTCTAAATACACCCTTCAGCTGAGGAGACAGTTAAATCCAATCACCAAGGGGCTTCACAACCATAAAGTCCAATATAAATGGACATATCCCGCTACATTCCTTATTGCCAAAAATGGCAAATCGCATGTTATTACTGACCTGAAAGCGGGTCTGACCCTCCTGCACACCTGGGGAATACTACCTGAACCACCCACTCCTCTCCTGCCACGTAACAGCAGCACCCAAGTTCGCCGCAACCTGGACCAAAACTACACCTAGAAGCCTCCTAACTTCACTACCATGGTGGGCCGACTAAACATCTTGTTATCCCCCTGGGCTTTGATAAAGATTATTGCCTGTTACTTTAGCTCCCTTTGTTTGAACTGTTTTTACCCTCTGTCGGAGGTCGTAGCGAAGTTTCGCGCCACCTCTACCTTACTCACCAAGTTGAGTGCATTTTTTATCTTGGGAACTTATCGTTCAGCATACAGTTCAGAACTCTCTATGTGTATGTTCCTCTGAACTTTGTTTCTACGCCCAAATACGCAGACTGGACAATCTTTTATTTATTCATTTTTTCTGTTTTTCTTTTCTTTTGTTTTACTTATTGCTCTATTCACAGCTCTAGCTTTTGCCTGCACGGTAGTACTGGACCTTTGCTCACCTTCCACTTCACCTCGTGCCCATGTAAGCATTAATCCAGTCTCAACCCATCTAACTGTAAGTGCCAAACTTACCTCACTGCTCCTACCACAACATCACGATGCCACTCAATCTTTTGTCCCTAAATGTCAATGGACTTTTTTTTTTTTTTCTTCCCCCCCCCCCCCCTTCATTCCCTCTTTTCCCTATTGGATCGGGTCGAGACGTTTACTGATTTATTTCTAGTAGTATTGCAGTGACTTTTTCCGATGTTTTATAAATTCTCCACTGATCCCAAATCTTTCCGTCTCTTCCTCCCGCCTCCTCCCCCAGGTCAACCCTTCTTAAATACTCCATCTCTGCGATATGGTCAACCCTGTGTATAAATTCTTTTAGAGGAGGTTTATGTGGGTGGAGCCAGAATTTCGGGATCAGTCCCTTTGCTGCGTTTAACAGCACTGGGACCAATGTTGAGGCGTATATATTTTTTTTCCCTTTTAATAGACCGTGTCTGTGAAAAAGACAGGTCAAAAAATCTAATGAAATCTTTTCTCCTGAGATTTCCTCAATCATTTTGAGGATTTCAATCCAAAATTCCCGAATTATCGGGCAATCCCACCATATATGCAGAGCCGTTCCTACTTGATTACAGTTCCTCCAGCAAAGGGGGGAGTTAGCTGATGATATTTTATTAAGTCTGACAGGTGTCAAGTGCCATCGCATCATGCATTTATAATTAGCTTCTACTGTTGTTATGTCTTTTGCATAGGTGAATGTCGCTCTGATCATTTGCGTCTCTTCTATTCTTTCTCCGATTTCTTTCTCCCAGGCATTTATGCTTTGTAGTGTATCTTTTGTCCCTATTTCTGTAAGGATTTTGTAAGTCGTCGCGATTCCATGTTGTAATGGTTCTCCCCTGGTGCAAAGTTTTTCTATTGGATTTTGTGCTATGTTATCTCTTATTGGTGCGGGGAGTGTGATTACAAAGTGCTTTAGTTGTAAATATTCCCAATCCGTTATCTGTTGTGTCCCTTCTACTACGTGAATCTCATCTTTATTTTTTATTTTTCCCTGTGCTACTATATCCCCAAGTCTTTTACTACCTAATTTTTTTTCCTAGTTTAGTCCTATTTCCTGGTGCAAATAGATTTGTGTTTACTAATGGGATTAATGGGGAATTATATTCCCATTTTTCCCGCTTATGTACCAGATCCCATATCTTATAAACCTGTTTTGTTATACTATGTGTATTTGGGTTAATTATTCTAAATTTGGGTGGTATCCATATATTTGTGTTTAAGTGCTGTTTACTTATCTCATTTTCTATGTGAGCCCATTTTTTTAGTGATTTCTTATTTGTCCATTCAACTAGTCTCGCTAGGATTACAGCTTGGTAGTATCTTTTTTATATCTGGGAGAGCCAGTCCCCCTCTTTTTTTCGCTCTAGTTAGGGTTGCATAGCTTATTCTAGGTTTTTTATCTTGCCATATAAAGTTTGAAATTATATTTTTTATTACCTTAAAGAAACTTTGTGGGACATTTATTGGAAGCATTTGAAATTTATAAATAATCTTTGGTAGGACTGTCATTTTAAATAAATTAATCCTCCCCATCCAGGTAATCTGTTTGTGGGAGAAGTTTTTAAGATCTCGTCTTATTTCGTTAAGTAAGGGGATGTAGTTTGCCTCAAAGAGGCCCGCCACTTTGGGGGTTATTTTTATTCCCAGGTAAGTAAGTGATTTTTGTTCCCACGTAAAGGGAAATGCACTACGGAGTGCTGCCTCTTCCTTTTGTTCAATCCCTATATTCATGATTACAGTTTTTACTGGATTTATTTTAAAATTAGAGAGTCTACCATATCTTCCTATTTCCACTAATATGTTAGAGATTGATGTTTTGGGCTTGGTCACGTACAGGAGGACATCGTCAGCATATGCTGCCAGCTTCTGTTCCTCTTCTCCAACTCTCACCCCCTCTATCTCTGGATTATTCCTAATCATGCACAGCAGTGGTTCCAAAGCTAATACATATAGAAGGGGGGAGAGCGGGCATCCCTGCCTTGTTCCGTTCATCATGTCAATCACCTGAGATTCCCTCCCATTTACCTTTACTTTTGCCGAAGGGGACTTATATAGATTTCCTACCCATTTCATGAATATGGGACCCAATCCTATATTTCTTAAAGTCTCCATCATGAACCCCCAGTCGACTCTGTCAAATGCTTTTTCAGCATCTAATGACATGAGTACGGCTGGGGGTCCGTCTCTTTTATCATCTTGTAGCAACAAAAGTGTTCTTAAACTATTGTCCCTCCCTTCTCTACCTCTTACAAATCCCGTCTGGTCTGGACTTATCAGGTCAGGCATATACGGTTTTATCCTTGTTGCCAATATCTTTGCAAAGATTTTTATATCAGCATTTAACAATGCGATTAGACGATAATTAGAGCAGAGCGTCTTATCTTTTCCTGGTTTGGCAATGATAGCAATATTAGCCAGAAGGGATTCTTTCCTCACATCTTCTGTACCCCCTAGTTTATTAAAATAATTTTTTTATAGTATTTTATTGGCAGACCGTCTGGGCCTGGGCTTTCCCCCTCGGGGGTTCCTTGGATCGCTTGACTGATTTCTACATGAGTTATTGGCTCTTCTAGGGTTTCTACTATTTCATATGTTAGTTTAGGTAAATTGGAATCCCGTAGATAATCTCGTATTTTTTCTTCTCTGTTCACCTTTTCCTCATGTGTCTCGCCTTTTCTGATTGAGTATAGTGAGGCATAGAACGTCCGAAAAGCTTCCGCTATCTCAGACGTCCTAAACCGCATATGTCCTGACTGATCTTTTATTTTTTCTATATAGTTTAAGTTTCTTTTTTCTTTTGAGATCCTGGCCAGGTACTTTCCTGGTTTATTCCCACAGAGATACCTTTACATTTCATTCGTTTTTTAATGTATTTCTAGATTCAATCTCCATTAGGTCTCTTAAATGAATCCTCTTTATTAACATTTCCTGATATACTTTTTTGTTATTTTTTTGGTTTTTATGTTTAGTTTCTAGATCTTGTAGCTCTTTGATTATCTTGTTTCTGTTTGCATCTCTTTCCTTTTTTTTTTTGCTCCTAAGGAAATTAATTTACCTCGGATATTAGCCTTATGGGCTTCCCAAATGGTGGCTATATTTACATTAGGGGTGTGGTTTAGCCTAAAATATTCGTCTATATCTGTTCTTATTATGTCTACGACTTCCGTATCTTCTATTAACTCCTCATTTAATCTCCAGGATCCCCTTCTCTCTTCAATTTCCTGCAAATATATGTTCAGTGTGACCGGGGCGTGGTCCGAAATTGTCGCTACCCCTATTGCGGCATTATCCACAAGTTCTAGGGTTTCGTGATCTACCATTATGTAATCTAGCCTCGAATACATATTATGAACTGTAGAGTAAAATGTGTAATCCTTTTTAGTTGGATTATAAACCCTCCAGGGATCTATTAGTTGGCACGAAAAAAGTTTCTTTTTAACTATTTGTTGTTGCTTCGTGTTTCCTATGTTAACTGTTGATGTTCTATCTAGTTGTAAGTCTAAGGTGAAGTTAAAATCTCCGGCTAGGACCACGTTTCCTTTTTTAAATTCCATAAGTTTGTTCAGAATCAATGTTAGGTACCTCTGAGGGAGTTTATTTGGACAGTAGACATTGGCCAGCGTGTATCGTTTACCATGTAGAAGACCTCTTAAGAACAAATATCGGCCTTCAGGATCAACTATCCTGTCTTCTACTAAAAAACTTAATTTTTTCCCTATACCAATAGCGACTCCTCTTGATCCTCTCTGCGGAGAGTCTCCGTAATACCATGTTGGGACTGCCCGAGAATTAAGCCTCACTCTTGAGTCAAGGGTTATGTGTGTCTCCTGGAGGAAAACTACGTCAGCGGAAAGTCTCTCGATTTCTTTTAGGATCATGTGTCTTTTACGCGGAGAACTAAGGCCCCTTACATTATAGGTAACTAGGGTTACCTTAGACATATGGGTGATTCTGTTCGCTTACACTCTTTCCCTCACTATTTCGTCTTCTCCTTATGTTCTGGTTATCGCCCGATCCAATAATCCTTTGTCTCGTTTACCTACCACCCCCTTCCCCCCCTTCCTCCCCACCCTCCCCCCCCTATCCCAAGTTTCCCTCCGCCCCCCTCTCCCCCTCCTCCTCCCCTGAACCCTCCCCCTCCTCCCCCCACCCCCACTACCCCTACCCACTCCCAATCCTCCCCTCCCCCCTTTCCCTTGATGGACTCTTGACCCTAAGGTCATATTTCGGAGCATCTTCTCTAGCACTTCTTTGTGCAGGAGTGCCCCCTCTAATATTGAGGCGGAGTACAATTCAGCGACTCCTCTATTCCCCTGGGCTCAGGGGAATTTCCATAGGCGGTCAAGTGCTCCTGGGCCCCGGAGCCCCCGCAGCGCTATACCTAGCGGCCCTAGGACATATTTCATATTTAATTGTCTGTAATTATTGCCCACCCCTCCCTCCCTCTCCCTCCCCCTACAGTTACAGCTCTGCTCTTCATTATTAATTAATTGGAATTGGAATTCCCAGTCTTTGACAAAACTCAGGTATTTCATCTAAGAATCGTAGCTTCGCGGTAACCCCCTCTTTTCTGGCTATCAAGCAAGCCGGGAATCCCCAATTGTACTGAATTTCTAGATCTTGCAAGACCCGTAGTAATGGCTTCAAATTCCTTCGTCTTCTGAGTGTCTCTTGTGACAAATCTTGATATATTTGGATACTGTGATCCTCAAATTTAATTGGAGACTTCCCTCTCAGGTTTTTCCATAGTTGTTTTTTTTCCTCCCAACTTTCGAATCTTATTATAATATCTCGAGGTTTATCTTGGGGAATTTCCCGGGGCCTCCTTATCCTATGGGCACGTTCTATTTTTAACGGGAGTGATATTTCTCTGTCGAGTATTGGGTTACATATTTTCCGAATAATTTCTGGTAAATTTTCTGACGGCGTGGAGTCGGGGACTCCACGTACCCTAATATTTTTTCGTCTGTCTCTGTTTTCCTGATCTTCTGCTTTATATGCGTGTTCCCTTTGCTCTTTTTTATTTCTGTTAGTTCCGCTTCCAATTTTCTGATGGTATTAAAATTGTGATCTGTTTTCTTTTCAACGTCCTCCAATCTTTCTAGCATAAGTCCCATATTTCTCTCCATTCTCTCCATTTGTGTTGACAGCACTTTTTCTAATGCGGCAAACATTTCATGCATTTCAGTTTTTGTTGGTAATGCCAAAACTGTTAATTGGTCTTCTACATCCAGTATTGAAGCTGTTTCATAATCGCAGTCTGCCGCTGTCTCTAGTTGAGATTCTGGGTTTGCTGAGCTGTTTATGTTGATTGAGGCAGGTTTTGTCTTACAGTGCCTGCCGCCGAGAATGTGTTTATAGCACGACAGCATCGCGCTGATTCTCGGTAACAGGCTGCCGACATCTCGCACTCGCTGGAATAGTAAAAGCACATTCCAGCGAGTGCGTCATAGAAGCGACGGGGATCCGACGCGGATTCCTGCCAATTCTACATGTGGGCGGAGTTTGTTATGAATCCTGAGAAGGAAGTCCCCGCCGGATTTTAAATGAAAATCCGGCATGGGTTCCCCCCTCAGGAGCATAACGGGCCCTTGGGTATGGGTTGTAAGGAGACCCCCCTACGCCGAAAAAACGGCGTGGGGGTCCCCCCACAATCCATACCAGACCCGTATCCAAAGCACGCCGGCCGGCCGGTCAGGAGGGGAGTGGGGGGCGAGCGAGCGCCCCCCCCTCCTGAGCCGTACCGGGCAGCATGCCCTCAACATGGGGGGGTCAGGTGCTCTGGGGCAGGGGGCGCACTGCGGCCCCCCACCCCAGAGCACCCTGTCCCCATGTTGATGAGGACAGGGCCCCTTCCCGACACCCCTGGCCGTTGGTTGTCGGGGTATGCGGGCAGGAGGCTTATCGGAATCTGGAAGCCCCCTTTAATAAGGGGGCCCCCAGATACCGGCCCCCCACCCTAAGTGAATGAGTATGGGGTACATTATACCCCTACCCATTCACCTGCAAGAAAAGTTTAAACACAAATAAACCACACAGTGTATTGAAATATTTTATTAGTTGGCCGCCGGGGGGGGGTGTGTATGATCGCTTTTATAAAAGCGCCCCCCTCCGGCGGGCTTCTGCGGGGGGGTGGGTGCCGCTGTTCTTCACCGCCGTCTGGTTCTCTTCTGCCGTCGGGGGGGGGCGCTTTGATAAAAGCGCCCACCACCCGACGGGCTTCCTTCGACATCTTCGGCGGCGGGGGGGTCTTCTCCCACTCTCCGGGGGTCTTCTCCGCTCTCCGGGGGTCTTCTTCTTCTTCAGGACTCGCCGCCGCTATCTTCGTGTGTTAGCTCAATAACTGGCGGCGGCGAGTCCCCTCTTCTGTGACGTCATCTTCTCTTCTTCTTCCTTCCGCTGTTATGGCTGGCGCGCGGCTCACAGCGAGTTATATAGGCCTGTCTTGTGACGTTGCAGTCCCATCATGCTCCGGTAGGTAGCACGTGGTACCTACCGGAGCATGATGGGACTGCAACGTCACAAGACAGGCCTATATAACTCACTGCGAGCCGCGCGCCAGCCATAACAGCGCAAGGAAGCGTCGCGTCAACATCTGGAGAAGAAGAAGAGAAGATGACGTCACAGAAGAGGGGACTCGCCGCCGCCAGTAATTGAGCTAACACGCGAAGATAGCGGTGGCGAGTCCTGAAGAAGAAGAAGACCCCCGGAGAGCGGAGAAGACCCCCGGAGAGCCGGAGAAGACCCCGGAGAGCGGGAGAAGACCCCGGAGAGTGGGAGAAGACCCCCCCACCGCCGAAGATGTCGAAGGAAGCCCGCCGGGTGGTGGGCGCTTTTATCAAAGCGCCCCCCCCGGCGGCAGAAGAGAACCAGACGGCGGTGAAGAACAGCGGCACCCACCCCCCCGCAGAAGCCCGCCGGAGGGGGGCGCTTTTATAAAAGCGATCATACACACCCCCCCCCGGCGGCCAACTAATAAAATATTTCAATACACTGTGTGGTTTATTTGTGTTTAAACTTTTCTTGCAGGTGAATGGGTAGGGGTACTCATTCACTTAGGGTGGGGGGCCGGTATCTGGGGGCCCCCTTATTAAAGGGGGCTTCCAGATTCCGATAAGCCTCCCGCCCGCATACCCCGACAACCAACGGCCAGGGTTGTCGGGAAGGGGCCCTGTCCTCATCAACATGGGGACAGGGTGCTCTGGGGTGGGGGGCCGCAGTGCGCCCCCTGCCCCAGAGCACCTGACCCCCCCATGTTGAGGGCATGCTGCCCGGTACGGCTCAGGAGGGGGGGGCGCTCGCTCGCCCCCCACTCCCCTCCTGACCGGCCGGCCGGCGTGCTTTGGATACGGGTCTGGTATGGATTGTGGGGGGACCCCCACGCCGTTTTTTCGGCGTAGGGGGGTCTCTTTACAACCCATACCAGACCTAAGGGCCCGTTATGCTCCTGAGGGGGGAACCCATGCCGGATTTTTATTTAAAATCCGGCGGGGACTTCCTTCTCAGGATTCATAACAAACTCCGCCCACGTGTAGAATTGGCGGGAATCCGCGTCGGATCCCCGTCGCTTCTATGACGGCTTTGTCTCCATCGCGGCAAGCCAGCTCGGCGCTGGCTCCCGCGATGGGGCTCGCAAGTGCTCAATCTCGCCGAGAAAGGGAGCGAGATTGACACAATATCCCAGTCACCTACTGTATCTTTTTTTTTCTTTGTCCCTCCCGTTCGTTCCCTGTGTAACATATTTGCTCATTGACCCTGGGCTTTGGCTCAGGCGGGGGGTTGAGGAAGAGCCCCCCCTAGCACCCCTTGCCCTAGTACTCATATCTATAAATTATCTCGTCTGGAGACGAAATTGAAGACAAAGTTAGTTTTAGTACTAACTGCCTTCCGACGGAGAGGGTTGTTATATAGCTAGGGAAACGTTAAGATGTATTAAGATATTAGGATATGTGGAGATAAATTCAATTTTAGGGTTTTTTTTTTTTTTTTTTAACTTTAACTCCCATTGTTCATAGAAGACTATCAAATCTCCCCTACTTGAAAGGCCATGGAGATCTTAACACCCTGCTTATCACAATATATTATAGTTGTGTTTCTCTCTTTCCTCACAGGCTATGTTTACCATCAATTATATTGGCATGTGCCACTCCTCATGTGGCACTCTCGTCAATGGATATGACACCATATGGCACTCTTATAATGAATCTCACACATATGAAATTTTTGGCAGGTAGCAGGTAGTATCCAGCTCGCAGGGCCTGTGTCCCACAACCACAGTTCCAGCGATCCACTCCACCTGTAACCTTGTAACACCAATTATCCTGATATAGTGCTATATTAGTGGTGATTACGTAATGTGTATTAGCTGAGAGCATAGAATCCACTATATAATTTGACTGATATGAATTCATAGTGAATTATAATGAGTTATAGTGGAATCTGTTCGCCGCTATAAGGTAGCCGGGATTTTTTTTTTCCAATCGGCACAGCACAGTTTCATCCAGTTTCATCCAGATTAAATAAAATACATTACAGTCTTAGCCAAGCAGATTTGATTAGAGAGCCGCTTCAAACTTTACTATGTATGTCTGTATAGGTCTCCAAGTTCTGCTGATCTGGCTGGGACACCTACTCCTACTCCTGGGGTTCCATTCCATTCATCCGGCTTCCATTCATCCGGCTTCCTCCCAGCACCGCTCTCCCTGCCCCAGCCTGCAACAGCCCACTGCTGCCCCACGCAACGAGGTCCTGAGAACCAGGCATCCGAGGTTGACCGTCCCCTCCTATCCCCCAACACACCCCCCGCCGACAACGCTTCGGGAGTGAGACGGCCACGCCAGACCGAGACGCATCCAAAACACAGATCAGAATCGGCTCCGTGCGGCAGGGAACGAGAGCGGGCAGACGAGGACAGGGGGGGAGGATGGCGGACGTCGACCCAGGCAGCGCCTCACGGGAGACGGGAGACCCGACAGGCGGCAGGTAAGAATGGCACATGAACGAGGAGCGGACGAGGGGCGAGTGCAGTGGTGCTGCTCCGTAGGGGTACGGCTGCTCAGGATGGGTGGCTGAGCGGCTAGGCGGCTAGGTTACTAGATGGCAGCTGGTATCCGGCCATCTTCACTACGCTGCGGGGCCTCTCCTGGAGCTCCGTCCTAACCGCCCTGGTGTGAGGAACACGCCATCTTAGACTCCTCCCTCCTGAATGTCAATGGACTTAACCATCCTGCTAAAAGGCACTCGCTCTGGAAAACCGTACAGGCTCTACACAGTGACATCATCTATATACAAGAGACTCATCTCCTGTCCGCTGACTTACAGGTCTGTACCAATAGTCACTTCCCTTACGTCTATCATGCCCCCTACGCCACTAAAACTAGAGGTGTCTTAAATGAGTTGTAAAGGAATTTTTTTTTTTGCTGAAATTACTGTTTACAGGGTATAGAGCCATAATAGTTAACTGTTTCCTTTTAAAAATGATTAAGAATAGATAAAAATCAAATCATATAATGTGCCCGCAGTTTCAGTTTGGTTTTTAATCTAGTTTCATGTTTGTGAGAAGTACAAAGACACACAGAACAAAAACAAACACAGGGCAGTGTTTGTTTTTAAAATGAATCTGACTGGTTCTGAGGGGTTTTAGACACACAGTAATCACACCTCCTTGATCAGGGACCACAGAGAGAAGCTCCCATGAGTTTTTTTTCATAAGGAAACAGACAAGCAGGAAGTGTGGAGATCAGAGAAGGATTACAGCAACTTCAAAGCAAAAACGAGCAATGAGGACATGAAACCAGGATTGCAGTGGGCTAAAGGAAGCTATTTAGTGATTTTTTTTCCTTTACTGACCCTTTAATAGCAATCAGAGACAAAGTGGACTTCCAACCATCCAATGTCATCCTTGACCCTGAGGGTCGCTACATAATCCTAGTCTGCACCATTAACAAAACGACGTATACTCTTATCAACCTTTACGCCCCTAATGTGCACAAGGTTAAGTTCATAAGCAAGGTCCTAAGAATAGCAGAACAAGTACATAAGGGCCACATTATAGTGTGCAAAGACTTCAATCTAGTCTCAGACGTCCACATGGACTCTACCTCTGCTGCACAGAGAAGAGCCTCTCCACTGAAGAACTTAATTGCTTCACACGACTTATATGATGTATGGCGATGCCACCACGGCACAGAGAACATTTTTACCTACTTTTTCTCTAGGCATGGTTGCTATTCCAGAATTGATTTATTCTTGTCCGATAAATGGGTATTGCAAAAAATTACTGCCTCTGCAATCCAAACCACTACATGGTCAGACCATGCCCCAATCTCGCTCTCCAACGAAGATTCTAAACCCACACATATCTCTTTTCATTTGGACAGCTAATAGCTACATTCTACAACACAAAGACTATGCTCCAGAGATTGCGTCTCACATCAAAGATTTTTTTTCTGCTATACAAAGGCTCGGTGTCTGACCCTAACGTGGTGTGGAGTGCACACAAGGCATATATGAGAGGGATACTGATGAAAATTAGTGCAGTACATAAAAAGAAGATCATGCAGCATATAGATGAGATTTCCTCCCAGATAGCTGAATTAGAAGCACGACACAAGGCGAACCCTCGAGTCCTGAGCAACTAACGACCCTACGTCAGGAACTCCATACACTACTCTTACACTCCTTTGACCGCCTTCAAAGGAGATTAAAAGCCACCACCTATTCCACATCCAATAAGGCTGGGAAACGGATGTCACAATGCCTCAAAGGAAAACGTACTAAGACTAGAATACACCAGCTTTATCGCCACCATGATCATACCCCTGTGACAAACCCCCAAGACATTGCCAACGCATTCAGTGACTACTACTAACTCCCCAACCCTCTCAAGAAGACATTAACCGCTTTCTTCATGATCTACAATTACCTACCTTGACTGCTGACCAACTCACATCTTTAAATACCTCGTTCTCAGAACAGGAAATTCAAATGACTATACGATCCCTCCCCACGGGCAAAGCCCCGGGGCCAGACGGCCTTTCGGGTGAATATTATAGACACTTCGCTGATCAGCTAGCCCCGCAATTAGTTGATGTGTTTAGTACTGCTGCCTTAGCTTCGCAATTTCCGTCAGACATGCTAAATGCTCTCATAATAACAATACCGAAGCCAGGGAAGGAGCCGACCTCCGCACCAAATTTTTGCCTGATATCCTTACTCAATCTGGACATCAAGCTTTATGCTAAAACAATAGCAGCGAGACTCTTAAACATAACGCCCACATTGATCCATAGTGACCAGTCTGGCTTCACAAAGGGCAGACAAGCATCGGATGCCACTAGAAGGGTAATAGACCTAATACATCATGCAGAATCTACTGGAACACCTTCTCTGCTCCTTTCTCTGGATGCAGAGAAGGCGTTCGATAGGGTACACTGGGCCTAACTCAGATCAGTCCTAATAAAATGTGGCTTTAGCGGCTGTATCCTTATTGCTATTATGGCACTTTATTCCACCCCCTCGGCCACAGTATTTACTGAGGATATGACCTCCCGCCCTTTTCCCATAACCAATGGCACCCGGCAGGGCTGCCCCCTGTCCCCCCTTATATTCAACCTTCTTATGGAACCCTTGACAGCTCACATTATAGCCCATCCTTCCATTTCAGGTATACGGATAGGCCAGATCTTGCACAAAATTAGCTTATTTGCAGACAACGTGATATTAATCCTTACAAACCCAGCTTCCTCACTGGTAGAGGTACAAAAAATGCTAATCTGGTTTAGCAAGACCTCCTACTATAAGGTCAATACGACAAAATCATTCATACTTGACATTAACTTGGATGCTACCACAAAAAAATTACTACAAATCCAACATGAGTTCAAATAGGCAGAGAAAGACATTTCCTACCTAGGGATCAAACTGACCAGATCTACCAAATCCCTCTTTGCATCTAACTTCTTACCCCTGCTTCTTAAGATCCAAACTGAATCCCAGGAAATAACGAGACACAAACTGTCTTGGTCTGGTAGACTGGCAGCCTTTAAAATTATATTTCTTCCACAAATTCTATACTATTTTGGAACTCTGCCCATTCCTATCATCTTGTCTTTTTCAGATCCCTCCAATCTGTCCTGAATGTTCACCTCTGGAAAGGTAAAAGACCTAGATGTGCCCACTCCAAACTGATCAAAAGCAAACTAGCAGGTGGTATGGGTTCCATAGACTTCGAAGATTATTATCTTGCAACCGTTATTGCCCAACTGCCAGATTGGTTTCGCACTTGACCTGCCACTCTCTGGGGACAAATAGAGTCCTCTTTCCTCCTGCGCTCCGACTTAAAAAGTTGGCTAATGAGTACCCCGTTGGGTATTCCATCCTCTCTCTCTTCAACCACGAAGGCCGCAGCACAAACATGGAAAAAAATGGTCACCCTCTTAAACTTCACTTCTCCCACTGCTCTCCACGAAATAACTTTAGAGTCCTTCCAATTCCTATCACCTGACCTAACACTAGCACCTTGGTCCCTTAAAGGATTGAGCTCCCTACAAAACCTATTTCAAGGGACACAACTTAAGCCATTCGCGCATTGCAAAAAGAGTTTGATTTTCCCTCCACAGATTACTATACATATCTAAGGATTCATCATTGTCTAAAAAACATGCCAGTTCCCCTGTACGATATTCCCCCGAAAACCTAGGAATTCCTCACAAACAAGTTCTCCAAAACTAAAAGCATCTCCCATTTGTACAACCGTCTTCATTGTAAACAGCAATTTTCAAAGACACCCGCGCATCTACAATGGGAAGCAAATTTATCATGCTGCTTTTCCATTGACAAATGGTCCTCAGCACTCCACTCCATATTAAAGTCCACTAAAAGTTCAGCTTTATGTGAAAAAAATTACACTACGCTGGTATTTAACTCCGGCCAAGATAGCATACTTTTCCTCTCAAGCCTCTAATATCTGCTGGTGATGCAATGCCCTTAAGGGTGACTTGATCCACACGTTCTGGTCATGCCCCCCCCCCTACAGCCGTTCTAGGTAGACATCTTCAAACTCCTATCTAATGTCACTCAATGCCAGATAATACCCTCCCCAGCCTTGGCGGTAATGAATCTAAGGATTGAAGATATACCCTCTTCCTATAGGTATGTCAAATCCCACATTCTCTTGGCATCCACACTAAGTATAACAAGGTTGTGGAAATCAGACAAAGTCCCGACAACAGCTCAAATTGTTGATCTGGTAAATCTGCACTACAGTTACGAATCCACTATGGCGGCTTGCACTGAACAAGCCGATAAGATCAGGAAAGCCTGGGTCCCCTGGACCACCTGGTATAGAGCTTTGCCAATCATCTGACAAACTCTGACTAGATATAATTCTTCTTGACCGAGCAATATGTATACGCCAGTTGGTTTAATGGTTTAAAGTGGATGTAAACCCCCCCAAAAAAATTTTTTTTGATGTCACAATGCAGAGTATAAGATTTCCTATCATCTGTTCCCAGTCTTGCCACACAGAGTTAATCCAGCGCTGAGTAATCCTCTTGTAATATTCAGTGCAAATTAACAGAATTCCAGATAAAAACCTGCCAAATTATAAAGTCCGTTTCTCTGTTTTTGCTTTCAGTGACAGGTTATTTACAAATCTAGCTTGGACATGTTTATAATAACATGAGGTGATCCAAAGTTCATTGTATATTACCAGGATGTGTTATATGGGGGAGGGGTGGATTTCTCACTTTTTATACCTCATGTTATAATAAACATAACATAACCTAAGATAAACATGTCCAAGCTATATTTGTAAATAACCTGTTACTCAAAGCAAGAAGAGAGAAAACGGACTTTATAATTTGGCAGGTTTTTATCTGGAATTCTGTTCATTTTACTGAACATTAAAAGAGGATTAATCAGCGCTGGATTAACTCTGTGTGGCAAGACTGGGCACAGATGATAGGAAATCTTATACTCTACATTGTGACATCAGAAAAAAAAAAAAATTTTTGGGGGTTTACATCCACTTTATTGTTAATGTATCTACACTGCTTTTGGAACTACACCCGGTAGAGATTCATTCTCTTCCCATTATGTGCGACTGCAGTGTGCTCCCCCCCGGGCCACAAAAGTGCTCCCATTTGGGGTGGTTCTGGGAGCGAGGAAACCATACATACTGAACTGCATGCCTGTATACTTTGTATCACTCTGTTAGATTAAAATACTCTTGTTCTCTTCTGTTATTATTTTGACGTTGTTGCACAACGAACATTGTATACAATGTTATTGTATTTACCTGCGAAACTCAATAAAAACTGATTGAAGAAAAAAAAAGAAGAAAAAAGTTGAAGAAAAAAAAAAAGTTTTAAAATGCCAAGTACTATGCATTGTCCCTATGTGTCATGCTTTCTTTATTGAATGCCATGCTGCAATCTGTGTAGACTTCACTTAAAATCCTTTCCTTTGCTGTAACAATTTTATGAAGCATTCTTGCTCTGTATAATGGTGGGACATAGCAGACATACTGATCAACCCACCCTCTTTCTCTCAACCTACCTCTTCCTACCTCCCCTCTCTCACTACCCCTCTTCCCCCTCCCTCTCTCTCTCACTACCCCCTCCCCCTCTTCCCCATCCCCCCTCTCTCACTACCCCTCAACTTCCTACACCCCCTCTCCCTCTCCCCCTCTCTTACTACTCCCCCCACTTCCTACACCCCTCTCCCCCTCTCTCACTACCCCCAACTTTCTACACCCCTCCTCCTCTCCCCCTCTTTTACTAGCCCCCCTCCTCCTACACCCCCTCTTCCCTTCTCTCACTACCTCCCCACTTCCTACACCCCTCTCCACCTTCTCTAAAAAACATGTAGCACATAGTTTTGATGTTTTACATATGTTTTATAGCAGAAAGTAAAAAAAAATATTGTTATTTTGTTTTTCAAAATTGTCGGTCTTTGTTTACAGCCCAACAAAAAAAACATAGAGGTGATCAAATACCACCAAAAGAAAGCTCTATTTGTGGGTAAAAAAGGAACATACATGTTATTTGGGTACATCGTTGCATTACTGCGCAATTGTCAGTTAAAATAACACAGTGCCGTATTGCAGAAAATGGCCTGGTCATGAATGAGGGTAAGTCTTCCAGAGGTCAAGTGGTTAAACCTGGAAGTGCCCAACAGATTCTGCCCTGGTTCACATTGATTCTACTTTGAAATTGCGCTACTTCACTTGAAGTAGCGCAATTTCAAAGTAGCAAAGGTCAGCACGATTTCAGGTGCTACTTGATAGACATCTGTGTGGCTTCATGCAAAGATATCTATAGAAGTCGCACCTGAAATCGGCAAAACAGTTGGAATCAGATCCTGAGGGAAGATACCTATTTGTAAAGGGACTCTTATTTAACCACTTGCTTACTGGGCACATAAACCCCCTTCGTGCCCAGGCGAAATTTCAGCTTCCGGCACTGTGTCGCTTTAACTGACAATTGCGCGGTCGTGCGACATGGCACCCAAACAAAATTGGCGTCCTTTTTTCCCCCACAAATAGAGCTTTCTTTTGGTGGTATTTGATCGCCCGTGCGGTTTTTATTTTTTGCGTTATAAACAAAAAAATAGCGACAATTTAAAAATATATATATATTTTTTACTTGTTGCTATAATAAATATCCCAATTTTTTTTTTAAAAAAAATATATTTTTTTCTCAGTTAAGGCCAATACGTATTCTTCTATGTATTTTTGTAAAAAAAAAAAAAAAAAATCACAATAAGTGACTGCTTTGCGCAAAAGTTATAGCACCTACAAAATAGGGGACAGAATTATGATTTTTTTTTTTTTTTTTTTTTTTACTAGTAATGGCGGCGATCTGCGATTTTTATTGGGACTGTGAAATTGCGGCGGACACATCGGACACTTTTGACACATTTTTGGCGGCATTCACATTTATACAGCGACCAGTGCTATAAATATGCACTAATTACTGTATAAATGTGACTGGCATTGAAGGGGTTAACATTAGGGGGTGAGGAAGGGGTTAAATGTATTGCCTGGGTGTGTTCTAACTGTGTGGGGGGGAGGGGGGTGACTGGGGGAGGTGATCGATGCTGTCTCCCTATGTACAAGGGAAACAGCATCAGTCGCCTCTCACTGACAGGACGTGGAGCTCTGTGTTTACACACAGAGCTCCACGTCCCTGCTCTCTCACCGACGATCGCGTGTACCTGACGGACATCGCGGCCGCCGGGTACACGCATCGAATCCTCGGTGATGCGTCGGGACTGTTTTTCCCCGCCGCGCGCCACCCTGTGGCGCGCGCGGGGAATTACAAGTAAATCACGTCCAAAGACGTCCTCAGGTCCGCGCTGTTGACGTGTTCTGGGAGGAGGAGGAGATTTGAATTTTGTCTTTGACCCGAATTTGGACACACAGCCTGTCTCCTTCCGGTCGGAGGGAAACTATTTGAGAATAGTTAAACAAAAACTGCATGAGCAACATCTGGTGGAGGCATGGAGAGTGCTCCACCCTAGGGAGAAAGACTTTACATACTATTCCCAGGTACACTCCTCTTACTCAAGGATCGATTATATCTTTTTGGACCACCAGCTCCTGGATGGCCTGGTTAGGGCAGAGGTGAAATCGATCACCCTCTCGGACCATGCCCTGGTTGTGGTCAGCTTGGAACTTAAGGATATACCGGAGAGGCATAGGTCCTGGAGATTGGACGAGTCACTTTTGCACGACCAGGCCATAGTGGAAAAATTGAAAGAGGATTTGTCCCTCTTCTTCACAGAAAACAATGTAGAGAATATTGCACCAACGGTCCTGTGGGAAACCCATAAGGTTTTTATAAGGGGTTGGTTGATTGCAGAAGGGGCTAAGAGGAAAAAGATATGGGCAGCAAAAAAACAATTATTGTTACAAGAGATCCAGGAGTTGGAGCAGACACACAAAAGAGTAAACGATAAAGAAGTATTGGTAGAGTTAACAGGAAATTGAGAAAACCTAAGAGATACACTGGAACAAGAAACTAAGCGAGTCTTTATAAGAAGGGCTAGAAAGCAATATAGATTTGGTAACAAATCAGGGAAATTGTTGGCGGAACAAATAAAAACGAAAAGGAATTTGAATTACATAGCAAAAATAAAAAATGGAACAGGAGAGATGAGACATTCTACTAGAGATATTGCTGAAATATTTCTGAACTATTATCAATCACTATATAGAGTAAATGACCTACAGGTGAGATACAAGATAAAATAAATAAAATAAAAGAATATTTAGAACGAATAAAACTACCTGAAATCTCAGAAGAAGATTCAAGAGCACTAGACAAGGAAATCACTAGAGAGGAGATAGAACAGGCCATTAAAAACAGCAAGTTAGGGAAAAGCCCTGGCCCAGACGGTTATAGTTCCTTATATTTTAAGAAATGTATTGAAATTCTGTCACCTTACTATTATTTATATATAAATTCCATAGGTAAAGGATTTAACCTACGAGGAGAAGCTTTAGACGCCTACATATCCCTCCTGGCAAAAGAGGGAAAAGACCCTACAGTATGCTCTAGCTTCAGGCCAATATCATTAATTAATAAAGACATGAAAATATATGCGAGGATACTGGCAGAGAGACTAAAACTCTTTATGCCAGATCTTATAGGTGACGATCAAGATGGTTTTGTCCCCGGTAGAGAAACAAGAGATAATATCTTAAAAACTGTCCTTTTAATACATGAAGCAAAGAAAACTAAAAGTCCAGCCCTGTTCCTATCTGTCGACCCCGAGAAGGCCTTCGACAGGCTGGATTGGGATTTTATGGTGCAGACACTATACAAATTTGGTATAGGACCCCGTATGATCAAATGGATAGAAGCTCTATATTCCATACCTATGGCCCAAATTATGGTTAATGGGACCTTGTCAAAAAGATTTAGGTTATTCAATGGAACTCATCAGGGATGCCCACTTTCCCCTTTGCTCTTTGTGCTTTCTTTGGAACCTTTTTTAACATCTATAAGGCCTCGTACACACGATCAAATCTGTCTGCTGGAAACGGTCTGCTAGACCGTTTCAGCAGACAGATTCGATCGTGTGTACGGGCAAACAGATGGATTTGGCCACCCGACAGATTTCAAAGCATGCTTTGAAATCTGTCGGCTGAGAATCCGTCCGCCCGACATGTCTGCTGGTTAGTATGCTAACCAGCAGACATGTCTTCTCGCACACGCGCCGAATGATTTTGACGCATGCGCGGAAGTGTTTTACTTCCTGGTGCGGTGACGTGGCGGCGTCAACGTCACCGCCACGTCACCGACACGTCAGCGCGCTGTCTGCTGGCGGGGATTTTGGTTTGCTCGTGTGTACACGCGAGCAAACCAAAATGCCAGCAGACAGATCTGTTCAAATCGGTCGGTCCGACCGATTTGAACAGATAGATTTACTCGTCTGTACAAGGCCTAAGAGTTAACCAGGAGATTACAGGCATAGTAGCGGGAGGACAAGAACATAAAATATCCGCCTTTGCAGACGATATGATATATATAACAAATCCCACGCAAAGCCTCACAAAAATTATGGAAGAATTGGGAAACTATGGTCAGGTTTCAAATCTAAAAATAAATATGGAAAAAAATGAAATTTTGAATATTTTGGTTCCAATGAATGAGAGTAAAAACCTCCAAAAATTATATCCCTTCGGTTGGAAACAAAAAGGTTTAAAATACTTGGGAGTATTTTTGTCAAGAGCTAATGTAAATTTATATCATGATAACTACATGCCATTGTTAAATAAAATTAAAAATGAATTGAAGAGATATCCTGCCAATAGACTGTCATGGTTTGGCAGGATAAGTGTGGTTGAAATGATGATTCTCCCTAAGGCTCTATACATATTTCAAAGTCTGCCGATAAATATTCCCAGAGCTTATTTTAAAACTCTGAGATTGGTGCTACAGAAATCTGTGTGGAACAATAAAAGAAATCGTATTGCCTTCCGTACATTAACAAGATCAAAAGAGAAGGGAGGAATATTTCTCCCAGACTTAGAAAAATATCATGAGGCAGCAATAATACGGAGGGTTATGGATTGGACTGCAGTCCCACAAAAAAAAAAAATGGGCAGAATTGGAGGCAAAAATGTGTAACTCCGAGTTAGGGCAGATTATTTGGATCCCAAAACAGACCAGAGGTCTCCTGGAGGAAATAGCTCCGATCACAGTAGAAACTTTGAGAACATGGGATAAGTTAATTAAAAGCACACAAGGTAAACAGTCCCTTAATGCCCCTTACAATAAATAATGATTTCCCCCCGGGGAAAGATAATAAATTGTATTTAAAATGGACCAAAGCCCCATACCTGAGACTAAGAGATGTAATGAGGGGAAACGCTTTATGCACACTAAATGAACTGCGGGAAAGATATGGACCCTCCCCTTGGGAAGCCTGGAGATATAACCAGCTGAAACATTTTGTAGATACTCTCCCAAAACCTCTAAGGGGGGTAGGTAGATTAAATGTATGGGAAAAACTGGTAGAGGAAAAGAAGACGGATAAACATGGAATTTCTACCATCTACAAAATGTTAATGACGCATTTGGAGCGGGGTGCTGTGTGCCCAACAGAGAGCTGGGGATTAGAACTAAACCAACCACCACCAGATAGAATGATAAGTAGAATCCTGGATTATGTACACTCCACTTCCGTAGACTCAAGGATAAAAGAAATGAATTTCAAATTATTGAATAAATGGTATTATGTACCGGTGAAACTAAACAAGATAAATCCTCAGGAGACATCTTTATGCTGGAGGGACTGCGGGGAGGTAGGAACGCATGCTCACATATGGTGGCAGTGTTCGAAGATCCAGCCATATTGGATCCAAATATTACATTTTATTAAAGAGATCAGTGGAACTGAGATTAATTTGGACCCATGGCAATGTCTGTTCCATGCTGTGACTATCCCCAGAAATAAATATAAAACAACAATTATCCCAACATTATTACATGCAGCAAAGATTTTGATTCCAAAAAAATGGAAAGATAAGCTAGCACCCTCGATACAAGAATGGTTAAGGGAGGTAGAAAAGATAAGAAGCATGGAAGAGATAACGTCTCAATATAAGGAATTAAATAATTACAATACTGGAATTTGGGGAGGCTGTGAAAAGTTTAAACAATCTATGGTTTATATAGGTCAAATGAGTGATGAAAGCACTTAGGTAATATTTGCTGATATATACGTAGGAGATATGAGCTGACACCTTCTCCACCCTCCTCTCCCTTCCTACTAGAAGGGGAAATCTAAGCACATATGCAGTTTAACACAATGTTTTTTTTTTTTTATATATATATATATTTTTTTTTTCTCTCCTCTCTCATTATTTGAGAGAGGCTTAAGGGTAGTGGGATACAAAAGTTCTTTGCGTCCCCTTATGATGAGCACCAAGCAGGGAGGGCACAGACAATTTGGTAATGGGGCACTTCTTTCCCCTTCCCCCCCCCTTTTTTTTTTTTTTTCCTTCCCGGGGGGGTGGAGGGAGGAGGGAGTAGGAGGTCTGGAGGAGGTAGGACTGTCCTTTAGGGTTGTGGTATATGTAATTGTTTATTGTGGAAATGTATGTATATGAAATGATGAAAGTATTGAAGAATTTTATTTTGTAAGCTCCTTGAAAAATGTGGTGTTGATTGTATAAATGTGATGTTGATTGTAAAAATGTCTTGAAAAATTCAATAAAAATAAATTAAAATAAACCGAAATCGGCAAAAGTAGTGCGGGAACTACTTTTGCAAATCAGTGCGGCGCCGCAAAATCAGTGTAGCACCGATTGGAACCGTGCTATTGCCTCCAATAGGCTGCGACTTGTCATGCAATTTGATCTCTCAAATCGCATGACAAATCGATCCAATGTCAACCTAGGGTCCATGGAAAAAATCCAGGAACTTCCAGCAGGCAATGCTGCAGTTAATATTTAAAGATCCGCTCTATGCAGCTTAGCTGCAATATGTAGGTGGAGTTTGTGTAGCTGTGGCTTGAGTGTGGGCGGGGGACACAGGGGGCCCCAAGATCTCCAATTGCCCCAGGGCCCCATGAGTTGTCAGTCCATGCCTGGTATGGGCTGCTCAATCTAAAATGCCCGGGCCTATTATTTGTACCAGTCCTGGCCTGGTTGCAAGAATGTTTGGATAATATCAATCACTAAAATTAACATGGTAATGTCTTTCAAAAGCCATTTTTTTTTTTAAATCCAAAGTTTTTATTAAAATAATACCTGGTTATTCTGCCGTGAAAGACCCTCATTTGGGCTCTTACTGCTGTGGGTTACAACACTCTATCCCTGTCTCTCAATTTTGCCCTTTGACAATACGGCCACACAGATTACACCAAAAGAGCATGGTAATGGCATTGTCCCAACTGCCTACCTTCACAGCAGCATCCTCTGGTCACACCAGGCCTTATAGGGTTCCTATGTACCTTATGTATGCCTGTATTGCTATACCTACATTGAATAGCTTTCACAGGGTTTACCATGTTCTGGTGACACATTTCCTATGAAATAGCTCAGCTCAGTCCTCAAGCTTTAGTAAAGTGGGCTGCCCACAGCTGGTTAATGAAGAATAATTTTTAGCCAGAAGCACTCCCAACCCATAGGTCTGCAGCTTGTGGATACAGCTTTGTTGTTGATGGTGCTGGAAGACTAAAATCCACTTATAAAACATTTTAAATGAACATTCAATTCATACTGTCAAACCCTCACATTGACTAGGAACTTTAGAAAATATGATTTAATGTTCATTCTCATTTCCTAACTGAGCACACAGAGATCCTTTGAGTGGCAAAAATGTTAAGTCCTGTACACGATCGGTTTGTCTGATGAAAACAGACCGATGGACCGTTTTCATCGGACAAACCGAACGTGTGTGGGCCCCATCGGTTGGTTTTCCATTGGTCAAAAAAAATAGAACATGTTTTACAATTTTCCTATGGTTAAAAAACTGATAGAAAAAAATGATCGTCTGTGTGAAAGTCCATCGGTCAAAAATTCACACATGCTCAGAATCAAGTCGACGCATGCTCGGAAGTATGGATGAGTCGAACACCCCCACGTTCGGTTCGCACCAGAACCGTCGAACGGTCCGATCGTTCGCACGAACATTTAGAACCCCATTGAAGTCTATGGGACTCGAACGTTCGAATTAAAAAAACGGTTGTTTTAAAGACCAATTTTCAAGTTATTGTTGGAAAACGTCTTTCAGAACCCGGGTCTTGCCCCAGGGAACATGTATCAATGGAAAAAAAAAGTCTTAAAAACGGTTGTTTCGTTTCACTCGAATTTCCCGCGAATGATCGTTTTTGTTCGAAATTCGACGAACGATCGAACGGACGATGTTCGAGTCGAACATACGGTCGTTTCGAACGCGAAGCTCATCCCTACTCGGAAGCATTGAACTTCATTTTTCTCAGCACATCGTAGTTTACGTCCCCACGTTGGACACGGTCAGATTTTTGACCGATGGTGTGTAGGCAAGACTGATGAAAATCAGTTTCATCGGATATCAGACGAAAAAATCCATCGGATTAGATTCCATCAGATATCCGATCATGTGTACAGGGCTTTACACTGCAAATACTGTAGGTACAAATGATTTTTTTTTTTTAATTGAGATGAAAGAAACCATCAAAACGAAAACTTCAAGATGTGCCAGCTGACAAGTACTGGATGTGTCGTACAGTACGTTGAAGTTGTATTTTTCATATCCCTGTCCTTCTTTTCAATTAAATTACATTGTTTAGTTGGTGAGCCTTTTTTTAAAAAAAAAATTGTATCCCTTTATATTCAACTGTCAGAGAAAATGGCAATCATCTTAAGAACTGTCACAATGGCAATCAAATTTGATGAAGTTAAAATTTTTCTCCATCTCATTTTGTCTAATCTTCTGACATAGGACATTTTATATGGAACCTTCATGATTTTTTTTTTTTTTTTTTTTCAATTAAAACAATGTGGATTGCAGGTATGTTGCATTTTGGCATGCTTCAATTTGTACCAATGTTACAAGAAATTATTTTTTTTAAGTATATGGTATAAATAAAAAAACATTAAAGGACTTGCAGTTTAATTTACAAAGCTAAATGTGAGTTTAAAACACAACCATACGGGTTTAATGCTTTTTCAAAAAGGAAAAAAAAAACACAGCACGCAAATATAAGTATACAGTATATAAAGATCAGGGTCTTATTAGAGGTCTGCATCTTTACTGGTCTCACTATTTGATTGGATTTTGATTATCCTGTCAACGATTCACGATGTATCACGATTACTGCCTGTGATTTTCATAAAAAAATTCAAACAATCAGAAGAATTTTTTTTACTTCATCTGCTCTAAAAAAGGACACTCACTGCATGTAGCAAAGTCTGAACACAACAGATAGTAAAAGTATTTATTTACAACAGTAAATACTAAATGGCACAGTCCCCTTTATGTTCCCCAGCCTTTTTTGGCCCTTTACATCTTTGTTGAAAGACATCACTTTCCCAGACACACCTCTCTCCTCATTTGCCAAGACGGAAGAGAAAAGTTTAAAGTGATAATAAATTAACAATCCCCTTTGTGCTTTATATCCTATATATGTAGCATTATACCTGGATGTCTGCCTTTTTAATGCCTTATAAACCGAGGTCTTATGACTTTGTTCCACTAGTTCCACATTGCAATGTGCGGTCGGTGGTTGGAGCTACCTGTAGGGCCTCAGATTCAACCTGTAACATCATTAAAGTGCTCTCTGTGTGGTCTGCTGGGAAAAGCATCTGTGAACCATCCTTAAAGCCTATGGTTTGTGAAACGGAAGACTGGTAAACAGGGAGAGAAATTCCATAATAATCACGATTACTACTAGTGCCGTTCTGCAGTCCTAACTTTAGAGCTGCCCCTGTGGCTGACGTAAAATGTCATGTGAGGAGACACGAACAGATGAAGTCAATGAGGAAGGCATTGAAAATGAGCATGTACACCATTGGCAGCTTAGAAGAAGGAGGACATTAGAAATGACAGAATCAACCAGGTATTTAACAAAATATATACACTATAGTGTCTAAAGTATTGGGACACACACCTGCCTTTACACGCACATGAACTTTTGTCCATAGGGTTCAATATTCAGTTGGAAAATGTATAAAAATAGGTAGCTGTGCTAACCCTTTTATGTAAACTCCACTTATATGTGTCAGAAATATCCAACACTTTATCAATGTATTAAAATTGCAACCCCCACTCAATATTTGTTCACATTAATAGTGAACAATCAATTGTGCATACATAATAAATATATAAATATATATATATATATATATATATATATATATATATATATATATATATGTGTGTGTGTGTTCCCATTAGGATTCTTCATATATTGATCCCACGTATTATGCCGCATACACATGATCGGAATTTCCAACAAGAAAAACGTGGATTTTTTCCTGACAGAATGTTGGCTCAAACTTGTGTTGCATACACACGGTCACACAAATGTTGTCGAAAATTCCGAACGTCAAGAACGCGGTGATATACAACACTACGACGAGCCGAGAAAAATGAAGTTCAATGATTCCGAGCATGCGTAGGATTTTTGTGTGTTGGAATTGCATACAGACAACAGAATTTCTGACAAGAACTTCCCGTCAGCAAATTTGAGAACCAGGTCTCAAATTTTTGCTGTTGGAAATTCCGATGGAAAATGTCCGATGGGGCCTACACACGGTCGGAATTTCCGACCAAAAGCTCACATTGAACTTTTCTTGTCGGAAATTCCGATCGTATGTACATGGCATTAAGACACTCGTGATCTGTGATTCACCACCACCTTCCACAATATGCACTCACCAGAAAACAGTAATACAAAAGCCCGTGTTATGCCTTAATCTCGTTGGTCCTTTAACCACTTCCCGCCTGGCCAATAGCAGATTTACGGCCGGGAAGTGGTTATGAAATCGTGACTAGACGTTCTCAAACGTCCAGCACGATTTCATGCCGCGCGCACCCGTGGGGGCGTGCAGCGCGGCGATCGCTGATACGGGGTGTCAGTCTGACACCCTGCATCACCGTTCTTGGTAACGAGTCTCCGGCGGAGGCTCGCTACCACGTGATCAGCCGTGTCCAATCATGGCTGATCACGATGTAAACAGGAAGAGCCGCCGACGGCTCTTCCTCACTCACGTTGTTGTTTATCAGCGCAGCCCCCCCTTGTATGCCCACACTAGACCACCAGGGATGCCCACACTGGCAGGGCAAAGAAAACAAACCAAAAAAAATCCCAGGATAAAAAAAAGAAAAAGAAAATACAGGTTAAAAAAAAAGAAAGATGCCAGTCAGTGCCCACACATGGGCACTGACTGGCAACATATACATCAGTGCCACCCCTTAAAGTACATCAGTGCCACCCCACAGTGTCCTTCAGTGCCACCCTCCGTGCCAATCCATGCCCAGTGCCCACCTATCAGTGCCCACCTGTGCCACCCATAAGTACCCATCAGTGCCACCCATAAGTGCCACCCATGAGTGCCATTCTGTGCTGCCTATGAGTTCCCAGTGCAGCCCATGAGTGCCCATCAGTGCCACCTATGAGTTCCCATCAGTGCCGCCTATGAGTGCCCATCAGTGCCACCTATGAGTGCCCATCAGTGCCGCCTATGAGTGCCCATCAGTGCCGCCTATGAGTGCCCATCAGTGCCGCCTATGAGTGCCCATCAGTGCGCAAACCAGCGCCGCCTATCAGTGCCCATCATTGCCACCTCATCGGTGCCCATCAGTACTACCTCATCAGTGCTGCCATATAAGTGCCCGTAATTGAAAGAGAAAACATACTTATTTACAAAAAAGTTAACAGAAAAAAAATAAAAATGTATTTTTTTTTCTAAATTTTCAGTCATTTATTAGTTGTTGCGCAAAAAATAAAAAAACGCAGAGGCGATCAAATACCACCAAAAGAAAGCTCTATTTGTGGGGAAAAAAGGACACCAATTTTGTTTGGGTACAGTGCAGCATGACCGCGCAATTCTCATTCAAAATGCGACAGTGCTGAAAGCTGAAAATTGGCTTGGGCGGGAAGGTGCGCAAGTGCCTGGTATGGAAGTGGTTAAATGGATAATCAGGAATGTGCCCAACAGATACAGAAGTATTCTTTCATGTGTTTCTATCTTATATAATTCCCAGGTACACATGTAAAGACAAACGGTCATCATTGCTCAAAATTCCACATTTTTGTTTTTAAAAACCATCAAAAAGTTTACACGGGATCATGGGTCGGAAATGATTTCAGTGTCTCACAACTAGCTAGTGAGGCTAGTTGTGCGACACTGACATCATTTCCAACCATGACCCGCACCGAAATTGAGGCTTGAACTGCACGCCGACTTCCTGAAATGGAACAGCACAGGCTATTATCGGAATGCTGGATAGACTTAGTGCCGGTCTAAGGCACTATTAAATGTCAGTGTAAACTTTTTGATGGTTTTTAAAGAAAGAAATATGTGGAATTGTGCGCAATGATGGCCGTTTGTCTTTATATGAGTAACTGAGAATCATATAAGGTGGAGATAAATAGGACCAAAGAGATTAAAGCATAACACATGCTTTTCCATTACTGTTTTCTGGTGAGTGCATATTGTGGAAGATGGTGGTAAATAACAGATCACAATGTTTGACCATTCTTCCAGAAGTGCATTTGTAAGGTCAGGCACTGATGTTGGACAAGTAGGCCTGGCTTGCAGTCTCTGCTCTAATTTATCCCAAAGGTGTTCTATCGGGTTGAGGTCAGGACTCTGTGCAGACCAGTCGAGTTCCTCCACCCCAAACTTGCTCATCCTTGTCTTCATTGACCTTGCTTTTTGCACTGATCCAAATCATTAGGTGGAGGGGGATTATGATGTGGGTTGTTTTTCAGGGGTTGGGCTTGGCCCCTTAGTTTCAGTGAAGGCAACTCTTAAGACATCGGTATACCAATACATTTTGACAATTATATGCTCTCAACTTTGTGGGAACAGTTTGGGGATGTTCCCTTCCTGTTCCAACATGACTGCGCACCAGTGTACAAAGCAAGGTCCATAAAGACATAGATGAGCAAGAGTTTGGGATGGAGGAACTTGACTGGTACTGACGAGTCCTGACCTCAACACGATAGAACACTTTTGGGATGAATTAGAGCTGAAACTGTGAGCCAGGCCTTGTCATCCAACATCAGTGCCTGACCTCACAAATGCGCTTCTGGAAATGTAGTCAAACATTCCCATATACACTCCTAAGCCTTGTGGACAGCCTTCCCAGAAGATTTAAAGCTGCAAAGAGTGGACCAACTCAATATTGAACCCTACGGACTAAGACTGGGATGCCATTAAGGTTCATGTGCATGTAGGCAGGTGTCACAATACTTTTGACAATATAGTGTATGTTGTAAGATTAAGAAAGAAAAGGTACAGAATATAGGTAAAGAACATGTTTATTAATATAAACTCTAAGATTTGGGTTTATTAACAATTTAATGGCATACAACATTCCTGAATTCAACAATCTATTCTAGGACACAATTGTACCACCTTTCCCCACTTCTAGCCTGCACTAATCACTACACATTCCTCTTCCACAGTCCCCACTGCCACCTCACAGTACTACCTATAACCCCTGGGCATGAACCTCAGATTTCAATAAACTTGATTTTCTTTAAAATCACTAACTTTTTTTCCCTCTCTTCTTTTCTTTATAGCTACCTACCCACTGGCATATCTTTTGCACTCCTCTCCAACACATACTGCCCCATGTCATGTGCTCTGCCTTCCTTTCCACTGCACTGTAAACCACATACCCCACACATTTTTAATACAGTGCTTTGAAAAAGTATTCACACCCAGTGAAATTTTCCACATTTTGTCATGTTACAACCAAAAACCTAAATGTATTTTATTGGGATGTTATGTAATAGACCAACACCAATGGCACATAATTGTAAAGTGGAAGGAAAATGATAATTGGTTAACAAAATGTTTTACAAATGAATATCTGAAAAGTGTGGCATGCATTTGTATCTAGTCCTCTTTACTCTGATACCCCTAACTAAAATCTAGTCGAACCAATTGCCTTCAGATGTCACCTAATTAGTAAATAGAGTCAACTTGTGTGTAATTTATTCTTAGTGTAAACAGTTGTTTTGTGAAGCCCTCATGAAGGCCAAGGAACACACCAGACAGGTCAGGAATAAGGTTGTGGAGAAGTTTAAAGCAGTGTTAGGTTATAAAAAAAATATCCCAAGCTTTGAACATCTTACGGAGCACTGTTCAATCCATCATCCGAAAATGGAATGAGAATGGCACAACTGCAAACCTACCAAGACATGATCATCCATCTAAAGTGATAGGCCAGACAAGATGGCGCCTGAGCCTCCACAGTCTAATGACACCAAACAGCTCTTTGTGTCAGATCCAGCATCACATGCAGACAGTTTTCATCAATTCCCTGAGGATCTGGCGATTCCATTGCTACCAGACTCTGACAATCTGCTGGCCAAATTCCACTCTATAGTGAGGGATGAGATTACCATGGCCTCCCGCAAGCTTTCCTCTGACCTAGTGAATGACCTTAAAGAGATAGGCCACAGCATGAATCAGTTGTAACAATGCATAGCTACCACTATGTTAGAGGGCCATGAGGAAGAAGTGGATAAACTGTCTGCTGAACTAGAGGCCATGCAAGATCAATTAGAAGATGCTGAGAATAGAGCCTGCAGGGATAACCTTTGCATCTGCGGTGTCCCTGAAGCTATTACTAACTTGCAAGGTACAGCAACTGCATTTTTTCAGGAACTGGCTCCTGAGATCCCGGTAGAAAGACTGGAATTTGACCGTATCCATAGATCCCTTGCCCCCAAACATTCAGATGGCCCCCGAAGGGATATTAATGTTAAATGCCATTACTACCACACCCAAGAGACACTCTTGAAGTCTGCAAGGGAGCAGTAAGACCTTTTCTTCCAGGGTAACCCTCTCCAGCTGTTTGCAGACCTCTCACCTGTGACCATCACCAGGTTTCGAAGCTTGAAGCCCTATCTCCGGATCCTAGAAACTTAAGGGATCAAGTACAGGTGGGGGGTTCCCATTCAAGCTCTCATTCTTACATCAGGGCCACCAGTTCCATGCCTTTTCTCCATCTAGATCTTCCCAACCTCCTCGCTAGCTCTACCAATCTTCAAAAAGTCTCAATCCAGCTCCCAGGCACTGCGAGACCTACAGGCCCAACGCTTCCACAAAGTTACTAAAGGCTGATGGTAACAATCTCCCTCCCGTGCCTTTCACATATTGCAGCTAGCCCAATTTCTTATTTGTGGCTTTCTCGTGCATTTATTGCCCTCTGATCCAGAACTACACCTAGTGCTATATTGCAACTGAAGGGCTACTTTGGACCCTATGGGGCTTATTCCCTGCCCACCTAAGCCCTTGCTTTAAGCCCTGTTATGGGGCTGTGGATTGCTACCCTGTTCTGGGCCGCCCCACTTGTGAAATGGTGGCTTCAGGGGTCTGTGACCTGCATCCCATGCCATCAAGGGTTCCCAGTATCGGCCTTTCCTTGGGCGGTTTATATGTGTCAGTTTGCGAATGGCCATCTGGTCTGTTATGACTGCTCAGGGGGAATCCTGAATGTTATATGGTGGGAGGGCATTTGGTTCCTAGCTAGGGTTGTTAATCTACTATATGCTAGTTGTTCCTATTGGCAGGCCTGCAGTTACTTTTATATTTTGCTGGTTAAAATGTCTATTTCATTATGAAAGTTCTATATTTCTATTTTATGGTTAAATAAATTAGCAGGGTTGAGATGATATTTTGGGTTACTCGTTCACTAGGGGAAATTCCGCCTGTAGATGGAGGCCCCTGGTGATTGAGAAACCTATGATAATATACATTCATATATTTTACATAGTGTATGTCTTCTTTGCGCCTCAAATGTTAGGATTTGTGCTAATGGCATTTTTGTTGATTTTCCTTTTGTTGGCGAGTGGTTCAGATGGACCACTGCTCCCCCTATGTGCCGCCACGTGGCTAAGACTGTAGTCTTGGACAACTCCTGACCTCCTTGTGGGCCTTTTGCCCCACACAGTGATGCATTCAGGGTTTATTTGTTCATTGTGCTCCGAGTATATCTCTGTCTTATTATGTCCTTCTTTTCTACTCACTCCTTTTCCTATTTAACCTTTTCTCCTCTTTTCTTAGTCCACGGGGTGTCTGGGCAGAGTAATTTATTTGTATGCCTTCCTGATGCCATAACGTTGAACTGGTTGTCCCTGAATGTTCAGGGTATGAATCCCCCCCCCCCCAAAAAAGTGAAGGTTTTTAAATAACTTAAAACACAGAACATAGATATTGTGTTCCTGCAGGAAACCCATTTTTCATCCTCCTCCTGCACAAAATATTTAGATGCATTGTATCCTCAAGTCCTAATGGCCAATGGTCTCACTAAACAAATTGAAGCATTCATAGCGCTTTTTAAATCGGTTCCCTTTCGTTGCAGTGGACAGATAGCAGACACAAATGGCAGGTACCTCTTGTTACCAGGTACTTGCTATTCAAGACACTTAAGTATCTATCATGACCTACTACGCTCCAAATTTCTGACCCATATCTGCTCCCTGTTGAAGTCCCACCAGAAAGGAACCCTCCTCCTACCTGGTGACTCCAATGTGACGCGGAATCCTGTTCTTGATAAATATCCTTCGGAACAAAGAAATCCTTCTCCTGCTGCTAAGTTTGTTTTACATTCCCTTCAAAGTCATGACCTGGTAGATATCTGGAGAGAGCTTCATCCCTTGGGTAAGGACTATACTCATTATTCTCATCCCCATAATTTTTACTCTAGGATTGACCACATGTGTGTATTATGGAAGCACCTCCCTCTAATTGTGTCTGCCTCTATACTAGATGTTCCATGGTCAGAACATGACCCAGTCTTGTTGTCTGCCACTCTTTGCTTTGTAAGCCACAATATTCCCCCTGGGTTATGAATGACTCTCTGTTGTCTTTAAAGCAAGTTCTAAGGAACATCCATCAAGCCTCTGTGGATTATTTCCATCTCAATGCTGGGACAGTTTCTTCCCCTGTGACCATATGGGAGGCGTATTAAGCAGTCCTTAGTAGCCATGTTATTCAATTGGCATCAAAGCTTAAGGCTTCATTTCCATGGACGTTTTTACAGCCACTTTTTGAGCGTTTTTTGCAGCTTAAAAACGACTCTCCATGTTAGTCTATGGCCTCATGCCCACCATGACGTTTTTGAGCTGTAAGTGGCTGAGCCGTTTTTTAAGCTGCAAAAAAGAAAACAGGACCAGTGCGTTCTGAAGCTCCAGCGTTAGAGCTGTAAAAATGCCAGACGTTAAAAACCGCTAAAAAAAACGCTACCGCAGTGTTTTTGAGCTCCAGCTAAAAAAAAAAAAAAAACATGAACAGGCGTTTTAAGCTGTAAAAAAGGCTAAAAAAAAGTGGCTGTAAAAACGTCCATGGAAATGAAGCCTAAAGAGGAGCGTTTATTTACTTTAGAGCAGCGCCTGGAACCAATGTCAACATCCTTTAAACAGTCCCCTACTCCTGCCAATCGAAAAGTATTGGTGGGTGGTCTGTTGTTTTGACAGCTTCTGGGCTATGGTTCTTCGTTGGTCTTTTAAATCTTGTGTTCTCACTTATATGTCTTGGTTTTATCCAATGCTTTGTATTATGTATTTCACCATGAGCTGTCCATTTATGGAATAAAAATTCAAATATTTTTCTACAATTTCCATGTCTGTGATCCATTTAACCTCCCTGGCGGTATGATTCTTTCAGATTTTAGGTGCTGAAAGCGGTACCTTGATATCTTGATGTCCCTAACTAATACCAGAGTCGCCCTCCCTAATTTGCTTTCCCCTTTAAATACCTTTGCAACTTTCTCTGGTCTATCTGTCAATCCCTCTAAATCGAAAAGCCATGTCGATCAACCTTCCACCCTTGGAGCTGGCAACCCTACAAAATGTTTTCTCATTTCAGTGGTTGCCTACTTTGCCTTATTTGGGGATCAGGCTTACTCCGACGTATGCAGGACTGTATCAGGCCAATTTCCCCCCTGTGTTTAGAAAGATATCAGATATGCTTTCTTCTTGGATCCATCTCCTGTTAATGCTAGTTTGGTAGAAATGTGGCAGTTCCTATGACATAACTTCCAAAATTGCTTTATTTTTTCAGAGTTTTATCGGTCCTAGTCCCTCCACATATGCTGCACATTAACTAAAGCAAGATTCTGCAGTTTGTCTAGGGCTCTACAAGACCTAGACAAGATAAACGGTGGACTCTCGGTCCCCAACTTGCAAGCCTCTTATACTGCAGTGAATATAGCCCCATTTTCTCACCTGCATGAGAAATATCAAATGCCGTTATGGGCCACTATTGATTTAGTGGACTCTCACCCAAATCCAGCCACCTCTGTGTCCTGGCTCCCCCATGCACACCACCCTGATACGATTGGACCATTGCCTTCATTTGTGGGACTTAATCAAATACTCGGCAAGCCTGATCTCTCCTCATCTTTCCTTACTTCGGCTTCTTCACTGTCCAATATTTCTGCCAGAAAGGGATAACCCACAACCGTTTTCTTAGTGGACAGATAATGGATTTGTTGATATCCATTCTCTGTTCACTTCCACTAGGATAAGTCCTTTTGCCCTCTCAGAACATTATAGCTACCTGCAGCTTTGGCACTTTCTCCAACAACTTATAAAGTTGAGGCCTACTCCATACACCTTGACCCCTTTTGAAAATATTTGTAGATCCTGACATCAAGCTTCAGGCTTAATCTCCTTAATCTACTGATGCATCCCTCTCTCCTCCCCCCTCCTGTCTCTCCCTCTACTCATGGGGAATAAAGCAGAAGCAGGAACAATTGGCTGACAATTACTGTAAATGCTGTGAGGGGTCAGTGGCCACACTGAGTGTCTCTATGGACACACACAGCCTGACTTGGGATCGAGCCCGCACATCTGCCCCCATAGCAATAGTTTGCTATTTGGGCAGACACAGAAGAGGAGGAGTAAAAAGCTGATGAAATCAGGTTCAGGGCTGCTCTGCGCAAGATGTAAAAGATGTGTATTTTAATTTTAAAAAATTCTGTTCAGAAACACTTTAAACCTGGATCTGATCTAGAAGAAGGAAAAATATATTTACAGAGCATAGTCTGATTTGCTACAAGAAAAGTAAATCAGATAATTCTTTGGATCAAGATTATGCAATGTTATTTTTCATATATATCAGTAACTTTTTAAAAAATAAAGTAAAAAAAATTAAATAGATTTGAGTACAACACTTTCTTACTTCCCGTTGCCGTTTGTAGTGAAGCCCATACATGGAAGCTTATACAGTACATAGATTACAATTATATCCTACTTCTTGAAACAACATCCTACTTACCGTAGTCACCTCATACTTCTGAGTTTTAAACCACTGCAGTGTTGCAATAAAGAACAAGCTGCTGGGAACAGCACTAAGCCAATCATGTCACCAAGTACAGCAGCAAATGTACAAAGATCCTCTGAAAAAAGTCTTATCCCATGTCATTACACACTGTAACTAATGTATGTTGTGCTTGCATCCCCCCCACCAGTCCAGCGTACCTAACTCCCAGTAACAGAATGGGGTCCCACATAGTGTGGACCTCATGCATATTTATATTAACTGCTTCCTTCCCGTACCTCATGACCAGGCCACTGATCTCCTAACATGGGTTGGGCTCTGGTTGCTATTGGAAACCAACCGCTAGAAAGGGAGCCAGATAGCTACCTACTAGCTTCCAGAGGACCTGTCACCTTACCAGTTACTTTACCTAACAACTTGTTGCTTGTGTCTTGATCATGTGCTTGGTTTCCCTTGGCAACTACATTCTTTTTTCATTCTTTGCTAAGTTATCCCTTTGTAGTGGTTTTACTTCATACCCCCCGTAGTGCATTTACAGACCCTGGTTCTTAAGATACATCAGAACCAACATGCGCCCCTTTGATTAACTTCAGACCAGGCTTTTAAAATGGTTGTAAACTCTTTACAACCACTTTCACCAACAGGAAAGCCTACATTAAGGAGTGTCGCCTCACAGCGCTGGAGCCATGATACCCGGAAGTAACCCCCAGGAATGATGTCGACCGCCCGAGCGGTGTACGAAGACAGCTGCAGGGGCTTCAATCTGAGGTGAGTATTGCATACTAGCTCATTATGCCTTTGTCTTGCAGGTGGTGTTTTTTTTAAAAGTGAGGTGTGATTTCATTACAGATAGTGTCCTCCAGAACTCCAATTTCTTGTTGGATTACATGTCACAGCAGTCCCTGTGCAGGCTTCCCATGTAAAGAGAGAGGTTCTCCCTTGTGCAGGTGGTTGCTGCTTGTAAAGGATTTCATCTTCCTCTTTGAGCCTCTTGCTTCTTCTCATAGGGTGGAAGCTTGCTTAGGCAGAACCTTCTCCCTTTTTATATGACACAGGGAGGAGGTCAAAAGGCGAAGCAATGTAAGGCTGGTTGGGAAGGGGTTATTTACCTGCAACCTATTCCAGGGGCTTTAGGTAAGTTCTGTTCTGTTACTCATGCTTCCGAAATAAAAATGTGGATGTTTAAAAAAATGAAAAAAAAAAAAACCCTATAAATAAATACAAATTTAACGTGTCTTTAAATGACAATGGTGTATAATGGGCAGGTGTAAATTGGAAACTTCTAAGCAAAAACTTGGTTTCATACACTTATACCCACCGGCCAAGAAATACTGCTGTGAGTACCAAGGCTTTGTTTCAGGCATTCAGAATAAAACATTGAACAAATTGAATGTTAACATATTTCTCCTCCCATACTTACAGAGACAGCTTCAACTTGTCATGAAACAGTAAATGAAGAACTTAAGAACTACAATATCTGTAGGCTAGAAATGATAGGGGTTACTAGATTATCCCAGCAGGATTCTCTCTCTCTATTAGATGTTGAGTCTCATTGTCACATTAGGAAGAGAAGAACGTTATCCCTTAAACAATATGTCAGTCTGGATGTATAACTGTACAGCCTGTTCCTCCCAGTACTATCAGGAAACGTCTACCAGATAAATGACTTTGTAGAACAAGTAGCTAGGGCAAGCCTCTTACTTTTCAGCACAGCAGGAATCTCTTCCCAAACTGATTTAGAAAGAAGTATATCTGGAGTCTGCAATTATACTCCTACCTTCTTGACAATACGGAAATTTGACCAGACGGTACTCAAATCCGAACAAAAATGTTACAACTTTACGAATCTTAAGATCAGACCTTAAAATAGTCTACAAGCAGGTGAGTTTTAAGTTTTAAGCTAGCAGAAGTGAGCTCCAGCTGGGAAAGAACAAGTCTTTGGAATTCAGTTGTAGCAGGCTGTCCATATAACTTTCAGTTAGAATGTAGCACAATAGATTTCTTGCTGCTTTTAATTGCACTGATAAAAATTACACTAGAGCAGCATGTACATGCAAATGTCAGTAAAAAGGAGAAGTACAGCGGTATATCCTACATATCAGATCCCTTGACTAAGGTTACAGGACTGACACATGGAACTTTCAGCTAAACTAAAATGGCATTTTAAAGTAAAGTTGCAACACTGAAGTCCAAAATACAGTAGCTTATAGCAACTACTAAGATGTTACAGTAGTTGGGTCATGTCAGATTGCCGAAAGATGATTTCTGAATGGTCACTATACAGTGCACTTAGATCTTAGTTCTACTACACCTGTGACAATGGTGGTTATTTACGAAAGGCAAATCCACATTGCACTATACTTGCAAACTACAAGTGCAAAGTGCACTTGAAACTGCACTGAAAGTGCAGTTGCTGTAAATCTGAAGGGAAGATCTGAAATGAGGGGAAGATCTGCTGATTTTATTATCCAATCATGTGCAAGCTAAAATGCTGTTTTTTTTTTCCCTGCATGTCCCCCTGGGATCTACAGCGACTGCACTTCCCGGTGCACTTTTAAAGCAATTTCAAGTGCACTTTGCACTTGTAGTTTGCACTTGTAGTGCAAAGTGGATTTGCCTTTAGTAAATGACCCCCCGTGTCATCATTGTTTAAATGCATGTATGTCATTTGCCACTAGGAAAAATGGCAGATTAGTAAATTTTTCTTCATATTTCAAACCATCTGCACCAGAAAGATCTAAATAAAGGGGAATGTATTAGGTACTGTATTTATTGGCATATAACACTCACCTTTTTACCCTAAAAATAGAGGGTAAACTGTGCCTGAGTGTTATATGCAGGGGGCTGTTAAACGTTTTTTTCCTGAAACGTCCCTCTTAAAGTAAGGGTTCGTGTTATACGCCTGTGCGTGTTATACGTCGATAAATACGGTAACTATGGTGTGGTTTGGTAGAAACAGAACTTTTATGAAATATTCGGGTCATTTAATTTAACCATCTGCACCAGCAAGTTCTAAATAAAGGGGAAGGTATTTGGTAACTATAGCGTGGCTTGGTAGAAACAGAATTTTCATGAAATATTTGGGTTGTTTAATTTTTCATTGGGGAGTGTGTATAGTAATGCTAAAATTAAAAATGTCATAGGATGTTTTGTGCATACCTGCTTTGTCTGCAGCAGCTTAAAGTAGTGAACAGTGATAGATGAATATATCTGGGTTTTATTTGCCAAGAGTTCTGAAAATCTTTTCAATGTTCAGTGAACATGAACTAATACCGCGTACACACGATCATTTTTCGGCATGAAAAAAAAAGTAGTTTTTTCCAACTTCATCATTAAAACGACGTTGCCCACACACTATCGTTTAAAAAAAAAATGCTCTAGCAAAGCGCGGTGATGTACAACACGTACAACGGCACTATAAAGGGGAAGTTCCATGCGGATGACGCCACCCTTGGGGCTGCTTTATCTGATTTCCTGTTGGTAAAAGACGATTTGAGCTTTTCTGTCTGTTACAGCGTGATGAATGTGCTTACTCCATTATGAATGGTAGTTTTACCAGAACGAGCGTTCCCGTCTCATAACTTGCTTCTGAGCATGCGCAGGTTTTTAACGTCGTTTTAGCCCACACACAATCATTTTTTACAACCCGAAAACTACACAGTTTAAAATGTTGTTAAAAAATGCAGCATGTTCGAAAAAAGAAAATCGTTTGAATCCCACACACCATCATTTTAAATGACATTTTTTTTAAACGTGTTTTTTTCATGGCGAAAAATGATCGTGTGTATGCGGCATTGGAGTTGAATACCATTAAAGTCTATTGTGAGGTGAAACTTTTTCCATCTTGCTATTGTTTTGCATATACCAATGCAAAAAAACAAGTATAAATATATAATATACAATATACTCCTCTGATGGGGCACAGTAGGCAGTCATACATTTAGATAGGAGAAAGAATAGAGATATAGAGGTAAAAAATACCTTACAGAGAGAAAAGGGGGTTTTGTAGTTTTGAGGGCAACATTGAAATAAAAAAAAATATTTAAATAATGTGCTTGAAGGATGTCTTAAAGCTGTACAGGATGTAACAGAACTGTGCAGTTTTCATTGAAAGCCTCAGTGACAGTATACACTGGCAACACAAATTTGGCTGTGGGATTTATTTTTTTCTTTTACAATGAGCTCGGCTTACAAAATGCAGTTGCACCCCAACCTATTTATTTTCAGGTAGCTTTAGCAGTGACATGTTTTTTTTCCCTGACACAGTAAAGCCTTGTACACATGATCGGTCCATCCGATGAGAACGGTCCGACGGACTGTTTTGATCGGTTCAGCGATGAAGCTGACTGATGGACTGATGTGCCTACACACCATCGGTTCATGAACCGATTGTGTTAAAAATTAATATTTGTGTCATTCTCAAAACTTTTGGCCACGACTGTATATCCCTGTATATTGTGGTTGTTCAGGTGCTTAGCTAATAGTTTTTTGAAACTATTGAAGCTCCCCGCTGATACCACCTCCTGGGAATTCCACATCCTTGCTACGCTATTTGTAAATGAAAATCATATCCCCTTTCAAGCATCTCTTCTCCAGATAGAATAAGTTCAGGGCTTGCAACCTTTCTTCATAACTAACATCCTCCAGACCCTTCATTAGCTGTGTTGCCCTTCGTTTTACTCACTCCATTTCCAGTACATCCTTCATAAAGGACTGGTGCCTAGAACTGGGCAGCATACTCTAGGTGCGGCCGGACCAGAGTCTTGAAGAGCAGGAAAATTATTGTTTTATCTCTGGAGTTGATCTCCTTTTTAATGCATGATGTGAATGATATATTGAGAAGTTATTTAGGTGCACACCATTCTTGCTTTCTTTTTTAAATGATGCAGTTGTAGCAAAAGGAAGCTCAAAGAATATGTAGTCTGTAACAAATGAAGGATCAAGTTTGAGCACCACAAACGTAAAAAAGACCAGATGAACAATAAAAAATGAAGATTAAGAAAAGAAAACACCAAATAAATGCTGTTTTTTCTTCTCACTTTTTTTTTTTTTTTAAAAAGGAGGCCTTACTTTAAAAAAAAAAAAAAGTTTCCTAGAGTGGGACAGCAGCTAAAGGTAATTTTTGACCTCAAATTCATCTCTTATTGGCCTGTTTAAGCCTGAAAGCCTGCATGGTTCACCCCAAACCCATGGTAATGGTAAACCATAACCTCATTTTCTACATGCCACTGCTCCAGGCTATGTTTGGCCCTACACTACAGTCATGGGCTTTGGATTTCACAAAGGGTTTTTCTATTTTCACTTAAGTTCAAGTAAAAATGTATGAAAACGGGGGCATGTCCTGGAACAGTATGCATTAAGGTTAAAAAACATCCGACAATACCGCCCCCCCCAGCCCCCGTTATACTTACCTGACTCCTCGAAAGTCCCGCGCTTTTCCCCCGACATCCTTTTAGCCGTTAAGCCTGGCCATTGATTGGCTACAGTGGATGGATTTAAAGCAGTGCAGCCATTGGCTGGTGCTGCTGTCAATCACATCCAATGACACGGCGCGCCAGGGGGCGGGGCCGAGTGATACAGTTGGCGGCTATGGCGTGGCCGCAATAACTCAACACCATGCTCGCTCGGTCGCATGAAGGTGTTGAGTTTTTGTGGGGGGGAGCCGAGACAGCCACCGAGGGACCCCAGAAAACCAGGTTCGGGGCCACTCTGTGCAAAACAAGCTGCACAGTGGAGGTAAGTATAACATGTTTGTTATTTTTTTTATCTTTAGTGATCATTTAAGCTCCATAAAAGCATCTTGGGCTGGAAAAGTTGCCCTAGTCAAGATGTTCCTCTTGCCACATATCCCTTACTTGTTCCATTCCATACCCCTAATGTTTCTACAAGATCAACTGGCCAAACTACAGAGGATCCTGAACTTATTTATCTGGAATGGTAAACACCCTTGAGTCCATCGCTCCACCGTAAATGCTCTCACACACATGGCCAGCATTAATGCTCCTAAGGTCAAAAGGTATTATAAAGCTATACTACTAGATCAAATGAGGAGATGGTGGAATCAGCCTCAAAATTATTCACTTATGGCACTTCACGCCAGCCAAGCTGGCACAGATGTATCTATCGCAGTGTTTTTCAACTCCAGTCCTCAAGGCACACCAACAGGTCAAGTTTTCAGGATTTGCCTCAGATGAAATGACTGTGGTGATTACTAAGGCAATGAAACTGATCAAATCACCTGTGCAAAATAATGGTAAGCCTGAAAACATGACCTGTTGGTGTGCCTTGAGGACTGGAGTTGAAAAACACTGATCTATCACACTCAAACAGGCACATCCCTGCATGTATTGTGGTAATGTCCTGCAATCACCCTATTCTGGAAAAATGTGAATACCCTAATATCTCAACTCACAAAATCACATGTATCATTACCCCTGAAATTGCTCTGCTGGGATTAGGGTTACAAACATGGCATGTACAATTCCACTATATAATTACACATGTTCTAATAGCTGCATGGCTAGCCCTTGCCCGAAACTGAAAATCTAGTCACCCCCCTACTTTCCAGGTCTGTATATCCATTCTTAACCAGAATCTCCATATGAAATACATGTATGCCAGGGCACATTATACCCTTAAAAAATTCCTTGCTCAATGGGCCCCTTGGTTATAAGACTCCAGGTGTAAGTTGGTTATTACATAAAAAAATAGACGTCTTGCCAACTTTAAGCCATTGGTCCTTACTCCCAGCAAAATACAGTACTAACCCTATGCTATATAGTACTAGTTGCCCACCTAAAAATTTCAAGAATACCACCTGTCTCGTTCTTCCCTCTCATAAGGCTCTCTCCCAGATTTCTATATCCTTCCCTGGGATATGACAACGCCATTTGTTAGGCTCTTAAATGCTTATTTATCATTATCTTATCCAAGCTGTATCTACCTTAGTACTCATGCTTTATCTTATTTCTCTTGCTGACGTTAGGGTTCTATACCCAGAATTACTGCTCATGTTTATGTTTAAAAATCATCACAATCTTGTTTTATGTACTTTGAACCCCCTCTAAAGGGGCTAGATATACTCCAAAGTGGTCCATACCAAACACTATGTTGCCATGTATAACGAAAAATATGACTTTCTTGATGTTATTAAGTACTGAAACAGAAAACTCACCTCTTAGACTCTTACTGCATTATATGTAAAATTACTTTGCCACTATGCCACATTTCTATAAAAATTGCAGGTTAAAAAAAACTTTTTTTTAACATTTTTATTTCTCACATTGTGAATTTAGGGTTTTTCTTTTCTTATGATTCATTTTTACAATGGGTTCTTCATTTCTTTTTGGAAAGAAAGTAAAAATGTTCCTAAAACTGTAGCTGACCGAGCATAAAGCTGCTAGGAAAGCATCCTTTGGAAAACTATCATGGGTATTTGTACACATTGGCCCCAGGGAGAGTAGACCGTTTTAGGTAATAATCAAAGTTTTCACATAGGATAAAAGAAATTAACTCTACACTCTTTTGTTCATGTCTAAAACTAGATTTCATTTTTCGTAAAGTCCATTGTGAAATAAATTAATAAATTAAGCGTTGTGCTTTTGATTGAACAGCTACAGCGATTGTTCATTTCCAATGATCCTCAAGAGCCATAATTAAAAATAATGTTACCTGAGGATCAGCTTAGCTGAATTCATGTTTGTTTTTGAATTGGAAATAAATAAAATCAGACAGCAAAAGTGGAGCAGATATGTAATGATGATGTCTGACTTCTAAACAGCAAAGGAAATTATAGTCATTGGGATGGGAACAAATACCTCTTAATTGCACTTCATTACAACGTACCTTTCTTTGCGCAGTTGCATATATTAATTATAAAAATCATGTTCCACAGACAAGACGCTACACAATGGCTTTTTTCCCCCCTCTATTGCTGTCTTCTACAGAATGGAAGAACAATATCGACTGTCAGATACAAAAGGAACTTTGAAAGGCAAAATCATAAAAAGAATGAAAGCCTATTATAATAAAAGGAGAAAAAACATGCTTTGACTTCACAAATGGAAAACTTATTAATGTTTAAGACGCTGTGTTCTTTTGGAAAGTATCTTCCTATTTGCTGTTTTGCATATATATGCGTAAGAACAACATTACATTACATTTCTGAGAAGAATCAAATGAAATTACTGACCTTAAATAACAGTGGAATTAACTAAATACTCGAGGTTGAAGGCTACAGTTATATTTGTAGGTAACGTGTATTATGAACTTGTGCCTGTGTGCCATATACATTTGTGCTACTTTATAGTTCCCAGGTTAGTCCGGTTTAAAAAAGACATCCATCTTGTTTGACCAATAAAAAAATAAGTAAATAGAAAACCTCCATATACACAAATCTATACCTGTAGTTGATCCAGAGGAAGGAAAAAAAACCCGCTAAGGAACATGATCCAATTTGCTCCAGAAGAAACAATTTCTCTCATGTTATTTAAAAAAAAATTTAATATCCAGTTAAACTTTGTGCATTTAATAATGCATCCAGCTCTTTTTTTAAATAATCAACTGAGATGTCTAGTTCTTGAGAGAGTCTATTCCTCATTTCCACAGCTCTTACTGTGAAGAAGCCTTTCTGAACGGGAGGTTTAATTTCTTCTCTCCGGACCCTCCTGTCTTCTGTAATTACCTGAACCTGCAGGATTCTTTTAGTACTAAGTATTTACTGTAGGTGCTGCAAAATATTTGGTAAAGAAACAATAAATGTAATAGAATATAAAGTATTTAAAGTAAAGTTACTGAGCTTACTTTTGCATTATGCATTATAATTAGAACTGTTAGGCCGCGTACACACGATCAGTTAAACCGATGAGAACGATCTGATGGACCGTTTTCATCGGTCCAAACCGATCGCGTGTGGGCGCCATCGGTTATTTATCCATCAGTTAAAAAAAAGTAACCGATGGATACCTAACCGATAGCAAAAAAACGATCGTTTGTAGGCACGACCATCAGTTAAAAATCCATGCATGCTCAGAATCAAGTCAACGCATGCTTGGAAGCATTGAACTTCATTTTTTTCTGCACGTCGTTGTGTTTTACGTCATCGCGTTCTGACACAATCGTTTTTTTAACTGATGGTGTGTAGGCACGAATGACCATCAGTCAGTTTTATCGTTTAACAGATGAAAACGGTCTATCAGACCGTTCTCATCTGATGGAGCAATCGTGTGTACAGGGCTTGAGTGTGTTTGTGTGTGTGTGTGGAGGGGGGCAGAGTGCAAAATGCTAGAGTTTTGCTGAATCTATTGGCCCAAGGTAAGGCCTAAATATCATGATGGTATTGCTAATTTCCATTGACCTAGGTACACAAATAACATACAAGATAATATTACACATAAATAGTATGCTGTCTGAAACCAGACTGCTAAAATCAATTAAGGTTATGATCAGACAAAGTGACCTGTGACCATTCCTAGGCAGACTAAGGATAATAATGGGTAATGAGAGGTGTACCTGTGCTTGACCTAACATAAAGTTTATTTTGACATACCGTATTTATCGGCGTATAACACGCAGTCTAGTTTTAAAAGGGATGTTTCAGGAAATGACCCCTGCAAGACCCATTTCACAGTACACAGACCCATTGCACAGTACACAGACCCATTTCACAGTACACAGACCCATTTCACAGTACACAGACTCCCTGAACAGTACACAGACCCCCTGCACTCCCAGGAGACCCTCTGCACAGCACACAGAAAAAACTACTGCCAGACCCTCTCTTGTACACTTCTCCTCCTATGTCATTGTCAGTGTAAATCAAAGCTTCTAATTACCTCATTAACGCTGTTCTTTCATGTTACCCGGTCACGTTACTGCTCTCCTCTGATGTTTCATCGAAAGTCACGTGGCCGCTCTCCTCCTCCAATCTAAAAAACCAACCTAGTGCTCATAGGCACAGCATAACCCCTCAGGATTTTTAGAACAGACCAGGTGAGTATTTAAAAGGTATTGTTTATTAACCCCCATCCTTACCGCGTCATTGTCAAATGATGGCGGCAGGAACCCTTCCTCGATCCGGGTGGACGTCATATGATCCCCCGCGCGTGTGCCCGGCGGCCGCGATTACCGGCAATCACAACAGGAGTGTGGATCTGTGTGTGTAAACACACAGATTCACCTCCTGTCAGCGATGAGGAGACCGATGTGTGTTCCTAGTACAGAGGAACACAAATCGGTCTCCTTCCCTTGTGAGTCCCCCTCCCCCTACAGTTAGAACACACTTTAGGGAACATTGTAACCCCTAAACACTAACTCTACACTAACTCTACTTAAAAGAAAGGAGAATAAGGGGGCAAAAGAAGGGCGGAGAAGATAATCGCGCAATATTCCTATTGCGCGATTATCTTCTCCGCCCTTCTTTTGCATCAGAGCCAATCAGAATAACTTGAATATTTGGCAAAAGGAATATTGCGCGATATTCCTTTTGCCGAATATTCAAGTTATTCTGATTGGCTCTGATGCAAAAGAAGGGCGGAGAAGATAATCGCGCAACATTCCGTTTGCCGAATATTCAAGTTATTCTGATTGGCTCTGATGCAAAAGAAGGGCGCATCAGAGCCAATCAGAATAACTCAAATATTCGGCAAAAGGAATATTGCGCGATTATCTTCTCTGCCCTTCTTTTGCATCAGAGCCAATCAGAATAACTCGAATATTCGGCAAAAGGAATATCGCGCAATATTCCTTTTGCCGAATATTCGAGTTATTCTGATTGGCTCTGATGCAAAAGAAGGGCGGAGAAGATAATCGCGCAATATTCCGTTTGCCGAATATTCGAGTTATTCTGATTGGCTCTGATGCAAAAGAAGGGCGCATCAGAGCCAATCAGAATAACTCGAATATTCGGCAAAAGGAATATTGCGCGATTATCTTCTCCGCCCTTCTTTTGCATCAGAGCCAATCAGAATAACTCGAATATTCGGCAAAAGGAATGTCGCGCAATATTCCTTTTGCCGAATATTCGAGTTATTCTGATTGGCTCTGATGCAAAAGAAGGGCAGAGTAGCTGATGCGATTCTTTTATGTTGCCGAAAATTCGCAATGCGAATTTTCGGCAACATAAAAGAATCGCATCAGCTACTCGGCCCAGGGTCTCTCTCTAATCATACCAGCAATGCTTTTAGACGTGGATGGAGATCACTAGGATGTGATCTGCTTTAAAAATAAATTTGAAAAAATACGAATATTCGCCATAGCGAATATTCCCCGCAATATTCGAGTTATTCGCGAATACTCGAATATGCAATATTTGTAGCGAATATTCGCAATGCGAATATTCGTGAGCCCTGTCTACCAGAAATAAAACCAACTTGGTCCTAATGGACATAAAGACCAATAAAAAGGCTATACAGTTCGCTAGGAACTTGGTCAGAATCTTCATGTCGTAATTGATCAAAGAAACAGGTCTATAGTTCCTCACTTCCCCTGGGTCTTTATTTGGTTTGGGAATTACAGATATGTACAGGCTGAATTTAGGTGTCTATTAAATGGCTCGCCCTTCCTTTTGGCGTTAAAGAATTGAGCAAGGTGTGGAGCAAGAAGAACAGAAAATATTTTATAATAAGGCACAGAAAAGTCATCCAGGCCGAAGGCAGAGCCCTGCTTCAGAATTTTGATGACTTCCAGCACTTCTTCAGCCAAGATGGGGGCTTCTAATCTGTCCCGGTGACGATCCTCTAATTCAGGGATTGGGAGATCATCTAAAACAAATTCATATGGGATGGCCCCCCTTCTATACCAGCGCGTTATAATTTCTCATAAAATGCATGAAAATATCTCATTATCTGGTGGGGATTCAGTGTAGATACCCGAATTTTCAGCAAAGAATACATTCACAACTAGGGGGATAGCCTGGTGGCTAGCATAGGGACAATTTTGTCATGTTGGTGATAAAATCTCGCAACGCTCCACCAAATGTTCTTTTCTGCTTTGGCCATAAGAGCAAGATTAAAAGAAAGGTGAGCCGCATCCAACTGGATCTTGTTTATGCTGGGTACGCAAAGTTAAGGACTCCTTCTCAAGTCTCTCAATATCAACGAGTCTCTCCTATTTTGTCTGGGTGGAAAGCTGAATGAGCTTCTCCTGAGTGTCACTTTGTGCACCGCCCAGATGATCCCTGCCGAAACCCCTTCCACATTATTAAAAAGAAAATATTCTTTAATGGCTTTCTCTAATTCCATCACTCTAGATTTATTGATAGACTCGGATGATTATAGCTTTTATGGAGCGTGAGCATGATCATGGAGTGATCTGATCAAACTGTATCTTTAATATAAGATTTAACTACAGATGGGATTCGGAAAAAACATTCTTGGTCCTGACTGTGTGCATATTAGGAGTATACCGTAAATGGTCATCAGGGAACCCCTTCACTAATATAAATCTGCCCTCCGGGTCTCTGTGTTCCAACTAAGGTGTAAATTTGCAATTTTTGGAGAATAGTATGGCCACCCCCTATTTTTATCATTCGCATCAGCCAGGAAAAACATAGGGTATTTTGCATGCAAGAAGGAGGGGTTTTACAACTTTGGGAAATGTGTTTCTGGTAGGAGGACAATATCTATTTTTTCAGAAGCGTAAGATTGAAAAACTTTGCAGAGTGGGGGTGTGCACATTATCACAGGCCATTGAGCAAATGGGGGTGTCATCAATCCTATCTACTGTCACTTACCCATACGTTCTGCGAAATCCGAGCCAGAGGCCAATGGTAATGGATTCTGAAAGGTAGAAAGCAGGATAGAGGCGTCTGAAGATAGGCTAGAAAAAAAAAAGAAAGATTAGCACTAGAAACAAAGGAATGAAGAATACATACAAGAGTCCAATAATGATTTAAAAAGGCAGGAGGTAACCAGCTCCCCATTGCCAACGAAGTAACTTAGTGTCTCATCCCCATGGGGATACTGCCTACCCTGTGGGGAACCATATCCACAGGGTAGGCAGGGGTGCAAGGAGACCATCCCTAATGTTAAACTCTAAAAACAATATGCATATTCAAAAATCACAACTCACAAATAAACAGAATAAATGCCCTTCTTGTCAGGATGGGAGGGAGAGGAAAAAAACATGGAAATGGAGGAAGGAAGGACATGTGGAGGGATAGGAAAGGAGGGGAAGGGTATTGAAGGGAGGACAGGGGCCACAGTGAAGGAGGGCTAGGTACAAAAATAAGGGATGAGACCACAGGTCTGAAGATTGTCAAAATACAAAAAACGGCATGATCACAAACTAGGTGGACCTGGGGAAACCCTTATAGGCGTAAATGGCCCAGTGAGCAACCGCCACAACACTTAAAACCTTCCCAGGGACAAATGGAAAAGTTAAATGGTCAAACACATAACTTTTCAGTAAAGTTTCAAGGCCATTCTGGAAAAGATATTTTTAAAGACCATTCGCAGGGAGAGATGAACTCATGACCTTGAAACAGGGGTCAAGCAGGATTAATGAGTGTTTTAGTAACAGAAGAGGATCAAGGGGGCATGTTGTCCTTGGAATGCTTGAACTTTGTCTTGTTCCACACTGGGGTTATGGGACTTGGACATTTGGTGGCCCCAGAGTGAGAACTTGAGGGAGTAGAGGTAGGGTCCTGCGAGATGAATTTCAAATTTAACAGCTTTTCTCTGTCTGGAAAACTGGAGAGGGAGTATATTTTGTTTTTATAGGCAAACTTAAGAGCAAATGGAAAGGCCCACCAGCAGTGGCGGCTGTTTTTTTTGTTTTTGGGAGGAGTGGGGGCCATCCTAAAATCCCCTAAAACCACCCCACTGCATGCCCGCTCACTATCTGACAGTCGGTCCAGCACTTACCCCAACAAGGTGGCAGATGGCGGGCATCGGGAAACTGGCAGTGGCTACTGTGCCCTCTTCTGCCTTCCTCCTAGGTATCCAATAGGATCGCCTGTCCTTTCAGGTCTCATGACCTGCTTCCTGATAGGCTGGGAGAAAGTTCAGTGTTACAAATAATGAATATTATTTCTTTATTGTAACACACCTGGGTGGTCTCAGGTTCAAATTCTCTGTGACCTGAGCCCACCCTTTTTTGAAGCCTATCAGGGCCTCTGGCTCTAATTTGGTGCTTCAAAGCCCCCCATTAGAATTCATGTGTTCGGTGTCCTGCATAAGGGGTAGGACGCCTGGATAGGGGGGCAGTGCCAATGTGCCTTTATTGGATGGGCCGCCCCTGCCCATCAGTATCAGTACTTAGGTAAGATAAGATGGTAAGGAGTGGTTTCAGGGATCTTTGCTTTTGGATAGTCGATGGCACTGATAGGCTTCACTGACTAGAGACTAGAGACATCGTTGCTGTTTAGACAACTTGCCGTTACTGGGAGCCGGGAATCTAGAGTGTGGTGAGCATATACCAGGGGTAGGCAACCTTGGCTCTCCAGCTGTATTGAAACTACAAGTCCCATGAGACATTGCAAGACCCTGACAATCACAGTCATGACTTCTAAAGGCAGAGGCATGATGGGATTTGTAGTTTTAAAACAGCTGTAGAGCCGAGGTTGCCGACCACTGGCCTATACCAACTGAGCACACACCTCAGGTCTGCCATGATTGCCTAACACTGCAGAGCCAACTAAACACTGATGTTTGCTGTGATTTGTTTGAAGCTGACTTTTAATTTATTACATGTGAGTTCAATGAATGAAGTGTTGCTGTGATTTTGAATTAAACTGGTGGTACAATTTTACACTATTGGAGCACTTCTTTTGTTTTCATGTACATTATTGAAGGATTATCATGGTGGTCCAGCTGAGATTTGTTTATCCATTTGTGGGATCATACACAAGTGATTTAGCCTAACACGAGAGTGAAAGGCAAATCCGTCTGGTGAGTACTGATGAGTACTGATGAGGCTGCACTGATATGAGGCACTGATGCGTACTGATAGGCAGCACTGATGGGCACTGATAGGTGGTAATGATGAGCACTGATAGGCAGCACTGATGAGCACTGAGAAGTGTCACAGATAGGTGGAACTGATGGGCACTTAGGAGGTGGCACTGATAAGCTGCACTGGAGAGTTATGAGGCTGCACTGATGGGCACTGATAGGCGCAACTGATATGCTTCACTTATGGACACTGATTTACTGCACTGATGGGCACTGTTATGCTGCACTGATGGACACTGATAAGCTGCACTGATGGGACTGCACTGATCGTCAGGGCACTAATAATCATTGCCCTAAATATTAGTGTCCCCTGTAACTGGAAAGACAGTTATCGGCTTTCTTTTCCTTAGACACTAACAGTGCTGAGAAAAGGAAATGCCAATAACCAGCATTTGTTTACATGTGATGGGCTGTGATTGGACACAGCCAATCACATCATAAAGAGCCTACAGCATTGGCTCTTTATGCTAATCGGTGATGTGCTGTGTCCGAGGGACACAGTTTACCACTGATCGTCATGCTGCGAGCTAGAGCGGTGCACGCAAAGGATGTCATATGATGTCCAGTAAGGATCTTAAAGCCACCACCTGACCGTCAGTCTGCTATAGGCCTCATGGCAAGCTGTTAAATAGAAGCTAGAATAAGAATATGACAATAGTACTTAAAGGGGTTGCAAAGGTTTTTTTTTTTTTTCTAAATAGGTTCCTTTAAGCTAGAAAAACATTTAGAAGGGAAATCAAAGGAAAACGTAAGTGAACCAACAATGCACTAGCTTAAAGGAACCTATTTAGAAAATAAAAAACTAACCTTTACAACCCCTTTAATGTAGCATATATACTGTATAAATAAATAAATGATGTGCAAAAGTCAAGAACAGATGATATATGTACCACTTAGTATTTTTCAAAAGACTATTAGTATCCATGGGCACTATTGTATTTATTTTTGTATTTATTTCAGTAATAAGACCTGCCCCAATAGCACACATTATATTTTGGCCCTGGACCTGCCTTTTATAAAACTCACCCAAGTGGTTTCCATTTAAAGTCTCAAAATAATCCTAGAAACTTTTAATAGCAGTTAAAGTACCTCTCCTAATTTTAACATTGTGTTTGGTTAACTATAAGCAGTTTTTAATAAGTTTAGGAACAGCCTGTAAACTTTGTTAGGTCTGTGTAAATGTTGAACGTAAGTGTCCTGAATTTTACAGAATTTTATTTTAATTGTAATTTAGCTGAATTCTAGGAAATTCCAGATTGACTGAAAGTTATCCAAACATTACTACGAAATAGATTGCAAACTTCCAGTTTTATTTTGCAATTAGAATTCGCACTAGAAGACAGTTTAACTGTTATTGACACTATTGTGTGATCTGAATCTAAAGTATCTAATATCTTTGAAGTTAAAATAAGTGGCATAACATCCAAAAAAAAAAAAAACAGATAATCTTTCCTAGAATGAGAGTGATGTACATATGAAACAATAAACTAAAAGCTTTAACAACAAATGACATAAAAAGTTCTTCTACAATCCCAAATACCTACATTTTTATAATTCTAGACCTGTGGACATTTAATTCTCAATACATTTTCTAAGGCCCTGTACACACGATCAGACATGTCTAATGAAACTTGTCCAACGGACCGTTTTCATCAGACAACTCTGAACTTGTCTGATGGTCTGATGTGTGTACACACCATCGGACCAAAACTCGGTGATGTAGAACACAACGACGTGATGCTAAAAAAGAGTTCAATGCTTCCAAGCATGCGTCGACTTGGTTCTGAGCAGGATTAAATTGGAGCCTCTTACAGTAAACACAGAAACAATAAACATAAAAGTACCATCATCCTAAATATCAATTGAATAGATCAAGTTTACCTGGGACCCCAAGAGTGACCCAGGAATAACTTGGAAATGGGGGAGTGGGCGAGTGGACTATAGCGGTACTGGGTATAAGAAAATACAATGGAAAGATGAACTAAGGTAAAAAGTTATTACATTTGTTTATTATACATAATAATGGGCAAATAGAACACACATTATTGGATTATAAAAACAAAAACAACATTAAAAACGTGACACAGTGCATGACCAACCAGACAGGTCACCGAGATGTTAAATCAACCCTACACAAGGGGGGCGGTGAGAAGAGTGGGGTCATGCCAGTTGAATCTCGACTAGTTTTGCAACAGTAGTTGCTTCGTCAGGAGAGGTGGTCTGCACAAGTGGAGAGGACCACTTGGAGCTACAAGCTGCACATGGAGGAAGGTAACCTCTCAAGAACGGGTAGATGGAGGATGGAACCGCCCTATGAGCTATCCCTAAAATAGCTGTGTATGTAAAAGGAAAAATAAGGACCTGCAAACCATCTTCATGGTTCAAAACTGAAGCATGACTGGCGTGGGTGTTTGGTAGCAATCCCACAATGAGTATATAGAGTAAGAAACCAGTGGTCTGTAGAGCGCACTGTATGGTTCACAGAATCCGGTGAATCCGGGTTCTGAGCATGCACAGTTTTTTGGTCCGATGCTTTTGTCCGATGCTTTTGTGTACTAACCATCGAATCTGTCCGACGGACAGGTGTCTATCAGACAGGTTTTAAAGCATGTTTTAAAACTTTGGTCCGAAGGACAACGGTCTGATGGGCCATACACACCATCGGACTTGTCTGATCTTGTGTACGTGGCCTTTGCCACACTCCTCTTCACCTCACTTAAAGCAGAGCTTCACCCAAAAACAGAAGTTGTGCTTTAAGCCCTCCTCTGCCACATTTGACATGTCATTTTTATGGGAGACACTTTGGGCATACATCACAGGCCCCAAAAGACTACTGGACCATTCACAAAGTGCAAAGCAGCTTGTGCATGCACAGTATACAGCTGGCTTGCTGTGTAGGAACCTGAAGGTTAATGAAGAACTAGCCCAGGTGAGGACAGAGCTGGATCCCTGGACATATAAGTGTTATAAAAGTCAGCAGCTATAAGATATACATGTAGCTGCTGACTTTAAAAAAAAAAAAATCTAGAGTGAAGAACCTTTGTAAATAATAATGCACACGTGGTAATGCACTGCAATGGGCTACCTACGTGTGAATGAACCCTTATAGTAGTTGAACAATAAGAACATTTGAGAGCAGAAAAGTTCAACTCTATCTGGAAGTGGTGGAGCTTTTATTATCAGAACAGCCTGGAATTCAAGGAATTTAAGCAATAGGGACTTAAAGGTTGCTGCAAGTATGGAAGTAAGGAACATTACAAAACAAATACTAAACATCTGAACTTTAAGTTTAACAGGTAAACAAAGGGACCCACAAGAATCTGGTACCAGTCAAAAGATATGATTAACACAAGTAAAGCAGTTATGGCTGTAGAGTATCAATGTGTACCAGTGAGGGCTATTGGTGAGACTAAGAAGCTTAAGGGGTGTGTAAATCCAACATTTCATTTTCTTGATATGTGCCCACTGGATCAAATACTTGTATGAAAAAGTATACAGTTCTCTTTGTATTGCTTGTATTGCGAAGTCCCTGGTGTTTCTGTCAGTCCCTCTGCTTTCCTATTAACAACTGACCACACAGGCTCAAGGCCCCTACCTCACCATGGGCTCTCAAGCTCCTTTCTAAAAAAGGGGAAGGACCCTCTACTTCCCAGCTCCTACAGGCTATCTCTCTTATTAACGTTGATGTGAAAATGCTTTCCAAAATCCTCCTGTCCAGTCTAGCGACCTTTCTTCTGATGATCCTTTACCCGGCCCAGTTTGCATTTGACCCAGACTGCTCAGAAATCCTCAACATACGCAAGATCTTGTTGGCTCTTAAACATGCCATGGCTCACCCTAGTCGAGATTTAGCTATTGTCTAGATGCTGAAAAGGCTTTAGTTAACATTAGTTTCTCCTTGTTGTTTATGGTCTTGAGAGCGATTGGCATGTCAGGTCCCCTATTGGATCTTATTTTAAAGATGTACGACTCAGCAGTGGCCCGCCTGGTGACCCCAGATTTCATGTCCCCGGACATCCTACTGACCAAGGGCACACACCAGGACTGCCCCCTCTCTCCCCCCCTCTTCAGCCATAGAACTGCTATCCATAATATTAAACTCTCCTTCATAGCAGAATAGCAGTGCAAGATAGGCAATCAAACTTTTCCATTCAGCCTTGTTTGCCAATGATATAATGCTGATCCACTTTCCGATTCTACCAAGATCCAGAGTCTGTTTGCGACCTTCTTCACCTGTTCAGGACTACAGATTAATTTTGACAAAAGTGAGGTTCTAGCACTTAACCAAGTCCAAGACGGCTGCATGCACAGGCTGGCTGACCTTATCACCATTCTGCATAGCCAAATAGTTTATAACTTATCTCGGTATACAGTGGAACCATCCACTTTATACTTTCAATTACCCTCAATACATTTCCAAGATTATACAGAAGTTAGAATCTTGTGTGACCCTCTCTCTTTCACTCTGTAGGAGATGCCATCTTTTTAAAATAGGTTAATTTGCCAGACTACTTTTCCTCTGCAGACTCTGCCTGTTCTTCTAAAACATTCTGATGCACAGAAAACACTGCCCTGCTAGCCTTTATTTGGCGCGGCAAGAAGCCCTGCATTGTGCTTCAGAAACTGTCTCTCTAAGGGTGAGGGTGGAGCCGGTGTGCCCAATATACTGTTTTACAACCTTTCCTGTTTACTAAGACAGGCCTAGACTGGTTATCAGAAAAGTCCAGCTACACTAACTATAAGCTAGAGCAGCCATTCTCAACCAGGGTTCCGTGGAACCCTGGGGTTCCTTGAGCTGTGGCTGATTTACCTCCTGTTTGATGGTGCCTACATAGTTCTGAGCCAATTCCACTTGGAGGAGCCAGTGGTATTACACCAATGATCTTCATAGTTCTCTGTAGGAGGGCATTCTTACTACTACTGTAAAAAAGGGCATTCTTCTTACTGACCACCAAAGTAAGGGGCATTGTTCCCACTGACCCCCAATGAATGTGTTTTATCAGGGGTTCCCCGAGACCTGAAAATTAATTTTAATGTTCCCCAGCGGTAAAAAGGTTGAGAAAGGCTGAGCTAGAGAGTGCTCATTCAACCTCCAAGTAGTAAAAGCTGGTTGTTAAGAAACAGGGTTGGGAAGCCGGCCACGGCATCCTTAACAACCAATGCATCATCAGCTGTCAATGGGCTTTTTTTAAACGATGTGGGGTCCCCCTCAAAATCCATACCAGATCCTTATCCATTATGCTTTAACTTTGCAGGGAATGACAGAGGAAGTAAAACCCATCAGGGTTTACTTCCTCTTTAAGTGCCCAGGGGGCAAGTGGTTAATTGAAAAAACCTGATCACAATTTAGCACACAACCATCAATCATTAGCGGCTGCCCACCATGTTCCTTAGTACAAAGACAGACCAATGAATAATTATGCATTTAAAAACATCATGCAACAAAAATAAAATAATGAAAAGTAAATGAAAAAATATGTTTTCACATTGGGAAACCGTGGGAATCAATCATGAATGTCAAATTAACCACAATACAAGTAAATGCATGACAGGTCTATTTTATTCATAAAACTTTGAAACGTCCCATTCATGATTAAAGGGGTTGTAAAGGATTTTTTTTGTACTTAAATAACTTCCTTTACCTTAGTGCAGTCCTCCTTCACTTACCTCATCCTTCGATTTTGCTTTTAAATGTCCTTATTTCTTCTGAGAAATGCTCACTTCCTGTTCTTCTGTCTGTAACTCTGTAATGCCTCTTGAGGGGGGGAGGGGGAGCAGGCAAGTCAGGACACTCTCTACTTTGCAGATAGAGAAAGGAGCTGTGTGTTAGTGGGCGTCCCGACACTCCTTCCCCCATCAGGAGGCTTTATCCACACCAGGAAGAAAGCCTCGCATTACGGTGGTGAGTTACAGACAGAAGAACAGGAAGTGAGGTAAAGGAAGCTATTTAGGGAAAAAAAATCCTTTACAACCCCTTTAAGTCCCAAAGGACTTCTAGTACCCAAACAAAAAAATCCAAAATACTTTTCTTTTAGGGCGCTTTTCCATTGTTTTAGCGGCGCTTTTCAGATGCTAGGGGGGCGCTTTTAACCCCTGCTAGCAGCCGAAAAAGGGTTTAAAAGCACCAGAAAAGTGCCAGAAATGGGTGCTTCCCATTGATTTCAAAGTGCAGGGGTGCTTTAGGAGCTTCTAAAGCACCTCAGAGATGCTGCCTGCAGGACTTTTTATAGCGTTCTGCCAGCAGACCGATCCAGTGTGAAAGCCCTCTGGCTTTCACACTTGAGTGACAGGAGAGTCGCTTTACAGTCGCTTTGCAGGCGCTATTTTTATCGCTATAGAGCTTGTAAAGTGCCTCAGTGTGAAAGTAGTCTTACATAGAAGCCTAAAATTGTCCCTTCCTCTCCTATTTTTTTTAAATTTATTTATTAACTTTTGAACTGATGAACGGGTCCTGGGAGGGTCCGAAACATTGCAATATGCTGTAATAATGTGATCGCTGATTAAAATTTTGGACCCACTCTGGAGATCCTTATTGTGCTATTGACATGTTTTGCTTTGCACAGCTAAGGAGTCGCCAGCATGACACTCATTGAAATAATTATCAACGTTAGTAGAATGTTCTTTTTCTTTATCATATAAGTCATCATGCAGGCGATCCCTTAAGTCTATAGATAGTGCAACCCACATATTAGATAGAGCAAAGATCACATGTAATAACATATACTAAACTTCTTATATTACAGTTAATTAAAGGGCAGATTTGTTTTCTATTATCACTAGTGGAATGCACAATATCTCTCATTTTAATATGTAAGCAGCAGGGACATCCATTTGCTCCACATTTAAACATGTCTCTGAACTGAAGCTAGTGGGAAGGGGTTTCCATTTTACTAGGAAATGATCTAGGACACAAATATCTAACTAAAGTGGGGGTTCTACATGAAACAATCCTTATACCTTTGGCTAACACCTGTGTATAAACCGGGTCATTAAATAGAACTGGTAAGTATCTTTCAATTTTGATCTTGTTAAACTTGCCACTGTAAGATAGAAAAAAAGGGGAATGCCATTGGCTTGAAGTGATTTATTTTTATCCTTCAACAATTCATTGCAATGTGTCCTTTTGGCAATATTCAGGGCTCCATTTAGAACAGACATGGGATAACCTCTATGTGCAAAGCAATTCTACATCAATCCAGCCTCCCCATCAAAATTAGCATTATCACTACAAACTTGACATAGTCTTAAAAACTGCCCAACTGGAATATTTTAACCACTTCCAGACCGCCTTACGACTTTATACCGCGGCACTTTAAAGATGGATATCTCTGTAACGGCAGCAGCTGCTGCCACAACCGAGGTATCCATCTTTAGTGTGAGCGGTCCTGTAAAAGATAACGGCCGCCCTCCCGCCGCTCTCCTGCGCCTTCTGCCGCTTACCAGGGCCGTCGGTAGTGGAGGAGGCAATCAGGTCCACTCGGCTGCTGTGTGGGGATGCGAGTGAGGGAAAAATGTCCCTCACCCGTCCCCATAGCTCTGCTTGGCGGAAGTGACGTCAAAATGTCAGTCCCGCCCAGCGTCTTAAAGAAACATTTTTTTTTTTTGTCATTTGAAAAAATTACAGTTTCAATTCTATTATTTTTTTTTGCATTTTAGTCTAAATATGAGATCGGAGGTCTTTTTGAACCCAGATCTCATATTTAAGAGGGCCTGTCATGCTTTTTTCTATTACAAGGGATGTTTACATTCCTTGTAATAGGAATACAAGTGATATTTTTTCCAGTGTAAAAAATAATAAAATAAATAAAAATAAATAAGAAATTTTTTTTTTTTTTTAAAGCGCCCCGTCCCGACGAGCTCGTGCGCAGAAGCGAACGCATACGTGAGTAGCGCCTGCATATGAAAACGGTGTTCAAACCACACAAGTGAGGTATCACCGCGAACGTTAGAGCGAGAGCAATAATTTTTTTTTAACAAAAAAGGTGTTTATTAATATAAAATACAAACAAACCAAGTAGACAGTTGCCAGACAATGTGCATACAAAGTTTTACCAGTTGATGTAGCAGTGAGAACAAAAGAAGACACAATAAGTTACAACAAAAGGTGACCGTACATGCATGAACACATTCCCCATGGAGTGGAGCCCATAGAAAGAAATATATACAGAGCACAGCTGAGAAACGTAAGGCTGCACAATCCAGGTTTCCATAAAATCCCCCCACACAAGCAATAGACCCAATGGGAATCACACCAGTGGCTCTTAATCCATAGTCTGGAAGGAGACGGGCTCCCCCAGTAGGGCCGGGGAAAGGACCACCACTAACCTACCACTAGACATGCATATAGGATAGGGGAGAGAGGGGGGCGGCGGGGGGGTGGGGGAGGACAGGCCCCACATCACCAGACCCTCAGGTATTCGTGACCCGTACAGCTATTCCAATGAGATCCCACGTGGCTCCCAGTGCAACCAACATCAACACCCAGAAAGATCAACCCGGCCTTCCCAAGACCCCTAATCTAGCTCCAGTTGTTCTGTTTTCACCCAAGCCTCCCACACCTTGTCAAACTTCCCGGGGCAGTTGCGACCGATATATGTTAGCTTGTAAAGAGGAAGAGCCGCATTGATCAGCGTCCTCCACTGTCGTACCGTGGGAGGAGAGGTCTCCCTCCATCTCAACAGAATTGCTTTCCTGGCGTAAAAAGCTGCGAAAAAAATAAAACGTTTTTTAGATGGGGTACCAGGCAGTGTGTCCACTATCCCCAAGAGCAGCGGCAAAGGGTCACAGGGTACAACTATCTTACTCCCAGAATTGATTACGTTAACCACCCCCTGCCAGTAAGTTTGCAACACAGGACAAGACCAGACCATATGGAAGAATGTACCCTCCTCTACACCACACCGTGAGCAGGCAGAAATAGGCCCTGTGTAAGAACTTAAGTTGAATAAATCTATCCCTGGCAGAAACCACCAGGGTGATGTATTGTTGCATTCCTTCTTCCCAGTCGTCATCCCAGAGCAGGAGGTTGCGGGCCACATCAGAGGGCTCTGCGGGCCACATCAGAGGGCTCTACGGGCCACATCAGAGGGCTCCACAGGCCACATATGGCCCCCAGGCCACTGTTTGGGCACCCCTGAACTAAAGGATATAACCGTTTATGTACTTTGGGTAAATGATGGAACATAGGCATTATAGCAGCCTGTGGAATAAACATGTCTCCTTCCTCCTGTGAAAAAAATGCCTGCACTACTAATAACAGACTTTAGATCCTTTTTAAAAGATTTGGTAGGAAGACCCTTGAGTCTATTCCAAATGTCACTATCAGATAATTGATGCAAAGCCTCATTCCTATATGTGACAAAATCCAGCACCACCACCGATTCCCTTTTATCAGGTTTTCTGATGAAGATGCTGTAGTCACTACTAAGATTTTTAAGGGCTACTCCCTCTCGATCAATGAGATTATCCATAAAGGCAGGCCCGTCGGAACCCGACAGGCAAAGCAAGCATTTGCCTGGGGCCCCGAGCTGGCCAGGGGACCCGAGCTGGCCAGGGGACCCAGCAGGGAGGGCCCTTGCCGCACCACTGCGTCCTCCTGCAGTCCGGTCGGCCGTGTACTATAACCGCGCGGTACAGGAGAATCAGGTTCCTGTTCCCGGCCGGACTGACAGGAAGTGCACACACTGAGTGTTCACTTCCTTTCAGTCTGGCCCCGGCAACAGCAAACTGAATCTCCTGTACCGCACGGTTATGGTACATGGCCGACCGGACTGCAGGAGGACGCAGCGATGCGGCAAGTGCCCTCCCTGCTAAGGGGCCCCTGTGCGGACACCAACATATGCTGGCGTGTGTGTGTGCGTGTGAGGCAGAGGATCGAGGGTAAGCCGCCAACCCCCCCCCCCCCTCCCCACTTCTCAACTTGAAATGTCACTTTTTTTTTTTTTGCTTCGGGCCCCCAAATGTCTTCAAACGGCCCTGCATAAAGGTATATCCAGAGTTGTCTGCCTTTAGGCAGCAATGACTTGGATCAATTTTCCTTTACCTATTTTAATATAGAGGTACCCTTAAAACAACTTTCCGGGTTTAGGGAACCCCTGTGTGAATTTAATTGTGAAGACTGCTCCTTGTGGTCATTGAGAAAAATCCTCCCCCTACAGATAGCTAAAAAGATCATAGGTGTCAGTGTTTACTCATCTAAGGCAGAAGTTTTTCATTATTAACCACTTCAGGCCAGGACCATTTGGCTGGTTAAAGACCAGGCCACGTTTTGCGATTCGGCACTGCATCGCTTTAACTGAAAATTGTGCGATGTGGCTCCCAAACAAAATGTACGTATTTTTTTTCTCACAAATAGAGCTTTCTTTTGGTGGTATTTGATCACCTCTGCGGTTTTTATTTGTTGTGCTATAAACAAAAATAGAGCGACAGTTTTGAAAAAAAAAACTATATTTTTTTACTTTTTTTGCTATAATAAATATCCCCAAAAAATATATAAAAAAGAATTTGTTTGCTCAGTTTAGGCCGATATGTATTCTTCTACATATTTTTGGTAAAAAAATCGCAATAATCGTTTATTGATTGCTTTGCGTAAAAGTTATAGCATCTACAAAATAGGGGATAGTTTTATGGCATTTTATTAATATTTTTTTTTACTAGTAATGGCGGTGATCAGCAATTTTTATCATGACTGCGACATTATGGCATTTTGAAACCATTTTGGGACAATTGTAATTTTTACAGCAATCAGTGCTATAAAAATGCACTGTGTGCAAAAACAGTGTAGCGCTGGACAGCATATACCCAGAGGCGTCGTTAGGCCCTGGCTAGGTAGGCTGAAGCCCCGAATGTGTCCCCGAAAAGCCCCGAGTCTCATGGCCGCAGGTCTGAATTATTAGCCCCGAGTGAGCGCCGGGACTGATCTGATCACGAGCGCTGCCGAATGCGCTGCCGAATGCAGCCGAGTGCCATAGCAGCAGGTCCGCCTTCTGGAGCCAGCGCATTGTCTGTGATCCCAGGATTGGCCAGTGAGCTGTCCATCAAAGGCGCGCGCTGCGCTGTGCTGTTATGATGGACATCACAGTGGACCAATGGGCTATCGCGATTCGCGGCCGGGACGTGATGACCCGTCACGTCATGCACGGCTGGCCCCTTCAGAACGGGAGACAAATCGCGCCAAGCGTGACGTCACGCACAGCCAGGCTGGAGTCTGTGATGAGGCGGTGGACCGTGGCGCCGGCGCCCAGCCAGGCAGTGTGACAGGAGAGAAGGACACCCGAGCACTGCAGGTACAAGGAGGCTACAGAAAATGATTTTACAAATCTTCTGAAACAAAAAATTACTCCTTAAACGAACAGCTCTCGGCTCTCTGTTTGCACTGACAGGGGATGGATGGATGGATGTCTTCCACTTATCTGATCGGATTTCCTCCTGGTGTCCAGTGGTGAAGGCTAAATCCCCAGTATGTTCCTCGATGGTGATTAAAATAAATATAAATAAAATAATATTAATACAAGTGGTGTAGTGAAAACTGTGCAGTAACACAATACCCAGAAGTATTGTGTTACTGCACAGTTTTCACTACACCACTTGTATTAATATTATTTTATTTATATTTATTTTAATCACCATCGAGGAACATACTGGGGATTTCGCCTTCACCACTGGACACCAGGAGGAAATCCGAAGTGCTCCAATAAAAAGTGCTGCTGTGCAAATGTAAACGGACACAATATCTGTAGATAGTGCAAATCAGTGCAAAAAACTGCAAAAAGAGTGTGCTAGTAGTGCCACAAATTGCACCAGTATTCACAGTGTAAAGATTGTTCAATAATGTAAAGATGTTATTGGTATATGCAATTAATAGATTAATGTCCCATATAATAAATGAGAGGGTCAATGCTCCAGTGTTTCCAAATTCCTGATGAGATCATTTCTTAATTGTAGTATTGAACCATGGTGACTCTCACCATACAAATAAAAAATGCAGGCACATTGATACTGTATCTTCCACCATATGGGTGTTTGGATGCCCAGATAGATATTGCACTGCTTCTCTCCTCACACATCCACGATTGTTCCGTTAGCAACTTATCACTGGAAGAGGAGAGGGGAAAGCGGGGGGAGAAGGACAAGAAACTCCAGACCGTGCCCAAGGATAAGCAAGGAGGAGAGGAGACTTCTATGTTGTAGTATTTATTTATTTTTTAATTGAATTTTAATTCTTTTTAAATTAATTTTAATTTTATAGTGTTACTAAACCTACAAAAGTAAAAGCACCGTGGAACCTAAAGGTGTTAATCCCCTGCATTGTGTAAAAAGGCTGTTTGACCATGTGTTTTCTGATCCTCCCCTTCCACTGTCCCCAATCCATCTTTTGATAAAACAGAGCCTATGGAGTCACTCTGCAGATGCTCAGTTTTGTGTGTATTGTTAGAAAGATTTTTTTATTCTTGGGAAGGTGCCTGCAATCACCACAGGGCCAATCAGAACTGTCCAGACAGAGGGTCAGAAGTCATACAGCCTTATAGGACTGTCAGAGTAGAAAACTCCTCCTACAAACTTTACCCAGACACTGATAGAAGTCACAAGACTGCTATATACCACTCATGAGAAAAATGTAATTAGAAGTTTATATTTACTTAGCCAGGTCAGTGTAGTGTATGTATGTCAGGTGTAGGTAGGTGATGAGGTCAGTGTATGTCTCTTCTGCCCATCAGTGTACAAGTAGGTGAGGTTGGTGTAATGGTCAGTGTGTCAGGTAGGTGAGTTTTAGTGCCTATTATTGATGCGCAGCACTGGTAGGCCAGGCAGAAAGCAGCAAGTTAGCTTACCTCCTGTCACACAATGCCACCTCCCTGCGAAAAACACCCTCAAAATGACCACCCCGGATCCCCTCACGGTGCCACCTCCGGCCTTCGGGCTGAAGCCCCTGGTCTTTTTGACACCTAGCAACGCCCCTGCATATACTACATAAGTATCTAAAGTAACTGGTGTAAACAGTGTTAATCTATAGATGGTAACAATCAAAATGTGAATACACAAAAGCTATAAGTGCATAGGTTGTTATAACACTGTGCCAATCAATATGGCACTGAGGATAAAGTACTTCTAAATATCAACAGATAAATAAACAGTGTAAAAATAAAGTGACCAGGACAGACACACTCGTATTGCGCATATGCTAACGACCTTAGGCGGTCTGATATTCATACGGAGCTTTTTATCCTTGCAAGGACTTTTGTATTACTCTCGATACAGCCTAGGCAGAATGGGGAGATGTGTTTACACTAACATCTCCCTGTTCTTCAGCTCTGTGGCCTGATCGCGGGATACCAGCGCGCAACCACATGGCTCGCAAATTAAATAAATGTGTAGCGCTATCCAGGTGTGTTTCTGTTTCCCTTGAAGACTTAATTTCTGACAAAACTTGCATAGGGCGGGGTGAGTGATCTGACCTCACTGCTCATGTACGCCGTATGGCAGGATGGATACATTTTACAGGGTTATATGTATGGCCTTTTCTTTGATGAGATACATATAACATGAGCATTTCTGCCTAATATTTTGAGCGCTGGTGACATCCATAATTAGGGATCTCTGGATTTGGTAAAAGCATATGTTAATGGTGGTGGAGGTGAAGAAGTGTCCCCAATGATGGTTCACCAGGTTTTGGAAAAAGTAAGCAGTCACAAGAAGCCATTATTACATGTTATATAGTCTTAGCAGACTTTAACATAATATTTCACAATCATTGTGGTGAACTCAAGTTTAAAAGTAAAGCGGAGGTTCACCATAAATATACTCTTTCCCATGTGATCCAGCATACTGGCGCCAGCGCCAGTATGCTGTTTTTTTTTTTTTTTCCACTTACTGTGTAATCTTTAATTTAGATTTTTTTCCCCCGCGGTGGATGGCGCCTGTATAGCCACGTCACGGCTTCTGAAAATACCCGATTTAGGACTCGGGTATTTCCGGCACAATACGGCGCCTTCGCACAGACCTAGGAGCTGACTGCCCAGGCGCCGTATTTCTCCGAGTCCTATTTCGGCTTTTTTCGGAGGGCGTGACATGCCATAGCCATAGGACTCGGAGAAATACGGCGCCTGCGCAGTCAGCTCCTAGGTCTGTGTGCAGGTGCCGCATAGCGCCGGAAATACCCGAGTCCCAAATCGGGTATTTTCGGAAGCCGTGACGTGGCTATACAGGCGCCATCCACCGCGGGGGAAATAAATCAAAATTAAAGATTACACAGTAAGTGGGGCATTTAAAAAAAAAAACAGCATACTGGCACTGACGCCAGTATGCTGGATCACATGGGAAAGACTATATTTAGGGTGAACCTCCTCTTTAAACAGAGTTACATAGCTACATAGTCGGTAAGGTTGAAAAAAGACACAAGTCCATCAGGTCCAACCTGTGTGTGTGCTTTTATGTTGATATTAAATTGTATATCCCTGTATGTTATGGACGTTTAGATGCCTATCTAATAGTTTTTTTTAACCTATTGATGATCCCCGCTGAAACTAATGCTTGTGGAAAATAATTCCACATCCTTACCTTACAATAAAGAACCTTCTAGGCAGTTTAAGGTTAAACCGCTTCTCTCCTAATTTTAGTGAATGATTGCATGCCTTATTAAATTACCTTTCGCAGAAACGTTTTATTCTTATTGTGGGGTCACCAGTTTGGTATCTGTACATTGAAATCATATCCCCTCTCAAGCACCTCTTCTCCAGAGAGAATAAGTTCACTGCTTGCAGTTATTCCTCATAGCTGAGATCCTCCCATCACATTATTAGTGTTGTTGCCCTTCTCTGGACCCTCTTCAGGGCAACACATATTGCTTTTCTTGATGTGGGAACACATTGGATGTAATTTGTAACTGATCTGTAACTGATCTGTATGGTTATTGGTTATTTTTTACTTTACTTACACTAAGGTATACGACAGCGCATGAGTGGTTTTTGTTTGGTATATTAAGATTATATATATATATATATATATATATATATATATATATATATATATACACACATATATACATATACATATTAGGACTTTGCACTGGGTTTGTTTTGCTTTCACTATTGCATGTGTATTATAGTCACTATTCTTAAAGGGATATCGCTACACACTTATTTACGTATAGAAGTTGCTTATTGCCCAAAGAAACCCCAGCAATCTCTTAAAGAATTCTAATTGAGAAAGGCTGCCTTAGATGATCTCACACTGTAGATTTACCTTAATGAGATTAGACACGGTGGGGTTGATTTACTAAGAGCAAATAGGCTGTTCACTTTGCAAGGGAACTTTCCCCAGAGTCTAGGGAATGAGATGAAGCTCTGTTGACTTCCATCTTCCAATAATGTAAAAGCAAAAAATGTGTTTTTATTTTCCTTGCATGTAATACAGTATTGTTTGCAAAGTTGAACTTCACCACACTCACTAAGTACTGTGGTGAATTCCCTTGTAAACTGCAACTACCCTGCAACGTGTACAGCCTATTTGTCTTTAGCAGAATAAAATATACATGTAAAGGAATTGCTATTATTTAGGGGAATTTAAGATAAAAAGTATATTTTTCCAGGTACTGCTTTGGCTCACTTAAAGTGGAGTTCCACCCATTTTTGTATGTTTGTCTGTGCTGCATGCCCTAATCTCATAGGGCCAGATTCAGAGAGCCGTAACTCCTGTCTAACTGGTGTTAGACTGGAGTACTTTCAAATTACGCGCGTTTTTTAGCTAGTCTGAAACCTCAAACCATGAATAGACGGCTGCGGGCTTCAATTCAACTGGATTACGTGTTTGTACGCCTTCGGATCTACGCTGCAATAAAATTGCGGCCACTGGGTGGACTTCCCGTCGTTTTCCGCGTCGGGGTATGCTAATGAGCTTTTTCAATCGCAATCTCTTACGGCATCACCGCGGGGACGGGCCTAATTTAAATGCTTCACGCCCCCTAACCGCGTATTTCGATTACGCGGCGAGAAATAGACTAAGCCGCCGTAGCGTACAGGCAAAAATCTACCAGAATTCGATGTAGAGCCTGGTAAAATACGGCAGCGTAGAATATTTCGATTACGCAGCGCAAATTTAAGTGTACCTGAATCTGGCCCATAGTGTTCAGAATGGACAATTTTTATTTATTTTGTTGCTTGTAAATACCTTTATTTTGTAGTCCTTCATTACTTCCTCCTCCTTATTAGCCTAGGCTATTAAGTCACATGGCTATTTGCAAGGGTTTCTGGGATAGGCATCATGTTTCCCAGTAGTCCTTGCAAACCTGACTGAAAAATATTACATTGCTTGTGCAGCACTGAGCATGTGTGAGATATGCAAAGCTGAAATCCAGGAAGTCATACAGTCTGGCTTCATAATTCCCACACTTAACCAGATGCCGACCGCCCACCGTCGTTATACGGCGGTACGGTGGCACTGCTGGGCGAGAGCACGTAGCTCTACGTCCTCTCTTTAGCGGCCGCTAGGGGGGCGCGTGCGCCGCCGGCGGTCCGCGCGCATGCCCCCGCTCGTCCCCCGAGTCCCGCGCACGTGCCCATTCGTTACAGAGCGGGGACCGGGAGCTTTGTGTCAGGGGGGGAAACGCTGATCTTCTGTTCATACAATGTATGAACAGAAGATCAGTGATTTCCCCTAGTGAGTCCCCCCATACAGTTAGAACACACCCAGAACACACCCAGGAACACACTTAACCCCTTCCCTGCCCCCTAGTGTTAACCCCTTCACTGCCAATGGCATTTTTATAGTAATCCAATAGCATTGATCGCTATAAAAATGCCAATGGTCCCAAAAATTTGTCAAAATTGTCCGATGTGTCCGCCATAATGTCTCGGTACTGAAAAAAAACGCTGATGCCATAAAACTACCCCTTTTTTTGTAAACCCTATAAATTTTGCGCAAACCAATCAATAAACGCTAATTGCAATTTTTTTTAACGAAAAATATGTAGAAGAATACGTATCGGCCTAAACTGAGGAAAAAAAAGTTTTTTTTTCATATTTTTTGGGGATATTTATTATAGCAAAATGTAAAAAAATATTGCTCTATTTTTGTTTATAGCGCAAAAAATAAAAACCGCAGAGATGATCAAATACCACCAAAAGAAAGCTCTATTTGTCGGAAAAAAAGGACGCCAATTTTGTTTGGGAGCCACATCGCACGACCGTGCAATTGTCAGTTAAAGCGACGCAGTGCCGAATCACAAAAAGTGCTCTGGTCTTTGACCAGCAATATGGTCCGGGGGGTTAAGTGGTTAAGATGGCCACGGTCTATTTCTAGATTATAATCTAAATGCTGTAACAACCTGATAAAACGGACCTTAGTTTACAGACTAACTTTACTAGAATACATTAAGCTTGTGTATTACAGGGGTATTTATATTTAAAAAGTGAAATTGTGGGTGGAACTCCCCTTTAACATTTCTTGATGTGTGTTAAATCATAGCAAATCTTCACCTTTTTGAGTTCAGGTCCCATTCAAACCCAGTATTGAGTTCCCATATTTAAAATATTGAGACTCAAGCACTGAAAACTAACATGTCAGCCCAGATCACACAGAAAAACAACATTAGATTCACAATTTATGTAACAGCATGGCTTTTTTGAATATGCTATCAATTACATGAATAGTTTAGTTATGATATAATTATGTCATTAGGGTTTTTCTAAAATTCAGACAATATATTCCTAGATTTGTTTGATCTTTAACCGCTGTATGAAATAACAAAATCTATTTTTTGGGGCTTGTAATTTATTAATCTGAAGCAAAACAGGTAGAAATCAGAAGCAAAGCATAATAACTGTAAATGGTTGCACAATATTGTATGTATGATTAACTACGACCTGTTCAAAACAATTTCTGAGTACATGCATTCTGAAAATTGAGACACGCAGACAGCTGAGAATAAAAAATCATGACAGACAAAGTACACATGGCACAATTTTTTTTAACTTTAACAGTTAGGCAGGTCATAGTTCTCCAGCATTGGTAAAATTCCAGCTTGTTCCAGAATTATTGACAAAGCATACTTATTCTTGTAGTCCCACGGCAGAAGATTGCCACAAATTGTAAATCAACGGTTCATTGTATCAAAACTGCAGACCAAGTCCAGTTTCATAAACACCACAGGTCAATTGCTTATATGCTAACCAAGCACAGAAGGTTCAATTTACTAAGATACTTTAGTTATTAAAAAAAATATATAAAGCCAACTTTTTTTTTTTAAATACTGGATAGAGTAGGAGTAAGTTTTGTCCCCTGATTTTTTTTATTTCTGTTTGTCTGTGCCCCTTGAGGGTGATTACACTTTGTTCCCTATCCCAGAGGGAAAGAAGTGGTAAGAGCAGATTATCAAGGCAGTTGTCACTATAAAATGTTTCTCCATTGGAGCATTACTGCACTCCTACTGCTCTTTGGCAACTCAAAAATGTTTCCCATTACTTTCTGTACTAAGACTGTTATGTAAAAGTGGTCACTTGGACCTATAGTGAAAGTGAATCTCCCCAGCGGGGTCACAGAAAGCAATTCACAGAAACATGCATCGGTAGTGAAAAACAAATTGTGCATCATGGACTAAAGTTTGATAAGGTCTTTGGTAAAGATGTAGGTCATTTACAAACCTCCCGAAGAATGGTTGAAAAACTCCCAAAGATAAGGTCCCCGGTCCTGGTCCCACCTGTTAATTATCATTCCCACCATCACAGGAGAGAGCTCCTAAATGCTGAACTTGCTCCTGTGATAGTGGGGGTGAGTAGCAACAGCTAAGATTCTCTTAGCAACATCGTAGCACCAAGGAAGGATGGGGGGATTCCATTTCTGGGAGTTTTTTTGGCTATGCATTAGAAGGTAAGTAAATAACCTACATCTATAGCAAGGGCATTACGTATTCAATTTTTTAATCAAAGCTGCACAGTTTGTTTTTATCCACAGGTGCCCCCTACCTGCATAGGCAGTTATTTTGGTAAATGTGAACTTACCCTTTAACCCTTCCATATTCCTTACACAACGTTACATATAGTTTAACCACTACCTGACAGCCGTACGACTTTGTACGGACGCAGGGTGGTTCTACTCCTCTTGGAGGCCGTGTTTTTACCTCCTCCAGGCCGTGTTTTTACCTCCTCCAGGCCACTGGGTGGCGCACGAGCACCGCCATCGGCGGCGCGCGTGTGCCCGCCGCATCGCTGATATGCCGATGCGCATGCCTGGCGGCCGCGATGTGCGCCTGTCACTCGCGATCGGCGGCTACAGGGACAAGACGTGGATCTGTGTGTGTAAACAGTAGTAAAAAAATAATAATAATATTAATTCTGTCCCCTATTTTGTAAGCGCAATAACTTTTTCCATTTTTTTTTATTTTTACCAAAAATATGTAGAAGAATACGTATCGCCTAGACTAAGAAAAAAACTTTTTTTTTTTTTTTTTTTTTTAATTGGGCTATTTATTATCCACTTAAGACCCGGACACTTACGCTGCTAAATGACCCAAGGTGTTTTTACAATTCGGCGCTGCGTCGCTTTAACAGACAATTGCGCGGTCGTGCGACGTGGCTCCCAAACAAAATTTGCGTCCTTTTCTTCCCACAAATAGAGCTTTCTTTCGGTGGTATTTGATTGCCTCTGCGATTTTTATTTTTTGCGCTATAAACTAAAATAGAGCGACAATTTTGAAAAAAATCACTATTTTTTTACTATTTGTTATAAAAAAAATCAAATAAACTAAATTTTAGTAAAACATTTAGGCCAAAATTTATTTAGCCACATGTCTTTAGTAAGAAAAAAAATTGTAATAAAAAAAATAGCTACCTAGCGGGAACAGCGACACTAATACAGCGATCAGAAAAATGATCGCTTAGTGACGCTGGCAATAGGGAGTGAAAGGGTTAACTAGGGCGGTGATCAGGGGGTTAAAACTTTATTAGGGGGGGTGGGGGGGCTATCCTGAACCTAACACTAACTGTTTTTTACAGTGCCTGTCACACTGACACTAAATGCAGTGATTAAATCACTGCATTCAGTAACACTGTGACAGGGGGGTGGGGGGGGGCGATCACAAGGGGTTAATATGCCTATGTGAGTGTGTGTCAGTGTTGTGTTGGTGCACACTTACTTGGCATGTCTTCTCTCATCAGCAGCGCTGGGAAACAGCGCTGCGATGAGAGAAATGATCATTTCCTCCTTCCTGTGTAAACACAGGAGGAGGAAGTGACAGGCTGGGAGCGCGCTCCCATTGGCTGGGAGCGATCGCGGGGGGGGCGGAAAACACGGACATCCGCCCGCTCGTCGGCGATCGCTCCCAGAGCCAGGGGGACCGCCGCACGCCGCGGAGGGGGTCCCGATGGGACCCCCGAACCGCACTAAGGCGAGGACGTAAATTTACGCCCTTGTGCCTGTACGAGCCATGTTGTGGACGTACATAGGCGTGCGGGGGTCCTTAACTGGTTATAGCAACAAGTAAACATTTTATTTATTTTTTTCAAAATTGTCGCTCTATTTTTGTTTATAGCGCAAAAAATAAAAACCGCAGAGGTGATCAAATACCACCAAAAGAAAGCTCTATTTGTGGGGGAAAATGTCAATTTTGTTTGGAAACCACTTTGCACGTCCGCGCAATTGTCAGTTAAAGCGATGCAGTGCCAGAAGCTGAAATTTCACCTGGTCAAGAAGGGGGTATACGTGCCCAGTAAGGAAGTGGTTAAATCTATTCAGAATTTTACCTTGTGATAACGTTTCTTGAAAATGTTTAGTTTACAAACATAATGATCACATATGAATGAAATGTATTTGTTGTCCTGCATCTGTTGGAAATGAATCGGTGAAAGCTTCTATTTCTAATTAATCTAATATTTTAACTCATAATACTTAATATAACCTAACCATGGTAGGATTTCCATCTGTGGATCCCTTAGGCACACAGAATTTGGTGTATATATAAATATGTGTAAACACTCATATGTTCAAATGAAACATAATACAAAAACAAAAAAAGTCCACAAACATATATAAAGTGCACTTGTGCATCAGTGCAAACACTGTGAAGTGAAAAACACCAGGTAAAAGCAGCAAGAAACAAACCATTCACAGTTCCAGCATGTAGACTGACTTGATGATAGAGAGCACCTGTTATATGGTCAGCACTTCACCATACCTCCCATCCACAGTCCAATACTGCCACTTGCTGATTCAGAAAGCCAGCTCATAGAGAGGGGAGAGAAAAAAACTAAGAAAAAAACTCATAGTGTAGTATGGCCAAGAAAAAACAGAGATGGTGGACTGATTAGAGAAACCACACTCACAAATCCTTTACACATATACAGCCTGTAGATACAGCTCAGTGTGGTGATCTCCTCATGCGGATGTTTTTCCGTTGATCGCGTCACTTCAGCTTCTCCCCCACTAGTATCGTCACTGGTCATGTGACTTAGTCATGGGTAGCCATGTGACACAGACAGCTGAGCTTTTATCTTACCAGCTGCGAGTCTGTGGTCATATTTTCTTTTGCTGCCTATAAGCAAAGGCACCTTGAGCCTCCTTTAAAAAACATTTTTACTTTTTTTTTTTTTTTTTTTTTCCTCAAAGATTTTTATTTCGTTTTCAAAGGTAATACAGAGTACAAATAAATTGCAGACGTCGTGCAATGACGTTGAGGAATCAAATCAGAAGAAATACATTAGTAAAGTGAAAGTATTCTTAAAAAAGGTGTCAGGTAATACATCGTAGCGTATTGGGCACAGTGGACTTTAGATAGACGTTGTTACCTGCCCTCTGATGTGGCACCCCTTATGGGAACTCTAGTGGCACACGAGAGGATAGGTGATGTAAAACAAGGGTCCACTGTGCGTCATTGTTGGACCTTAACATAACTGGTACGGTACATTGTCCAAAAAGGAATCAGTAAACAGGAGATAATACTGTGAACAACATGGGTACTGCTCATTCAAGAAAAGTGGTAGAAGAGTGCGGTGCCCTATCGTTGTATGGTGGGTACAGTCTCTGTCCAGTCGATCCAGGGCTGCCAGAGGGCCCTAGTTTTGAGAGAGCGGCCGGTGCTGGCTGCCGTGACTGTCTCGTAGCTAAAGTGCAATGTCACAATTTCTATCACCTGTGTCACGGTAAGGATCGTGTCCGATTTCCAATGTCTCGCAATGTTAAGTCTGGCTGCCAGGAGAATATGTGTGGTTAAATGTCTCGCAGGATAGGGGATTTCGTCTATGGTTAGATTGAGAATCGCTAGGGCAGGTGATTTGGGTACCTTGACGTTGGTCACATCGGAAATTAGTTGGAAAATATCAGTCCAGTAGTTGGTGATATCAGGACATTTCCAGAAGATGTGAAACAGGTCCCCTTTGGAGATTTTGCATCTCCAACAGGTGTTGGGATAGTTATCGCTGAATGAAGCTAACTTTGAGGGGGTGAGATACCACCTGAGGGAAATTTTCTGAGTTAGTTCCCAGAGGGCCGAGGATTTAGTGGCCTTGTAGGCAGATTTAAAGGCATATTGCCATTGGTTTTCCGTAAAGGTGTGTGAAAGGTCAGATTCCCATTTGAGGTGAGGGATCAGTTTGGAGAAGGTGGATTTGGCGTGTAAGACGTTGTAGAAATGAGATATGCCCTTAATTTTTGAGTCGGGATCAGTGAGATAATCCCACGTTTTGAATGGGATACAGTAAAGGGTAGTAGGCATGGTGTTTAAACAGTGACATATTCTGAGATGGGTAAAGCAGTCGAAGTCTGGGAGGTCATATTCTGTCTGTAGCTGGACGAAAGGTTTGGGGCGGTCTTCATGCAACAGATCTTGGAGATGGTGGATCCCTTTGAGGGACCACCTTGTAAGTGGCAAGTCAGGTAGAAGGAAATGCAGGGATTCCAAGGGAATGGGGGGTTGATATGCTGTAGGGTCAGACGTGTGTAAGGAGACCAGCTTTCCCCATGCTTGAGCTGATGCTTTAACAGGCGGCGGCAAGGATGGTGGAACCTGTGTGCCTAAAGGGGTGCTTAGAAGCCAGTTTATTAGATTGGGTTTAGCAAGTGAGTGGTTTTCTATTTGGCCCCAGGTTGGATTCCTGTGTGGTTGGAACCACCCGGGTAGTTGAGCTAAAATGGCTGCTGTGTGGTAGTCTCTGAAGTCTATCGACCCCGTGCCCCCTATGAACTTGTGTTTGACCAGTGTCGAGTGGGCGCACCTGGGTTTCTTCCCGTTCCATAGGAATTTGTTATACAGTGTTTGGAGAGATTGGAAGAAAGAGGCAGGAAGAGGTATGGGGAGGGTCCTAAATAAATATAAAATTTGGGGTAGGCACATCATTTTGAAGGCTGCCAGCCTTCCTGACCAAGAAAGCTCCTGTTTCGCTATAGATTGGGAGGTCTTTTGGACGGTTTGTAGAAGTGGGAGAAAGTTGCAGGAGTAGAGGTTTTTAAGTGTTCTCGGTAATTGGGTGCCTAAGTACGAGATGTCTTTGTGAGCCCATGCGAATGGGTGTTGGAGTTGGAGGAGATTTCTCGTTGTGGCATCAATGTTAATGTCTAGTATGAACGACTTAGTTGTGTTCACTTTGTAGTAGGATACCGAGCTGAACCTTTGCAATAACTTTTGTATTTCCGCTAGGGAGGAGGTGGGGTTAGTGAGGATAAGGATAATATCATCCGCGAATAAGCTAATTTTGTGTGAGTGGGAGCCAATTTGGAGGCCTGAGATGGTGCTACAAGAGCGGACATGGGCAGCCAGGGGTTCCATGAGCATGTTGAAGATCAGTGGGGATAGGGGACACCCCTGGCGTGTGCCATTCGTTATGGGGAAAGGGCAGGAGAGCATGCCTTCAGTAAATACTTGGGCCGTAGGGTTGGTGTATAGTGCTAAGATGGCGTTTCGGATTAGGCCCTTGAAGCCAAATTTATGGAGGACAGCTTCAAGGTACGTCCAGTGAACCCTGTCGAACGCCTTCTCTGCATCCAAAGATAGGAGCAGAGAAGGCGTTCCGGTGGATTCCGCGTGGTGGATCAGATTAAGCATTCTCCTGGTAGCATCGGATGCTTGCCTGCCTTTCGTAAATCCTGTTTGGTCCTTGTGAATGAGGTCTGGCATGATTGCAATCAGTCGTGTGGCTATGGTCTTGGCATAAATTTTAAGGTCAAGGTTGAGGAGGGAAATTGGGCGGAAATTTTGAGGAACATTTGGGTCCTTTCCTGGTTTCGGCAGGGTTATGATCAGTGCCTTTAGATATTCAGTCGGAAAAGAGGCCGAAGAGGCAGCATTATTGAACACAGTGGTAAGGTGAGGTACAAGGTCGGAGGAGAATTGTTTGTAGTATTCTCCTGTCAGACCGTCCGGGCCAGGTGCTTTACCACTGGGCAGGGAGTCTATTGCTCTACTAACTTCTAGTGTAGTGATCGGAGCATTGAGCATTTCTAGATGTTGTACAGTCAAGGAAGGGAGATCAACGGTCTGGAGAAAGTGGTCAATGTCTGTTTGTGTGGGTTGCGTGGTGTTGGGGTCTCGCTTCAGATTATATAGGTCACCATAATAAGTACTGAACGCGTCAGCTATGTCCTGTGGGTTTGTCAGGGAGAGGTTTGTGTGGGGGTGGAGGAGCTGATGTATCTTAGTTTTGGTCCGCCTGCCTTTTATGCGTTGTGCCAATTTCTTCCCTGCTTTGTTAGAGGTAGAGTATGAGGACGCTTTGAGTTTCCTCTGGAGGAACTCGTAGGAATGGAGGAGCAATGTTTTTAATTCATGTCTAAGTGACAGTAGGAGCTTCGTCTGCGTGTCTGTGGGGTTAGTCTTGTGGGACGTCTCTAATGTCGCTATCTGAGCTGTCAAGTTGTCTATACGTTGCACTCTCTCTTTCTTATGGCGCGAGCTCAGGGATAGTAACTGTCCCCGCATGTACGCTTTGTGGGCACTCCACACCACCGCAGGGTCAGACACGGAGCCAGTGTTTATTTGGAAAAAGTCAGTGATCTGTTCACGGATCACTGGCGCGTGTTTGTCACTTTGGAGTAGGTAGTTGTTAGCCCTCCAAAGGAATGTGTTTCGTTGCATGTTGGAATCTTCAATTGATATTGAAATTGGGGCGTGGTCTGACCATGTTGTGGTGTGGATCTTAGACATGTATACCTTCTGCAAAAGCCATTTGTCAGACAGAAAAAGGTCTATTCTAGAATATGTGCGGTGTCTGGAAGAAAAAAAGGTGAAGTCCTTCTCAGAGCCATGTTGACAGCGCCAAATATCGTACAGGTCAAATTTTAAAAGGAAAGCCTTAAGAGGCGATTCTCGCCTCTTTGCTGTAGAGGAGGAGTCTAAAAGAATATCCGGGACTAGGTTGAAGTCTCCGCATACTATCAGTTGTCCTTTTTGAACAGATTTCACGGTGGTAAGCACTTTGCGGAAGAACTTCAATTGACGTAAGTTGGGGGCATAAACATTCACGAGGGTGTAGGTGATTTGGTTGATGTCAAAAACTAAAATCAGAAAGCGCCCATCTGGGTCCGCAATGGATGCCGATAAGTGGAAATCTAAAGATTCCTTAATTGCAATCATAACACCTCTGGACTTGGAGATGTGGGGGGCATGGAAGACGTGTGGGAACTGACGATGGGAACAGAGGTGTAGATCAGGTGGTGTCAGATGCGTTTCCTGAATGCACACTATGTCACTGTGGAGAGTCTTAGCGGTTTTCCATAGTGAGTGGCGTTTGGCCGGGTGGTTTAGGCCATTCGCGTTCAGCGATAGAATTGAGAATGGCATTTCGTGTTCGGTAGATTGGGGTGCGATGTGAGATAACACTTACAGTTCTGTGACGGTAATTGATCTGTTGAGGTCCTGGCAGCAGAAACAGTCTCGATAAGGTGCAATCCAGAAGTCCAGGATCAAGCGGAGCAACGACTGTAGGCAGAGCAGTATTGTAGGTTTAGCTATAACAGGAAAAAGGTAAAAATACAAAAAAAAGAAAAAGAAAAAATACAAGAGCAAAAAAAAAGTCAACAACTTGTGGAGGGAGGTGAAAACACTTCTATATCCTCCAAGTGGGGGTATTAAACAGTTAGTAATCCGGGAGAGTAAAGAAACAAAGGTGACAGGCGTCAGGGTCCAGGGGAACTGAGGTACTGTTGATTGGCCGCTTCTTGTGGTAGCATTTACGCCTCTCAAATGTGACTGGAATCCAGGTTGTTACGGGTGGTAGGCACTCTCTTTCCAAGCTGGGCAGCCTGGGGTGGTTCCACCAGTATCCCCCAGTTGTGGAGAAGATGTAGACCTTTAGTTAGCTCAGTGATTATGTGGGTCTGACCATTTCTCACTATAAGGAGGGTAGCCGGGTATCTCCACTTATATTGCACTTTGTGGTTTTGCAGAGCTTTAGTGACTGGGCTCAGTTGCCTGCGGAGCTGAAGGGTGTATTTGGAAAGATCTGGATAAAATTGTATGCCAGCAAAGGGCGCAGGGAGGGGGGATTTAGCTTTGACCCCCATCATTAAACGTTCCTTAATGTGGTAAAAGTGTACCCTCATCAGGACATCTCTCGGGACAGATGCGGCCAAGTGGGATGGTTTGGCTATTCTGTGGATCCTATCGATGATCACCTCCTGCGGGGATGCGTCGGGCACAATAAGGTGTATTAGCTTCATGGCATATTGTGGTAGGTCCCCAGGTGCAACGTTTTCAGGCACCCCTCTCAATTTAACGTTATTTCTGCGGGACCTGTCCTCCAAATCGGCCAGCTTGGCGCGCATCCATGACTGTTCGTCTTTGAGGTCCCCAAAGTGATCAATTACCTCATTCACTTTGGCTGTGCATTCTGTAATGCCCTCCTCAACATTGACTACTCTGGCGTCCAGGGCCTGTACATCAGAGGTAATCTTGGTAAATAGAGATGCAAGGTCAGTCATGAGGGATGTCTGCAGTGACATTAGCATGTCTTTTAGGGTAGTATCTAGTACTGGTTGGCCTGCTGTGGGGAAGGAGGCCATGGAGGAGTGCAAGGCCTTGCTGGACAGGAGTGGGCCCAAAGCCGGGGCCTCGATTTGCTGCCGCGGCGTCCGCTGCGGCAGCGCGTCCATCCTCATTTTAGATTTGGCAGGGCTGGAGGGGAACATATCACCCTCCTGTGGGTCAGGGAGCTGGTCTGAGGTACCTGCTTTGTGGCGATCTTCCGATCGATCGTCTGGGAGGTCCGTGTAGGAGCCGCGCTGTGCGGCCTGGTCAGCGCCATTTTGTGTGACACCCTGCCTCTCCGCCGGCTTGTAGGCGAATTCGGTCAGTTTGAGAGGCTGGTGTTCCGTGTTCCTCTTCCTGGAGGAGCTCATCGTGTGCCCTGGATTCTATGGAGCTAGGTTGGGCGGATATAGTGGCGGTTGTGCGGCAATGGCGCGATTTAGTGTCCCCTGGCTGACGAGCTGCAGAGCTAGGCGTCCATCTCCTTCTCCAGCCGGACACGCCCCCCCCACATTTTTACTTTTTAAAGGAAGCTCAGGTGGCCTTCTGTGAATTTTTTTTGTAAATTGGGTTTTGCATACATTTCTATGGAATGCAAAAGCCATCGATTTTGTAAAATACTTCAAGCAAAAGCACATGAGGTTTTTGCACTGTAATGTACATAACACACCCAAGACAGCATCCCTGAACTGAATTCAATATATTTATGTTCGATTAGGATTGAACTTTGGTATAATGTATTATATATACATTTTTCTGCCTGGGTGAGAAGGAGCAAGGTTACGAGTTGTGTTAATATGAATCACATTTATGCCCTCACTGTAATAATCTGGCACTGAAAAGCTCCCTTGCCAAGCTCTTCCTTTCCAGTCCTCCTTCAGTTTGTTGCTCTTATGCTATTAGAGACATGAGATTTCCTACTGTTCAATGAGAAATGTATGAGAAATCTCCTGACATCCCAGACCCATATGTAAAAAAAAGCAGTAGAAAAAAGGGGATTAATTGACCAAAAAATTGATAATAGATAAATAATAAGAATTCATCCAACAGGAGTCATTCAGATGTAAGACTTGTGAATGAAAAACATAGAACTGATTTAAAATAAGGCTAGACACTGTCCATAGACATGAAAAAGATCATCTTTTGCTTTAGCCAATTTAATTTAAATAATTAATAATCTAACAAAGTGCAAGACACCTCACTGGCAACCATGTTAAGTAGGAAAAGAGAATATATAGCTTGACCACTTTTTATACTGTAATGCCGCGTACACACGACCGTTTTTCGCAATGTGAAAAATTACTTTTTTTTTAATGTCATTAAAAACTATCGTGTGTGGGCTCCCGAGCATTTTTCACAACGTTAAAAATGGAACATGCTCTAAATGTTTGCGTTGTTTTTAACGCTGTTGTTTTTAACGTTGTAAAAAATGGTCGTGTGTGGGCTTTAACAACATGAAGCAAGTTAAGAGACAGGAGCGCTCGTTCTGGTAAAACTAGCGTTCGTAATGGAGATAGCACAATCATCACGCTGTAACAGACTGAAAAGCGCAAATCGTCTCTCTCACCAAAGTTTTACGAACACAAAATCAGCTAAAACAGCAGCCCCAAGGGTGGCGCCATCTGAATGGAACTTCCTCTTTATAGTGCCATCGTACGTGTTGTACGTCACCGCGCTTTACTAGAGCATTTTTTTTTGCGATGGTATGTGCCCTTTTTTTCTAGACCATTAAAAATGTCCGTGTGTACGCGGCATAAAACTCTGGAGGAGGAAGCTTGTCTTCCAATCTTCCCTACACATTTACTCAAACATGTATGCTTGGGTGAGGTTATCATTCATGTTTAGCGGTCTCTGCTGATGTATCACTATTAATCAGGGCTAGGGTGGGGACCGAACTAAATGCAGTCATAAAAATGCTGTGAAAAAGTATTTGCCCTTTCCTGATTTTTATTTTTATTTTGCATATTTGTCACACTTTTCAGATCATCAAACACATTTTAATATCACACATAGATAACCCAAGTAAATACAAAATGCAGTTTTTAAATGATAATTTCATTTATGAAGAAAAAAAAATGTTCAAACCTGCCTGGCCCTATGTTAAAAAGTATTCTTCCCCCTTGCTAAATCATGAATGAACTGTAATTAATACAACAATTTGGAAGGCCGAGTTAAATTTCACTTGCCACACCCATGCCTGATTACTGCAAGACCTGTAGAATCAATAAATTACTTAAATAGAAGCTGTCTAACAAAGTGAAGCACGCTAAAAGATCTTAAAAAGCAACACATTAAAGAAATCCAAGAACAGATTAGAAAAAAAGTAACATACATGTATCAGTCTGGAAAGGGTTACAAAGCCATTTCTAAGGCTTTGGAACTTCAGTGAACCACAGGGAGAGCCATTATCCCCAAATGAAGATAACTTGGAACTCCCCAGGAGTGGCCGGCCAACCAAAATTACAAGAGCACAACAACGACTCATCCAGGAGGTCATAAAAGAACTCAGAACAGCATCTAAAGCACTGCAGGCCTCATTTGCCTCAGGTAAGATCAGTGTTCATGATTCAACAATAAGAAAGAGACTGGGCAAAATTGGCATCCATGGGAGAGTTCCAAGGTCAAAGCCACTGCTGACTGAAAAGAACACAAAGGCTCTTCTCACATTTGCCAAAATAATCTTGATTATCCCCAAGACTTTTGGGAAAATATTCTGTGGACTGGTGAGACAAAAGTTGAACTTTTTGGAAGGTGTGTTTCCCATCTGGCATAACACTAATACATAATTTAATAACAAGAACATCATACCAACAGTCAGACATGGTGGTGGTAGCGTGAGTGTTTTGCAGCTTCAGGACCTGGATGACTTACCATAATTGATGGAACCATGAATTCTGAGGTCTACTAGAAAATCCTGAAGGAGAATGTCTGACTTCACGACTTCTTTTTCTTTAACATTCAATTTATTTATTTTTTATTAGAACATAAAATAACAAGTAAAGACTATAAGAAAAGTATAACAGGATTCACACTATTACAGTTACATAGTATAGCGAATGCATTTTTGATAAATACATTAAGTCAGTATAATAATCGTGGATAATCCTTCAAATTCATATCTTTAAATTGAGTTTCTAGCTAGTAAACCTCCAAGAATAAACCTTTTCACCCCTAGGGGAGCAAACCTGTAAACAGGTCTATTCTAACATGAATAAAGAGAGAACAGGATGTCCTTAAGTAAATCATTGTATTCTAGCGAGTCAAACCAAATCAATCAGGAAATGAAATCATTACAAGTCTTTGCAAGGAATAAGTGCTACCAACAGGCTACCTACTGGTAGTTAAGAATGAGCGTACAAGTCTTTTAGTGCTGTAGATGCTTTAGGATGCATTATCCATACATGATCCATACATGCCAGTGCTTCTTAACCACTTGCTTACTGGGCACATAAACCCCCTTCGTGCCCAGGCGAAATTTCAGCTTCCGACACTGCGTCGCTTTAACTGACAATTGCGCGGTAGTGCGACGTGGCACCCAAACAAAATTGGCGTCCCTTTTTTCCCCACAAATAGAGCTTTCTTTTGGTGGTATTTGATCGCCCGTGCGGTTTTTATTTTTTGCGTTATAATGAAAAAAAGAGCGACAATTTAAAAATATATATATATTTTTTACTTGTTGCTATAATAAATATCCCATTTTTTTTTTTTTTTTTATATTTTTTTTTCTCAGTTAAGGCCGATACGTATTCTTCTACGTATTTTTGTAAAAAAAAAAAAAAAAAAATCACAATAAGTGACTGCTTTGCGCAAAAGTTATAGCACCTACAAAATAGGGGACATAATTATGATTTTTTTTTTTATATTTTTTTTTTACTAGTAATGGCGGCGATCTGCGATTTTTATTGGGACTGCGATATTGCGACGGACACATCGGACACTTTTGACACATTTTTGGCGCCATTCACATTTATACAGCGACCAGTGCTATAAAAATGCACTAATTACTGTATAAATGTGACTGGCATTGAAGGGGTTAACACTAGGGGGTGAGGAAGGGGTTAAATGTATTGCCTGGGTGTGTTCTAACTGTATGGGGGGAGGGGGGTGACTGGGGGAGGTGACCGATGCTGTCTCCCTATGTACAAGAGAAACAGCATCTGTCACCTCACTGACAGGACGTGAAGCTCTGTGTTTACACTCAGAGCTCCACGTCCCTGCTGTCTCACCGACGATCGCGTGTACCTGACGGACATCGCGGCCGCCGGGTACACGCATCGTATCCTCGGTGATGCGTCGGGACTGTTTTTCCCCGCCGCGCGCCACCCTGTGGCGCGCGCGGGGAATTACAAGCAAATCACGTCCAAAGACGTGACCCCGGCGCCTCAGGTCCGCGCTGTTCACGTCTTTGGACGTGATGCGGGTTTGAAGTGGTTAAAGTGAATTAAGTTATACATTTTAAGTGCTAACAGTGATTCGTAGTATGCCTGGGTGTTAACTCTAAGGTGGCGTACACGCGACCGGTTTTCTCGGCAGAATTCAGCAAGAAGCTCAATGGGAGACGTATTCTGCCGAGGAAACCAGTCGTGTGTACACTTTTCGCCGAGCAACCCGTCGAGGAACTTGTCGAGCCAAAAAGAGAGCAGGTTCTCTATTTCCTCGTTGTTCAATGGGAAAATTTGGCTCAACAAGCTTTTTGACTGCCGAACTAGGAACTCGACGGTCAGAACGATGAGTTTCGCCCGACGAGTTTCTCGGTCATGTGTACGCTGCCTAAGAATAACATCACACAGGTTAGGGGCCTCAATTAATTTCATCAGTTCATGACTTCAAGCTCAAGTGCACTTGGGTTATGCAGCAGGACAATGATCCGAAAACACACCAGCAAGTCCAACTCTGAATGGCTCAATAAAAAACAAAATTAAGGTTTTGGAGTAACTTAGTAAAAGCCCAGACTTAAATCCAATTGAGATGCTGTATCAAGACCTTTTACGGGCCATTTATGCTGGAAAACCCTAATGTGGCTGAATGAAAGCAATTCTGCAAAGAAGAGTCGGCCAAAATGTCTCCACAGCGATGTGAAAGACTCATTACCAGTTATCCCAAATGCTTGATTGCAGTTGTTGTTGCCAAGGGTGGCACAATCAGGTTTAGGGGGGCAATTACTTTTTCACATAGGGCAAGGCAGGTTTGGACAGCTTGTTTCCCTTAATAGATGAAATCATCATTTAAAAACTGTACTTTGTATTTACTTGGGTCATCTTTGTGTAATATTAACAATTGTTTGATGATCTGAATCATTTAAGTGTGACAAATAAGCAAAAAAAAAAATTTAAATCAGGTACGGGGCAAATACTTTTTCACAGCACTGTAGCTTAAACAATTAAAACTCTTGATTGTAACCATCAAATTATGTATCATTTTTATGTCACATGGTACATGAGGCTCATAGTTGAAGTCTTGCCCTGTAAAATGTAAGCTTCTACTGCCTTTGTAAAAGTATACACAGCAGGGAGGCATGGTCTGGCAATGGAGGAGAGCAGATGATGAACCCGAAGCTCTGCAAGGATTGCGCCGGAGAACAGCCCGGAATTATAAGCTGCTTTGACCCTCTCTCATGCCAGGAGACCGGAGCCTGCCAACACACTGCTGGGGATGCCAGAAGATATTACCCACTATTTTCTTCTGTTGGCTCTACCTCCTAAAAGAGGACCCTACAACTACAGGTGTCTGATCAGGGTGATGCCGCAGCAGCTACATTGCGGCCAGACACCCCAATACTGACACCAGTGTTCCCCCAGGCGGATTCCCAGATCAAGACTGCTAACACACAGGGCATTGATGGATTCACTGAGTTTGCCATCTGGGAATCATGGCAGACTTCCCCACTAAGTATGATCTGCAGGCCTTGGCCACCTCTATAATAAATGCTCTCTCTAAGGATTTGCAGGACATCCGCAAGCAAGTGGATACTCTGGAGGAGCGGGTGACAGATGTGGAGGAAGCCTCTACCTCCATGGATACTCATCTTACTGCGCTAGAGGCTGATTAGCAGGCATGTCACCACCAAGTCATAGATGTCCAGATGTGGCTAGACGATGGCAAAAACCACAATCGGTGGAACAACTTGCGCCTGAGGGGGATTCCAGAGGCCACCATGGGAAGCTTCTGGCCCTACACCGTGATGTTCTTTGCAGGGTTCACTTTTTCACCATTAAAGAGGAAATTCGGACTTCCGGTTCCGGCGCCGCATGGAGTAGCTGACCTCCTCATCAGCTCCCGCAGCACGACCCAAAATCGGCCTATAAAACCAGCCTGAGAAGACATCCGAGCCTCTCTCCACCTCTGGGCACTCTACACAGCACCCATGGACCGCTTCCTAGAAAAATCGAGCGCCCAGACGCTCACGGCGCAGATGGCTCACCCGCCGCCGGCGCAGCCACAAATCGAGGCCCCGGTCTCGGCCTACGCCGCGCTGCATTCATCCGCGCCGGGGGCGGACATGGAGGTAAGCGGTGAGACCTCTCCCCCCCCTCCTCCACACACATCCCTACCTCAGCTGGAGGGAGATAACTCCATTGACCGGATAGCCCAGGCTGTAGCAGCGTTGCTGTCACCCATGATTGCAGCATCAGTGGAGAAGGCCGTGAACGCCGGGATGGCGCAAATTAAGGCCCAGTTAGGGGAACATGGCACGAGGCTAAATGAGCTTGAACATCGCCTCTCTAATGCAGAAGAGGAGCTTTATCAAGCCCAGGCCACAGAGCATGCCCAGGACAAAACAAACCAGTACATCTTGCAGAAGCTGGATGATTTGGAGAATAGGGCCAGGAGAAGTAACCTGCGCTTCGTGGGAGTACTGTAGACACTACAGGCATCAGCCCTGACGGACTTCTGTGCCCGGCGTGTCCCAGAAGCCTTGGGCCTTTCGGGCCCATGCACGGTGGAAAGAGCTCACCGTATGGGGCTATTCAACTCGGAGAGAAAATCACCCTGTCCAATCATTGCCAAGTACCTCAGCTATGCAGACAAGTCCATTATCCTGCAATCATTCCGGCAATCCCGTCAACTTCAAATTGATGGCGTTAAAGTTTTAATCTTTGCTGACTACTCCATCGAGGTGTCAAAGAAGAGAAAAGCATTTCAACAGGTATGCACGGAACTTTTTAAACACCAAATTAAAATTTTCTTTGGCCTTCCCGGCAATTCTCCGCCTCAGAGCTCCTAATGGCGACCAACTGACCTTCCATGACCCTGTTGACGCAGAAGCGTTCCTTCGTTCGCGCTTTGCAAACCAGCACCACCAGCCACCCTCTAAAGCCCTTCCGATCAACCGTCCCATGGACCAGAGGAGCCCCCGCAAGGATTCCCCAAAAAGATTCAGGGGCTCTGAATTGGATTGCGCCCGGCTCATCACAAACTGACTCTGGCAGTAATACTTTTCCACTCGTTCTCTCCCCCTACTCATATCCCTCCCTGAGGGGACCCAAAGTGACCTGTCAGGTACTCCTCAGAGCTCGCTGCGTAGCAGTCTCCGTCCACCAAAGTGACCTACCCACAACGCCGGTTGCCTGCCGCACTACCACAGGTCCAGGTAGCTATGTCCGCTGAGGTGAACCTCTGATCTTTGAGCTCCTGGAATGTGAAGGGACTCAGATCACCCAATAAGAGGATGAAGGTTCTTAGACACCTGAAGAGGCACAAAGCAGACATTGCAATACTGCAGGAGACCCATCTAGCACAGTCTGACTTCCCACGCTTACATAAGCTATGGGTGGGCACGGTCCTTGGCTCAGAGGCTGTAGGCCGCAAGGCGGGCGTTATAATGCTTATACACAAAAACCTCCCCTGCACGATCATCGCAGTTAACTCGGACGCCCAAGGTAGGCTTCTCTCAGCACATCTTAAAATAGGCTCCAAGGAACTAGTCATCTCTAACGTTTATGCCCCTAACAGTCCCGGTAAAACCTTCTACAGCGAACTCTCCACCTGGCTTCTCCAAAACCCTCACCTCCCCCACTTGATTGGGGGTGACTTCAATGACACCCTCCACCAAGTGGATGACAGGTCCTCTCCGAAACACTCGAAACTCGCTCCAGAAGCTAGTCATCCCTCCCTTTTCGCGTCCACTATGGACTCCCTCCATCTCCATGACCTATGGCGCTTGTCACACCCTGCAGACAGGGAATTCACCTTTTACTCCAACCCACATGCCGTCTTTACCAGGATAGATTACCTTTTTGGATCGGACGACTTAATACCCATGATGTCGGACACCGACATCCTCGACATAGCTATATCGGATCATGCCCCGATAACGGTCTCACTTGACAATCTGGACCTCCCCCCTCACCCCAAAATCTGGCGCTTTCCCTCTTATCTACATAACCGCGCTGACTTCCAACAATTCATGGAAAAAGCGTGGCTAGAATACTCTGAGGCCAACGCCTCCCATGCAGAAAACCCGAACCTCTTCTGGGACGCCGGTAAAGCATTCCTCAGAGGCCAGATCATCTCCTATGCTTCTTCCTTTGAAAGAAATGCCATGTCCCAATACAAACTGGCCAGCTCCCGTCTGCACCTGGCACAAAGGGCCCTTCTCACCTCTGATTCCCCGCAAAACAGAGACGAATGGCACGCTGCCAAGAGATCATTTGATTCCTGGGCAGACACTCTAGAATCAGTCAAAAAGGCTACACTAGATGCCACCTTCCACAAGTTCGGCAATAAATCTGGCAAGCTACTAGCCAGGCTCTGTAAAGGCGCCTTCAAACCCACCCATATCACGTCCCTGAGAGACCCCAGCGGTAATGTTAACACAACCCCTCCGTCAATAAACGCTGCAATGCTACACTATTACTCGACCCTATATGCCCCTGACCCTATTGACAATCAAACAGCAAAAGCCTTTTTAGAAAACTTAGACATCCCCCAAATCACCCTCTCCCAACTGGAGGCCCTAAACGCCCCTATCTCTCCCGCCGAGATCTCTGACACCATTCGCTCACTTGCCCCATCTAAAGCCCCGGGTCCCGATGGCTTCACGGGCCAATTCTATAAGACCCTACGAACTTTACTGGAACCCACCCTTCTCTCAGTTTATAGCGGCGTGTGGTCCGGCGGCTCATACCTCCCCTCAGGAAATCAGGCTATCATCAAACTGCTGTCAAAAAAGGGGAAAGACCCCCTAGATCCTGGGTCATATAGACCCATTTCCTTACTGAACCTAGATGTTAAAATCTTGTCCAAAATAGTTGCCAATAGGCTCTTGGATATAATCCCCTCCCTCATCCATCCGGCACAATCGGGCTTCGTAAAAGGCAGAACGGCAACCCTGAACATCCGCAAAGTCATGCTAGCCCTAGAGCACGCTCGACAACACCCTATGGGAGACTTTGCCATCATGTCCCTCGATGCCGAGAAAGCCTTCGATAATGTAAGCTTTGAATGGCTCTCTCTATCGATGGCGAAATTAGGATTCTCCGGCCCCTTCTGCCACCTCGTCCACGCCATGTACGCTTCCCCCTCGGCGAAATTAGTAGCTGCGGGCCTCCTCTCGGAGGAATTCCGCCTCCATAAGGGGACACGGCAGGGCTGCCCTCTCTCCCCGCTCCTTTTCAACATAGCCTTAGAACCCCTATCCAGACACCTTATCCAAATTGCCCCTCTTCACGGCATACGAATTGGCCCGCACGAACTGCGCTCTTCCCTCTTCGCGGACGACGTCCTCATTTTTTCAGCCGACCCATCCGCCGACATGGTCACCATCAAGAAAATCTTCGATACGTTCCGTACCTGCTCGGGTCTCCGCATCAATTATGGCAAAAGCGAAATCCTCCCCCTAGGCTCACTACCCCCCCCCCTCGTGGACTCGCCAATCCATCTTCTCGGTCACCATGTCCCATATCACATATCTCGGCATCAAAATCGTCAAACTGCCCTCCTCCCTGTACCATCTTAACTATCCCCCTCTATTCTCAAAAATTTCTCAGGAACTGGTGAACTGGTTAAACCTGCCGCTCTCGCTCCTGGGGAGATGCCACCTGGTAAAGATGGTTAGCTTCGCCAGATTGCTTTACCCGATGCAGACTATCCCTCTGCTCCTCCGTCACAAAGACGTTAAAAACCTTGAATCGGCTGTTTCCAAATTTATCTGGCATGGCAAGAGACCCCGCATTGCTCTAAAAAAATTGTTTCTCCCCAGGCGCGAAGGTGGTGTTAATCTCCCGAACATTAGACTGTATAATATAGCATGTCTATTAAGAATTGGCTTAGATTGGATAGCACGATCCTCCCGATGCTCAAACTTCCCCCTTGAGTCTGCTATGGCGCACCCCCTTTCACTGGTGGCACTCCTCCACTGCAAATGGAAGTCTGTTTCCCCCGAATACCAGCATAACTTACTACTCAGGGACACGGTCATCGCATGGAGGGAAAGCAGGAAAAGCCTTGGTCTCTCCCCCTTCATGTCGAGGCATCTACCTATCCAAGGTAACCCCAGTTTTCAACCGGGACTGGACCACAGGCCCTTCAAAGTTTGGCAGGACAAAGGACTTACTCATTTTATCTCTCTATGTGATGCTGCGACCTTTTGCTTCTGTAGCCAATCTCTTTGCTCTGCCCCAATCTCACTTTCTTTACTATTGGCAATGTGTCCACTACCTACGTGCCACCTGCAACGAATACTGCAAGCGCTTCACCCCAAACTTCACTGACCAATTACTTCTAGATGGCACATACAAAATCTCAGACATCTACAAGCCACTGCTCAGTGAGGCGTCCCCCTCCCTGGCATACGCATCCTCATCAGCAGCCAACTGGGGAAAGGACTTTCCGGACGATAATCTGTTGCACAAACTATTCCAAGGCTACAACAAGACGCTACAACTGACCCCGAACGAAATATGGAGGGAAACCCAGTTAAAAATTCTCCACCGAGCTCACATCCCTTTCCTTCGATCCTCTCAGGACTCAAGCAGCGCAGAGTGCCCTCTGTGCCGACACCCCAGACCCTCCCTGGCACACCGTTTCTGGACCTGCTCTTTCATTTCAACGTTTTGGGACCAAGTGTTAGCCTACATATTTGAAATCACTTTACTTAAGCTACCCAAGGACCCTTTCCTCCTCATCTTCGGCTACTGGGACCCCCAGCTACTACGACGTTCACAGCGGGATGATACACCCACCCCCACCTCCAATATCCCTTCATATACCTCCAAAGATTGGCCTCTGCTATGCCTGCTTGTCGCACGAAGAGTCATTTTGAGAAACTGGACCTCCTCACGCCCCCCCTCTACTTCCCAAATTAAACGGGACATCCTCCTCCTCCCCTACAAGGAAAGAGCCACCACGGACTTCCGAAAAGACACTGCTAAGGAACGTTTTCTTTCCATCTGGCTACCCTTCATGCAAATGAACTTGTCCCATCAGGATTTGGAAACCTTTGAGCATCACTCATTCTCCTTCTCCAAATCCGCCCCTCCACCAACCCCAGCAGGAGTTATCCCCTCAGACACCCCCTCTACCACCTGATTGTGACTTTATACCTCTGCCGCCACCCCACCTCCCTCCTTATGTACTATATGGAACTAACTCCCTCGGTGCACCCCCCCCCTCCTCCCTTCACCCCCAAGTTTCTCTATCCTCCCCCCAATATTGCTCTGCTTGTTATATTGTACATGTAACTCCTCTGTTTGGAAAACCTCAATAAATATTTTTGAAAAAAAAAAAAAAGAGGAAATTCTGCTCCAAGTTTGGGCCAGAGGTCCCATTGATTTTGAGACAAACCCGGGCTATGCAGAGAAGCTATGTCCATTGCTACGTGAGTCGGATGCAACTTACCGCTGGGGTCAGCCTTTCCATCTCATTGTGCAGAAACAGGGGAGTTTTACCTGCGCACTCCTGACCAGCTACCTGCCTTATTCAGATTCCTAGATAAACCTGGGGTTGCAGTTGCCAACTGGCTTGACTTTCCGCTGTGCCCAGAGTCCTTCAATTGGTCTGCACCAAGACCGCAGCAGTTTCATTGCCCTCACTCCTTAGCCACTAATCGGAAGCCACATAGATCCACACAAGCTACCTCTAAACACTAACCTCACCAGTTTCCTCTTTTGTGGACTTGCCATACCCGGCTTGGCTTCATAACTAATTTTTCATGTAGTTACCCATGATACGTTGGCTAATTTCTTAATATAGGATGCCTTTTTTTGTCTCCCATAAAGATTACTCCATTCTCAGTCTTTCTTGTTGCTACCTGCGACAGCCCTGGGCTCTATATAGATCCCAATTCCCCTCCTTGGCCGCTGTTTTTTACAGGGCCCGGATGGTCTGTGGTTTTGTGAGTTGGAGGGGAAATTACCATAAATAACCTGCTGCATGTGTTCTGGGCCTGGGGATGTCGCGACCGGCTCGGGTCTTGGGATGTTTGCTTGCCCACTTGAAAGGGCATTCAGTGAACATGCAAGGGGATTAATGACTAGAGGGCAGCGGATGGATGCCTTTTCCCTCGTATTTTCGTGCCTGTTGAGCTGGATGGTTTTTGCCAATTCGGCGTACATCCCTCTATAGTGTCAGGGAATTTTTTTTCTCCCAACTTGTTTTTTCCCTTGTTGACTAAGATGTAGGACTTCCTAGGAGGGGTTATGGGATCCGTACCATAGCGTATAATGATTTTGGGCTCAACTTTCTGATCTCTGAAAGGTCTAACCAGTATACTATAAGCTATTTTTGTTCTAGGCTGATTTTATCCTTTTTGCCCAGTGCTGCCGGTCTGGATGCTGTGGGCAGTTGACTGTACCTCCACTCCTTGTCCTTGGTGCTGATGCCCTAGGACTGTATCTGGACCCCTGCCTGAGGCTCCAACCCTATTTCCCCAGTACTGTTATGATTGCTCTATATATTTTTTCTGTTTGTCGGCTGTTTTATATTTATGTTTAGATTAATATGTTATCTTAGCATACCCGATCCTTGCATCTCCATCTTTGACTGATCCTCAGCATAACTATCCACACCCTGTTAGGGCAGCTCCATGACTGAGTACCTTGGGTGCTCAGTTAGGGACCCAGTGTTACGTGCTTTATAGACTACTCCCACCCTCCCCTCTTGCTATCCTCCTCACTTCTCTCTTAATTTCCCTGCTTTTTCCCCTTTCCTCTCTCCTTACCTATATCTGGGGTCTCTGTTTCTCTTACTTTAAGGTCACCTTCCTCAATGTGCCAGGTCCAAATGTTCCAGAAATACAATCTCGGCTGCTAGCTGATCTGCGGAAATGTAAAGCCCAAATTGCTTTTTTTGCAAGAAACGCATTTTAAGAAGTAAAAACTGTCCCTAGATTGACCAATAGAGACTTCCCATTGGCGTACCACAGTCCCTCGCCTGTTACAAAATCCAAAGGGATAAGCATTCTGATTGCCAAGTTGGTGCCATGGTCTTTTGGTGAGGTGCGAATGGATGCTCAGGGCCACTTTCTCTTGCTTAAGGGAAAGATTCTGGATGTGCAGGTTACCTTTGGTAACATCTATTTCCCCAATATAGGTCAACTCAAGTTTCTGCAAGACCTTATCCCGGTGCTTCTGGCATTTTCGGAGGGGCTCCTGGTCTTCGGAGGGGATCTCAATTTTGCTATGGACCCATTTCTAGATGTGTCACATGGTTCCTCTCACCTTGCGTACTCTCGTTTGAAGCGCTTAAAATAAAACATGCAGCTTCTGCATCTAGTGGGCCCCTGGAGGTTACAGTATCCTCAAGAGTTAGATTACTCCTATTTTTCACTGCTCCATCATACTTACTCATGCATTGATTATCTTATGATCACAGAGATTTGCCTAGTGTTGAATCCGCCTGCATTGATGTCATCTCTTTTTTAGACCATGCCATGGTTGATAGCCTCCGTCCTTACGTCCCTTTACGATGGGCGCCCAATGTTATCAGCTATTTGGGAATTAACATTACATCAGACCCGCCTGCCATTTATCAAGCCAATTTTGATCCACTGCTTATGCGAGTGAGGGCTGATCTTTTAAACTGGCACACGCTTACCCTGACAGAGTTCGGACACTGTAATGCCCTGAAGATGACCTTACTACCTTAGATCCTGTACCTGATGCAGGCGCTCCCTATCCTTGCTCTTTTTTTTTTCAAATGCATAACCTCCCTATTTCATAAGTGTGTCTGGTCCCATTGAAAATCGCACTTCCAGCTTCAGCACCTCCATTTTCTTAAAAATGGGACTGCCTGATGTGAGGGCCTACTACAGGGTGACTCATCTCATAAGGTTGGTCGACTGGTACTGTCATGCCGAGGCTAAACACTGGGTGGCTATGAAAATTGGAGGATTCAGGCAGTACGGCAAAAGATTGGCCGTGGATTACCTTGCCACCCCATGTTGGGAAGCACCCTACAAGTATCTAGGGCAACATTCCATAGCACCTCAATCTCTCCTCTGCCCTCCCCTATGATCCCTATCCTTGGCAATCTAGAGTTTGAGCCTGGTCTCCAGAACCCCCAATTTCTCCAGTTGATGTCTGGCAGCCGTGCACATCTTTGGGATCTCTTGGAGTCAGATGTCAAACTTTCCCCAGCCACGTTTGCCTCCGCAGCTGACCTTCCCTTCGATGCCTGGAGTGGTCTCCATCTTTGACATTTTGAATGTTTGTGTCATAAGGGGGAACCAATTCATTGTGGCCTCTCTACCATCTATGTTGCCTTGACTCGGCCGGCACCTGACTTCTCTCCTACATTCCTCTCGCGCTGAGAGTCTGAGCTTGATATTCAGTTCTCAAAAGGAAAAAAAATCTTAATTTTTGCACAGAAATCCTCCATAGCCACTAAGGTGCAAGAAACTAGCTATAAGATCCTGATAAGATTGTATAGGGTACCTACGACCTTACACTGTATTTTCCCGCAAGTACCTGACACATGCTGGTGATGAAATGCTGAGACAGTTACACATTTTTTGGGACTGCTCAAAAATTAAACCATTCTGGCAAGAGGTGGCCTGCGCTATTAAACATCTGACTAATGATGATCTAGCTGACAATCCCACGGCATGCCTGTTGCACCTCACGCAACAGACCATTAAAAAATGCAAGACCTCTCTCACCATCTAGCTACTGAATGTGGCCAAAGCGTGTATTCCCTTGTGTTGGAGGTCTGTGAATCTGCCTTTGAGGTCTCTGTGGTTCTCTAAAATCAATGGGCCAGATTCACGTACATCGGTGCATTTTTGGACCGGCGTAGTGCAACTCCTTTAAGTTAGACCGGCTTAATTTCGAGGCGCAAGTACCGTATCCTTGTAGTATTTTCGGCCAAATTTGCACCGGTGCAATGTAAATTCCAAGGCGTAAGGCGGTGTAATTCAAAGTGGGAAGGACGTGGGCGTGTTCCATTGAAATGAGCCGTGACCCCATGCAAATGAAGGGCCGGCCAGACTGGGCATGTGCACATGAAGCAGACTATGGTCAGCACCTCTCTGAGCATGCTCAGAACTCGGCATGGCGCAATCAGTTAGATAGGAACTAGGCCCGTCAGACTTATTGAGCTATGCACAGTGCTTAAATAGACCGAGAGAAATGCCCTTCCATTGCAAAAGTACATCCAATTTTTTTCCCTTCCTGAAGCAAGGTGCTTTTATTCTGTGGTCTGTTGCTGTTTGGAGGTTTGTGTCGTGTCGTTGTGTATATATATATATATATATATATATATATATATAAAATATTAAATAAGATAATTATAATAATATTAAAATTTGTAAATTTATATTAGTTAAAAAAATATATATATATATATATATATATATATATATATATATATATTTATTATATTAATTATTATAAAATATATACTAAACAGAAAAAAATGTATATAAAATATATATTTACCCATTAGGGTGAAAAGAGCCACTGGCAAGGAAATGGAGTGTTGCCAGTACCTTGCCCAGTGGCGGTCGGCAGATCCTCTCCCGTGTAAGAACAGGGGTGTCCTCGCTATGGTGAATAAAGTAGCTGTAGGATCCCTATGTGGGGACCTAATATAAATATGGATAGTAGAAAGGGAAATGGCGCTGCTAAATTAATACCTTTGTCGGGTATATCCGTGGGGTGAGCCCAATGGTAATAGGCCCCCCTTTTGGCTGGAATTAGGGTGCAATTGGAGAGATACCCTGTGTTAATAGGAGGGTAGATATTGGTTCCTCAGCTTCTACTAATTTCAGTGAAATTGAGTAAAGGTGGATTAATTAGATCAGGAGCCTGTGCAGGCCAGCAGGCCCAAAGATTGCTAAAGTAAAATGATCCTATGCTGCTATAAGGATGCCAGTTGTGACCGATGCACCCTAAACCATATAAAACAAAGAAAAAAATGTGTCTCTAGAGTCTAATAGGTAGGAATCCCTACTAGTGTGGTTACTAGTGTAATCAACCACACTAGTAGGGATTCCTACCTATTAGACTCTAGAGACACATTTTTTTCTTTGTTTTATATGGTTTAGGGTGCATCGGTCACAACTGGCATCCTTATAGCAGCATAGGATCATTTTACTTTAGCAATCTTTGGGCCTGCTGGCCTGCACAGGCTCCTGACCTAATTAATCCACCTTTACTCAATTTCACTGAAATTAGTGGAAGCTGAGGAACCAACATCTACCCTCCTATTAACACAGGGTATCTTTCCAATTGCACCCTAATTCCAGCCAAAAGGGGGGCCTATTACCATTTGGCTCACCCCACGGATATACCTTACAAAGATCCTCTCCCGTGCCCTCCTCCTTCTGCGCTCATCTAAAGTCAGTATTATAGCTATGAGCAAGGATGCCCCTGGCATGTTGGCATACAGATTAATGTCCTGCAAGTGTGGCTGCTTAGCTCGGCCCTAATGGTGTTGCTTTTGCTGACATGTAGACGGATTTTCTAATTTTAAGCAAGCTTTTATTTGGTCTAAATTTAGACTGGCCGTGCAGCTGATAAGCACATTGTGTAGACTGCACCGCACAAACTTACTTTTGTGGATCGGCGTATCTCCCTCATTTGCATATTTGCATAGAAAATCAATGGTGTGTCTAGTGCAGTTTTGCACGCACGCTGCGCCGGTCTATCCAAATTACGTCGGTCTAAAAAATGTGGATTTCAGGCGTATATCGTTTTGGGGATAAGGTGCATAGATAAGCGTGTGCATTTTTAGACTTACGCGTGCCTAACTCGTGATACTCCGGAGTAAGTGCTTTGTGAATCTGGCCCAATGAGCTTAGGGACATGGAGGACCTTACCGCTACCAACCACATTTGGGAGGAGTTCTTTCGTGACACATAGAGACCATGCCAACATTTTGTTTTCACTGATATGTATCTGCAGGCGGACTCGCAAAACAGGTGATTTTCTCTCTGTTTTTTGCAAGGCTCTGGGTGAGAGAATTTGCCTCTCTTGTTCTTTCTACTCTCTGAGTTCCTATCTTTTGTCCTTTGGTGCATGTCCCCTTTATCTGCCTCCCTTTCTCTGTTCTCCTCACTCTCTCACCCTGATTTACCTACTATTGCTCTCTCCCCCTCAACGTGAGCTCTTTCTGCTTGGAAATCCCCCTTGCTGTAGTTTCCTCGCTGGGTTTATGCAGCCGATCTGATATGAGGGATTTTGGCCTCTTATCGAATTATGCTGATCCCGGTATTTCCCCCCTTGTTTTTATTTTTACTCCACAGGGTTGCATTACCGTGTTAGGGCTTTCTATACAGAGTTAGTCACATGTAGATTCTTATCGTTGTGCCCTCTCAATTAAGAATATTTTATATGCATTAGATATGTTACACTGAGTATGCATTAGATATGTTAGGCTCCCTTTGAAGCTGTGACAAATATTCAATATGTATCCTTAATATACATATTCTATTGTGACTTGTTTGACTCATGCTTTATATTGTACAATACAACTGTTGGTTCAATAGGAATTACTAAAAAAAAGTATATACAGCAATAAACATCCTACATGACTACTAGTCATTTATCTGATTTTGCACATATCATGTTTGGACATGATGTTTGTCCTCTTAAATCCATAATCATCTTCAAACATAAGCTAATAATATTGTGCACATTATAACCCAAATCCCAACAAGTTTCATCAACACATTGGCTTCATTGGGGGTAAAATAAATGCACACCAGGTGATAATTTAGGCAAAATAACTGTCACATATTTTCTCTGCTTATACTTTCCCATTGACCATAATTAGCAACTAAGGACATACACTTAGTAATTATTATCATAGCATAGCCTAGGGTAATATGTAGGCAATGGAATGTCAGTCCATCTAAATAATATGTAATGCCGCGCATACACGACCAATTTTCATGTCATGAAAAAAAACAAAGTTTTTCTTGATGTGATTCTTGTCAAGCCTGCCTTGCATAAACACGATCGTGAACAAAAAATGCTCGAGCAAAGTGCGGTGACGTGCAACACGTACAACGGCACTATAAAGGGAAGGTTCCATTCGAATGGCATCACCCTTTGGGCTGATTATGCAAATTTCCATTCTCATAACTTGCTTCTGAGCATGCACGTTTTTTCCCTGTCGTTAAAGCCTACACACGACCGTTTTTTTTGTCGAGAAAAACGACGACGTGAAAAAACGTAGAGAAAAAATAGAGCAGGTTCTAAATTTTTATTGCCAATTTTTCACATCGAGAAAAATGCTCTGGAGCCTACACACAATCGTTTTTAATGACCAATTAGAAAAATTGCATTTTCTAGTCAGAAAAAACGGTCGTGTTTGCACGTAATTAGAGATTGAAGGCATTTTCTTGCCCATTGTTAACTTCTTTATCTCCCTATGTTCATGTCATAATACCAGTAAGCAGTTATCAGAAGAGGAAATCTTTGTATATAAACCACTGTAGTATGAGCAAATTTTATTCAGCTCAATATTACAATTTCAAGGGTGGTGGGGGAGGGAAGTCTTTTCCATCATACAATGTCAGACATTATAGACCATTGAGGTATTTTTTAGGCGGAAAAAGCACCCTATGTGTTGACAACATTTGGACTTTACTTGGGCATTGTCTTCTTTCGGCCTTGGTTTGACAATTTTTGAGCACATCATTCTTTGCATTTATCAACCAAACTAATTCTAACCCAATATAGTTATTTCATGTGTTTGTGTGTGAGGGAGAAGGACAGATTAACAGGACAAGCTAGGAGGAATTGCTGTTTACAACAATTCAACTTAGCCTTTAGATAACATGCATTATTTAGATGGATTTGTTCCTTCAGGGTCTTTTTCTACTGGCCAGTGCAATATTTTTCTGTGTATTTCTCCAATGCACAGCGATATATCATTGCTACTTAGTAGACCAAGCCAAGTGAAAAAATAATACTTTTTTTTTTACAATCTCTTTAATCTTCCCATTGCCTTTGAGTAATGTTGTTAGCTTTTCACTCTCTTACATGAAATTTGTCACCGAGTGAGCACTTAATCTACTGTGTAATATTTCTTATTGGGCTACTCACCCTGTTTGGTGTCTGCAAGAACACAGCTGTGCTTAGTAGATAAATGTATAGTATCTTCTTATGTTTGGCTGCATTATGGAGCAAGTTGACCACATTTGCTTCCAATATCTGGGGCCCAAGTGCATGCATGATATACTGCACATACTGTACACAGGATTGTTTAAGTTCAGATAGTATATTGCTTGCGATAACTAACATATTCAAGCTGAGATGTTTAAAGTGTAGGATAGAAAAAGGAATGAAAATACATTCTGAATGGTTGCTATGGGCAATACATACATCATTATAGGCAATTTCCTAAAAGACTGTAGATACTGTGTAAAATTGCCAGCTGCATATACTTTGAAAACCTAAGCTTAGTTTAAAAAAAAAGAATAAGCGCAAGGGACATTACTTATCTTCAACAAGATATATCCCATGTGTGGCTGTGTCCTTAATTAGCAGAAAGATTCTCCTCCAATGTCATTAAACACCTCCCACCCCCATGCTGTAATCCTCCTGTGTGTGGGGGTTAATAGAACTAGGGGAGCTGTGACAAATACTTATCAAGAGTGCCAGACTATGCTTGCCCTTTCCCCTAAGTTACTCTATTCATTGAAGCTGGTACTATACCTTCTTTGAATAAAACACAATGTGTGAATGGAGGGGGTGGACCTTTCAATCTTTAGCTTGTCCTATATTTATAAATCATGTTTCACTCATATAAGCTGTAATACTGGCTTCTATGAATTAAGGAGGTAGACTAAAAAGTGGGTACATTTGGGCACTCTTGATGAGTGTCTGTGACAATTAAGCTTCCTACCTTTTTATAACCCACATTACATAGGCTGGGAGGGGGGGGGGGGTTATATTCTGACAACTAGCATATATTACTGTCGGAATAGCCAAACAGACTAAAGCTGATTGGCTACCGGAACTGTTTGGCTGAAAATTTTCCACCTGGCCCCTTCAATCATCAAATCAAAGTTTGTTGGGCCAGTTGGTGCCAGCCGGACTACTTACTGACCAAATTTTGGTAAATTCAGCAGAAAACAGCGAAAATTCAATCAGTGTATGGTCAGCTTTAGGCTAGCCATTAACTGGGATAAGAATAAGAGATCTAATTCAGTTCGGTTAGTGGTGAAGAAAGCATAAATCTTTTGGTTTTCAATAACTTCTGAAACACTGACCTGGAACAACCGTGCAGATGAAAAAAGTCAAACTGCAGTAAGAATTTCTAATAGTAAATAGGTGTATATGTAAATGTATTTGTATGTAAAAACTAATAGTGTATACTATTGTATACCAGTGTATACTAGATTTAGAATGTTCCTAAATAAACAATACAAATAACATTATTGTTTTAAGCCTTCTGTATTAATAATCTAGTGGGAAAAGCATGATATTGACTTTTTTTCCACTACCCCCACTTGTCCTGCTCTGTTAATATTTTTAATGTATTAATTGTACATTTTGTTTTTCATAGTTGTGCTGAGCACACATGAATAATCCAAAGTTCACTGTCCTGTATCACTGCAGAAAAATGTAAGCAACAAATTCTATTGAAACTTTGACCCTCTGTTTGTTAATAATGCTAGGTATGTTTTTCCCAATTTGGTAAGAGCTCTTTGTACTTTGGATTATTAATCTATGACTAAACTCTGTCCCTGATGCTCATCTGGTGATATTTTTCACTGGATCAATGTTTGTTGTCTTTTCATGTTCATACTTACTATGTAACCCTTTAAAGCTTATCATAGTGATGTAAAAAAGCAAATAACATGTTTGAATAATAAATATACTGTATATACAGCATGTATTTTTATTATGGCTATTAAAGTAACTATAAATGCTTGAAATGCTATGCATACATTAATAATACATTATTCAATGTTTTATTTTAATTAAGTAGTCTTCTATAACACCATATACATGATTAAACCAGATGCTGGGGTCCTAGCAACCACTATCTTGCTGTGAATTACATCATTGCAGCTTTGTTGTCATTCGCAGTGAGAGGACTGGACATCATGAGACACTGTTTTTGGATGTTATTGAATATCCAGGTCCTAATAAATCCCCCCTGCTGATCTCAACATTCCTCAATATTCCTAGGCCAGAGATGTGGGATGAGGTGCTTTTACTCATCAACTTAAGAACCAGTTGCCCAGAAGGCCCCTAGTGTTAAGGGCATGTGGGCTAAAATAATGAATTTTTTCTTTTGCTTTAGTACATCTGGCAGGTATGCCAGTTCACAGACAGGTTTAGGTAATTCCATAAGCATTGTATTCAAAGAAATTGTGCAATTTTAATTTTGGCCTTCAGGCCATTTTCCATTGGTACATGTTTCTCCTGGCAGTGCCTTCAAAATTGGCAAAATACATTTGCTGGATTAATTTCCCCATAGAGCTCAATCAAGTTCAGGGAGCATTCACAATTTTTTTCAACCTTAAAGTTGTTTTAAACCAATATGTTTTTTACCTTAATGCATTCCCTGCATTAAAGTAAAAAAATGTCCCAGTAGCAGAATCATCCCCCTTAACCCCCTAAATACTTACCTTAGTCCCTACTCGATCTAGACCTTGCCTGTCTGTGGTGGCTCTCTCTTCTCTGCCTGCATTCACAGGACAGAGAGGCAATAGTGGGATCCCCACCCCTTCAACCTCTGCCGCAATGCTGGCAGCACTCAAATGTATATATTTTCCAAAGACAACCTCTGGATATGACAATCAGCACGTGCACTCAACTTCTTTGGTCAACCATGGTGAGGCCTGTTCTCTGAAATCTGGCTATGATTTGACTTCATTGCTCTGTTTACCTTTTACTATTATTATTATTATTATAATTAAACAAGTGTGATTTTAACTGCACTTCTGTCTCGGTCTGATTCATGGTTTCTGACAGACAGAGCCCAACCTCAAGAGTAGAGAGTCTATCATGGGTAGTTTTACAAGGTTGGTACACATGTTGGACCCGCAAGCTTGTAGAGAGCATATAGAGCCTGAGGGTGGGAGTATTGGGGGGAGGTATGGGGGGGAAGAGAACTTATCAAGGACTCTAGAGAATGGAGCATGGGGAAGCCCCTAATTCACTGTCTTGTTTGTTTGTTTTTTTGGGGCCAACCCTTGGTTCCATTAGATATCAAGGCAGATAGAGATGAAATATGGATTGTAAAAAATTTCTAACGTATAACATCAGGGGAAAAAGACATAATCTTTTAAGAGAGGCAAAGAAATATGCAGCCGAAATAATATTCCTACAGGAAACACATATTACCCATGAGTCTAAGATGAAGCTATACTCAAAAGAGCATCCAGCATGGTTTTATGGGGATACAATACAAAAAAAGCAAAGGGAGTGGCGATAGGGTTGGCATGGGATATACAACTCACGTTAAGAGAAAGACGAGTGGACCCAAAGGGTAGATATTTATTCCTGAAAGGTAATATACATAATATAGAGTGTACATTAGAAAACATAAACTGCCCAAATAAAAATCCTACAAGATACTTAGAAAAAACCATCAGAAAATGTATAGACTTCAAAGAAGGATATGTAATTATAGCAGGACATTTTAATTTGTGTTTAAATCCAAACATAGATAGTTTGTTGCATGTACCAGTGAAGAACCAACAGATATAAAGTATCCAAAAGGTTTTACATTAAACCAAATAGTAGACATCTGGAGGGTGCAACATCAGAAAACATTAGATTCTACTTTTTATTCGTCCGTACATGCGACATACTATAGAATAATTTATATATTAGTGGAACACAGACTCTTGGAATTAGTGGAAAAATCTAAGATAGAAATAAAATCCATCTCAGACCATGCCCCAGTAGTACTAATGAAAATGAGGATACCAGGGATTAATAAAAAATAAATAAACGACTGGAGAATAAACAAAAGTCTATTACAAGAAAAAAGGGGTAGTGGAGAGGATAACAAAAATAATTGGTTCAATACTTTACAGTAAATGAATCTAAAGAGTTATCAGAAGCAATAGTATGGGAGGCCCATGATGCCAATATAAGGGGGATATTGATCACCATTGGTGCGCAAAAAAAGAAGGAAAGACACAAGAAAAGGGAATGACTAATTAAAATAAATATTCGATCTTCAACAAAAACATAAGCTAAAAACCGATATAGAGGTACAGAGCGCATTAGTAATAAAAAGACAGCTGTTAAGAGTCAATGGAACAAGACAGGAGAAGAGTTCACGATAGATCAAGTAAGGAAAGATACCAATGGGCAACTAAAACTGGGAAACATCTGGCGTGAATGATGAAAAAAAATAAAAAAGATAAAGAAGGAGAGATGGTATTCTCAACCACAAAAATAGCAGAAGTGTTCCAAAAATATAACATACATTTCATAAACCAAATCACAGGAAGATGAAATAGATGAGAGAAAATAAAAGAATATTTAAAAGAGGAAAAACTATCCAAAATAACAGTAGAAGAATTGAAGAGGTTAGAGCAGCCTATCTTAGAAGAAGAGATAAATTGTGCACTAAAAGAAGTGTCAATAGGGGAAAGCTCCAGGCCGGACAGGTTTACATCCCAGTACTATAAAATATTTAAAGAACAATCAAAAATGTGCTTATATATGAATGGGCTAGGAACACATTTAGAGATGAGAAAGGATCAATTAGGCCGCGTACACACGCTCGGTTTGGTCCGATGAAACTGGCCTTAAGGCCAACCTCTGGATATGACAATCAGCACGTGCACTCAACTTCTTTGGTCAACCATGGTGAGGCCTGTTCTCTGAAATCTGGCTATGATTTGACTTCATTGCTCTGTTTACCTTTTACTATTATTATTATTATTATAATTAAACAAGTGTGATTTTAACTGCACTTCTGTCTCGGTCTGATTCATGGTTTCTGACAGACAGAGCCCAACCTCAAGAGTAGAGAGTCTATCATGGGTAGTTTTACAAGGTTGGTACACATGTTGGACCCGCAAGCTTGTAGAGAGCATATAGAGCCTGAGGGTGGGAGTATTGGGGGGAGGTATGGGGGGGAAGAGAACTTATCAAGGACTCTAGAGAATGGAGCATGGGGAAGCCCCTAATTCACTGTCTTGTTTTTTTTTTTTTTTGGGCCAACCCTTGGTTCCATTAGATATCAAGGCAGATAGAGATGAAATATGGATTGTAAAAAATTTCTAACGTATAACATCAGGGGAAAAAGACATAATCTTTTAAGAGAGGCAAAGAAATATGCAGCCGAAACAATATTCCTACAGGAAACACATATTACCCATGAGTCTAAGATGAAGCTATACTCAAAAGAGCATCCAGCATGGTTTTATGGGGATACAATACAAAAAAAGCAAAGGGAGTGGCGATAGGGTTGGCATGGGATATACAACTCACGTTAAGAGAAAGACGAGTGGACCCAAAGGGTAGATATTTATTCCTGAAAGGTAATATACATAATATAGAGTGTACATTAGAAAACATAAACTGCCCAAATAAAAATCCTACAAGATACTTAGAAAAAACCATCAGAAAATGTATAGACTTCAAAGAAGGATATGTAATTATAGCAGGACATTTTAATTTGTGTTTAAATCCAAACATAGATAGTTTGTTGCATGTACCAGTGAAGAACCAACAGATATAAAGTATCCAAAAGGTTTTACATTAAACCAAATAGTAGACATCTGGAGGGTGCAACATCAGAAAACATTAGATTCTACTTTTTATTCGTCCGTACATGCGACATACTATAGAATAATTTATATATTAGTGGAACACAGACTCTTGGAATTAGTGGAAAAATCTAAGATAGAAATAAAATCCATCTCAGACCATGCCCCAGTAGTACTAATGAAAATGAGGATACCAGGGATTAATAAAAAATAAATAAACGACTGGAGAATAAACAAAAGTCTATTACAAGAAAAAAGGGGTAGTGGAGAGGATAACAAAAATAATTGGTTCAATACTTTACAGTAAATGAATCTAAAGAGTTATCAGAAGCAATAGTATGGGAGGCCCATGATGCCAATATAAGGGGGATATTGATCACCATTGGTGCGCAAAAAAAGAAGGAAAGACACAAGAAAAGGGAATGACTAATTAAAATAAATATTCGATCTTCAACAAAAACATAAGCTAAAAACCGATATAGAGGTACAGAGCGCATTAGTAATAAAAAGACAGCTGTTAAGAGTCAATGGAACAAGACAGGAGAAGAGTTCACGATAGATCAAGTAAGGAAAGATACCAATGGGCAACTAAAACTGGGAAACATCTGGCGTGAATGATGAAAAAAAATAAAAAAGATAAAGAAGGAGAGATGGTATTCTCAACCACAAAAATAGCAGAAGTGTTCCAAAAATATTACATACATTTCATAAACCAAATCACAGGAAGATGAAATAGATGAGAGAAAATAAAAGAATATTTAAAAGAGGAAAAACTATCCAAAATAACAGTAGAAGAATTGAAGAGGTTAGAGCAGCCTATCTTAGAAGAAGAGATAAATTGTGCACTAAAAGAAGTGTCAATAGGGGAAAGCTCCAGGCCGGACAGGTTTACATCCCAGTACTATAAAATATTTAAAGAACAATCAAAAATGTGCTTATATATGAATGGGCAAGGAACACATTTAGAGATGAGAAAGGATCAATTAGGCCGCGTACACACGCTCGGTTTGGTCCGATGAAACTGGCCTTAAGGCCAGTTTCATCGGTCCAAACCGAGCATGTGTACGGCACATCGGACCATCGTCCATCGGACCAAAGTTTTAAAACTTGCTTTAAAATCGGACCGATGGACGTCTGACCATGGGACCAAACCAATGGTTAGTACGCAAAAGCATCGGACCAAAAACCTGCGCATGCTCAGAATCGAGTTGACGCATGCTTGGAAGCATTGAACTTCATTTTTCATCACGTCGTTGTGTTATACGTCACCGCGTTCTGACCCAATTGGATTTTGGACTGATGGTGTGTACGCACATCAGACCATCAGGCCACTTCAGCGGTGAACCGATGAAAACAGTCCGTCGGACCATTCTCATCGGGCTGGTCCGATCGTGTGTACGTGGCCTTACACTAATACCCATAGAAGGGAAAGACGCAACATTGTGCTCAAGCTACAGACCTATAGCGATATTAACCGCTTGCCGACCGCTAATATTTACGTTGGCATAATGGCACGGCTGCGCATATGGACGTACCCGTACGTCCTCTGTAGGTGCGCATGCCCACAGTGGCGTGCTCACACACCCACCGCAGGCTCCATGATTGTGACTCACCCATGTCCACCAGGTGCCCGCAATCATTTCACGGAGCTGCAGAACGGCGGGATGCCTGTGTAAACAAGGCATCTCCCTGTTCTGCATTGTGACTTCGGGAGCAGCAATCAGTGTCCTGTCACATGTATCCCAGCCCCCACACAGTTAGAATCAATCCCTAGGACACACTTAACCCCTTAACCCTATAGGTTAACCTCTTCCCTGCCAGTGTCATTTACACAGTAATCAGTGCATTTTTAAAGCACTGATTGTTGTATAAAGGACAATGGTCCCAAAATAGCCTCAAAAGTGTCCAATGTGTCCACAATAATATCACAGTTACAATAAAAAAAATTACCAAAAATTTGTAGAAGAATACATATCGGCCTACACTGAGAAAAAAAAAAAATTTGGGGATATTTATTATAGCAAAAAGTTAAAAAATATTGATTTTTATTTCAAAATTGTCGCTCTTTTTTTGTTTATAACGCAAAAAAATAAAAACTACAGAAGTGATCAAATACCACCAAAAGAAAGCTCTATTTGTTGGAAAAAAGCACGTCAATTTTGTTTGGAAGCTACGTCGTTAAAATGACGCAGTGCTGAATAGCTAAATCCCCTGGGGCTGAATTGTTTAAATGCAGACATTAAGATATTTGCCAAAATACTCGTAACAAGGATGAAGGACCTAATGAAAGAATAGATATACCCCGATTAGGTCGGGTTTGTCCCAAGAAGGGAGGGGAGGGACAACAGGGTAAGATTGTTATTATTATTACACAAAATGAGCACAAGTAAGTCCCCAGCTCTTCTTTTGTCAATAAATGCTGAGAAAGCATTTGATAGAGTAGACTGGTGATTCATGATGAGCACTTTAGAGGCCTTGGGAATTGGTCCCTGAAATATTACGATCAGAGATGTTAAACATAAATGAAGGGAAAGGGAAGAACAGGAATTAAAACAAGAATTCACAATTTCATGGAAGATATCAGATCTGAACTGTCTTGGAAAAAAAATTGACATAAAAAATGTACCAAATAAATGATATACCACTCTTGAATAAAAAAAAAAAATCAGAAATAAAAAGTGTATCAACTAAACTGTATCTCATTATTGGAGCGAGTAAACCTGGTAAAAACGATAATATTACTCAAAATATTATATACATTCCAAATAATGCCAATCCCACTCCTACCCACATACTTTAACCACTTAAGACCCAGACCAATATGGAGGTAAAGGACCAGGCACCTTTTTGCTATTTGGCACTGTGTCGCTTTAACTGACAATTGCGTGGTCGTGCTACGTGGATCCCAAACAAAATTGGTGTCCTTTTTCTTCCACAAATAGAGCTTTTTTTTGGTGGTATTTGATCACCTCTGCGGTTTTTATTTGTTTGCGCTATAAACAAAAATAGAGCGACAATTTTGAAAAAAAAATTCAATATTTTTTACTTTTTGCTATAATAAATATCCCCCATCTCAAAACTCACACTCTTTCAAACGGGGCTTTTGATTATGGGAGTCAACCTTAATGTCCCTCTTGACCCCCTACTGGACACCTCTACCAGTACTTCCTCCCTTACCTACTCTGCCCTCCGCCAAATTAAACTTCAGCTTGCGTCCCTGACGTTACACGACACCTGGAGGACCCTCTACTCTAAAGGCAAAGACTATACCTTTTTCTCTGCCCCGCACAACCGATACTCAAGGTTGGATTACTTATTTATAACACAGGCAGACTTATCCTTCCTTCACTCCGCATCAATCGAACCTATGACGCTGTCTGACCATCACCCTATCACGATCACCCTGCAATTCCCTGACATGGTCCCTTCCACTAAGTTCTGGAAACTAAATATGTCCCTTCTTGCAGACCCTGGAGACCTAGCGACACTCACATATGAAACAGAAACATTCTTTATCCACGACACTCCAGATACATCTCCCATGACACAATGGGAGGCCCATAAATGTGTCATTAGAGGCCAGTTTCTCTCGATTTTAGCCCGGGAAAAAAAAGGAATGTCAAGCCCTGGTACTAGCGCTGTCCACCAAAATACGTACTTTAGAAACTCAACATAAACGTACATTAGCGCTTAAGACATCACAAGAATTGGCAGAAACGCGAACGCTATTACGGGAAGAACTATTTAAAAAAGCACGCCGATGTAATGTATTATCCCAGAAGCTTTTCTTCGAACAGGGCAACAAACCAGGCAGGTTACTGCCCAGAGCCTCCCAGCAGCGTAAATTGGCCTCTACAATTCATCATTTTGTTGATTCGATGGGTAGAATACTCCAAAACCGAGGACATAGCACAACATTTCCACTGCTTCTACAAAAACCTTTATAATCTACGCCCAGGAGATGTGAATTCTGCGATGCTGGAGAAACGCCGGGAGTTAATTAGGTAAGCACAGTCCAGTAGCTTTGTCAACGGAAGACTCCCTAGCTTTAGAAGCCCCCCTGACCCTAGGGGAATTTCTAGCGGCACTCAAAGCCACAAAACCTGGCAAGAGTCCAGGCCCAGATGGCTTTACGGCCGTGTATTACAAAACTTTTGCTAACGTCATAGCACCAAACTTCCTTAAAGCATTTAATTCTCTCCCTACTGACTCCTCTTTCAGATCAGACAGACTGCTTGAAGCCTATATTTCTGTTATCCCCAAAGAAGGGAAGGATCCAACTAATGTCGCCAGTTATCGCCCAATTTCACTGGAAGAAAAGCCAGGGACAACACCATTAAGGCCCTGAACCTTCACAACTGGCTTACTACTTCCGGACACAAAGGGTTTTTCCTGGCAATGGACGCAGAGAAGGCGTTCGACAGGGTGGACTGGGACTACACAGCAGAAGTCCTAACTATGCTGGGACTGGGGACCCGTATGCGGTCATTCATTTTCTCATTATACGCTAGCCCAACGGCCAAAGTAAAAGTCAATGGTTATCTGTCGGATGCCTTCTCCATCCACAATGGGACTAGACAGGGGTGCCCCCTTTCCCCCCTGCTTTATATACTTACGCTAGAACCCCTTCTCCGTTGCATTCGAGACAATCCAGATGTGAAAGGTATTAAGATACAGGAGAGTGAATTTTAGATTGCGGCATTCACAGATGACGTTCTACTGTTTCTTTCTTCACCGCTCACATCCCTACCAAATCTTTTGCAAATCTTGGAACACTTCAAATTGCTGTCAATTACTCTAAATTGTTTGCATTGAATGTGTCTCTACCCACGGCACCCACTGTGTACGCTTTTGGCTCGCCCCGCCCGTCGGGAATCCCGTCGAGCGAAAAGAGAGCACGCTCTCTTTTTGCACGACGGCCCGCCTGGATGAATGGCTGGTTGCCATTGCCGACGGGCGGGTCGGCGATTTCGACCGGCAGAGAACCTCGACGGGCGAAACGATGTGTTCTGCCCGTCGAGGTTCTCTGCCGTGTGTACACGGCCTGAAAGTTTGTTGCTATTCCACAAGCGGGCGCAATTATGATGCGTGACATGTTGGGTATCAATTTACTCAGCGTAACATTATCTTTCACAAGCTAACTTTACTGTTTTCTTATTTTTTTATTCAAAAGAAGTGTATTTTTTCCAAAAAAGGTGCTCTTGTAAGACCGCTGCACAAATATGGCGTGACAGAAAGTATTGCAATGACTGGCATTTTATTCTCTAGAGTGTTATAATATATATATATATATATATATATATATATATATATATATATATATATATATATATATACATATATATATATATAATGTTTGGGGGGTCTAAGTAATTTTCTAGCACAATTTTTTTTTGTAATACCAAATCTCAGAAAGAGGCATGGGGCTTAAGTGGTAAAAGTGATAGTAAAGCTTCACATTTTTTTTTATACTTGTTTTACATTTGTCATACTTACCTCCACTGTGCAGCTCGTTTTGTACAGAGTGGCCCCAATCTTCATCTTCTGGAGTCCTTTGACGGCTCCTCCCCGCTTCTGATAACCCCTTATGGGAAGCATTCTCCCAAGGAAGTTACCTTGCGGACACGCTCATGAGTCCTGTAGTCGGCGTCTATAGCTGTAACTACAGGACTTGGCCCCACCCCCGGCCCTTTCATCATTGAAGTTGGTTGACAGTAGCGGGAGCCAATGGCTGCGCTGCTATCAATCTATCCAATGAAGAGTCAAGAAGAGCCAAGAAGCCCGGGCCAAGAAGCCAGTGTGTTCATGACATGGGACTTTCGAGGGCTCAGGTAAGTTAATGGGGGGTGGGGGGCCTGTAAGCATCGAAAGCTTTTTCACCTTAATGCATAGGATGCATTAGAGGAAAAAAATGGAAGCTTTACAACCCCTTTAAGTAAGAAGGAAGAGGTTAAAATGTAAGAAGGTAAGATAAGAGGGTAGAGGATGGGAGTGGGACATTTAATTAAATGTTAAAGCCAAAATATTTAAGCTATTTTATAAGGCAATTTATCTTTTTTGTATGTATGGAATTGTTGAAAAATCAATAAATATTATAAATAATAATAAAAAGAAAATGAAATGTATCCTTGACAAGCAGGATATTCCAAAAAAACAGTGCAATGAATCCATTCATTGACTGCCATGGCATGCTAAGGGTTGGTAGATGTTTGAACAAGAGCAAGTTGGGAGCGCAAGAACAAAATCCTCTTAGCATACCTGGTCGTTATCTCTGCACCTTGCTAATACGGCACTACCATGAAAGGGTTAAGCACCAATGTGAAGTCATTAAGATCTGTGGAACTAACTTTACCGGAACCTGCCGAGAGTTACAGCTCGACTTTAAGCCAATTCAAGACTTTTTAACTGAAACTGGGCTGTACATGGAATTTTAATCCTCCCCATTCTTCCCACATGGGTGACTCATGGTAGAGAATGATAGGCATTACACAGAGGATACTGGACCCTATGTAATTGGCTGGAGCTCCACAAGTCTTACTCATGAGAGTTTAACCACCTTTCTGGCAGAATTGTCTGTCATAATAATTTCAAGCCATTACGCCGGCGTTACACGAGATGCGCGGCGTAAGTCTAAATTTGCGCATGCATTTCGATGCGCCGCATCCCCAAAACGAGATACGCAAGAAATCTACTTTTTTTGGACCGGCGTAATTTCGATAGACCGGCGTATCCGTCCGTGCAAAACTGCGCTAGACACACCATTGATTTGCTATTTAAATATGCAAATGAGGGAGTTACGGGGATCCACAAAAGAACGTTGGTGCAGCGCAGGCTACGCGCTCTGCGCAACAGCTGCACGTCCTGTCTAAAATTAGACCATATAAAAGGTGGAATAAAATTAGACAATCCGTCTACATGTCAGCTAAAGCAAAACTGTTAGTGAGAAGCTGATCAGTCACACTTGCTGGACAACAAACTTTATGCTAACATGCCAGGGGCATCCTTGCTCATAGCTATACTAATGACTTTAGATTAGCAAAGAAGGAGGAGGGCACGGAGATGGGCACGGAGGAGGGCACGGAGGAGGGCACGGGAGAGGATATACCGCACACGCATAGACCTCTTTGGCATGAGTGATTCTGAGGTGTATCGCATCTTCAGATTCACCTCTGCTGCCATCATGGAATTAACCATAACCCTGCAGGATGACATCACCAGCCCAACACACTGCTCACATGCAGTGCAGCCACTGGTCAAGGTCCTGGCAACACTCCATTTCCTTGCCAGTGGCTCTTTTCAAAGAACAAGTGGAGTGGTGGCTGGGATGTCACAGTCCTCCATGAGCAGATGTGTGCACCAGGTTATCCCTGCAATCCTCAGACGCATGGCCAACCAAATCATCAAACCAACCACTGAGGACCTGCGGCTGAAGGCAATGACAGATTTCTACAGAATTGCCAGATTCCCATGCACCGTGGGGGCCATTGATTGCACACATGTGGCACTCCAGTCCCCCCATGAGACAGAGCACATATACTGCAATCGGAAGCATTGGCATTCCATCAAAGTACAGGTGATAGTCGATGCCCAAGGCCTCATATGGCACGTCCGTGCCAAACACCCCGGATCCAGCCATGACAGCTACATATACTGTACAATCAGAGCCACATCCCAATGGAATTCGAACAGAACATGTATGGGGACACCTGGCTGGTTGGTGAGTGACATGGGTGGCAGGCATGATTGTCCCCCCCATGATGCACACATCACAAGGGGCACATGCATGACTAACATCCTCCTGTCTTTTCCCTTACAGGTGACTCTGCATATGCACTGGGACCCCATCTCATGACTCCTATGCGGAACCCCCAAACCCCAGGAGAGGAAAGATACAATGAAGCCCACGCCCAAACACATGCAGTGGTGGAGCGCACCTTTGGCCTCCTGAAGTTATGTTTCCGATGCCTGGATAAGTCTGGGGGGACCTTGTTGTATTCCCTAAACTTTGTGTGCCAGATCATCGGTGCATGTTGCATGTTGCACAACTTCGCAGTGAGAAAGGGCCTGCAGATTAACATACGTGATGACCTGACCCCTGAACCAGACAATCCCCCCTAACCGAGGCTACCCCGTCTTCTGAGGGAAGAGCAGCCAGGAGACAGCTCACATTAGGCATCTTTGCACGTTAAACACACACATTAATCATGGCACAATGAGAATGCATGCATGCACACCACTGTGGTCCCTAGCACAGACACATCACATCCTCATCAAATTGGATTAGCACAAGCCCACCATGCAGGACTTGTGAGCAGCAACGCCACGCCACGGCTCCAATTATGTCACTGTACATTCATACACCATTCACACGAACCTGGGGATCACTTCTCCCTGGTCCTGGGGAACCCTTCTCCACCACAAATGAGGGTGACACCCCTTTTCCGGCAGGAATGTCACCCCCACAATCAGAAATCATTCACAAAAAAAAAAAAAATTGTCCAGCACAAAACAAAAAAATTCCAAAAAAATAAAAAAACACAAAGTCCTAAAAAAAAAGGGGGGAAACCAAATTAATGCCACTGGCGTGACCCACGCCTGGGGCTCCCACGGCCACTGCCCCGGCTCCTCAGGGGAGACTCATGGGGAGGGGGGGGAATCCGGGGAAGGAGGAGCTGCCCCTGGTCTCTGCCCACCTGGCGGCCTGCCCTCCAAGTCCACGGCAATTCTGGTCAGGCCAGCACTTAGTGTTGCCGTATTGGCCTGGATAGCCTGGGTGAGGGGCCTCACATCCTGCCCAACGTCTGCTGTAGTAGTCTGCAGTTGGTTTAGGCAGTTTCACAGTTTGTAAGAGCCAGGGAGTGGCAGTCCAGGTCCCCAAGTGTATCCTTTATGTAGGACAGACTCTCCTCCATCCGCACCAAAGTCTGGCTGACCTGTCCCAGATGGTGGGTCTGAAGGGCCTGGTCCCTTCTCAGATTGGCGGGCAGAACCTCGGCCACCCCCCTGGTCTTCTGGGACGACTTCCTGCCTCCAGCTGATGCTTGTGGCCGGGGAGAAGGGCAGGCCCTTGGGAGGGGAGCCCTGTTGGGGGAGGAGTGGGAGGGGCTACCCCTTATTGAGGGCTGGCTGCTGCCAGCCAGAGAGGAAGACTGCTCCAAAAACAACAATCCACTGGCTGACATGACATCCTCCTCAAACTCCTCCTCCTCCAACTCCTCCGAGGACTCTGGCCTTGTCTGGGGGTCCTCATCAGGCTGGTGTCCCAGGGATGGTGCGGTCAGGCCAGATGGCCCAGCACCCTCCTGCACATCTGTGGATGACACAAAACATTCACAGGTTGGAGGATCCACACACTTGCCACATATTCCTTCCCCCCCCCTCCCCCACACATGTTACACACCAGATAGGAAAAAAAAACCTTACCTGGCATCACGGCCTCCTGACTGGAGTCATAGCCAGGCAGGCCCTCCACTTGTTGTCTATTAAAGGTGTGGGCCACCGCACGCTCCTCCACTGTCAGCCTAACAGGGCATGGTGGGCCCCCTCCAGTGCCACTGGCATGGGCTGCCATTTTGGCCAGCTTCCCACAGACCACACGCCGGAGGTCATTGATTTTCTTTACAATCCCCTCGCGTGTCTAGGTCTCCCCCCCCAATGCATTTACCTGGTCAGTAATGTTCTGCAAAATCTCCTTCTTCCTGGTCGGGTGGTGTTGGCACTCTCCGGGGCCGTGAAGGAAACGGCCATATTGGGTAAGGGCCCGGGCAATAATTTGTTTCTCCCCCAAAGAAAAATTGCTCTTCCGCTTCCTCTCAGTCATACTCATACAACAACTCTCTCCCAAGCAATCGCCAAAAATCACACACAAAAAAAAGCAGGAAAAATCAAGCAACAAAACAAACAAACAAAATCTATCAACCAAAAAGTCTCACAACCAGTCACCAAAAGACACTATCAAATATATTCTACAAAACACTAGATCAAACAGTCAACAAATATCACAAAGACAAGTCACAACGCAACAAACAACAGAACAAAGCACCTTGCTGTATAGGAAGGGATACAAAGGGATGTACTTTTGCAAAGGAAGGGCGTTTGTGTCTGTCTATTTATGCTGTCTGCGTAGTTCACTAAGTTGCCCGAGTCCACTTCCAATTTCACTGATTGCGCCGTTACCGAGTTGTGAGCATGCGCACAGAGGTGCTGACCATGGTCTGCTTCATGTGCGCATGCGCGATCCGGCCGGCCCTTCATTTGCATGGGGTCACGGCTCATTTCAATGAAACACGCCCACGTCCTTCACAATTTGAATTACTCCGCCTTACGCCTCGGAATTTACGTTACACCGGCGCTAATTTCTGCGCAAATACTATGAGGATACGGTGATTGCGCCTCTACATTGCGCCGATCTAACGTAAAGGAGGTGCGCTACGCTGGTCAAAATATGCGCCAATGTACGTAAATCTGGCCCCATGTGTTCCAGTGTCTACAGATCCAGAGTCCCTAACCATCCTTACTCCAGCCACTCAGAAGTTTGGGTCTGTTCCTGTTTCACCTGGAGACTTTAAAGCAGAAAACTTATACCGTGAACAATGGAAGCGAGTACAACACCTGGCCAACTGCTTCTGGAACGCTGTAAGATGGAGTATCTTTCTCTCCTACAAGGATTCAGAAAATGGCAACATCTGAACCCTAATCTTATATAGTATGTGAGGTTTAAAAAAGGCACAAGTTCATCAAGTCCAACCTATGTGTGTGATTATATGTCAGTATTACATTGTATATCCCTGTATGTTGTGGTCATTCAGGTGCTTATCTAATAGTTTCTTGATACAATCAATGCCCCCCGCTGACACCACCGCCCGTGAAAAAGGAAATTCCTCATCCTTGCCGTTCTTACAGAAAATAACCCTCTACATAGTTTAAGGTTAAACCCCTTTTCTTCTAATTTTAATGAGTGGCCACGTGTCTAAACTCCCTTCTGGGATAAAGTTTTATCCCTAATGTGGGGTCACCAGTAGGGTATTTGTAAATTGAAATCTTATCCCCTCTCAAGCGTCTCTTCTCCAGAGTGAATAAGTTCAGTGCCCGCAACCTTTCTTCATAACTAATATCCTCCAGACCCTTTATTAGCTTTGTTGCGCTTCTTTGTACTCGCTCCATTTCAAGTACATCCTTCTTGAGGACTGGTGGCCAGAACTTGACAGCATACTCTAGGTGCGGCCGGCCCAGAGTCTTGTAGAGTGGGATAATTATCATTTTATCTCTGGAGTTAATCCCCTTTTTAATGCATGCCAATATTCTGTTTGCTTTGTTAGCAGCAGCTTGGCATTACATGCCATTGCTGAACCTATCATCTACTAGGACCCCCAGGACCTTTTCTATCCTAGAATCCCCCAGAAGTTCTCCCCCCAGTGAGCATATTGCATTCATATTTTTGCCAGCCAAATGCATTATTTTGCATTTTTCTGCATTGAACATCATTTGCCATGTAGTTGCCCACCCCATTAATTTGTTCAGATCTTTTTGCAAGGTTACCACATCCTGCAGAGAAGATATTGCCCTGCTTAGCTTAGTATTGTCTACAAATACAGAGATTGAACTGTTTATCCCATCCTCCAGGTCGTTTATTAACAAATTAAACAGGATTGGTCCCCGCACAGAACCCTGGGGGACCCCACTACCCACCCCTCCCCTGACCATTCCGAGTACTCCCCATTTATCCCCACCCTCTGAACTCACCCTTGTAGCCAGTTTTCAATCCATATACTCACCCTATGGTCCATGCGAACAGACCTTATTTTGTGGGGAACTGTGTCAAATGCTTTTGCAAAATCCAGATACACCACGTCTACAGGCCTTCCTTTATCTAGCTGGCAACTTAGCTCCTCATAGAAAGTTAAAAGATTGGTTTGGCAAGAATGATTCTTCATGAATCCAAGCTGATTAATGCTAATGATAACGTTCTCATTACTAAAATCTTGCAAATAGTCCCTTATTATCCCCTACAGGAGCTTACATACTATTGATGTTAGGCTAACTGGTCTGTAATTCCCAGGGATGTAATAATTTTTAAATATTGGTGCTACATTTTCTTTACTTCAATCAGCTGGTACCATTCCAGTCAGTAGACTGTCATTAAAAATTAGGAACAAAGGTCTAGCAATTACTTGACTGAGTTCCCTAAGTACCCTCAGGTGCAATTCATCTGGTCCTGGTGATTTATTAATGTTAAGTTTCCCAAGTCTAAATTTAATTCAGTCCTCTGTTAACCATGGAGGTGCTTCCTGTGATGTATTATAAAGGGATAAACAGTGCAGTTTTGGTTACTGAAGCTCCCCGATTCCCTTGTGAAGACGGAGGAAAATAATAAATTCAATACCTTTGCCATCTCCCCATCCTTTGTAAGCAGATGTCCTCCCTCATTCTTTATGAGGGCCAATATGGTCTGTCCTCCCTTTTATACTGTTTACATACTTAAAGAATTTCTTGGGATTTTTTTGTTCTCCTCTGCTATGTGTCTATCTTAGCCACCCTAATTGCACCCTTAAGCCGTGTACACACGATCGGTTCAAACCGATGAAAATGGATTGAAGTTCGTTTTCATCGGTCCAAACAGATGTGTAGGCCCCATCAGTCCGTTATCCTTCGGTCCAAAAACAGATGGCTTGCTTTAAAATCAAACCGATGGACGGCTAACCGATAGGTCAAAACTGATTGTTAGTACGCACGAGCATCGGTTAAAAATCCATGCATGCTTAGAATCAAGTCGATGCATGCTTGGAAGCGATCAACTTTGTGTTTTTTCATCACGTCGTTGTGTTTTACGTCACCGCATTCTGACACGATCGGTTCATGAACCGATGGTGTGTAGGCACATCAGTCCATCAGTCAGCTTCATCGGTGAACTGATGAAAACGGTCCGTCGGACCATTCTCATTGGATGGACTGATCGTGTGTACAGGGCTTTACATTTCTTGTTGCAATCTTTATAAAGTCTGGATGCTGATGATGATCCCTCAACTTTGTATTTTTTGAAGGCATTCTCCTTTGCTTTTATATGCTGGTTTACATCGGAGTTAAGCCATCCAGTCGTTTCCTCTTTTAAATGTATTACCCAATGGGATGCATTAGCTAATGCCCTTATTTAATATGTTCTAAAAGCAAACCCAATCTCTCCTCCATTTTCTCTGTTCCTAAGATTTTATCCCAATTTATGCCTTCTAGCAAGGTTTGTAGTTTAGAGAAATTGGGGTAGATTCAGGTAGGAGAAAAGCCGGCTTATCTCCAGATAAGCCATCTTATCTCTGTGTTTTAAGCGCCTAATCTATGCCACTGATTCATAAAATCAGTTAAGCATAGATTTTCCTTAGATCAGACATGCGTAAGTCTATTACGCTGTCTAATCTTAATTTCATATTTTAAGCTGGCCGCTAGGTGGCCTTCCCGTCTAAAATATGTAAATGAGCCTATACGCCGATTCCCGAACGTACGCCCGGCCGGCGCTATTCAATTACGTTGTTTGTGTTAGCGTAGTACCGTCGTAATGTTATGCCTGCTATATGAGGCGCAGGCAATGTTAAGTATGGACGGCGTGCCGACGCTTTTTTTCCCGTTGTTTACGTCGTTTACGTTCGCGAATAGGGTTTTGCGTAAGTGCCGTTCACGTCGTTTACACGTCGAATTGACGTCGAGATTTAGAGCATGCGCACTGGGAACCAATCACGACCGGCGCATGCGCAGTTCGTTCGGCGCGGGGACGCGCTTAATTTAAATGATACACGCCCCCTACCCGCCGAATTTGAATTTGGCCGACTCTTTTACGCAACGTCGCCTCAACTTTACAGACAAGTGCTTTGAAAATAAGGCACTTGCCTGAAAAAGTTGCGGCGGCTTAGTTTAAAAGGCAGACGCTAGGCATGCCTATAGATAGGCATTTCTACGTGAATCTACCCCTTTGTCTCTTTTGAAATTCAGTGTCTTTGTATTCCGCTTACTTTTCCTATTTGTGAGATTTATACTGAAACCAATTGACCTGTGATCGCTGTTACCTAAATTGCCCCTATTTCCACATTCGTGATCAAGTCTGTATTGTTGGTAAACAGTAGATCCAGTAATGCTTTATTTCTAGTTGATGCGTCTACCATCTGACCCATAACATTTTCCTGCTAGACATTTAGGAACTGGCGAGCCTTAGATGAATATATGGTTCCCTCCGCCCAGTCTATGTCTGGATAATTAAACTCCCCCATTATAATAACTCTTTTCACCCTTGCTGCTAATCCAAATTGTGATAGAAGATCTGTCTCCCCCTCCTCCCTCAGTTTAGGGGGCCTATAGCATATTCCCAGTATTATTTTCCCCATAGAATTATCCCTTTGGAGCTCTACCTATAAGGATTCCACCTCCTCCCTAGCTCCCTTAGTGATGTCATCTCTCACATTCATGTGTACATTATTCTTGATATAAAGGCATACCCCTCCCTCTCTATCCTTGCGATACAGGGTATAGCCTTGAAATGTTTCCAGCTAATCATGAGAGCTGTTGAACCAGGTCTCTGAAATTTCCCCAAAATCCAAATCCTCAGCCTATGCTTGTTCTCCTCAAAGACCAGCAAGCCGAAAGAATCAAATGGGGCTCATTGTAAAGACCATTCCTAGTGATGATGGTATGGTACGTAAGGGAAAGGTGAAGGTTGCCAGACAAGGAACTGTAAAGACTTTCCTCAGACCTATCACAGAACTTGTTCTACTCTTGCCTTTTGGATACTGAACATGCTTACTTGGGTTTGTTGGATCCAGTTTCTACCACTATAAGAATGTGCCTTGAACTTTAAGTGACACTTCTTGATGCCTTATTGCAGTTATTATTTTTGCATATATGTGCATGTTCTTTTTTGTCTTTCAGGTCTTCAAGACAACTGCAAATTGCACCATTGTTTATTTGCATTTCATAACTACCGTTATAATGTAGCATAGTGGTATTTGCAATACCAGACGGAGAGTGTGCTTTTACACTAGTTGTGTAAAATGTAATGCTATGCCTAGTAACGTTAATATGTACAGTATATATATGTATATATATATATATATATATATATATATATATATATATATATATATAGTTGTTATACTGCCATTGTGTGGTTATTTTGGTTGTATCACCATCCTTTTCTGTTTCTTATCTGTGTCCCCTCCCACATTATGATGTACTTACTTTTCCTGTTCCTTCATTTTCTTGGGAGAACAGAGGTGGCCATATCTGTATAGGCCGCATGCAATCTACTCGCATCCTGGAACACATTACCATATTTTGACCTGCAGATACTGTCTTTCAATCATCTGACACATTTTGTTGTCTACTGTACCTGCTGCTTGCAATAAAACCCACACTTATGGAAGAAACGGTGTCTGGTGAGGTCAAGCTATCAGATAAAGCCTGTCCGCTGTGATTACATCTGCTTAAACAGGCCAGGCATAGAGCTCCCAGCAAGGGATAAGTCACTATTACAACAGTTGGAGTCAGAATATTAACCTCCCTGGCGGTATTCCCGAGTGGGGCTCGGGGTGAGATTTTCAAGCTACGATCAGTAACCCCGAGCCACACTCGGGCTTGCCTCGCTGGATGCAGAAAGAGGTTTCTTACCTTTTCTCTGCGCTCCAGCGACGAATCCCCGCAGTACACGGCGGCCGGATGTTCCGCCTGATGCTGTGTGTACCTCCGATTACCTTCCCTGCGAGTGTCGCGACGCAGGGGGGCAGAACGGGGGGGGCGGCGCCAAATTCAAACGTATAAGTAGAAACACAGTAAAACACAGTAAAAACACACTGATACAATTGGATAAAAATAAAAAATAAATACAGTGACCTTTGATTGCCCCCCCAGTGTTTTCTCAAGTGACCTGTCTGCACATTACAGTACCAGTGTCTATATACTGAGCAGCAATCATGGCAAAGCGCGCCTCTACTTCCAAATCGCTATGCGACCTGCTGCCAAACAGCGACAGCGATGCAGAATCCCTTGCGGAGGAGCTGAGTAACAGCGACGCGTGGGAAAGCTCGTCATCAGATGAAGAAAGTGATGCGAGTGACGATCCTGCACCTGTGCCCAGCTATGTGCGGACTAGGTGCGCAATTGACACGTAGTGCCCCCAAGGTTTCCATTCACAGGATCACCTGGGATAAAAGTGGACATAGAGGGTGACAATCCGTTGGAATACCTCCGGCTTTTTTTTGACGGATGAGGTGATCGACAAAATAGTGTTGGAGACAAACAGATATCAAGATCAGCAAGCTGCTACCCATCAGCTATTTTCTCGGTGCAGAAAATGGGAGCCTGTGACCAGTGATGATATCTGGAAATTCCTTTGCCTCCTAATTTTACAGGGAGTGGTGGGGAAACCACTCCAAGTGTGGTACTGGACCACAAATAAATTATTGGCCACACCTTTTTTTGGAACGGTAATGTCCGAATATAGATTTTCTTTGATTATGAAGTATTTGCACTTCGCAAATAACGAGGAATTTGACGAACAATCTCATCCAGCTCCAAAGCTAAAAAAAAATTTGGATATTTACCAAATCATACTGCAGAACTTCCAGCAGACCTATATTCCTGAGCGGGACATCACCATAGACGAAATTCTGATGGCCTATAAAGGTAGGCTCAGTTGGATTCAATTTATTGCGTCTAAGCGCGCTCGCTTTTGAATCAAATCCTTTATGCTGTGTGAATCCAGCTCTGGATATATTTGGAACACAGTACTTTACACTGGCAAAGGGACCAAATTCTCCCCGAGATTCAGTTTTTTTGGGATGGCAAGCGCTTCAGTTCTGTCATTGATAGAGCCCTTGCTCAACCAGGGCTACTGTCTCACTACAGACAATTTCTATACTTCACCAGAACTGTACGAGTTCCTTCTTCTGAAAAAGACGGACACTTATGGAACCGTGAGGCCTAACCGGCGGGACATGCCATCAGGATTTTCAAATAAAAAGCTTGGGAAAGGAGAAGTTGCTGCATGGCAAAAAGGGAAAATGTTGGCACTAAAGTGGCGGGACAAAAAGGCCATTTCCCTTATGAGCACAGTGCACAACACCTCGACCGTCATTGTCCATACCAGAGGTGGAAAGGATGTAAGAAAGCCACAAGTTGTATTGGACTACAACCACACAATGGGAGGTGTGGACAAGGCGGACCAAGCCATGACCTTTTATCCAGCTATGCGAAAGCAGCAGAAAAAATATTATAACAATTTTTTACGACATCTTTTGGAGCAATGTCTGTGGAATTCATTCATCCTGCTGAAAAAAAAAATGCCAGGTCTATGGTCCATGCAGACTTTATGTGGAAGGTGGCAGAACAGATTTTTCTAAAACACCAAACGCCAACGGCGGTAAACCATTCTGGACGACAGGCTTCTGGTGTTGTAAATCCTGAGCGCCTGACTGGTCATCATTTTTTGGACTATGTACCACCCACTGCAAAAAAAACAGCACCCACACGGATGTGTGTGGTTTGCTGCTCCAAGCGCGACAACAGCGGAAACAAAATACGCAAAGAAACGCGCTTCTGTTGTCTCGACTGCGACGTTGGACTTTGCACCATTCCTTGCTTTAAAGATTTTCATACCCGAGACATTTACTAAATAATGATTTTGCACACTTGTTTGACCCCCCAAAAAATCAGAGTATTTGAATATATTATTTGTTAAAATGTATTGAATAAAAAGTATTGTTATTATTAAATTATTATTTGTTATTATTTATTATATTATAATTTATGATTTTGTGTTTCAAACTTTGTCATAGTCTACTAGAGACTCTGATTTGGACAGATTTAGGTGAGTTATTCCTAAGAATTGCAAGCCTGCAATCTAAAACGCCAAATTTCCATGCAAAATAATGGTACTGCTTTCAGCACCTAAAATCTGAAAGAATCATACCGCCAGGGAGGTTAAGCTTTCAAAAGCTGATAATTTTGTGATCCAGCACACGTTGCTACTATTTTGGGAACTGAGAGAGGTTGATTTAATAAAAGCATGGGATCCCCCAAAAGTCAATATCAGACCCTTATCCTTAATGAAAGCCTGGCATGGATTTTAGGGGAAACCCCATTCTAAAGAAAAGGCTTGCGTGGCCAACAAATTTCATATGGATTTTAAAGAAGAACGCAATGAAATAAATCAAGAAAACTAGTGTGAAAACTAATTCACCCCTTATTCAAACATGCAGGACAGTGGACGGCAGTGCGCCTGCATGTCCAGAATCATACCAGCCCACATGCCTCCGACATGGAGATGGTACTTTTCCAGGGAGTACCCCTTCTAAAACACCCATGTTGACAAGGAAAAGGGCCTCCACAACCCTGTCATAGGATTCTAGAAAAGAGGATTTCATCAACATGGGGACAGGTTGCTTTGCCAGGGGACACCTGGCAAGATACCCTCACCATGTTTAAGGAATGTAGTCTGGCATGTTTCAGAAGAGGGGGATCCATCATTTTCTGGCCCGTGAGGCTACATTCTCCGATATGGGGCCTGGTATCGGGACAAAATATGGCTTTTAAATGGTTAAATATAGACAGAGCACAAGGAAGTGTCACTATTAGTGTTGCTCACGAATATTCGCATTGCGAATAGTCGCTACGAATATTGCATTTTCGAGTATTCGCGAATAACTCGAATATCGCGGCGAATATTGGCTATTTCGAATATTCGTATTTTTCAAATTTCGCAATCAATTTCGCAATCAATTTCGCATTCGCACTAGCGAAATTTCGCAATTTTTTTTCTTTATAAAATATAGCGAATATTCGTAAATATCGAATATTCGTGATATTTTATAAAAATATCACGAATATTCGATATTTACATATATTCGCTATATTTTATCCAAAAAAAATAGCGAAATTTCGCAATCATTTTCGCTTTCGCATATGCGAAATTTCGCTTTTTTTTTTTTTTTTTTATAAAATATAGCGAATATTCGTAAATATCGAATATTCGTGATATTTTATAAAAAAAAAAAAAAAAATAGCGAAATTTCGCATTAGCGAAATTTCGCATTGGCGAAATTTCGCATTTTTTTTAAATATAAAATATCACGAATATTCGATATTAACGAATATTCGCGAATATTCTTCGAAATATTCGCGAAATATCGCGAAATCGAATATGGCGTATTCCGCTCATCACTAGTCACTATCAAGAAACATTTCATTGATAAAATAATAATATCCAATTACACATAAAATTAAAGATGAAAGTATATAGCTTCAGCAAAGTGATCACGCAGTCATCAGCAGTGTTTAGGAAAAAAGGAGGAATCAACTGCGCTAAGATACAAAATAATATAAAAAACAACCAAGTGCTAAATATATATATAAAATAGGGAGCTGCTAGGAGCTCAAAAGAAGCTGCACCTGACTGTACTAACTAACACAGTGTAAAACAATTGGTAAAAAAACAGAATACGCTACTAACATAAATCGAAAGCAAAATAAGTGTCCACAGGTGGTAGTCATAAGACTAGTGTCCATTAATCCAATCAAAAGAAACAAATGGAATTCACGGTTATAAATGAAAAAAGTCAACACCAGTGCAAAGGAATGTGAATAATGTTGATAAACAAAATTCAAAATAGTGATGATAGAAGATCCTCCACCTTGCAGAAAAAAAATGGTCGCTTACCAAAACTCTGGTGGCCACTTAATTAAAAGAGAACCCCAGATAGTGTGTGCTTATCCACTAGGAGGAAGATGTAAGGTCAGGTCACTTGTTGATCCCCATCGGCAGCAGAGCAGGATTGAATACTCGGAATGGATTGCCAAGGAGAAATAAAAAGGGCCACAATAGTGTAATACCGTCACTTTAAAATTTTATTAAAAAGACAAAAACTCACTTACATGAAACAAATTATAAACAGGCGTGTCAAGTTATGCTGGGATTCCGTCTGGAAATGGTCCAACAATACAAGTACCCGTCCAAAGAGGTGAGGAAAGAGGCATACAGCGGGGGATGATGCGGTGTAGTACAGTATCCCGCCCATCAGCAGTGTTTAGACAGGTCTGAGGAGAGCTCCAGGGGAAGCGCAGAGCTGTGCAGTCTCAGCATAAAGCCAGAATTTAGTAGTAGCAGGCAAAACAAAATAAACCCCGCTCTGGAGGACTACTGAAAAATATCCTACTTCTCCAGTTTGCAGAGGATGGGAGGCACACAAGTGGACCGGATTGGGAACACCAGACAACGTGTAATGCCCCATACACATGATTGGATTTTCCGTCTGAAAAATCTTGGATGTTTACCCGACGGAATTCCGTTCAAGCTTGGCTTCCATACACATGGTCACACAAAAGTTCTCTGAACTTTCGACCGTAAAGAACACAGTGACGTACAACACTACGACAAACTGAGAAACTGAAGTTCAATGCTTCCGAAGCATGCGTTGAATTGTTTCTGAGCATGCGTCGGAATTTTGGATTTCGGGAATTACTACAGATGATCGGATTTTTCGATAGGAAATTTTTTTCGTCTGAACCAGCTCTCAGGTGAAGCATACACACTGTGGGAATTTCTGTTCAAAAGCTCACATCGGACTTTTGCTGACGGAATTTCCAATCGTGTGTAAGGGGCATTATTGGGCTTTATGCCCCTTTGTCAAGTCTGAGAGAAGGTGTTACTGGATGATATTTAAGTCCTAAAAGGCAGAATGACTGGGATTAAGGCAGCAAAGTAAATAAATAAAACAATTAAAACACAACAAAACATAGGGAAAAACTGAATAAAAGACATTTAAAAAAAAGAATTGGAGAATAAAAAATATATTTTTAAAACAGAAAAAGTGTGTGTTATTCCTTATATCATTGTAAATACCATTCCTAGTGATGATGGTATGGTACGTAAGGTAAAGGTGAAGGTTGCCAGACAAGGAACTGTAAAGACTTTCCTCAGTCCTATCACATAACTTGTTCTACTCTTGCCTTTTGGATACTGAACTCGGGTGCCGATGCGCGTGCCTGGAAGCTGTGATGTCTGCCATGTACCGGCGATCGGAAGTTACAGAGCCAGGGACATGGATCTGTGTGTGTAAACACACAGATCCTCGTCCTGTCAGGGAGAGAAGACTGATGGTGTGTCCCTTGTACAGAGGAACACTGATCGGTCACCTCCCCCAGTCAATCCTCTCCCCCACAGTTAGAATCACTCCCTAGGGAACACATTTAACCCCTTGATCGTCCCTAGTATTAACCTCTTCCCTTCTAGTGACATTTATACAGTAATCAGTGTATATTTATAGCACTGTTCACTGTATAAATGTGAATGGTCCCAAAATAGTCTCAAAAGTGTCCGATCTGTCCACCGCAATATCACAGTCCTGACAAAATTTGCATATAACCGCCATTACTAATAAAAACAAACAAAAGAAAAAGATAAATCTATCCCCTATTTTGTAGGCGCTATAACTTTTGCACAAACCAGAATACATATCAGCCTAAACTGAAAAAATTAATTAAAAAAAAAATTGATATTTATTATAGCAATTAAGTAAAAAATGTTGTGTCTTTTTCAAAATTGTCAGTCTTTTTTTGTTTATAGCGCAAAAAAAAAAAAAAAAACGCAGAGATGATCAAATACCACCAAAAGAAAGCTCTATTTGTGGGAAAAAAAGGATGTCAATTTTGTTTGGAAGCCATGTCGCACGACCGCACAATTGTAATTTAAAGCGTGACAGTGCTGAAAGCTGAAAATTGGTCTGGGCAGGAAGGGGGTGAAAATGCCCGGTATTGAAGTGGTTAAATACAGCCATGGCACTATAGAGTCCGTCGGACCATCTGATTGACTCCCGGGTCAGGGCACCCAAGGTCAAATGGACTCTTATGATTCTTCCTCTAGCTGCAGGTGTTCTTAAATGCTGCCGTGCATGAACCATCTAATGATATTGTGAAGGAATGCAATGAGCATAGTGATAAATTAGAAAATGTCTATTCTTTATGCATCTTTATTATACTATAAAGTCTGTATTGCTCTATGTATACCACTGCTGTAATCCTTTCTTACTCAAATCAGCTCTTAATAACACCCCTCCCACCGAAAACATTGGAGAAGACCAAAGATGGCGATACCCCCCTCTCCCCCACATGTTTAGGAATGAGGAAGTGAAGGTACATCAGAGGGACGGCTAGGAACGACATCCCATTTCTGTACTCTTCTTGTATCTCAGCCAATCAGATGTGCTTTCTAGTTTACATTAACATAATAGTGACGTATCATGCTGTGTGTAAAATAGTTTAGCGCTGCCTGTAATAAAACATTACATAAGGAAGTATCGGATCTGCAACGATAGGTCAAAAACGATCGTTAGTAGGCACGACCATCGGTTAAAAATCCATGCATGCTCAGAATCAAGTCGACGCATGCTTGGAAGCATTGAACTTAATTTTTTCAGCACGTCGTTGTGTTTTACGTCACCACGTTCTGACACGATCGGTTATTTAACCGATGGTGTGTGGGGGCGCGATGGACCATCAGTCACCTTCATCGGTTAACCGATGACAACGGTCATTCAGACCATTCTCATCGGATGGACTGATCGTGTGTATGTGGCTTTATGCATGCAACTTGTCAGGGATTTTGTAGGATTAGAGCCAGATGTATGATTAATCAGTTATTCCAGGCAGGTGCTAATTAGCCTCAATTTCATATGCAGGTTAATGCACAGTCATTAGCTAAAACAGAATCAACTGTGTAGGATGCTTAAAACTGGGTGAGGAGCAGACAAACTCTGCTACTAAGGTGAGGTTGTGGAAGACAGCTTCATGTTACGGGTGGCAAAACTGAGCACAGCAACAAAGTAGTTATACTGCATCAGCAATGCCTCTCCCAGGCATGCTCTTTTGAAGAAGGATAACGAAATGGGCAACGCAGAGGTCCATAGATGCATCAGATAAAAGTCACATCAGGCTTTCTTCTCTTCAGCGTCCAGCAGTGCCATCACCACATAACTGGCAGAAGCCAGTGAGACCCATCTACTGTCTGGAGAAGTGTTGCCAGAAGTGGTCTGCATTTAAGAATTGCAGTAAAAAAGCCACACATCTGATGTGGAAGCCAGGCTATGTAACTCAGCTATGCACAAAACATACTGTAGGAACTGGGTTGCAGAAACATGGTGCTCTGGACTGATCAAATTATCAAGTCAAATTAATTATTCAATATTTGGCTGTAGCAAGAGGCAGGTTGTTCACTGAAGGACTGGAGAGTGGTAAAATAATCAGTGTCTGCAGGCCACAATAAAGCATGGCGGAGGTTCCAATGTAAGTTGGGGCTGCATTTCTGCAAATGGATTGGGATATTTGGTCAGGATTAAAAATGCCCTCAATGCTGGGAAATATGGGCAGATACTTATCTATCATGCCATAGCCCATACCAAATGTAATCTGTAGCAGGACACTGACCCTAAATATACAGCCAATGTCATTAAGAATGATCCTCAGTTTAAAGCAGGGGTTTCCAAACTGCGGCCCTGGGGCCAGATGCGGCCCTTTGCTTGCCTTAATGCAGGCCTTGGGGCACTATTCCATCTAACTCCAATTGGCATAATTCTTGTTGCTGACACCAATGGGGCACTATTCCTCCAACTGACACCATCGATTATTTCCATTGACACCAACAATGGGTATCTAGTTCTCCCACTGTCACCAAAGATATGCTATTATTTACTCCCACTGGAAACCTGGACATTTTCTACTCCCAATGGCCATAGTCTGGCCAGCCTAAAGTCTGAAGGACCATAAACTGGCCCTTTGTTTAGAAAGTTTGGAGACCCCCGGTTTAAAGTGATTGATTGTTTATTTATTTTCAATTAACATAACAAAATGCCTATACTTACCTGCTCTGTGCAATGCTTTTGCACAGAGCAGCCCTGATTGTCTTCTTCTGGGGCACCCCTGCGTGCTTGCTCCTGAGTCCCGCTGCTGCATTCATGGAATCAGACAGTGGGGCTCTGCACCACCCCTGCTCCTGTGCCGCAGGTATAGATCAGTCCAACGGCTCCTGCTGCAATTGATCAGTCCAACGAGGAGAGAGACAGCCAATTCACTTGTGCACATCGCTAGATTGGATTGGGCTCAGGCAAAAAAAAAAGGGGGTGGGAAGGCTGGGGGAGAGCTACGGCAAAATAGTTTTTTCTATGAATGCAGCAGCGGGACTCGGGAGCAAGCACGCATGGGGGCCCCAGAATAAGACAATCAGGGCTGCTCTGTGCAAAAGCATTGCACAGAACAGGTAAGTATAGGCATGTTTATTATGTTACTTGAAAATAAACAAGGGTTTATTATCACTTTAAACTGAAGATCATTCTTAATGACATTGGCTGTATATTTATGGTCAGTGTCCTGCTACAGATTACATTTGGTGTGGGCTATGGCATGATGGATAAGTATCTGCCCATATTTCCCAGCATTGAGGGCACTATTAATCCTGACCAAATATCCCACTCCATTTGCAGAAATGCAGCCCCAAACTTGCATTGGAACCTCCACCATGCTTCATTGTTCCCTGCAGACACTGATTATTGTACCACTCTGCAACCATAGGTTGCAGGAAAGAAATGTGTACTATTCTTACATCAACACAGATAGTGCTGACAGGGGAATCAGCAATTGTGTTCTCTCGGATGGTGGGCAGGAGAAGACAGTGATTATTGTCGGCAAATGGTAATTGCAAAAGAATCCGGCAGGCTGATTGTACCCAAGATGATCAATCGATCAACCTGGTACATTTAGCCTGCCCATTAGGGCCAGGTTCACATATCTGCAGCTGTAGTCTGCAGTCCAGGGTACAGTGCACATTTTAACCTAAATTCACACCTGAACCGGACCCAAAAATGCACAGGACCCTTATTGAAACCTCACCGCAGCCGTGTTATGTTTAAATCAGCTCCATTGAGAGCATGTCACACTCACATGTCATGCAAATTGGATGCGTTTTAAAATGCATTAAATGTGCATATATGCAAACCCAGCCTAATGGTTCGATTCTTGGCCGGTTCAGTAGGAATTTGAACCATGTATGACTGGCCTTAATTCTCCCAACATGGATTCACTGATTCTAATGCTGCATACACACGATAGGTTAGTCTGATGAAAACGGTCTGATGGACGGTTTTCATCAGACCAAACCGATCGTGTGTGGGCCCCATCGGTTATTTATCCATAGGTTAAAAAAATAGGAACTTGTTTTAAAATTATCTGATGGATAAAAAACCTATAGAAAAAAACGATCGTCTGTAGGCACGTCCATCGGTTAAAAATCCACGCATGCTCAGAATCAAGTCAACTCATGCTTGGAAGAATTGAACTTCATTTTTTTCAGCACGTCGTTGTGTTTTACGTCACCGCGTTCTGACACGACTGTTTTTTTAACTGATGGTGTGTAGGCACGAATGATCATCAGTCAGCTTCATCGGATAACAGATGGAAAAAAAAACATCAGACCTGTTTCATCAGACTAACCTATCATGTGTACAGGGCATGACTGTTTTCTAGTAGCTTTGTGATCACGCTGCTTTAAAGCATTGGGTATAATTGGGTATGTGTCGAGCATCCCTATATACATTTTCTGTATTTGCCATTTTAGACAAAGGCAGTGTTATTATTACAAGTTTAATATGAACCCCAACTTATTTCTGATTTATGTACTGTGATATTTGGTACCTATTCCTAAAATGTACACTCTGCCTACATGTTCATTTTGGATATTTTTTCCCCCTTTTTATTATTTTCCTTTTTTACTTTGTGACTTGTTATTTGTGTGTCAGTGGGGAATCTTGGTATTTTTAAGATGACATGTATCCGCTAAACCTTTTTACAAGGATACTGAATCTGTTATCATTTGAATCATTTTTGTCATGTATTTAATCTATATAATAACATGTTTGCCCTGTATGCATATTGTTTTGCTATGCTAATGACTGACACCTTGACCCACGTTGTAATGTTTTATTAACAGAATAACAAAATAATAAAAACTGATTTTATATATATATATATATATATATATATATATATATATATATATATATATATATATTTATTTATTTATTAGAATATTATATATTTTTTATTATTTAATAATGTAATGATTAACAAACAAACTATTTGAGATTATTTGCACTGCATTACAAAAACTAGTATTATATTAGTATCATTGGAAAATTACGATTCAATTTATTTCATGTTAAAAAAAATTCTAACTGTGTTTTTCAGCTTAAAAAATTCTACAGTTTTTATTCTATTCCGTTTGGATACCAAAACCTTGACATAGTTCTTTGTTAAGTTTTCAGTCATCTCCTTTTCTTAGTTAAATTATTTCTGAAATTAACTTCTTTTGTCCCATTTGGGAAAAAGGGTCTGAGAGAATTAGGCTTTTTTTTTTTTTTTTAAGATGGTTGTCAAGCTGCTAAATGTGTCACATTAATAAACTGTAACCTGAGATCTTTTTGCATAAGATCGGCAGGGTCCTTCAGGCCTCCAATTGTTTTGCTAATCAAGATTATTGCAACCATTGAGATGTTGAAGTATAGCCAAACTGACAAAAAATCAGCTTCCCATGAGATAGTTCTGTATGTTAAGTCAGGGTGCCAGCAGATATTAACATATAAATGAAGTCTGTTCCTTAACAGATACAGAAAATATGCAAACACGCACACACACAAACACACACAAAACCTTATGCAACATAAATCAAACAAACTTCTTTTCCGAATTCTGACATGCAAATCAAAGCATAGAGTAGCTTTAAAAAAAAAAAAAGAAGAGAATTTGCACAAAACTATTTTTATTTCAAGCACGAAAGAGAAAAACTTTGCTCCCCCACTGATAGCAACAGGAGACTGATTATGCCTCCAAAAGTACAAATGGTTGTAGAAAAGGGGCACACCACCAAATCAGCATGCTCTGTGCTTTTACATTCTGTAACAGTGGTTCTTGGATATATCTCAGGACAGGCGGCTTAAAAGAGTTATCTTTTGCCTAGAGGTTGAACATTTGAGATCAGCCTCCTGCTTCGCACAAATTTGACCATGGATGATGCTTGAAAATACATTGAGTTGTTAAACATTCCATCCACTTTATGTCTTGTGTTTTGATAATTCTATTTTCCAGAGAGTGTTTTTTATATGGTATGATAACAAAAAGAAAGGGGCATGGTTAAGCAGTTTGCAACAAAAATAGGTTTATACCACATATAATAATAATATTAAATAAATATAAATATTATTATTATTACTTTTAGCAGTAGTAGTAATAATAATAATAATAATAAAAGCACAACTAATTCCATGAATATCGAACTTTCACTGTGTGTTGCCATGTTGTGAAGGAACGTGGAAAAGTTTCTTTTCAGCCAGTCTTTGTCACCTTGTCGCAACTGGGTGAATCTGACCTAAACAAAAATCTGATTCTGATGAGGTGCCTGCATTTTTTTTCTGGCTTTTTCACCTTTAGGCTTTCACACCTATGCATTTTTTTTGCATTTTGCATATTTGCGCCACAGAACGAGTTCCATAGGAAAGCATGTTAAATGGACTCTAGTGCAAATCTGGAAAATGCAAAAAGCACTAAAAATGCATAGGTGTGAATCAGGCCTTATTCACCTGGTAATCCTGTCCCTTTCTGTCCCTGGGTGGTTACTTTTATCCCTCCTCTATATTTATAGAGGGAGCTATAGTTGTTGTTTCTTCATCTTAAATTAAGTTAAATGGGAAGGTGGGGGGATTAAAAGGTAACACAAGAAAGATACAATTGTTTTTTCATTCCACAAGAAGTGCGTTTACGGTAAGCTCAACAGATATTTCCTGTTCTTGCTAAATATTACATACTATATATTACACATTTGTGCTTAGGTTAGTTATACTTTAATCTAGGGTTGTTACTGATTAATCGACTAATTTCAATTAATTATAACGCACATACAGATCCAACTACTTTTAGCTGATCTTCTTGCAGGCTGATTCCCAGTGCAGCTACCAACCACTGGAAAAATGGAAAGCAGGATACAAAAAACACACAAAGGCAGAGCTTGATGGGAATTACATTAAAACTTTTATAGGTAACAAAATAAATATTGCACTGGAGATAAAATCGATGTAGCTACACAAACTGTAAAAATGGTGCGAGTAATACCAAAACGGTAGCAAAAGCAGTCATAAAAACATGTAGCTAAGTATGATACTGGTATAAAAATGTGTACAACGATACCACTGCTGAATCCAGATGAGGAGGGGTTAACATCAGTCCGTTGGCATGTAGATGTCCCGTGAAGGGAACTATCACAACTCCCAGTGGATGGCTGTAGAATCCCAGGTTGATAGAGGGAAGTGATAGAGGAAAGTGTAACAGCCCTTGCGTGTGACAGACAGTAAGATCCCGCGGGCATGCAGATATGAAGGCACAGCAAACAAGTTCTTCAGATGGACATGGCAAGCCCCGCCGGTGTCCGTGACATCACCGGATCTCCGACGGGACTCCCTGAAGACCCGAAAGCTGGCGGAGAGGTGAGTAAAAAAATGTACGATTAATCAAGGAATTAATAGTTAATTTCCACAGCCCTACTTTAATCATATCATGTATGGCATAAACAAACATTCTGTGTCAAAGCCAAACCCAACCAAACTAGTTTGCACATATTTGTTGATATTATTTATGTTGCAATTACTTTTATGCAGTGGTAGTAGTAATCATATTTATTACAATATTTTGCCTACTAAACCAGTTACAAATATTTATTATTTGACAGGTGAACTGAAGTAATCTGCCACAACTTTTCTACCACCAAGTGGAATTATGCTGTCATATCAAAAAGCAACAAAAAAAGGAAGTTTAAATTAGGGACACCCTTAAGCCACCTGAAAATGAGTATCCACCTGAAAATTAATATCCACTCTTAAATTAACCTTGAAAATACACCTTGCAAGAAACACTTGTGTGACAACTGTAACATCAACTATTTAAAACTAGAAACTGTTTAAAATGCAACTATTTGAATCTCATTTGTTTCTGGAATGTCACGTTTAAAAAAGAAAACAATGCAATTTCTTACAAAAGAACATCCACAGTGGAAATTAATGGGACCATTACTGACCAGGTCAGCTTCAAAGGGAGAAACATGCCCTTGCTGTGTTTGTAGCAGTGTGTGTCCACTTAAATTAGAAAGATCTAATTAATTTCTACAGTCAGGCACTTCCTCATAGAGATCAATGGAAGGCACATTATTTTCAGATACTTGTAGGAGAAGTTCAGAGATGAAAGATTTAGCCACAAAATATAAGGTTGAACAAAAATAGTATTTTAAAGTGGTACATTAAAGGTATTTCAATTTGGGTTCTGTAATAAAGGTGTTTTAATTTAAGTTCTCTAATAATGTATGCCAACCTTCCAATTGCTTGAAAACTTGTTTTCCACTTGAAAAAACAACTACAAGGACACCTGGGCAACACTATAAAAATATATTTTTTTCTTGATATAAAATGTAAATTGCCACCAGGACTATTTTTTTTGGGCACTATGTGAGAACGTTTCAAAGCTCCCCAGTTTAGAGAGCAATCCATATCAAAGAACTATCACAAAAAAATTCCATGGGGCATAAATACTCGAAACAAATGCCACAACTGGTTGCTGAACCAATAATCTGGCAATCAAAAACTCCACAGACGTGGCTGCAGAAATTAGTACTGACAAGTTGTCTCTTGATTGTTCTAATACCTCAATAAATACTACATTGTAGAATGGTATCCCCCATTATTTTGCCTTCTTCCCCTTTTTTCTTTCTTTAAATCTTTAGAGATTCTTAAAGAAGCTCTTTATATTGGACCCCTTACTGAACATCTTCTGGGATAAAGCATGATCCTTGTCTAAAGACTGTAATTGTACAGTCTGATAGACATAAACGGAGAAAGCTGGACATGGATAAGAACAACTACTGTGCTGTACTGATAATTAGGAAACACAACCTGCATATATAATATAATCCTCTTTGGCTGCCCTTGTGTACTGTACATTCAGAATACAGTTTAAAACTGTGCACACAAACAGGATTTTAAAAGTCTAAGTGCACAAGGGACATCATTTACAGTAAATAGGTTATGCCCCTTGTGCTGATTCCTCTTCTTTAAAGCGGAGGTCCCACAAAAAAAATAAAAATAAAAGCCAGCAGATACAAATACAACAGCAGCTGACATTTAATAAATGGACACTTATCTGTCCAGGATGTCCATGATGTCGGCAGCAGAAGACAAGCAATCGCTCGTCTCTCGGCTGCCCCGCCACCATCCTCGGTGAGGGAATCAGGAAGTGAAGCCTTGCGGCTTCACTGACCGGTTCCCTACTGTGCATTTGCGAGTAGCAAGTCGTGTTCCCAGTGGTCCCCGCTGTCTCATGGGACCAGTGTGTTTCCCAGAAGACAGCGGGGGGATGGGAAGTGGAGTGTCTCCTGTGGCAGTCTCTCCCTGGAAGTGAGTGAAAATACCTGTATTATACAGGTGTCTGCACCCCCCTCCCCTCTGAAAGGTGCCAAATGTAACACGAACTCCGCCTTAAGTAAAAATCTTCCTCCGTCCTAAATTCCCACCAATGTAATCTTCTGATGCAGACACAACTAAGGCCTCGTAAACACAATCAAATCTGTCTGCTGGAAACGGTCTGCTAGACCGTCCCAGCAGACAGATTCGATCGTGTGTACGGGCGAGCAGAGGGATTTGGCCACCCGACAGATTGGAAAGCATGCTTTGAAATCTGTCGGCTGGGAACCCGTCCGCCCGACATGTCTGCTGGTTAGTACGCTAACCAGCAGACATGTCTTCTCGCACACGCGCTGAATGGTTTCGACGCATGCACGGAAGTGTTTTACAAATTGAATAACAAGGATTGTATGTGTTAAAACATTTCACCGAAAGCATATATTGTGAGTTTGAAATATATCTTCTCACAATATTTGAGAGCTTTGCTCTCAGCAGAAATTGCACTGTGGAAATGTTACCAAACTAGATTCTGGTCTCATCATTTTAGTGAGAGGAGGAAAAGAAAAAACATATTTACTGACCAGACTATAGGTAAACATTATGCTGTGATGGTAAACAACATTAATAGAAATCATTCAGGCCGCGTACACACGATCAAATTTATCTGCTGGAAACGGTCCGACGGACCGTTTCAGCAGACAAATTCGATTGTGTGTACGGGCGAACAGACAGGTTTTTCCAGCAGACAAATTTTAAAGCATGCTTTAAAATCTGTCTGCTGGGAACCCGTCCGTCCGACATGTCTGCTGGTTAATAAGCTAACCAGCGGACATATTTGCCTGCGCATGCGTCGAATGGATTTGACGCATGCGTGGAAGTTTTTTACTTCCTGGTGCGGTGACGTGGCGGCGTCAACGTCACCGCCACATCACCGCGCTGTCTGCCGGCGGGGATTTTGGTTTGATCGTGTGTACACGATCAAACCAAAATAGCCCAGCAGACAAATCCGATCAAATCGGTCTGTCAGACCGATTTGATCGGATTTATTTAGTCGTGTGTACGCGGCCTTAAAGGTTAAAAAAGATAAACAAATCTGTGAAATGTACCCTCTTACCTGTCAATTAAGGCCTGAGAGGTCAGAAACTATCATCTACTGTATCCCATTATTCACCCCACTCTGCAAACTAAACTGGAGACTTCCCCCTCCAGTGCCCTCTGGTGGCAGAAATTCATAATTCTCTTGTTTGAGAACTGTACAGTGTTACTTGAACTGTATTCCAGGATTTGCTTGTCCTCAGCTCAGAGAACTTGCAATAATTTAAGAATTTACATAAAGTCTCAGAAATCTCTCATTAAAGTCTTCATATTATATTGTTTGAATAGCATGTCATAGATATACTGGTTATCATTGTAAAAGAACATATTCCACACTTAAAAAAAAAAAAAATCTGGGGGCCTTCCCATCTCTAAGCCTGTGACAGTCCGTTCATTGTATTAACCTCCACCACACCTAAATATTACAGTGGCAGGAGTGGGGGCAGAATCAATAATGGAAAATTGTATCAAATACTTACCGTAATTTTCCTTTCCTGACGCCAAACCATGGCAGCATACTAGTGATAGAGCTCCGCCTCTTGACCACTCCCTCAGGACCAGTGAATAGCATAAATTAAGGCATGGTTAGCCGCCACCCCATTCTTTGTAACAAGCCACATACCGAAACGCACATGGGTGGGCTCATATGCTGCCATGGTTTGGCGTCAGGAAAGGAAAATTACGGTAAGTATTTGATACAATTTTCCATTTTCCTGACGCCAACATGGCAGCATACTAGTGATAAATAACTAGCTGACAGGGTGGGATCTACTTGTCCAACCAATCCTCTAATTAGGATGAGACAGAGGACTGAATAGTTCTTCCTACAAAGTTCCCTGATGACAGGACCCCCGGGTCTATTCTGTCAAGTTTGAGTAGGAATGTTGGGAAGACCACGATACCCCTCTACAGATGGGCACCATAGATTCTTTTGAATGTGTTGCCTATGAGGCTTCAACTGCTCTGGTAGAGTGCTCCGCCACCGCTGACGGAGGCTTGCAACCCCTAGTCCTATATGAACAACCGAGCCTGCTAGGGTCCAGGCAGTAACTTCTTTCCCTTGATTCCCAGCTGGAATGACAAAAGGTTTGGATGACCTGAAAGGGACAATTGTGGACCGATACTACTTTAAAGTTATGAAAAATTATCAGTTTGTGAGACTTTCCTGTGTGATGTTCTGGAAAGTTAGGCAATGTCCAGCTGTCTGTTAAATAGCAGTCTGTTGCCATGTTTGTGGCAAGATGATCTACAAGGCCAACTCTACTCCTTTTGGAAAGAGAATAATATACATATATATTTTTTTACTTGAAGCGCCAAGAGCTTGAATATCCGATAACCTCCTGCCTAAAGTTCTTGCAATTAATACTGCCTTATAAGTGATGGCCTGAACCGGACACTGCTCTGTTAGAATGAACGGTTGAACGGATATGAGAACCAGCAGCTCCAATATATCTTTTCCATGGAGACCTACTCTCCAAAAACTCAAAAGTTGTACAAACTGAAGGATTCATGGCCCATTTAAATGTGTTTTTGCCGATAAAGCGACGCTCGTGAGCTATGCGAGGATAGGTTAAGGCGTGGAGGAAGTATAGAACAGCTGGCACTGAAAGGGCAGTAGGATGAATGTCTCGCTCTACCAAGAAAAAGCAAACTTGTTCCAGAATTAGGCCTAGATGTTGTAAGTAGAATGTCTTCTCGCACACAACAATGTAGAGATCACTCTGTAGTGAAACCAGAGCAACAGAGTTGCCCACCTTCCCCCTTTAGTACCCCTGCTTGCAGCCCCAGTCTGCATAGGTTATGGAGGAGCAATGTCTTCTGTATTCTGAAATGAATGGCCAGGGAAAACCGAGGGCCTCCTGGTCAATATGGAGGACTGGCTATGACAACTATGTCCAAGGACCATGGCTATGGAACGCTCTGCTAACGGACATCCGCATGGGAGAAAACCATCAGGCCTTCAGGAAGAAACTTAAGACCCACCTCTTCTGAGGGATAAGGAAGACAATGGATACAAGAAGCGCCTTGAGGTGATTTAGTTCGCAGGTGTAGCGTTATACAGGTTTTTCACTCACTCCTTCACTCATTGCAGTCCCATGGAGAGATCAGAGCATCTGCCCCCTGCGCCTTGTGGTGCGGAAACAAAGTCAGACATACGCAAAGTTTGCGATTACTCTGGGAAACGAGGTCTGTCTGTGGTAGGCCCCACTTGTGGACCAGGTCAGAGAAGACCTGGGACATAGACCCTCGTTGTGCTCTGGGAAGCTTGTACTTGTTCAAAAAATCTGCTGGGAGGTAAACTGCATCTGGAATTTTGCTGGGGATCTTCCATCCCAGGCGTTATGGGTTTTACCTCTCTCACTAGCATATTGCCGTGAGTTTCACCCAGGAGCTGAATATAGGCAACTACTGCCCTGTTGCTCAACTGCAAGGAGACTGGTCTTCCTTGACTCTGTAGTAAGGCTGAAGTGATAAAAGGGGCTGCTTGAACCCCAGCGCATTCAAGATTACCCTCCTTGGCTGGGAATCTCCGCCTGCCTTGACCTAAAGTCCCTCACAGTGCATCTTCCCGAGTGTCTTGTAGACATGATTCATAGCAATTCTCCAGTGTAAAGGTCCTAACAGACCGAGACTTGCTCTAGGACTTTCCATCATGATGGATCGCTACTTATAACGAGTAACACTGTTATTAACGGTGTTCGATCCTGTTTCCTCCCTTGTAGAATTCTTGAAATGTAAATTTGCGCAGGTGCCCATGCACCCCAGGAATCATCTGTATGCATGATGACGTTGTGCCCAGATGAGCACGGAGAAACCATCAAATAAGCGGAAGTATACTTCCTCAGAATCCTGTTTCTGACTGTCACCATTTCCTCTGATAGAAATAAGAGGAACTAGAGCACCCCCAGTGTACACTAACCAGTTGGTTTTGCTTTCCCTCTAAGGTGTGAGGATAGGATAGGCATCCTGACAATCCAGCAACAGCATCCAGCCATGTGGTTGTACTGTTTAATGGACTTCAGCTTAAAGATCTCAAAGAGGACCCAGAAGGGTTTGACCTTTTCCGATCTGCTACTGGACACCAGCCAAAATCCCCTGCAAACTCCAAACAGGATAGTATAGAAAACCTGCAATCCCTTGAGTGTGAAGTGTATTGTAAGCATTGTAGCAGCACACCTGTTGTGGTAGACTTGGCATATGCGTGGGAGAGAAATGGTCTGGAGGAGCAGTGGGGAATTTCCCGAAGTGACCATGAGTGCCTGATACCTTCATCCAAGGACCTGTACCACATGCTGTCCAGAAACACGTAGAGTGTGCCCTCTAGGTCTTACCTCAAGGCTTCACTATTGCAACCCCAAAGTCGCGTGATTTTGCTGCGATTTTTTTTTTTTTTGTTTGTTTTTTTTTTTGCTGCAATTTTGATGCGACTGGAAACAATGCCTGTATAAGTTGCATCAAAGTGGAACCAAAGTAGTGCAGGGACTATTTTGAAGTCGATGCCACTTGAAGTCGCACAGATATAAACAATACTCATTGGAAATTATGGGGAATGGCCTGTCATGCGACTTTCCAGTCTCAAGTCGCACTAAATGAAACTGAGCCCTAGAGTCTGGGCATGTACTTGTGTGATTGATTTTTTCCCCAGAGGTCTGTCATGCGACCTTCCAGTCTCATGTCGCACTAAAGGAAACTGAGCCCTAGAGTCTGGGCATGTACTTGTGTGATTGATTTTTTCCCCAGAGGTCTGTCATGCGACCTTCCAGTCTCATGTCGCACTAAAGGAAACTGAGCCCTAGAGTCTGGGCATGTACTTGTGTGATTGACTTTTTCCCCAGAGGTCTGTCATGCGACCTTCCAGTCTCATGTCGCACTAAAGGAAACTGAGCCCTAGAGTTTGGGCATGCACTTGTGACAGATTCTTTCCCAGAAGTCTGCACTAAGGTACAAGTCAGACTTTTATTTTATTTTATTTTTTGTTGCACCCACTGCTACAAAAAATGTCATTTTTGGCAAGATACTCAAAAGGAAATCCTGCCTAAAGGGATGCAGATCCTGCCACTCTCCTCAGAGTCCTGCAAGTGCAGCAGCTGGTTCATAATAATTAAACCATCCCCATTAGACTCGCCCAACACATGGGCTGGTTATTGCTGGTCTGCTGGCACCTGCAGATGCTACAATATGTAGGAACAGGTTGACCCTTAGCTTGTTCAGGGTATACAGTTTTGACAGCCTGTTTATATGGGCATTTTTCTCCAACATATTTCCATTCTTTCCCACTTTTGTTTCTAGGAAGCAATACTCAGCCCAGGGTCTCAACCATATGGCCTCCCTAGCCACCAAGGTGCCAGGATGCTTTTCCAGTGGTTTAAAAAGAAACTATGTGGGACTTCCTGTGAAGCCTCCATATCCTGAGTAGCAGACTGCTGTATCTGTGATATATGTAACAAGGACCCAGGCCACCTTCAGTCTAACGAGAACCACGAGTCGCTGACATCCCTTCACATAGAGTGGGTCATAAAGGTATAATGGGTGCAGTGCAAAGTAGTTTTATGGGCGTCAGACACCTAAGGTGTGCCACCTGTCCAGGATTCACCAGGACAATCCGGGCTCTGAACCATATGTCAGGGCCTCAGTCTGCAAAGCGATTCCATCTCTCCTCAACAGAACTCTGGGAGAGAGGATTAGGGCCAGGACACCCTTAGGAAGCCGCAACACCAACCCGGCAGACTCTAAGACTTCTACAGAATGACAGCCACGCAGTAAAAGCATCCAGCAAGATGCCACATCTGCACTGATAGGAACGCTGTCTATGGCAACAGTCTACAACAGTTTACAATACAAGTGTAACAGTAGCTTCAGGTAATTAAGGTGAGTTCAAAACAGAATCTTGTGCCACTCTTATCAATAATAAAGACATTTGGCATTACCTGTTAGCTGCATACTCCTCCAGGCAGTGTCTACTCACCAGCTTCCTGGGCATAGGTACTGTGCCATAGGCCTTGCAGGACTCTTGCTGGGGCACCGGCTCTGGGGAAGAGGAGCAAAGACGTCTTCCTTGGAAATTTTCTCCTGAGTGGGGGCGCCATCCAGGCTATGCTCCCCTGAAGAACGTCTGCGTTTCCTTGGCCTGGCTCTTTTGAGAGCGTGGGCATGCGGGGCTGAAGCAAATCAAAGCAATCCGCACAAGAGGGCACTCTTTTCTGAAAACTTACCTATATGGTGGTCCCCATCCTAGTTGTTGAGGGTCTTTGTATTATGAGCAGTAACTGACTCTTTATCTGTGGAGAAATGGGATGGCCAGCTGAGGTAAGGATAGCTGAAAAGCTATAGAAGTAGCAGGAGTAGACATAGGAGAAAGGATTCCACTTTCTTTCCTGATTTATCTACATACACCTACATCTGTATATACACCTATATACACACACACACACACATATACATATATACATATACACACACACACACACATTATATATATATATATATATATACACACACACACACACATACATATACATACACACAGACATATCTACCTGCACAGGGTGAGTCTGGGCGTGTTAAGAAGGGGTTAACTGAATAGGGTAAGAATTTCCCTTTCAGACCTGATTGTCAGCTGAGCTGAACATGTCAGAGATGAGTTGTGTGTATGGAGAGAGAGAGAGAGACACAGACAGCAGCATGATGTGTGAGAGGATCCAGTGTTGGATTGTGTACCTACTGGGGTGAGCAAAACCATATTGGATACTATAGCTCTGACTATAGCCATGTACTTTGTCTATACAGTATATCAATCTGTTGGCTAAAGAGACTGAACCTTTCCTATCTCTGTACCTGTGTTAGAAGACAAGCCTGTAGTGTCTTCTGTTTGTTTTGCTGAAGCAGTGAATAAGAAAGGTAATGAAAGACAAAAAAGGGTGATATAGGTAAAAGATACAGGTGACCCTGTATGGCACAAGGGGCCAAAAAAGATAAAGCATAGCTGGCCCCTCCATATTCCACAAGCGCTGCAGTTATCAATTGTAAAAGCAGATTTCGTTCCTAAAGAGGAAACACTGCAGGGGCCCCAATAAGACCCACAGAAGGGGCTCCCAGACTAAAGCGCATTTAGCAGCCTGATCGCTGGGACTTCGCACTGGGAGAGGCTCAACCCAGACGGCTACTGCACTGAGGCAGAGGGGGGACATAGTACTGCTTACTCTTCACTGGTGCGTGAGGTATGAGGAAAAAAAGAAGAATGGGGTGGCGGCTAACCATGCCTTAATTTATGCTATTCACTGGTCCTGAGGGAGTGGTCAAGAGGCGGAGCTCTATCACTAGTATGCTGCCATGTTGGCGTCAGGAAAAAGATTTTAACTAAGAGAAGAGGAATCAGCACAATGGACATATCCTACTGACTGTAAGTTATGTCCCTTGAGCTGAATTTTCAGTTAGTAATTTTGGCTGGACTAAGACTTTAATATTTCAAACTTAGTTGTATGAGATTGATTATATTATCTCTCTCCAAAGCACAAGGTCCAGTGTCTTTCTTTCATTCTCTGTTATCAGTTTAATAACTTCTGACAAGTTTTTAGAGACAGGACCTAAAACCAGCCTAAAATTTGTGTTGGAATTGGTGCTATAAATAGATTAGCAGAGAGCCTATCTTGTCATAGCACAGCTCTGAATGTAACTTCATTCCTCTGGCTATGTGGAGTGGGGGTATGTGTCTTTCCTACAATCAGCTGTCACACAGTGTATCCCAAGAATTCACTCCTACTGCTGAATGAGGAAGACACAATTGTAACACAATACAAGAATGAAAGCAATGGTGGTAGAATTTTTTTTTGCAAACAACTTTCTAATAGTGAATGCGGTTATCATTCTGGAAAGTCCATTCATTGCAAAATGAAATTTTTAAAGCAAACAAAAATGTAAAATACTTTAGAACAGTATTCCTTAAGTCATTCAAATGTACTGAGAATTTTCATACAAATGTTAAAAAATCTGCTAGTCGCAGATAAAGTCACGTCACTTACTTCATGAAGTATGTATGTCCCACATTGAGCAGGCAGCTGGATTCTGTAGAAATATTCACTGTAGGGATGCCTGTCTTCTTCCTGGCTCTGAACTTCCAGCACTGTAATGGTTAACAGTTCAAGTCTTCAAATAGAACAGCAGTAAAGATGGTATAAAGGCCCCTCCTTCCTCATCCTCCACTGAGAAATACCATTTAATTGATTACACTGCATGTAACATGATCTGTGAATGGATGAGAGAATCCTATGACTGAGCAGTGGAATCAATGAAAGAATGTTTCCTAATAGAGAAGGAGGAAGGAGAGGGCATGTCCCCAAAGGCCATCTGTATTGTTGACCTGCCTGAAGACCTAGTAGTGATAATACTACTAATACCACTTCTACTACTACTACTTCTGCTCCTCTTACTTCTACTATTACTACTGCCACTACTATTTCTATCACTACCAGTTTTACTAAAACCCTGCTGCTAAAAAACTGGGTTGATTTGCAATTATATTGACTCTCTAAATAAATATCAATTACAATTAAATAAATAAACATGCTTATAATAGTGAAAAGAGTTGATGTTAATAACTTTCACTGATCACCTACTCAGGTGATTTATCACAAAACTGGGCCACTAGAATAACTGCACATGATAAGCTGATTAAAGATGCTTGAATGAATATTATCCCTAATATCTTCAGGCTATTTAAAGGATAATGCTTTAAATGAAAAGCAGTTGCATTTATTAAACACGAAGACAAGGAAATTTACCTCGGGGGGCTTTGTGTTGCAGCAAAAAATTATGATAATGGTAAATATTATTAAGATATTATGACGTTTTTATTAGTGTTTTATATGTCTCATAGAGAACATGTATATTATACTAAAACACAGAAAAAAGGTAAATAAATTGTCACAATAAAAACATGTACTGTATACATGAATAGACAGTATATTAAATTGGGCCGCAAGGGCAAACCAGCAAAAGCATGGCATGATCTTAATCATACAAACATGATGCACATGATAAATCATATAACTCCGACGTGTTTTGACCTTGTGGAGGGCGGTCATCTTCAGGGGGTGAAGGGGAGATGCTCTAAAACAGAAATATGTTGTATCAGTTTACAGACTCAGCACACGGGAAAGTTCTTGTATTCTTTCCCTAAGCCGCTTAAGGGTAAATATATTTATCATTTACAATATTGTTAATACGGTTGATGTCTCTTTGTTGAGAGCGTCTTTGTTCTTTAGATTTATACTTTCCTATATATTTATCCTTTTTTACTTTATATCATTCCTACAGCATGGGGTGTTTGTCTCTGGTTCGAGTCCTCATGGCTTCCGGCCTGGTTAATTGGGCCCTTCCCCCGGGGCCTGCCCCCCGCCTTTGTTATCGTATGCGGGGTACCAGTGCGGCCTCTCGTATGCCTGGAGTATTTTGGTCCTTCCACCCTGCCGAGTTTGGTTCCATCTGGCTCTCCCTGTTTTCATGTGGGTTCAACTGTGCTTTGGCTGCAACCGTGGGGCATATGGTCAGTTTACAGACTCAGCACACGGGAAAGTTCTTGTATTCTTCCCCTAAGCCGCTTAAGGGTAAATATATTTATCATTTACAATACAGTATTGTTAATACGGTTGATGTCTCTTTGTTGAGAGTGTCTTTGTTTTTTAACAACCTCACCTATACAACATATTTCTGTTTTAGAGCATCTCCCTTTCACCCCTGAAGGTGACCGCCCTCCACAAGGTCGAAACGCGTCGGGGTTATATCATTTATCATGTGCATCATGTTTGTATGATTAAGATCATGCCATGCTTTTGCTGGTTTTCCCTTGCGGCCCAATTTAATATACTGTCTATTCATGTATACATGTTTTTATTGTAACCATTCATTTACCTTTTTTCTGTGTTTTAGTATAATATACATGTTCTCTATGAGACATATAAAACACTAATAAAAACTTCATAATATCTTAATAATATTTACCATTATCATTATTTTTTGCTGAAACACAAAGCCCCCGGGGTAAATTTCCTTTTCTTCTTGTATAACTATTGGGGGTGTGCAGCGTTATACCCAGTTCCGGGTATCGCCTTTCCTTGCTAGCCTTTATTAAACACAACCAAAAAACTTTTTTTACAATTGGAGTGCAGCTTAAACCCAGCTATTGACAGCACTGGAAATGTTTTAATTTATGTGCACTGAACCTTATATCGCATTATAGGAAGTAAACCTTTTTTTCATTTTTTTTTTTTGTTTTTCCTAGACATATAATCCAGTCATGCTTTCTTGTGACTTTTAATTAAAATATACAGTATTTAGCACCCTTCTAGTGTAGGATTTAGTTCGGCTCTTTCTGTAATTAAGGGATCAGTGATTGTTTGGCCTTGTCTACTCAGGGGTATCAATGGCTGGGAGTTTCATTGCTTCCCCCTGCCTCTGGAAGAAGCGTTCAGAGCTTAGGGTGGGAGATTCAAAACAAGCAGCCTGAATATTTATCAGGTTCCATCCAATCTCTAGAGAGGAGTGTTCAGAGAGGGGGTTGCAATGGTGATAAATAGTCTGAGACACTGGAGAGCAGGGTTCCTCTCCAGGAAGGGTCAGGAACCAGAGGATCTGCTGTCCTTAGGCTGCTTGTGGACTGTATGGTTGTTCTTGAGGCCTCAGCAGTGTCAGAGCAGTGTTGGAGCTCATTGATTAATCTCACCACCGTGGGGCCTGGTCTGGAGAGGTGTCATCTCATTCACTGAGCCATGTCTGGAGAAAGCTGGAAAGTGGCTGGTGTCCTTTGGACTTGTAAGTAAAGATACTAAACTGATCCCTATGACCGTGTAGTGTTCTAAAAGCTGCACTGGATCCCATCAGTTGTGCATCAGTGCAAATTAACCTAATGAGAAAAAGACTTGTGTTCTTCAGCTGGGAGGCTTTAGACCATTTAGCCTTAATGAATAACCTAGGGAATTGTTCGCTATTCTTTCAATCCTAAGCATTTTGGAGTATCCAATGCCCCAAAGCCCCTCTCCTGTTGAAGTCATTCAAGCAAAAAAACTCCAAAAAGACATCTCCTAGACTTTATTACTGAAGCTGGTGAGAATGGACTGGTGCTTTGGAGACAGGCAGCCTTTGTACCCTTGGAGAAGAGCCACTTAAAACTAGCAGCCCCATCAGGGGTAGCACCACATGTGTGTGTGTGTGTGTGTTATATATATATATATTATATATATATATATATATATATATATATATATATATAAATATATATATATATATATAAAATATATATATATATATATACACACACACACACACACTGCATTGTCAAGAGTATTGCGACACCTGCCTTTACACGCACTTGAACTTTAATGGCATACCAGTCTTAGTCTATAGGGTTCAGTATTGAGTTGGCCCATCCATTGCAGTTTAGGAGTGTGTCTAAGGGAATTTTTGACCATTGTTCCAGAAGAGCATTTTTGAGGTCAGTCACTGATGTTGGACAAGAAGGCCTGGCTCCCAGTCTCCACTCTAATTCATCCCAAAGGTGTTTTATCTGGTTAAGGTCAGGACTCTGTGCCGGCCACTCAAGTACCTCCATCCCAAACTTGCTCATTCATGTCTTTATGGACCTTGCTTTGTGCGCTGGTATGAAGTAATGTTGGAACAGGAAGGGGCCATCCCCAACAAAAAGTTGGGAGAATGAAATTGTCCAAAATGTCTTGGTATGCTGACGCCTTAAGAGTTCCCTTCATTGGAACTAGTAGGCCAAGCCCAACCCCTGAAAAACAACCCCACACCATAACCCCCCTCTACTAAATTATTTGGACCAGTGCACAAAAGCAAGGATTTTTTTTATTTTTTTATTCTTGGACTCTTATTATAACACTTTAGGTGTTTTGGGTTCTTTGATATTGTGCTGAGCTCTGCAATGTTTTTTTTGTTAATGTTACATGCTACACCTGTAGAAAGGTGCAGGGGCTGCTAAATAATAGAGAAGAAAATACATCTTTAGAAGGCACAACAGACTAACCATTTCTCGAATGCTCAAGCATGCGCATTACATCACTTCCAGCCTATAAAGTGAGATTGCTTTTCTGATTTTCAGCAAAGAGTGGGACTAGTACTTTAAAGGCTAACATCTACTGAGGAGCCAAGCACATTTTGCATTACCAATCCCAGTGTTCTGCAGCCACAGGGGATCCTGGGAGAGTCTATAAAATGTGTCTGTTTCTGGTGGCTCATTCCCTTAGAGGTGAGACAGGTGCTACAGCAACCCGGCCTCACACCAGCAACCTTCAAATCTATTGAAGCCAGCACTCGAATTTCAGTAACATTGTGCATCCCATTGCCAAATACCCAGTCACTCTGTTGTCCTTAGCGGACTAAGCATAGAGACATCTGCATCAACCACCACCTAGGGCTTCCTGCCAATGATTTTTTGAAAAGCCTGTGGCGTGCAAAACACAACCTCAAAAACTCCACCCAGTGCAGAAAAAATGTGCACACACATAAAAAGTGTTTACAAAAACGTGCAGACGGGTGCAAACGACAAATGGTCCTCCGTAAGAAGGACCCAACCCTGATCCCCCGGGCGTTAGGCTCCTGGCAGGGACTGAGGTAATCTGTGATCCGTGCAGCTGAAGCTGACACAAACCCAACTTCCTTGGAGGGTCTGCCGAAACAGAACCCTCCCAGGTGGGGCTCCCCCAAAGGGAGACCCCATGAGAGCAGGTGAACTAAGCCAGAAGGCCATGTCCACCCAAGACGTTCAGGGCTGGCCCAAGGACCGTCACCCTACTAATCACACATAAAGTGTACATAACGAGCACCAACAAAAAAAGACAACAAAGTGACACACACAGGGTAAAATAAAAAAGAAAGTGGGGAAGAAGGAAGATGGAAGAGGGAGTGTAAAGTGACCATCATGCTATACGATGACCGGCCCTCCAGCCAGGAAACAAAAATTCCTCTGGTCCCAGCCAAAAGGCCCGGCCCTAGAGGCAGGTGGTAAAAGAGTGTATGTTGAGACTTCCTGCCAATGATACTGCAGCTGCTGTGCACTCCCCACTAATCTACTGCAATCCAAAACCTGCTAATTCTGCCTTCTTGCACTGAAGTCTTAACTTCAATCAGGATTAGTGAGAGCCTGTGGGCAGTTTTCCCAGCCTTTACTCTGTTTTCTTTATACATGGATGCTGCTAGCAGATACCTTTACTTTCTTCTCCTTAGTTAAGGAGACCTTATCATCTATTTTAATCTGCCTATTCATTGGTACTTGTATCCACTCTGCTTATTTCTGACATCATCAAAATCTATATTGCCGTTAGCCAATTTTAACTCATACTATTTTGAAGTACTCAATACAACACCGTTTGCTGAACTATATGTTCATTGCCTTTAATATGTGCTGGGTGTCTTAACCTAGAGGGTCAGACGGGTCGATGTGTTTGCAAGGTCAGGGCAGTTTTAGAGGACAAGGATTACTCAGCAGCCCCTACGGGGTAGTGCTACACACCTTAAATACAGTTGTAACATAGGCTCCAAGGCTAAACACTTTCTAGACACACACATCACAGTTCAAGTTCCACGCTCTTTAGCAGCAGTCACAGAAAGTCCTCAGTCCTGTTCCCAACTTGCAATACACTCTCTGGGCACATAATTTACTGTACTGTCCAGGCACTCCCGCTCTTCAAACAGCTTCTATGGCTCCCTTTTTTCTGCCCTCCAAGTGGATCTACCAGTTCTCCCAGTGGTGGTATGGGAGGGGGGGGGGGGGGGGCTAAGCACAACTGACAACAATTAGAAGACTCCTGGCCCAGGCAGCCCATCAGAAGTCCCCTGCCTCAGGGCTGATAGGGGTGGGTCCCGTTCAGCTGTAGCAACCACCAGTCAGGGAACAGTATAGCCTCTTCTTTCCCTATAGCTTTCCATCACAGGAGAGAAGTTGAGAAAATGTCTGCACTGCTGGAAAGTATTTAAAGAGCTCAGCCTAGCGCCACACTATTGTCAGTTGAAAGGATATAGACAGGGCCGTCATTAATATGGTTTGGGCCCTAGGCAAACATTTTTTTTGGGCACCCCAATGCAATTTGGGGGGGCCCTGGTTAGTGTTTTAAAAAGTTCTTCCAATTTACACATGGCATGGCATGGGGATAGGGAGCGGGAGCCAGGGGAGGAGAAAGAAGACCTTACCTTGTCCTGTCTTGGCAAGCTCAGCTCCAGCCTCCGATCAATTCTCCACCGTCCACAGTGACAGTCTGACACACACTGATAGTGCTAGTCTAGTAGTTTCACTTGACTAAGCATAACAAGCAGGAACCACCTGGCAGTTGCACTCCACTCCACAGTCTCACTCTGATCTCTCACTCCTCCTCCCCCGCTCTTCCGATAAGGTACACTGGTCACTGAACACTGCGCATGCTGCACGCATAGCAAGGGGCAGGGCAAGAGCGTCAGTGGAACTCAAGGCCCCGCCCACCCAAGGCCTGGCCCGCTCCGGCTCCTTGATCTAAAAAAATGCAGCACCGCGCCGCTGATGACAGTGACAGACACTGTCTCTCTGTTAGGAGATTTTTAGCGCCGATTTGCGGGCTTAACGGGCGGCTCTGCTTTGGTCCCCTAGCAGTGACAGGGCCCTGGGCAGCTGCCCTGTTTTGCCCTGTGGTAAAGACGGCTATGGATATAGGATCAAGGGCACACATCTACTAGTTCACCAGGGACAGTTCCAACAATTTCTTCTACCCCTCCAAGCTAGGGTAGCAGCTTAGGTGGAAATACCGGCCCCACACAGATATAGACACATAATATGTATGAAACTCCTTCAGGGGACCTTGAAGTTTAGAATAGGCTAAAACCCATCAGCGCTAGGACCTTTTTTTGGAACTCTTTTTGAATCTCTATTCCTGTACAGAAATGTATACAAGATGGTGCCACATAATAGGAGAGCCCACCACCTAAGGCTCCATAGGAATAGAAATACCAGCCTGTATGGCTGGAGTTCTGGTCTGATATAATTCACAGAGAGACCACGCATTGATCTTTTAATTTTAATAATTTTTATTAGGTTTTAGGAATACATATACAAAAATCAGCATAATGAATATTGTCGCTAAAAGTGAGCGTTAACAAAGATCTCAAGAGAATATATCACATAATGTATAACAAAACCTGAGAATCAGATATAGAGCAGAACATTAACAATGCATTGAGAACAGTGACCCATACAAAAGGTTCAGTGAAAGAACTATATAAAGAATTCTAAAGCCCAGTAAGGCTGTTCAGGTATACTAAGAAATGGGTTGCATGTTGTATGCTGGTAAGAGGGTAAGGAGTAGGACATGCGTCTTACTGAATTTAACAACAATACAACTAGTTGTATGCCAGTTACCGATGAGATAAAATTAAACACGCTGTCCCATAATGCAGAGATTTTGGGATATCACCACCATATATGCACCATATATGCAAGAGTGGACCCTTCTCGTCACAATTTGTCCAACATAGTGGGGAATAAGTGTGAAATATTTTGGATAGATGTGTCAGTAACAGCGGTGCAAACGTTTTAGATAGGACTCCCAATAGGAAGTGCACCTGCATTTAAGAATGTTATTTATTGAATTAAACCATTGCAGTACGTATTAATCTTTTAACATGGTATTAAAAATTGCAAGTAAAAAATAAAACATGTAGAGCTGCAAGTTGTTGGAATGGATCAGGTAATCGGAGGAGAGTATTTCAATTATTTTGCAGATGAAAAGGTATGTATTTTACACAATATCAGGGACCATGTATATTTGTCACTAGGACAAGCATGGGAGATACAAGTTCCACAAGAACTCTGAACAGTGGGGAATGGACTGTATATGTTCTGTGACACTTCATGAGCCTGCCATGGTACAAATTTAACAAATTGGTATAAAAAAAGACACAGGAAGTACACCAAATAACCACACTTATGCCGCGTATACATGATCAGATTTTCTGTTGGAAAAACCTTGGATGGTACACATGGTCACACAAAAGTTCTCTGAATTTTTGTCCATCAAGAACACGTGACGTATAACACTACGACAAGCTGAGAAAATGAAGTTCAATGCTTCCAAGAATGCCTCAAATTGTTTCCGAGCCCTCTCTTTCACCCCCGTTGTTGAGTGTATATCCATTAGCTGGCCCTTGAGTACCATGTCATACTACGTTAGTAGCAAGACTATCGACTCTTTATGTTGTGATCCCACACATGTTGTTTGTGCTGTGTTTGATATTAATCCTGATCTTGTTACGACAGAGTAAATGTAAGGAAAAGTTATGTTTGTACTCCTTAACTTTGTACCCTGTATTATACTTCAATAAAAATGTATTGAGGAAAAAAAAATTGTTTCCGAGCATGCGTTGGAATTTTGAGGACCAGCTCTCAATCTTTTTTGGCGGAAATTCCGACAGCAAAAGTCCGATGGAGCATACACACGGTCGGAATTTCAGTTCAAAAGCTCACATCAGACAAACATCATTGTTTGTCTGACATGCTCCGATAAAGAGTTAAACTAAAACTAGGCATACTGCCTGATGTGGCAAGTAACAATCGGCAACCTGTGACAGGTGACGTGGCATGTGACAATCCACAGCGTGTGGCAGGTGACGTGGCAAGTGACAATCTTCATCTGGTGGCAGGCATTGGTGGCAAGTGACACACTCAGGGCTCCTACTAATTCTGCATTATGGTGAGTTGAACTATTTTATTTTATTTAACCCCTTTGCGCCGAGCGTACGCATATATGTGTCCTCGGCTTTAGGGGTTATACCGGGATAATGCCCGCAGCTACAGGCATCATCCCAGTACCAATGTTTAGAGCGGGCGGTCGGCTTTCCAGGGATGACAACCGATGTGGATAAAAGCTGCTTGGTTGTTATCCCGGAGAAGAGGGAAGGGACATCCCTTCTTCTGCCGCCTTCCACGGCTCTTACCGAACCTCTCATCCCACCAGGAGACCCGATCCTCAATCCGCCTTGTCCGGCTTCTAGACACAGACTGACATGAAGCCGGAAACAGCTTTGTTCCAGTCTCCTGTATGTAAACACAAAAGTGACGCCTCAACGTCACTTCCGGCTTACTCGGCTGCCAATGCGCCGTTTCAAAAAAATATATACAGTAATTGCCTGCACATAAACTTAGGACAGATGACACTATCAGTAGTTTTTATTTTTTTACATTATTATTTTTTACAATTTTTTTTGTTTTTTACAATGATATTTATTTTATTTTTTACAATTTTTTAAGAAGCTCTGTTGGGGGGCTTGGGGTCTGAACAGAGCCTCTGTAGCCTTAGCTGCACTGCAGATTAACGCACAGAAGTCAGAGGCTCCTGTCCATTCATAAACTGAAGCATAATAAACACAGTTTACTATGCTTCAGTTATGAATGAACCGAATGTGTGTGTGGTACTGCTCACTCACTCTGTTCTTTCAGTAAAGGAAGGGGCCAGAAAATTACATATTTAGTTGCCCCTTCCCCACACTCCATCCTAAAACTATGCAGTAGCTGGCACAGGGGTGGATCCAGAGTCTAATCTCGGGAGGGGCATTGCTAAAATGATTGCAGAAAATTTGTCGGGGCAATGGCTGGTGTTGGCACTTCAATCATCACGGCACCATGGTTAATATGGTGTCAGGATCAATGAAGCGCATTATTAAAATGTTTACATTGTAATACTTCAACTTGCCATAATGCCGAGTCAGTGGGAGGACAAGGTGGATGCAGACAGGTGGAAGGGAGGACAGGGTAGATGCAGCCAGGTGGAAGGGAGGACAGGGTGGATGCAGCCAGGTGGAAGGAAGGACAGGGTGGATGCAGCCAGGTGGAGGAGAGGACAGGGTGGATGCAGCCAGGTGGAGGGGAGGACAGGGTGGATGCAGCCAGTTGGAAGGGAGGACAGAGTCGGAGCAGCCAGGTGGAGGGAAGGACAGGGTGGGAGGAGCCAGGTGGAGTGGACAGTGTGGGAGCAGCCTGGTGGAGGAGAGGACAGGGTGGATGCAGACAGGTGGAGGGGAGGACAGGGTAGGAGCAGCCAGGTGGGGGAGGGACAGGGTAGGAGCAGCCAGGTGGAGGGGGGACAGGGTGGGAGCAGCCAGGTGGAGGGAAGGACAGGCTGAATGCAGACAGGTGGAGGGAAGTACAGAGAGGGAGAAGCCAGGTGAAGGGGAGGGGAGGGTGGGAGGAGCCAGGTGGAGGGGAGGACAGACTGGGAGCAGCCAGGTGGAGGGGAGGACAGACTGGGAGTAGCCAGGTGGAGGGGAAGACAGAGTGGGAGCAGCCAGGTGGAAGGAAGGACAGAGTGTGAGCAGCCAGGTGGAGGGAAGGACAGAGTGGGAGCAGCCAGGTGGAGTGAACAGTGTGGGAGCAGCCAGGTGGAGGAGAGGACAGGGTGGATGCAGACAGGTGGAGGGGAGGACAGGGTAAAAGCAGCCAGGTGGAGGAGAGGACAGTGTAGGATCAGCCAGGTGGAGTGGGCAGGGTAGGAGCAGCCAGGTGGAGGGGGGCAGGGTAGGAGCAGCCAGGTGGAGGGGGGACAGGGTAGGAGTTGCCAGGTGGAGAGGGGGACAGAGTAGGAGCTTCCAGGTGGAGGGGGGACAGGATGGGAGCTTCCAGGTAGAGGGGAGGACAGGGTGGGGAGCAGCCAGTGATAAAGTCCTGTACATCTATGGAAGCCTGCTATGGAAGCCTGCATCCCCACCCCCTCACCCCCCCACCTGGAGTTAAGTTCATACCTTGGGGGATATAGAGTAAAATCACTGGCACTTCCTCTCTGTCTCCCTCCACCCGAAAGCCTCATGGTTCCTCTTCTCCTCTCATGGTCCTCTCTCCCCTCCTCCCGCTCGGCATGTTGGGGGCTGCAGTGCACTCTCAAGGAATCATCCTGGGGCCTGCTGGTATCCAGGACTACATGTTCCATAATCCTCTCTTGTTAGTTTCCCAGCTGTTTGGCTCAAAGAGGAGAAGCATTGGTCAAAATCCCTTGCAGCTGCGGCTCTGCTTGTGTCCCTTTACAGAGCCTGTCAGCAACGGCTGATGGGGTTCGGCATCAGCACAGCCTGCTCAATATTATGTTGGGAGTGCAATTGACCCGTTGCCCTCGGAATCTGCCCCTGAGCTGGTGGGAGAGGAGATAAGTTGGCGGCACTGTGAGGATCCATCATTGGTAAATGCTGGACAGATGGCAACCTGCTGCCCCCCGCACCTGGTCCAGTTGCCGTTTTTTACTTGGGACCAATGGACTGGTTGCAGTGATTTTTATAGAGGATCCTCCTGAGATGAGAGCCATTGACCGAGCTGCAGGCCAATGGCAGAACAAGGACTATTTCTGCACTGTTCTTAAAATTAAAGCCCTGCCCTGCCCGACAGATTGATACTTTAATTAAATTGTCAGAACTGCAGTACAGTAGACCACTCCGCCTGTATATGGAAAGAGTTAAAGGGTTAGTAAAGGAAAAAAAAAGTTCCTGTGCAGTTTGTTTTGCACAGAGTGGTCCCGATCCACGTCTTCTAGGGTCCCTCGGTGGCTGTCTCTGGTCCTCTGGTCAAGTACAGACCACAGTCATGCGAGAGAGCTCGCATGGTGGTGAGTAATTGCGGGCGCGCTCCCATGATACAGCGAGCGGCCATAGCCGCTCACTATATCACTCGGCCCCGCCCCTCGGCACTCTGCGTCACTGGATGTGATTGACAGCAGCGCCAGCCAATGGCTGCGCTGCTCTCAATTCATCCGCTCTAGCCAATCAGCGGCCAAGCTGAGCGGCAAAAAGGATCTTGGGACCGCGCGCAGGACTTTCGAGGGGTCAGGTAAGTATAACGGGGGGGGGGGGGGGGGTCAGCATCAGATGTTGTTTCACATTAATGCATAGATTACATTAAGGTGAAAACATTTTTTCCTTTACAACTCCTTTAAATAGTCTCTTTTCTGGCCCGAGTTCCTGAACAGTAGGACCTGGAATTAAAAAATAAAATAAAATAGCTGCAGAGCATGGGTGCCCAGAATTTGTCAGTGGGACTCCTCTCTCAACTGCTGGGCTGCCCTGCTCAATTAGCAGGGCTGGACAAAGTGAAGTGCACGGGGTGATTAGGGTGTGCCCAGACACATCCAGAACACCCTGTGCGCACACCTATGATCATAAATTATTAATCACATTTATTTTTACCATGTAATCTCAACTGTATCAATTAAAAATCTATGGTACTCATCTGATACTGATTGATATAAACAATTAATAGATTTCTGCTTAGGCTAAGTGAAACAGTTTGATTGAAAAATATATAAATTGAGTCTAGAAAAAGTCTCCCCAAAAAAGTTTATTTAGCGACTGGGATTCTGTAAAAGAAAACGTAACACCTTGTGTTGTTCTTCAGTTCAAAAGGCGCTGTCATTTGAGAAAAAAGAACAAGCTATAATTCATATGCAAAGCAGAAAGGCAAATTTTACCATTTTATAATAAAATGTTGAAGTACTTTGATAGCAGACGTGAAGAGGTGGGAAACAGTGTTTCAGAAATAGACAGATATTTGTATAATCGTACTTTAGGTATTGCCAGTCGAGAGTAAGAACTTATAAAAAACCTTGACTTACCTCATCTAACTGGTACAGCCTAGGCATAAATAAAGGAGAACAATACAATTACTATTAGGCACTGGCTGATCTGTAGCTGCATCACTGTGTATTCTTTATAATTGCTGGCAAGAAGATTAATGTTTTGCTACATATCAGAGGAAGGTCACAAGGGGACTTGCTGGGATGTCTAAACATCTAGTCTTTAAGCTCCCTTCTCTTTTCCCCCTCACGGAAATGAACTTGTAACACTCCCTCTAATTATGGAGATTTCTTTCTGTGCATTGTAGAAAAAAAGTCCCTATATTGTGTCTTTATTGCAGAAATCAACTGCCATGTTTACAAAGATCTTAGTAAAGGTTAATATTAATAGAGTTGTTTGGAAATCAGCATGTTTGCTAGTTTTTGATGTTTTTATTGTGATGTGCCCCATAATACAGTGGTGTTTATCTTGTTTTTAAAGGAAAACAGCCCCCCCCCCCCCCCCCCCAACCAAAAAAAAATGTAATTTCATATTTAAGTGGCACTAGCTTTGAAAGCAGTTTTACCTTTTAGCTCTGGGGTGCTGGTTTGTATTCCCACTAGGGATCTGAGTGCATGTTTTCTGTGTGTTTGCATGGGGTGCATTATATTCTGATGCTAACAATTAGGCAAAGAATTTTTGTCAGGAGTTAAATTTACGCATGAGCTTTTAAACATAATGGCCCAGATTCTCAAAGACTTACGACGGCGTATCTCCACGTACGTCGTCGTAAGTCCGAATGTGCACCGTCGTATATGAGCGTCTGATTCTTAGAATCAGTTACGCATAAATTTGGCCAAGATACGAGCAGCGTAAGTCTCCTACGCCGTTGTATCTTGGGTGCATATTTACGCTGGCCACTAGGTGGCGCTTCTGTTGATTTCCGCGTTGAATATGTAAATGAGCTAGATATGCAGATTCTCGAACGTACGTGCGCCTGTCGCAATTAGTTACTCTGTTTACATAAGACATACGCCGGCGTAAAGATAAAGCTGCTCTCTAGGGGGCGCAGCCCATGCAAGGTATGGACGTCGGAACAAGCGTATCTTTTTACGTCGTTTGCGTAAGTCGTATGCAAATAGGGCTGTGAGTAAGTTACGTTCACGTCGTAGGCAGTGTTCGACGTATCTTAGGCATTCTATCCGACACATGCGCACTGGGATACGTCCACGCCGTTCGTTAAAAGCGTCAATTACGTGGGGTCACGATTAACCACTTCCATACCAGGCACTTACGCACCTTCCCGCCCAAGCCAATTTTCAGCTTTCAGCACTGTCGCAATTTGAATGACAATTGCGCGGTCATGCTACACTGCACCCAATCAAAATTGGCGTCCTTTTTTCCCCACAAATAGAGCTTTCTTTTGGTGGTATTTGATCACCTCTGCGGTTTTTTTTTTTTGTGCAACAACTAAAAATAGAGCGAAGATTTTGAAAAAAAAATAAAGTTTTTATTTTTTTCTGTTAATTTTTTTGTAAATGAGTATGTTTTCTCTTTCAATTATGGGCACTGATATGGTGGCACTGATGGGCACCGATGAGGTGGCACTGATGGGCACCGATGAGGTAGTTCTGATGGGCACTGATTAGGTAGCACTGATGGGCACTGATAGGCGGCGCTGGTATTGGGCACTGATGGGCACTCATGGGCGGCACTGATGGGCACTCATGGGCGGCACTGATGGGCACTCATAGGCAGCACTGGGCACTCATAGGCAGCACAGATGGGCACTCATAGGCGGCACAGGTGGGCACTGATAGGCGGCACAGGTGGGCACTCATAGGCGGCACAGGTGGGCACTGATAGGCGGCACAGGTGGGCACTGATAGGCGGCACAGGTGGGCACTGACAGGTGGCACAGGTGGGCACTGGTAGGTGGGCACTGGGCATGGATTGGCACTGTGGGGTGGCACTGACAGACACTGGGGTGGCACTGATGATCACTGAGGGGTGGCACTGATAGATCAATGTTGCCAATCAGTGCCCATGTGTGGGCACTGATTGGCATCATTTTTTTTTACTGCCCCCCCCTTTTTTTTTTGTCATTTTTTTTATTTATTTTTTGTCATTTTTTTTTGTATTTTCTTTTGTATTTTTTTTATTTCCCTGGTGGTCCGTGTGGCGATCCGAGGGGGGGCTGCGCTGATAAACAATCAGCGCGAACCCCCCCTGTCAGGAGAGCCGCTGATCGGCTCTCCTGTACTCGCGTCTGTCAGACGCGAGTGAGGAAGAGCCGTCGGCGGCTCTTCCTGTTTACATCGTGATCAGCCGTGATTGGACACGGCTGATCACGTGGTAACGAGGCTCCGCCGGAGACTCGTTACCGAGATCGGAGGTGCAGGGTGTCAGACTGACACCCCGCATCACCGATCGCCGCGCTGCGCGCCCCCACGGGCGCGCGCTGCATTGAAATCGTGCTAGACGTTTGAGAACGTCTAGTCACGATTTCATAACCACTTCCCTGCCGTAAATCGGCTATTGGCCGGGCGGGAAGTGGTTAATTTACATAAAACACGCCCACCTCTTCCACATTTGAATTAGGCGCGCTTACGCCGGGACATTTACGCAACAGGGGTTGTAAAGGATTTTTTTTTTCCATAATAAGCATCCTTTACCTGCAAACATTCCTCTTTTCACTTCCTCATTGTTCGTTTTTGCTCAGAAGTTGCTCTATTTCTTCTCTGTTCTGTTCACTTCCTGCTTGTCTGATTGTTACTCACCACGTGAAGGGAGGCTTTACTGCGGTGGTCAGTGATGTGCTCGCCCCCTCCTGGGAACTACATCTGTGCAGCAGGACGCTCTCTACATGTTAGAGACTTCAAGGAGGTGTGAATTACTGGGCGTGCCGCAATTCATACTGGGAAATGTAGTTCTTACATGAACGAGTGCCGCAAACCAAGAAGTGAATGAGAGAACAAAAACTAGAATGACGGAGGTGATATAGATGAAGGAATTTAATAGCTATTTACTTGTTTTTTAACAGAATCATTACACTATTCTGTCTATCTACCTTCCAGATATTCATTTTAGGCAAACATTTTTTTTCCTTTACAACTCCTTTAACAGCCAAAGGAGAGTTAGTTCCATTTTAATTCCCCTCCTCAATCCCAAGCAAAAGTGCATTTTGCACAAATTATTATTTTTCACTTACCTATTTTTAGTCTGGCATTCCAACCTAACCAGAATAACATGTCACGGCTCCTGCAGCCTCCTAGGATACACACATCACATCTCCAAGAGGCTGCAGGATTGGCACACAAGCACAAGTCTGATGGCATGCTGGAGTACAGGCAGAGGGTGGCCCAATGGGTCATTGTTGCTGGCTGCCGGCACCTGGATGAGGCAGCCAGCTGAAGAGGACCCAGATGGCAACATAGTACCCTCTGTATTGCACCCGAACAGCAGATCGCAGTGGGACAACACTGGTTTTAATGTACAGGTGATTATGTGTTTTACGGTGGCAGGTCGGCTTGGCTGAGCAAAATCATGTTATATAGATCACCGCCATTACTAGTAAAAAAAGAGTTATTAATAAAAATGCTGGGGCGCCGTGATGTGGTCGCCGTGATGGCGTCTGTCCCATAAGTACCCTTTCCCAGCATGCCCAGCGAGGACACTCCCTCCTGATTGGCTGCTGGAAAAGGACACCCAAGTCTCGACTCTGCTGCTGCCACCTGTCGCCCTGGGGTGGGATATCACCCCAGTAACAACAGAATAAGCCTACAGCACAGCCAAACTGAAACAGAGACCCTATTGGAACATGGTAATTTTGATCAGAGTCATTAGTACTCTGATCGCCCTCTAAATTTTAATAGTACTTGGAAGTAACCAGGCGCTACATGTATATTTGTAATGTGAGAGTAAGGTCAGACATCTTCACTTGCATGCTTGTTCCAAGCGAGTGGTGAGGTGAGTGGCTGGTGAGGCACTGGCTAGTATCAGAGCCAGACACACACAGGTTACATACGCCATGAACGTTAGAGTGAGAGCAAAAATTCTACCATTAGACCTCCTCTGTAACTCTGAACATGTTACCTGTAAAAATTTCAAACATCGCCTATGGAGAGTTTTAAGTACTGAAGTTTGGCGCCATTCCACAAATGTGCACAATTTTAAAGCGTGACATGTTAGATATCTATTTACTCGGCGTAACATCATTTTTTATAGTATACAAAAAAAATAAAAAAATCGGGCTAACTTTAGTGTTTTTTTTTTTTTTATTTATTTATGAAAAAAATGTGTTTGAACAATTGCTGCGCAAATACTGTGTGACATAAAAAGTTGCAACAACCACCATTTTATTCCCTAGGGTATCTGCTAAAACAATGTTTGGGGTTTCTGAGTAATTTTGTAGCAAAAAATATATGATTTTTAAGTAAGTAAGTAATATACAAATATATATATATATATATATATATATATATATATATATATATATATATATATATATAATATATATATATATATTTTTCTTGTTGTTAAAAGGGCTGGGCTGGAAAGGGAACATTTGTGTTTTAGACACATTCCCCCTTCTATGACACTGCAGTGAGAGGCATGCCTCCACTGCAGCATTTTTATTGGACAGCTTGAGCTTATGGTACTTTATGATTGGTCCAAGGCTCCAAGCTGTCCATTGAGCTCAGTGCCTCTGACAAAAGGTGAAGAGAGGCACCGTGAGCTCATCATCTCAGTTTGCTGCAAACAGAGTGTGCTAGCTTGTATTTAAACTGGCTGCCTTGTATGTAGCTTCTGACAGGCTGCACAAGAAGCCCTGAAACTCCGGGGGGCAGGACTACAGCTACATGTCCAAATTTGGGGTCTCTTTGACCCCAGGTCACTGAGCTACGACCCTTGAAGTCGATAGATTTTTTAGTTTTTATGTTCATGACTCTGCCTCACCTGCCTCCCCTGACTGCACGTCCCTGTGCAAGAGGGCAAAAATCACAGCCAGCGAAAATAGCATTTGCAGAATGAGAAGTTGCTATATAGCCTTCACGTCTTAGAAAAAGGTTGAAATTAGGTGCTGAAAGTTCTTTAAAGTGATTGTAAAGTTTAGTTGTTTTTTTTTTCAAATACCAAACATGTTATACATACCTCCTCTGTGCAAGGGTTTTGCACAGAGTGTCCCCGATCCTCCTTTTCTGTGGTCCCCCAGTGGTGCTCCTGGCTCCTCCTCTTCTCGAGTGCCCCCACGGAGAGCCGCTTTCCATAGGGGCACTCGTGCGGGTGTGCTCCATAGTCCTGCTGCTGCGTCTATTGACTCTGCCCCACTCCCCCCCCCCTGCCTCCTGTGTCCCTGGATTTAATTGACAGCAGTGGGAGCCAATGGCTCCTGATGCTATCAATCTATCCAATGAGAACCCAAGACAGCGGCTAGAGCTGCTGTGGTAATTCCCATTGTTGGGACAATCAGGCTCAGGTAAGACAAAGGGGGGGGGGGCCTGGGGGGGTGCTGCAGTACAAAAGATTTTACACCTTAACGCATAGAATCCATTAAGGTGAAAAACCATGAGGGTTTGCAACCCCTTTAAGCTGATCATACACTGATAATATCTGCTAAACTGTGTGCATTCTTACAACCAGCACCTGCGGCTATCAGAATACCCAAACAGTGGCTGTATCTAATCGGATATACTGCTGTTCCGCAGATAATTTTCTGTTTGGCTCCTTTAATTTTTAGCTTGAAGAATGTAAGTTGGGGGGGATCGACGGAGCCACTCACGGCTCAAATTTTGATAGATTGTCTGAAATTTGCTCCATGTATGGCCAACTTTAAATTTAAACAGCTGCTTGAAAACTCAGTAATTTGCTGTATACTTATGCTGTACTGCTTCTACAGTATGTGAATACTTTTTGTTTAAACAGATAATAATGACACCATTTTATTTGCCTGTTTATGTATATTTGTATTAATTTTGTCTATCAGATATGAAAGCAAGATCATTTTTCTACTTATAGGCAGGCCCGTCGCTACAGGACAGGCAAAACAAACAATTTCTTGGGGCCCCGAGCTGGCCAGGGGCCCCCAACTTGCCCTTCCCAGGCTGTAGCGTGGCCGAGCTCCTTCCTTCCTTCCTTCTGGAGTCCTGTCAGTCTGGCCGGGTACCGCAAGTGGTACAGGAGATTCAGTTTCCTGCTCCCGGCCAGACTGACAGGAAATGCACACTGAATGCTCAGTCCGGCCGGGAACACAGGAAACTGAATCTCCTGTGCCGCATGGTACCCGGCCCGGCCCGGGCACTATCTGATAGGGGACTGGGGGCCCATAATGATAGAACACTGGACTGACAGGAGGAAGAGGAGCTCAGCCACGCTACAGCAGCAGCCTACATGGAAGAAGGGGAGGTGAAAATAGAAAAACATAGGGACTAGGGGGGCGGGAAGGAGTAAGAACATGGGTGTAAAAAATTAGTGTATCGCTAACGTAGGCTTTGCGTGCAGGGGGGGGAGTGCTCCATTTTGCTTGGGGGCCCCAAATTCCTTCAAACGGCTCTGCTTATAGGTATGTAGGTAGGTAGATTAAATATATATACTAATACTACTGAATTATTAACATTGTCTTACCTGTTTACAGATCCCCTAAAGTAAAGACCACCCTATCCATGTTCCTGAAGATTTGTCCTAAGAACTGGCATGAACGTTTTTAAGAACATACCTAATTTTTACTGTTTTTTTGTTTTTTTTTACCAGAGTATAATTTTAGAGACATCAGACATTTTACAGTTATGCTTCCTACTATTTTACTTCAGACTTTTTTTTTTTTTTCACCACATCAATGCTTAAACCTTCTCAACATATTCTTAGTTATCATTTCATGCAGATAATGTAAAAATAACCATAATAATTACACTCATTTTGTGTTTCTTTAATTGTTGACTGTAATAGGTTTTCTTCCTTCCTTTTATTTGAAATCTCTACTTTGAGGCCCTAGAATTACTCAGCTTCTCATGCTAATCATCGGCAATGACTTGCATTTAAAGATAGATTGTAAACTTCCTAATTAAAGCTTTGCATCACAGGAGCCCGAAAAAAGGCCCATTAGAGGTTAGGGGCTGTCACTGTGTGTGAGCTAAATATTCTGGGGACTCATTGGCCTCAGAACACAAAACAGTATCACATGTGAGTCACTTTAACCCTTAGTAAGTTTGACGCCTCGTATACATCAGGTCAGCTACAACCGAACACAAGGATGTGTGATGCAAAATGAAATACTTGTGTCACTTCTGAAAGTTAGGTTTAAGTCTGGTTTCTTATATAAAAGTCCTTAGAGGAAAATTATTGATATACAAAATAAAACAGTTATGGGCAGATTGATGCTTCCTGCCCCCTAGGCCAACTGTCTTGTGCTGCTTTCCTTGTGTTCTGTATAAATGGCTAATGTTGGTGTCGCACTAATGAGATCATATGTCATTATCACACAAGGCAAACCAAGTATGGGGACAGAGAATCTAAAACAGGCAAATTGCCTATTCTGCATAAGTTCACCTAGGACTATATACTAAGAGAAGAAGGAAACCTATCACCCTACTCTGCTAGCAATTGGGTTTGAGGTCTACAGATCCAAAACAAGTGAACTGAAACAACACTATTCCACCGACAAATACACATAAACCATGCAGGGACAGCAAGGACCCGTTTGAGCTACACTGGGAGGCAGAGCAGCAGTCTGTAACCTTTTATTTTGCATGACAATAAAAGACATTGATGTGATATGCAGGTGGCTATGCCCCCTCAATGACAGCCCTGCTGCCCTAAGGCCATGGCCTGTGTTGGGTATGCAAAGATCAGGCCATGGCAACAGGACCAGCCAAAATGCAAGGATAATTGCCATACAGTTACTGAAGTATTGTATGATGAAGACAAAAATGCAGGGGGTGGGGGGGAGGGGGGGCAAAGCTCTGTTCAGTATTCTTGCTACTGTATATGTGAATGATGTGATATTTGTGTACTGGTTTACTTCTTGCAGGGTAACAAAGACCATTAAACACAGCCCTGTTTCCTGCATACCCAGCTCTTCAGAGTATGAGTGAGTATAAAGCCCCATACACACTATCAGTTTTCCTGACGGTTTTCTCTTCAGGTTTACCAAAACCATGTAGTGCAAGGGCCTGCCTGATTGCAACCAAATTGAAACTCTTGAGCTTTGACCTCATATTAGATGATTTTGGTAAATCTGAAGAGAAAACCGTCAGGAAAACTGATAGTGTGTATGGGGCTTCAGTGACTCACTACTCCTCTCCAATGTAACTGTGCTAGGTATGTTGTAAATGGTCAAGAATTGCTATGTGAACCCAGGGAAGGGGTCCAGTGCCTTGCAAAAGCCCAAACAAGTCTTTGCCTAAACTAGGTAGCCACTTAAGCCCCGTACACACGACAGAGAACCTCGACGGGCAGAACACATCGTTCCGCCCATCGAGGTTCTCTGCCGGCTGTCAGAATCTGCGACAAAATTGGAAAATTTATACAGACAGTGGGACTCGGCCCCGCCCCCACTCACGTGTCACTGGGTTTGATTGACAGCAGTGGGAGTCAATGGCTCCTGCTGCTATCAATCTGCCCAATGAGGCGAGAGACAGAGGCTGGAGTCACTGCGCTTGTGCAAATCGCTGGATTGCTCGGGCTCAGGTAAGAAAAGGGGGGGGGGGGTCTGGGAGATCTGCAGTACAGAAAATAGCATAGAATGCATTAACTTAAAAAACCTTGAGGTTTAAGAACTACTTTAATTATTAAACAGAATTTGGAACAGTGTGCTGTTAACGTCAATAAGTTATGTCTTTTTTATTGGAGAGCTTACACTGGTCTGTACAGCACATCAACTTCATGTGTCAGGGAACCCAGCACACCGAGGCATCGTGGGGTGTACTGAAACACCCGAAAGAGCACCCGCTGACCCGCACGTCCCTCAGGGATGGCTAGAAAGCGGAAAAACGCCGCTCAGCCGGAGAAACTGGAGGATTTCTTCTCTCCCAGGCCTAGCAGCGAAAGAGGGGACCCAGCGCCGCTCCCCAGGGGCCTCCACCCCCCTCTCCTGCAGCCCGGTAAAGTCCAAGCCATGGCTATTGGCCGCAACATGTGACTCTCAGGTCAGTGCCTTGCAGGGTTCTATGGAGGACTCTCGTGAACTCTCAGCCCCCATTAACACCTTCCCCACCTCCAATATGCCTGTGTCAGATACCACATTAAAAGATATGCTGGTCTCCCTGCGCACATCTCTCCATGCAGACATGATGGAATGCATGAGAGGCTTCAAGACGGAAATAGGGGAGCTGGGTGGCAGGGTGGACCACGTGGAGCAGAAAATGGGAGAATATGCTTCCTCATACAATTCCCTAGTAGACTCTCACAATGACCAAGGAGATGAGGTCGCATGGCTCAGGGCAAAGGTCGCAGACCTCGAGGACAGATCTCGAAGGAATAATGTCAAATTGAGGGGTGTACCTGAGACCGTCATGCCTGCCCAACTTCAACAGTATGCCCGTGAGCTTATGGGGTCACTCCTGCCCTCCGTTCCTGAATCAGAGCTGGTAGTAGACCGGATTCACTGCCTGCCCAAACCCGCGCACCTCCCTGACAATATACTCAGAGATGTACTGATGCGGGTGCACTTCTATCATGTCAAGGATCAATTCATGCTGGCCTTCCGCAAGACCCCCCAGTCGTCTGACCGCTATGCTAACCTGCAAGTGTATGCGGACCTCTCCCAGCACACTATGCAGAGGCGCAGATCTCTTCTGCCTGTCACGAAAGCACTCCGCAACCATAACATTATCTACAAGTGGGGCCAGCCGACCAAACTCATCGTAACCAGAGACGGCACCTCCAACGTTATCATGTCCCTGGAAGAAGGACTCGCCCTCCTACGCAAATGGGACATATTGCCTGAGCATCCCCCTGGGGACACGGCGTCCACATCTGTACCCAGGGCTCAAGCCCACGATGAATGGTCGCTGGTGACACGTAAACGCAATAATAAGAAGAAAACATAAAGCCCCTCTGCCTCGGGGATCTTGTTTATTATTGTTCTTCATGTCAATCCCTGACTCTGTTGGAGTTCTGTTTCTCCACGAACTTCCCCTCCCTGCAATATGTGCAGCTACTCTGCATCCAGATCCCGGATGGGATCCTCCTTTTTACTCGTGCTACCTTTTGTTTTTGTTATGACTCTTTTGCTTTTGGTTTCTAAGCCTCTCTCATCTTTTTCCCCTTCCCTTGAGATGGACGCCAAACTCTCTTCATTGAGGACATCCTGCTCCCCGTATGCTCTCACCGCCTGGAACCGGCTGATTTGGAAATCCGGATGCATCACCGCAAGGTACTGTTATCGTTCTTTTCACATGCACACTCATGGCCCTGTCAGTTACCTTCTTTAATGTCCGGGGTCTGAACCACCCAGTTAAGAGAGCTTCTGTTTGGAGGGAAGCTCTGAAAATGCGCTCAGATGTCCTGTGTCTTCAGGAAACTCACCTGAAAGCCTCCGGTGCACCTCCCTTCCACCACGTTAAGTTCCCCCGTGTCTTTCTGGCATCCGCCTCAAAAAAACGGAAGGGTGTTGCCATTGCCATCAGAGACTCGGTGAATTTCTCTCTACAAGATTCTTTGATTGACCCTGATGGTAGGTTCCTAGTTCTGGTTGGGACCTTCAACAACAAACTAAATACCCTGGTCAATCTGTACGCACCCAACACCCATCAACTTCGCTTTCTGAGGAAACTTTTCTGCAGAATCAATAAGATAAGAAAAGGAGCTTTGATTGTGTGCGGAGACTAGAACCTGACGGTTGACTTTGAGTTGGACTCTACCTCCCACTCCAAACGCCACCAACCTGCACTAGGCGCATTGATACATGCTGAAGGTATGTTTGTAGTCTGGAGGTGTCAACATGCAAGCGAAATAGACTACTCCTTTCATTCCTCCAGACACAACTCCTACTCACGTATTGACTTGATTTTGGTAGATACATTTTTACTTCAGAGGGTGTCCTCGTCCGCCATCCACGACATCACGTGGTCAGACCACGCCCCAGTGTCAGTGGTGGTGGACGGGGGGGCCCCGGTGTCCTCGCCCTTCATTTGGAGGGCGGACTCATATTTGCTTCAACAACCTTCTCACGTTGACTATTTGTCCTCTCATCTAAGAGAATTCTTCACTGTGAATGCTGGCTCTGTCACTAACCCATTCTCTGTCTGGTGTGCCCATAAGGCCTACATTAGAGGTATTGTGATACAACTCAGTACACGGGTCAGGAAGCAGAGAGCACAAAAGCTAGACTCCATACTCGCTGAGATCGTTTCCTTAGAATCGCAGAACAAGCAGACTCCTGATATCTCTACGGCTACCAAGCTATACAGTGCACGTGCGGATCTCAGGAGACTGCTACTCGAACGATACGATAAACATGTCCAATCTCTGAAATTGTCCCACTATGCATCTGGTAACCGGGCAGGCAAATTTTTGGCTCAGCGGATGAAAAGTCGAAGGGTGAAAACCACTATCCCTTTCCTTGTCAAGCAATCCGACGGCAACAAAATTTACAACCCTCAAGATATAGCGAACTCGTTCGCGGAATTTTACTCCTCCCTCTACAACCTCCGAGAGGACTCCTCTACACCTCAACCTGTAGAGGAGGCAATTCGCTCCTTCCTAGCTGACTTGGCGCTGCCTGCCTTGTCGCACACCCAACTTGACTCCCTTAACGCGCCGATATCGGAACTTAAGATCAAGCGGGCTATCAAGTCCCTCCCCCTGGGGAAGTCCCCGGGCCCGGACGGACTTCCTAATTGTTACTATAAGGCCTTTGATTCCATCCTAGCCCCAGAGCTGAACAAGGTGTTTTCTGAAGCAATGCTCTCTGCTTCCTTCCCAAGCGAAATGCTTAATGCTTTCATTGTGACCATTCCAAAGCCGGGGAAGGCACCCACTACACCTGCTAATTTTCGACCCATCTCCTTACTTAACACCGATGTGAAACTGTATGCCAAGATCCTAGCGTCCAGACTGCTCCCACTCCTCCCCTCTCTGATCAATCCGGACCAAACGGGGTTCACCTCAGGTAGACAGTCCTCAGATGCGACCAGAAGGGTAATAGACTTAGTCCATCATGCCGGGGCCTCTCGAACGCCTTCTCTGCTCCTTTCCCTGGATGCAGAGAAGGCGTTCGACAGGGTACACTGGGGATATATGACCCAGGTACTGGAGAAATTTGGTTTTTCTCCGGCCCCATCCTGTCGGCAATTCTTGCACTATATTCCTCCCCTTGTGCACAAGTTTATACCTTTAGGTATGCTCTCCTCTGCTTTTGCCATAACTAATGGTACCAGGCAAGGGTGTCCCCTATCCCCCTCCATATTCAACCTACTCGTAGAACCCCTTGCGGAAAAAATTAGAGCTCATGCAGGTATCCCAGGTTTATTGGTGGCGGGCCGAACACATAATATAAGTTTATTCGCAGACGATATTATTCTTTTCTTAACCTCACCGACTTATTCCCTACCACACGCACACGACGTACTCGCAGAATTCAGTCGCATATCCTACTATAAGGTCAATTACACCAAGTCCTTTATTCTAGGCCTCAATCTATCTCCCTCCCTTCAATCCCACTTGCAAACTTCCTTCCCATACTCCTGGGCTACATCCAGTATACAATACCTAGGGATACAAATCACAACTGACCCTGCGAAGCTAGCTGATGCTAACTATATTCCCTTGATAGACAAAATTGCTAAGGAGGCCACTCGCCTAGCCAGGGTCGAATTGACGTGTTCAGGACGCTTGGCCTCTTTCAAAATGTTGCTCCTCCCCCAAATCTTGTATATTTTCCGTACATTACCCATCCCTCTGAGGCCAAGTCACCTCAGGTCCCTAAACGGCATCCTTAATCGCTACATATGGGGCACCAAGCGGCCGAGATGCGCAAGGTCCCTGTTGATCACACATAGATCGATAGGGGGCATGGGCATGATCGACATCAAAGATTACCACCGAGCGGCTATACTTACCCAGATTAGACGCTGGATTTCCCTGACTCCTGACATTCTTTGGTATGATATAGAAAAAGCCCTTAGCCCGACCAAAGACCTTTATAGTGCTCTGATACTTGACTCCTGTTGCGCCACCTACCATTGACTATCCAGGCCACCATACTAGCCTGGAGAGATCTATGTGCCTTGGCGTACACGTCCTCTAGTACTATCTCTGTACCAATTCCGATTGAAACCTTGTCGGAAGCAGTGCCATATACCTCCTTCTCCAGCTGGGCCGCCAAGGGCATTACCAGGGTTGAAGACCTATATTGCCGGAACGTGCTCAAGCCGTTTGTCGCGCTAGCCGTGGAATTTGGTTTGACACAGTTGGACAGTTTTAGGTACTCGCAAGCGTCCCATTTTCTCAAGTCACTACAATCTCGCAATGTACTGATTCACAGCACCGTATGGCAGTTCTATGCTAATACGACCCTTCCCCCTAAAGGAATCTCCCTTTTTTACAACCTATTCCAGGATAAGCTTCTCTTTAAAAAGTCTCCCCCGTTTTGTAAATGGGAAACCGATTTGGGCAAAACATTCTCCCCAAACCAATGGAAGTATTCATTTAAACTTATATACAAAGCCTCCAGATGTATTAACCATTGGGAGCTGTCCCAAAAGATAGCCCTGCGGTGGTACCTAACACCATATCGTTTAGCCCAATTTTACTCTTCGACCTCCCCACTGTGCTGGAGAAACTGTGGAGAGGTTGGCAATATTTTTCATGTTTTTTGGCTCTGTAGGAACCTCACAAGTTACTGGAGGGGGGTCTTTAGATGTATCTCACGCATAACGGGTATACTCACTCCCCCCTGACCGGAACTGGCAGTACTGAACTTGGGAATCGAAGGATTCCCCCCAGATTTTCGAGTTGTAGTTACTCATATCCTGCTGGTGGCCAGACTGTTACTGACTAGAAATTGGAAATCACACAATGTACCAAACGTATCTGAGGTTCTAGAAATTACCAGGAACAACTATGTCTTTGAGTCCCTGCTGGCAAGCAGAGAGGGTAGGAGAGCGAAATTTGATACTCAGTGGAAGCCCTGGACTGACTGGTTCAATGTGCGGTGATACAGTGAATTTGAAATGTCTTCCTATGTTATGTTCCTTTTGATATGTCCTAAACAAATACCTATGTAAGAGTTTATGATAATGACCACTCAGGTATCCATCTCATCCCCCCACCCCTCCCCCTCCTTCCCATTTCCATCTCTCCTCTCCCCCCCCCTCCTTACGTCCTTCCCCTACTCTCCCTCTCTTCCCTGACCTTATTCACTTTACTCGATTTCCCCCCATGGTACTCCTCCATGCACTCTCCAGAGTATGACAAGTGGCAAAGTCGATGTATCCCTCCCCTACCTTATATTGTTGTCTTCAATATGATTGCCTTGCTCGTACTCATATGTTTACTGCTGATTTACCCTGTTTACTTCCGGAGTTATCAATGTATGTGATTTCCCCTGCTGTTACTTGGGAATACATGTGAATGTTTTTCTGCTTTCATACTTTTGTACTTTGAAAATTTTTAATAAAAACTATTGTACAAAAAAAAACAAAAAAACACAAAGTAATAAAAAAGTACCTCACCATATTTATTACAGGTATTTATTTAGTGCTGTCAATTTACACAGCACTTTACACAATCTAAGGTCTCTAAGGCCCCTTTCACACTGGGGCGGGAAGTGCGCTGACGGTATAGCGCCATCGGAATTGTCTGAGAATTGCGGCAGTATTTGTCCGCTAGTGGTGTGGTTTTAACCCCCGCTGGTGGCAGAAAAAGGGTTAATACCGCTGTCAATTCGCCTCTGCAGAGGCACATTGTCGGTGGTATTGCCGCGGTGTCCCATTGTTTTCAATGGGAAGGAGCGGTAGAGGAGTGGTAAACACACCGCTCCTCTGACCGCTCCAAAGATGCTGCTGGCAGGACTTTTGGAGTGGGCTTTCACATTGAGACTACAGGGCAGGAGTTTTTCGGGCGGCATTTAGGCGCTATTTTTAGCGCTAAACCACCTGAAAAACTCCTCAGTGTGAAAGGGGTCTAACTCACATTCATACTAGAGGCAGTTTACCCGCCAGCATGTCTTTGCAGGCACAGAGAGTACTTGCAAACTCCAGGCAGTTAGTGCAATGGTTAGGATTCAAACTGGCAATCCTGGTTCTACTAGGAGGAAGTGCTTACCACTGTGCCACGGTGCTGCCGACCATATATCCCTTTCAGGGAAAATGGACACTACACAATACATCTGCACCAAGGATCCAGCGTACCTACCTAAAAGGCATTCTCTACAATAATGTAATAATGCCTGACACTCCCTTACTTGAGCACCTAATCAAATTCCTAAAATGAGCCCTGAAAGTGACCCTGTCAGGTTTCCAAACACACAAAATGTCAGTTTCTTGGAATAGCAGCGGTAGCATACTCACCTCTCTAGCGTCCCATGTCTGAGCCCTACCTTTTCTGTGTTCCAGACCTGGAGCCTATATCAATTTCTTTGGGAGAGTCATGCCGTGTACACATGACCGTTTTTTAGAACCTGCTCTATTTTTTTCGTTGTTTTTCACATTGTTGTTTTTCACATCATGAAAAACGGTTGTGTGTACACTTTAACAAAAGGGGGAAAAACGAGCATGCTCAGAAGAAAGTTATGAGACGGGGAAATTAGCAAAAGCATCCCAAAGGGTGGCGCCATTCGAATGATACTTCCCCTTTATAGTGCCGTTGTACGTGTTGTACTTCACTGCGCTTTGCTCGAGCATTTTTTTTCACGAACGTGTGTATGCAAGGAAGGCTTGAGAGGAATTACAACAAATCGAGTAAAACTTTTTTTTTCATGACATGAATAACGGTCGTGTGTAAGCGGCATCAGATGCCTGCTTACCCCACACTATGGTTCATTCCTATGAACCCTATTACCACTTTCACACTGGGGCCAAGGTTGCATTCATGGTAAAGCGCCGCTCCTTGTAGCAAAGTTTTACCGCTGTTTAAGCTGCACTTTTTGGCCGCTAGCAGGGCACTTAACCCCAAAGAGGGGGTTAAAAACTCCTGTGTTGCAGCGCTTGCAAAGTGCTTTTCAGGCGCTTCGGAAGCACTGCCTATTCACTACAATGGGCAGGGAGTTTTGGGAGCGCTAAATACAGCGCTCCCAAACCATCCCAAAGATGCTGCTTGCAAGACTTTTTGGAACATCGCGCAAGCGTACTGCCCAAGTGTGAAAAGTCACACTTGAATGAATGTGAGGCGGTTTTCAAGCGCTTAGAAGAGGCTATTTCCAGTGCTAAAGCAACTGAAAACCGCTCCAGTGTAAAAGGGGTCTAAGTGGAACCATGGTGTGTGGCAGGGAACACTGGCATCTGACATGTACAGAAGTGTTGACTAATAAAAACATTGACAAAGATTGTGGCCCTGAGTGTAGTTAGCAGGGCCGCTGATAGGGCAGTACAGCCAGCCCTGGTGTACCGGGCCCGGCCCCATCAGCTCAGCAAGGGGGCCCGGCAAGCTTTATGGTTAAATTCTCAAAGAATAAATGAAACTGTTTTTCTAAAGCACCCCTGCTCCTGCTTGCTTTTCAGGGTGTACTTACATAATCCTGGGCCCCATTAGGGCAACAGAGGGGCCCAGGAAGTGAAATAACTGAAGGGACTTTATTTCCATTTTCGGGGGGCGCAGGTAGATAAAGCCTGGTCGCATAATGCGCTGCACATCTTCTAGTTCGGGCTGCCCTCTGCTTGTACCATCCCCGGCGGAGTGATTTATGTGTACAGCCTCCCTCTGTAAGTGCTCTCTGTGGGAGTGAGAGAGGCATGTGGCTGAGAGGATGCAGGAAACTTAATCCAGCAGCGGTGCACAGCTACAGGCAAGGAGCAGCACACAGTCACACCAGCTACCATGGAAAGAAGGTACAGCCCCCTGACTCCCCACTGTGTTTGTGATTATCGTCATTGTGATGATCACAGCACTTTAGATCCTCTATTGCTCTTCCACAGTGTCACATGGCTATTGGGTCTGAGTGTGTACAGACTATCACACAATAGAGCCATAACAAAGTCAGCAACCAATAGCCATGTGACACTGTGGAAGTAGGATCTAAAGTTCTGTGATCATCATAATGACGACTTGCTACTTCTTTGGATGAAATTATGTAGTAGGAACATGCAGCTGAGATGTATTTTTTAACCAACCACCCCTCCTTAAAGAAGCTTTCAACCAAACCTTACAATTGTAAGGTTTGGTTGAAAGCTTCTTTAAGGAGGGGTGGTTGGTTAAAAAATACATCTCAGCTGCATGTTCCTACTACATAATTTCATCCAAAGAAGTAGCAAGTCGTCTGCCTGCCATTTGTTCATGTGGATCTGTATGAAAGCTCTATATAAGGTGGAATTCAGGTAAAAAAAAAGAATGTTGCTATCTCTCTGTATTGTGAGTTTGTGATGCTTTTCTTTGTGGACATTAAAGCTATTTTTTTCTGTGGCTGGGAGTGTTGTGCCTGTTGTGAGTGGACACAAGTCCAAATTTTCATTTGGCCACCCATAGACATCACAAGTCTTCCCCTGTTGGCTGTGCATTGTATGCAGATGCAAACTGAACAGACCCGGAAATCAGAACACATCTGTCCCATTTATCTCCATTTCTGCAGAGAATCCACTCACTGATCCCTTGTTGAGTGGAGCAGCACTGTTTGAAAGAGCCCTCGTGCTGGAAAGGTAGTGGTGCGGAAAGTACACATGCTGCAACCACAATGCTTTTTGCAAAACAACTACTGTAACCACCCGCCAGTTTCCTGCTGAGCATTTTACTTTTCAACTACTGTCAGGGTTTTTAAATGGTTAAAACAGGTTGTGAGGAAGTGATACAATGCCTGTTCACCACCAGTCAAATTCTGTCAGAAGAGCAATCCGCATGCAAATCACTCTTCAGAGAGCAATGCTAGTGTGAATTAGCTCATACAGGTTTTAAATAATTATAGGAGTGTATGCCTTAGCTGATTTAAAGGCATAATAGATGTGCTGGCTTAAGGAAAATTGAATCCTTAAAGTCAGCTGCAGCACGCTCATTCATTAGAAGGAATGTGATTAGCCTGAACAAAGATAAATATCACTTTTTTGGTCAAGGGTGGGGGTTGGGGGGCCCCATCGGGTAGGCTGTACGGGGCCCCATGATTTCTAATAGCGGCCCTGGTAGTTAGTGTAGGAAACTGGTGTTTTGATTGTGCAGAGGCCTTTCAGGGTTTCTTTGAACCTACTCCCCCTCCACTGCTGACTTAAAACTTAACCTAATCTGTCATGAGTGTCGGAAAATGTTTAATTCCTTATCTAGAGCCTTGTTTCAGGTAGGTCAGTCAGAAAGCACTGGAGCCTATATATCAGCATAACAAACAGGCATATATTATTTTTCAGAAATAGGAAAGCAATGTCAGCCACATGCATCTCTCATGACAGAGTCTCTTTAACACTTGACTCACCCAATTCTGACACTTACCTCAAAAGCACTGAACCCTCCAGCCTGACATTACACCAAATGAAAACCCTTAACTAAGCTCTATCAATAGTTAACCTCCATTCCCTTCAAATGTTACCTCACCTACACCAGAAGCAGCTGCATTGAGTTGAAAACAGTTTTGCAGAAATTCTTAGTTGTGTATGTGGTAGGTTAAATAGTTATTAAGAAGCTTCATTATTAATACTATTAATAGAATACATAATTTTACGTAGCGGCAACAGTTTCACAGCGCTTTACAAAATGTATCAAAGCAAGCATTGTTTTTGCTTTGCCACATCTTCCCCTGTTTTATCGTGGTGCTAAAGTACAATAAATGGTGTAGAATAAAGCCGCGTACACACGATCAGTCTATCCGATGAGAACGGTCTGATGGACCATTGTCATCGGTTAGGCCGGATTCACACCTATGCGAATTGGTTGCGGCTTAAACCGCATCTAATACCCAAACATTTCTAAATACATTGTTTTCAATGAGGCTGGTTCACATATGTGCGATGCATTCGCACTGCGCATTGCAGAAAAAACGCGTGCGGATTTTATGCCTTGCGGTGAGGCTCAGGTGCGAATTCAGGCCCATTATCTTCTATGGGTACGCAGCTGATTCGCAGATGTGTTCATTTCTCTTTAGGAATTTCTCTCATTCAGCCCAATACACTTCTCCCCTACTCTCCTCTCCCCTGTCACTTCTCCCAGGTCTCCAAATTAGCAGCTAAAACGTAGCTAATCTGCTGAACACTTCTGTAATCGCTCTGCAAAGATAAGAGAGCTGAAATTCGAACCGCACAAGTGTGATTCTGGCTTTAACCGATGAAGCTGACTGATGGTCCGTCGCGCCTACACACCATCAGTTAAAAAAAAAACGATCAGGTCAGAACGCGGTGACGTAAAACACAATGATGTGCTGAAAAAAATTAAGTTCAATGCTTCCAAGCATGCGTCGACTTGATTCTGAGCATGTGTGGATTTTTAACCGATGGTCGTGCCTACTAACGATCGGTTTTGACCTATCGGTTAGAAATCCATCAGTTAAATTTTAAAACAAGTTGGCTTTTTTTTTAACCGATGGTTAAATAACCGATGGGGCCCACACACGATCGGTTTTGACTGATGAAAACAGTCCATCAGACCGTTGTCCTCTGTTTAACCTATCGTGTGTATGAGGCCAAACTGATAAACGCACAAAAAAAACAATGATTCCACCCTCAAGTGTTTTCTACCGCTGTTTCCACCGCTGTTTACTGTATATTTTGTCAACAAAATATTTGATGAAAAAAACGTAATAAACTGACAAAATATGTTATTTTTTCCTAAAAAAAAATCTACAACATTCGCATATACAGGTCAAATTGTCTGAAAAAAATATATATATTTTCTTTGAAAAGCTTTCGAGACAATATAGCTGATACTAAGTAATTTTCATCATATTATTATATTTATGATAAATAGTTAGAAAACAATTTATTAAAAGTGTAAGTTTCCTTCCTTAGGAATATATAATCTTCTATAGCTCTTTTTAGGTTAATATAATTGTACTTTCAAAGGATGAAAATACTTTCTAAATAGCCATCAAGTTATGAAAGGTAAAAGGGAAGATAAATAGCAGTTTGCAAAGTTATATGCAGCAGGACTTTAATCCTCCCAGTTATTACAGAGAACATCTGCTTGAATTACCGGGCCAAAAATACAATGTAAAAAAACGACTTTTGTCGTGACTAGTTGGTGACATTCTCCTACAAAAAGCTAATTAGTACTTTGAGTCCCGTCCTATTAGGGAAACCTGATCTGTTTACTAAAAAAATAATTATGACACCTCATTCATAAATCATTGGCACTACCTGCTTTGGTCTGATGGAATTATGATTTCCCAGTACAAATTGTCTGACCTGTTTTATGTTCCCCAGCACATAATTAAGGTGGTGTGTTAAAGGAAGTAATTTTGTTCAAAGCTTTGGCACCAGCAGTGTAATGTCTTTTCTCATATTACTTGTAGCTACCAGGCAACCTAAAGAGTCGTACCATGTTGTGGTCTAGTGCAAACAGCAGTTGGATGTCTGCTGTTTAATCCAGAATTCACGGGATGTTGTTAGGCTAATGTTGAAGGCTAAGCGACGGAGGTAAAAGAAGGAAGCCAGGCCCACCCTGCCTGTCCATCTCACAACTGGCTGTGCTAATCCCTAATCTTTCTGTATATTTACAAAGCACTCTTCACCCCTACCACTTTTTAAGTACTTCAGGCCTGTAGATTCTCAACTCGTGTTGTGAAAAACTTTCATTCATTTCCTCCTAAATTGCTGAAAACACCTTCTAGATTTAAGATGCTTGCCTGTCAAATGCGTTTTTCTTTCTGTGCATTATACTGTATTGCAAAATATTTTTATTCATGGAATGTTAAATCATTCATTAAATCTGTAATTCATCATTCGCCTTTAAAGGTGCCATAATATGTAGTATTACATGAACATAGCTGGGTATCAAAAAAGCATAACCACCACAACCAACATTGGATGCAGTCAAACAAGAACACAGGCTTTGCTGGAGAAATATATAAAGATCAGGCAATGGACCTGCATTGGGGTCTCCTAATAGTATACCAATAGAATACATAGTCCGCTGGCTACCAATTGGTGTATCCTTATCTAGTATTCAACAACACACCTCTTTAATTTCAATATAGCGGTCATTTGCTGCATCTCTAGGTAAATCTCTAGGGCCATGTATCTCAAGATACACCGTCGTATCTCTGTTTTTTGGCCCGGGTATCTATGTGTGTGATTCCTAGAATCACTTACACATAGATACGGCGTAGATCCAACAGGTGTAAGACACTTACACCGTCGGATCTTAGATGTAATTCTTCTCTGGCCGCTAGGTGGCGTTTACGTCGTTTTCTCATTTGACTATGCAAATGAGCCTGATACGCCGATTCCCGAAAGTTTTTCCGCCGCCTCGTCGTTTACGTTGTTTCCGTAAGCGTAAACCTATCCCTGCTATATGAGGGGTACGTTTACGAAGGTCCGTCGTATGACATGTTAAGTATGGCGTCGGGACAGCGTCGTCTTTTTCCGTCGTTTATGTTGTTTTACTAAGTCATTCGCGAATAGGGCCTTACGTCAATGACGCTCACGTCGGCTTCATTGACATTTTCCGTCGTGAGCTGGAGCATGCGCACTGGGCTATTTGTACGGCCGGTGCATGCGCAGTTCGATCGGCGCGTGGGCGCACTTAATTTAAATACAAGCCGCCCCCTTTGAATTACACGGCCATACGCTGGACCATTTACACTATGCCGCCGCAAATTACGGAGCAAGTGCTTGGAGAATACGGCACTTGCTCCAGTAAGTTGTGGCGGCGTAGTGTAAATGGCTTACCCAACGCTGCTGCAGGATCTTAGAGAATTTGGCCCCTAGGCTATTTTTTTTTTGTTTTGAAGGAGGGTTAGACCCTCTGTCAATGTTTTAATGCTGTCTTTGTCTCCACTGGGGGGATTCATTTCTCTGTAATGATTATTGTCACCAGAAAAGAAAATGAGAGGAATCCATCCTTTTAAGCCGCGTACACACGATCGGTTTGTCCGCTGAAAACAGACAGAAGGACTGTTTTTATCGGACAAATCGATCGTTTGTGAGCCCCATCGGTTTTATTTCCATCAGTGTAAAAAAATAGAAAATTTTTAACCACTTGCTTACTGGGCACATATACCCCCTTCCTGCCCAGGCAAAATTTCAGCTTTCAGCACTGCGTCTCTTTAAATTAAAATTGCGTGGTCGTGCGACGTGCCTCTCAAACAAAATTGGCATCCTTTTTTTCCCACAAATAGAGCTTTCTTTTGGTGGTATTTGATCACCTATGCGGTTTTTATTTTTGCGCTATAAACCAAAAAAGAGCAACAATTAAAAAAAAAAACACATAATATTTTTTACTTTTTGCTATAATAAATATCCCGTTTACAAAAAAAAATACATTTTTTTTCTCATTAAGGCCGATATGTATTCTACATATTTTTGGTAACAAATCGCAATAAGCGTATAGTGATTGCTTTGCGCAAAAGTTATAGTGGCTACAAAATAGGGGATAGAATTCAGAATTTTTTTTTTAGTATTATTTTTTTAATAGTAGTACGGCGATCTGTGAATTTTGTCAGGACTGCGATATTGTGGCAGACACATTGGACACTTTTGTCAAAGTTTTGGGACCATTCACATTAATACACCGAACAGTGCTATAAAAATGCAGTGATTACTGTATAAATGTGACTGGCAGGGAAGGGGTTAACACTAGGGGGCGAGGGAGGGGTTAAATGTTTATCCTGGGAGTGATTCTTACTGTGGGGGGAGGGGACTGACTGGGGGAGGTGACCGACGTACAAGGGACACAGCATCAGTCTCCTCTCCCTGACACACAAAGCTCCATGTCCCTGCTCTGTCACTGCTGATCGCAGGTACCTGGAGGACACTGCGGCCGCCAGGCACGCGCATTGGCATCTCGGTGACCTGCCGGGCACGTGCGCGTGCCCCCCAGTAGCCGGAGGATGCGGGGCCGTAAAAAGACGGCCTCCCGGATTTAAAGAGCCACCTGGAGGCCGTTTTTTTACTATGGCCCCGGACTGAAGTAGTTAAACTTTTCCTATGGATAAAAAAACGATAAAAAAATCAGATCGTCTGTATGGAACTCCATCGGTCAAAAATCCACGCATGCTCAGAATCAAGTTGACGCATGCTTGGAAGCATTGAACTTAATTTTTTTCGGCTCGTCGTAGTGTTGGATTTTTGACTGATGGTGTGTAGGCAAGACCGATGAAAGTCAGCTTCATCGGATATCAGACGAAAAAATTCATCAGATTAGATTCCATCAGATATCCGATCGTGTGTACAGGGATTTAGAGTTATCCCAAAACACGTGATAAGGGGAAATCATCCAATGGGGACACTCAAGTACACCTAGGATTTCAAGTACTCGCAGGATCTATGCTGGCTCTCCCAGGATTCCTAGGATCCTTGTTAGCTTCAGGATTTCCAAAGCTATCAGTAATGATGCTGGGTGTGTCCTCTAATTGGAAGGGTATTTAATCACTAGCCTTTTAAGTGAATGGTTCTCTGTCTTATCACCAGATACCTAAGAGCTAAAGAGCTATAATACTTGTCTGCCATTTGCCTTTTTGTTGTTGACCCCGGATGACCTGACCACTCTCTTACTTCCTGCCTGCCTAGGCCTCTGTTCAGACTAAGCTATGCATTTTGTTTGCTGCCTGCCTTGACCTCTACTTTATCCCCAGCCTCAACCCCTGCCTGGACCTAATTTTGGCAGCCCTGAGAACACTCTCCACTCTAAAGCCTGACCGTTCATTTGGTGGGTCGATCCTGAAGGCTGGAACCAGGTGCCAGCTTGCAGCAAAGTAAGCTGGGACCACTAAAGTCCCTGGCCCATCTCCACCATCAGGAGCTAAGGTGAGGATCAACTGCAGCTTAGATTTCATGCCTTGGGTGAGCCTGCATCACCTGCCAGGGAATACTACAGCTTTAACTTCCGGTTGTACCCCTGGGACAGGATGTTAAGGTTTTTCCCAATTGTACAAAGACATCAAACATGTAACTGGATGAGGGTTTTAACACTTCCTGACCCTCTGACCCTTGATATGTCACACACAAGTTTCCTCAGGTATCTGTTTTGGTCTATTAAATGCATAAAGAAGACTGATGCACATGGTTATTATACTCATCTGTGTAGGGAGAAGAGATACAGAGAGGAAAGTAGACCTGGCATACGGATTGTTAATTTCTATGTCATAATGAAACAGTAGTACCTATACTGTAGTTAGCAGTCAAAGATAGATGCATAACCAAGATAAAAACAATGCATGTCCTTGATATACAGTATATGTGAAATTAAATCATCCAGACAAGTTCTGGGCATGTGTAAGGTGGGGTGGGTAGGTAGGATGGTTGTTGTTTGTCATGTCCTCCATGTTTCCCTCTTCGTTGGGTGCCAAACAAGGGTCACATGACATGGCCACCCCAGGGTGGGTTCTTCTGGGCTACACTAGGCACCTTGTACAGGGTCACTTTACTCTTCTCATAAAGGGTACATTTGCTTTGTGTTGTTTTAATCCATTATCTGGGACAAGGCTGATGCTGACAGGGGGCATACTCGACCTTAATGTGGGCCTCTTCTCTTAGAGATGAACATATACATTGAACACTTGCACTGCAACTGTTCTCCAATTAACTCTTGGTTCCCCGTGACAATATATGCATGCTGAGCTCTGTCCACATCCACCTGCCCAGTGTTTTCCACTACTACTCCTCGGCAGCAGAGTGGGCCCCACTGTGCACTCTGCGCGGGCTCCACACATGCAATTAACTTAACTATTGAACCTCTGTACAGAATGGGAATCTTTGTGGTGCGAATACACTCCTGTTGCTCTGGTAAACAGATTGCTGTCAGAATTGATAGGCTGCTGGCTAAACCTCCATTATCCCAGGTAACCACTTGTGTCTTCACACTACTCCAATCCTCAATGATTTTTTTATTCCCCCAGTGTTAAGACCCACTCGATAAATTATGTGTGCTGGTTATTTACATAACACCCTTTTCAGTAACTTTAGACCAGGCAAGGACAATGTTTCATTACTTTACTTATTACATATTAGTGTTGAGCGGAATACGCCATATTCGATTTCGCGATATTGCGCGAATATATAGAAGAATATTCGCGAATATTCACTAATATCGAATATTCGTGATATTTTATCCCAAAATGATTGTGAAATTCTCATAAACGGAGATCATTTCCTGTATTACTAAACTAATATGCACTAATGATTGTGAAATTCTCATAAACGGAGATCATTTCCTGTATTACTAAACTAATATGCACTAAACACTAACTCTACACTAACTCTACTTAAAAGAAAGGAGAATAAGGGGGCAAAAGAAGGGCGGAGAAGATAATCGCGCAATATTCCTATTGCGCGATTATCTTCTCTGCCCTTCTTTTGCATCAGAGCCAATCAGAATAACTCGAATATTCGGCAAAAGGAATATCGCGCAATATTCCTTTTGCCAAATATTCAAGTTATTCTGATTGGCTCTGATGCAAAAGAAGGGCGCATCAGAGCCAATCAGAATAACTCGAATATTCGGCAAAAGGAATATTGCGCGATTATCTTCTCCGCCCTTCTTTTGCATCAGAGCCAATCAGAATAACTTGAATATTCGGCAAAAGGAATATCGCGCAATATACCTTTTGCCGAATATTCAAGTAATTCTGATTGGCTCTGATGCAAAAGAAGGGCGGAGAAGATAATCGTGCAATATTCCGTTTGCCGAATATTCGAGTTATTCTGATTGGCTCTGATGCAAAAGAAGGGCGCATCAGAGCCAATCAGAATAACTCGAATATTCGGCAAAAGGAATATTGCGCGATTATCTTCTCCGCCCTTCTTTTGCATCAGAGCCAATCAGAATAACTCGAATATTCGGCAAAAGGAATATCGCGCAATATTCCTTTTGCCGAATATTCGAGTTATTCTGATTGGCTCTGATGCAAAAGAAGGGCCGAGTAGCTGATGCGATTCTTTTATGTTGCCGAAAATTTGCAATGCGAATTTTCGGCAGCATAAAAGAATCGCATCAGCTACTCGGCCCAGGGTCTCTCTCTAATCATACCAGCAATGCTTTTAGACGTCGATGGAGATCACTAGGATGTGATCTGTTTTACAAATAAATTTGAAAAAATACGAATATTCGCCATAGCCAATATTCACCGCAATATTCGAGTTATTCGCGAATACTCGAATATGCAATATTCGTAGCGAATATTCGCAATGCGAATATTCGTGAGCAACACTATTACATATGTAGCGCCCTGCTCCTGATAAACAGGCGCTGCCTAACATTGTATGGTGGTCTGAGCTGTTATTTGTCTCAGACCAGAGTGATTAAAGGCAATTTAGCCTCTGTTCCAGCCATTGCTGTGCTGAGAGTGATCCACCATTGATCGCCTGGGGGTGTTATTACCACCCCAGGCCAAGTGTGGCAGCAGCCAGGTAATGGTATATTGAGTGTCCCTGTCAAGTCTCTAATGTGAGGCTGAGTGGCAGAGAGGGTGCCCCTTGCGGCTAAGTGCAGCGTTCCCCTGGGAGTGATACAGGGGATACGGTGCCCAAAGGTGCACGGGTTGCCAGTAGAGCTGCAACAGGCTGGTAAGCAGAATGTAGCTGGGGTGCACTGGGTAGTGATGTCAGTGGCCGTGCAAGAAGAAGTCCTGAGTAGGCGTTTGCAGGGTAAACCAGGAGCAGGGTTCACAGCCAGGCCAGAGGTCATATACCAGGAGACAGTCCAAGAGCAAAGAGGAGCAAGCTAGGTCATAAACAGTGGGCAGTGGATCAAAGAATAGTCAGCCAAGCCAAGGTCAGAGCGAGGAGATAATCGGGATCACAGGTCAAGCCAAAAGCAGAGGTCAAGCCAGGAGTTACAAGGTAAACAGACACAGGAACACAGGACAAGAAAGGAAAAAGAAAGGCGCACCAGCCTCTTGTACTACCATTTGACAATTTATTAAATAAATATTAATAATAAAAACTACTCACAAACAAATGGTGATAAAAGGCTTGTCACAAACGATAAAATAGATACCCCTCAAACCACACTCCGGAATGTAGGGGGGGTTTTGAGGTGCGTCACTGCTGGCTTACGCATTTCGAGGCATCAGGGGCCTCTTCCTTAGAGCCCAACAGTACAGACCCTTCCACAGACACTGCTTAAATGGAAATACACATAGGCACAGGCACCACCCATCGCAGGACGCAGGGACTCTCCCAGGGGCCATCCAGACTCCTCCCGACGCATAATGAATAATTAAATAATTAATTGGATAGTGAATCATAATAATAATAATAATAGTACTACTTAATAGAAATAATAATAAAGATAATAAAAAACGATCTCGAATGATAGTGTTTCTCAGATAGTTGTGTTGTTGGTTTAAACAGCAGGGGAAGGTGTATTATAGATCTATCAAAGAGATTTGCAGCCGTGACCACAGTGTCCCCCACATAAAACAACCCATCCATGAAAGTCTGCATATACATCCATGGATGACAGATAGATTAAGGGACACAGACCGTGGAGAGGAAGGGGGGGGCGTACACCGAGAGGCCTGACAGTGTCGCCTGTCGGGACTAAAGGTTCTAGTGAGAAAAGCTAAAGAGATTTGGGTGCTGAATCCTGTGGCAGAGGATTCCAGACCAAAATATCTCACCGAGAAAGAAAGGTCTGTGGCAGAGACTGGCAGAGACGGTACTTTATTTTGTGCGCCATTCCGGCTGCTAGGCCAGTGAGAGGGACCTATCTGGGTGAGCAATACCCACCCTGGCTAGAGTGGCGATGAGAACTGTTTGCTGTAAACAGGAGTGTTTCCTTACTTTATGACTGTGCACCTGAACCTACCTACACTTTCATCCCTAAAGCCCCATACACACAATCAGTTTTCCTGCAGGTTTTTCTCTTCAGGTTTACCAAAACCATCTAATATGAGGTCAAACCTTTAGGCTTCATTTCCATGCATGTTTTTACAGCCACGTTTCTGAGCGTTTTTTGCAGCTTAAAAACGGCTCTCCATGTTAGTCTATGGCCTCATGCCCACCATGACGTTTTTGAGCTGTAGATGGCTTAGCCGTTTTTCTTTCAAATGGTTTTTATTACATTTTTCAGACAACATAAATGAGCCGTTGTACAATATCGGCATAAACAGTACCAACAACATTTCGTTACAGAGTAGGGTTGATAACAAAAAAAGGAAACAAAACATAAACACAATCAAATAAAAACCAAGGCGATAAAGCTATGCCTATAAACCCAATAAAGTAGAACGGGCCTAGCATCCTACATCTACATGTGGATGCGTCAGTCCCTAAAGCCGGTTTGTTGTAGGCATTCAGATCGTAGATCTCTACCCACAACAGAGTACAATGGGCCCGTAACATACAAGCCAGAAGTTAGTACGTATATTACTTAACTCAATAGTCACTTTCAATTGGAATTCTAGAGTAGAGCGACACAGGATAAGAAAACTAAAAAAAAAAAAAAAAAAAAGAGAGAACACAAAGTACTTACAGAGACAATAAATCAAAAAGCGTCATAACAAGAGATAAATCACAAAATGCTAGCTCTAATACGAGTATCAGTACAAGTGGGAGGAACTCACACGTGAGAGGAAGATTAAGAGCATTAACTCAAGATCAAACCATATATCATAGGTCTATTGTTCAAGTTGTCAGGCAATTCAAGGTGGAGTACCTAACCTAAGGGATTGTATTTGGATGACCATGGGTTCCACCAAATATTAAAGGATGGTAGTTTTTGGGATTGAATAGCGAAATGTTTTTCATACGAGTGTTGAATATTGACCCTTCGGATGACTTCAGATATATTAGGGACCTGATTGGATTTCCGTTTAGAGGTGATTGTTAATCTGTCAGCTAATAAGATATGAGTTACTATGGTTCTGAGATGTTTGGGGATACTATTAATGGTCAAGGAAAGGAGAGCGAATTGGGGGAAAGGTACCACCAAGGCGCCCGTAACAGAGGACATTAATTTGAAAACGTCGCACCAGAAGCTGCGCACCCCTGTGCAGTCCCAGAGAATATGGTATAGGTTTCCCCTTGACCCACACTGACGCCAGCATAAACTGGAGTCTTGTTTAAAAATCATAGAAAGTCTCACTGGAGTAAGATAGGATCTGTGGAGAATTTTTAGCGTGAGGTCCCAATGATTAGTACAGTGAGAGTAACTGAAACAGGAGCCGATAGCCGCTTTCCATTCCGCTGGAGAGAAAGTGGATCCTACATCTGTTTCCCAATTAGACATGTTAGTGGTTTTGGAAAATGTATCATGTTGCTGGAGCAAGGCGTAAAACCACGACAGGCCCTTAGGCCTATCGCGGTTAGACAACAGAAAACTCCATGTGCCACTGTGAATGTCGTATGAGCAGTTAGGGTGTTTGGATCTAAAGTGAAGTTTTTGAGCTTTGGCGTAGGTGTGCGAGGAGGGATTTGTGAGGAGTAGGTCTCCCCATGACTGAATACCCTCCTCTAACCATAGACGTATGTTGAGGTGCGGAATTAAAAACTCATAAACTTTGACATTGGTGACTTCCTGAAGTAATTTAGAAACAGAGTCCGAGACCCTGTGGAGCATCTCCCAGGCCGAGAGAGTCGCTACCATAGAGGGCAGTGAGGGGAAAGTGAACGCTACCCTGGTCAGTTTGGCTATTAATAAGAAGGGAAGGTCCCTATGTTGTACTATAGCCTTTTCGATTTGAACCCAGAGCTTTTCAGACTCCAGGTCAAACCAGGCCTTCATTTGGTCTAGGATAGCGGCTTTATAGTAGAAGCGAATGTTTGGAAATCCCATACCCCCATTAGATCTATGTCTTTGGATAGAGGAGTAGGTAACTCTGGGTAATTTGCCTCTCCAAATGAATTGCCTGAACAACTTATCAAACGTATTGAAAAAAAATTCTGGTAAACAGATGGGGATAGTCCTAAAATAATAGTTCAACTTAGGTAAGAGGGACATTTGTAAATCAGGTTTAATAACCGCAATCAGAGCAGAAAAATTAACATCATTGAGGATACCGGTGATGTTACATAGTTAGTCAGGTTGAAAAAAGTCCATCCTGTTCAACCATAAAAAAAAATAAAAAAAATAAAACACAGTACATCCCATACACCCAACTCCATACCCACACTTGATCTAGAGGAAGGCAAAAAACCCCAGTAGAGCATGATCCAATTTGCTACCGGAGGGGAAAAAATTCCTTCCTGATCCCCAGAGAGGCAATCGGATTTACCCCGGATCAACTTTACCTACAAAACGTAGTACTCAGTTATATTATGTCAATCTAATACCCAGGTACGGAATGGACTTAGACACCCATTGAAACGGATACTTTTCTTTTAGCAAGGAGATTTGATGTTTGTTAATATTGATAGGTAGTCAACACGATTTCGTGACATTGAGTTTATAGTATGATACTTCACTATAAGTCTGCAGGATTTTACTGAGTCTATCGAGGGATGAGGTCGGGTTTGATAAAGTCAACACCACATCATCGGCGAACAACCCTATCTTATGGGAATGGTGAGCCACCTCTATTCCAGTAACAGTCTCATCCACCCTAATGGCCTCAGCCAGGGGTTCCATTAGCAAGGTAAATATTATGGGCGATAGAGGGCACCCCTGGCGCGTACCATTAGTAATAAGAAATTTGTCGGAGAGAGCATTAGAGGTAAACACTCTTGCTGATGGAGAGGAGTATAAAGCTAGGACCGCAGACAGGATCATCCCATGAAGGCCAAACTTTTGAAGAGTCGCTTTGAGATAACCCCAATGGACCCTATCAAAGGCCTTTTCGGCGTCAAGGGCTAATACTACCGTAGGTAATTTCCTGGTTTCAACTGTGTGGAAAAGATTAAGTAGTCTCCTATTACCATTAGGGGCCTGCCTACCCTGTACAAACCCCACCTGATCTGCTTTAACCAATCTAGGAGTAATCTTGGCCAACCTGTTGGCCAGGATTTTAGCATAGATCTTTAGGTCTGTATTCAATAAAGATATGGGCCAAAAATTTTGAGGGGAGTCCGGCTGTTTGCCTGGTTTAGGTAAAGTAATGATCGTAGCCTGCAGCATTTCTTCAGGGAATGAGGCCGTAGCCGCAGCATTGTTGAATAATAAACACAGGTAGGGAACCAGGGTATTGGAGAACGTCTTGTAATATTCCGACGAAAAGCCATCAAACCCAGGAGATTTATTATTAGGAAGGGCCCGAATTGTATCAATAATTTCGTTGGCCAGGATGGGGGTGTTAAGTAAATTTAGGTCCTCTCCAGCCAGGGAGGGGAGGGAAACTGAATCCAAAAAGGCAGCTATAGAGTGAGCCGTGGGTTGGGCGTGGAGCCATCTGATCTCAAATTATATAAGTCTTTGTAGTATTTCATAAATGCATTAGCTATTTTAACCGGATGGTGCTCTACACTACCCGTATGAGGGTCTGGAAGGGAGGTTAGATCGTCTTTGTTTCTTGGACAGATAGTTAGCCAACATCTTACCCGCCTTGTTACTTTGAGCATAAAATTTAGCATTAGTGCGTCTAAGTAATTTTTGATGGTCCGAGAGTAGCAATAAACGCACCTTCTGCCTACAGTCAAACAGGTCCTTTTCGAGAGTGCGGCTGAGCCGTTTTTAAGTTGCAATAAAAACCCAGGACCAGTGCGTTCTGAAGCTCCAGCGTTAGAGCTGTAAAAACGACAGACATTAAAAAACGCTCAAAAACGCACACAAAAAAAAAAATGGACAAGCGTTTTTTAAGCTGTAAAAAAGGCTAAAAAAAGTGGCTGTAAAAACGTCCGTGGAAATGAAGCCTAATGCCGCATACACACGGTCGTTTTTTGTGATGAAATTTTAAAAAACGTCATTTAAAATGATCGTGTGTGGGCAAAACGTCGTTTTATGTCTTCTGAAAAATGATCAAAAAAAAAAATTCGAACATGCTTCAATTTTTTATGTCGTTTTTCAAAATGTCGTTTTTTGTGTCATAAAAAATGATCGTGTGTGGGCTAAAACGATGTTTAAAACAACGTTTTTAAACCCACGCATGCTCAGAAGCAAGTTATGACGCGAGCTTGAATGGAACACAGTGCCGTCGAACGTGGTGTACGTAATTGCGTTTTGCAAGAGCATTTTCAGAAAACGATGGTGTGTAGGCAACGTCGCTTTTTAAAATGAAGTTTGAAAAACGTTGTTTTGTTTTGTGAGATAAAACAATGTTTTTTTACATCACAAAAAGTGATCGTGTGTACGCGGCATAAGAGTTTCAATTTGTATGCAATCAGGCAGGCCCTTGTACTACATGGTTCTGTTAAACCTGAAGAGAAAAACCTGCAGGAAAACGGATAGTGTGTATGGGGCTTTTCTACTAAAGTTCTCCAAAATAAACCCAAAGAGAAAAGAGGTACATTGTGTGTGGACATTGAAATTCTTTGGACTCTCCTTTCACCCTGGACAGCGAGAATAGAGGTAACGTGCCGCCTAAAATCTAAACCAGCAACTCCTCCGGGGGTAGTGCTACACTTACTTATAGTCATTCAGAGGCACTCTCATTCTTCAGAGAAATGCTCCAGTGCTGATGTCTTTAGGGCCATCCCCAGGTTCCGATGTCTTTACATCACAATGGTAATAGATGGCCTCCTTCTGCTCCTTGCAGGTATGATTCTCTATATCATACAGGCCCCCGGTTTCAGCTTTCCCTCTTTCTTGGGTCTCCATGGAGTAAAGTCCACGAACCCCTCTCCAGCTATTCCTGGGGAGATCTTTCTTGTTATAACACAAAAAACTAAGGTCCATTACCTAGAACCAGGGCCGCCATCAGGAATTTTGGGGCCCCTTACACAGCTTCAGGCATGGGCCCCCTGAAGCAGAGAACCGGGGGGGGTGCTGCAGCCTGAAATTGAGAAGCGCGGGGGGGGGGCTGCCGCGAATTGAGAAGCGGGGGGCCCTTTACAGACCTTTGTGCCCTTTAATAAAAAATAAATAAAAAAATATATATAAAAAATAAATAAACATTTATAAAAAAAAACAAGGGGGTTGCCTTCTAGTGCCCTGGGGACCTCTGGGCCCTTTAATAAAAAAATAAATAAAAAAAATATCTAAACAAAAAAAAAAACATTTAAAACAAAGAGGGGTTTGACACATGGAGCCCTGGGGACCTCTGAGCCCTTTAATACAAATATATATATATATATATATATATATATATATATATATATATATATATACAAAATAATATAAAAAAATGTAAAACATTTTTATAAAAAAAGGAGGGTTGTCATCCTGGGGCCCTGGGGACCTCTGGGCCCTATAATAATAATAATTTATATATATATATATATATATATATGGGGGGGGGGGTCATCTGAGTCCCTGGAAATCTCTGGGCCCCTGGGGACCTCCAGACCTCTAAAAAAAATAAAAGAAAAAAAATTGGCCCTTTAATAAAAAATAAAAGAAAAATATATTAAAAAAATATATATTTTTATAAAAAAAAAAAAAAAAGAGGGTTGCCATATGGTGCCCTGGTGGCCTCCAGGCACCTGGGGACCTCCAGGCCTCTAAAAAAATAAAAGAAAAAAAATTGGCCCTTTAATAAAAAATAAAATAAAAATATATTAAAAAAAATATATTATAAAAAAATAAATACAAAAAGAGGAGGTTGCCATATGGGGCCCTGGTGGCCCCTGGGCCCCTTACAGGTGTACTGCCTGTATCCCCTGATGGTGGCCCTGCCTAGAACAGACTATTGTTGAACAATCCCAATGGACATCATATCAGAAATGTGTCTTATTGTTAATGCAGGAATAAAATATCATAATGAGTTGTGTGAACACACATCATTTTATATGTGTGTGTAGGCATGTACACAATTGTGTGTATTATAAGCTGGAACACAGAAAGACAATTGCTCTACAGCACCTGCAGATTTGTTTATTATGGTTTTACAGTCTGAAGTGCAGGTTTGGACATGAGTATAATAATTTATTGGTACAGTTATTCATGACTACAAAAGACAGAGTATCACAAGTAAACATTATTTTGTTTCTCATCTGAAAATGTTTGTCTTGTCCTGTGGTTATTGTAGTAAAGGAAAACGTATGGATGGATGTATGAGTCATTTCCTGTTTCACTTTTCACCGGGGATATAAAACTGTGTGTTTCAGTAATTTTCCTTCAAAGAAGAATTTCAAGCAAATGAAAACAACCTCTAGCCCATTCTTTTGTTATTCATTTAGAGAAAGCTTTTAAAACATTCCTATAAGTACCGTAGATGAAATACATTTTTGTATTAAAGGGTACGCATAGCCTGAACATTTTTTAGTTTTAGTTTTGCATGGAGTAGGGAAGGGTTATGACCCTTATCAGTTTATTATGTGCTGTCTATATTTTTATTGGGGAGCCTTCTCATCATTTTTTGTCCCAAAAATTAGGAAATAAGGGAATATCTGTACAAAGCCATTCACAACCTGGCCCTCAGCTACATCACAAACCTAGTCTCAAAATACAAACTTAATTGTTCTCTTCGCTCCTCCCAAGACCTCCTGCTCTCAAACTCCCTTGTCACCTCATCCCATGCTCGCCTTCTGGACTTCTCCAGAGCCTCTCCCTTCCTCTGAATTTCTCTACCCCAATCTGTCTGATTTTCTCCTACTGTATCCACTTTCAGGTGATCCCTGAAAACCCATCTGTTGAGAGAAGCCTATCTGGCCCTCACGTATCTTCTCCATCAGCACATCCCCCACAGTTATCACCTCTTGCATCTATTGACATTTCCTCTTAGATTGTAAGCTCTAAGGAGCAGGGTCCTCTGATTCCTATTGTAGTAAAGTGAATTGTATTTGTACTGTCTACCCTCAAGTTGTAAAGTGCTGCGTAAACTGTTGGCACTATATAAATCCTGTATAATAATAATAATAATAATAATTTTCTCTAAAAGTTTTCCCTGGAACAGGAGTCCCTATTGGAAGAATTAAAGGTCATCTTTTTTCTGGAGACAACTCTAAAGCCTCGTACACATGATCAGTCCATCCGATGAGAACAGTCTGAAGGACCATTGTCATCGGTTAAACGATGAAGCTGACGGATGGTCTGATGTGCCTACACACCATCAGTTAAAAAAAGGATCGTATCAGAACACGGTGAAGTAAAACACGGCCTTGTACACACAAGGGAATAAATCCGCTGAACATGGTCCGACGGACCATTTCAGCCGAAAAATCCGCTCGTGTGTAGGGGCAAACGGACCGTTCTGGCCGAATTCCTCCGGTGGAAAAATTTCAAAGCATGCTTTGGAATTTTTCCGCCGGATAGCTGCCCGTCAGATATGTCCGCTGGTTAGTACGGCAAACCAGCGGACATATCTGCCCGCACATGCGTCGTATCCTGTGAATGGATCCGACGCATGCGCGCGGAAGTGTTTACTTCCTGGTGCGGTGACGTGGCGGCGTCAACGTCACCGCCGCGTCACCGCGCTGTCTGCCGGCGGGGAATTTGATCCGATGGTGTGTACAGCCATCAGATCAAAACATCCCGGCGTAAATATGCGCTGTAAACGGTCCGGGGACCGTTTAGAGCGGATATATCCCATCGTGTGTACAAGGCCACACAACGACGTGCTGAAAAAAATGAAGTTCAATGCTTCCAAGCATGCGTCGACTTGATTCTGAGCATGCGTGGATTTTTTAGCAAGTTGGCTTTTTTTAACCTAAGGTTAAAAAACCTATGGGGCCCACACACGATCCTCTGGCTTTCCTATCGTGTGTACGAGGCCTTAAATATTGGATTTCCCTTCCCTTTCTGTCTCAGGGACAATGATAACCAGGACAGGTAGGGAAGGTGAATATACTATACCCAGTCAGTCAGACTCACTACAGAGTGGGTGTTAGCTGCCTTACGCATGCACCGTGTATATCGCCTGCGTCGGCCACGCTAAGCCATGCTCCTCCGTGACGTAACCCGTCTCCCCTCCTTTTCTTCTTTTTTTTTTTTTAATAAAATCTGAGGGGTGGATCTGAAATGAAGGGAAGCTCTGCTGATTTTATCATCCAATCATGTGCAAGCTAAAATGCTGTTTTTTATATTCCTTGCATGCCCCCCTCGGATCTACAGCGATTGCACTTGTAGTTTTCACTTGTAGTGCAAAGTGGATTTGCCTTTCGTAAATAACGCCCTATGTGTAGCACAGGCCACAAAAGGGCAAAAAACATAAACTGGGTGTTATGCAAAGCTAGTGGCAGGGTCCTAATCTAAACCTTGCATTTCTGCAGTGTCTGGATGCAACTATTCAAGCTGGGCCACCTGAGATGCTGGATAGCACCCTGTCTGATTCCTTGAACAGTCTTGCCTTGTACCTTGTTTCTAATGAATCTCAAACTCTTTGCTCCTCCCGTAAACTTACTGATTTAAAGTGGAGCTCCACCCTAAAGTGGAACTCACGCTGATCGGAAATAGTCTAAAGACAGGTATTTGCACCCACTTCCGGACACAACAGTCTCGGGCAGACTGCGGGCATGACATCACCTCCCGCCCCCCTAGTGTGCTGGGAACACTCGGCTCCCAGTACACAGCAAGAGCCAATCGGCAGGTGCAGCATGACTCGCGCATGCGCCGCAAGGAACCAGGCAGTGAAGCCAAAGTACTTCACTTCCTGGTTCCCTCACCGTGGATGGCGGGGGGAGCAGCAGAGTGACAAGCGATCACTCGTCCTCTGCTGCGTACGGCGCTGGACTCCAGGACAGGTAAGTGTCCTAATATTAAAAGTCAGCAGCTGCAGTATTTGTAGCTGCTGGCTTTTAATATTTTTTTCAGCGAACATCCGCTTTAAGTCATGTCTCAGTACTTTGTTTGCCAGATTATTGCGCTCTTCACCAGCCAATATCTTGCTCCTGTAATTCCTGCTACTGTCTGTATCTTCACTACCATTCATTACCAATCTTTGGCTTTTTCCCTTAGCTATGCTTCTGCTTTAGCTCAACCTGCAACCATTTTGTATCGACCTTTGGCTTGTTCCTTGACTATGCTTCTGCTTGATCTCAACCTGTTTTCTTCTTCCACTTCTGCAGCAGCACTGCAGAGGTGTGTGGATCAGCCCTAGAACTAGCATAAAAAAATCTATCAACTTCTCAGGCAGTTCCCTGGATCAGCTATAGAAAAGAAAAGGGAAAATGGCACATGAGCAGCACAGTAAAAAGTACCTACCCTGAACCCTTGAGGAAGAGAAGGAGTAAACAGACACATGAACAGCACATTAAAAACTTGACTGCTCTGAATCATTGAGGAGGAGGAAGAAAGGGGAATATGAACAGCAGCAGGAAAAATAATGGCTGCTATGCGCCCTCAAGAAGGAGGGTGGGGAGGGGGGGGGTGAAAATTAGCAAGTCCAAAAATAATTGGCTGCTGTACACCCTTGAGGAGGAGCTGAAGGAGAAAAAGGGCTTGGAGCTTTCCATTAGATTAAATGAGTAACATAAAAAAACAAAGCTGCTATACACCATTAAATAGGAGGAAAGGAGCACATTAGCAAGACAAACAAAAATTGTCACCCTTAAAGCGGATGTAAACCCACTCTTATCATTTCTAATCTACTGCCATAGTGCTGATCTATAAGGATATACAACACGCCTCCTGCATGTATCCTTACCTGTCAAATGTCTCCTCTCTGTCTGTTATAAGAACTGAAAACTGCAGATTTTTGTGGGTGGATCTGTTGTCTGGAGTCCGGTGGGTGGAGTCGTGATGTCAGTAGACTCCCCACCCACCTCTACACTCCCCTTGTCAAAATGCATTTTCTCTTGTGTATTCATTACACTAAATTCTGCTATGATCACTAACATCCAGTCAAAATCCAGAAAAGTAAACACATGACTTCAGAAAAGGAGTGGGGGTGGGAATTAAAAAATAATGCCTGTCTCCAGGCTAGTGCATGAGATATGTAAATAATCTGTAATTCACAGCAAGAGGGACGGAACTGACTAAGGTTTTTCTCTGTAAGTCTGTTTTATTTCACTGAACAATAATAGAGGATTGCTCAGAGCGGCAAGACTGGGCACAGATGATAGGAAATCTTATACTGTATATTGTGACATAAGAAAAACAAATTTGGGTTTACATCCACTTTAAGGAGAAATAGGATGTAATAGTACCCTTGAGTAAGAGGAGTGTGTGCCTTTTGCTGACAACTTGTCTCATTAAGCCCTGATTCACACTGGGCTGCGGGAGTGAAGCCGTGCGAGTTCAGCTGAACTCGCATGATTTCACTCCCGCTGGCAGTCCCGATTTCGGCCGCGATTTAAGAGACATCTGTGCGGGTTTCTGCACAGATGTCAATGTAAATCGCGGGCTGAAATCGCAAAAAGTAGTACAGAGACTACTTTTTGAAATCGGTGCAGCACCGCAGATGCATCGTCGCGCCGATTAGGACAGTGCCATTGCCGGCAATTTGCGGCAAAATCCGCCGTTTTGACATGCGATTTGACATGCCAAATCGCATGTCAAAACGCACCAGTGTGAACCAGGGCTGAGGTGCGGCTCCCACCAAGCTCTTTGGTGCATAGTTATATGTTTCCCTATGCATGGGGTATGAACAATTATGGTAATATTACCCTGGCTGATATGCTGCAGACAGAAGCTGGTGCTGTCTGCAGAATGCTTATTAAAAAGGCCCACACTTTAGAGCTATTTCTATTTCCTCCCTTTTCAAGTGCATGCATACAGTTCTGATGCTAGCCAGTTTCTATCTAAGACATACTGTAAGTCTATATTTTTTATATTTGGGAAATAATTGGGGATACAGGGATGGGAGGGGGTTCAGAGGCGGCTGTGGTTTTAAAGTGTTTGTGTGCACTCTGTTACGATATATTTTTATAAATCTTTAGAGCAATGCAGTGTGGTACAGTCAAAAAAGAAGCACAAAAACTATTCTATAAAACTGTTGTACTACTGGCCAATGTGTACAAAGTTCAAGGCTTTATTTATTTAAACATACACTTTCCTATACTTTAAGATCTGTTGTGGCTACTATTTTGACTAATCTTTACTGTATTTATCCAAGTAAATATGTAAAAGTAAAAAAATGTAATAAACATGCAAAATGTGTGATGTCAGAATACAGTGTCCCTATGTTTCTGTGAGAATTATTCTGTTCTGTCACACCACAGGTTAAAGGAATCTCCCATGCATCCAAGTTAAAGATATACAGCTAGATTCACGTACCTTGGCGCATCTTTCTGCCGGCGTAGCGTATCAACTTTACGCTACGCCAGCGCAACGTTGAGAGGCAAGCATGGTATTCACAAAGCAAATGCTCTCAACGTTGCGCCGGCGTAGCGTATAGTTGTCGGTGTAAGCCGACGTAAGTCAAAGTAGGTGGAAGTGGACTGGAAGTGGGCGTGATATATTTAAATGAAGTGTGACCCCATGCAAATGATGGGCTGAGCTTCAAACAAGTACTAAAAATGAATGGTGCATGCGTCGTATCTTTGACGCATCCCAGTGCGCATGCTCACAGTTATGTCGAGATAACTGCCTAAGATACGTCAAAACACTGCCTACGACGTGAACGTAACCTACGCACAGCCCTATTCACGTACTACGTAAATGACGTAAAAATCGACGGCAATGGTTTTGATGAACCAAACCCAGACACATCCACTCATCCCTAGTTAGAAGAAATAGTCAATGCCTAATGCCGCGTACACATGACTGTTTTTCGGGTTCTAAAAAAATGAAGTTTTGTTTTTTAATGTCATTAAAAACGATCGTGTGTGGGCTTCAGAGCATTTTTTGTGTTCTGAAAAATGGGCAGAAATGTTTTCGAACATGCTCTATTTTTTCACAGAGTTTTAAATGTTGTCGTTGTCGTTTTTCGGGTTGTAAAAAATGGTCGTGTGTGGGCTTTAACGACGTGAAAAAAACGCACATGCTCAGAAGCAAGTTATGAGACAGGAGCGCTCGTTCTGGTACAACTAGAGTTCGTAAAAGAGTTAGCACATTCATCACGCTGTAACAGACAGAAAAGCGCAAATCGTCTTTTACTAACACAAAATCAGCTAAAGCAGCCCAAAGGGTGGCGTCATCCGCATGGAACTTCCCCTTTATAGTGCCGTCGTACGTGTTGTACGTCACTGCGCTTTGCTAGAGCATTTTTTTTTTACAATCGTGTGTAGGCAAGGCCGTTTTAATGATCAAGTTGAAAAAAACTTTGGCCCAGATTCACAGAGCGATTACGCCTGCGCAACAGGAGATGCGCGTGCGTAAGTCGAAATGTGCGCGTGCGTTTCGATGCACGGCATCCCCAGAACGAGATACGCAAAAAATCTACTTTTTTTGTCCCGCGTAATTTCGTTAGACTGGCGCATCCGTCCGCGCAAAAGTGCGCTAGACAGACCATTGATTTGCTAGTCAAATATGCTAATGAGGGACTTACGGGGATCCACAAAAGAACGTTGGGGCAGCGCAGGCGACGCAGTGTGCGCAACAGCAAAATGTCCTGTCTAAAATTAGAGCATATAAAAGCTGGTCTAAAAAAAGAAAAAAAGTCTACTTGTTAGATAAAGCAACACTGTTAGTGAGGAGCTCAGCAGTCACACGTGTTGCACAACAATCTGTATGCCAACATGCCAGGGGCATCGTCGCACATAGCTATACTACTGACTTTAGATGAACAAAGAAGGATGAGGGCACAGAGGATGGCACGGAGGATGGCACGGGAGAGGATAATACCGCACCCACATAGACCTGTTTGGCATGAGTGATTCTGAGGTGTTTCGCATCTTCAGATTCACCCCTCATGTCATCCTGGAATTAACCACAACCCTGCAGGAGGACATCACCAGCCCAACACACCGCTCACATGCAGTGCAGCCACTGGTCAAGGTCATGGAATCACTCCATGTCCTTGCCAGTGGCTCTTTTCAGCGTACAAGTGGAGTGGTGGCTGGGATGTCACAATCCTCCATGAGCAGATGTGTGCACCAGGTTGTCCCTGCAATCCTCAGACGCATGGCCAACCAAATCATCAAACCCGCCACTGAGGAGCTGCGACTGAAGGCAATGACAGATTTCTACAGAATTGCCAGATTCCCACGCACTGTGGGGGCCATTGATTGCACACATGTGGCACTCCAGCCCCCCCAGGAGACAGAGCACATGTACCGCAATCGGAAGCATTGGCATTCCATCAATGTACAGGTGATAGTCGATGCCCAAGGCCTCATATGGCACGTCCGTGCCAAACACCCAGGGTCCAGCCATGACAGCTACATATACAATCAATGCCACATCCGAATGGAATTCGATCAGAACGTGTATGGGGACACCTGGCTGGTTGGTGAGTGACATGGGAGTCAGGCATGACTATCCCCTCCCATGATGCACACATCACAAGGGCCACATGCATGACTAACATCCTCCTGTCTTTTCCCTTACAGGTGACTCTGCATATCCACTGGGACCCCATCTCATGACTCCTATCCGGAACCCCCAAACCCCAGGAGAGGAAAGATACAATCAAGCACATGCCCAAACACGAGCAGTGGTGGAGCGCACCTTTGGCCTACTAAAGTCACGTTTCCGATGCCTGGATAAGTCTGGGGGTACCCTCTTGTATTCCCCAAACTTCGTGTGCCAGATCATCGGTGCATGTTGCATGCTGCACAACTTCGCAGAAAGAAAGGGCCTGCAGATTGGCCTACGTGATGACCTGACCCCTGAACCAGACAATCCCCCCCTAACCGAGGCTACCCCGTCTTCTGAGGGTAGAGCAGCCAGGAGACAACTCACATTGGGCATCTTTGCACGTTAAACACACACATTAATCATGGCACAATGAGAATGCATGCATGCACAACACTGTGGTCCCTAGCACACACACCCCACATCCACATCAAATTGGATTGGCACCAGTCCACCATGCAGGACTTGTGAGCATCAACGCCACGCCAAGGCTCCAATTATGTCACTGTACATTCATACACCATTCACACGGACCTGGGGATCACTTCTCCCTGGTCCTGGGGAACCCTTCTCTTGAGGGTGACACCCCTTTTCTGGCAGGAATGTCACCCCCACATTCAAACAGCATTCACAACCCAAAAAAAAAAAATTACCTGCAAAAGCAAAAATTTTCCAACAAAAAAAAAAGGGGAAAAAAAATTAATGCCCTTTGCGTGAGCCACGCCTGGGGCGCCCCCGGCCACGGCCCCGGCTTCTCAGGGGAGACTCATGGGGGAGTTGTAAAACCGGGGAAGGAGGAGCAGCCCCTGATCTCTGCCCACCTGGCGGCCTGCCCTCCAAGGCCACGGCTATTCTGTCCAGGGCAGCACCAAGTGTTGCCGTGTTGGCCTGGATAGCCAGGGTAAGGGCCCTCACATCCTGCCCAATGCCTGCTGATGTCGTCTGCAGTTTGTTTAGGCAGGTTGTGAAAGCCCTGGAGTGGGAGTCCAGGTTCCCCAGCGTATCCTTGATGGAGGACAGGCTCTCCTCCATCCGCACCAATGTCTGGCTGACCTGTCCCAGATGGCGGGTCTGGAGGAACTGGTCCCTTCTCAGAGTGGCGGGCAGGAGATCGGCCAACCCCCTGGTATTCTGGGATAAAATCCTGCCTCCAGCTGATGCTTGTGGCCGGGGAGAAGGGGAGGCCCTTGTGAGGGGAGCCATGTTGGGGGAGGAGGGGGGGGGCTCCCCCTTAGGGAGGCCTGCCTGCTGCCAGCCAGAGGGGAAGAGTCCTCAAAAACCAAACGTCCAGTGCCTGACATGGACTCCTCCTCCTCATAATTCTCCTCCTCCTCCTCATGATTCTCCTCCTCCTCTTGAACCTCCTCCGCGGACTCCGGCCTTGTTGGGGGGGCCTCATTAGGCTGCTGTCCTGGGGTTGGTGCGGTCAGGCCAGATGGCCCTGCACCCTCCTGCACATCTGTGGATGACACAAAACCTTCACAGGTTGGAGGATCCACACACTTGCCACATATTCCCTTTCACCCCCTCCCCCACACATGCTACACACCTGATATTAAAAAAAATACTTACCTGGCACCACGGGCTCCGGACTGGAGTCAAAGCCGGGCAGGCCCTCAACTTCATGCCGATGAAAGGTCAGGGCCACCGCACGCTCCTCCGCTGTCAGCCTAATACGGCATGGTGGGCCCCCTCCTGTGCCCCTGGCATGGGCATGCATTCTGGCCAGCTTCTGTTTGACCAGACGCCGGAGGTCATTGATTTTTTTGTCAATCCCAGACCGGGTCCGTGTCTCCCCCTGCCCCGCTGAATTGACCTGCTCAGTGATCCTATCCAAAATCTCCCTCCTCCTGGCCGGGGTGGTGTTGGCACTGTCCGGGCCGTGGAGGAAACGCCTATACTCGCTAATGGCCCGGGCAAGAATTTGTTTTTCCCCAACTGTAAAATTGAGCTTTCGTTTTCTCTCTGTCATACTTCCAAAAAAACTCACTCCCAGTCAACAAAATTCACTCACAAAAACAAGCACAACCAATAAAGCAAAAACACACACAAAGAGAAAACTACTCAGCAAGAAACAGTCACAAAAAAACAGCAGGAAAACAAACGAACAGAAATATATCAATCAAACAAACAGTCTCTCAAACACTTATCAAAAACCACTTTCAAAAATCTACTAACAAGCACTTGATCACACAGAACACTAATCTGACAACTACAAAACACACCGCAACGAACAACAGGACAAAAGCACTTGGTTAAATGGGAAGGGACAAAGGGATGTACTTTTGCAATGCAAGTGCGTTTGTGTGTGTCTATTTATGCTGTTTGCGTAGTTCACAACGTTGCCCTAGTCCATTTCCAATTTCACTGGTTGCGCCGCTCCCGAGTTGTGAGCATGCGCACAGCGGAGCTGACATGGTCTGCTTCAAGCGCACATGCGCGAGCCGGCCGGCCCTTCATTTGCATGGGGTCACGGCTCATTTCAATGTAACACGCCCACGTCCTTCCCAATTTGTATTACTCCTCCTTACGCCTCTGAAAAAACGTTACGCATGCGCAATTTCCTGCGCAAAAGCTACGAGAATAGGGTGATTACGCGGCAAAATTGCGCAAGTCTAACGTAAAGGCGATGCGCTACGCCGGTCCAATAATGCGCAGATGTACCTGAATCTGGGCCTTTGTTTTTTCTAGAGCCTGAAAAACGTCATTTTTTACAAATCGAAAAATGATCATGTGTACGCGGCATAATACCTTTAGTTGTTTAGAAAAACTAGAATACAACCACAATTATCTATGCTCTACTTTTTCACACTTGTGCAAATACTACTGATGGTCCTTTTATATACTGTACTGTATATGTGTTTTCTTTCTACCTATTCTTTGAAGGCAAGCCATATTTGCAAGCGAGAATTGGTAAAGTGACATTTTTACATTCGCTGTTCTGCTGCTCATTTCTGACACAGACAAACAATCTGTAAGGCAATCAGTTAATGTCATATTATACATTTTATTGAATTTCAGCAACTAATCTCACATGTACACGTATTGGTTTTATTGCTTTACAATAGACAGATGTTAGAACTTTATATCTAAACCACAACATTTTGCACTGCGTTGGAGTGAACTATTCCTTTCCATCCGCTGTTAACTTTCTGCTATTTTCCTTGGTGTTCGTTCAAGCAAATGTATGCCAGAATAAATGTGTCCCCTCACTGTAAGGAGCAGACTGAAATTGATCTACATTTTCTTAAAGCCCTTCTATGCCCTCCTACTTTTCACAGTTATGATTTACAGCAACAACAATTGCTAGTTAACCCCAAGGGGTCAGCTCATACATAAGTAAGCAGTTAAAGTGAAAGGTAATGGTTGCCTTTGTCAATGATCTTATCGTTTTACTTTTTTAACTTTCTAGGCAGACACAGGCCCTCATTTATTACAATTGGACAAAATAAATAAACACAAAATTTAAGTTACTGCCCATAATTCTAAATTCTTATTTTTTTATATAAAATAAAATGTGAAACTAGATTGGAGACTATTGGCAACAACTTCAGTTTTGTTTTCATTTTCTTTTCTCTACTTTTAGTTAATCATGTTCTTGGTTAGTCTACTCTACCTAGTTAATAATAAAGAGGAGTTTGCAGAGTCAGATAAATAGCTTTTTAAAAGATTGTGATTGCATGCATGTGGTTTACTAACCTCTTGCCGACCAGCCCCCACAGTTATATTGCGGCAGGTTGGCTCGCCTGTGCGAATCGCCATAGGTGAATGTCGGTTCGTGAACAAAGTTCTGTGGGCACGTGCCCCCATTTGCCAGAGGATCCGGCGGACTCGATGTCCGCCAGCTGCCCACAATCGTTCCCTGTAGAGACAGAGCAAGGATCTGTCATAGTAAACAAGGCAGATCTCCATTCTGACACAGAGATCCCGTCTTTCTGCTATGAAGGAAGATGGGTCTGTGTGTTGACCCAGGCAGCTGATCCCCCACACAGTTAAAACCACACTGAGGGAACACATTTAACCCTTTGAGTGCTACGGATGTTAACCCCTTCCCTGCCAGTAAGGAAGAAAGCCGCTCAGGTGTAGTCATCTTTAGAAATTATCCTTCTCACAGAAACCACGGATGCAAGCAATGCACATAACAAGGCGGAAAAAGAAGAAATCTTCTGGACAGCCGCACTCCAAATAATAATTGCCTTTATTGTAAAATCCAACACAGCACTACAAGTCACAGCACACTGGATACTGACGCGTTTCATGCTATACTTAGTGTTTAATCAATTATTATTTGGAGTGCGGCTGTCCAGAAGATTTATTTTTTTCCCTCTTCCCTGCCAGTGTCATTAGTACAATGTCAATGCATATTTTTAGCACTGATCACTGTAATAATTTCACTGGTTCCCCAAAAAAGTGTCAAAAATGTCAGTTAGGTGTCCGGTCTCTCCGCCGCAATGTTGCAGTCCCGCTAAAAATCACTGATTATCGCCATCACCAGTAAAAAAAAAAAATAATAAACATGCCATAAATCTTTCCCCTATTTTGTTATAACATTTGCGCAAACCAATTAATATACACTTATTGTTTTTGTTTTACCAGAAATATGTAGCAGAATACATATTGGCCTAAAATGTATGAAGAAATTCGATTTTTTATTGAATGTTTTATAGCAGAAAGTAAAAAATACAGGGCCAGATTCTCAAAACAGTTACCGCGGCATATCTCCAGATACGCCGCTGTAATTTCAAATCTGTGGCGGCGTATGTTTACACCAATTCTCAAACGCAGATAAGTTAACAAAAATAGGCTTCTTCCGCCAACGTAACTAGCCTATGCCGGCGTATAATTGTGTGCAATTATACGCTGGCCGCTAGGTGGTGCTTCCGTCGATTAGTCGCGTTGAATATGCAACTGAGCTAGATACGCCGATTCTTGAACGTAATTGCGCCCGGTCGTCATATTTTACGTCGTTTGCGTAAGCGTAAAGTTACCCCTGCTATATGAGGGGTAACTTTGCGTACGCAATGTTAAGTATGGACGTCGATTTTTACATCGTTTACGTCGTTTGGTAAATCGTTCGCGAATAGGGATTTGTGTAAGTTACGTTCACGTTGGAAACCAATGTATTTGCGGCGTAATTTGGAGCATGCACACTGGGATACGTCCACGGATGGCACATGCTCAGTTAAAAAAAAAAAACGTCGAACGTGGGGTCACGATTCTTTTACATAAAACACACCCACCTCATCCACATTTGAATTACCCGGGCTTACGCCGGGCCATTTACGCTACGCCGCCGTAACTTAGGACGCAAGTGCTTTGAGAATACGGCACTTGTGTCCAGAGTTGCGGCAGCATAGCGTAAATAGGATATGCTACGCCCCCCTCGTACTAACGCCGCCGTACGAGAATCTAGCCCACAGTATTTATCTATTCTTTTCAAAATTGACACCCTTTAAAAAAAAAATGTAAATTGCAGAGGTGATCAAATACCACCAAAAGAAAGCTCTATTTGTGGGGGGGAAAAACACATCAATTTTATGGCTTGGTCAAGAAGGACGGTCAATTCTTCCGGGGCTGAAGTGGTTAAATCATTTTATTAATGTTAATCATTTATTTTACTTTATGCCAACATATTTTTCGTGTCGTCATCTCCTATATTCCAAAAGAATAAGAAATATAGAATACAAATATAAAATTTAAAAAAAGTTAAGGACACTTGCGAACATCTGCATAGAAAAATATTTACAGTATAAATAAGATACGATAAGTGAGAGAGCCCTCCCTTACAATCTCTTATATAGAAGGTAAGCATAGACGTGGATTAGAGAACAACTAACACTACTGTATTTAACATATGGTAGTTTGTGCCTTAACCACTAATGGAGTGGTAAGCAGCAATATACAGTACAGTTGACTGAAAAATAGTTATTTGGCCAGATTATAGGACAGTGATAGCAAACCTTGGGACCCCAAATGTTTTGGAACTACATTTCCCATGATGCTCAACTACACTGCAGAGTGCATGAGCATCATGGAAAATGTAGTTCCAAAACATCTGGGGTGCCAAGGTTCGCCATCACTATTATAGGATCATGCTATGAAGTGAGTATTAAGACTGGACTCACCTGTCCATTCAAGTGTATTATGTTAACACGCAGTATTGGGTGTTGTCATATATTACATGCATTGTGTTAAAGCAACCCTTTTAAATAGATAGCCTGCCAATGGACCAGAATAGACAAAAAAGCTAACACGCAAAAATTTTTATGATGTAACATGAGTTATCAAATATTAGGGTGCACTGCAGCACATCTGGGGTACTTAGAGGTATTGTGTTTGGGTACCATTAACAATAAATGGCACCTCAATGTGATAACACAACTAAGGCCCCGTACACACGAGCAAATAGATTTGTTCAAATCGGTCGGATCGACCGATTTGAACAAATCTGTCTGCTGGCCATTTTGGTTTGATCGCTGTACACACGGTCAAACCAAAATCCCTGCCAGCAGACAGTGCGGTAACGTGGCGGTGACGTTGACGCGGCCACATCACCGCACCAGGAAGTAAGTTACTTCCGCGCATGCGTCGAATCCATTCGACGCGTGTGCGAGAAGACATGTCTGCTGGTTAGCGTACTAACCAGCAGACATGTCGGGTGGACGGGTTCCCAGCCGATGGATTTGAAAGCATGCTTTAAAATCTGTCGGCTGGCCAAATCCGTCAGCTCGCCCGTACACACGATCGAATCTGTCTGCTGGGACGGTCGGGCCGACCGTTTCCAGCAGATAGATTTGATCGAGTGTACGCGGCCTAACATGCTCCTGCAATGCACTGTACTGAAGAGGTGTGAATGGACCCCAAGGGCTCGTTTACATGTGTGTTGATTATAATGAAGAACAAAGCAATGCTCATTAACATGCCCATAGCATTTATGACGTGTTTTTGTTATGTTTTTGAAGCATTAAAAGAGCATCAAGAATTCTTGTTTACCACTTGACCTCTGGAAGGTGTTGCCCCCATTTCTGACCAGGCCATTTTTTGCTATTCAGCACGGTGCTATTTTTTTTTCCACACAAATAAAGCTTTCATTTGGTGGTATTTGTTCCACTGAAATTATTTTTCTACTTTCTGTTATAAAACAGATCCAACAAAATCAAATGTCTTCATAAATTCAGGACAACATTTATTATGTTGTACTGATGGCCTATCTAATTTCTTGAGGCCTTTAAAATGACCAGACAGCACAAATACACCCTCTTTAATAAGGTATTAATAGGAGGCATGGCAATTTTTTTGAAGTTGTAATTTGTTTTGTAAATTTTGGGGACATTTTTTTTTTTTTACATGCTGTCACCAGTGCAGATCTGTGTGATCATATAAAAACATAAGTGCTGCACTTCAAATACATTTAAGGATGAAATGCAGTATCAAAAATAGATCATATGTGAAAAAGTAAAAAAAAAAGTGTAGAACAGGCTGTAGTGAAAGTTTTCCCATCAACGTGCACCGTCACGAAGGTAGAGGGAAAAAAACGCTGATAGATGATCTATGATGAAATGTGTCAGGGTCATTGTGTTTTTTCAAACCAGGAAGCGAAATCTCCTATATCCTGGGATTGAATGATGGTTACAAGAGCTTATAACATGCAAGTGTTTTTTTAACATGCAATTTTTTAATAAATACAATGTTACGGTTTTACACTACGTGTTGTCATCTCTTTCATGCACATGGTTGGTGTTGTTGAACCCTGAGCCATTCTGAATGTTAGGAGGGCAATCTGTTTTGAGGAGTTGATTCATGCAACACCATTCAAGTGATGGCCTTTGGAGGAGAGATGGCTAAACATTGATTGGATATTCTTACATATATCAAGCGAGATTGACTCCATACTTCTGGTATAGGGAATCCACTCCCTCTGGTAAGCGGGGTTTTGCCCCTTCCTTGGTGATGGTACACATTGAACCTTTCTCTAAAGATTTTCTTATGACTATCTATATAAAGAAGAGGAATTTTCCAGTGGTCATGGAGCACATAGCAAAGTGGAGCACTATTGAGTGTGAAGAGCATGTATCACTAGTTTTCTATTATTTCCCAAAGCATTATGGCGCTTCCACTGCCTCTCCCCCAGTGCCCAGCTAACATATTGGAAATGCTACACCTTCATGATAAATGCTATCAGTGCGTTTAAAATGTGGTTATGGTGTGTTACCAAATTATTGGAGGCTGCTGACAAGAGTTGAATCCTCTTGAAAGTGATATGATGCTTAATGGGTTTGTAAAGGATTTTTTTTTTATATCTTAATAGCTTCCTTTACCTTAATGCAGTGCTGTTTTTATGTCCTCATTGCTCGTTTTTTGCTCTCAAGTTGCTGTAATTCTTCTCTGATCTCCACACTTCCTGGTTGTCTGTTTCCTGATAACCACAGTCCTGGGAGCTTTCTCTATGTGGTCACTAACTTCAAGGAGATGTGATTACTGTGTGTCTAAAACCCCATTTGGATCAGTTTCGTTTTCCAAACCATCACTGCTCTGTGGCTCTGTATGCTCTGTACAGCAGAGAGGCAGGAAACAACATGCAAAAACGAAACTCAAAACTACAGGTACATTATATGATTGATTTTTATCTATTTTTAATCATTTTTAAAAGGAATCAGTTAACTATTATGTCTCTATACCCTGTAAACAGTCATTTATGGAGCACTGGAGCAGTGATTTTAACCACTTAAGACCCGGACCAAAATGCAGGTAAAGGACCTTGCCCCTTTTTGCGATTCGGCACTGCGTTGTTTTAACTGACAAATGCGCGATCGTGCGACGTGGCTCCCAAACAACATTGGCGTCCTTTTTACCCCACAAATAGCGCTTTCTTTTGGTGGTATTTGATCACCTCTGCGTTTTTTATTTTTTGCGCTATAAACAAAAATAGAGCGACAATTTTTAAAAAAATGCAATATTTTTTACTTTTTGCTATAATAAATATCCCCCAAAAATATATAAAAAAAATTTTTTTTTAAAAAGCGTTTATCTGTTGGTTTTCGCAAAATTTATAGCGCTTACAAAATAAGGGATATTTTTATTGCATTTTTATTAATTATTTTTTTTTTACTACTAATAGCGCCGATCAGCGATTTTTTTCGTGACTGCGACATTATGGCGGACACTTCGGACAATTTTGACACATTTTTGGGACAATTGTCATTTTCACAGCAAAAAATGCATTTAAATTGCATTGTTTAATGTGGAAATGACAGTTGCAGTTTGGGAGTTAACCACAGGGGGCGCTGTGACTTTGAGTGTTCCCTGTGTGTGTGTTTACAACTGTAGGGGGGTGTGGCTGTAGGTGTGACGTCATCGATCGCATCCCCCTATAACAGGGATGACGCGATCGATGCTGGGGCCACAGTGAAGCACGGGGAAGCCGTGTTTACACACGGCCCTCCCAGTTCTTCTGCTCCAGGGACGGATCGCCACACTGCAGCGGCGATCGGGTCCGCGAGTCCCACGGTCCCGGTCCTGGAGCTTCGGACCGGGTCACGGGAGCGCGCCGCGGGCGCGCGCCCGTGACCCATGGCTGGGTACTAAAACCAACGTATATATACTTTGATGTGCCCAGCCGTGCCATTCTGCCGATGTATATGTGCAGTAGGCGGTCCTTAAGTGGTTAATGATGCTTAACTTAAAAAAAAAAAGAAAAATTCCTTTAAATATTGTACCTGCTGTGTGTCTATAGTTTGCCTGTGAAAATGTCTTTGAGAACCCGGGTTTTGCCCGACTGAACATGTATCAATGAAAAAAAAGTTTTAAAAAAGGTAATTTTTTCAGGAGTCCTGCTCCTGAAAAAGCTACCGTTTTAAAAAAAAAAAATTTGATTGATACATGTTCCCTGGGGCAAGACCCGGGTTCTGAAAGACGTTTTCCAACAGTAAATTGAATATTGGTCTTTAAAATTATCATTTTTGAATTCGAACGTTCGAGTCCCATAGACTTCAATGGGGTTCTAAATGTTCGTGCGAACGGTCGGTCTGTTCGACGGTTCTGGTGCGAACCGAACGCGGGGGTGTTCGGCTCATCCCTACTGATCACAGAGCGCAGGGCTGCTCGAGCATTGGAGGATGTCTATTGATACCCTCCCGGCAATCTAGGTCAACGCTGTAGCTCGAACGGAAAGAGGTTTAAAAAATGGTTAAAAACACTGCATAAATGCCCTAAACACAGGATAATTACACATATGCAAATTAGCCCTAAGAGTAGATGGCACTGAAAGGCAAACAAAGGGGAATTTTTAGAAAAAAACAGGTATGTGAGTATTTCTGAGAGTATGAAGTGGTGACCGGAATGTAGAAGAGAAAAGAAAAGTAGAAAATCATCTAAAAAAAAAGTTATGTATCCAAAGTGAAGGGAAATCCCCCTTTTAGACTGTTGTCACCAGAACCTATGAGAAGATTTCCCTTCACCTCTTGTTCCAGTGACAATCTTCGGGGAGACACCATGATCATGAAGGTGGTTCTCCCAGGGCGAGGCTCAGCCATTACACTCTGGCTGGGCTGATCGTGGTGTCTTCTCTGCCTTTTGGCTAAGATCGGGTGTAGTATCTGTTCTTATCAGTTGTTAGAGGAGCGCTGAAGCACCTCCTATATGGGGAGGGCGGATGCAATCCAATAACGTCATTGCACTTGGAAGGATGGTTTCAGCAGGGACTACGCCGTGCTGCCCGACAGATACTGGGGGCCGGCCAATGGTTGCTTCTGAGCCATCTGGAAGGGTGCTTCTGGTGAGGATGGGTGTCTGCGCTTGGTCGAGGTCTTTTTGCCAGGTTCTAGTCTGGCCTTCTGGCTGGCTGGTGTAAGTGCTATCTCTGTCAGCGATCTGGTAGGAGGAAGCTGGTGATGCCCTTTGATGCGTGGGGTAGAACCATGCAAATCCGCCGGATTGATGGGGGGTCTGGAAAGGCTAATATTGGCGGAGCCTGCTAACTGGAGCAGCAGCTCTCCCTAAGAAAACCTTGAAAGGCTCTCTATCTGGCAGGGGTGGAAGGCTGCACTGGCCGGTCGGATTTGGAATGAAAAGCCTATGGTGCATGTGCCCCTGGAGTGAGGGTCACTTTAATTTAAAGACACCACGGTCACTGCACCAGCTACACGCTTTTTTAGCACCTGCCTCCTGGGCCGGGCCTTTTGGCCAGGACCGGAGGAAATTTTTATTCCTGGCCGGAGGGCCTGGTTATTGTTGAACACAATGACCACTTCTTTCACTTTCCTCTCCACTATCCCTTTCCCCCACTTTATTTAATTTATTGCCTATGTTTGTCACGTTTTTGTCTTTTTTTGTTTGTGCACGTTTTGTTCACTGTGTGATTAGTAGGGTGCCAGTCCTCGGGCCAGCCCTGAACGTCTTGGGAGTGGGTGGACATGGCCTTCTGGGTTAGTTCGCCTGCTATCATGGGGTCTCCCTTCGGGGGGCCCCACCTAATACTGGGAGGGTTCTGTTTCGGCAGTCCCTCCAAGGAAGTTGGGTCCGCGACGGCTTTGGTTGCTCTGACCACAGTACCTCAGTCCCCACTTGACGCCCCGGGTGATCAGGGTTTGGGTCCCTTCTGCACAGGAGGACCACTTGACGTTGCACCCGTCGTGCTTGTTTTTGTAAACACTCTTTATGTGTGTGCACATTTTTTCTGTACCAGGTGCATTTTTTTTTGGATGTGTTCACACGCCATAGGCTTTTAAAAAAAAAAAAAATCTTCAAATTTTGGATTTCTTGCCACTGTTTGTCTCAGGAACAATGGTAAGGAAAAACAAATAAAGATGGTGAATGTTTCCAGTGAGGACAGACAGTAAACGTTTCTGAGGCTCTAGCCTTTCTCGCCTAAAAAGAAAACATTTTGACTAGAGATGCATTTTACTATTTGAGAGAATTAAAGGTAGTCATAAAGTAAGTAAAGTTCAGACTTCTCGGATCAATATCCTAGCCAGATAACTAGTATTTGCAGAAGGAAACAATCAGAAAGGACATATTTCTTTCAGTACAGGTTTCCCTTACATATCCACAGACCCTCTTTTCTATTGAAAAATCCCAACTAAAAGCACAGTGATAGGCTGTTAAAATGGTTTTAGAAACCGATGACTTAACACTAAAAGGAAAAAGATCCTGATGAAAAAAATGGGATTTCCCTGAAGTTGTGTTTAAAAGAAATCTGCCTGCGAAGCACTAAATAAGAAGAAATGTCTTGCAGCTGGTAAGCTGCCATCAAACTATTCAGTGCCAAAAGAATTGCTGGCCTGATTTCAAAATGACATGCTCAGTGTGTCCTATATGGGCTCAGTGTCTCCTGTATGGGCTCAGCGTCTCCTGTATGGGCTCAGTGTCTCCTGTATGGGCTCAGAGTGTCCTGTATGGGCTCAGAGTGTCCTGTATGGGCTCAGAGTGTCCTGTATGGGCTCAGAGTGTCCTGTATGGGCTCAGTGTCTCTTGTATAGGCTCAGCGTCTCCTGTATGGGCTCAGCGTCTCTTGTATAGGCTCAGCGTCTCCTGTATGGGCTCAGCGTCTCCTGTATGGGCTTGGCATGTCCTGTATGGGCTCAGTGTGTCCTATATGGGCTCAGTGTCTCCTGTATGGGATCAGCGTCTCCTGTATGGGCTCAGCATCTCCTGTATGGGCTCAGTGTCTCCTGTATGGGCTCAGAGTGTCCTGTATGGGCTCAGAGTGTCCTGTATGGGCTCATTATCTCCTGTATGGGCTCATTATCTCCTGTATGGGCTTAGAGTGTCCTGTATGGGCTCAGAGTGTCCTGTATGGGCTCAGAGTGTCCTGTATGGGCTCAGTGTCTCCTGTATGGGCTCAGTGTCTCCTGTATGGGCTCAGCGTCTCCTGCATGGGCTCGGCGTGTCCTGTATGGGCTCAGTGTAGGAAAAAGAAGTTTACCCCATGGGGCTTTGGACAGCCAAAATATAAATATAACAATATAGTCTAGTAAAACATGATTTATTTACTGATCGTCTATACCATACAGATAAAATGACAATAAAAGAACCCCTTACGGATCAAGTGATACAATGCAGATCATACAATATAAGTACAGTTACATACAACATTGCATAAAAACTGCGTAGTGTGCGTGCCCCGACGCGTTTCGACCTGTGGAGGGTCTCTTCAGGGGGATGATTGATTCTACAAAAATATATATACATAACATAGGTTTGAGATCAAAAATACATGTTTGAGTATATATCACATAAGAAGACCCGAACAGAAAGTTACCGTTGTCAAATAAGTGTTCTGATAGTCAAAATTGTACAGACCCGTTGGGAAAAACGAAGGGAGCCCCATACGAGCGCCCCCCAGAAACCCGGAGGGGAGAAGGAGGAAGAACATGGCCCACGGGTGGGTTACAAGGAGCCGCACAGCTGAACGTCCTCTGATGACCTGGGGAGCCGATACCTGCAATAAGCACCCCATGGGTTAGCCATATATTCCCAAAAAGATTCATGGTATTAAATCATAGCAAGTTGTGCTGAGGTCTAAAATGTATATATAGGTAAGGCATATTAGTGTATAAGAAACGGACTGGCAGTATAGTTCTGAGGCGGCGTACACACGACCGAGGTTCTCGCTGGAAACCAGCGAGAACCTCGCTGGAAGCTGCATTCCAGCGAGGACCTCGGCCATGTGTACGCTCTCGGCGAGCATCCCGTCGGGAATCCCGTCGAGCAGAAATAGAGAGCACGCTCTCTATTTGCTCGACGGCCCGCCTGGATGAATGGCTGGTTGCCATTCCCGACGGGCGGGTCGCCGATTTCGACGGCCGGCAGAGAACCTCGACGGGCGGAACGATGTGTTCTGCCCGTCAAGGTTCTCTGCCGTGTGTACGCCTCCTCACATGTCTAAGAAAATGAATAGGATCTAGACATTGAAAACCCATTAGGGTATTAGATCAATGAGTATGATCAAGGATGTTGTATCTTAAAAAAATATGTAAATAAATAAATATTGGGGTACTACATAAGTTCGCATGTAGGTGCCCCATGGATGAACAGAATTAAAAAAGAAGAAAAAATAATAAGTGAATATTATTTTAATCTAATAAATAGTGCATAAACATGGGTGGGAGTGTAATGCCAATTGCATTATAGTAAACCATCAAAATTATGTGGGTACATAGAGTGATGGTGGGAGTGAAAAAAATAAGCACAATAAAACAAAACCATCAACCAAAAGGGCTGGGATGGCTGGTGTCAGAAATCAAGAAAGCAAGAGTGATAGTTGGATAACCAACTAACAAGTGTGTGAGTGAAAAAGTGCTGTTACCTGAAAGGTGGTAGGCAGGATATAGGTAGGTTGCTGAAATAAGTTGGTAGTGCTTGTTGCTAAACATTAAAGTCTGGGCTGCAAAAAATGCAAAAGGCACACAGACTGCTAATTGTTAGGGAAGAAGTATACAAACTGCCGTCCGTGCTTGGCTGCCTGGAATCAACAAATGATTCACAGGCAGGTGTTCTTATATAGGCCTATGGGTGTGGCAACACCCATAGGCCTCGGCGTGTCCTGTATGGGCTCAGTGTATCCTGTATGGGCTCAGTGTATCCTGTATGGGCTCAGTGTATCCTGTATGGGCTCAGTGTATCCTGTATGGGCTCAGTGTATCCTGTATGGGCTCGGCGTATCCTGTATGGGCTCAGTGAATCCTGTATGGGCTCAGTGTGTCCTGTATGGGTTCAGTGTGTCCTGTATGGGCTCAGTGTCTCCTGTATGGGCTCAGTGTCTCATGTGTGGGCTTGGCATGTCTTGTATGTGCTCAGTGTGTCCTGTATGGGCTCAGTGTTTTCTGTATGGGCTCGGAGTGTCCTGTATGGGCTCACCATGTCCTGTATGGGCTCAATGTGTCCTGTATGGGCTCAATGTGTCCTGTATGGGCTCACCGTGTCCTGTATAGGCTCACCTTGTCCTGTATGGGCTCAGCGTGTCCTGTATAGGCTCAGTGTATCCTGTATGGGCTTGGCGTGTCCTGTATGGGCTCAGTGTATCCTGTATGGGCTTGGCGTGTCCTGTATGGGCTCAGTGTGTCCTGTATGGGCTCAGTGTGTCCTGTATGGGCTCAGTGTCTCCTGTATGGGCTCAGTGTATCCTGTATGGGTTCAGTGTGTCCTGTATGGGCTCAGTGTGTCCTGTATGGGCTCAGCGTCTCCTGTATGGGCTCAGCGTCTCCTGTATGGGCTCAGTGTCTCTTGTATGGGCTCAGAGTGTCCTGTATGGGCTCATTGTCTCCTGTATGGGCTCATTGTCTCCTGTATGGGCTCAGTGTCTCCTGTATGGGCTCAGAGTGTCCTGTATGGGCTCAGAGTGTCCTGTATGGGCTCAGAGTGTCCTGTATGGGCTCGGCGGGTCCTGTATGGGCTCGGCGGGTCCTGTATGGGCTCGGCGGGTCCTGTATGGGCTCGGCGGGTCCTGTATGGGCTCGGCGGGTCCTGTATGGGCTCGGCGTGTCCTGTATGGGCTCGGCGTGTCCTGTATGGGCTCAGTGTATCCTGTATGGGCTTGGCGTGTCATTTATGGGCTTGGCGAATCCTGTATAGGCTCGGCGTGTCCTGTATGGGCTCGGCGAATCCTGTATGGGCTCAGTGTGTCCTGTATGAGTTCAGCGTGTCCTGTATGGGCTCAGTGTCTCCTGTATGGGCTCAGTGTCTCATGTGTGGGCTTGGCGTGTCCTGTATGGGCTCGGCGTGTCCTGTATGGGCTCAGTGTTTTCTGTATGGGCTCGGAGTGTCCTGTATGGGCTCACCATGTCCTGTATGGGCTCACCATGTCCTGTATGGGCTCACCGTGTCCTGTATGGGCTCACCGTGTCCTGTATGGGCTCACCGTGTCCTGTATAGGCTCACCTTGTCCTGTATGGGCTCAGTGTGTCCTGTATGGGCTCAGTGTGTCCTGTATGGGCTCAGTGTCTCCTGTATGGGCTCAGTGTCTCATGTGTGGGCTCGGCGTGTCCTGTGTGGGCTCGGCGTGTTCTGTGTGGGCTCGTTAATTGCTAATTGTTAGGGAAGATGTATACAAACTGCCGTCTGTGCTTGGCTGCCTGGAATCAACAAATGATTCACAGGCAGGTGTTCTTATATAGGCCTATGGGTGTGGCAACACCCATAGGCCTCGGCGTGTCCTGTATGGGCTCAGTGTATCCTGTATGGGCTCGGCGTATCCTGTATGGGCTCGGCGTATCCTGTATGGGCTCAGTGAATCCTGTATGGGTTCAGTGTGTCCTGTATGGGTTCAGTGTGTCCTGTATGGGCTCAGTGTCTCCTGTATGGGCTCAGTGTCTCATGTGTGGGCTTGGCGTGTCCTGTATGGGCTCGGCATGTCTTGTATGTGCTCAGTGTGTCCTGTATGGGCTCAGTGTTTTCTGTATGGGCTCACCATGTCCTGTATGGGCTCACCATGTCCTGTATGGGCTCACCATGTCCTGTATGGGCTCACCGTGTCCTGTATGGGCTCAACGTGTCCTGTATGGGCTCAACGTGTCCTGTATGGGCTCACCGTGTCCTGTATAGGCTCACCTTGTCGTGTATGGGCTCAGCGTGTCCTGTATAGGCTCAGTGTATCCTGTATGAGCTTGGCGTGTCCTGTATGGGCTCAGTGTATCCTGTATGGGTTCAGTGTGTCCTGTATGGAGTCAGTGTATCCTGTATGGGTTCAGTGTGTCCTGTATGGGCTCAGTGTGTCCTGTATGGGCTCAGTGTGTCCTGTATGGGCTCAGTGTCTCCTGTATGGGCTCAGTGTCTCATTTGTGGGCTCGGCGTGTCCTGTATGGGCTCGGCGTGTCCTGTATGGGCTCGGTGTGTCCTGTATGGGCTCGGTGTGTCCTGTATGGGCTCAGCGTGTCCTGTATGGGCTCAGTGTGTCCTGTATGGGCTCAGCGTTTTCTGTATGGGCTCAGTGTCTCCTGCATGGGATCAGTGTCTCCTGCATGGGATCAGCGTCTCCTGTATGGGCTCAGCGTCTCCTGTATGGGCTCAGCGTCTCCTGTATGGGCTCAGCGTCTCCTGTATGGGCTCAGTGTCTCTTGTATGGGCTCAGAGTGTCCTGTATGGGCTCATTGTCTCCTGTATGGGCTCAGTGTCTCCTGTATGGGCTCAGAGTGTCCTGTATGGGCTCAGAGTGTCCTGTATGGGCTCAGAGTGTCCTGTATGGGCTCAGAGTGTCCTGTATGGGCTCAGAGTGTCCTGTATGGGCTCGGCGGGTCCTGTATGGGCTCGGCGGGTCCTATATGGGCTCGGCGGGTCCTGTATGGGCTCGGCGGGTCCTGTATGGGCTCGGCGTGTCCTGTATGGGCTCAGTGTATCCTGTATGGGCTTGGCGTGTCATTTATGGGCTTGGCGAATCCTGTATAGGCTCGGCGTGTCCTGTATGGGCTCGGCGAATCCTGTATGGGCTCAGTGTGTCCTGTATGAGTTCAGCGTGTCCTGTATGGGCTCAGTGTCTCCTGTATGGGCTCAGTGTCTCATGTGTGGGCTTGGCGTGTCCTTTATGGGCTCGGCGTGTCCTGTATGGGCTCAGTGTTTTCTGTATGGGCTCGGAGTGTCCTGTATGGGCTCACCATGTCCTGTATGGGCTCACCATGTCCTGTATGGGCTCACCGTGTCCTGTATGGGCTCACCGTGTCCTGTATGGGCTCACCGTGTCCTGTATGGGCTCACCGTGTCCTGTATGGGCTCAGTGTGTCCTGTATGGGCTCAGTGTGTCCTGTATGGGCTCAGTGTCTCCTGTATGGGCTCAGTGTCTCATGTGTGGGCTCGGCGTGTCCTGTGTGGGCTCGGCGTGTCCTGTGTGGGCTCGTTAATTGCTAATTGTTAGGGAAGAAGTATACAAACTGCCGTCTGTGCTTGGCTGCCTGGAATCAACAAATGATTCACAGGCAGGTGTTCTTATATAGGCCTATGGGTGTGGCAACACCCATAGGCCTCGGCGTGTCCTGTATGGGCTCAGTGTATCCTGTATGGGCTCAGTGTATCCTGTATGGGCTCGGCGTATCCTGTATGGGCTCAGTGAATCCTGTATGGGTTCAGTGTGTCCTGTATGGGTTCAGTGTGTCCTGTATGGGCTCAGTGTCTCCTGTATGGGCTCAGTGTCTCATGTGTGGGCTTGGCGTGTCCTGTATGGGCTCGGCATGTCTTGTATGTGCTCAGTGTGTCCTGTATGGGCTCAGTGTTTTCTGTATGGGCTCACCATGTCCTGTATGGGCTCACCATGTCCTGTATGGGCTCACCATGTCCAGTATGGGCTCACCATGTCCTGTATGGGCTCAACGTGTCCTGTATGGGCTCACCGTGTCCTGTATAGGCTCACCTTGTCGTGTATGGGCTCAGCGTGTCCTGTATAGGCTCAGTGTATCCTGTATGAGCTTGGCGTGTCCTGTATGGGCTCAGTGTATCCTGTATGGGTTCAGTGTGTCCTGTATGGGCTCAGTGTGTCCTGTATGGGCTCAGTGTCTCCTGTATGGGCTCAGTGTATCCTGTATGGGTTCAGTGTGTCCTGTATGGGCTCAGTGTGTCCTGTATGGGTTCAGTGTGTCCTGTATGGGCTCAGTGTGTCCTGTATGGGCTCAGTGTGTCCTGTATGGGCTCAGTGTCTCCTGTATGGGCTCAGTGTCTCATTTGTGGGCTCGGCGTGTCCTGTATGGGCTCGGCATGTCCTGTATGGGCTCGGTGTGTCCTGTATGGGCTCGGCGTGTCCTGTATGGGCTCAGTGTGTCCTGTATGGGCTCAGCGTTTTCTGTATGGGCTCAGTGTCTCCTGCATGGGATCAGTGTCTCCTGCATGGGATCAGCGTCTCCTGTATGGGCTCAGCGTCTCCTGTATGGGCTCAGTGTCTCTTGTATGGGCTCAGAGTGTCCTGTATGGGCTCATTGTCTCCTGTATGGGCTCATTGTCTCCTGTATGGGCTCAGTGTCTCCTGTATGGGCTCAGAGTCTCCTGTATGGGCTCAGAGTCTCCTGCATGGGCTCAGAGTCTCCTGTATGGGCTCAGCGTCTCCTGTATGGGCTCAGCGTCTCCTGTATGGGCTCGGCGGGTCCTTTATGGGCTCGGCGTGTCCTGTATGGGCTCAGTGTTTTCTGTATGGGCTCGGAGTGTCCTGTATGGGCTCACCATGTCCTGTATGGGCTCACCATGTCCTGTATGGGCTCACCATGTCCTGTATGGGCTCACCATGTCCTGTATGGGCTCACCGTGTCCTGTATAGGCTCACCTTGTCCTGTATGGGCTCAGCGTGTCCTGTATGGGTTCAGCGTGTCCTGTATGGGCTCAGTGTGTCCTGTATGGGCTCAGTGTCTCCTGTATGGGCTCAGTGTCTCATGTGTGGGCTCGGCGTGTCCTGTGTGGGCTCGGCGTGTCCTGTGTGGGCTCGGCGTGTCCTGTGTGGGCTCGGCGTGTCCTGTGTGGGCTCGTCGTGTCCTGTATGGGCTTGGCGAATCCTGTATAGGCTCGGCGTGTCCTGTATGGGCTCGGCGAATCCTGTATGGGCTCAGTGTGTCCTGTATGGGTTCAGCGTGTCCTGTATGGGCTCAGTGTCTCCTGTATGGGCTCAGTGTCTCATGTGTGGGCTTGGCGTGTCCTTTATGGGCTCGGCGTGTCCTGTATGGGCTCAGTGTTTTCTGTATGGGCTCGGAGTGTCCTGTATGGGCTCACCATGTCCTGTATGGGCTCACCATGTCCTGTATGGGCTCACCGTGTCCTGTATGGGCTCACCGTGTCCTGTATAGGCTCACCGTGTCCTGTATGGGCTCAGCGTGTCCTGTATGGGTTCAGCGTGTCCTGTATGGGCTCAGTGTCTCCTGTATGGGCTCAGTGTCTCCTGTATGGGCTCAGTGTCTCATGTGTGGGCTCGGCGTGTCCTGTGTGGGCTCGGCGTGTCCTGTGTGGGCTCGTTAATTGCTAATTGTTAGGGAAGAAGTATACAAACTGCCGTCTGTGCTTGGCTGCCTGGAATCAACAAATGATTCACAGGCAGGTGTTCTTATATAGGCCTATGGGTGTGGCAACACCCATAGGCCTCGGCGTGTCCTGTATGGGCTCAGTGTATCCTGTATGGGCTCAGTGTATCCTGTATGGGCTCGGCGTATCCTGTATGGGCTCGGCGTATCCTGTATGGGCTCAGTGTGTCCTGTATGGGTTCAGTGTGTCCTGTATGGGCTCAGTGTCTCCTGTATGGGCTCAGTGTCTCATGTGTGGGCTTGGCGTGTCCTGTATGGGCTCGGCGTGTCTTGTATGTGCTCAGTGTTTTCTGTATGGGCTCACCATGTCCTGTATGGGCTCACCATGTCCTGTATGGGCTCAACGTGTCCTGTATGGGCTCACCGTGTCCTGTATAGGCTCACCTTGTCGTGTATGGGCTCAGCGTGTCCTGTATAGGCTCAGTGTATCCTGTATGAGCTTGGCGTGTCCTGTATGGGCTCAGTGTATCCTGTATGGGTTCAGTGTGTCCTGTATGGGCTCAGTGTGTCCTGTATGGGCTCAGTGTGTCCTGTATGGGCTCAGTGTGTCCTGTATGGGCTCAGTGTCTCCTGTATGGGCTCAGTGTGTCCTGTATGGGCTCAGTGTGTCCTGTATGGGCTCAGTGTCTCCTGTATGGGCTCAGTGTCTCATTTGTGGGCTCGGCGTGTCCTGTATGGGCTCGGCGTGTCCTGTATGGGCTCGGTGTGTCCTGTATGGGCTCAGCGTGTCCTGTATGGGCTCAGTGTGTCCTGTATGGGCTCAGCGTTTTCTGTATGGGCTCAGTGTCTCCTGCATGGGATCAGTGTCTCCTGCATGGGATCAGCGTCTCCTGCATGGGATCAGCGTCTCCTGTATGGGCTCAGCGTCTCCTGTATGGGCTCAGTGTCTCTTGTATGGGCTCAGAGTGTCCTGTATGGGCTCATTGTCTCCTGTATGGGCTCAGTGTCTCCTGTATGGGCTCAGAGTGTCCTGTATGGGCTCAGAGTGTCCTGTATGGGCTCAGAGTGTCCTGTATGGGCTCAGAGTGTCCTGTATGGGCTCAGCGTCTCCTGTATGGGCTCAGCGTCTCCTGTATGGGCTCAGCGTCTCCTGTATGGGCTCAGCGTCTCCTGTATGGGCTCAGCGTCTCCTGTATGGGCTCAGCGTCTCCTGTATGGGCTCAGCGTCTCCTGTATGGGCTCAGCGTCTCCTGTATGGGTTCAGCGTCTCCTGTATGGGCTCAGTGTCTCATGTGTGGGCTTGGCGTGTCCTTTATGGGCTTGGCGTGTCCTGTATGGGCTCAGTGTTTTCTGTATGGGCTCGGAGTGTCCTGTATGGGCTCACCATGTCCTGTATGGGCTCACCATGTTCTGTATGGGCTCACCATGTCCTGTATGGGCTCACCATGTCCTGTATGGGCTCACCTTGTCCTGTATGGGCTCAGAGTGTCCTGTATGGGCTCAGAGTCTCCTGTATGGGCTCAGCGTCTCCTGTATGGGCTCAGCGTCTCCTGTATGGGCTCAGCGTGTCCTGTATGGGTTCAGCGTGTCCTGTATGGGCTCAGTGTGTCCTGTATGGGCTCAGTGTCTCCTGTATGGGCTCAGTGTCTCATGTGTGGGCTCAGCGTGTCCTGTGTGGGCTCGGCGTGTCCTATGTGGGCTCGTCGTGTCCTGTATGGGCTCAGTGTGTCCTGTTTGGGCTCAGCGTTTTCTGTATGGGCCTCACCATGTCCTGTATGGGCCTCACCATGTCCTGTATGGGCTCACCGTGTCCTGTATGGGCTTGGCGTGTCCTGTATGCGCTCAGCGTGTCCTGTATGGGCTCACTATGTCCTGTATGGGCTCACCGTGTCCTGTATGGGCTCACTGTGTCTTGTATGGGCTAAACGTGACCTGTATGGGCTGAACATGTCCTGTATGGGCTTGGCGTGTCCTGTATGGGCTCAGCGTGTCCTGTATGGGCTCAGTAAAATGGATGCAGACTGTGGTGCATGGATCTTACTTTGTGTTTCACAGCCTGGTAGCATGCAGCCAAAGTGCTTTAACCACTTAAGACCCGGACCAATACGCTGGTAAATGACCCAAGGTGTTTTTGCGATTCGGCACTGCGTCGCTTTAACAGACAATTGCGCGGTCGTGCGACGTGGCTCCCAAACAAAATTTGCGTCCTTTTCTTCCCACAAATAGAGCTTTCTTTTGGTGGTATTTGATCACCTCTGCGATTTTTATTTTTTGCGCTATATACAAAAATAGAGCGACATTTTTGAAAAAAAAACACTATTTTTTACTTTTTGTTATAAAAAAAATCAAATAAACTAAATTTTAGTAAAACATTTAGGCCAAAATTAATTCAGCCACATGTCTTTAGTAAAAAAAAAAAATCGCAATAAAAAAAAATAGCTACCTAGCGGGAACAGCGGCACTAATACAGCGATCAGAAAAATGATCGCTTAGTGACGCTGGCAATAGGGAGTGAAAGGGTTAACTAGGGCGGTGATCAGGGGGTTAAAACTTTATTAGGGGGGGTGGGGGGGCTATCCTGAACCTAACACTAACTGTTTTTTACACTGCCTGTCACACTGACACTAAATGCAGTGATTAAATCACTGCATTCAGTGACACTGTGACAGGGGGGTGGGGGGGGGGCGATCACAAGGGGTTAATATGCCTATGTGAGTGTGTGTCAGTGTTGTGTTGGTGCACACTTACTTGTGATGTCTTCTCTCATCAGCAGCGCTGGGAAACAGCGCTGCGATGAGAGAATACATCATTTCCTCATTCCTGTGTAAACACAGGAGGAGGAAGTGACAGGCTGGGAGCGTGCTCCCATTGGCTGGGAGCGATCGCGGGGGGGGCGGATATCACGGACATCCGCCCGCAGATCCCGGATCGCTCCCAGAGGTAGGGGGACCCCCGCACGCCGCGGAGGGGGTCCCGATGGGACCCCCGAACCGCACTCAGGCGGGGACGTAAATTTACGCCCTTGTGCCTGTACGTGCCATTCTGTGGCCGTATATGTGCGTGCGGGGGTCCTTAAGTGGTTAATATTAATGATCACTTACTAACATAACAGTCACAACCTAACATTTAAATGTATACAAAAAGGTGTGGCCTGATTTGTACAAATCATCTACATTCTTTTTTGCAACACTCCTTTATTTACATTTTCACTCTGACAGTGTCCATTTCAGTTGGCAGGGGATCTACGAATAGATTCTCTGCTGAACTGTATGGCACATTTGTGAGATTCATGTCCATTCAGATTTCTCCTTCAGCCTGAGACAGGAGCATAACAGACCCACGTTAGGCCTATAGGCAGATAGATGTAAATGAATGCAACTTGGATCTGTCTGAATTAGGTCTAAAAACCTGGAAAATAATATAAGCCTATTCCTTTTTTTATTTTGACTTAGACAGACTTTGAGGTACTCAGATATAAGTGAATACGCGTTCGTTTACATCAGTCTGTCCATAGGCTAAACGAATATGAAGATCTGGACAGTGGGACATCCCTAGGGATTTGCAGTTGTCTAGATCTTTTTTATATTTTTTGAGTTGTAAGCTGAGCCGGCACTCTTACTTTTAGAGACATTTCACACTGCCAGAGCCCGAAAAACGCTGCTAAAGCACCGCTAAGACTAACTGCTAAGGCGCTTTACAGGGGCTTTGCAAGTGCTTCCCATTGCAGTGTATTCACCACTCCTAAAGCGCTGGAAAAAAGCTCCTTACAGGACTTGCCAGCGCAGCGCCTCAGTGTGAAAGCATTCGGGCTTTCACATTGGGATTACAGATGAGGCTTCTTTCAGGCGCTTTTTTAACGCTAAAGCTTCTGAAAAATGCTCCAGTGAGAAAGGGGTCTTAGGGGCGTCACCTGCAGTGGTGCTTCTGTTTCTATCCATAGATTCAAGTAGAACTATCGGTGAAACCTTTTTTTCATTTTGGATAGAGCAAGGATTACATAGCTCCCAACTATCCCTGATTTCGAGGAACTGTCCCTGATTTCGAAGAATGTCCCTCTGTCCCTCAATTGTCCCTCATTTTGGTCTGATCTATATAGATGCATATAAAATGAACTTTTTATCTATCAAAAAGTGTTTTCCAGCACTAAACCATTCATCTGATTTTTAAATTGCTGCATTTGTGAATCCCAAAAGCCAATATAAAGGAATAGTATTGGTAAAAAAGCACATGTGGGTTTAACCAATCTTGTTTTTTCATACAATTCTTCTTTAAGGGGGCGTGGCAGGGGGTTTGTCTTTTGCCTGCATACTTTTGCTGATAGGTGTCCCTCATTCCCATCTCAAAAATTTGGGAAGTATGGCATTATAACCATATTTCAGATCTGTAACCCATTTTGGAGATTTACCTTCACTTCCTGTCCCATAGCCAAACAGGAAGTCAGAGGAAATTCAAATAGATTAAGGATCTTTCTGGGACCCCTAGAACTAGTGTACCCATTGGAAGATTTCCCCTTTATTACTTTTCCAAGGATAACACAAAATTTGTGATTTTCTTTACTTTTACTTTCAATGATAATGGTAAACAGGACAAAAAGAGAGGGTGAATCTCCCTAATGGGGGCACATACGGCAATAAAAACTGTAAGAGGTTCTGGTCCCTCTTTTCTCTATTCAAAACAAGTTTGCCTTTAGTTATACAGCGGAATCTTGGATTACGAGCATAATCCGTTCCAGGAGAATGCTTGTAATCCAAAGAACTTGCATATCAAAGCAAGTTTCCCCACAGAAGTCAATAGAAACTAAGATAATTTGTTTCACGTGGACTTGTATGGCATGCAATGCTGCATGTGGCCAGAGGAGGGGGCACGGGAGAGACTCGTAAATACTCTGAGACTGCTTGGGTGCACTTTGAAACCCTCGGAAATGCTCAAAAACACTCGGAACTGAGTATTTCAGAGTATTTCCAGACCGCTCCGAGTGACACTGGCGCCCCCACACCTCTGTCCAAATGCAGTACTGCACAATGCAGAGGCTTGAATCCTGCTCATTTTGTGAGACAACACTTGCAAACCGAGTCAGGAAAAAATATATATATATTTCTTGTATTATGAAACACTAGTTAACTGCATTGCTCACAATCGGAGGTTCCACTGTGCTTTATTAATGCACTTTTGTTCAGATCTTCCTGAAAAATTTACAAGTGGATCTGAACGAAACAATTGTGTGGAAGGGGCTTTCAAAATCTGTATACTTAACAACAAAAAAAAAACATTCATTGCATACATTGCATGAAAGGGTTGATTACAATAAAAACCATACCACAAACTGCGTGTCAGTTTTGGTCATCTGCCACAATCCGATGTAAATGATGTGGCTTGGTCTGTTTAAAGACAAAGTTTAGTATGAGTGGATATGCCATGATACACAGCAGTTATACACCATGTAATGGTGTGTATCCCATTACATCAAGGTTTCTGCTTGAGCTACCAACTTATTCTCTCAAAACTGTTTTCCGGCGCTGTACCTTGGCTACGCAGAAAAACAGTGCGTTCCTCCCTTTCTGTTCTCTCCTCCATTAGTAGAACTAATCTTACTACAATCCCACAGTGCATTGCATTCTGTGAATGGGCAGTGGAATCCTGTTGAAAACTGCTCTACTGCCCATTCTAAAGCCTGGTACACATGATCAGAGTTTCTGCGGACAAAGAGTAGAACTTTTGTCCGAAGGGGGTTGGCCAGGAATTTGTCTTGCATATGTAGCGCTCACCCGCTGGTTAGATTTGGGATGGCGTGTTACCTCATGGCTCTGGTGAAGTATCTAGGGTGAACGATGAATACAGTAGCAATAAAGGAATGTCCGCAAATGGGAAGTCTCTTTTATAGGTGCTCTTTATTAACCAGCCAGGTAAATCAATCAACGGGTGAGGGAAGGATAGAAGAAAGGTTTTGAAGGACTCAGGCCTTGGATATTGAAGCAATCCTGCTTGCGACAATCATCAGTCTTTCTGTGCCACTCCAACTTGAGTGGGTATAGCATACCTGGACAGGTCTCTCTCACAGACCTGGCAGCCAGAGTATCACTCGAACTTGAGAAGGGTGCCTCTGCCACAGGCTCTTCTGAATGACCAGCGCCTCTGCCACAGGCCTTGCCAGAGTGTAAATGTGGAGGGACTCCTCCCGAGTAAAGGGCTTGCCTTAATCTTCCTCCCAATGTCGCCAGGGTACTGACTGAGGAAGGAATCAATCCCTCAGTGTCCAGTACCTTGATCCCCGATGGTTCGTTCCAGTGCTGTTGGGCCACCAGCCTCTCATTGATGTCCCTCAACTGGAATCCCCACCGAACAGCTCAACTCGCTTGGGATCTCCGATGGTAGGAACCCAGTCAGTCACTGGGTCCCCGTTGTGCTCAAAGTGTTTCGGACCAGCTTGGCTCCGGAACTAGGAACTCTGCGTAGGACCCACGCCCCTGCCAGGTAGGCCATAACGCCTGGGGCGCGGTGATGTACGGTCACCCTAAAGGTGGGTGCTGCACTACTAACCAGAAGACAAGACCCACCAAAATGGATTTTCCACCAACAGCCTGTCATCACACAATTTCCTGTCGGAAAATATGATCGTGTGTACGAGGCTCAACAGATTTCTTCATAAACGCTGCAACAGCGCAGATGTATAAATCTCCACTGTTGGTTCAATACATAAATAACATATTCCAAATTTCCCGGTTATCAGTAGCAGGGCCGGCCTTTGCGGTGTGTGCGGGATGTGCGGTCGCACAGGGCGCCATAGCAACATGGGCGCCTGGCGATCGGCACAAATTCTCTAATATCGCCCGTGTACTAAGTAGTGGGCGGGGGGCGTGCCGGCACCCCGACCCCCCCCCCCCCGCGCGACCGAAGAGGACTTTGAGCTGCATGGCATGGTGACAGGCGCCTGGCTTTGCGGGGGTGCAAGCAGGAACTCGAGCGAGCCGTCGGCACACTCTGGACACGGCCGCAATCATCCCCTTCCCTGTGCAGCGCCGCAGGTCTGAGTCTCGGCTGCCTGTCTCACAGTCACAGGCAGCCGAGCAGTGAAGCCGCCTCCCCCTTGTCTGTACTGTGCTGTGCTGTGTGTGTGGAGCACGCGGCAAGCACATTAGCTGAGCCTGCTATACAGGTCTGAAGGGGGGTGGGGGGGGTTCGGTATTGTAGGAGGGGGTTCTGTGTTGTGGGGGGGTTCTGTATTGTAGGGGGGGCAGCAAGGTGGGGGAGTTCGGTATTGTAGGAGGGGGGGTTCTATATTGTAGGAGGGGGTTCGGTATTGTAGGGGGGGTTCTGTATTGTAAGAGGGGGGATTGTGTATTGTAGGGGGGTCTGTATTGTAGGGAGGGGGGTTCTGTATTGTAGGAGGGGGGGTTCTGTATTGTAGGGGGGGTCGGCACTGTAGGGGGGGTCGGCACTGTAGGGGGGTTCGGTATTGAAGGAGGGGGGATTGTGTATTGTAGGGGTTCTGTATTGTAGGGAGGGGGTTCTGTATTGTAGGGAGGGGGTTCTGTATTGTAGGGGCGTCTGTATTGTAGGGGGGGTCTGTATTGTAGGGGGGGTCTGTATTGTAGGGAGAGGGGGGTTCAGTATTGTAGGGAGAGGGGTCTGTATTGTAGGGGGGTTCTGTATTGTAGGAGGGGGGTTTTGTATTGTAGGGGGGTCTGGTCTTTAGGGGTGAATCTGTATTGTAGAGGGGGTTCTGTATTATAAGAAGGGGTCCGTGTTGTAAGGGGGGTCTGCACTGTAGGGGGGTGTCTGTGTAGAATACAGGTGTCTAGAGCTGTAGGGTGCTGTGTAATGTAAAGGGGTGCTGTGTAATGTAAAGGGGCCCAGAGGTGCAGGGTGCTGTGTAATGTAAAGGGGCCCAGAGGTGCAGGGTGCTGTGTAATGTAAAGGGGTGCTGTGTAATGTAAAGGGGCTCAGAGGTGCAGGGTGCTGTGTAATGTAAAGGGGTGCTGTGTAATGTAAAGGGGCCCAGAGGTGCAGGGTGCTGTGTAATTTAAAGGGGCCCAGAGGTGCAGGGTGCTGTGTAATGTAAAGGGGCCCAGAGGTGCAGGGTGCTGTGTAATGTAAAGGGGCCCAGAGGTGCAGGGTGCTGTGTAATGTAAAGGGGTCCAGAGGTGCAGGGGTCTGTGTAATGTAAAGGGGTCCAGAGGTGCAGGGTGTTGTGTATTGTAAAGGGGTTCAGAGGTGCAGGGTGCTGTGTAATGTAAAGGGGTGCAGGGTGCTGTGTAATGTAAAGGGGTCCAGAGGTGCAGGGTGCTGTGTAATGTAAAGGGGTCCAGAGGTGCAGGGTGTTGTGTAATGTAAAGGGGTGCAGGGTGCTGTGTAATGTAAAGGGGTGCAGGGTGCTGTGTAATGTAAAGGGGCCCAGAGGTGCAGGGTGCTGTGTAATGTAAAGGGGTCCAGAGGTGCAGGGTGCTGTGTAATGTAAAGGGGTCCAGAGGTGCAGGGTGTTGTGTAATGTAAAGGGGTCCAGAGGTGCAGGGTGTTGTGTAATGTAAAGGGGTCCAGAGGTGCGGGGTGCTGTGTAATGTAAAGGGGGTCCAGAGGTGCAGGGTGTTGTGTAATGTAAAGGGGTCCAGAGGTGCAGGGTGCTGTGTAATGTAAAGGGGTCCAGAGGTGCAGGGTGCTGTGTAATGTAAAGGGGTCCGGAGGTGCAGGGTGTTGTGTAATGTAAAGGGGTCCGGAGGTGCAGGGTGCTGTGTAATGTAAAGGGGCCCAGAGGTGCAGGGTGCTGTGTAATGTAAAGGGGCCCAGAGGTGCAGGGTGCTGTGTAATGTAAAGGGGCCCAGAGGTGCAGGGTGCTGTGTAATGTAAAGGGGCCCAGAGGTGCAGGGTGCTGTGTAATGTAAAGGGGTCCAGAGTTGCAGGGTGCTGTGTAATGTAAAGGGGTCCAGAGGTGCAGGGTGCTGTGTAATGTAAAGGGGTCCAGAGTTGCAGGGTGCTGTGTAATGTAAAGGGGTCCAGAGGTGCAGTTGTGGAGAGGGGTACACAGTAGTGACAGAGATATTGAAGGATGCAGGGGGCACAGTGGGGTGTTTTTACATTTTACTGTGGGGGGGCAGATATAGGATCCGTTCCAGGTGCCAAATGCTCTATGTACGCCTGGCAGGCCACAGGTGGATTCTGCCGGAAAGACGGCATGGCGGCTGTCCTTGCCTTGCTATGAGGGGCTCATATGCCATACACACCGAGAAGACAAAGGAGGGCAAGAATCCACAGACGCAGGCAGCAGATGTAAAAACTTTTTTCTGTAAGTACATTTTTTTTTTTATAAGTGCAGTGTACTGCTTAATGTCTGTTTTTGTATTTTTTATTATTTAAATAGGGTGTTTCTTAACCACTTCAGCCCCGGACCATATTGCTGTCCAAAGACCAGAGCACTTTTTGAGATTCGGCACTGCGTCGCTTTAACTGACAATTGCGCGGTCGTGCGACGTGGTTCCCAAACAAAATTGGCGTCCTTTTTTTCCCACAAATAGAGCTTTCTTTTGGTGGTATTTGATCATCTCTGCGGTTTTTATTTTTTGCGCTATAAACAAAAACAGAGCGACTATTTTGAAAAAAATGCAATATTTTTTACTTTTTTCTATAATAAATATCCCCAAAAATATATAAAAAAAAAATATTTTTTCCTCAGTTTAGGCCGATACGTATTCTTCTACATATTTTTCGTAAAAAAATCGCAATTAGCGTTTATTGATTGGTTTGCGCAAAAGTTATAGCGTTTACAAAATAGGGGGTAGTTTTATGGCATTTTTATTATTATTATTTTTTTACTAGTAATGGCGGCGATCAGCGTTTTTTTTCGGTACTGCGATATTATGGCGGACACTTCGGACACTTTTGACACATTTTTGGGACCATTGGCATTTTTTTAGCGATCAATGCTATAAAAATGCATTGGATTACTATAAAAATGCCATTGGCAGTGAAGGGGTTAACACTAGGGGGCGGGGAAGGGGTTAAGTGTGTTCCTATTTGTGTTCTAACTGTATGGGGGGTGGACTTACTAGGGGGAATCACTGATCTTCTGTTCATACATTGTATGAACAGAAAATCAGCGTTTCCCCCGCTGACAGGAACGAGCGCTGTGTGTTTTCACACACAGCTCCCGTTCCCCGCTCTGTAACGAGCGATCGCGTGTGCCCGGCGGCGATCGCGCCCGCCGGGCACACGCACGGGACTCGGGGGCGAGCGGGGGGCGCGCGCGCGGGCCGCCGGCGGCGCGCACGCGCCCCCTAGTGGCCGCGAAAAGCGCGACGTAGAGCTACGGGCTCTCGCGCACCCGTGCCGACCTGCCGCCGTATAACTGCGGCGGCTGGTCGGCAAGTGGTTAAAGGAACAGTAAATACAAAAGTTAAAAAATACTTTATTGTAATTATGTTTGATATTTGATTGTAAATTTACAGGTAGTGGTATTATAGCGTGTGATTTGCAGTATAGGTGGTGTTATTATAGCGTGTGAATGTATTTTTATCATAGCTTGTAATCAGTTTTTTGGGAACTTAACAGAATGTAAGGCTTTAAATGGAGCTGGTATTGGAGAAATGGGTGTGGACACTGAAAGGGTGTGGTTACTGAGGGGCGTGGCCACTAGGGGGCGCTGTAAAGCTTTCTCGCACAGGGCGTCTAAAGGCCTAAGGCCGGCCCTGATCAGTAGGCATGTGCACACTGAAATATTTTGTTTCGGAATACCGTTTTCTTTCAAAAAAAATTACTTATTTAGTTACTCCCGAAATTAGTTTTTACTTATTTTGTTTTGTTAAAAAATGCATTCTGTGATTGAAGGCTTATGGTGTCTGTCGAATGTTCTAAGAAGATTCTATGGAGCAAGCTAAACTGTACGACGCTGCAATCGTACATTTCCAGTCAAATGTTCCGCCCACAAGCTATAGAAGAATTCTAATGTTGTATGACACTAGTAATAATTATTATATTTATAAATTATTATTACTAGTCAACCAACATTCAAATTCTTCTATAGCCTATGGACCGAGGATTTGACCGGAAATGTACGATTGCGGCATCGTACAGTTTAGCTGCTTGTCGAATCTTCTTAGAACCTTTGACATAAGCCTTCAATGACAGATTTGACGTTTGTATGTTTTTCGCTGCTTTGTCGAATCTTCGTCGTTCGTGTTGAATGGTCTACCCCAACACTGTCTCTATAATGTCGAATCTTTCCTCTCTATGTCGAATCTTTCCTCTCTATGTGGAATAATCTTCGGACTAATAGAGTTAAGGTTCGGCACATTCGACCACAGGTTCGATAGACACAGATTGTTACTGTCAGCATCATGTCGAATCTCCTATCTATATTGAACTGTTGTAGCAACGAAAATGAAAATAAAGCATTTTTATGTCGGATCTTTCGGATTTCGCATTCTGCACGTTCGTTTTCGTTTGTTAAAATGAACGAAAATACCCAAAATTCGGACGAAAATGCATTCGGACGAAAACTAATGCACATGTCTAGTTATCAGTCAGCTAATATTATTGCACTGTAGTGTATTACTTGTTACTCAACCAATATTTATATTTGATTTGTGCACAAGGTTTATTTGATCAAGTGGAGGTGAAGCAACTGATATAGAACTTTTAGGTAACCTAAAATTTTGCTTGTTTTCTTATAAATGATTCTCTAATATTAGCTCCTCAATTCAATAAAAATGCTTTGTTGTTTAATGTGTAATGTTTAATCTTTTTTTGTACTTTTATTACCTCTGTGCTAGTCTGTTCCTGAGCCAGGACATTTGAGCTATTTATCTCCCTGGTTCTCTCCATGCCTCCTCTCTTTATGGCAAAAGCGATTGAACCCGTGAGGAGGGCCCTGATGTGTAATTAACATCTACATCTCAATAAAATTCTCAAAATAATTACAGTCCAATTGTTAAGTCTCATAATACAGGAATGTATCAACAATTTTAAGCCTAAAAATGAACCAAACGTTTAACAAAATCAGCACAAGGGACATTACATTCTATTAATGTGATGTGTCCCTTGTGCTGCTTCTACTGCTTTAGTAAAATCTTCCTCCTTCAATCCCCACCTTCACCTGCCACTGAAAATTTTCAGTACTACGGGGGGTTAATAGAGCCGTCATATACACTCATGAAAAGTGATGACTATGTCTATCTTTTACATCCTCTTCTCCATTCATAGAAATGGTACTATGGGTTCCATATGTAGCAAGCCCCTGAGGGAGCTGCTTTTGTTTGTTCAGTCCGATACGCTGCCTTTCAACCCCTCTGGCACACCTAGCAATGTGATTAATGGAATAACTCAGCAGGAATACAGACCACAGTTCTTCTTGTAGTTTACTTGAAGAAAGGTAAAATTCAGGTTAACATAAGTCAGCCAGGATCTGTATAAGTACCCAGGACTTGGTTGAAACAGTTTAAAGGAAACAGTTTTAGGAACATTATGCAAACAACGAAAGCAATAGGTAACAATATGTACAGAATAAATAGACTCCCCCAACAACTTTTTGTGTATGTGGGATGCTGTGGCTAAAAGGGAACCCCAAGCTGGTCTACGATACCTCTAGTACACACCCAGTGAAATTATATCAATACCCGTGGTGTGTCTCCTTTAAAAGCAACCGCAGTAATGTCCTGGAGGCAAAGCTTTGCCAGCAATGTAGGAGCTCTGTTGAAAATATTTGGATGTGCTATTCTATGAAAAGCATTAAAGGTTCCTGGGCAAACAGTCAGCGGCCCTCCCCTGAGCGATCAGTTGATCTTAGACGCAGGCGTGTCGCAGTGGCATTCAGTCCTTGAGTTGTTGTAGGGTGTCCTTCTTTAGCATAGACAGTCTGTTCCTCTGGGCTGGAGCTGCATGAACAATCTGTTCCTCTGGGCTAGAAATGCAGGCTATGTGCCCCTTGGTAGGGCGCGATTGTCCCTGGACAAGTAAGTGTCCCTATATAAAAAGTCAGCAGCTACAGTATTTGTAGCTGCTGACTTTTTTTGCCCAGACTAAAAGAGGAACTGCAGTTTGCTCACATAATTTGTAATAAAAACATTGTTGCCATTCTGAAGCTTCCCCCCAACAACTTTGCATATTGTATATACTGTGATTCTATACTTGCCAAATATAATGCAGAAATCTCCCTCCACTGAGTCTGGCTGTAGCCATTTTAACTGTGGCCAGCTGAAGCTGCTGCCTGTTCACTTCCTGGATTTACACAGACACACAAATGCAGACCTCCAGCTCTGCAGCTCCCATTGGCCCTCTTATGACTCACCTCCCCTCCCTTCTTGGCTAACTTTCACAAGAGAGAGAGAGAGAGCTGTGCATGATGGCATAAGGCTTTTCGCCAGACAAGAAACAGGAAGTGAGCTGTAGAAGGTATTTACTGGCAGAAAAAAAAAATATTATCCAAAGTTAAAACAAAGAGGGCAGAAGATTTAATAGACGAAAGGTTGAAAAAATTACTGAAAATGTCGCTTGAACCTCTTCCTTAAATATTGATTCCAAATATGCATTTATTATACATTGTTACTTTTCTCCAGCTTGGACCAGTGTAATTATGTATATATCATCCATGGGCGATCCTCCTGGAAGTTGGATATCACTGAAGTAGACACTGCTATTCCAGTAACCTTCACTTGCTTCCAGGTCCTCTGCTGAGTGGGGATGAGCCGAACACCCCCCGTTCGTTTCGCACCAGAACCTGCAAACAGACCAAAAGTTTGTGTGAACTTTAGAATCCGGTTAAAGAGGGACTCGAACGTTTGAAATCATTTCATTCAAGTGCTCATTTTAAAGGCTAATATGCAAGTTATTGTCCTAAAAAGTGTTTGGGGACCGGGTCCTGCCCCAGGGGACATGTATCAATGTAAAAAAAAGTTTTAAAAACTAAAGTTTTTTCGGGAGCAGTGATTTTAATAATGCTTAAAGTTAAACAATAAATGTAAAATTTTGTACCTGGGGTGTGTATAGTATGCCTGTGAATTAGCTCTTGTTTCCCATACTTAGAACTGTCCCTGCACAAAATGTCATTTCTGAAGGAAAAAAAAAGTAATTTAAAAACACTTGAGGCTATACTGAGAAAAGTTATTGATAAAAAAAAATGTGTGGGGTCCCCCCAAATTTAATTACTAGGCCCTTCAGGTCTGGTATGGATATTAAGGGGAACCCTGCGTCAAATTTAAAAAAAAATGACGTGGGGTTCCCTCCAAATATCCATACCAGACCCTTCAGGTCTGGTATGGATTTTAAGGGGAGCTCCACCCCAAATTTAAAAAAAAATGGCGTGGAGTTCCCCCCAAAAATCCATACCAGACCCTTTATCTGAGCACGCAACTTGGCAGGCTGCAGGAAAATAGGGGGGGTGAGAGTGCCCCCCCTCCTGAACCATACCAGGCCACATGCCCTCAACATTGGGAGGATGCTTTGGGGCTCTGTGACCCCTCAAAGCACCATGTCCCCATGTTGATGGGCAAAAGGTGGTGCCCGGTGGTTGTGGGGGTCTGCGGGGGAGGGGGCTTATCAGAATTTGGAAGACCCCTAACAAAGGGGACCCCAGATCCTGGCCCCCCTATGTGAATTGGTAATGGGGTACATTGTATGATCTCCTCTTCATCCAGGTCCAGGATCCAATGATGAGATGTCTGCAGCGCAGCGCATCCTGTCTCCACTGGAAGCACACCGGGAATGATGCGGCGGGAGCCAGTGACAGCTCTTTAGGAGTGAGGGCAGGGCCACCCATCACGTGACCCGTCCCAATCTGATGCAAGGCAAAGCCCAGGCTTTCCCAGTGACCTGTGAGTGACCTCACCCCCCTCTGATACAACGAAAACCTGCGTCCCCCCTCATTTCCTGCGGCCTGCCAGGTTGCGTGCTCGGATAAAGGGTCTGCTATGGATTTTTGGGGGTGACTCCACGCCATTTTTTTAAATTTAGGGTGGAGTTCCCCTTAAAATCCATACCAGACCTGAATGGTCTGGTATGGATATTTGGGGGGAACCCCACGTAATTTTTTCTAAAAATTTGGGGTGGAGTTCCCCTTAATATCCATACCAGACCTGAAGGGCCTGGTAATTGAATTTGGGGGGACCCCACACATTTTTTTTTTTATCAATGACTTTCAATGCCTTTTCTCTGTATTGCCGGGAGCTGACAATTCATTATAGCCGCTAGTGGTTTTAAATTACTTTTTTTCCTTCAGAAATGACAGTTTGTGCAGGGACAGTTCTAAGCATGGGAAACAAACGCTGCTTTACAGGCATACTATACACTCCCCCCCCCCCCCCCCCCAGGAATATTTTACTTTAATTGTTTCACTTTAAGCATTATTAAAATCACTGCACCCGAAGAAACAGACTTTTTAAAACTTTTTTTTTTGCATTGATACATGTCCCCTGGGGTAGGACATTTAATGTAAAAAAGAACACTTTTTGATAATAACTTGCATATAAGCCTTTAAAATTAGCACTTTCCCATAGACTTTTACAGGGTGTTGTATGGCTTTTCAAATTTGCAGTGAAGACACCCAAACTGTTCGCTGTTCGGCGAATGGGCGAACAGGCAATGTTCGAGTTGAACATTAGTTCGATTTGAACTTGAAGCTCATCCCTAGTGCTGAGCAGCGGCAATGCTGCTTTAGGAGGTCGGCCACTTGGCTTGGGCACCACTCATAGAATGCTTTGCATTTTCTGAATAAATGCAAAGTGTCCTCTGAGTGGACCAGGTGGAGAGGCAGGCTAGTGACATCAGAATCTCAACCTCTTCCAATCAGAGAATGCTTTTCATCCAGAGACTGCAAAGCATTTTTAAATGGCACCCAGTCATACCTCACAACTTTCTGAGATGGTAACGAGGGACACCCATTAGCAAACATTTGTAGGCATTGGAGACACCCCTTGCCACGCCTCCTTTAAAAGGAGAATTATACAAAAAAATGATTGGTTAAACCATCAAGTGATTTTTTTTCTCCACTTCTATTCCTTTATACTGGCTTTTCAAATTTTCAAATGCAGCAATTTAGAATTTGGAAGAAAGGTTTAGCGCTGGGAAACACGTTTTGATAGATAAATCGTGCATTTATATACATCTATATAGATCTATCCAAAATGAGGAGGAATGGGGGACACAGGGACTTTGTTCAAAATGAGGGACAGTCCCTCAAAAATCAGGGACAGTTGGGAGCTATGCCAAGTGCCCATCTTCCTGTATTCACAGTGCAGAAGGGCAGTCACTTGGCACAGGACCCAGAAGCAAGTGGAGGTCACTGGAGTAGCGGTGTCTACTTCAGTAATTTTCAGCTTCCAGGGCCATCAGCCAGGTGTGGTATATACAACAACAAAAGCCCGGGGAATGCCCAGGAAAAATCCAAGCCTACTTACCGACCAGCTCGCAGACAACCAAATAACCTGTCTAACAGTATGCATTAAAAACAGGGGTTTCTTGATCATACATCACGGGACACAGAGCCTTAATTAATGGGTTATGTAGTCACCACTGGTGATTGGACACTGTCAAACCCAATTAAAATTGAGTTCCTCCCCTATATAACCCCTCCTAAATGGAGAGTACCTCAGTTTTTTCGCCAGTGTTTAAGGTTGTTGGTCACGTTCAAAATGTGCTAAGAAGGAAAATGCTCTTTTGAAGGTCTGGCTGCGGGGACCTAGGAGCTATAACCGGATCCATTCCTCGGGCCGATATCAAAAGCCTAAGATGGTTGGTACCCAGGCCTCAGGTAAGAAGAAACAAAGTTTGCCTGTAATGTCTCCCTGCGGAGGTTTGGGCTCTGGGATCCAGACCTTGGTGTACTAATACATCTGTGCCACGAAAAGTTTCAGGCAGAGTCTTCTACAGGTCCAGGGATGAGGTTTTCTCGAATAAAACCCTTGATAAACCTGAAGGCTGGCACAACTTGCCCACCGTGATTGGAGGGTCATTTTGGAGTTATTCCCAGAGGATCAGGGGTCAGGATTCTATTCAAACCTTTTTACGGTTCCAAAATCAAACGGGGATGTCAGACCTATCCTAGATCTGAAAAGCCTGAATCAATTCCTGAACATTCGCTCCTTCCGCATGGAGTCTGTCCGTTCAGTTGTTTCCACCCTTCAGGGAGGAGAATTCTTGGCATCAATAGACATCAGAGATGAAGGCACATGCATTCTAATGGATAGATGAGGACAGGTGGACTAAATGGCTCCAAAGGTGTTGGTGCGTTGCTGGACTAATACAAACAACAATGTGATATGAAAAACAAACTTGGTGTGCTATATGCATAGTTACATGGCCCAAGCAGGACTAATTTATGTATAAAATATTCATATCTGGAATTCTTTGATATGAATTTTGTTTTTTTAAACCAAAGTTTATTGTCGCCTTAATGCCGCGTACACACGATCACTTTTTGTGATGTAAAAAAACATTGTTTTATCTCACAAAACAAAACAAAGTTTTTCAACTTCATTTTAAAAAACGACATTGCCTACACACCATCGTTTTCTGAAAATGCTCTTGCAAAGCGCGGTTATGTACACCGCGTTTGACGGCACTCTGTTCCATTGAAGCTCCCATCTCATAACTTGCTTCTGAGCATGCGCGGGTTTAAAAACATTGTTTTAAACGTCGTTTTGTGAAACAAAAGACGACATTCTGAAAAAGACATAAAAAAATCAAGCATGTTCGAAAAAAAATTTGGTCATTTTTCAGAAGACATAAAACGTCGTTTTGCCCACACACGATCATTTTTTGTGAAACAAAAGACGACATTCTGAAAAAGACAAAAGAAAAATCAAGCATGTTCGAATTTTTTTTTGGTCATTTTTCAGAAGACATAAAGCGACGTTTTGCCCACACACAATCATTTTAAATGACGTTTTTTAAAACTTTGTTTTATTTCATCACAAAAAACGACCGTGTGTACGCGGCATCAGGCTGGGTTCACCCCTATGCGAATTGGATGTGAGTTTTACCATAAGGTGACCAGATTTTTAAAATGAAATCCAGGGACATATTTTTTATTTACAGGAGCAACAATCAGCGACTCTCTGCCTGTTGCCGCCCGCCTCACAGCCTCTCAAATCTTAGGGCCCTTTCACACGTGCGGACCGTTCGTCCGTTTTTTACGGATGAAAAACGGACCGCAATGCTTCCCTATGGGCAAGCGGACGTTAGCGGATGAGCATCCGCTAACGTCCGTTTCCATCCGTCTCCGTTAAGCTCCGTTTTATTGAACGGAAGAAAACCCTATTTTTCTTCCGACAAAAAAACGGAACGGACGAAAAACGGATGTTAGCGGACGATCCGTTTAACATCCGATCCGCTAACATCCGTTTTTCATCAAAATATGTAATACAAATAAAGTTCTAAAAAAAAAGAAAAAACGGATGAAAAACGGATGAAAAAACGGATGACAACTGACGAAAAACGAACGAAAAACAGACGAAAAAACTGATCAACTGATGAAAAAAACCAGACCTAAAAAACAGTCCGCACGTGTGAAAGGACCCTTACTCTTCAGGCCCTGGCTACTACTGGGTGGGGAGCGGAGGAAGATCACTCCACCAGGCAAGGCAAGGAGATAGGCAGACAGCTGGCCAGGATTTGAGCCAAGGCAGAAGAACATGCAAGCAAAGCTGAATGGGCATGCGCCCGAAACTGAAGAAATATTCCCTCCACTCCGACCAGCACATGATCATCAGAAAGGGGCACAGAAAATAGGAAAAATACACCCCCCCTATGCTAGTAGGCACGGCGGAGCGGGGGGGGGGGGTTGTAAATCTAATTTTTTAATTTTAATTCTGCACTGATTGTCTTTGAAATTGCCCCTGCCCCCTATTAAATCCAATCTGGGGACAAAACCTGGGGCAGACTTGGTACGGGGACAGTGTCCTCAATCAGGGGACTGTCCCCTGAAACTGGGGATGTCTGGTCACCCTATTTTACCACATCCAATTCGCATGACAGGAGATTGTGACTGGCTCTCTATGGAGCTGGTTCACATATCTCCATTGCGGCTGTGTAGTGGCCTGCACAGGAAAGCTGTGCGACTTTGGCTCAGTTTTAGGGCCGAATTGAGGAAAAAATGAGTCCCTGAAACAGAGAACAGGGACACACTGGACCCCAACTGTGAGCCGCGTCCGTCGGAGGTGTGAACCCAGCCTAAAGGTAAAAAAAAGCAATTAAAAAAAGTCATTTCAGACTGCATACACTTTTCACAGACAGGAAAACAAAGCAGAGAGGTGTTTGTATGTTTACATTGCAGCGTGTTCTTTGCCACATTCCTGTTTGTATGGGATTGTCACCTGGCCCCAGATAACTTCATCCTATGGTGTGATCTGACAGGCTCTGAGACATTCTGAACTGGAATATGAGTTTTACCCCCTATAGATATCATTCCCTCCCCCATGCACACTGCTTGCTTTTGCAGCTGTTCGATATAAATTCCTCACATACAACTAAGTCCTCCTTATTTGTTTTTACAAACAATAAATAGCCATCGGTCCCCTCCCAGCCGCCACATCCAGCCATTTGTCGGAGAGACACTAGCCAGATTAGTGGGAATCATGCAGATGGCAACTATCACTTCACTAGTCTCATAAACACTGAACTATGGCCTCCTCCCCATGTCCAGATCTCAATAGATTATCAGCGTGTACAAATCGCTAGCAGATGATATTAAGTTGCTTTCATAACACACAGGGTCCCTTTGCAGTGTGACATTTTTTCATTAGCAGACCTACCAAATCCTCTTAAATTTATAGATCGCTGCTCTCTAACCTAATTGTCAGCAGCACAGCAGGCCGCAGGCTTAGCCTCCGCTCACCAATTACATCTTCTTGCCCTGATTACACAAGGCACACAGGAAACAAAAGTGTGAAGAAGAAAACACGCCGTTATTGGCTCTTTTTTGGGAAAATTGCTCTTGCTTACTTTTATTGTAAATTACGTAAACTTGGTGTAAGGGTTTACCACCCCGCTGTCAGGAATGTGCTTATGAATTTCTCAATCGGAACTGCTACTGTTTAGAATAAATGGGAAAACGTAAAAAAAAAAAAAACTGAAGAAAAAAAGTGTCTAAAGCCACAAGCGCACTTGCGAATAGGGCGGTTCGGGATTACATGCGGGAGACCCAGCGATTGCTTACTTGCCATTATCTGTGATTGGTGGCTACATTGGAAGCAATGGGAGGTTGGCAGCCCTACGGTTAGTTGTGGTAGAATGCAGGTAATCTTGGTTCTGCATTTAGGACCGATCATTCGCAGTTAATCCCTCTGTGAGTAATTACATGCAGGCGGCCAAAATTAGCAGCTGGAGCTGTCAGCCTCCCATTACTTTTAATGGAGATCCCACCTGCAGCTAATCATCTGGAACCTCCACTGTGTCTCCCACATGTAATCGGGAGTGCCCACCCCAACCAATCAAACGCTGCCTTTCATTTTTCTAGTCTGCAGTAGAAAATCAGCAAATATCTGATTGATTGTCCATTAATATTAATATACAGGATTTATATAGTGCCGACAGTTTACGCAGTGCTTTACAACATAAGGGCAGACAATTACAATACAGTTTAAAGGGGTTGTAAAGGTACATTTTTTTTCTCCTAAATAGCTTCCTTTACCTTAGTGAAGTCCTCCTTCGCTTACCTTATCCTTGGATTTTGCTTTTAAATGTCCTTATTTCTTTGGAGAAATCCTCACTTCCTGTTCTTTTGTCTGTAACTCCACACAGTAATGCAAGGCTTTCTCGCTGGTGTGGAGTGTCGTGCTCGCCCCCTCCCTTGGACTACAGGAGAGTCAGGACGCCCACTAACACACAGCTCCTTTCTCTATCTGAAACATAGAGAGCGTCCTGACTCTCCTGTAGTCAAATGGAGGGGGCGAGCATGACACTCTACACCAGGGAGAAAGCCTTGCATTACTGTGTGGAGTTACAGACAAAAGAACAGGAAGTGAAGATTTCTCAGAAGAAATAGGACATTTAAAAGCAAAATCGAAGGATGAGGTAAGTGAAGGAGGACTGCACTACGGTAAAGGAAGCTATTTAGGAAAAAAAATTGTACCTTTACAACACCTTTAACCACTTCAGCCTTGGAAGGACCAGACCATGTTTTGTGCTACGGCACTGCGTTGCTTTAACTGACAATTTCGCGGTCATGCAACATTGTACCCAAACAAAATTGATGATCTTTTCTTTCCCACAAATAGAGCTTTCTTTTGGTGGTATTTGATCACCTCTGTGGTTTTAATTTTTTGCGCTATAAACAAAAAAAGAGCTGCAACTGCTGTCAACCTGTCATTGGTATGTACTGTTTGCATCCACCTATACATCCAACCACAGGAATGCCTTATATTCTTGCAGTAACTGAAACATTTTTGTTGTGTAAATGAGGCTGCTGCATCATTACTCATTTAATGTGGCCCTCGCACCTCTCCGGCAGCTGTAGGAAAACTCCAGCCCTCCTCTGGTCCACCTTTAGACCCTTATGCCGCGTACACACGATCATTTTTCTGAGAATGCGCAGGTTTTTCACGTCGTTAAAGCACACACACGATCATTTTTTACAACCCAAAAAACGACATAGTTTAAAACCTCGTTAAAAAATAGAATGTTTGATTTTTTTTTTTTCATTTTTCAGAACCCGGAAAATGCTGTGAAGCCCACAGCACAATCATTTTAAATGACATTTAAAAAAAAAAACTTTGTTTTTTACAAGCCAAAAAATGATCGTGTGTTACTTTCTGATTTTAAGCAATGCATCCAGCTTCTTCCCAGCAGCAGCATCAGGTAAGAGGGGTGCACTGTGATGTAAGGGAGAGTGTGGGACTCAACTTCTGATGGTGGGGGGGCTCTTGACATCCAATGTAAAGGGAGGGGATGCGCTGGACATCTAATCTTACAGATACAATTGGCCCTTTTGAGGGCAATAATAATGCCGATGTGGCCCACAATGAAATTGAGCTTGACACCCCTGATCTACAGTAAAAATGTGACACTCTGTTGCTGCTGGAGTGTAGACAAATCCACAGGAGGCTTTTACAAGTATATAGGATGTGAACAGTAGAAGAAAGAATTCATTAAATGTATGGCAAAAAGTAAACTGTATTGGAACTCACAGTTGGATGATATGGGGAAGTTTTTTTTATGTCTGTGTCCCTATTGGGGAGAATCGTGATGCTGTCCTTATGACTTCTGTCCAAGACAGAAATTGAGGGGAAATCCAAAGTTTTTAAAGCGGTTGTAGAGGTTCATTTTTATTTTCTAAATAGGTTCCTTTAAGCTAGTGCATTGTTACCTTTTCCTTCGATTTCCCTTCTAAATGTTTTTTTTTCTTTGTTTTCTTTGTCTGAATTTCTCACTTTCTGTTCCTCCTCAGTAAGCTGTTTTGGCTGAATAACCCCCAGCCTGAATGGCTCGGATGATGGGTGCAAGCTTACTGAGGAGAAAAAGCAAGTGAGAAATTCAGACAAAGAAAAAAAAAACATTTAGAAGGGAAATCGAAGGAAAAGGTAAGTGAACCAACAATGCACTAGCTTAAAAGGATACTATTTAGAAAATAAAAAACAAACCTTTACAACCCCTTTAAGCTCTTTCAGACAGGCGGTCAGGGGGCAGTAAAAACAGGCAGCAGAACTGTGATTTTACTGTCCCCCAGAACAAAAGGTCAATCAGGACACCTGTTCCAGGGACACAGCTCTCTAAAAGAGGAATTTCCTTAATTTTGGAGATTTTCTCTAACTTCCTGTTGTGAATCTTGGACAGGAAGTGAAAGTAAATTTTACAAATGGGCGATAAAAATAAAGTTAGAAAAAAGTTTTAGCTATACATACACTTTAATTCTTCTTCAATGGTGCAGGCTATGATATAATTGTGTCATTCACAAAGTCGTTGACACTTAAAGGGATCCTGCCATGTTAACACAATTTCCAAGAGAGACATCTTGGAAAAGTCCTCTTTCACAAAGATAGCAGCATCATGTAAAAGTCTATGATAAATATGCAATATTGATTCATATGTTGATATTTAATATCTGTTTTTTTTCTGTATTAACTGTATATATATATATATATATATATATATATATATATATATACAGTGCAGAAAATAAGTATTTGAACACCCTGCTATTTTGCAAGTTCTCCCACTTGGAAATCATGGAGGGGTCTGAAATTGTCATCGTAGGTGCATGTCCACTGTGAGAGACATAATCAAAAAAAAATTCCAGAAATCACAATGTATGATTTTTTTAACTATTTATTTGTATGATACAGCTGCAAATAAGTATTTGAACACCTGAGAAAATCAATGTTAATATTTGGTACGGTAGCCTTTGTTTGCAATTACAGAGGTCAAACATTTCTTGTAGTTTTTCACCAGGTTTGCACACACTGGAGGAGGGATTTTGGCCCACTCCTCCACACAGATCTTCTCTCGATCAGTCAGGTTTCTGGGCTGTCGCTGAGAAACACGGAGTTTGAGCTCCCTCCAAAGATTCTCTATTAGGTTTAGGTCTGGAGACTGGCTAGGCCACGCCAGAACCTTGATATGCTTCTTACAGAGCCACTCCTTGGTTATCCTGGCTGTGTGCTTCGGGTCATTGTCATGTTGGAAGACCCAGCCTCGACCATTCTTCAAAGCTCTAACTGAGGGAAGGAGGTTGTTGCCCAAAATCTGTAATGTAAACATCCCTTGTAATAGGACTGGGAAGCCTAAAAAAAAAAACGATCAGGCTTCCCAGCCGAGGCGGCACAGTTTTTTTGAATGCAGAGGCCGGGCATGACGTCATAACATTGTGCCCGGGCTCCGTCGATCATAGAGACTCCGGCGACCATCTGTTCTGCCGGAAATCTCTATGATCAACATCCAGGGTTGACGGATCCTCTCACTGACTCACGGATCGCACAGGTGAGTCGGTAGAAGCAGCGGCGGGAGGGGGGGGACAGCCGCTATGATTATTCTTATGGTGTAGGGAATCGCCGGCTGACCGGCAATATCTGAATGATGCCTGTAGCTGCAGGCATCATTCAGATATACCACCACAAAGCCCAGGACATCATATAATATACATCGGGCGCCAAGTGGTTAAAAGTCCCAAGGGCATTTTTGCTTTTGTTGTGTGCAGGCTTACTATGGGCTATCTGTTGTTGGTGATCCCTCCTCTCCCCTGAAGCTGCTGCTTGCTGACACGGGTAAGCTTATCATGTGACCAGACTAAAGCATCCTGAGAATAGGTAAGTATATGCATCTTTTTTTCTATAGAGTAGTTAGTATAGGTGTTAGAAGGGGAGTGGGAGCAGTTTTAAGATTAATATTTTTATCTAATTTCAGCAGCCCAAATATAAGCCTGGCATAAAATTTCAGCCATTGTACAGTTAAAATTATGTTTTATTTTTAAAAACTCTAACATAACATTTGCTATTGGGTTATGTTTAAACTGAGTTTTTCACGGACACTCCACTTTTATGTTGTATCAAGGCAGATCCACCTCTGTAGTTCTTGTACCAACAATTTATATTGTTTTTGGTTTGTTTAGCTAATCTGTTTTACAGCCAAGCTAATATGAATGCATTATTGATGTCACTAAGACAGATTTCTTATGTAGAATGGTACAGTTACACATTCTTGACCCTCTTGTTTTTCCTCCATGCATAAATGACTAAACAGATGGCAGCCAATTAATGTATTACAAGCATGATTAGAGCTTTTTCTAATTAATTATTTGTATTAGTTTGCTAGTCTTATAAATCCGCACTACATATTTTTGGACCTCTTACGACAAGTAATTTCATGAGCGGGGCGGGTAAATTCTCATAGCTAAGCCGATAGAGCTTGTTATTAAGATGGCCTTGTGCAAATTGATTATGCTCAAAATCCTTTTTAATCAGGATTATTTAAAAAGCCCAATTATAAAAGACTATTTCAGCATCAGAGAGAGATTAATCCACCTTTCTGATTAAGGGCATTTTTTTAAGTGTGTTCTTACCTGATTTATATAGCACTCGGAAAGTTTACCTGCTTTTTATCACTCAATTAATCTGCACAAATGTTCATTTGACATTTTAAAGGACTGCTGCTGCCAAAATTGGAAATAATTTATACATTTAGTTTGTGTTCATATGATCTGCCATATGTAGATTTTTTATGTCATTATGTATCGTTTTTTTTCCCGTAGAAGTCTCAAATTGCACTGTTACCTTGCAAAAGTTTCATGTAGTCCCTGTTACAAATTGCCATTGGTTTAAAATAATTTTTCTTGCAGGTATTCTTTAATTACATTATTTACATAAAATATAAAGTATAAGCCAACCACAATACATACAATACAATATGTATTTTTTATGCTAGTACTAGCTGAATACCCGGCGTTGCCCGGTCTTCCTACCTTAACCTTTTGGGAAGGAAAATCATAGTTATATAAATATAAATAAATAAATAATAAATAACACAATGTTTAATTTTAGAAATTTGACAGATAAAAATATGAATATTTACTATTTGATTAAAGAGTATTGTATTTCATAACTTTTATAACATTTTCCTTTTCAGTTTGTGAATGTTGAAACAGAGCAAAATATGGTACAATGAAGCAGATTAGTACCAAGACCTTTAAAAAGTGCGGTTAACTCAACTGACATATTATTGCAATACTTGTTTGTATACTATATTCTTAGTTTCTCCCGCATTTGCTAAAATGAACAAATTATTTGGGGAACCCACCCTGGAGCACGCTACATAAAGTTGCCCATGTGAAAAACATGGTGATCTTAAATCAACTCCGCAGTACCAAATGGACTGCCCTTGTGACTTGTTGATGGTGATGGAAAATGCAAGCGTCACTGGGAGTTGTAGTCTCTTGAAACTAAAAGGCAGATCTGTTGGAATAAGAGGTATTCGTGGAATAAAAATTGTTTCTCCCTTTCCTTTTCCTGTCAAAATAGTAGCTTCCAACACATTAGGCAACATGTTTTTCACACACAGCCTTGTTCCATTGCACAGTTTTGGTGGGTCAAGGTTTCGTAATAAAATAATAGGACATCCAACTTTAAGTGATAGGCAATGTTGTGGCAATCCAGCTGGATCAAGGGAATTTAGGAATTCTGGTGGGAAATTCACAGCCTCATCGGCATCTACTACGGTATCAAAAGATTTGTACTCAATAACTGCTCCTAGTATCATAGAAAGTATTTCATTGTTAATTTCACGGACATCCTCATTTTTAGCAGCAAGAATAGCCCTCTCACACAACCAGTTTAGATTGCCTAAGTTGTCTGAAATATTATGGTATACTGCATCTATTAGTTCTGCAACTGACGATACCAGTTTGCAAAAATCAGAGGGAAGTTTTACGTTTCCTGAAGATTCAACTGGTAGTCTACCCTCTCCGATTTCAAGAAGTGTGTTTGAAAAAACTTGAGCATTCTCATCCCTTGGAAGTACTCTCATATTTTCTTTTAATTAGATTTTTCTGACTCTTTTCCAAAAAACTGAATGCTTTAAACAGGCATATATTTCATCTGCTGGTGTTGATTTTGGAATGATAGGCAGGGTTTGTCTAAAGTCTCCACAGAGAAGCACCAGAGCTCCTCCCATAAAGTTATTATTCCCTCTCAAATCTTTAAGAGTTATGTCAAGGGCCCTCGAGAGCTTTTCTGTGGGCCATGATGCATTCATCCCAGACGATTAATTTGCATGTTTTAAGCACCTGCGCTTGACCACTTGCCTTGCTTATGTTGCATGAAGGATTTTGTTGCCTTGCGATGTCTAATGGCAATTTTAGTGCAGAGTGGGCTGTTCTCCCTCCTTCCATAAGTGTAGCTGCAATTCCTGAGGAGGCAATAGCAAGAGCAACTTCTCCCTGAGCCCGAATCTCATCCAAAAGTAAATTAGTCAAAAATTTTTTTTCTTTAACCCCAGGGGCATCGAGAAAAAAATCCCACCTTGTTGTCTTGTTATATGATCAATAATGATTTGGTATCCTTTTCTTTGATCTTGATTTAGAAGTGGTTTCTTATCTGCCACATATGCACGCAGCTCTTCCATGTTGTAGTTCTTCTCTCTCATGTAATCTGCATTCAGTACATCTTGTTGATCTCGTACTGGTGCTTGCAGGCCTAACTGCACTAATGTCTTATTGATCATGGCAATACACTTGTCCTCTAAAATTATTAACGCCCTGTTGAAAATCTTGGGACAAAAAGTAATTTCCAATGTTGGGTTTTCCCTCTGAGTTTTGGCAAGTATATCCTCACTTAGTGCTTCCTTATACTTCTCCCATAAAGTGTTTGGATTTAAAGGACCTGTGATGACATCAGTAGCTGTGGCTGAGCTGTGATGAAGAGACCACAGTCCCATATACTTGCATGGGACTTGAAACAAAAACCGCCGTTTGGAAGTTATGAAGTAACATGTATTTCCCATAGAGTTGAATGGGACTTTAAAGAAAAACCCTTTCCCATAGAGTTGAATGGGACTTTAAAGAAAAACCCCGACCATGGCAAATGGGGGTGGGTAAGGGATAAACCACCTATCCTATGTTTGTTGCTGACAAACAAAAACCACCGTTTGGAAGTTATGAAGTAACATGTATTTCCCATAGAGTTGAATGGAACTTTAAAGAAAAACCCCGACCATGGCAAATGGGGGTGGGTAAGGGTTAAACCACCTATCCTATGTTTGTTTCTGACATATAAGTAACATGTGTGCCAAGTTTCATGTTAATATCTTTAGCCGTTTGGACGTGATGCTGGAACATACATACATACATACACACACACACACACGTTGAGTTTTATATATATAGGTTAGGGCTTTTTTTTCTCTTGCCCACCTTGAACTTAACCTAACTAGGTGGGTTATAAGAGCAGCATACTTGCTGAGAACTCTTATGCCTCATACACACAATCGTTTTTCCCGTCAGGAACACTGCCATGACAGCTTTTGGCCGGGAAAACCGGCCACGTGTATGCTCCATTGCAGTTTTCCCAAAATGTTTTATTTTTTCCCGGCGGTCTTTTTCCCGTTGTGAAAACCGGTCGTGTGTATACTTTTCCGAGGGAAAAAAACATGCATGCTCAGAATCAGGTATGAAGCCCCGTACACACGGCCAAGGTTCTCAAGCAGAAACCAGCGAGAACCTCGCTGGGAGCCGCATTCTGCCGAGAACCTCGGCCGTGTGTACGCTCTCGGCGAGCCCCGCCCATCGGGAAACAGGTTCTCTATTTGCTCGACGGCCCGTTGGGATGAATGGCTGGTTGCCTTTCCCGACGGGTGGGTCGCCATTTCTGACGGCCGGCAGAGAACCTCGATGGGCGGAACGATGTGTTCTGCCCATCGAGGTTCTCTGCCGTGTGTATGGGGCCTGAGAAGGAAGTGCTTGTTCTGGTAAAACTAGCGTACGGAATGAAGATAGCACATTTGTCACACTGTAACTGACTGAAAAGCACAAAGACTGAAAAGCGCTCTCATCAAACTTTTACTAACACAAGGATCAGCAAAAGCAGCCCAAAGGGTGGCGCCGTTTGAATGGAACTTCCCCTTTATAGTCCCGTTGTACATTGTGTAAGTCACCGCGCTTTGGACTGGCGGTATTTGGCCTGAATGTGTGTATGCAAGGCAGGCTTGAGAGGAATCAAAAAATAATAATTTTTTAACCTTTTTTATACACTTTAAGCACAGCAGAGTCTGTTTGTTTTTTGTTTTTCTATATTGTTTGAGATTTAAACATATCATCTCGACCGAGAAAAAATTGAAATACCATACTCAGGGCTCCAATCTCCTTACATTGAAAGATACTTATCCTAGTTGAAGAGGATACATAAGTGAAGCCCTTTTATAATGTTAAAGTGATACTAAATTCTAGTTTAAAAAATGCTGCTGTGATCTGACTTTCTGTTAGAGGGTGGTTATGTTCATTCTTTATGGTACTACCAGGGCTGTCTTTTCGATTGGGCACGTTGGGAAGTTGCTCGGGGGCCCCACTTGGCTGGGGGCCCATCTGGCCAGTGAACCCACCAGTCAACTTGCTAAGCATCTGTTTAGCCGCGATACCGCGTGCACCCGGCAGCCTCCCGCGGGCCCGCGGGCGCGGCCGCCTAATGCACGGGATGGATGGACATGCTTGTCGCTCGCTCTGAGCCTCTGACCTGTACTGTACCCGCCAGCCAATAGACATCACCGCCGTCGCAGCATCACTCCCATTGTCCGTGGAGGGGGGAGTTGGATGTAAAAGCTCCTGCCTGACCACCGAAGAGATGAGGGCGCCGGGCTACTCCCCCCCCCTCCGCTCCCAGAACTTGGATGCCTCCACTCCACCTCCTCTCTGCTCCAGGAAGCGTCCGTGCACCGTGCAGCCGGGGGACAGCTGGCTGTAAAGGAAGAACATGCCGAAGGTGGAGGCTGCCAAGGAGCCAATGGAAGGAGCAGAGCAGCGAGCACCCCAGCGAGCACCCCCCGGATCTAGAGGGAGACTCGGCGCTGCCACGCTGTTGGCCATAAGGGTACCTGGCATCCTGTACACACATGCCAGCACACTGAGAGGGGGCAGGGTGAGCAGAGGAGGGACAGCGCTATGTGGTCTGTCTCAGCCAGATCCCCCTCTTCTGCCTCTGAGCCCCCCCTCCTCTGCCTCTCAGATCCCCCTCCTCTGCCTCTGAGCCCCCCCTCCTCTGCCTCTGAGCCCCCCTTCCTCTGCCTCTGAGCCCCCTGCCTCTCAGATCTCCCTCCTCTCCCTCTGAGCCCCCCCTCCTCTGCTTCTGAGCCCCCTGCCTCTCAGATCCCCCTCTTCTGCCTCTGAGCCCCCCCTCCTCTGCCTCTGAGCCCCCTTCCTCTGCCTCTGAGCCCCCTGCCTCTCAGATCTCCCTCTTCTGCTTCTGAGCCCCCCCTATTCTGCCTCTCAACCCCCTGCCTCTCAGATCCCCCTCTTCTGCCTCCGAGCCCCCCTCCTCTGCCTCTCAGATCCCCCTCTTCTGCCTCTGAGCCCCCCTCCTCTGCCTCTGAGTCCCCCCTCCTCTGCCTCTCAGATCCCCCTCCTCTGCCTCTCAGATCCCCCTCCTCTGCCTCTCAGATCCCCCTCCTCTGCCTCTCAGATCCCCCTCTTCTGCTTCTGAGCCCCCCCTCCTCTGCCTCTCAACCCCCTGCCTCTCAGATACCCCTCTTCTGCCTCTGAGCCCCCCTCCTCTGCCTCTCAGATCCCCCTTTTCTGCCTCTGAGCCCCCCTCCTCTGCCTCTCAGATCCCCCTCCTCTGCCTCTCAGATCCCCCTCTTCTGCCTCTGAGCCCCCCCTCCTCTGCCTCTCAGATCCCCCTCTTCTGCCTCTGAGCCCCCCTCCTCTGCCTCTGCCTCTCAGATCCCCCTCCTCTGCCTCTCAGATCCCCCTCCTCTGCCTCTCAGACCCCCCTCCTCTGCCTCTCAGATCCCCATCCTCTGCCTCTGAGCCCCCCTCCTCTGCCTCTCAGATCCCCCTCTTCTGCTTCTGAGCCCCCTCTCCTCTGCCTCTCAACCCCCTGCCTCTCAGATCCCCCTCTTCTGCCTCTGAGCCCCCCCTCTGAGCCCCCCCTCCTCTGCCTCTCAGATTCCCCTCCTCTGCTTCTGAGCCCCCTCTTCTGCCTCTGAGCCCCCCCCTCCTCTGCCTCTGAGCCCCCCCCCCCTCCTCTGCCTCTGATCCCCCCTCCTCTGCCTCTCAGATCCCCCTCCTCTGCCTCTGAGCCCCCTTCCTCTGCCTCTGAGCCCCCCCTCCTCTGCCTTTCAGATCCCCCTCCTCTGCCTCTCAGATCCCCCTCCTCTGCCTCTCAGATCCCCCTCCTCTGCCTCTCAGATCCCCCTCCTCTGCCTCTGAGCCCCCCCTCCTCTGCCTCTGAGCCCCCCTCCTCTGCCTCTCAGATCCCCCTCTTCTGCTTCTGAGCCCCCCCTCCTCTGCCTCTCAACCCCCTGCCTCTCAGATACCCCTCTTCTGCCTCTGAGCCCCCCTCCTCTGCCTCTCAGATCCCCCTTTTCTGCCTCTGAGCCCCCCTCCTCTGCCTCTCAGATCCCCCTCCTCTGCCTCTCAGATCCCCCTCTTCTGCCTCTGAGCCCCCCCTCTTCTGCCTCTGAGCCCCCCTCCTCTGCCTCTGCCTCTCAGATCCCCCTCCTCTGCCTCTCAGATCCCCCTCCTCTGCCTCTCAGACCCCCCTCCTCTGCCTCTCAGATCCCCATCCTCTGCCTCTGAGCCCCCCTCCTCTGCCTCTCAGATCCCCCTCTTCTGCTTCTGAGCCCCCTCTCCTCTGCCTCTCAACCCCTGCCTCTCAGATCCCCCTCTTCTGCCTCTGAGCCCCCCCTCTGAGCCCCCCTCCTCTGCCTCTCAGATCCCCCTCCTCTGCTTCTGAGCCCCCTCTTCTGCCTCTGAGCCCCCCCCTCCTCTGCCTCTGAGCCCCCCCCTCCTCTGCCTCTGATCCCCCCCTCCTCTGCCTCTCAGATCCCCCTCCTCTGCCTCTGAGCCCCCCTTCCTCTGCCTCTGAGCCCCCCCTCCTCTGCCTTTCAGATCCCCCTCCTCTGCCTCTCAGTTCCCCCTCCTCTGCCTCTCAGATCCCCCTCCTCTGCCTCTGAGCCCCCCCTCCTCTGCCTCTCAGATGCCCCTCCTCTGCCTCTCAGATCCCCCTCCTCTGCCTCTCAGACAGGGGACGGGTGCCAATTGATACGCTGAATCTGAAGACAGGTGACGATGGCAGTTGACATGCTGAATCTGGTGGCAAGTGACAGTGGCAAGTGACACGCTGACACAAGTGACACGCTGTAAAATAGGTGCATAAATTGGGGCTTGTAGGGGCCCCATAGCATTACTTTGCCCAGGGGCCCATAATGCTTTTAAGATGGCCCTGGGTACTACTGTATATAGGAATGTAATCACCCTCTCTTGGTTGCTCCAAGATGGAGTATGGACCATGGGATTTGTAGCATGCACATGACCTCAACTAACTTTCACTGCTCATTCCAAACAAACAGAAGTGAATGGGAAAAAGAAGTGGTTCGGGAGATAAGAGAGGAGAAAAGGGCAGAAAACCACAATAGCAAATTATTTTATAGATTACATGGCCACTAACTAGTGGATTTGTATAAATTATTTTTAGAGAATAAGCACACATATTCTGCACTTCTGCACTTGTCAAGTACTTTATCAAAGAAGATCATAGAAATGCTTTGAAACATATTTCACATGATGTTGGAAACAGCAATGTTTATATGGATGTTTTGAACTGTTGATGTATTTGGCACCATTATACCTATATTACCAAAAGTATTAGCAGGCCTGCCTTTAAATGCACATGAACTTTAATGGTATCCCAGTCTTAGTCCGTAGGGTTCAATATTGAGTTGGCCCATCCTTTGCAGCTATTCTGGGAAGGCTGTCTACAAGGTTTAGGAGTGTGCCTAAACAAAACTTGCTCATCCATGTCTTTATGGGCCTTGGTTTCTGCACTGGTGTGCAGTCATGTTGGAACAGAAAGGGCTAACTCCAAACTGTTCCCACAAAGTTGGGAGCATGAAATTGGTCAAAATGTCTAGCTGTGCTGATTGCTTAAGAGTTCCCATCACTGGAACTAAGGGGCCAAGCCCAACCCATGAAAAACGACCCCACACCATAATCCTCCTCCACCAAATGATTTGGACCAGTATACAGAGCAAGGTCCATAAAGACACGGATGAGCGAGTTTGGGGTGGAGGAACTTGTACTGGGTTGCACAGAGTCAATGGGCTCAACTAGATAGTACACCTTTGGGATGAATTAGGCTGGAGACTGTGAGCCAGGCCTTCTCTCCAACATCAGTTCCTGATCCCACAAATGCGCTTCTGGAAGAATGGTTAAATATCCCCATGGACACATTCCTAAACCTTGTGGACAGAAAAGTTGAAGCTGTTATAGCTGCAAAGGGTGGGCCAACTCAATATTGAACCCAACAGACTGAGATACCATTGAAATTGAAGTGTGTGTAAAGGTTGGCATCCAAATACTTTTGATAATATAGTGTATATTAATATTAAGGTGTTTGGAGATATATATATTTTTGAAATGATGTATAACTGAAAACAAGCCCCATTTAAAGCCCTTTATAATACATCCGCTGCCTCTAATCACTGCTACCGGGTGCCAAAAGGAGTATGTCTTGCTTACTATTAAGTCATCCAGGGCTTAGGGCTTTTTTTTCTCTTGCCCACCTTGAACTTAACCTAACTAGGTGGGTTATAAGAGCAGCATACTTGCTGAGAACTCTTATGCCTCATACACACAATCGTTTTTCCCGTCAGGAACACTGCCATGACAGCTTTTGGCCGGGAAAACCGGCCACGTGTATGCTCCATTGCAGTTTTCCCAAAATGTTTTATTTTTTCCCGGCGGTCTTTTTCCTGTTGTGAAAACCGGTCGTGTGTATACTTTTCCGAGGGAAAAAAACATGCATGCTCAGAATCAGGTATGAAGCCCCGTACACACGGCCAAGGTTCTCAAGCAGAAACCAGCGAGAACCTCGCTGGGAGCCGCATTCTGCCGAGAACCTCGGCCGTGTGTACGCTCTCCTCTGCCTCTCAGATCCCCCTCCTCTGCCTCTCAGACCCCCCTCCTCTGCCTCTCAGATCCCCATCCTCTGCCTCTGAGCCCCCCTCCTCTGCCTCTCAGATCCCCCTCTTCTGCTTCTGAGCCCCCTCTCCTCTGCCTCTCAACCCCCTGCCTCTCAGATCCCCCTCTTCTGCCTCTGAGCCCCCCCTCTGAGCCCCCCCTCCTCTGCCTCTCAGATCCCCCTCCTCTGCTTCTGAGCCCCCTCTTCTGCCTCTGAGCCCCCCCCTCCTCTGCCTCTGAGCCCCCCCCCTCCTCTGCCTCTGATCCCCCCTCCTCTGCCTCTCAGATCCCCCTCCTCTGCCTCTGAGCCCCCCTTCCTCTGCCTCTGAGCCCCCCCTCCTCTGCCTTTCAGATCCCCCTCCTCTGCCTCTCAGATCCCCCTCCTCTGCCTCTCAGATCCCCCTCCTCTGCCTCTCAGATCCCCCTCCTCTGCCTCTGAGCCCCCCCTCCTCTGCCTCTGAGCCCCCCTCCTCTGCCTCTCAGATCCCCCTCTTCTGCTTCTGAGCCCCCCCTCCTCTGCCTCTCAACCCCCTGCCTCTCAGATACCCCTCTTCTGCCTCTGAGCCCCCCTCCTCTGCCTCTCAGATCCCCCTTTTCTGCCTCTGAGCCCCCCTCCTCTGCCTCTCAGATCCCCCTCCTCTGCCTCTCAGATCCCCCTCTTCTGCCTCTGAGCCCCCCCTCCTCTGCCTCTCAGATCCCCCTCTTCTGCCTCTGAGCCCCCCTCCTCTGCCTCTGCCTCTCAGATCCCCCTCCTCTGCCTCTCAGATCCCCCTCCTCTGCCTCTCAGACCCCCCTCCTCTGCCTCTCAGATCCCCATCCTCTGCCTCTGAGCCCCCCTCCTCTGCCTCTCAGATCCCCCTCTTCTGCTTCTGAGCCCCCTCTCCTCTGCCTCTCAACCCCCTGCCTCTCAGATCCCCCTCTTCTGCCTCTGAGCCCCCCCTCTGAGCCCCCCCTCCTCTGCCTCTCAGATCCCCCTCCTCTGCTTCTGAGCCCCCTCTTCTGCCTCTGAGCCCCCCCCTCCTCTGCCTCTGAGCCCCCCCCCTCCTCTGCCTCTGATCCCCCCCTCCTCTGCCTCTCAGATCCCCCTCCTCTGCCTCTGAGCCCCCCTTCCTCTGCCTCTGAGCCCCCCCTCCTCTGCCTTTCAGATCCCCCTCCTCTGCCTCTCAGATCCCCCTCCTCTGCCTCTCAGATCCCCCTCCTCTGCCTCTGAGCCCCCCCGCCTCTGCCTCACAGATGCCCCTCCTCTGCCTCTCAGATCCCCCTCCACTGCCTCTCAGACAGGGGACGGGTGCCAATTGATACGCTGAATCTGAAGACAGGTGACGATGGCAGTTGACATGCTGAATCTGGTGGCAAGTGACAGTGGCAAGTGACACGCTGACACAAGTGACACGCTGTAAAATAGGTGCATAAATTGGGGCTTGTAGGGGCCCCATAGCATTACTTTGCCCAGGGGCCCATAATGCTTTTAAGATGGCCCTGGGTACTACTGTATATAGGAATGTAATCACCCTCTCTTGGTTGCTCCAAGATGGAGTATGGACCATGGGATTTGTAGCATGCACATGACCTCAACTAACTTTCACTGCTCATTCCAAACAAACAGAAGTGAATGGGAAAAAGAAGTGGTTCGGGAGATAAGAGAGGAGAAAAGGGCAGAAAACCACAATAGCAAATTATTTTATAGATTACATGGCCACTAACTAGTGGATTTGTATAAATTATTTTTAGAGAATAAGCACACATATTCTGCACTTCTGCACTTGTCAAGTACTTTATCAAAGAAGATCATAGAAATGCTTTGAAACATATTTCACATGATGTTGGAAACAGCAATGTTTATATGGATGTTTTGAACTGTTGATGTATTTGGCACCATTATACCTATATTACCAAAAGTATTAGCAGGCCTGCCTTTAAATGCACATGAACTTTAATGGTATCCCAGTCTTAGTCCGTAGGGTTCAATATTGAGTTGGCCCATCCTTTGCAGCTATTCTGGGAAGGCTGTCTACAAGGTTTAGGAGTGTGCCTAAACAAAACTTGCTCATCCATGTCTTTATGGGCCTTGGTTTCTGCACTGGTGTGCAGTCATGTTGGAACAGAAAGGGCTAACTCCAAACTGTTCCCACAAAGTTGGGAGCATGAAATTGGTCAAAATGTCTAGCTGTGCTGATTGCTTAAGAGTTCCCATCACTGGAACTAAGGGGCCAAGCCCAACCCATGAAAAACGACCCCACACCATAATCCTCCTCCACCAAATGATTTGGACCAGTATACAGAGCAAGGTCCATAAAGACACGGATGAGCGAGTTTGGGGTGGAGGAACTTGTACTGGGTTGCACAGAGTCAATGGGCTCAACTAGATAGTACACCTTTGGGATGAATTAGGCTGGAGACTGTGAGCCAGGCCTTCTCTCCAACATCAGTTCCTGATCCCACAAATGCGCTTCTGGAAGAATGGTTAAATATCCCCATGGACACATTCCTAAACCTTGTGGACAGAAAAGTTGAAGCTGTTATAGCTGCAAAGGGTGGGCCAACTCAATATTGAACCCAACAGACTGAGATACCATTGAAATTGAAGTGTGTGTAAAGGTTGGCATCCAAATACTTTTGATAATATAGTGTATATTAATATTAAGGTGTTTGGAGATATATATATTTTTGAAATGATGTATAACTGAAAACAAGCCCCATTTAAAGCCCTTTATAATACATCCGCTGCCTCTAATCACTGCTACCGGGTGCCAAAAGGAGTATGTCTTGCTTACTATTAAGTCATCCAATGCATGGTCTATGGAAAGAGATTGAGCTGAAGCTGATCTGGACTTGCAAGACTTGGTTGACATGAATGGCGACAACCCTCCATCCCCACCCTGTTCCTGCCCTCTACATTGGAATTTTAATAGTATGATTGAGTTATTTAGTACAGGTACTTATATAGTGCCAACAATGTACACAGCGCTTTGAAAATATATTGTACACTCATATCATTCCTTGCCCTCAAGAAGCATACAATCTAAGGTCCCTAACTTATATTCATACATACACATAATAGGGCCAATTTAGTCAGGACCCAATTAACCTACCGGCATATCTTTGGAGTGTGAAAGGAAATCAGAGTACTGATAACCCTAGTGCTCTCAGGTGGAAATGCTAACCACCAACCACTGTGCTGCTGCTAAAACTCTCCTGTGTAGCTCCAGCCTGATGAGGTATAGAGATGCATCCTTTATGATACCCTGTATAAAATGCTCAAGTGATGTCAGGCAGTAAGCACTCCGATCTCTTATATCTGAATGGCTTTGACAGGAAATGGGTGGAGCATCATGCACAACTTAGTTGTGACTAGGCAGGAAGTTCACAAGGCCTTTATTAAAGGGGTTGTAAAGGTTTGTTTTTTTATTTTCTAAATAGGTTCCTTTAACCACTTCCTGGCGGCCATACGACTATGTACGGCCACAGGGTGGCTCTGAATTTCTGGGACGCCGTCTTTTTACGGCCGCCCTTTTCCTTGTTCCCCGCGCGCGTATCGGGGAACTTCTGTGCGGGCCGTGTCCCTTGGACACGGCCAACCACAGATCGCGGTAAATAGCCAATCACAGCGGCTATTACAGCGCGATCGTCGCCCAATGAGAGATGATCTCAAATGTAAACATATGGGATCATCTCTCATTGCCGGCTCTCCCTCCTTACACAGACACCGTTCTGAGTTAAAGTGCCATACAGTGCCCAATCAGTGCCCAATCAGTGCCATACAGTGCCCAATCAGTGCCCAGTGCCCAATCAGTGCCCGGGAAACACTTGTTGCCCACCAGTACCCACCTCTGCCACCTCCGTACCCACCTCTGCCGCCTCCGTACCCATCTCTGACACCTCAGTACCCATCTCTGCCTACTTTCCAAAAAGTAGTTATTTGGGGGGCATTTGTACTTTCCTGGCTTGTTAGGGTCTCAAGACATAAGATAGGCCTTCAGTACATCAGGTGTGATCAGATGTGATCATTTTTTATGATTTGCACTATAGCTTGTAGACTCTAAGGCCTCGTACACACGATCAAATCTGTCCGCTGGAAACGGTCCGCTGGACCGTTTCAGCAGACAGAATTGATTGTGTGTACGGCCGAGCCGACGGATTTGGCCACCCGACAGATTTCAAAGCATGCTTTGAAATCTATCGGGTGGGAATCCGTCCGCCCGACATGTCTGCTGGTTAGTACACTTACCAGCAGACATGTCGTCCCGCACCGCCGCCGCACCGCCGCCGAATGGATTCGGCGCATGCGCGGAAGTGTTTTACTTCCTGGTGCGGTGACGTGGCGGCGTCAACGTCACCGCCACGTCACCGACACGTTAGCGCGCTCTCTGCTGGCGGGGATTTTGGTTTGCTCGTGTGTACACGCGAGCAAACCAAAATCCCAGCAGACAGATTTGTTCAAATCTGTCGGACGGACAGATTTGAACAAATCTGTCTGCTCGTGTGTATGGGGCCTAAAACTTTCACACAGACCAAATAATTTCCAAAAATGTTGGGTTATTTTTATCAAAGACATGTAGCAGTATTAATTGTGCACAAAATTTATGAAGAAAAATTAATAATTTGCAAAATGTTATCACAGAAACTAAGAAAAAAAAATTGTTTTTCAAAAATGTCGGTCTTTTTTCATTAATAGGGGAAAAAAAAAAAAAAACAGAGGTGATCAAATACCACCAAAAGAAAGCTCTATTTGTATGAAAAAAAGGACAAAAATCATTTGAGTACAGTGTTGCATGACTGAGTAATTGTCATTCAAAGTTTAAGAGAGCTGAGGCCCCATACACACGATCGGACATATCCGATGAAAACGGTCCGCGGACCATTTCCATCGGATATGTCCGATCGGGAGTTTGATCCGATGGCGTGTACACACCATCGGATCAAATTCCCCGCCGCCGGACGGCGCGGTGACGCGGCGGTGACGTTGACGCCGCCACGTCACCGCCACGTCACCGCACCAGGAAGTAAAACACTTCCGCGCATGCGCCGAATCCATTCGGCAGCGGCGCGGCGGCGGTGGGGGACGACATGTCTCCTGGTAAGTGTACTAACCAGCAGACATGTCGGGCGGACAGATCCCCACCGGATAGATTTCAAAGCTTGCTTTGAAATTTGTCGGGTGGAGAAATCTGTCCGCTAGCCCATACACACGAGCGGAGATGTCTGCTGAAACGGTCCATCGGACCGTTTTCAGCGGACATATCCCCTCGTGTGTACGCGGCCTTAAAGCTGAAAATTGGTCTGGTCAGGAGGGGTGTTTAAGTGCCCAGTAAGAAAGTGGTTAAGCTAATGCATTGTTGGTTCATTTACCTTTTCCTTCGATTTCCCCTCTAAATGTTTTTTTTTTCTTTGTCTGAATTTCTCACTTCCTGTTTCTCCTCAGTAAGCTTGCCCCCATCATCCGGGCCTGTTCTGGCTGGGGGTTAGTTAGCGTGCTTGCCCTCTCTCTTGGGACTACATGTCTGTGGGTAGCAGGTCTGTTTTTACCATAGGGCAAACAGGGGCAGCTGCCCAGGGCCCTGTCACTGTTGGGGGCCCAAAGCAGAGCCGCCAGTTAAGCCCCTGTGCTGTCCACAAATCAGCGCTGAAAATCATCAGTGGCATGCAGTACTGCTGGCTTCCCTTTAGACGTGCACTTCTCCCTTCCTGCCACTGGGTGCTGCTTGTATATAAAAGTGAATTAGAATGTGATTGTATAGCATCCTCAGTTTGATCTTCCCGAGGCTGACTTCTTCCTGCTCCTTAAGGTATGTCATTGTTTGCTAAACTTTATTGTAAATAGAAGTTTTCTGTAGAGTGTGCCCAAAGTCTTTGTAATATTTAAAGATTCACTGCAGGCCTGGTCAGTGTTTTAAAAAGTTCCTGTATTTTACACATGGCTGTCAGGGCACCAGTTCTGTTAGCCACGGATTCGCGCACATGCGCAGAAGAACGCTGCTATCGCGCGTCCCTATGCAGCGTGTGCGCATGCGCAGTCCGGTGGCGTGATGGGTGCGTGGACGTGCACACGGGAGCGCACACGGGCACGCACGCACACGCTCCTTCGGAGCCAATCAGAGACTTGACCGCCTATTTAAACCTGCCTCTGACACATGACAGGTTGCTGGTTTGTCATCATCTCCTGTATGTGTTCCACTGCCTAAACCTGCCTTTGACCCAAATTGCCTGACTTACCTGATTGGATACCAGACCTATTGCTTCACCTTGGACTTGCTGCTCTCTCCCATCCTTGACCCCGGCTTGAGCCTTTGGACTTTGCTGCTCTTTCCTGCCCTTGACCCCCGGCTTGAACCTTGGATTTGCTTGTCTCTCCAGCCCTTTATCCTGGCTTGTCTTACGGACTTGTTCTCTGCTTCTCCCTGCTTGAGTATCCTGTGTACCCGGATCTCCCACCTGTCCACCAGGTGTCACCTGTGGCTTCCTGTGACCAACTGTGCCTGCACTCCAACCCAGTTACCCTGCTTCCAGTACCAGTGCCTCCTGGTGCTTCCCCCCCCTCTGTTCCCAAAACCAGAGGGCGGTCAGCGCTGGTTCGCAAAGGTGAGCCGTCCGCAGCATCTTGGCCTCGGTAAGTACGACCCGTGATAATGGCATGGCATGGGGTCACAGCACCGCCTGTCCATTCTGCTTTAGCACCATGGGACCCCAGGCCATGCCATGTGTAAAATACAGGAACTCTTTAAATCACAGACCAGACCTGCAGTCCAGGCTGAGTAAGGCCTCAGAGCACATGGCATTACTGTCTGTATTTAACTGCTTCATGGGCTTATTTTTTGCCTAGCTGGTTCACGTGTATGTGTTTTGGCGTTTCCTGCAAAGAAAAGCGCATGCCTCATGTAATAGGCTGCGCACACGGCACACCTATGCCCATCAAGCAATGAAATACAGTCTGTCCATTCTGTCCATTCTGCTGTCTGCTGTGACTTATCTGCAGTTCCTGCACTGTCAAACTTTCTGCATTTTTAGACGTTTAGGTCACACTTTTAAAAGCACAGTGCGTTTGTGTGTGCAAGAACTGCAGGTAAGTAGCATGGTGCAAAAGCAGAATGGATTTCAAGGCAACTGTATTTTTAAAATTCTGAATGCACCTTTTTTTCTGCAGGAAACAAAGGCATGGCAGCCCATTCAAATCAATGGGCTGTTGTGCCTGCACAAATGAGGGCCGCCAAAACACATACATGTGAACCAGCCAGGCCCAAAATAAGCTGGAGGGGGAATCAAAAAAAATGTTTGCCCAGGGCCCAAACCATATTAAAGACTGCCCTGGCGAGGAGATGCTGTGTTGCCTTGCAAAATGTGAAACTAAACCTGTCATTAAAAAAGTATCACTTTAGGAAGATGAATCACATAATTATCTGTAGCCTATACATACAGTATAAAAACAGGACATTCTTTATGTAATAAGATTGATTTGCAGCAGATCTGCAGTGACAATTAAAGCTTACACTAGCATATACAGGATTTCGTAGCCAGGGTTTACGTGGTCCCCTAGGATTCCTTGAGAGGCTGCTAGGATTCCTTCAGGCGGCGTACACACGGCCGAGGTTCTCGGCAGAAACCAGCAAGAACCTCGCTGGGAGCCGCATTCTGCCGAGAACCTCAGCCGTGTGTACGCTCTCGGCGAGCCCCGCCCATCGGGAATCCCGTCGAGCGAATAGAGAGCAGGCTCTCTATTTGCTCGACGGCCCGCCTGGATGAATGGCTGGTTGCCATTCCCGACAGGCGGGTCGCCGATTTCGAAGTAGTTTTGGGTCTCCTAGGCCATAGAGGTGAGCAGAGGGCATCTTTCCTCTGATTATCTCTATGGCTGGCTGCCACAACCGCTGTATCAGATCTTTGGCTTCCTGATGAGCCAGGTATGTCCGAGAACAACCGGAAAGCGGTGGGAGGGGGTGGCCACACCTCCCACCCACTTCAAAATCCAGCAGCTAATCAACCATTCAGCTCAATTTTATCGGAAAGAGCAGCAGAAAATGTAATACCAAGGTAATGGCATCTAGCTGCAGCCACAACCGCGGTATTAAACATCAAAGTAATGATGTATCGGCAATTATTGTAGTACAGAGCAGGGGGTGTTAAAAGTGCTCTAGGCTGGTAGGCCAAAAGCTATGTTACATTCTTTATTCTTTTGCTTAAAACTTTACATAGACTACTGATCATGCTCATAGCTGTAGATAAAAATTCTATTTAGCGGGGGTTCCCTGACACCTGAAAATTATTTCAAGGGTTCCTCCAGCGTAAAAAGGTTGAGAAATGCTGGTCTTGTGCATAAAAATCCATCTTTTTTTGTCCTAAACAAATGATGTCAGATAGTTACCGGATCACAAAAATAATCCTTAGATTAGATAAGTATATTACGCTTTACCTGGTTTGATTTATTTGGACAGGAAAACATTGTGCAGTACAAACATAGAAATATGTAGTCAGTGAAATATTGACAAATTGGCCAACTAAGCTCCAGGGTGTGAGTGAACGAACAGATTAAATGAGGCATGAGGTATACTTAAATAAGAACAAATGACCCTGCACACACACATGCTAAATTGGGATTTCCATGTAGCACAAATGTGTACTCTTATCCCTCCATGTAACATCCTGCAGCACATTTCAGTACAAAGATGAGTATGTTTAGGCAGTGTGTTACTATGTATCACTTGATAAAAAAGCTTCACTGATTCCTGATTTTCACATATATTTGGTGGAATAGATCTACTGTACATTTATGGACATTTTTATTTTTATTTTTTTAACCAAGAAGGAACTAAATGTTGTTGAGAATCATTTTTTTTATTTTTTTTTATTAGAATCAGTAAATAATAAAGTGGTTCTAAATTCAGCAGTGTTTTTACTTTTAACCTCCCTGGCGATATGATTATGTCAGATTTTTTAATGCTAAAAGCGGTACCATTGTTTTGCATGGAAATTTGGCGTTTTATATTGTTGGCCTGCAATTCTTAGAAATAACTCACTTAAATATGTTCAAACAAGAGTGTAGTAGACATCTTGTGTATGATAAAGTTTGCAACACAAAATCATAAATTATAATATAATAAATAACTATAAATAAATATAACAAATAATAATATAATAATAATAAAAAATATTCATAATGTAATCAAATCAAAAACACTGAAATTTGCTCAGTTGCAGATTTGCCGCTGTCAATACTTTTAATGTTTGATGATAAATTTCCCCACAAATCGCTATCGCTCAATTCTGCAAGTGATTCTAATTTATTATCGCTGTTTTGTAGCTGCTCTAAAAGCACTTTTTATGTAAAGGGACATGTTTTAGTTGCTATGGACAATCTCCAGTTTCCAGGCAGAAAGAACAGTCTTTATAATATAAAAGTGCATGTAGGACACTGAGCAGACCACTAGGGATGAAGTATGTGTGTGAGATGTGTATTTATTTGATACAGTACTGAAATCTGTAAGATTACAGTATACTGTATCTATACTGTATTTTTTACTTTTTGAATTTGGCGCCATCCCTGTGTGTCACAATGCTTGCAGGGAACCAGGGGTGTATTTAGGTTTTGTGCTGCCCTAGACCTGACTAAACTCGCTCACCCCCTAATTTAAATATAACACACCCCTTCCTGACAAGGTCACGCCCCTTTCTATTCAAGACCCGCCCTGGATTCCCTTAATTTCCTGTTTGGCTTTGGGGCAGGAAATGAAGGGAAATCTCTGCAATGGGACAGGAATGGTAAAAAAAATAAACTGACAGGGGCTATAACCCCCCTTACTCTATCCAAAATGAAAAATAAAGTTAAGTGCCTATAGTTCTACTTTAAGCACACATTTATGATAATTTTATGGAGAGGACTAAGAAGATTTAACCATGCCAATGGTGCAGCAGAACCCCCCCCCCCCCCACAGTTGCAGAATGCTGGCCGTCTGCATACCAGAAGCAGTGCGGCCGCTTTATGGGGGCGCTAGACTAATTTGCCTCTCAGCCCAGCCTGCCCCATAAGACTGATGCTACACTAACAGTGTAGCACAAGCCGACGGGGACTCTTTTTGTGTTGCCCCCCTGTAAAGTGCTGCCCTAGGCCTGGGCATTGTTGGCCTAGGCCCGGATACAGTGCTGCAGGTAACAGAGCTTGGCACTGTAAATCGAGCAAGACACAGCGGCTCGCAGATCACAGCGGGGAGACATCGCAGGATCCAGAGGAGAAAGTAAGTAACCTTTACATGGATCCTGCAATGCAATCCCGAGTGTGGCTTGGGGTCACCGCTTTTGGTATGAAAAATTCACCCTGAGCCACACTCGGGAATACCGTTTAGCAGGTTAATGCATTCTCTGCATTAAGCTAAAACAATATTCTGCATGCAGCTTCCCCCAAGCCCCCCTCACCTGAGCCTGATCTCAATCCAGTGATGTTCACGAGAGCAGAGGAACTGTCTGCTCTTTCTTCCTCCTCATTGGCTCAGACACATTGGCTCCCGCTGCTGTCAATCACAGCCATTGATGAGGGAGTGGAGGGCAGGGCTGAGTCCAGCTGTCTGTGTCAATAGATGCAGACAGGCAAGCTCTGGAGCAAGCCTGCACAAGTGCCCCCATGGTAAGCAGCTTGCAATGAGGGGACTCGGAGGGGGGGAGCCAAAAGCACAAACAGGGGACCCAAGAAGAGGAGGATCGGGGGCTACTCTGTGGAAAATGATTGCACAGAACAGGCAAGTATGACATGTTTGTTGTTTTAAAGAAAAGAAAAATATTACCTACAAAAGGCAGGTTTTCTAAAAACCTGTTTAGTGTATGTTGGAGGAGACATGGTATGGTCAGATAAAGATCATCGTCTGCAGGAAAATCTAGGTGTTGAGACCATCTGTTTGCATTTACATGGAGTCACAGATACACTAGCAGTGTGTTATACAGTGGTAAACCAGATTAGGGAGAGATTTTACAGTGTTACCATGGAAAGTTACATAGATCGATGATCATTGCTGAAAACATCCACACTTACATTTAGTCACAGATACACTAACAGCATGTTGTACAGTGTTATATCACATTGGTTCCAAGACTCAGTCCTCAAGTACGACCCAGCAGGCCATGTTTTGGGAATTTCCCTTACAGTAGAAAAATTCCAAACTATCGGCATTCATTTAAAGCAGTGTTTCTCAATTCCAGTCCTCACACCCCCCCAACAGGTCAGGTTTTCAGGATTTCCATTATTTTGCACAGGTGATTTGATCAGTTTCACTGCCTTAGTAATCACCACAGCCTTTTCATCTGAGGGAAATCCTGAAAACATGACCTGTTGGGGGGGGGGAGTGAGGACTGGAATTGAGAAACACTGATTTAAAGCAAAGGAAATCTTGAAAGTGTGACATTCTGTGGGTACTTCAGGACTGAGTTTGGGAACCACCGCTATAGCAAATCATGGAAATATTTTAGATTGTTTGCAGGGAGGGTTAGCTGCTGGTGCTGATTAATGAAAACAGTGTCTATCATTACACAGACACACTAACATTGTGTTAAACAGTGGTATAGAAGTTTAGGGAGAGATTTTAGAGTGTTTCCAGAGGTTGGTGGTCAATACTGAGAACTTCCATATTCAAGTTGAGTCATAACCGCACTTGTGTTTTGCTCATTCCTATTGCAGATTTAGTAGATACGTGTGTTTTTCTATGGAGAGATACTGTTTTTTTTTTTTTTTTTTAAAGTGGCTAGTACAAATGAATAAACATTATGCATGTAGGCACTACAATTTAGGGGGGGTTTTGTCTTACAAAATAACTTCACTCTAGATTTTATTACTACATTTTAAGTCAGGCCTCGTACACATGACCGAGGAACTCGTCGGGAAAGACACATCGTTTTCCTCGACGAGTTCCTTGTTAGGCTTGTTGAGAAATTTGACAAGCTGTCTTTGAGTACACACAGTCAAGACCAAATCTCCTCGTTCTCAAACGCGGTGATTTCAACACATACAACAGCAGGGGAACTTCGATTCCACTGGCACAACCCTTGGGGCTGCTTTTGCTAATTTCATGTTACTGTGTGTTAGGTAAAAGTTTGGTAAGAGGAAATTGTGACTCCCGGCGAGGAAAAAGAGAACTTGCTCTCTTTTTTCCACGTCGAGTTCCTTGACAGTTTTCTCAATAAAAAGCATTACCACCAAGTTTCTTGATGAATTCTGTTGAGGAAACCGGTCGTGTGTACGCGGCCTCAGGTGTGGGTCCTGTTTGGAATGAGGCCTAGTACAGGTAAATCAATACTGTGGACATAAGCAAATACATTACACTATTAATGATTTTAAAATGGCTGCTGGGTGTTACGACACTGCTATGTGTATGTACTAATTCAATAGGATTTCGGCTGCAGAGGCTTCTCAGGCGTAACCACCAGTTCACTCTCAGTTCAATCAGAAAGTTTGGGGTTAACTCATCACATCCTCTATTTGATAACCAACATAAAGTTTACGGTTGCTTATTCCATCATAATTACATCATAAGCAAACCTACTGAAGGGAACAAAATAAAAGTCTCTCTAACACGTGGGAGAACGGAAGTATGTAATCTGGTTAGGAGATATTTAGGTGGTACAATAGTATGAGGCTGAATACTAGTATATGTCAGTTATTATGAAGTTACTTCACACTATATGGCACTTATAGCAACTCGGGCTCAGTCCATATGAGAATGGGATCTCCTTTCAGCGAGAGTGGTGATATAGACTTGGTATTTCCCCCTTTAGCACACAAGACAGGCTATAGAAAATCAATGCTTGTAGTATATCTTAATATGATACTTGCGGTTCCGCTGGGTGCAGTGGTGTACTGTTTGTATCAAGCAGAGGAGATGTAGGGGGGTCCCAGGGTGCTGGAAGCTAGAGATCCGATGAATGGCTCAGTAGTAAGCATCTATAGGTCCTTCCTAAAGTCTGACACGGTGTAGCAAGCTGGGAGATTTCAGCATGGAAGATCTGGGGGACGAGTTCTCCTGTGGCTGGTGGATTCGAGCTTGCGCTGTCGGGTTCCCAGGTGACGGCAGGCGTCCGACAAAATAACGGAACACCCTGCCGTCATCTCTAAGGGATTTAAATAGCTGCGTATTTGCGGGGGAAAAGGAGGAGAACGTTGGGTCGCGCTTCCGTGTCCCAGCGTGGAGCGCAGACGTCCGCGCACCGGAAGTGACGCAGACGTCTTACAGAATGGAGCGCAGCTGCTTGAATAGGGTACAGCTGCGCTCGTTCTGCACACAGTAACAGCAGGGATGTTACACTGGGTGCCCTGTTCAGATCAGGGTCTAGTATAAGTAATTAACTAATATTATACTGCTAACTCTTTTTGGGGAGCTATTTTGAAGGCTTTCTTTGTAAAAGTATTAGGGCTCTTTCACACAGGGCGGATCAGTAATGATCCGCCCCGTGAACCTCCGCTTGCTTAGCGGGGATCGCTCCGTTGATCCCCGCTGAACCGTCGGATGACAGGGTGGTCCCCGCACACTGTGCAGTGACCGCCCTGTCTTTTCTCCACTCTTCCCTAAGGGGGGATCGGATGAACCCGGACCGTCTGTTCGTGTTCACCCGATCCGATCCGCCAGATGGATGGAAAAGTAGGTTTTTCCTCCGTCACACTTTGGCAGATCGAAGCGGGTCGGACATCAGCGGGCATGTCACCGCTGACATCCGCGGCTCCATAGAGGAGCACGGAGCGCCCGTTCAGGTCCGCATAAAAAAACTGTGTGAAAGAGCCCTTACACTCTAAATAATGAGGTCTAGAGTAATATTGGATGGTGAAGGTTATGTTCAATATGGAGCCTGTTTTCAGTAATATGCAGGTGGACACTTCTTTATTTTATGGAGATACTTTACCTGTCGCCAAGAATGTGTTTCCAGCACGACGGCATTGCGCTGATTCTCGGCGACATGGTGCTGACACCTCGCACTCATTGGAATAGGAAAAGCACATTCCAGTGAGCTCGTCATAGAAGCGACGGGGATCCGACTTGAATTCCCACCAATTCTAGCCGCAGTGTTTGGTATGAATCATGAGGGGGAACTCCAGGCCAATTTTTTTTATAAAAAATAGACATTGTTTCCCCCCCAGGGGCATACCAAGTCCCTTAGGTCTGGTATGGATTGTAATGAGAACCCCTACGCCAAAAAAAAAACGTGGGGGGTTTCCCAACAATCCATACGAGCGCCCCACCCCCCCTCCTGAGCCGTACCAGGCCGTATGCCCTCAACATGGGGGGTGGCTGCTCTGGAGCAGGGGAGTGCTCTGCGGCCCCCCCATCCCAAAGTACCCTGTCTGCATGTTGATAAGGACAGTGCCTCTACCTGACAACCCTGGCCGTTGGTTGTCGGGGTCTGTGGGCAGGGGGGCTTATCTACTCTGTTGCTTCTATGACGGCTTTTTCCCAACGCGCCTAGTTGGCACGGCGCTGGCTCCCGCGACGGGGCTCGTAGGTCGTCAATTTTACCTTGAAAGGGAGCGAGATTGACACAATATCACGGTTACCTACTGTAAACTACACTTTAATGTTGATTTCTTGTTAACTTGGGGGTCCTTTTCAAAATGCAGCCTGGTATACATGATTAAATATTGTGCGCATAGGCACATAGGTAGTGCAATATTTTAGTATTTTTTCCTGTAAAATTATACTATAAAGTTGCTTTCTAGCTCAACCACTTCAGCCCCGGACCATTTGGTTGCCAAATGACTGGGCCACTTTTTGCAATACGGCACTGCGTCGTTTTAACTGACAATTGCCTGGCCGTGCGACGTGGCACCCAAACAAAATTGACGTCCTTTTTTCCCACAAATAGAGCTTTATTTTGGTGGTATTTGATCACCTCTGCGGCTTTTATTTTTTGCGCTATATACAAAAATAGAGCGATATTTTTGAAAAAAAAAAATAATTTTTAGTTTTTGTTATAAGAAAAATCAAATAAACAAAATTTTAGTCAAACATTTGGGCCAAAATGTATTCAGCCACATGTCTTTAGTAAAAAAAAATCGCAATAAAAAAAAATAGCTACCTAGCGGGAACAGCGACACTAATACACCGATCAGAAAAATGATCGCTTAGTGACACTGGCAATAGGGAGTGAAAGGGTTAACTAGGGCGGTGATCAAGGGGTTAAAACTTTATTAGGGGGGGTACGGGGGCTACCCTGAACCTAACACTAACTGCCTGTCACACTGATACTAACTGCAGTGATCATACTGCATTCAGTGACACTGTGACGGGGGGAGAGGGTGGGGGGGTGATCACAAGGGGTTAATGTGCCTACATGTCCTGGTGTCAGTGTAGTGTTGTGCAGACTTACTTGCTGGGAGCGATTGTGAGGGGGCGGACAAAAACGAATAGCCGCCCCCTCATCCCGGATCGCTCCCACACCAAACCGGACCATCGCATGTACGGGGGGGTCCCGATCGGACTCCCGACCCGCGTCAAGGCAGGGACGTACAGGCAAGCCAATGTGCCTGTACGTGCCATTCTGGCAACGTAAATGTACATGTGGCGGTCCGCAAGCGGTTAACAGGATTTTTTTTACCAAAGAAATGTAGCAGAATACATTTTGGCCTAAATTTATGACAACATTTGATTTTTCAGGGCTTTTTTTCTCTGAGAATAGGTGCAGGAACTCTCTCTTTCAGAGTCATCCTTTGTCTCCACCCCTACCTACATTCGAGCACCATCCCTTGGTTCCAACCCCTATCCACCTCCCAGTACCACCCCTTTTAGAGAATACAGAACCAAATAAAAAATTGCTAAGTAATGTGTATAGAATTTGTCAGTGATAACACGAAAAGCAACCAAATAGATCCCTAGCAGCCAGCAACAATAGACCCCCTCATCAACGACAGATCCCTTCAGCAACAATGAACCACTTGCAACAATATACCCTCCCCAGCAACAATAGACCCCCAGCCGCAAAAACAAATCTTCCTGTTGCCATCATCAATAGACCCTCCAGCTGCATGCAACAATAGCCCCCCCGCAACAGCAGATGCCTCCTAGCAACAACTGCCCCCCCCCCCCCCAGCAACATAAGACTACGTTCCCCCGTGTTCCTGCTGAAAAAAAGCCCTGGATTTTATTGGATTTCTTTTTAAATAGAAAGTAGAAAATATATATTTTTTTTTTTCAAAAAAAAAATCAAGAATAAATACAACCAAAATAAAGCTCTATTTGTGTGAACAAACTGATAACAATTCATTTGGGTACAGTGTTGCATGACTGCACAATTCTCATTGAAAGTGCAAGAACGCTGAAAGCTGAAAATTGGCCTGGGAAGGAAAGGGGGGGGGAGTGCCCAGTATTGAAGTGGTTAAACATGTAATTTAGTTCATGCCATAATGTGGTGTTACTGTCATTGTCTGTTATGCCTAGTGTTGCTCACGAATATTCGCATTGCGAATATTCGCTACGAATATTGCATATTCGAGTATTCGCGAATAACTCGAATATCGCGGCGAATATTCGCTATTTCGAATATTCGTATTTTTTTTCGCAATCAATTTCGCAATCAATTTCGCAATCAGTTTCGCATTTCGCATTTTTTTTTCTTTTTTTTATAAAATATAGCGAATATTCGTAAATATCGAATATTCGTGATATTTTATCCAAAAAAAATAACGAAATTTCGCAATCATTTTCGCTTTCGCATATGCGAAATTTCGCTATTTTTATTTTTTTATAAAATATAGCGAATATTCGTAAATATCGAATATTCGTGATATTTTATCCAAAAAAAATAGCGAAATTTCGCAATCATTTTCGCTTTCGCATATGCGAAATTTCGCTATTTTTTTTTTTTTATAAAATATAGCGAATATTCGTAAATATCAAATATTCGTGATATTTTATAAAAAAATTAAAAATAAAATCGCATTGGCGAAAATTCGCATTAGCGGAAATTCGCATTGGCGAAAATTCGCAATTTTTTTTTTTTATAAAATATTGTTCGAAATATTCGCGAAATATCGCAAAATCGAATATGGCGTATTCCGCTCATCACTAGTTATGCCGCGTACACACGACAGTTTTTTGGGTTCTAAAAAATTAAGGGCCAGATTCAGAGAGCCTTAATGGCTGTTAGACAGGAGTACTTTCAAATTACGTGCGCCGTATCACTAGTTTGAATCCTCAAACCATGATACGTCGGCGTTGGGCTTCCATCTGACAGGCTTACGTCTTCGTACGCCTTCGGATCTACGCTGCAATCTTTTTGCGACCGCTGGGTGGAGTTTGCGTCGTTTTCAGCGTCGGGGTATGCAAATGAGCTTTTTCCGGCGATCCACGAAGTTACGAGCATCGTTCGCAATCGCGTACGTCATTTTTTTCTACGTAAAGTTAAACCAGCTATTAGCTGGTCTAACGTTACGCGGCCCATGTTAAGTATGGCCGTCGTTCCCACGTCGACTTTCAATTTATTTTTTATTTTTTGCATAAGTCGTCCGGGAATAGGAATGTCAGTAAACGACGCTACTCAAAGAGAGAAATTTCTGAACGGAGCATGCGCAGTTCGATCACCGCGGGAACGCGCCTAATTTAAATGCCTTACGCCCCCTAATCGCGTAGTTTGATTCCGCCGGGAGAAATACACTACGCCGCCGTACCTTACGGGCCAAAATCTCTCTGAATTCCTCGTAGAGCCAGGTAAAGTAAGGCGGCGTAGAGTATCTCTGATACTCTGCGGGAATCTAATTCTACCTGAATCTGGCCCTAAGTTTTTAAGGGTCTAGAAAAAATGAAGTTTTTTTCAACCCGATTATTAAATGGCCTTGCCTACACATGAGCGTGAAAAATGCTCTGGCAAAGCGCAGTGACGTACAACATGTACAACGTCACTATAAAGGGGAAGTTCCATTCGGATGGCGCCACCCTTTGGGCTGCTTTAGCGGATTTTGTGTTAGTAAAAGACGATTTGCGCTTTTCAGTCTGTTGCAGCGTGATGAATGTGCTTACTCCATTATGAATGCTAGTTTTACCAGAACGAGCGCTCACGTCTCATAACTTGCTTCTTAGCATGCACGTTTTTTTCACGTCGTTAAAGCCCACACACGACCATTTTTTACAACCTTAAAAACGACAAGGTTACAAACGTTGTGAAAAAATAGAGCATGTTCGAAATTTTTAATGCTCATTTTTTAGATCATGAAAAATGCTCAGGAGGCCAAACACAATCGTTTTTAATGACATAATTTTTTAGAACCTGAAAAACGGTCTTGTGTACACGGCATTACACACGATCACTTTTTGTGATGAAAAAAAACGACGTTTTCTGTGAAGTAAAAAACGACGTTTTTGAAACGTCACTTTTCAAAGACGATGTTGCCTACACACCATCGTTTTTTCACAAAAAGCGAGGTTACGTTCACCACTCTTTTCCATTGAAGCTCGCTTCATAACTAGCTTCTGGGAATGCGCGGGTTGAAAAACGACGTTTTAAACGACGTTTTTGCTACACACGGTGACTTTTTGTGAAACAAAAAACGACGTTTAGAAAAACGACACAAAAAATTCAAGCATGTTGGAATTTTTTGTTGGTCGTTTTTTTTAAGACAAAAAACGATGTTTTGCCCACACACGATCAATTTAAATGACGTTTTAAAAAACGTAGTTTTTTTTCATCGCAAAAAACGACCGTGTGTACGCGGCATTAGACTCTAATGCCGTATACACACGCTCAGAATTTCTGACAACAAATGTTCGATGGGAGCTTGTTGTCGGAAATTCCGACCTTGTGTAGGCTTCATCGGACATTTGATGTCCAAATTTCCAACAACAAAAATTTGAGAGATGGATTTTAAATTTTCCAACAACAAAATCCGTTTTAGCTTAAATGCATCTCCTAGACATATAATTGAAAGGATTGAGGTTTTTTACCATTTCATCCTCAAAGTTGCATAAGAAATACAACCCTCTCTCTGCTATACAATATTTTTTACACACTAGCAACCCTGATCCTGAAGGCAACTCAACAGCAACAACATCACTGGAAAGAACTCCCATCTGTTCCTATGGCATCACTCCTTCACTGGATGAAACTGCAGAATCTTGCTCACTAGCAGGAGCAATGCTGGAGTGAGATCTCACTGGTTCAGCCAACAGGTGTTTTTTGTTCTTTTAGCGATCTTGTCACTGGTAATGTTCCAACAGCAACATGATCACTTGTGCAAAATTGCCCTTAGTTATAATGAGCACAATGAAACACAATCAGGTTTTCCATTTATTACAATAACCAATTTTTTTTAATTCAGTCTGGGAACTAAGGTAGCTTATAACTTTTCAGTCTGTGGGTGGTTACGCACAACCACAAAGGACATATGGAAACATATGGAAGTAGTCAAGAATGTTATAATCAAGGTAAACTTTATGGGATAACCAGAAAAGCTAAACCAGACCAGTTATTAAATTGCGCGAATGTTAGTTTATGCAGATGATTCATAATATTATTACAATAATGAGTGTAGGCAAACTAAGCTAAGTACATAGTTGAAGTACATGTCGGTAAAATGTGTTGCACAAAAAATAAAGGCATGTAGTTTGTGTCAATCATTGTCATAGTAGAGTTTTCTGTCCTTAGAAAAGGGACAGTTCCTGCAAATGAGGTTGTGAGCTATACACATTCACTCTAGTGATGTCTGCGTTGAATTTCACAGGGTAGGTTTTCTAATGGTGGCAATAGACTGTGATGTGTTTTTTTTTTTTTTTTTTATTGAATGTTTTTGAAAACAGCACATTGTACAGTCATGTAAATGGGGAATGATATATTAGAATTAGGGATGAGCCGAACACCCCGTCGAAGAGACCAACCGTTCGCGCAAACATTTAGAACCCCATTGAAGTCTATGGGACTCGACGTTCGAATTCAAAAACGCTCATTTTAAAGACCAATATTCAAGTTATTGTTGGAAAACGTCTTTGAGAACCCGGGTCTTGCCCCAGGGAACATGTATCAATGGGAAAAAAAGGTTTTAAAAACGGTTGTTTTTTCAGGAGCAGGAATCCTGAAAAAATTGGCAGTTTAAAAAAAATAAAAATTCCATTGATACATGTTCCCTCGGGCAAGACCCGGGGGCTCAAAGACGTTTTCACAGGCAAACTATAGACACCCAGCAGGTTTATTTTTTATTTTTAAGTTAAGCATCATTAAAATCACTGCTCCAGAAGCAGTGATTTTATTGATGCTTAAATAAAAAAATAAAAAAAATTCCTTTAAATATTGTACCTGCTGGGTGTGTCTATACCTGTGATAACGTCTTTAAATAGCACAATCACATGCCTGCCAGTAAATTAGGAAGAACTGATCTATCTAAGCTATACAGTGTATAAATATATGTACAACTCCCAGGGATGTATATATATTCTCTCTGTAAATTAATCTAAACTCACTAGCCTGCCTGCCTGCTCTATCTAGCTATCTAAACAGACAATCTCTCTGTCTCTCTGACTACTTTCATTAACAAGCCGGAACACACTACACGAGGCCACCCAGCAGGCGGCCTTATATAGTGTGGGGCGTGTGCTAAAGCCCTGAGCCATAATTGGCCAAAGCCACCCAGGCTTTGGCCAATTATGGCTCTTCGTTTTTTGCGCGCTGTGATTGACCAAGCATGCGGGACATACAGCATGCTTGGCCAATCATCAGCGCGCAATGCCACAGTGAATTATGGGCCGTTTTCCATCACTCGAATTTGGCGCAAACGAATTTCGTCGAACGTACGAGCAGTTCGTATTGAACGCGAAGCTCATCCCTAATCAGAATAGACAAGCTATTAGCAATATCTTCCATTGGTTAAGAATAGGGTCTCATGTCATGAAGACCCCACAGTAATGCCCCGTACACACTATCGGATCTTTGTGAGATTGGAGAAAAAGAGAACATGTTCTCTATGTAAACTCTGATGGAATTCATGGGGCATACACGTGGTCAGAATTTCCAAAGGAAAAAGTCCATCTGACTTTTTCCATCAGAAATTCTGATTGTGTGTACGGGGCATAGAGATGGCAAACATAGAAAAATTCTAATGAGTGCAATACCAGAGATAGCAAGATACAACCACTGCATATTTATATAAAATAAGTAGTCTTCTCGGGTCTCTCTCAACTCTCCTATTTTCGCTCACCGGAGCCAAGCCAGGGGAGGGGGGGGGGTATAGAAAAAAATAAGAAAACAAAAAAAATTCAATACGGGGGGGGGGGGGGGGAAGGGGAGGAGGAGAAGAAAGAGAGAAAAATAGGATGTAAAGAATGGGGAGGGGGTGGGGACACCTCCAACTGCCCTTTCCATCCATTGTAATGTGTTTTTTACTTGCCATACCATAGGAGTAAAATAGGGAGACAGGAAATAAGCTTTGTCACCCTAAAACAGAAAGAGCTTGAACAAAGATCTTCCTAGCAGGGTCACCAGATAATATTTTGATGAATGCTACAGATTTGAAAATGACAAACTGTTTTAAAATGACATTAACAAGTTAAATCTTACATGAGATTTTAGAGATTGGGTTTACATATATAGTAAAGTGGAAATAAAGGTTTGCTGATCCTTTTCATAATGTGAAATTATGCACAGCATACTTGCACATTATAGCAGACTCATTTGTCTGTCTGCCCTCTTCCAGCTCTGACAGTTCAGAGGTCAGAACTGCCATCGTGTTGCTCCTCTTTGACCATTGGGTGGCCATTGAGGGTGTAGCACCTGCGCATGGACACCAAACATTGTCCCGAGACCCAACTCCTTTTTTAGCATCGTAAAGGTCCCAAAAATGTACACTGCACTGTGCATGTGCAGCAGAAGGTGTACACTAAAGAAAATTGCTAGGAGCACAAGAGTTTTTTTGGGCAGACGACACATGCTAATACTCTTTCACCTTTAAGTATACTTCTACTTTACACCAGAACTCCAACTTTCCTGTCAGCCAGTTATTTACATGGCATCTAAACCATTCAGGAACAGCCTTGTATGTTTGTCAATGAATAGAAGGCATTCTCTGATTGGCTTAGCCAATAAGAGAACAAGTGACATGTAACTGATTCTGTTTCCTTCTGGCAGCAGAAAGGAAGTGTCTGATAACTGCACAGCACAAACTACTACAGTGTATTACAGCATCCCCAGCAATCAGACCTTTTTACAAAGGTAAGCATTCATTTTAACCGCCTGCCCTGACATCCCTTTAATAAGTTCTGAATGCTGAGGCTGAAAAAACAATCAGATGACCACTGTGATTGACTGTCACAGGGGTCACGTGATCAGAATCTGGCCACTGTCAGCCACTGATCATTAGCAGGGGCCAAGTGCTGCCTTTCACAGCTTGATCTCTGAAACATTGGCTGCCCAGTGACGCATATGTGTAGCATGTAGCCTTAAAAGCCCATCCCTTTGCCACTGCATATAGGTGTTGCATTTGCAGGAATAGGTTAATCAAGCTGGTCTAAACAATCTATATAAAGTGACCAGAAAGCTGGAGTTCTGATGTAAGTACAGTGTAGCTTATTTAATTTTCCAAATCCAGTTTAAAGCCTAACTCCTAGTGAACTGTATTTTGTATTGTATTTTATGAATATGTACACAAATTCTTCTGACTGGTTGAGGTCGAGAGTGTGACATCATCTGCCCGACTTTCCACCTCAGCCAATCAATTATTCATCAAATACAAGGTGATGCTGCATACTGCTTATACAGCACTCCCAGCCTCTGCATGTGTTAGTGAAAGAATGTAAAAGGAGGGAACAGCTATTTGGGCCCGCCTTCATGGGCTTGATGCATCACCGCCTCCTTCCCGCTCAAAATTTCATAAGATATTTTGTGAGGTAATATAGTATAGGGATTTAGGTTATTGTGTACAATGAAATTCTATTTACTGTCAAATGTGTAACATTAAAACAAGAATAAAATGAAATACCCCCCAAAAAAATGAAAACGGTTACTGTCACTTTAAGTGTTATGAGGATAATTTTTTAACCTATCAAAAGCTGTGGAAGGTCATAGTAAACTTAGGACTCCTATAAATACGATTGTTTGACATGATTTTTCACAGTTGGTCAAGCTTTAGCAAAAGAGCTACCCTCCCTTCCCTCCCTTGTCGTTGGAACTTACTGTATGTGGTATGAAAGTCACCCAAGATTTCTAGGGGGGATATTTAATGCTAATTACATTTTTATGGCTTGAGTTCTAATAACTGAGTTTATAGATTCATTTAATTTTTACTTGAATATTTATGTTTGAATAAAAATAATTTTGAAATATTTTATGATTTATTGCAAACCAATAAAGTGCCACGGCCATTATTTATGCCAATAAGTTGTTTTTTCTTATTTAGGTTGCATTTTGAGAAATAATTATATTTCTTATATAACAAGGTCTACATTTTGGAGGTGTGGGCTGCATGCAATCCCATTACGTTGTTTGGGCCAACTTGGCCCAAACTTTTTTTTTTTTTTTTAACCTGATGTTAGGCAAAGCATTGATGATAAAAATTCATAAACACTTTACAACTGATTTTTCTACATATGTACAGCTGCCCCGCTGTAGACAAATGTATTCATGAGCAAACACACTTCCTATAACCATGTGATAAATAAATAGTATACTATATTACGCACATTAGTTGCATGTGGGGTCTACATTCACTAAGCTGAAACAAACTTTTTTTTTTTATTTTTTTTTTATGGTTTAGCTTTTACAATACAAGCCAATTTCGTTTTCATTCCCAGGCTATCACAGTCTTTCATAATTTAGTGGTACTGTGAAAATCAAATAGCAACAGGAAAATAAACAGCAATAACTTAAAATGCACTTCCAGAATGATGGATTTCAGAGCTGAGCAATAATTGGTTGAGGCATTTTGCACAATATACATTGTCAATATCTCCAGACAGGAAGTTTTTCTTTTCTTTCACCCGCTTTCCTTTTTGTAATACAATGGGGATTTTTAAAAAAGGTGTGTGCCCAATATACATGGCTGCAAAACACAGGACTTCAAGCTGAATTGTTGAATTTGTTTTACAAAGTAGACTGCCATTAGTTAATAATTGTAGTCATGTGTAAAGTCACATCTGTGCCGGGTGGCTTTTGATTGTGAGCTGAAAATCTGTGAATATGTTTATGTCTGTCTTTGTAATGTAGAGCGAAACTTTTAAATCGGTGCCGAGTCAGAGAGTGTTAAGCTCAGCTGACAAATCATCTTGCAGACATTAGCTGTCCGCTCTGAAACTTGTCCTCGAGAAATAGAGATGCCATCTTTTGTTAGGGGTGTAACATATGGCAGTTGAATTTTAGCTTAGGTTTCTTGTAGTGTCATCATGATACGATATTGCAGTTTTATGGGAAATGATGTTCATAGGGGTGTAATTGAATAACGCTGAGAGTATTATTGAACTGCTCTCTATTCTGTTTGCCATATGGCTCCACTGTGAATGGAACATTATCACTGCCAGTTTCAAAGCAAAGCTCCCTAATTAGAGCTATCTCACCAATGAACATGGAACAAAACAAGCATATAAACACATGGACTATGAGTTCTTTCCCAAACGCTGTCACGTGACAAAGATTCATACAAATGTTTTCCAAAAATTCAAGGTGATCTTACTATTTCCTAAAAATATTTTACAGAAATTGCATCCCTGATCTCAGTTGTATTTCACTGGTGTTAATAAAAGGATAAAAATGCCCAAACAAAAAAGGTAGAAGGAAAGGGAGTGGTTGGCGAGGATAGCTAGATTTACTGACTAAGACATGCCATAGATGATGCAAATTTCTTTCCTGCAACCAGGGGTTGGAACGTGATGTCTCCACAGACTGGCGTGTTGGCTGATCAACGCGGCCTGTTATTTTTTCATTATTTTACCACATTATTCACCTGTTTACATGTTTTTTCTTTCAATAGATTTTTATTTCAAAAGAGAGCACGTAATACATAAGCAAGAGAACAAACAAGTGTGGGACCAATCGTCCCACTAGAGCCAACATGGACATGTCAGGACATGGGAGCAGTGTTCAATAACCCTACAAAAAATATGCTTGTACTCACATGTGCGTGAGCAATAGTCCTGACCACCTCAGGGAAGTGAGAGTGAAAAAAGAAGAAGGAAAAAAAAGCAAGGAAAAGGAGGCAAAAGAGAGGGAGAGGAAAGAAGAGGAACCTACTTGGGAAGAGCTAGAGAAAGGGGGACTTGGATGTAGACCGATTAAAGCAGGACCTTAATGTAGGAGGCCCATGGCTGCCAAATCTGTTCAAATTTTTCTGTGCGGTCCAGGAGTACGCTAGCTATTTTCTCTTGTGCCATAATCCAGGAAATCTTCCTTTTAGCTAAAAGAGTTGATACAGATGTTTTTTTTCCAGGCTTTGGCCAGAGTGAGTTTGGCACCTAAGAGGATAAAAAATATCAAACGTTGTGCACTCCTGGACACTGTCTGGGCTGGAAAATTCAAGGGGGCAATTAGGGGAGATGTGGGGATGGGCGCTTCCGTGATCTTACGAATCCAGGAGAAGATTTTATTCTAAAAACCCTGTATCCTGGGGCATCCCCACCACACATGCAAAATATCACCCCTATGGTTACAGCCCCTAAAGCACAAGGGGGATGACGCTGGGTACATCTTGGCTATCCTAGAGGGGACCAGATACCATCTGGAGAGAACCTTTATGCTAGCTTCTGCAAGGTTAGAGTTAATTACCCCCTTGTAAGATTGAAAAAAGTTTCTATTCCAGGTCTCTAACGTCCATTGTTGAGATAAATCCTTCTCCCAAGCCAGCATGAAGGAAGTCTTGGAGTTAGTGGAAGAAAGTGCCCTGTAAATTACCGTGATTCCTCCCCTCTGCTCATCTACCTGGCCACACCATTGTTCGTATGATGTAAGTCGTGGGCTATGGGCATTTACATGTTTTTTAATAAGAGTTTTTGACATACTGCACCATGATTTTTCTCCCTATTTGTGCTTCTCATATACACTAAATTACCAAAAGTATTGGGACACCTGATTGATTAGAACTCTTGTCCAAAGAGACAGCAGTTATAGCTTCAAAGGATGGGCCAACTCAATATTGAACCCTTCAGACTAAGACCGGGATGCCATTAAAGTTCATGGCAAGACACAGCTCAGCCCTGGTTTTATCTTGAAGGGTTCAATATTGAGTTGGCCCATCCTTTGTAGCTAAAACTGCTTCTAATCTTCTAGAAAGGTTGTCACTATAGGAATGTTTGACCATTCTTCCAGAAGCTCATTTGTGATGTCAGGCACTGATGTGGATGAGAAGGCCTTGCTCGCAGTTTCTGCTCTAATTAATCCCAAAGGAGTTCTATTGGGTTGTCTGTGCAGCCCAGTCAAGTTCCTCCAGCCCATACTCACTCAACCATGTCTTTATGAACCTTGCTTTGAGCACTGGTGCGCAGACCTGTTGGAACAGGAAGGGGCCATCCCCACACTGTTCCCATAAAGTTGGGAGCATGCAAGTGTCCAAAATGTCTTGGCATGCTGAAACCTTAAGGCCCTGTACACACGATCAGACCGGTCCGATGAGAATGGTCCGACGGACCGTTTTCATCGGGCCACAGCTGAAGTGGTCTGATGGTCTGATGTGCATACACACCATCAGTCCAAAATCCCATCAGGCCAGAACGCGGTGACGTAGAACACAACGACGTGCTGAAAAAACGAAATTCAATGCTTCCAAGTATGCGTCGACATGATTCTGAGCATGCGTGGGTTTTTGGTCCGATGCTTTGTGTACTAACCATCGTTTTGGTCCGACGGTCAGGTGTCCATCGGACAGATTTTAAAGCAAGTTTTAAAACTTTGGTCCGATGGACAACGGTCCAATGGGCCGTACACACGATCAATTTGGTCTGATGAAACTGGCCTAGGTCAGAGCCCTGATCTATAACTGTTAGATCACCTTTGTGATAAATTAAAGCAGAGAATGCAAGCCTGACCTCACAAATGCGCTTCTGAGGGAATGGTCAAACATTCCCATAGACACACTCATAAACCTTGTGGACAGCCTTACCAGAATAGTTGAAGCTGTTACAGCTGCAAAGGGTGGGCCAACTCAATATTGAACCCTACAAACTAAGACTGGGATGCGATTAAAGTTCATGTATGTGTAAAAGCAGGTGTCCCAATACTTTTTATAATATAGTGTATGACTGTGGGTAAGCGGCATTTGGCACAAAGGTATTTTCAGATTTGCTGTATATGGAGTATTCGCTAAGGAGGTAGTCTAATCATCTGTGGGTCTGGTAGTACCGATTTCTATCTTGGATTAAACAAGTGCTTTTGATCTCTATAATTTAAGATCATCTTTCTCTGATTTTTTCAGTCTAAGGTGCACTTTGTTTGCACTGGAGCACCTTATAAGGATGTTTATGAGCACAGAGCACTTGGAATTTAATATGGACTTTATATTTATTTCAAGCATATTTTTTTTATTTGTGTTTTGTTGAGGTATTGTGTATATGCATTATTTATTGTACATATGAATTGTTTTATCACATTGTATGTATTTGTTTGCGCAATGAGAGATCAAATGTTGGGTTCAGTCACCATTTAAAGGGACAGTGCACTATTAATACAGTCATTGTGTATATGCATTAATTATTATAAATATGAATTGTTTTATCACTTTATATATATTGATGTATGAGCACTAGGTTTTATATTTATTCTTGTTTAGTCACTATTAAAAGGTGCAGAACACTATTAACACAACACAAGAGTTCTAATCAATTATCCCCATGCTGCCTCACTATATCGCCCAATGTATTTTTAAGGAATAGTACCTAGGCACAGTCATTTTCAGGAATCTAATAATTGTGCATTTGAAAAAAAAGCCATTCTTTAAAAATCAATATTCTGAAATGATTATTTGTGCCAATACTTAACCCCTTAGCATCTAGGCTAAGAATAAGGGTTAACGTAACTGTCCCACTTATCTTCAGCCTTATGGCATTCTTAGGCATTGTTCTGAGCTGTGCAGTGACACAGCCTTGTGACTCTCTACACTCGCCCCCTTAATGTATTATAGGCTGATAATTATTGTGTGTTCCCTCCAGCTAGTAATTAAAGGACAGAGAAGAAAAAGAAAAAAAAATGAACTTTTGCATTTCGACTGAGAGCTGATCCATCTGCAGCAGCGGGAAATAATGACTTCACAAAGTGATACACAACAAGAAGAGAAGTATTTTGGCTCAGCTTGAAACATCTTACGACACTGTACAGTAGGTGGATTTAAAGAGACTTTTCTTTCTGCTCTAGAAGAGCGATTTACACATTAGATTAAAGGCTCTACAAACCAGAATCATTTGGCAAAGGGACAGCAATCATAAATGTTATCTTATATAGCAAAGGCTTCAGTTGCTTCAAAAGAAAATCTCAAAAATCAAGTTATATATATAATTAAATAGAAGCTGCTCAAATCACCATATTCAGTTAACACTTTTGCTTCCTCTTCCTGCATTATAAATAGGGTGTACTGTATAAGTCACAATTCACATAGCTAATATGCTAGAATAAGTGGTTTAGACTTGTGTTGATGGCATCAGTTTGACATTAGTTTGAGATGCTTTTGTCATTTAGAATTCATTGACAGATGCATTTGACATGCAGTTGGCCTTCTTCTGACCTGCATTTGGCTTGCTTCAAGCTGCTTCGCTTTCTCACAGACTTATAAGTGTGCTTACAGCAAACAAAAGCCCATCAGCACAGGCACTTTAGGATACTTATTTTCAAAAACAGAGACAGTTATATTTAGCTTAATGAGACTTGTGTCTAAACTGCTGCACCTTTGAAAATCCACGTTCATAATGCTTTTAAAAGGCATTTGACAAGCAGTGAACAGGTGATGTGATGCCCCTTCACCACCACTTTTAATCCCATAATTGCTGCACTAATGCGGCTAATGCACACAGGTGCAGTGCTTCTCTATTCACTTGAAGTATAGGTTCACCTTGGGAACATGTTACATATTCCACTTGTATTTAGGGTGGAACATGTAACAACCTCCTGCCTCTTCTCCTCCTGATCCCCACTCCCAGGGACAGTGGGTGGGGCATCTTCTTCCCGCACACCCTGTCAGGATTTAAAAACAGCGTGGCAATGTGGAGCAGGGTCGGTTTAAGGCAGGGCAAAAGGGGGAGATGCCCTGGGCCCTGTCAAAGCAGCTGCCTCATACTTGCCAACTATCGTATTTTGTATTCCCTTGTCCCTTGAAGTTTTGGTCCTGTGGTGTGTCCTAATATCTCAGTGTGAATTGCTGCCACTAATGCTGCCCAGCTCTGCCCTATTATTGTGCACAGATGACTCAGCTGCAGACCACCATTCATATGCAATTAACGGGATCATTCATATGTAAATCGTGGTAGCTGGTGGCATTGATATGTAAATAAAGAAGGCATTCATATCTATATCATGCCTCTCTGCAGTGAGGAGATGATGTGCTGTAACCTCTAGCAACCAATCAGTGAGCAGTATTACTGTACAGTAATCTCTAGCAACCAATCAACAAGCAGAAATCATGTGCTGTAACTTCTAGCAACTAATTAGTGAGGCATAATGTGTGTTGTAACCTCTAGCAACCAGTCAGTAAGTGGAAATGATATGCTGTGACCTCTGGCAACCAATCGCAATCGCTGCCTGATATGATACAGTAAACTGATTTTAAGTCTAGCTGATATTTATTGTATGTCTCAGAGCAGGTAAAGTGCGGATTTGCATGGAGGGAGGGCCCATGATTTTTTTTGCCCAGAGTCCAATCAATATTTAAGATGGCCCTGATGTGGAGCTGCATCATTTATTCAGAGTTCTTTGAATGAATGAACTACAAAGCACCATCTTTCTCTGCAGCCAACAGCTTGTAGTTCTTGACAAACTCCAAGGGCACTGGTGAGCATCCTCGTAGCCCATTGATTCTTCCTGCCATTCAGTAACTGTCTGCCCATATCAGAAGTACAGTATGAGTTTTTGCCACAGGTGCAAAGAAAAGCATTGCAACTGTGGCATGTGAACAGCCCCATCTACTGCTTTTGCAGCTTAATGGGGGTGGTTGAGGGGCACTAAAAGTGCTGCTCAACTGCACTTTTTAACCCCCCCCCCCCAAACAAGCCTGAATGAGCTCCTGAAGTGTAATTACACTTTTGTTGCAAAAAAAAAAAACATTCCTCTCTGGTTGATGAATGTACATATTCATTCAATTTTTTTTGCAGACTCCTACCATTTATTGATATTAAGAAATAGCTGTTTAATTCATAAGGTCCATTGCAGACTGACTATGAATGGGAAGGAATAGTTCAATATAATCACCTTGTGCACTCTTAGGCCGCGTACACACAATCAAATTTATCTGCTGACGACGGACCGTTTCAGCAGACAAACTCGATTGTGTTTTAGGGCGAACAGACAGGTTTTTCCAGCAGACAAATTTTAAAGCATGCTTTAAAATTTGTCTGCTGAAACCTGTCCGTCCGACATGTCCGCTGGTTAGTACGCCTAACCAGCGGACAAAAAATCTCCCGCATGCGCCGAATGGATTCAACGCATGCATGGAAGTATTTTACTTCCTGGAGTGGTGACGTGGCGGTGTCAACGTCACCGCCACGTCACCGCGCTGTCTGTCGGCAGAGATTTTGGTTTGATCGTGTGTAGACGGATCAAACCAAAATCTCCCAGGAGATATGTCCAATGAAAACGGTCTGTCGGACCGATTCATCGGACATATCTCCTCGTGTGTACGCGGCCTCAGTGTTTTGATGAGAAAATCTGCAGGGACTGCATCATTTAATTATTCAACCCTTGGGGAGTATTTCACCAACACTACAATTTCTATTGAAGAGGTTTGTTTAAAATGTTACTTGTATATAAGTGCAGACTTTAGGGAAAAATATATTTCTGGGGGTGTTATGTACACCAACTGTGTACAGAACACCTCCAGGTTGCCATATTGCATTGGATTTTGCAGAAAATAACAGTTGCTGTAGACTGAAAAGGAAAGGTATTTTTTTTTCCTCAAGTAAGATTTGATTATTTTTTTCCAAAATCGTTACAAAATAATCAGTAGTAATAGTAGGTACAGTATGACTTATAAATGTATCAGTCTTTTAGCAATACGGCATGTGAGTCATACATCTTAAACAGTAGTTGAATAAATAACAAATGGGAATAGGGGAAGACAAAGGAATCAAAACATAAGAACATGTCTGATATTGAATATTACCATAGTATTGTGAGACTAGAGAAAAACTCTAGCATTTCAGAAGTATTGCAATTTTATTATTATTATTATTATTATTATGGATTACAGTAGTTACAATGCAGTAAAATACAAGAGGGTTAAATGTGCCCTGCTTATAAGACTTTGCAATCCAATAGGATGAGGCAAGTGGTACAAACAGTAATAGCTGTGAGGGAAGAGCTGATGGACGAATTAAATGTTCAGTGGTTAGGTGAAAGTGGGATAAGTTTCCCTGAAGAAATTAGTTTTCAGGGATTGCCCAAAGGTCGCTAGAGTAGGAGATAGCCAGACAGATTGGGGTAGAGAGTTTCAGAAGATGGGAGACACTCTGGAGAAGTCCTGAAGATGAGCTATAGAGCAGGAGGTATTGGGAGGAGCAGAGTCAATGGTTTGGGTGATATTTTGAGAAAAGATTGGTGATGTAGCTTGGGGCAGAGTTGTAAATAGATTTGTATCGTGTTGGTTGTCTGAAGCCAGTGTAGGGATTGGCAGAGAGGGGAAGCAGACATTCAGTGGTTGATAAGGTAGATGAGTCTGGCAGCAGCATCCATGATAGACTGAGGGGGAATATCCTGCACAGAGATAAGCCTAAGAGAGGGGAATGAAGAAGAAACCCCCTTGCTCCCAATAGTGTGAGATCTTAGTTAAAAAAAAATATTGACACAGTTAAAAAGTGTAGTAGTGGTAAAGCACATGCACAGTGACGTCACAACCTCCAACTCTTTCCTATGCATTTAATTAGATATGACTTCAGGGCATGGAGGCTGCATGGAGCCTATTTTCCTTTATAAGGTTCACATAATAATGACTAAATGAAATTGTGGAACTGGAAATAAGAAAGCAAACCAATGCAAACAATGGACCAAAAGAAAAGGATGGCCAGTAATACTCAAGGGAAAGTAAAGGGCCATTATCCAACAACACATATGGTCACCGACTCCATGTGTGCCGAGTTTTCTTGATAAAATGTCTTTTAGAAGTCTGTACAAAGAAGGCACAGAGTTTTACTGATTTGAAGTGGAGGATGTTGAGGACTCTTATGCTGTTATCTTTTTCTTCCCTCATGTTAACAAAGCAAACCTGATCAGCGACTGGGCAAGAAACATTAGGTCACACAAGAGTATTTTGGTGAATAATTCTAAGTCAGTGTTTAAAATCTATATAGAACAGTAGTTGGTGCATTTGATTAGATCTTTACCTTCCTTATGAATTAGAGACATGTGCTTGCAAAGCATCTGCAGGGAAAGTGTAATTTTGCAGTAAGGAATTAAAAGCTTTCAGAAGCTAAGAGAAGGGGTGAAAGCCTTATAATATTCCTGGAAAAACCATCAGGGCCATGCGCCTCTTGAGGTTTTAGGGACTTAATAGCAGACATAAACTTGTTAGTAGATAGTGAGGCATTAAGGGCTTCCACCATCTTGGATGGGGTCAATGGAAGTCCCAAGGATTCCAGATAATCCCTAATATGTAGGATGCTTTGAGTTCAAGGTGTCAGGGGACGTTGGGCCTGAGAGATTATACAAAAAATTTGTATAGTAGTTTTGAAAATCGCAAGCAATCTATGCAGAAGTATGACAACGCCTGCCTTTAGTTTACTATGAGAACTGGCCAACATTCTACATAATTTGTTGCTGTGCTTTGAAAAGCTGAGTTTTGGAGTGGTGCAAGAGGGGAGAAGTCAGTTCCTCCAGTCCAACCGCCATTGCAAATGAACATTTCTTGTGAGACAGTTCAAGGTTTGCAGCCACATCTAAGGCCTCGTACACACCATCGGACTTATCCGATGAAAACGGTCCGCGGACCATTTCCATCGAATATGTCCGATCGGGAGTTTGATCCGATGGCGTGTACACACCATCGGATCAAATTCCCCGCCGCCGGACGGCGCGGTGACGTGGCGGTGACGCGGCGGTGACGTTGACGCCGCCACGTCACCGCTACGTCACCGCACCAGGAAGTAAAACACTTCCGCGCATGCGCCGAATACTTTCGGCGGCGGCGCGGCGGCGGTGCGGGACGACATGTCTGCTGGTAAGTGTACTAACCAGCAGACATGTCAGGCGGACAGATTCCCACCGGATAGATTTCAAAGCTTGCTTTGAAATCTGTCGGGTGGACAAATCTGTCCGCTAGCCCATACACACGAGCGGAGATGTCTGCTGAAACGGTCCATCGGACCGTTTTCAGCGGACATATCCCCTTGTGTGTACGAGGCCTAATTGTTTTAAAGCTGTTGGATTTGAGAATTCTTTCAATTCAGCCACTTTTATGACAAGATGTCCTCTCATTTATGACTCTCCCACAGAACGAGGGGGGAGGATTCCATGGTGTCATTATTAGCAACACAACTTAAAATGAGAGCTAAAAGTTTAGAGTGTAAAGGACCTTTTTGTATGAAGCTCTCATTTAAGTTCCAATAGCAGGCCTTGGGAGGACATATTCCAAACCTGACATTGATGATAGCTGGGGCTTGGTCAGTTTGAGTTCAGATTGAAGAGCGCCGGACCTCTGGATGGAGAGATTGGGATACTAAAAGGTAGTCAATTTAACAGTAAGAGTAAAAGGTCTAGTCTTGGTCATTTGAATTGTGAACATGCCATTTATTGACCAGGTGGAGAGATTGCAGGGCACATTTGACTTGGTGGAGATATGGGTAGGAAAGAGAATGTGATGTGGAACGGTCTAGTAATGAATCCAGGGTAAGATTAAGATTGCCCTGAGTATTATGACACCATCAACAAAGTGCTGTAAAGCAGTGAGACATTCCTCCAGGCATTGCATTTGAGAATGATAGGAGAGAAATCCAGACAATTTTGGAAATCACGACACTTACCCCTTTATTTTTTAAACAAGGATTTGTGCTGTGGTATACCAAAGGAAACCAAAAATTTGAAAGTCTAGGGCATTTGTCAGTCTGAAGGTGTATTACCTGTATAAAGGTCACTTGCACGTGTAAACGCCAGAGCTCCTGAAGGATAGTGGAATGCTTCTTGAGATGATTCAGTCAATGGGCATTCAAAATAACACATTTACAGAGCAGTATGAGGAAGAACGTCTTGTCAGAGACTCAAGGACCAGAACAACAGAGTAACTCCAGGCCGTGTGATCAGACACTGGTGCTCTGGGGGTAAAAACAAAATAAAGAGTGTGGTAAGGGTAGACCAGGGGAGAGCTTGGGTAGGAAAGGGATATGAGTGAAAAATGTGGTCTATTATATATATATTATATATATATATTGTGACAAAGTCGTAGAAATAGCGATAATGTAATGCAGCAAAGTCACTGATCTTAAGCAATAAATACGGCTTTATTGCACTCAAAATAAATAATACAAAACAAAATGGCCTACTCCAATTTAGGAGGCTAACTGACAGTAGTGTCCCTCACTACACTGTACTGGAGAGGCTATTCCAGCCTCCAGTATAAAACAAACAGAATAACAGTCCAAAATAAACAAATCTGTGACAGACCTTGTTCCTTCAATGCAGACAGTTTCCAACCTGTCCGTCCAGCTCAGCATACCTCTCACACTGAGCTCTCACTTCCCACTTCCTTACCAGGCGAGTGTTAATTAATAGGGGAAGAGAGGAGGTTTACCTGTTGGCCAGGCTTAACCCCTTCCAGGGCAGGGAAAGCTGAGTTTTCCAGTCTCTCACTGGTGTACATACAATTGTGTACCCTGTCACACATCCTCCCCCCCAGCTTAATACTTGGGTGGGAAACGGCCACCTCTACAAACCCATGCACTCGTACCACAAAAATTAAAGGGCTGTAGGGACAGAAACCACCTCGTGACCCGAGCGTTCTTGTCCCTGTTGGTGTGCATCCACTTTAACAGAGCATGGTCTGTGACGAGGGTAAACCGCCTGCCCAACAAATAGTAGCGGAGTGTTTCTACTGCCCACTTGATCGCCAAACACTCTTTTTCCACTGTGGCATAGCGCTGTTCTCGAGATAACAACTTCCGACTCAAATACAGCACAGGGTGTTCCTCACCATCCACATATTGGGACAAAACTGCACCCAGACCCACGTCTGAGGCATCGGTCTGGAGAAAGAACTCCTTTCTAAAGTCAGGAGCCACAAGCACAGGTTGGGCACAAAGCGCTGCCCGCAGACCAGCAAAGGCTTCCTCAGCCTCGCTGTTCCACTTTACAGTGTCTGGACTTCTGGCTTTAATAAGGTCAGTGAGCGGAGCAGCCCTCGTAGCAAAGTGAGGAATAAACCTCCGATAGTAGCCTACAATCCCCAAGAAAGCTCTGACTTGTTTTTTCCTCAACGGTCTGGGCCAGCTTTGTATAGCTCCTATCTTGTTCATTTGTGGTTTAACAAGTCCTACCAGGTAACCCAAGTATCTAGCCTCTGCTAGACCCAAGGCACATTTAGAGGGGTTAGATGTCAGACCCGCTCTTCTAAAAGTGTCCAAGACTGCCTGTACTTTATCCAGATGGCTTTCCCAGTCCGGGCTATGAATGATTACATCATCCAAGTATGCGGCTGCATACTCAGTGTGGGGCCTGAGCAACTTATCCATTAGCCTTTGGAAAGTGTCTGGAGCCCCATGGAGGCCAAAAGGCATGATCCTGTACTGGAATAGGCCATCAGGAGTGACAAAGGCTGTCTTCTCTCGGGCGCGTTTTGTCAACGGTATCTGCCAATAACCCTTTGTCAGATCCAACGTGGTGAAGAACCTATCTTTGGCTAATCGCTCTACTAGTTCATCCACCCTAGGCATGGGGTAGGCGTCAAACTTAGACACCTCGTTTAACTTCCTGAAGTCATTACAAAACCTGATGGACCCATCAGGTTTGGGCACTAGAACAATGGGGCTGGCTATGAGACTCCTCTATCACTCCAAGCTCAAGCATTTTCCTGACTTCAGCCCTTACAGCTTCCCTCTTGGCCTCCGGAATGCGGTAAGACTACACTCTTACGACAACCCTTGGTTCTGTAATAATGTCATGGGTAATCTCTCGGGTTTGTCCAGGGTTGGGGAGAAGACATCATTATTCCTCTCAACCAAGCCTCTAGCTTATTTTTTTTGCTCAGGTGTCAGCTCTGGAGAGATTGTCACCGAAGGACTAGGTGCCTGTGGACCAGGTGTGGTGTCCCCCACTGCAGCCATGCAGTCCTCTCGAGTCCTCCATGGCTTAAGAAGGTTTATGTGGAACACGGCCTCCTTCTTCTGGCGTCCCGGCTGACTAACTTTATAGTTTACGTAGTAGAATAACCTCCGGGTATCTGGTGGCATAATCGACGATGACAAGGATGTACTGGTGCCCTTGAGCTGTTTTCTCTGAGGGACCCACTAGGTCCATGCCAATCCTCTCAAACGGAACGTCAACTATGGGGAGAGGTATGAGTGGGGCTCTCAACTTCGGTCTGGGAGATGCCAGCTGGCATTCCGGGCAAGAAGCACAATACCTTTTAATCCCCTCATATACCCCAGGCCAGAAGAACCTCCTGAGCACCCGTTCTTGGGTTTTCTCTACCCCTAAGTGTCCCCCCAGCAGATGAGAGTGAGAGTAATACAGGATTTTTCGGGTGTATGATGAAGGCACAACCAGTTGTTCAAGCTCTTGTCCCTCATCGGAGGTTACTCTGTAAAGAAGATCCTTTTTAAGGATAAAATAGGGATAGGCCTTTCCTGTTACCCCTTCTGCTGGTACCCCATTAACCTCTACAACATTACTCCTGGCTTCCTGCAGCAGGGGATCATCTGCCTGGTCATGGCCAAAGACACTACCCGAGATATCCAGGACATCTGTATCCCCCTCATCATCTTCACTGGTAGCCTCTGGGGCGGGTTCCGGTTGACCAACCTCTGCCTCATCTTCTGTCTGTCGTGGGGCCCCGCCTCTCCTGGACTGCTCCCCACGCTGATTCAACAGGACTTCCTGGACAGCCCTATTAAATCTTAGCTTGCTCTCCCTGCGTTCCCGTCTTGTTTTACCTCTTTTTGGATTAGAGATATACAAGTCAGGATGAGCAAAGGGAAATACTTCATGGACCCCTGTATTTCTCTGCTCCACTTCAGGTTCCCCTTGTTCTCCCATCACAGGGGGCTGTAACAGAGCATGGAAATTAGGGAAATTCCTTCCTATTATCAAAGGATATGGTAGACAAGGAACTACCACTGCTACGATCCTTACCAAACTGCCCTGTACTAACACTTCTATGTTGGCAGTAGGATACCGCACAGTACACCCATGAATACACAACACCCCCATGGTTCTATGCTTCTGAACCCAACAAGGTTTTACCAATTTACTGGCTACCAAAGTCAGGGCACTGCCAGAGTCCACCAGGGCCACTGTCTCTTGTTTGTCCAGCAGGACAGGTACTCGGAAGGTATGTCCCCCTTCTACCAGGCCTGCTAGACAAATGAGCCCACAAAAGTCAGAGGAATCTTCCCCTAGTCCACACTGCATTGGCTCAGGAAGATTGGGGCATCTCGCCCTGACATGTCCTTTGACGCCACACTCAAAACAAGTTATGGAGTTTCTCCTAGGGTGGTCCTCTTTCCCAGGGTTTTGACTTCTAAAGTCTGTTTTGGAGAAACGGGCTCCGGATCCGAAGTCTGCTTCCACCCCACTCCTCCGGTCTCCTGGTCTCTGTATTTTCCCGATCGTCCTAGAGAGAGATCGGTCCAAATTTTTGGTAGACAGGTACCGCTCCACTTGTGCGACCATACTATCACAGTCCAGGGGATTTCCCTGAGTGACCCACTCCCGGAGGCCATTTGGAAGCTCCCTCACGTAACGGTCCAGTACAAGTGCTTCTATAATCTGTGCAGGGGTTTGAGTCTCTGGTTTGAGCCACTTTCGAGCCAGATGAATTAAATCGAACATCTGGGATCTTGGCGCTTTTCCTTCTTTAAACCTCCAGATGTAGAAACGCTGGGCCCTCACTGTGGAAGTCACCCCTAAGCGAGCCAGGATCTCTCCTTTCAGTTTGGGATAGTCTGCAGCAGCCACCTCATTCAGATCAAAATAGGCTTTCTGTGCTTCTCCCAGGAGGAAGGGTGCAATGATTCCAGCCCACTGTTCTGGGGCCCAGCCTTCTTGGGTGGCGGTCCGTTCGAACGCCAGTAGGTAAGTCTCCACATCATCATCCGGGGTCATTTTCTGCAGACAGCTGCTGGCATGTATTTGGCTTACCCCCCTTGCTGGTGGGTTAGAAGACCCTTGGGTAGTCATTTGCTCCAGGGTTGCTTTGAGAACAGCATGGTCTGACTTTTTTGCTTCAGCTAGCTGTCTATTAGTTTCTTGTTGTGCTGCAGCTAGCTGTCTGTTAGTTTCTTGTTGTGCTGCAGCTGAGGCCGCTATCTGTCTATTAGTCTCTTGCTGCACAGAGACAGCTTGTAACAGGGCTTTCACAATATCTTCCATTTTCTGGGTCCTGTACCTTTAAGGCCACTGTAACTGTAAATTGACCGGTACAACAGCAAACATCCCACTTCTGACACCACTTGTGACAAAGTCGTAGAAATAGCGATAATGTAATGCAGCAAAGTTGCTGATCTTAAGCAATAAATACGGCTTTATTGCACTCAAAATAAATAATACAAAACAAAATGGCCTACTCCAATTTAGGAGGCTAACTGACAGTAGTGTCCCTCACTACACTGTACTGGAGGGGCTATTCCAGCCTCCAGTATAAAACAAACAGAATAACAGTCCAAAATAAACAAATCTGTGACAGACCTTGTTCCTTCAATGCAGACAGTTTCCAACCTGTCCATCCAGCTCAGCATACCTCTCACACTGAGCTCTCACTTCCCACTTCCTTACCAGGTGAGTATTAATTAATAGGGGAAGAGAGGAGGTTTACCTGTTGGCCAGGCTTAACCCCTTCCAGGGCAGGGAAAGCTGAGTTTTCCAGTCTCTCACTGGTGTACATACAATCGTGTACCCTGTCACAATATATATATATACAGTGTATATATATATATATATATATATATATATATATATATATATATATATATATAATCAGCAGGCACGCCAAACTCCCCACACACACTGACCTACCAGGGCATCTGGTCATCACTTTCTAGTATGCTAGAGGGGGAGAGGCACCAGGATGAGAAGCCAGGAAAAGGTGTAGACCCAGGGAAGTTAAAATTCCCCCTGTGGATAAAGCACATGGATATCCAACCTTTTTGGGAACGATCCGGCAAAAGTACAGCCCACAAAGCACACCCCAAAAGCAGCATTCTCTGGTAGCTAGGGGACACAGAGCCACATGTATAACATTTAGGCAACATTAAGCAATGGTCAGTAGACCATAACTCACATAATGGAAATGGGTGGCACAAGACACCAGTTTAAACCCCCTCCCCATATAATAACAAGCAATAAAGAGAGCATCTCATGCAGTATCTCGCAATATGGGGATGGCAGTGTAGGAGTGTACCTCCTACACTGCCATCCCCATATTGCGAGATACTGCATGAGATGCTCTCTTTACTCTGCAGTATAGATCACAGAATGGCAAAAAGTGCTTAGAAAAAATCTAAGATGAGAAACAGGCCTAGACTAGAGGTGGTAAAGAGTACAAAGAGAGGGGGCCCAGAGGAGAGGAACAATCAGAGACAACATAAGAATCTAACAATACAGGTGGAAACCGTGTGCTCAACAGGTCCAAGTACCCCCCACGTCCACCTTCCTGTCACACATAAGGAAAAGATCACAGAGGAACAGGGAGTATTATTTACTAATGTGTAGTTTAGGGAATCATAAAGCATAAAGCAAGAAGTTAACAAGGAATTGAAAAAGAGCCTCTGAAAGTACAATATAGTAGGAAATATGTAGGGGGCGTACCATCATCCAGATTAGAAGTTAACAAGGAACACAAAAGTGCTATATATAAAGATTGAGTCCAGCTGGGACAGGGACTCCTAAGAAAGATAATAGCCACATGTCAATGTTCATGGTCTCATGGAGTCTGCCGGGTACCTTGCTCCTCGGCTGGGGAGGCAACGATTGTGGGAACTCCAAAGGAGACTAGCTTGGGACTTGAACAGCTGGTGCTTGCAATTAAATCTAAAAACAGATTGTGCAAATGGTTTCACCATTATTCACAACCAAGCTAAAGCAGGTATATACTGTATGTAAAGGATATGCTATATTTATGGCTTTGTGAATGTCATTACTTGCAAGAAATCAAAGAGGTCCGGGAGTTGGGAGGGCGTGTGCAGCCAAAAGGTAATACTGGCTTTCTGGATGACAAAATTTAATGGATACCCCCCAGCGGTAGGTAATTCCATTACCTGTAAGTAGATCCAAGAAAGGCTTAAGTGGACCTTACAGAGAGTGTCCCTAGGGCTGTTCACAGATAGGGGCCACTACCCCTTGATCATATGATCAAGTTTCCTGTTTTCCAAGCTGCCTTGATGGAGGAATAGTGCTTTGAGGTGTTGTACCTGTAGGGCACATTTGCTTTCCAAGTGCGAGAGGCAGTCTTTCAGATTCAATGCATCCCCCTGAACTCAGATCAGAGCATTTATTATAGTGATGTAACAAAAGCCTAAAGGTCGGGTTTTATGGTAAGGAAGGCAAAAAAGGACCTATAGTCCTGGTCCGAACTGGGAAGCTGATGCCGAATGGGAGACTCCAGGGACTGGTCGAACATGGAGCTTGAAGATTCACTACCAGTACTGGTAGCGAATAAGTTCCCAGGACAGTCCACCTGTGTGCTAAGGGAAATACTCTCTAAATGGGGAAGTAAAGGTGCCATATTAGCTTCAGGTAGTTCTTGTTAGGCAAAAAAATCCACAATCAAGGTGTTTCGGATGGTCGGTGCAGGACCCGGAGGCTTCTTGGCACCTTTAGGTATTTTCGAGCATGCTTTTCCTGCAAGGTTAGACTGCAGAGGGATCAGGGACAGATCTCTCATAAAGTGCAACCTCACTCTGCCATCGCTAAGCTACGCTCCTGATCTATTTATTTTAACCAGACTTGAAATAAGGTATATTTTTATATTACATCTCCTAAGAGACTTATGAATATTCATGAACATTTAAAATGTATTTAAATTCTGAAAGGGGCATATTTTAATCCTTGATCCACAGTGATTTTCCTTCTGAACTTAAAGGGGTTGTAAAGGATTTTTTTTCCCCTAAATAGCTTCCTAGTACAGTCCTCCTTCACTTACCTCATCCTTCGATTTTGCTTTTAAATGTCCTTATTTCTTCTGAGAAATCCTCACTTCCTGTTCTTCTGTCTGTAACTACACACGGTAATGCAAGGCTTTCTTCCTGGTGTGGAGAAAGCCTCTTGAGGGGGGAGGGGGCGAGCAGGAGTGTCAGGATGCCCACTAACACAAAGCTCCTTTCTCTATCTGCACGTTGTCCTGACTTGCCTGCTCGCCCCCTCCCCCCTCAAGAGGCTTTCTCCACACCAGGGAAAAAGCCTTGCATTACGGTGTGTAGTTACAGACAGAAGAACAGGAAGTGAGAAGAAATAAAGACATTTAAAAGCAAAATCAAAAGATGAGGTAAGTGAAGGAGGACTGCACTAAGTTAATGGAAGCTATTTAGGGAAAAAAAATTCCTTTGCAACACCTTTAAGTTGAAAGTACCCCCTCCCACTAAAGCCTTTTTCTTTTTGTTAAATCTTTATAAAAATCTCTATTGGGGAGGCCAAATTTCTATTCAAGGTTTGTGAAGGTGGGTAATGTAACTTTTAATAACATTAGATTACAATATGTCTCGTGTAGCAATTGTATATATGTTATATTAATTTGCTATATTTTTTCCCCAAAAGTGGTGTTATCCTTAAGAAATTACATCCATATGAATAAAATAAACATCCTTGTTCTGGTCTTAAAACTTTGTGAAATGAACTAATCAAACTTAGCACCTGACACCTTTGATATGTTTAGTTCTGTGTCCTCTTCCTCTACTGAGCTGAACAGAACTGAGAATATCTTATTTAGATTCAGGTTTACAATCTCCCAGAGTGTAATGGGAGTAAAGTGTTGATTTCCTGCATCTTACTTGCTCAGAATGGACATAGTAAAAATGATTAACTAAACACATGGGCACAAATCCAAATTTCTTCACCTGTTAACTGAGAAAGACACCAGGACAGCATAAAATGTTTTCCATTCTATATGTTTCAATTGTAATATAAAGAAAAGCCTTAGCTCTAAAAGTGTTAGTAGCATGCATATAAAAACAAGAAAAAACAAAAAGAAAGCCACAGTTTGTACTGCTATATGCAGCTGTTTTAGGAAGATTTCACAAAGTACTAAAATGGTCCTTTCGAGAGAAAAGGTTTTGCTCCACTGGTGACATCAGTGCCCTACAAAGGAAATACCATATTAGTAGGATAGAGCCTGATTGGAAATATGTGGCTTCCTTATTAATCCAATATTATCACATATGGTGGGGATCTTTGCTCTGTAATCCTTGAGGGCATTAATTGCAAAACCCTCAAAGGATCCTGCTGGCAGGGAAAGACTTTACACAAGGCAGTAAAGGCCATGTCTTGCGTGTCACAGCCCCTATGGGCAGTACTTTCCACCCAAGATACTTGATTAAAGGACCTCTGCTTGCCATATTTTGTTAATGCTCTAACTAGCAGGGCCCTCTGATTCCTCTTGTGTTGAATTGTATTGAGTCAGTTCACACTGGGGCGACTTGGGATCCGACTTGAAGTCGTCTCAAGCTGTCCAGAAAAGCAATGTAAGTGAATGGGAGCGGTGTTAATACACACTAGACATGTGCATTCGTTTTCGTTAGAATGCATTTTCGTCCGAAAATCGGGCGAAAAAAGTGCAAGAAACGAAAACCGAAAGATCGGACATAAAAAATGCTTTATTTTCGTTTTTGTTGCGGTAAAAATTCGATATAGAGAGATTCGACATCATAGAGAAAAGATTTGACATTATAGAGAAAAGATTAGACACTATAGAAATAATAGATTCGACATTACAGAGAATAGATTTCGATTTATGAGAAAATTGATTCGACATTATAGAGAATAGATTCGTCATTATTACTAGTCATACAACATTAAAATTCTAGGAATATTCGAACGGAAATGTACGATTCGGCGTAAAGATTCGACGTTCCGTCGAATATTCTTTTGACCATTCGACAGAAACCAAAAAGATTTGACGGAACGTCAAATATTCTTTTGACCATTCGACAGAAACCAAGTATTATTGGATTTTCGGAAGAAAGCTATTCCCCAACGAAAAACGAAATGAATCAAAACGATTTTCGGGAGTAACTAAATACATTTATTTTCCAAAAGAGAACGAAAAAATGAAACAAAATATTCCAGTCTGCACATGTCTAATACACACTACTTAAGTCGCTCCGACTTCAGAAAAGGTTCTTGTACGACTTCAATCAGACTTCTAGGCAATTTGCACCAATTGATTTCAATGGAAGTCGCTTCCAAGTCTGATCAATGTCTTAATTGAAGCTACTTTCCAGGAAGATAACATACATTTCTCAGGCAAACCCCTCCCTCCCCCTCCCTCTCCCAGAGCTGATTGTTGTTTTATTGGCCACTGGAATGTCTCCTGTCCTGGAGACGACTTCAAGTCGTGTTGTAAATTCCCCCAGATCGCCCTGTGGTTCATGCTCAAGTCGTGTTGGAGTTGCTTCTAAAAGTCGTGCTGGAAGTCGTGTCGCTCTAGTGTGAACCGACTCTAACTGTACTTTTTCCCTCCTATTTTGTAAAGTGTTGAACAAAATGTTAGCACCATTTACATCCTGTATAATAATAATAAAAAAAAATAATGGCTCAAACAGTCTATATTTCTGTCTGTTGCTGTTGGAGATTTTACCTTACTTTATTCTTGAGGACATTGTTTTCACCAGAACAGAAAGTGCAGTAAAATCCTCTTGGAGGATGGAGCTCTAGATAGCTCTAGATAGTAGTAAGGACCTGGCAAGGGTTATAATATCTTACTCTATGCTTTTCCTGAAGTTATACCCCAAAATGTAACTTTACTTTTGCTGAGATACAAAGAACAAAAACAAAATGATCTGTTCAATTCCATACAAGCACTGTGGTTTATTGATTTGCACTTTGGCCTTGCAAAACTGCAGTCCTGGGTTAATTTTATATTGCTGACACTATTTACATGACGTTTATATGTTTGCCAATTCATTTTAACCACTTAAGGACCTGCTCATGTACATATACGTCCTTTTTTTTAAAGATGGATATCTCGGTAACGGTAGCAGCTGCTGCCACAACCGAGGTATCCATCTTTAGCATGAGCAGTCCTTTAAATGATAATGGTGGTCTCTGTGGCGGATGCGCCGTGAGATCGCCGTAATCGGCGGCGGGAGAGAGCTCCCCCTCCCGCCGCTCTCCTGCTCCCTCCGCCGCTTACCGGAGCCGACGGTAGCGGCGGAGGCGATCGGTCCTTCTGCTGGCTGTGTGGGGATGCGAGTGAGGGCAAGATGGCCCCCACCCGTCCCCATAGCACTGCAGGGCGGAAGTGACGTCAAAACGTCAGTCCCGCCCATGCGTCTTAAAGAAACATTATTTTATTTTTTTAAATGACAACATTTCCTTTTTTTTTTCTTTTTTCCATTTAAGTCTAAATATGAGATCTGAGGTCATTTTGACCCCAGATCTCATATTTAAGAGGACATGTCATGCTTTTTCTATTACAAGGGATGTTTACATTCCTTGTAATAGGAATAAAAGTGATCAAATTATAATTTTTTCAGTGTAAAAAATAATATAATAAATAAAAATAAATAAGAAAATAAAAACATTTTTTTTAAAGCGTCCCGTCCCGAGGAGCTTGCGCGCAGAAGCGAACGCATACGTGAGTGGCGCATACATATGAAAACAGTGTTCAAACTACACAAGTGAGGTATCACTGCGATCGTTAGATCAAGAGCAATAATTCTAGCCCTAGACCTCCTCTGTAGCTCAAAAGATGCAACCTATAGAATTTTTTAAATGTCGCCTATTGAGATTTTTTTTTTTAATAGAAAAGTTTTTATTTGTCCCCAAGAGGAGAAGTAAAAAGAAAACTAATGACAAACAATAAACAATAAAAAACAAAGGAGAGAGAACACATTGCAGCCATACATTACAGAATAAACAAAGGCATATACATAATTACATATAAATCAGTTGGAAACCTGGTAAGACACTTAGCGACACCAAAGATTTACATCATTACGCCATAGACATGGACGCAGAGAGGAACAAGATGTACCGCGAGGAGCGAGATCTAAAGATCCAGTGGGAACAATAGAGAGGAGAAGGGAAAGGGATGGGGGAAGAAGAAAGAGCCTATCGAGATTTTTAAGGGTAAAAGTTTGACGCCATGCCACAAACAGGCGCAATTTTTAAGCGTGACATGTTGAGTATCATTTTACTCGTCGTAACATTATCTTTCACAATATAAAAAAAAATTGGGCCAAATTTATTGTTGTCTTATTTTTTAATTCGAAAAAGTTTTTCCAAAAAAAGTGCGCATGTAAGACCGCTATGCAAATACGGTGTGACAAAAAGTATTGCAATGACCGCCATTTTATTCTCTAGGGTGTTAGAAAATATATATATATAATGTTTGGGGGTTTTAAGTCTTGCAAACTCCAAATCTGAAAAGGTCCTTAAGTGGTTAAAAAGGATGCTGTTATGTTGACCAATTTCACCGTAGTTACAAACATTTCTTGGAATGGCCATAGACACATCTTTTTTTTTTTTTTGTTTCTGTAAATATTTAGGCCCCTTTCACACTGACACATTTTTCAGGCGGTTTAGCGCTAAAAATAGCGCAAAAATACGGCCTGAAATAACCCTGCCCTGCAGTTTTTAGTCTGAAAGTCTGAAGGCTTTCAGACTGAAGTGGTGCGCTAGCAGGACCGCACCAAAAGTCCTGCTAGCCGCATCTTTGGAGCTGTAAAGGAGCAGTGTGTTTACCAATCCTCCACCACTCCTTCCCATTGAAAGCAATGGGAAAATGCAGTAATACCGCCAGCAATGCGCCTCTGCAGGGGCACATTACCGGCAGTATTAACCCTTTTTTGGCCGCTAGCAGGGGTTAAAACTGCACTGCTAGCGGGCGAGTATCGCTGCTCATGAGAGCGTACAATCTAAAGGTATGAAAATTATTTTGGGGGGGGGAATGTTATCATTACAAATGTCTGTTTCACAAATATGGCAGATACAGTCTAAAAGCTACTTCTAAAAATCTAATCAAACTGATGGGTTAAATAGATATCTGCTACTGCGCAAAATGCAAATGATTTTATGAATCACACAAAGCAGTGACTGTAATGTTCCATCCTTCCTTTTAAACCCAATTCTTCTTTAATTAAAATAATGTTATTTGCAAATTCTTGAAAGATAGTATCCCTCTATGGCCAGCATTAAACTTCTGAAAAACTCAGTTGTGTTGGATTATATGTTGACATATATTTATTGCAGCACTTCCAACTTAAATTCATATAGAATGTGCGTATCTATTTGTTAACAGTTTGGCTTAGAAAGAACAAAGTGAAATATAAGCTGTGTCCACAGGAAAAGAAAGGTGTCAGACTGGACACATATCCAAAGCTCATAGATCATTCTGCATGACTGGTTCCCAGTATTTGTGGCCATTGCAACACTTCAGATGGTGATATCAACACCCCAAAAAGGAAGGCCTTGTAAAAAGCTCAAGCATTTCCAGTATTTCCACCCCTGTATTTTTAAAACAGAAGGTATGTTTGTCTTATCACTTCCATCATATATTAAACAAATTCCTAAGCATAATTCATGAGCAATGCCAATCAAATTATGATTTTGTGTTGTGAACTGGGCATCCAAATCTCCTATTTTATACAGAATGCATTATTACCCTGTTAATGGAAGTATAATAATAACAGATCTGATGGCAGGATTAACAAGTAAAAAACAATATTACTGGGGATACTCATAAAAATAAAAATTGATGTGTTCATGCTAATGACAAATTGCAGTTTGCCAATCAATTATAGAAGAACATTGCTGACTATGTTGGATTTTCTTTATTTTATTTAGAGCATTTTCTCAGGCAGTATTGCCTCTATAACCAAAGGTACACCGGACACTTTCAAAATGTATATTTGCATTTTAATTAAAAAGATCTACAGGGCAAAGCAGAAGTGTCTCTGCAAGGCCCCCTTCCAAACCACTTATGCTTGCCTTAGCAGTGCTCCCTTGACACTACCTCTTCCTCCTGCATTGCTGGTGACAACACTAGTTCTCCATCTCTTCACAGGTATGTTCAGCTGCGTGCTATCCACCCAGAATTGAAAACCTGATGTTTTTTTTTCTCTAGTCTAAATTACTAATGGTATGTTCAGCTGAGTGCCATCCTGCCAAAAACTGAAACATTGCTGTCTGCTTTGCCTATGTCTATTTGATAATACTGACATGTTATTTTTGCTTAACCCCATGTAGGCCTGTCCACATTACAATGTATTATTAACCCCCCTAACTTACTCAAAATTATGGTCCATTAATTTTATTGCCCTCTTGCTGATCTGTTTCTGAAGTAAGAATTTTGCCCTGTTGACCAGCAAACCTTTATTACCTCCTGATTAGATAATTGAAATGCACCCACCCCCTATCTCATCAGTATAAATGTATGCATCTCTTTGGGGGAAGCCATAGCAGGGGGCTCATTGCATCTGGGGCTCTTTCTCCAAGTGGGGCTTTTCTATAAGTGGACGCATTTCTGACTCTGCACTTCAGCGCTTGCACAAAGCGGAGAAAGCTAGTATGCCTTGCTCTTTATAATATAGGTATACTTCTATTCAGGGGCGTAACTAGAAATCACAGGGCCCCATAGCAAAAAGTTGTATGCCCCCCACAGCCACCCTAGTGTCAATGCAGCGTGACCTGTGCCCCATACAGCGTGACCTGTGCCCCCTACAGCGTGACCTGTGCCCCATGCAGCGTGACCTGTGCCCAATGCAGCGTGACCTGTGCCAAATGCAGCATGACCTGTGCCTAACACAGCATGACCTGTACCCCATACAGTGTGACCTGTGCCCAATGCAGCATGACCAGTGCCCATTGCCCAACACAGCATTGCCTGTGCACAATACAGCCTGGCCTGCCTGTGCCCAATACAGCCTGGCCTGCCTGTGCCCCATACAGTGTGACCTGTGCCCAATACAGCCTGGCCTGCCTGTGCCCCATACAGTGTGACCTGTGCCCAATACAGAATTGCCTGTGCCCAATACATCCTGGCCTGCCTGTGCCCAATACAGCCTCACCTGTGCAGAGGAAGAGGCAAGCCGGCCGGATCAGCAGAGAGCGGGATTGTCTGCTGTAATAGCTTTCATTTGAATTTCCCATCTTCCCGGGGCTCATCGTCACATAGCCCGACCTCTTGGCCCGACGACTTTGATGACATCACATGTTCCACATTGGACCGGTGTTCTGTCTATCAAAGGTGCCGGGCCAAGAGGTGGAGCTATGTGAAGTGAGCACCGGGAAAACTGGAAGTTCTAATGAAAGCTATTACAGCGGGCAATTCTGCTCTCTGCTAATACGGACAGCTCACCTCTTCCTCTCCTCTCTCTTCCCCTGGCTGGGAGACCATGCCGGCGGTGCTCTCATCCTCACCGGGCCCAGTGGCGTCACTAGGGTTGGTGTCACCTGGTGCGGTAATACTTGGTGACACCCCCACCCCCTGGCACTAAACAGGCTAGTGCGTTGGTGCGGCTCTCCCCCTTAACCTACCACAATGGATGGAGCTGGAATGGAATTGGGTGGATGGATGGAGCACGAGATTAGATTGGGGTGGTGGATAGAGCTGGAATGGGATCGGGGGATAGATGGAGCAGGGATGGGATTGGGGGGGATGGATGGAGCGGGATAGGATCAGGGGGGATGGACGGCGCAGGCATAGGCGCAGGGATAGGATCAGGGGGGATGGATGGCGCAGGCATAAGATCAGGGAGGATGGATGTAGCGGGATAGGATCAGGGGGATAGATGGCGCAGGGATAGGATCAGGGGGGATGGATGGCGCAGGGATAGGATCAGGGGAGATGGATGGCGCAGGGATAGGATCAGGGAGGATGGATTGAGGCGGGATGGAATCAGGATGGATCGGGGGATGGATGAGCGGATATATGATCGGGGGGATGGATGGAGCTGGATGAGATTGGGGGGTGGATGAAGCCGGGATGGGAACTTTGATTTGGGGGGGTTAAAGGATATGTGCTAGGGGGTGCTTTGGGAGGGGAGAGGAATTGCGCTGGGGGAGGGGTCAAGCTTCATATCTGCACCCCCTAGCGCCTATTCTTTAACCCCCCTAAAATAACTCTGAGTCCTGGCAGCTGGTTACCTGCAAATGCCCCCCCCCAACTGCTATGTCCCCCTCCTATACCCCTCCTGTAGCATATCTCAGATTTAGAGAAGGCGCTGACTGTAGCATGGTGTCATGGTTCCTGTGTAAACAGTAAGAACAGTCTCAGAGTTGTGGCCACGCTGTGTGTCAGTTTCTGCCTCGCTCCCTCCTCCCCCACTCTCCCCACACATCGCAAGGAGCAGAAGAGATCCCAGAACTGAAGGTTAGGTGGGAGCCGCGGCGCACCTCCCAATGCAGAGCCAGTCTGCGCCGGGTATCGCCATGTGTGTGGGGACGGTCGGACCCCGGGCACCAAGTCAGTCTCTGCCTCACTCCCTCCTCCCCCACTCTCTCCGCACATGGCATGGAGTGAAGGAGGGAGCCGTGGCGCCAGTCTGAGCCGGGTGTCACCCTATAGCAACGCCTGTGACCGGGCCCCCCTTATCCTCTCTCGGCTGCGGGCCCCATAGCGCCTGCATGGGTCGCTATGGCGGTAGTTCCGCCACTGCTTCTATTCTAATTTTTATTTTATTATTTGCTTTTAGTTTGCCTTTCTAAAATGCACTGTCTACCACTCCTTCTGATAGCTGTGTCTTCTATCCTTAAACTGTCTTCCCTTCACCCCTCTTCTCCACCCCACACCCTATATATATCACCCTCACTTCTGTCCTCTTCCTATTACTGCACTCACCAACTCATGCTAATTCTAAAGTCAAACACCCAATACTCCAAATCACTGGGGAATGCCCCTTCATATAAATCACACTCCCACATTACCTCCCTCACCCTTCTGCTTCTCCTATCCTCTGGAGATGTATCCCCAAACCCTGGCCCTCCTTCACCTAACTGTGCTCAACGCACCCATTACTCGACACCCTCTGGCAGTAGCCGCAATGCACACAATCTAGTTCCCATTTCTCTTCTTCCCAAGACCAGACTCCCTTTCTTTCGCAGCCTTTGGATTGCCCCCTCGGTCTGTAACAAACTCACCTCCCTCCACAATCTCTATATCGCAAATTCATTTAATCTACTTGCCATTACCGAAACCTGGCTTCACGAATCCGACACTGCGTCTTCTGCTGCTCTATCCCACGGTGGTCTTCTTTGGACTCACTCCCCCAGACCCAGTGGACGCAAAGGAGGGGGTGTTGGAATCCTATTAGCCCCACATAGCACCTTTCAGGTACTTCACCCACCTCCCTCTCTGTCACTCTCCTCATTTGAGGCACACTGCATTCGTCTCTTCTCCCCAGTTTCTCTAAGGATAGCTGTGATCTACCGCCCCCCCGGTCCAGTATCCTCCTTTCTTGATGACTTTTCTGCCTGGCTACCCTACTTTCTCTCTTCTGAAATCCCCACAATCATTCTTGGTGACTTCAACATCCCTACTAATGCTAACACTCCTGCAACTTCCAAACTTTTCAGTCTAACCTCCTCCTTTGACCTAAAGCAATGGATACACGCTCCTACTCAGGGATCCTCTAAAAGCTAATAGAGAGGGAGATAGACGGATAGATTGGGGTAAGGAGTTCCATAGGCTTGGAGAGGCTCTGGAAAAGTCCTAGAGACAAGCATGGGAGCAGGTGATGAGAGAGCTAGAGAGTAGGAGATCTTGAGAAGAACGAAGAGAACGATTAGGTTGGTATTTAGAGACTAGATCATTGATGTAGCTGGGGGCAGAGTTGTGGATTGCTTTGTAGGTAATTGTTAGTAGTTTGGCTAGCGGCCAGCCTAAAATATGAAATTAAGATTAGACAGCGTAATAGATTTACGCATGTCTGATCTAAGGAAAATCTATGCTTATCTGATTTTATGAATCAGTGGCATAGATTGCGCTTAAAACGTAGAGATAAGACGGCTTATCTGGAAATAAGCCGGCTTATCTCTTACCTGAATCTACCCCTATGACTATATAAAGTACTTATTTAGCAATTGGAGTTCCCCAGCCAATACCAGTCTGTTGGCTATTTCTCTGCTGCTGTGTGGGCCAAGAATAAGTAGGGAAAAGTTGAGAATAAAGCACTTGCCTAAAAAAAGTTGCGGCGGCCTAGTTTAAAAGGCAGACGCTAGGCATTTCTACGTGAATCTACCCCATAATATATTAGTTTATCCCCTAATGTGAGCTTTGTGATTGGCTTGGGAGAAATAATCGGCTTACCACATACATGCCAGACACTCATGAACAAGTCTAGCAGGAACTTTTCATAGCACACTGGACAATTCCTCTGCTTCTCACAAAAAAAAAAAAAAAAATCACAGACCATCCAATATGGATGCTTCTGAATTTTTTGTACTGAATAAAAATTTCAGGTGATTAATAAAAAAAATGTAGAAAAGTCCAAAAGCAGTGGGTTTCGTATCATGTATAGCAGTGGTTCTCAACCTCAGTCCTCAAGTACCCTTAACAGGGAATGTTTTAGGAAGTTCTCTTAGATAAAAAAAGCCATCCAAAATACCAAGCTATTGACTATGATTTAAAACACCTGTGCAAGATAAATGAAAACCAGCAAACATGGCCTGTTGGGGTTATTTTAGGACTAAGGTTGAGAACCACTGATGTACAGTATATGAAGTTGGCCATGTTGGAGGGCCTGACATCAGTAAGAAAAAGTTAAGGGGTCTTCAAAGTCAGATCCCAGCATAGCCAACATAGGTAGTGACCTAATTCTACAGAACTGCCAGGATTATGTCCACAATTACCTGTACATCATCTTGCTGTCAGTAACAAATTCCTGAGCATAGAAAAGGTTCCAGACTGCTGTCATGACTGCAAGTGTAATCTAGCTAGATCCTCATTGTCATCATACTTGGTATACAGATGTGTACACATGTCACAGAAATTTCTAATTTTCACAGAAGTTTTATTGTAAGTTAAAGTACCGTAATTTACAAAACAAGAAAACAAATATTGAACTTATTATTTCAATTGTTCAATTCCGCAAACACATGGCAACAAATATATGGAAGACACTCGTAGGAAAAGTACAGTTCACGTGCTAACAGTGCGAGTATAGAGGTCAACCATAAAACAGTCTAGTCAGGTGTACATGTACTTGTGTCAATCATGTATTGAGTCATATCTATTTTCACACCAGGTAAGCCAGTGATGCCAATTCGTCAACATTGAAAGTAAGCTCCCCTTTAAGAGCCCTCCAATGGTTGCAGAGCAGCATACTGACTTACAAGGAACTACTATCTAAACAGCCAGGGCCCTTTTCCTATGCATGTATCCAACTGTAGCACTTTCATACCACACACTCAGAGGTACACTACATGATTCCTTTCCTCCAATCAGCTGTCTTGGCTGTATGCCCAGACTTCACTGCAGTGGTAACCAGGAAGAGAAAATCTTCTAACACGATGTGTACTTTCTAAACAATATATGAAGTTGAAGACAGAAGATATACATGTAAAACTTATGTAGGGAGGTTTGTTTAATCTTTGTGCATCATCTGAGGCTGTTCACTTCACTGGGCATATGTGAGTGTTTACATCCACTTTAACTGGAAAAAGGAGATTGGCAATACGCTATTCAGTCATATTATCGCCATTCCCATTGCACCAAATCATTGGGAACTCATGCTGAAAATAATACATAGTCTCACTGGCATTAAGTAGCTCATATCTCACATTTTCCCAACAGAATCTGGTACCTGTTGTTGTGAAGCAAGAGGTAGCATATTACACATTCTATGGGACTGAAAGAACATACGTAGCTTATGGAAAGCTGTTTTTAACCTCATCTCTTTAGTAACTGGGCCTACTCCCCCCCTTGCACTACTTAACCTCGCTATCGATAGAATTTAGAAGTCTGATAACACATATACTTATTGCTGCACGCCTAACTATAACAGTGAAATTGAAATCCACTATGTCACCTAATGTCACTAAAGTGGTTTCCAAAGGTTAAGACATAATACTCTTATAAAAAACACTTTGCAGTCTTCTCTAGCAATTTAGGTACTTTCATACCACAGTGGGCACGTGGACTTCATGTTTTCTAGATGAAGACTAATCTTAATTATGATAATCTCTACAAGTAGGTGGATAAAAGAGCATTCCCATGTTATGGAAAATGTTTCTGTTTAAGTTCAGGTATACAGTATGTTCAATACTCTCTGTTACTCTTAGACAATTAGTATATTGTTTAGACTACACAGGTTGTGCATGGCATCCACATAAGTGTAATAGGATGTGCATGCTCTTCCAACAAAACATATCCACTTGGGTACTACACGCTGATTGCTTCTGTAATCTATTGTTTATTATAATGCTATTGTAATTTTTCATGGTCTAAACTCTTCCCCTGCTAGACACCAACATGCGTTCATACATACAATGAGTGTGCACTATGGTGAGCAATATCACAATATCAACATATAGGGTAGTTGCAGTCTATTTATTCTTTGTACTAACAGTACATTTTTCAGAGCAAGCATTCAGGGAGCAGTACTGATACACAAAAGTTTAGTGAAATGTTAATAAAAATAGAGTAGATTAGGGGACTATGGAATTGTAGGGAGCAAACACAAAAAATGTGAATCAGGATATATTATAGTTGTAATAATGAGAAGAGGAAATACATTGGGGGTTATTTACGAAAGGCAACTCCACTTTGCACTACAAGTGCACTTGGAAGTGCAGTCACTGTAGATCCATTGGGGACATGTAAGGAAATAAAAAAAACAGCATTTTAGCTTCCACATGATTGGATGATAAAATCAGCAGAGCGTCCCCTCATTTCAGATCTTCCCTCAGATCTACAGCGTGTAGTGCAAAGTGGATTTGCCTTTCGAAATTACCCCCATTGAGTTCTTCTCCCAAAAATCATGCTGAATCACCTGCTTGGAGCAAATCAAAATTAAAGTAAAACTGAACCCCAACGATTTAACGGTTTCAAAAACAGTTACATAACCTTTAATACAGATGAGGAAAAAACATGAAACTGCACTGTCCCAAAAAAAAGTTTGGCTTTAGTTTCACTTTAATGAAGGTTATGGGGTGACTAGGTTTCATAGAAGGAGAACAACATCAGGGGAAATAAAAAAAGAACTAACAGTTATCCAGTGTTATAACCCTTTAAAATAGCCTGCGCCAGACTAAAAAAAACCCTACCACTCATTTTGGTAACTTTACTGACATGTGCAGCAGATTCAGGTAGTTCTTAGCTTCTGTTGCCCAAAATTTAAAAAAAGAATTCCCTCCAGTTCATAGTATAACTAAACTGGAGGTGATAAAGACCTACTATTACTTGATGTACAGAGAAAAAAAAGAGTGCCTGTCCTTGTACTCAGTGTAGCAGAGTGGTATATTTGCTGCCACTACCCTCTTCCTGTTACTGATTGTAAATGACTCTGTCAGCTTTACAGCTGACAGCCTACCACCCAACAATCTTTGACGTGGCAGTGGGTGAAGCCTGATGGAAAATAAGAGACACTAGTTCCCCATCAAGTTCACACTCACCCTGAAATTGACAGCAGGCAGTGGGAAATGCTATAGCCAAGAGCAGGCACTGCTGTCAATCACAAGGGGAGTGGACCTGTTGGGGAACTAGTGTCTGTGAATCCTCATCAAACTGCACCCTGCAGGTACAAAACTTTCTGCCACTGCGCTGCCTAACAGGTGCAGTGGTGGGGAAGAAGCACAGTTGGACTGAGGGTGGAATGTCTGTATGAACACTCAAACCATAGTGCGCCATCCAACCTTGATGCATGCCCCAGATTCATGTACCTGTCTACAAGTTCATGAATCTGTCAGCGGCACCAACCTTTGTTATGTGAAGGAAAGTCAGAAATTCCAAAGAGTGTCTTAGACCAGTGTTTTTCAACTCCAGTCCTCAAGGCACACCAACAGGTCATGTTTTCAGGCTTTCCATTATTTTGCACAGGTGATTTGATCAGTTTCACTGCCTTAGTAATCACCATAGCCATTTCATCTGAGGGAAATCCTAAAAACTTGACCTGTTGGTGTGCCTTGAGGACTGGAGTTGAAAAACACTGTCTTAGACACTCTTTATGAGTTCCCCTGTATGTGTCTTAGGCCGTGTACACACAATCAGACCGGTCCGATGAAACTGGTCTGAGCCCAGGTTCACACTGGGTACGATTTGGTTCAATTTGAGATGCGATTTCACATGTGAAATCGCATCTCAAATCGGCGGCATTTGCCGGCAATTGTCGGCAATGACACCGTCCTACTTCAAAAAGTAGTTCCTGTACTACTTTTTGCGATTTGGGGCCGTGATTTACATTAACATCTGTGCAGAAACCTGCACAGATGTCTCCTAAATTGCGGCCGAAATCGGTACTGTCAGCGGGAGTGAAATCGTGCGAGTTCAGCTGAACTCGCACGGCTTCACTCCCGCAGCCCAGTGTGAACCAGGGCTGAAGACCAGTTTCATCGGACCAAATTGATCGTGTGTACGGCCCATCGGACCGTTTTCCGTCGGACCAAAGTTTTAAAACTTGCTTTAAAATCTGTCCGACGGACACCTGTCCATTGGACCAAAACGATGGTTAGTACACAAAAGCATAGGACCAAAAACCCGTGCATGCTCAGGATCAAGTCGACGCATGCTTGGAAGCATTGAATTTTTTCAGCATGTCGTTGTGTTCTACGTCACCGCGTTCTGGCCCGATCGGATTTTGGACTGATGGTGTGTACGCACATCAGACCATCTTACCACTTTAGCGTGGTCCAATGAAAACGGACCGGTCTGATCATGTGTACGTGGCCATATCTAGGGGACCAAAATGATCATGAACCCCCCTAAGCATCAGTTGCTTAATATAGATGTGTTTATTTCTGTTCTGGTAATATAGATATACCAATGAAAGCAGAATTTATGCAAAACAATATATGATCTTTGCACCATGTAGGCAGTTTGCATCCCTGTATGGCTAATTTGGTGTGTTTTTATTCAGATATTTAAATTAATTATGTATCAAATATAATTTATTAAATATATTGGCATGAACAACATTTTCAGGAAAGCTTAAATAAATAGAAGTATCGCAGCTGTATTCTACGTCACAGAATCGACTCCCTAAAATATGAAACATGTTTGATAAACACGTAAAAATAACAATTTAACATGGCCATCTATCTAGATTGCAACTTATAAGTTTCAGTAATATGGTGAGGCTTAGATATTTGTTTAGGAACAATTCTAATCTTTGTGATGCCAGAACCAAAGTCCAACATGCAACATTTCTATTTTAGTCTGATCATTTTTGGACTTATTTCACACATGACCTTTATTCTTACATGAATTACAACCACCAAACTAGTGATTTTTTTAAAGCATAGGTGGCAGGGGCACATGCATCCATACAACATTTAGTTATGTAGAATTCCTGAAAAAAAATTACGTTGGTAATTAGCATTATAGTAATAATTGCAACTTACAATATGTTATTCATGAGATGGAGCCATAAAACATTTCCCCTAAAATATTCCATTGCAAAACTGTGTAAGGCCTCTTACACACAGATCAGTTTTTCTTCAGGTTTTTCTTTTCAGTTTACCAAAACTATGTAGTACAAGGGCCTGCCTGATTGCATACAAATTGAGACTCTTGAGGTTTGACCTCATATTAGATGGATTTGGTAAACTGAAAAGAAAAACCTGAAGAAAAACTGATCTGTGTGTAAGAGGCCTAAGGAAGTGCAGTCATTATCAAGCTCATAACAACTGAGGCCTCAATTGATTTAAATTCTTATATCATATTTAAACACTCAAAATCAAAATTTAACTGATTGCAGATTATTAGTCCTTAGGCTGCGTACACATGATCGGTCAAAACGATGAAAACGGACTGAAGTTCAGTTTCATCGGTCCAAACCGATCGTGTGTGGGCCCCATCGGTCAGTTGTCCTTCAGTCCAAAAACAGAGAACTTGCTTTAAAATTGAACCAATGGGTCAAAACTGATCGTTAGTATGCAAAGGCATCGGTCAAAAGGTCGCGCATGCTCAGAGTCACGTCGATGCATGCTTGGAAGCATTGAACTTTGTTTTTTTTCAGCATGTGTTTTATGTCACCGCGTTCTGACACGTTTTTTTTTACCGATGGTGTGTAGGCACATCAGACCGTCAGTCGGCTTCGTCGGTTAACCGATGAAAACGGTCCTTCGGACCATTCTCGTCGGATGGACTGATCGTGTGTATGCGGCCTTATGTGGTGACTGCATTTGTTTTCTTTCTTCGTGTTTTCTGGGGGGTTTGTTTTTATCTGGTAATACTGTGAATAAAACATGTCCTGTTCCTTCATGTCTACACAAATTTCTATTAATGAAAGGAGCCATGGTTGACATATGCTGGATTTTAAGCATGTTTACCTTTGTTCATCTTCATTATATTATGGATTGATAAGACTAAAAGTTTACAAAAGAGAGATAACATTGTTTACACTGTCATTCCAGCTTAGAGATAATGAAAAGGACACTACATTTTGGGCTAAATCAACAAGTATTTTCTGTACTTGGTAAAAATGTTAAATTGGGGAAACTAATGTAACCACCACATATAAAGCCTGGTAAGCTGCAATATGTTTTTTTTTTTTTACTGAGTTTAGATACACTTTAACACCAGTCTGACATGTTTAGTTACAACATAATCATAATTTGTTGATGGAGATTTTATTTAATAACTGGTGAGTTTGAACATACCCAGAAGAAGTTAAAGTGGTTGTAAAGGCAGAAGTTTTTTTTTTTATCTTAATGCATTCTATGCATTAAGATAAAAAAAGCCTTTAGTGTGCAGCAGCCCCCCTTAGCCCCCCTAATACTTAACTGAGTCCCATCTCAATCCAGCAAAGTTGCATGAGAAACTCGTCTGTCTCCCTCCTCGTTGTCTCAGACAGCAGCGAAGCACCATTGGCTCCCGCTGCTGTCAAAGTCAGTGAGCCAATGAGGAGAGAGAGGGGGCAGGGCCAGGCTGCAGCTTTGTGTCTAAATGGGCACGGGGAGCTGCGGCTCAGCTCAGGTGCCCTTATAGGAAGCTGCTTGCTGTGGGGGCACTCAACAGGAGGGAGGGGCCAGGAGAGCCAAAGATGGACCCGAGAAGAGGAGGATCTGGGCTGCTCTGTGCAAAACCACTACACAGAGCAGGTAAATATAACATGTTTGTTATTTTTGCAAAAAAAAATGACTTTAGTATCACTTTAAGGCCTAAGTCCATGTTTCACTGAACTTTAAATAGTTTGTTTGGACCAAGCTGGTCCAAACAAACTATATCTTTCATTAACTCCCAGAACAAATGGTGCTGCTCAGCCATTCACAGACAGCTTTGTATTTTATGAATGATTACAAAGCTTCCCCTGACTTACTGAGGTGGAGATCATAACATTATCTGCCCACCTCTATGTCTCAACCAATCAGAGGAAACCTTGTATTAATTCAGGAAAAAAAGGCTTCCTGTGAATGGCTGAGCAGTGATCAGCCTGGCTTTATGTTCTTCTGGGGTTGGGACTGGAAGTTTTCCTGCACTGCTGTCAGAACATAGCGCTATATACTCTATGTAGCTTATGCTACATACAGTTCATACAGTGCTGAGACCTGCAGAATGTGTTAGAAAAACTAACTACCATGGTCCAAACAAACTATTTAAAGTTCACTAGAACCTGGAATTAGGCTTTAAATATTTACTATGTGTTTAAACCCCCCCCCCCCCAAAAAAAAAAAAATAATAATAATAATCTGCTGCAGATGTAGTGGCTACGTTTGTTTTAACTGGTAATGCCATTGCCATGCATAACACATTTACTTTTCTTTGGTGCCTACATAATTCTCAATGAGATCTATAGACGGAGCCAAGGTTGTGACACAGGCTGGATTTCAAATCTGTCTACATTTGTTCTTCTTCACTACATGATGGAGTGATTGGACAAAAGTTTACAGGTTACCTTGTTTATGCTGTTATTTTGGCTCACAGGAAATAAGGACACTGCATTTCTGGAAAAATCAACATGTATTTTCTGTACTTGATAAAATATTGTTAGCCTGAAAAACTTGGAAACTAATGCAACCACCAGATCTAAAAACTGTTAATCTGCAATATGGTAAAGTTTTGTTCTTGGATTTAGCCTGTCTGCACTAAGTGAGAGGGCTGAATATAGTCCAGAAAAATATTACTTTGACATGCTTAGTTTATTTTTTATTTATTTTTTATTATTGAAGCTTAGACCAAAACATTACATCAATTGCATTACAATTTACATTGGAATACATAAGCAGTCGACAAGCGGTACCATAATGAATATGTTTCAATCAAAAAGCACACATATCCTACTTCTGTTGATGTCACACAACCTGTATAGTCTAAACTGCAAATAAACATTTTTCATTCTATATAACAATACATGAATGAATGAATAAAAGAAATAAAAAACGAGAAAAAAAAATGAATTTAAAAACATATGTGTACCAAGGTTTGTGAATCTTTGTTACAGTCATCAATACATGAGTATAGTAGATAACTCAATACAAATTAATAATCTACTGGGTTTTGTAAGACCCAGGGCGCCCATTATGCCGTGAACAAGCCCATGGTATTATAGTGTGATGCAAAGTATTTCTCATATTGGTATTGGGATGTAACTCTGTGAATGACCTCAGTAATGTTTGGTGTCTAATTAGATTTCCATTTAGCAGTGAAAGTAAGACATGCAGCTATCAATATATATATGTTATCAGACATGCTTAGTTTCAACAAAATTAATACTCATTGATGGGGAGTTTATGTACAATACAATTCAATACAGGGAAAATTAGACGGCCCTGCTCATTCAGAATGAAAGCTATAATTCCTCCTGTATTGAATTGTATTGTAACTGTACTGTCTGCCCTCATGTTGTAAAGACCTTTACAAATGGTCAGTGCTATGTAAATACTGTATAATAATAATACTTTAAGTATTGTGCAAAAATGAGGAGATTGTACGTTCCCAGAAGAAGTTAAGGGTTAATATTTGTAAAATTGGAGGAGTCTATACAAATTCAATCTTGCATTGAAATATTTTTTGTTAGGAAGACCATACAAATTATATAAATAAATATATATATATATCTATATATGTATATATGTGTGTATGTATATATATATATATATATATATATATATATATATATATATATATATATATATACATATATATACATATCTATATATATATATCTATATATATATATATCTATATATAAATATGTATAGATATCTATATCTATATCTATATATATATATATATATATATATATAGTTATAGATATAGATATAGATATGTATTGTAATTTTGAGAAGTGATTTTTAATTTATAAAAGATGTCTTTGCATTAGTTTTGGTAAATGTAGAATGTTCTGTCAAGAAACATTTGGCTTGAGCTTCACCCTTGAGAATGAGATCGCTTGAAAGTTGGCTCATTTACCAACATGTGACATCATAAAACATGTATAGTTATCTTGTCTTTGTTCAGACCACTTCCATTGTCTGCAGCAAATTCCACTTATTTAAAGATGTCTAGTAAGCATCAGGAGTATGTGTCAATCACAATAGTATAGGAATAAATGGAATTCCCTTTAACCATGATGCTTTGTGTCCAGTGGAACTACAACATTTGGCAGCTTCCTGCTATTAGGACAATATTCCAGTTAAACTAATTTCAAGAGATTGAAATGCATTGAGCTGTTCAAAGCCTTTTAATAAATTACACCAGGAAGTCAGACATTTGAATGGGAAAACACAGGATCTTATCAGTGCCACTGACTTTATTGTTTTGCCAGGATGTCTTTCTTTGTCATAAAACAATAACTAGCGTTGAGTGGTGTTCACCCTACAGACACACACTAATTGTATCTTTTAATCTGGGTCAAACTGCTCCGGTTTATTACAGTCTCAACCAAAAGAACAACAACAGCAAAAAAAGACAAAGAAAAAAAAGTGGGGAAAACATTTGCTAATAATTTAGCTGCAGGATTGCAGAGATAAACGCTAATGACTGAACACAATTACTCCTCTGAAATGTGAAACCTATTTATCTTTTTAACCCTGTTTCAGATGGGAAGTGGGAAATAATTATTTATTTTCCCAGGACAAACAATCTTGTTAGTATGCAACAGTGAAATGATATAGGAGCAGACATCCTTTGTTTTATTTGCTATTAATTTAGCAATGCACATGAGCAATTTACAAATGAATTTGAATTGCAAGGTAAGGAAGAGCTAAGGTGGTCACTCCCTACTCTGTTCTGACTGATCGAAAAATCTTTAGTGATTATCTATTAGGCCTCGTTCACACGACCGAGAAACTCAACAGAATCCATCAAGAAACTTGGTGGGATGCTTTTCATCGAGAAAACTGTCGTGGAACTCGACGAGGAAAAAAGAGAGCAAGTTCTCTTTTTCCTCGACGGGAGTCTCAATTTCCTCGTTGTGTTCCTCGTCAGGCTGGTTTTCGATGAGAAACACGTTGGTGTGTATGCTTAGAAACCCACGCATCTTCGGTAAGAGTAGCGTTTGTAATGGAAATAGCACATTTGTCACGCTGTAACAGACTGAAAAGTGAAAATGTCTCTTACCAAACTTTTACCCAACACACAGTAAAATGAGATTAGCAAAAGCAGCCCCAAGGGTTGTGCCAGTGGAACCGAACTTCCCCTGCTGTTGTATGTATTGAAGTCACCGCGTTTAAGAACGAGGAGATTTGGTCTTGACTGTGTGTACGCAAAGACAGCTTGTCAAGTTTCTTGAGAAGCCTAACAAGGAACTCGAGGAAAACGGTGTGTCTTTTCCGAAAGTTCCTCAGTCGTGTGTACGAGGCCTTACACTTTTGAGGGGACACAGTTGTATACCTTTTGAGTCAAAGATTTTGCTGCTGCAAAGAAGTGTCACAAAGGCACCTGAATGTAATGGAAAAGCTACAAACGGATTCTTCATAAAGTTGAGAGTTCTGGTATGGATTTTAAGTCGAACCCTACGCCAATTTTTTTTTAAATGTTGTGGGGGTCCCCCCAAAATCCATATGAGGCCCTTATCCGAGCATGTAACCTGGCAGGTCAGGATAGGGGGAATGAGCAAGTGCCTCCCCCCCCTGAACCACAGCAGGCCACATGCCCTCAACATGGTTGCTTGGTGATCCTTTCACCAAAAAGTGTCAAATAAGTAAAAACGAAGGAGACAATTTTGGACAATTCTTTTATTTAAAAAAAAAGTGTCCCACGATGTCCATCCATCTTCAATCATGGCACCGACGGAACCGAAAAAAAAAAAAATCTCAGCCTCGATGGGAGGTGTCTCGCCGACGGCTGTCTCTTGGCTGTGACAGCCGTCTGTGTTGATGGGGGGGTCAAGCTATTTTCTTTCCTGCAACCCATGCTTTGTGTATGGCCAAAAGTTTGCAAGTACAGAAAATTAACCTTTTATCTTCCCAGAGTTTCAGTGTCATTGTAACTACCTGTTCATTGAATTGATATATCAAACAATCTTATCATATTTCCTAACCACTTACTTTGAGCTACAAAAGAACATCTCCCTGCATTTTGGAGAGGCAGAGGGGAGGAGGGGATAGTAGTCCAAATCAGGAGAGCAGCCTAGGAATAACCATGACTCCTTAGATACAGTGGAATGGGTGAGCATAGCTACCATGGTCCAAGAAGTGTTTTTTTTTTTACAGGATTATCAGGTGAACATAAAGTTAAAAAGCCAAAGGAAGGGAAAGTAATGCAACCACCACATATAAAGACTAGTAATCTGCAATACAGTACTTTTTTTTTGGGGGGGGGGTTACATGCTTAAAAATGTATTGTACTCGATGTCCTCAAGTACAATGCAGGGCCAATAGTTGTACATTGGTCTTAAGAATGCCAAGGATTAGGTGAGTAAAAGTGCTTTCCTTGTTCACCTATGCATTAACAAGTATTTACATCTGCAGTGTGGGGGAAGAACTATTGTTTGCCTGGTTTTGTTTTGCCCAGATAGGGTTTCAGGAGCACTCCCATTACCTACTAAAATGTGAACAATGCTTTCCCTGTGCATGCACTCAAAAAACTTCACTTTGGAGGAATGGTGCAAAGTTTGGGTCTATTGCTGTTTCTCCTATGTAGATACTTCATAGATATTGATGAGATGTTGTCCATATTAACCAAGCACAATTCTGTTTTTACATTTCTAAACAAGGAAAAAATATAAATGGTCATAAATGGAGTTATGCAAGTATCTAATAATACAGTCTTTACTTCTGTAGAAAACCTAGCCATTTGTGTGGTTTAAATCACGATAAATCAGATATGTTACTATTTAAATTTACTAGGTAAATAGTGTGTTGATTTCTTCCATAAAATGTTTGCCTAATTTTGATTTAGTGATCAGAGGAGTGTATAAGTCCAATCATGCATGGATTGCCATTCTCAAGCACTCCAAAGTAGCAACTAAGATTTATTGAAAATAATAAACAGGGGTGAAACAACTTTTTGTTAGAACCATATTTATCCATTTGGGAGACTTTCCTTGTAATGGTTACAATAAGATGGAACCCAGAAAGCTCCTTAACCTCCCTGGCGGTCTTCCCGTGTGTGGCACGGGGTGAGATTTTAAAGCTACGATCGGTAACCCCGTGCCACACACGGGCTTGCCTCGCTGGATGCAGAAAAAAGTTTACTTACCTTTTCTCTGCGATCCAGCGATGAATCTCCGCAGTACACGGCGGGCGGATGTCCGCCTGATGCTGTGTGTTCCGCCGATTCCCTTCCCTGCGAGCGTCGCGACGTAGGGGGGGGGGAACGGCGCCAAATTTAAAAAAGAAAACAAACACTATACATACAGTACACTGTAATCTTATAGATTACAGTACTGTATGTAAAAAATACACACCCCCCATGTCCCTAGTGGTCTGCCCTGTACACTACATGTCCTTTTATATAATAAAAACTGTTCTTTCTCCCTGCAAACTGTAGATTGCCCATAGCAACCAAAAGTGTCCCTTTATGGCAAAAATTGTTTTAGAGCAGCTAAAAAACAGCGATAATAAATCAGAATCACTTGCAGAATTTAGCGATAGCGATTTATGGGGAAATTCGTCATAAAAAAAAAAAATAATGACAGCAAAAATTCTGCAACTGAGCAAATTTCAGTGATTTTGATTTGATTACATTATTGAATAATTTTTACTATAATTATATTATTATTTGTTATAATTTTTTATAATTATTTATTATATTATAATTTTTAAAAAGAAAAAAAAAAAAAATCATACCCGGGATGCCTATTATACTCTTGTTTGGATAGATTTCAGTGAGTTATTCCTAAGAATTACAAGCCTACAGTATAAAACGCCAAATTCCCTTGCAAATAATGGTACCGCTTTTAGCACCTAAAATCTGAAAGAATCATACCGCCAGGGAGGTTAAGGATATATATGTATGAGGAATACTCTCCAGGGATGGGAAAAAAGAAGTGTGACTGTCATCAGTGACCTACTGTAGGTGTCACCAGTCACCAGCCCAGCATGACATTGGAAACATCTCAATGGGGACACAGGAAATAATTCTTTACCACTCTAAATAAAAAAAAAATAAAAAAAGATATATATATATATATATATATATATATATATATATATATATATATATTAGACCAATTTTTTCACTCATATCCCTTTCCTACCCAAGCTCTTCCCTGGCCTACCCTTACCACACTCTCTCTTTTGTTTTTACCCCCAGAGCACCAGTGTCTGATCACACGGCCTGGAGTTGTTCTGTTGTTCTTGTCCTTGAGTCTCTGACAAGACGTTCTTCCTCATACTGCTCTGTAAATGTGTTATTTTAAATGGCCATTGACTGAATCATCCCAAGAAGCATTCCACTATCCTTCAGGAGCTCTGGCGTTTACGCGTGCAAGTGACCTTTATACAGGTAATACACCTTCAGACTGACAAATGCCCTAGACTTTCAAATTTTTGGTTTCCTTTGGTATACCACAGCACAAATCCTTGTTTAAAAAATAAAGGGGTAAGTGTTGTGATTTCCAAAATTTTCGTGATTTCTCTCCTATCATTCTCAAATTCAATGCCTGGAGGAATGTCTCACTGCTTTACAGCACTTTGTTGATGGTGTTATAATATTCAGGGCAATCTTAATCTTACCCTGGATCCATTACTAGACCGTTCCACATCACATTCTCATCTTTCCAACCCATATCTCCACCAAGTCAAACGTGCCCTGCAATCTCTCCACCTGGTCAATAAATGGCATGTTTACAATTCAAATGACCAAGACTAGACCTTTAACTTTTAGGCCGCGTACACACAATCAAATTTATCTTTGCTGCATTTAAAAATGTATTAGAAAAAGATAATCATTCATCGCAGTTATCATACACCACATAAGCTTTATACATAGCACAGGAGAGATTCTCCCCTGTGCCCGAGGTGCGATGTGGTGAATGACAATCTCCTTCATATGAAAGTGTCCAAAATTGTTTCGATTCTGGAAGAAAGGGGATTGATTCTATTAATACGGTATTGAATCTTACATTAGATTATAAATTATGCTTACTGGGCTGGCTAGATGAGCAACAATACATCCCTCATACATTCATAGCTATTCTGATGCCGCGTACACACGGTCAGAAATTTCCGACAACAAATGTTCGATGTGAGCTTGTTGTCGGAAAATCCGACTGTGTGTAAGCTCCATCGGAATTTCCGACAACAAATATTTGAGAGCTGGTTCTCAATTTTTCCGACAACAAAACTTCTTGTTCGAAATTCCGATTGTCTGTATGCAATTCCGAAAAGATCCACGGTTTTGTTGTTGGAATGTCAGATCGTGTGTACACGGCAATTAGAGTCCAGTTTATTGCCCGAAAAATAATTGCACAGAAGTGGCTTTCTGCAACACCCCATCTTGTGATGAGTGGGTTACGACAGTTAACACAGGCTTGCACAGGGAGAAACTAGTTTACTAGAATACTAGAATAGGTGTATCCCAACAACATTTTAACAAATTTAATTATATATGGTTAGACACCCCAGGACTTGCCCCATTGCATTTAGTTCACAATAGAATCCTTGGTGGAAGAGTTTCCTCCAGCTTGGTGTAATATGGTTATAGATGCTGTGCTCCTACTAAATATGGAATACCAACTCTTAGGCCGCATACACATGTACGAGAACCTCGACGGGCCAAACACATCGTTCCGCACGTCGAGGTTCTTGCCCGGCCGTGGAAATCGTCGACCAAGCCGTCGGGAAAAGCGCAGAGGCATGGTTCTCGATGGGCCATCGAGCAAATAGAGAACCTGCTCTCCATTTTGGCTCGACGGCTTTCTCGACAGGACGCTCGGCGAAAACGTACACACGACCGAGTATCTCGGCAGAATATGGATCCCAGCGAGCTTCTCGCTGGATTCTGCCGAGGTTCTCGGTCGTGTGTACGGGCCTTATGGGATTTCTCAGTATTATTGAGTAATGTTGCTTTATCTTTACAATGTCTAGACATATAGAAGTTGTTTATCAGTTTTTCATTTTCTTTTTTTTTTTCTGAGGTTAATAAGTTTAGGTTTTCCATTTTCTTTTATTTATTTTTGATTTCCTTCTCTTGTTTGTTTGGAAGGAAGGAAGAAGCAGAGAAAAAGGGATTGAGGTTCTTATGCATTGCTGGAAATACATATTTGGAACAATTATTTTGTTTATTTTGTATAATTCTGTGTAAGAATTTAGTCCCTTGATCTCTTGTGGTGCATATTGATGTGTTTGTTGATACATCTCAATAAAAACAATCTAATAAAAAAATATATAATCATACAGAAAAACAGCTTGTAGTGTTCTATTTTAACAATGGCTGTACAGATCGCATCCCTTCTTTAGAGCCTGGCACTTTAATTCATTGCCGTGTTGCACTTTACCCAAAACTATAAATCTATATATACATAGAGAGAGAGAGATATATTTTTTTCCTTCATTTGTGTAACAATGAGCTTAACCACTTCAATATCAGGCACTCCCCTCCCCCTTCCTGTTCAAGCCAATGTTCAACTTTCAGCTCTATCAAACTTTGAATGACAATTATGCGGTCATGCTACACTGTACTCAAACTATTTTTTTATAATTTAGTTCCCACAAATAGAGCTTTCTTTTGGTGGTATTTGATGACTGTAGGGGTTTTTATTTTTTGCGCAACAAATAAAAAAAATATATAAAAAATATAAAGTATGTTCCCCAAAAATTACGTTTTTCTTTGTTTCTGATAGGTGATAGGTGATAGGTGGCACTGGTATGCAGCACTGATGGGCATTGATGGACGGCACTGATGGGTACTTTTGTGTGGCACTGATAGGTGGCACTGATGAGCACTGATAGGTGGGCACTAATAGGCATAAATGGGTACTGATAGGTGGCACTGGTGGACACTGATAGATAGTACTGATGGGCATCACTGATAAGGAGGCATTGGCAGGCATTATTACTGGGCACTGACTGGTGCCATTTGTGGGCACTGATTGGCATTGATTTTGGGCACAGATTGGCATCCCTGGTGGGCATGGGTGGCATACCTAGTGGCCATCAGTGGTGGAAATTCTTGGTGGTCCTTGTGGCATCCCTGGTGATCTGAAGTGGTCATCCTTCGGGGGGCTGCACTGATAATCACTCAGTGCAGACCCCCCCCCAATCAGAGGAGCAGCCGCTTGGCTCTTCTCTACTCACGTCTGACAGAGTGGGGAAAAGCCGATATATGGCTATTCCTGTAAACATTGTGATCAGCTGTGATTGGACAGAGGCTCTTTTCCGAGATCAGTGTTGCGGTGTGTCAGACTGACACGCCGCACCACCGTTCGCCATTATGTGCCCCACCCCACAAGCACACGCCGGCTGTTATCCTGACAGACATCTATGACATCCAGTCAGAATAACAGAACCACCACCCATTCTGCTATAGGCTGGGCAGAAAGTGGTTAATAAATGTTTGAGTAGTTTCCTTTAGTACCATGGCATTCTTTCAAAATGTTACCTTATTTGCACTATTCTTTAATAAAATGTAAACAAAAAGGCTGCCATTGTACAATATACCAGTCGTTGAATACCATAGGAGGTCTACATTTCTAAACTTTTTTTTAATATTATTTTGATGTTTTAGGATAGATAGGCCACTGCACAGACAATATGGCTTCTAAAATCAAGCCACTTCAAAGTGGAACCCCAAAATTCACATGTACAATAAGATTCTTATGACAGCCAATTCCAGTAGAATCGCAGTAAATTCACAACAAACACGTAATGAATTTGCAAAGAAGATTTGCAATGCGATCGAATCAAAATCACGCTAAATTCACAATGCATCAGTGCCTAAATGGGTAACATTACATATTTCCTGAGAGGGAACACCCACTCTTCACAGATTTAATAATGATTAAGGGGACATACTATTTGTGCTTTTTTTGTTTCTTTAGGGTAAAGAAAAAACTCCACTTTAATTCCTCCTCCTCGTACAAAACTTCCTCTTATGTGACAACAATGGTTCATGGTGACCGGCCCAGTGTTGTCAAATAGAGAGATTCAAGGTTTACACAAGTCTTCCTTTCCTCAGTTCTGAACATAGCAACGGGGGAAGTAAAGGATTAGTGAATAAGTGCTGCTAAAGAGGACCCTTAAAGCCAAACCTATGCTTTGCCCTGTATGATCTTACTACTTTGGCAACAAATATATCAGATGTTATATTTGATTTCTTGACTATTGAAAGTTACCATGGAACAACACTTTTACTAAAATGTGGTGCAGCAACATTTATGAAATGTCTGACAGCACTAGACAGTGTGTGAATCATCCGTCCACAGAGTGTCATTTCCTTTGGTTTTTCACTTGAGTGTGAGATCATGTACAAGCCAGAAAACTTAACAAACATGCAACCTCTATCCTCACTTTATCTTTATTGACTGAAGAAAGGTTAGAGGTTGAATAAACATATAAATGACAAAGAGATAAACACTGTAACCTACTAACTATTTATGCCTATGTTTACATACTTTTTAAAATACTCAAATGTAATTTGAGTTAGGGTGTGGCCAATCAGACTGGTCAGAAATCATCAACTTATGTGTGTAAGTGAAAATTTACATTGTACAATTCAATTTTGTTGATTTTCACCAGTCAAACTGGGTAAGGATTAAGCCAAGAAGAGCATTCCTAGAGTAATCATCTGAAATGTTAATTGTTAGTAATAAGCAAACTGGGCAAGGTTTGGTTTACTAGAGGTTTGGCATACTTGGGGGGGGGAAGCCTGCCAACACCAACCATAGCAGTGAACCCTAATAAAATCTATAGGAAGCACATCTTGCTTTTTTTCCTGGCATTTTTTAAAGTTAATTTTAAAGCTATTGAAAAACAAAAATCATGGGAAACTGGAAACTTTCTTAGGAGACATATACCAATGTCCTAAGAATATTCGACAGAGCAGCTAAACTGTACGACGCTGCAATCGTACATTTCTAGTCGATTGTTCCGCCTACAAGCTATAGAAGAAAGCTAATGTTGTATAACACTAGTAATAATTATATTTATAAATTATTATTACTAGTCAATCAACATTTGAATTCTTCTATAGCCTATGGGCCGAGCATTTGACCGGAAATGAACGATTGCAGCATCGTACAGTTTAGCTGCTTGTCGAATCTTCTTAGAACTTTCGACAGACACCATAAGCCTTCAATGACAGATTTGACATTTGTATGTTTTTCACTGCTTCATTGAATCTTCGTCATTCATTTTGAATGGTCTACCCCAACACTGTCTCTATAATGTCAAATCTTTTCTCTCTATGTTGAATCTTTCCTCTCTATGTAGAATAATCTTGGACCAATAGAGTTAAAGGGGTGTTCCAGCCTGTTTTTATGTTTATTAAAAGTCAGCAGCTGCAAAAAGTGTAGCTGCTGGCTTTTAATAAACATTCACTTACCTGATCCAGCGTTCCAGCAACGCGCCGGCCAGGGCTCCGCTCCTCTCCCCCCCTCCCCGGCCGGCGTCTTCATTCTAACTGTGGGCACCCTTCAGCTTCACGGCCGGGCACCCACTGCGCATGCGTGAGCGGCACTGCGTGCGCGGCCCGTCGCTGATTGGACAGGCGATCATCTAGGACCTGTCAGTGTCCCAGGCGATCGCCTACAGGGAGGGGCTGCTGTAGGCGATTAAGCTTAATCGCCTAAACAGCCCCTCGGTGGAAGGAGGAAGTGGGACAGGAAGTCCTGTAAGGGGGTGAGGAGTGGATTAAGCGGAAGTTCCATTTTTGGGTGGAACTCCGTTTTAAGGTTAGGCACATTCGACCACATGTTCGATAGACACAGATTGATATTGTCAGGGTCATGTCAAATCTCCTATCTATATCGAACTGTTGTAGCAACGAAAAAGAAAATAAAGCATTTTTTTTATGTCGGGTCTTTCGGATTTCGGATTCTGCGTGTTTTGTTTGTTTAAAATGATAACGAAAATACCTGAAATTCGGACGAAAATGCATTTGGACGAATACGAATGCATATGTCTAGTACATTATATAACTGAATACCAACATTTATAGGTAAAGTTGATCCAGGGAATATCGGGGAAGATCAGGAAGGAACTTTTCCCCTGTTGGAGCAAATTGGATTAAGCTTCGCTGGGGTTTTTTGATCTTCTCTGGATCAACTATTGGTATAGGATTGCATATATGGGAGTGTATGACTTTTTTTCCTTTTTGTTGGTTGAACTAGATGAACTTGTGTCTTTTTTTCAACCTGATTGAATATGTATGTAACTATGTAAATTTGAACAGTATGATTGAACGAGGCTGGGTTCGCATTATTGCAAATTGGATGTGGGTTCTCTGCATCCAATTTGCAATAGCAGGAGATTTTTGGCCTGAAATCGAACCTGAAATGGTGAATGGGGATGCCCCGAACCCCTGCTGTGAGCTGTATGCAAATAGTGTGAAGCCAGTCCTAAAAATCCTAAAAATTAAAATGGAAAATGCTGTTTGCAGACACACCTACCAGGGATTCTAGATGACAGGATTGATGAAATATGAAATGTCTTTAAATGACAGTACACATTTGCAAAAAGGGCTTATAAAGGGCATAGGATTTCCCTTACTATTCACACCAGACTTTATATTGGTGCCTGGAAAGCCAGAAAATGAGCATGTATGCCCTCACCCTGATCCATACCAGGTCACATGCCATTCAAAATAGGGAGGGTACTGTGCAAGGGGGATGGGAAATCCTCACCCCTTACATGACATAATTTTACCATGTTAACCACTTGAGCCCCGAGCCTGTTTTTCAGATTCGGTGCTTACGAGACTAAAACTGTTTTTTTTTGCTAGAAAATTATTTAAAACCCCCAAACATTATATATATTTTTTTCTAACACCCTAGAGAATAAAATGGCGGTCATTGCAATACTTTTTCTCACACTGTATTTGCGCAGCGGTCTTACAAGCGCACTTTTTTGGAAAAAAATCACTTTCTTGAATTAAAAAATAAGACAACAATAAATTTGGCCCAATTTTTGTATATATTGTGAAAGATAATATTACGCCGAGTATAATAATACCCAACATGTCACGCTTAAAAATTGCGCCCGCTCGTGGCATGGCGTCAAACTTTTACCCTTAAAAATCTCGATAGGCGACGTTTAAAAAATTCTACAGGTTGTATTTTTTGAGATACAGAGGAGATCTAGGGCTAGAATTATTGCTCTCGCTCTAACGATCGCGGCGATACCTCACTTGTGTGGTTTGAACACCATTTTCATATGCGGGCGCTACTCGTGTATGCGTTTGCTTCTGCGCGCGAGCTCGTCGGGACGGGGCACTTTAAAAAAAAAATGTTTTGGTTTTCGTTTTTATTTATTTTATAATTTTTAACACTGAAAAAAAATAAAAATATATCACTTTTATACCTATTACAAGGAATGTAAACATCCCTTGTAATAGAAAAAAGCATGACAGGTCCTCTTAAATATGAGATCTGGGGTCAAAAAGACCTCAGATCTCATATTCAGGCTTAAATGCAAAAGAAAAAAGAAAAATGTTAACAAAATAAATGTCTCTTTAAGACGCTGGGCGGAAATGACGTTTTGACGTTACTTCCGCCCAGCAGAGGTATGGGGACGTCTGAGGGACATTTTTTCCCTCAGTCGCATCCCCGGACAGCCAGCAACAGGACCTGATCGCCTCCGCCGCTACCGACGGCTACGGTAAGCAGCGGAGGGCGCGGTAGAGCGACGGGAGGGGGGGGGGGCACCTCTCCCACCGCCGATAACGGCGATCTCGTGGCGAATCCGCCGTGATGACCGCCGTTATCGTTAACAGGTCCGCCCCACGAAGAGATGGATATCTTGGTTGTGGCAGCAGCTGCCGCCGTTACCGAGATATCCATCTTCAAAAAAATCACGTCTTTAGACGTGGGGCGGATTTCAAGTGGTTAATAGGACATGGGGGCTCATCAAATCCCCAAGATGTGAGGGTTTGTGTGGGGGCTTAATAGATTAGGTAAGTTCCCTTTATAATAAGGTGGCTCCCAGATATCCTATCCTCTAGGGTAAATTTGCACAGGATAATACAAAAAAAATAATGAAATTATGCAGTGTTTTATTTAGGAAATATCCCGGTATCCCGATAGGCCAGTCTGGGCCAGCTGCGGGCCCCATAGCGCCTGCATGGGTCACTATGGCGGTAGTTACTCCCCTGGTTACATATTAGGTAAGCTTGAAAAAAGACAAAAGTCCATCCAGTTCAACCTGTGTTGTGTAGGTGTGCTTGTGTTTATTTCAATAGTAGATTGTATATCCCTATATAAGAAAAAGCTGCGCAAATATAAACACTACAATATAGAACTCCAATATCAGTCATGTGTAGAATAAGTTAAAGTCCCGTATTCCAAGTGATGAATAAAATAAATTAAATTAAAAAATCCATTAATCAAGTGCGGAACATGTTATGCATCTGATGGAAACTGATGGCAGAAACAATTATTCTTTCCTCCAGATAGATGGTGACATCAAATGCAAAAAAACTCAGAAACAGTGCATGGATAGATAAACACCTCCACCTTTCAATCACACCGCCCCTTACCAGAGAAAGTGAGATTTCGGAGGGCGCTCAGTGTACAGAGGCCCTCCAAGCTGCCATCTTGCAAGGAAAATATATATTTTTTTCTTTTTCTGACGGTTTTGAAAATGACAGGAGCTGCCGTTCCAATTAAAAAGTTTATATGGCAAATTGAAATTTTCTATTGACTGTGAAGGATGGCTGGAAAGTGACGTCTGAATAAAATGAAGATGCCAATGGTCCTGTAGCTTGAAAACATCAGTACAGCTTTTTTTCTTCTCCTTATTGGTTTTATTTCAACACGGATCATCGGTCCACTGTTGGAAAAGTCTCGGCTTTTGGATATCCTGCCACGTTAACCCCACTAGTTGGGATCTTCCCCTCTGGTAAGGGGCGGTGTGATTGAAAGGTGGAGGTGTTTATCTATCCATGCACTGTTTCTGAGGTTTTTTGCATTTGATGTCACCATCTATCTGGAGGAAAGAATAATTGTTTCTGCCATCAGTTTCCATCAGATGCATAACATGTTCCGCACTTGATTAATGGATTTTTTAATTTAATTTATGTTATTCATCACTTGGAATACGGGACTTTAACTTATTCTACACAGGACTGATATTGGAGTTCTATATTGTAGTGTTTATATTTGCGCAGCTTTTTCTTGTTTAGTTGTATTATTTTTTGTGGGTATCTCACATTTCAAGTTGCTAGCATTTTTTCTAGATCATTCACATAGACAGCGCAGTATTACCACTTTTTTCACGTATATCCCTATATGTTGTGATCGTTAAGGTGCCCATCTAATCATTTTTTGGAAGCTATCAACGCTCCCTGCTGTTACCACTGCTCGTGGAAGAGAATCCCACATCCTTACTGCTCTGACAGTAAAGAACCCTTCTTTTCCAATTTCAGTGAATGGAAAGTGTCTTTTTAAATTCCCTTTCACTGAAATTTTTTTTCCTTATTCTAGGGTCACCAGTATGTTATTTGTACATCGCTATCATATCCCCTCTCAAGTGTCTCCTCTCCAGAGAGAATAGTCTTTCCTCATACCTGAGATCCTCTAGTCCCTGTATTAGGTATGTTGACCTTCTCTGAACTCTCTCTAGTTCTAGCACATCCTTCCTGAGGACTGGTGCCCAGAACTGGACAGCATACTCAAGATGCAGCTGGAACAGAGTCTTGTAGAGTGGGAGAATTATTGTTTTATCTCTGGAATGAATACTCTTTTTAATGCAGGCTAATATTCTGTTGGCTTTACGTGCATGCCATTTCTGAGCCTGTCATCTACTAGGACCCCCGTGGCCTTTTCCATTCTAGATTCTTCCAGAGGTTTTTCTCCTAGCGAGTAACTTGCGCTCGTATTTTTAGCACCTAAAATGCATTACTTTACATTTTTCAATGTCAAACCTCTTTTTTTTTTTTTTTCTCGGTCTCTCTCTCTCTCTTGGTTATAATTGATTCAAATGAATGTTAAGAAATGTGTTAATGTGTAACTTGAAACTTTGGAAAAGAAAAAAGTAAAAAATAAAGAATTTATAAAAAAAAAAAAAAAAAAAAAAAACCTCTTTTGCCATGTAGTTGCCCCACCCCATAATTTTATTTAGGTCTTCTTGTAAGGTTTCCACATCCTGCACATTGATACAAGAGGAAACAGAGGGCCCTGCTCATTAGAGCTTACAATCTAAGAGGGAGGGTCAAGTGACAATAAAGGTAATAAAAACGTACTTAAAAGCAGGATAGGCTTTCTTTGAAGAGTTTTCAGGGATTGTCTAAAGATGGATAGATTAGGAGATAGTCGGTAAGAGATTGTATTGGATTGGATTGGAGATTGGGGTAAGGAGTTCCAAAGCATTGAGAAGCACAGGAGAAGTCCTGGAGGTGAGCATGGGAGAAGATAAGGTAGCTAGAGAACAGGAAGTCTTGGGAGGACTGAAGAAAGCAGTTTGATTGATTTTATGAGAACAGGTTAGTGATGTAGCTGGGGCAGAGTTTTTCTTTGAGTTCTTGATTACTTTGAGCCCTGGTTCACACTGGTGTGATTTGGCATGCGATTTGACATGTCAAATCGCATGCCAAATCAACAGCAATTGCCAGCAATTGCACAGTCCTAATCGGTGCAACGCCACATTTGCAGCACAGCACCTATTTCCAAAAGTAGATTCTATACTACCTTTGACAAATTTTGGGTGCGATTTCCATTGACATCTGTGCAGAAACCCACACAGATAACTTTGAAATTACCACCGAAATCAGGACTGACATGCGGGAATAAAATAGTGTGAGTTCAGCTGAATCTAGACTCAATTCTATTCATTCGGTTGAAGGTAAGCCAGTGGAGAGATTGGCTGAGAGGGTTGCTAGACACTGAACGCTTGGTCAGGTGGATGAGTCTGGTAGCAGCATTCATGATTGACTGCGGGGCAGATAGCCTATGCAAAGGTAATCCAATGAGGGGGGTGTTGTAGTGGTCAAAACAGAGATAACCAGGGAGTAAATTAGAAGCTTTGTTGTGTCTTTGATTAAAAAGGGCATATTCTAGAGATGTTTGCAGATTTAAACAGGGATTGGATGTGGGCCTGAAAGGACAGTTCAGAGTCCAGGATTATCCCAAGCATGCTGGCATGTGGGGAAGAACTGATAGTTGTGCCATTGATTTTGACAGAGAAGTCAGATGAAGAGGCACATGGGGGAGGAAATGTTATGAGCTTGGTTTTAGATATACTAGTTTGAGGAAGTGGTGTGACATCCAGTCATTTATGTCTGTTAGTAAATCAGTGATTCGTGAGGAAACTGATGGGGTTAGCTGAAGATTAGAGAGGTAGATTTGGGTGTCCTAAGCATAGAAATGGTATTGGAAACCATGGGAGGCTATCAGCTGACCAAGGGAAAAGGTGTATTTTGAGGGACCCCAACAGTAAGAGGAGTAGGAGAGGAGGTGTAAGTCAGTGGTCATCAACCATGTCCTCAGGGCCCACTAACAGGCCAGGTTTGCAAGATAACTGTTTACATCACAGGTGATATACTTTGCTGCTCAATGATTGCAGTATTCTAGTCTGCATCTCCCCAAGGTAATACATAAAACCTGGCCTGTTAGTGGGCCCTGGGGACAGGGATGATGACCACTGCTGTAAGTGACACTGAAAGTGTGGTGAGATAGGTAAGATTTGAACCAACGGAGACTACACTTATTGCTTTATACACTATTTCTTTAAACAGTTGAATACCCAGAATAAAAGGTAAAAAACTATAAGGCAAATGCATAAAGAGTTAGAATGCACCACACACTAGCTCAATATGAAATACTTACCTTAGATCAAAGCCCCGCACCGTCTCCCGGTCACCGTCTCGAGGGACCTGACATTTTGCCTCAGAGATTGTTCCTGGTTCACAGCTCTGGCGCTGTGAGAGGCCGGAGCCACGGTGACGTGGAGCCCTCCATTAAGGCATGTTCAGGCACGATACGCCGCACCTTTGCTAGACCTGAGGTCAGTGGCTGCATGCAAGGTGAATATCTCCTAAATCGTCAGTGGCGGTGCGTCCATAGGGACGCCATAGCGCCGCTCCCTCTGGATCGCTCACAGCCAGTAAAATATACAGATTCATACACTGTATGAATCTGTATATTTTCGCCGCTGCCGCCCACTATTCAGCTGACCGGACATTAAGCGCTGACTGGCTGTGGGGAAGTGCCCATCAGAGCCGCTGGCTCTGATAGGGTTTCCGAGTACAGCCCTGAGGCTGTAGTCGGCTTCCTGAAGTTTATCCTTGGGACGTACCGGCCATGCGCTCTAAGGATAAGACTGACAGGCGTCTCAGCCAATCAGGTAATCTGATTCTGGTAATTAGTAGTGTTGCTCACGAATATTCGCATTGCGAATATTCGCTACGAATATTGCATATTCGAGTATTCGCGAATATCTCGAATATCGCGGCGAATATTCGCCATTTCGAATATTCGCATTTTTATTTTTTTATAAAATATAGCGAATATTCGTAAATATCGAATATTCGTGATATTTTATCCAAAAAAAAATATAGCGAAATTTCGCAATCATTTTCGCTTTCGCATATGCAAAATTTCGCGATTTTTTTTTTTTTTTATAAAATATCACGAATATTCGTAAATATCGAATATTCGTGATATTTTATAAAAAAAAAAAAAAAATCGCGAAATTTAGCATTGGCGAAATTTCGCATTGGCGAAAATTCGCAATTTTTTTTTTTTTTTATAAAATATCACGAATATTCGATATTAACGAATATTCGCGACCGCATATGTGAAATTTCGCTTTTTTTTTTTTTTTTTTATAAAATATACCGAATATTCGTAAATATCGAATATTCGTGATATTTTATAAAAAAAAAAAAAAAAACGTGAAATTTCGCATTAGCGAAAATTCGCATTGGCGAAAATTCGCAATTTTTTTTTTTTTTTATAAAATATCACGAATATTCGATATTAACGAATATTCGCGAATATTCTTCAAAATATTCGCGAAATATCGCGAAATCGAATATGGCGTATTCCGCTCATCACTAGTAATTAGTAACCTGATTGGCTGAAGCGTCATTGAGGGCAGGACGAGGGACATCGAGGGACGGTAGAAGGCAGAAAGGTAAGTGTCAAGGGGCGTACTGGGCACTGTGGCTACAAGTGGGGGCACAGTGGCTACAAGTGGGGGCACAGTGGCTACAAGTGGGGGGACAGTGGCGACAATTGGGGGCACAGTGGCGACAATTGGGGGCACAGTGGCTACAAGTGGGGGCACAGTGGCGACAACTGGGGGCACAGTGGCTACAATTGGGGGCATAGTGGCTAAACTTGGGTGCACAGTGGCGACAATTGGGGCACAGTGGCGACAATTGGGGGCACAGTGGCTGTGTTTGATGGCATAGTGGTGACAATTGATGGCATGGCACAGTGGCGACAATTGGGGCACAGTGGTGACAATTGATGGCACAGTGGCTGCGTTTGATGGCATGGCACAGTGGCTGCGTTTTGATGGCATGGCACAGTGGCTGCGTTTTGATGGCATGGCACAGTGGCTGCGTTTTGATGGCACGGTGGCTGCGTTTTGATGGCATGGCACAGTGACTGCATTTGATGGCATGGCACAGTGGTGACAATTGATGGCACAGTGGTTGTGTTTGATGGCATGGCACAGTGACTGTGTTTGATGGCATGGCACAGTGGTGACAAGTAATGGCACAGTGGCTGCTTTTGATGGCATGGCACCGTGGCTGCATTTGATAGGTACAGTGAGGCTGCAATTGTTTTTTTCGTTTGCGCCCCCCCAAAAAATTTTGAGCACCAGCCGCCACTGTAAACCTTACAAGTTTAAGAGATGCTCATTTTACTTACAGGTAAGCCTTTTTATAGGCTTACCTGTAGGTAAAAACATGCTTAAGTGGTATAGAAGCACTTTAAGAAGGCACTGATAGGTGCGTAGGTACACAATTCCCGTCTTAATGGCAGTTAGCACCACCACTCCGCTTAACAAAAGTTTATTTAACAATCAACCCGAGTCGTGTGAAAACAATTTGCACGAACAGTATCCTATCATTTACAGTCACTGCTTGGGTATTCAGACAATCATGGGTACAGCTGCTGAATACAATAGCCAGCATGATGCGATTCCTCCATCCCGGCTGTTTAGAGTGGATGGGGGAATTGATAAATGTTATCTTATTCAGCCCGTGACCTGAATGGGAGGATATCCAGCCATATATAGCTAGATTTTGTCACTGCTGTCATCTACTCTGCCTGTAGAGACATGCCAATCTACAAATGTCTACATTTAATGCAATAACACAAATATAACAAAGCAAAGAAGAATACTCTAAAACTCACATGAAAATTATTTGAATTTAAACATTCCAATAATTACTAAACATTCTGTATGCTGTACATACCATTTAGGCCATACCATATTTTCCACAAACGTATTACTATTCATTTATTGTTTATATTGCTTGATATATGTTTTTCACTGCTGGGTATTGTTATATTATTATGGATATTTGTGAATTTAGATCACGCCATTTTTTTTGCAGCTGGAAACATGCAAAATGTATTTATTATGGTTACTTTTAATATAAATGACCTTTCTACAGTTAGCCTATGCAGAAGGCCAGCTAAGCAGGTGGTAGTGTGGGAACTGAGTATGGAAGTCCAGTCTAAATTTCAGCTAGATAACTCAGATTATATTAAATACTTCCAGATGGCAGCCTATCATTACCTTGAAGGCAAACTGTTAAACGCACATTGAAAGGCCGGATGAGATATTGATTTGGCTAATATGTTTATGTGACTGTCTAGAAAAGACAAACATGTGTATATAAACTTGTTCAATTTATAATGTAAATAAGAATTATTGAGCCATTCATTAAAAGACATTATTTATTTATGGCGTATGTGATATATTCTCATACTTCAGATGGTTGCTGGAGTATTAACCATAATAGGTCCCTCTTGTTTGCCTTCATCTGGCACAGATACCCCAATTCATCATTTTTTCTTGCTGTATATAGTTTACATAACTATAAGTAAAGCTATCCATAAATCTTATATAGTGGTCCCATCACTATATTGTTTTTCTTTATGCATGTATTATGTTAACTACTTTTCTTACTGGGCACTTAAACCCCCTTTCTGCCCAGGGCAATTTTTAGCTTTCAGCGTTGTCAGACTTTAAATGATAACTGTGTGGACATGCTACAAATAGAGCTTTCTTTTGGTGGAATTTAATCACCACTGGGGTTTTTACTTTTTTGCTAAACAAACAAAAAAGAAAACGTTTTCATTATACATTATAGAATATGTCAAACAGGTAATTTTTCTCCTTCATTGCTGTGAGCTGATGAGGCTGAACTGATAGGCTGCACTGATGGGCAATGATAGGAAGCACCAATGGGCACTAATAAGGCGGCACTGATGGGCACTAATGGGGTGGCACTGGTGGGCACTGATAAGGCTGCACTGATGAGGTTGCACTGATAGGTGGCACTGAGGGACACTGATAGGTGACACTCATTTGGGATGGAGTTTCAATTAATATACATACCAACCCTGAAGCGCCTGGTAATTGAATTTTGGGGGACCCCCACGCATTTTATTTTTTTATTTTTTTATGAATGACTTGTCTATGTATTGCCAAATGCCGACAATTCATTATAACCGCAAGTGATTTTAAATGACTTTTTTCCTTCAGAAATTACACTTTGTGCAGGGACAGTTCTAAACATGGGAAACAAGCGCTACTTCACAGGCATACTATGCATCACTCCAGGTATAACATTTAAAGGAATATTTCACTTTTATTGTTTCACTTTAAGCATTATTAAAATCACTGCTCCCGAAAAAACTGCCATTTAAAAAAAAAAATTGCATTGATACATGTCCCCTGGGGCAGGACCCAGGTCCCCAAACATTTTGACAATAAATTGCATATTAGCCTTTAAAATTAGCACTTTAGATTTCAAACATTTGAGTCCCATAGACTTTAATGGGGTTCTAAAGTTCACGCAAACTTTTGGTCTGTTCGCAGGTTCTGGTGTGAACCGAACGGGGGGGGGGGGGGTGTTTGGCTCATCCCTGATAGAAACCAATGAGCTTCTAACCCAAGCTTGTTTAATTAAGTCTGGTAATAAAACCTGGAAGCTCATTGGTTTTTATGCAGAATTGAGCCTGATTTTGCGCTTTCCAGCTTTAGTAAATAAACCCAATTGTGTACTTAAAAGTGGGGTATGCCTGTATCTGTCTACTGCAATAACAGCAATAGTTATTTATTCAGAGCATTACACAGTATGTTCATGGTAGTGAATTTAGTTTGAGAGTTTTGGTTGGACTGCTTTCTAAGACCCCATTCACACCTGAGCGTTTTGTAGCTTGAAGCCTCAAGCTACAAAACGCTGGAGGGGAAAAATCTATTATTCTCTATGGAGATGGTTCACATCTTCACTACAAAACGCCTGAAGCCAGAAGTTCAAAAACGCCTGAAGCTCAAACAGGTTCTGGGACTTTTTTTGGGCAGATTTGGGCGTTTTTCTGCTTTTAACATTGGTGACCCTAGGCCTGTCCAAAATCGAGGTAAAAAATGCCTCAAAAATTGCGGCAAAATATGCTGCAAATGTAGCGGCAAAACGCTACGCTCAGGTGTGAATGCCGCCTAAAAGTTGAACAACCTCTGAAATGTATGGATTCTAAATAGGCCCCTGGCAGATATTTTACATTTTTCTGTGCTATGCCTGTGGGCCACAGATTTCTTATAGAAAGTAGTCTACCAGGAGAAGTTGGAGGACACCATATAGTTTTGTAGGTAGCATACTATGACTTGTGCATGTGACAATGGCTTGATAGAGACTGATACTTAAACATCAAAGAGATTTTTCCACCCACTGTTAAATACTTGGAGTTGGTCCCCTGAGCTGGGTTAAGAAGCTGAATCAAATGACCTTAGCATGAACCTGGACTTTGCATATGAAGGAAAAAGCAACACAAGCATTTAAAAGTTGTCCCTTCAATTATACTTACTTTTCTTTTGTTTCCCCCACCCTTCAGTTATCTATGGAATTAATGAGAAGAAACCTGTATAAATTCTAGGATTATCTGTTTAGAGTTTACACAGCGTTAACTGTGGACAGTCTAAGGCAGGTATACTCAACCCATGGCTTGTGGGCCAAATGCAGCCCACAGAATTCTCTGATGTGACACCTGACCTCAAACCTATGGCTACCCCCGCAGCCACCTTTGGGTGCACACTGCTCTACTGAATGATTTCCAGTCCTCCATAATCCCGGTGGTTGTTGTCATACACAAGCTGCAATTACAGCTGGATCCCTGCTCTTCTCTTTCTTTCCTAACATACAGACATGGGGAGTAAAGTCTTTAGCTCAGTGGATTACATCTAGTGTTCTGAAGGTGGATTCTCACAGTTGTGTGATGAGCTTGGTGTCATTCCAGGACCACATGAGTGCATTATGTGTGCTTTTATCTTTGCTTAACCACTTCACCCCTGAAGGATTTGCCCCCTTAATGACCAGACCATTTTTTGCGATATGGCACTGTGTCACTTTAATTGACAATTGCGCGGTCGTGCTATGTTGTACCTAAACAAAATTGACATCCTTTTTTTCCCACCAATAGAGCTTTCTTTTGGTGGTATTTGATCAACTTTTTTTTTTTGCTCCATAAACACAAAAGGGCGTCTATTTTGAAAGAAAAGCAATATTTTAAAAAATTTTCTATAATAAATATCCCCCAAAAAATGTAAAAAAAAAAAAATCTTCCTCAGTTTAGGCTGATATGTATTCTTGTACATATTTTTGGTAAAAAAAAATCACAATAAGCATATATTTGTGCAAACATCTAGAAAAGGAGATATATTTATGGCATTTTTATTATTATTTTTTTTTTTACTAGTAATGGAGGCGATCTGCATTTTTTATTGAAACTGCGACATTGCGGCGGATAGGTTGGCCGCTTTTGAGCCATTTTTGTGACCACTGACATGTACACAGCAATCAGAGCTAAAAATAGCCACTGATTACTGTATAAATGTCACTGGCAGGGAAAGGGTTGACACTAGGAGGCGATCAAGGGGTTATATCTCCATTCCGTGTCTCTCAGGAGCGATTGCAGGTGCCCGGCGAACATCGCGGCCGGAAGGCATGCGCATGCTCTGTTGTCATGGTGCGTGCATGCGCCCTCTAGTGGTCTTAAAGCAGACGACGTATACCTACAGCGATTTTCCCAGGAGAGCCAACCTGCCGCAGTATAACTGTGGCGGCTTGTTGTCTAGTGGTTAATAAAGACGTTTCTTGCACTACTAGGAAATGCGCTTCCCTGGTCTGTTGTTTTTTATTTAGGTAGTCCACAGTTCTTGTTTTGGCAACTAAAGGGATGGCTGCAAAGACCCTGATATAGTGAAGGCTCTTGAGACTGCACAAATAATCAGGACACTGATAATCAGTGTCCTGATTATAAGTGTGGATAACCCTTAGGCTGGATTCACACTACAGCGTTTTGAATCGCAGGCAGATTTGCTGAAAAACTGCCTGCAATTTGCCAGCGCCGATATGTGAATGACAAATCGCATGACCCGCATTTAAGATGTCTTTCACTTGCATGACACTTCAAATCTCAGTATGGGTCTTCCATGATTGTTGAGTGATAATTTGCACTGCAATTGTGTAAATCCACATTGCAGGAAGCATGTCGCCCATAAAAAGTTCAGGAGCTACTTTGGGGTGACATGCTTCCCACGATGAATGGCAGATGAATGAATTCAAATGAATAGCATCTCAAATGCAAGTCCCACAATTTGTCATTCATACAATGGCGGTGTCAAATGGTGGGCAAATTTGCCCACGATTTAAAATAATGTAGTGTGAATGCAGTTTGAAACACAAGCGCAAGGAAAGAAATGCAGATAAGCAGCCGGTGTTTACATCATAATCAGCTGTCATTGGACACAGCTGGTCATGGGTAAAGGGCCACTGTGATGGCCCTTTAGCTGATCTGTAATCAGCTGGGTCCTAAGGACACAGTAATCACAAAGCAGACCGCCCGTATGCTGCTGGGGGTGCGCGGGCAGCGCGATCAGGGGAGGACATCCATGTATGCCTTCCCAGCAAAGTAATGTGTTAGGCCGCGTACACACGTCCGAGAAGCTCGTCGGGCTAAACCCATCGTTCCGCCCGACGAGGTTCCCGATGAGCGGTCGAAAAGGTCGTCGAGACAAATTTCCTCATTGAACAACGAGGAAAAAGAGAGCATGCTCTCTATTTTGGCTCGACGAGCTTACCGACGGGACGCTCGTCGAAAGTGTACACACGACCGATTTTCTCGGCAGAATATGTCTCCCAGCGAGCTTCTCACTGGATTCTGCCGAGAAGCTCGGTCGTGTGTACGGGGCCTAAGTGTTACAAGATCTCAGGTATGAATTGGGAAAGATGCGTTATCACGTGGCACCTCATGGCAAAGAACTCTCTAAGGATCTGAAAAAAAGAATTGTTACCTTATATAAAGATGGCCTAGGTTATAAGAAGTTTGCCAAGACCCTGAAACTGAGCTGCAGCATGGTGGTCAAGACCATACAGCAGTTTAACAGTACAGGCTCCACTCAGAACAGGCCTTGCCATGGTCGACCAAAAAAGTTCAGTGTACGTGTTCAGCGTCATATCCAGAGGTTATCTTTGGGAAATAGACATATGGGTGCTGCCAGCATTGCTGCAGAGGTTGAAGGGGTGGGGGTCAGCCTGTCAGTGCTCAGACCATACACTGCATCAAATTGGTCTGCATGGCTGTTGTTCCAAAAGGAAGCATCTTGTAAAGATGATGCACAAAAAAGCCTGCAAACAGATTGCTGAAAATAAGCAGACTAAGGACATGGATTACTGGAACCATGTCCTGTGGTCTGATAAGTTTAATATAAACTTATTCAGTTCAGATGGTGACAAGCATGTGTGGTGGCAACCAGGTGTACAAAGACAAGTGTGTCTACAGTCAAGCATGGTGGTGGGAGTGTCATGGTCTGGGGCTGCATAAGTGCTGCCGGCACTGGGGAGCTACAGTTCATTGAGGGAACCATGAATGCCAACATGTACTGTGATATACTGAAGCTGAGCATGATTCCCTCCCTTTGAAGACTGGGCCGCAGGGCAGTATCCCAACATGATAACGACCCCAAACACACCTCCAACACAACCACTGCCCTTGTTAAAGAAGCTGGGGGTAAAGGTGATGGATTGGCCAAGCATGTCTCCAGACCTAAACCCTTTTGAGCATCTGTGGGGCATTCTCAAATGGAAGGTGAAGTTGCGCAAGTTCTCTAACATCTACCAACTCCAAGAGGTTTAAGGCAGTGCTGGAAAAAAAAATGGTGACCACATAAAATATTGATACTTTGGGCCAAATTTGGAAATTTTCACTAAATTTTGGTGCCAGCAGTTTAGACATTAATGGCTGTGTGTTATTTTGAGGGGACAGCAAACTGTTATACAAGCTGTACCCTCACTACTTTGCATTGTAGCAAGGTGTAATTTCCTCAGTGTTGTCACATGAAAAGATATAATAAAATATTTACAAAAATGTGAAGGGTGTACTCACTTTTGTAAGATAATGTATGTTACTCATAATGAAAATGTTAACATATAAAGTAGCCAAAGACATACAAACTTCTATTAAACATACAACTAATACTGAGGAGAGGGGATAACTGAGAAATGATTTCACTTTATCTCTGTCTCTTACCCTACAGAGGGGTAGCAGTAAGGAGCAGATTAAAACATTTATTACCAACTTCTTAGGAGATAGGCAGAGGTGGCACCTGTGGTTTGCCAGCTGTTCAATCAATTATAAAGAGACTAGTAACATACACTGTATATGTGCATTAAAATAAAATGTAAACTTTTTGCAGACAGCAATTCAGAGTAGAATTCATGTATCTGTAATACTAATACAGTACAGATATACAGTATATTAGACATTCACTAATTATTTTTTTAATTTCTAGTCTCTAAATAATCTGCCTTTGCTAATGGTTTCACGTTTAAAGAAGAACTCCGGGATGTGCATAAATATGTGTAATAGCCATGTATAGATAGTTAAAGTGGTTCTAAAGGCAGAAGGTTATTTTACCTTAATGCATTCTCCACTTTAAGGTGAAAAACCTTTGCATGCAGCTCCCCCCTAACTACATACCCGAGTCCGATCTTGATCCAGCAATGTGCATGAGAGCAGCTGCTCTTCTGTCTCTCTCTCTCTCCTTATCAGCTCCGACACAGCTGTCAATAAATATACTTTTTTACTGCAAAATATTTTTTTTATTTTATTAAAAGGTGAAATTATCATTTAAGGTCATAAACTATTTTGCAAATGCTGATCAAAGTGTGGTGTTTGTGAACCTTGCAATGAATGACCCTGTATGCCCAGTTTCCACTCAGCGGATCGGTTTAGTACGGTGAGGTACGGTACGCTATTTTGGGTGTTTCCATTATGAAAGCGTGCCATAAAAGCGAACCGTACCGGACCATTCTGGGTCCTGCTTCAGATGTGGGGCCATAAAAAATGGAACGGTTTGGTTAGGGCGGACCTACAATACATCTCACTGATTGGTGGATGTGCTAGGCATTTTTTCTAGACCTTGTATGGTCCCGGATGGTCCGATTTGCAGTGGAAACGCTCAGCAGAATAGACCGGACCATTCTAAGCGCTACAAACTGTCCCAACCCGAACCGTTCCGTTCAGTGGAAACGAGGCAATAGAAGTCAATGGGGGAGGATCCTGTTATTCGTTTCTGGCCATGTGTAGGGATAATTAGCAAGTATTATCAAAAAAAGGTATGAGAAGCCAGTCACTGCCATAGGGTACATACTGTATACCAATGTCAACATAAAAAAATAAAAAATATCTATAACACATAGTTGTCAGCTGTCCTTATCACCTCCAAACAGGTGTACAGTATGGCTGAAACAAGCCCACTCTTTTATGTACTGCATTAGAGATTGTTCCTTATAGGTGGCCATACACAGTTCGAATTTCGAAATAATTTTCTTTCGTAAATCGTATGAAAGAATTTTTGTGCAGCAAACAAGATTGAGAAATCTGAAATTTTTTGAAAAACAATATATGCAATATAATACATAACGTCACTTCCAAATTTTTATTCTGTTGTATTTGTATTTTCGTACTTTGGTAACCTATTCCTTTTTGATAAGGAGACTAGCATGCAAAAGGAAAAACGGACAATCATTCGTCCAATAATCATAATTATATATCAGACAGGAGGCTCATATCTTATGCATTATCTTCCTTTATTAATGCACACAGCAGAAATCTAACTTTTCAGTGAGTTCAAAATAGAAAACGTTTTTAAAAACTGAAAACAAGAAAAACTACAACACCCAGCAGCCCTCTGGTTGGATCTGCCAATCACGTAGCAGGCCAGCAGGTATATAAGGGTCTGCCTCCTTAGAACCCTCCTCTTTCTTTCTGCTCACAGCGAGAACTCAGATAAGTACAACGTTTTGTGTTTTTTTTTTTTCACTTTGCCAACTCTGTTTTATAGCGTTGTAGTTTTTTGTCATTTTAATTAATTCTCATCTTAATTTTTCATCTGTTTCTGTAATTCACTGCGTGTCTATCAGGGAATGTTCCCTTTTTCCTTTACCTCATTCCCCCCCTCCTCCGCTGGTTCAGTATCCACCTCCTAATATTAGTCTCCTCGTGTAACCCCTTTTTCGCCCCACGCTTCCGGTTGGGTTCCGGTCAGCGCGCGATCCTCGGGCGCTCTGACCGGTCCCGATTTCCTCTCGCGAAATCGCCCCTCACGTGATCTCGCGAGAGGCGGCGCCATTTTGAGACTCCTGTTTTTCTCTTCTCGTGCCATCCTCCTGTCACGGCGCGCCTTTCAGGGGCGTGGCGGACCTTTCGCATTCCTTCCAATCACGCGGAAGCCCGTAGTCTCGCGAGACTACTCCCTCTGCCTCCGAACCCTCGCTCCTTCTACACCGCTACACCAATGTGCTGGCGAGCGTTGTGAGGTACGGAGCGCGGGATCCCAACAGGTTTTTTCTGATTCGATTAGTCAGGGAATTTATTCCCAAACCCACATATTCTACATATAGGCTCGATTTTCAGGCGAGGTTCTTTCTCCCTAAAACCAGTTACTAACAACCATTACTCTCTCCTGTCACATTTAAAACCTGTACTTCCCCATACAGCGGTGCTGCCTGCATACAACTCTTGTCTGCTATGGCTGAGGACAGGACCCTTATCCCTAATACTCCTGAGAGAATAGAACCACCCCTGGACGCCCCAGTTTTCCTGAGTGCAGCCCAAATTCAAGAGCTGATCAGCAGATCAGTCCAGGCTGCCATGGCGTCGGTTGTACCAACCCGCCTGTACCCCGGTCTACTCCCCCTCTGCCCGGACCATCCGGCAATGGCATACCACCCATAAAGAAGGGCACGGTGTCAAGAAAACGCCACCACATTGATGTTGCCTACGACTCCCCGGCAGGGGAAGTAAAAATCATGCCTCAGACAGTACCCTCCCAGGACTGTCGACCCACTACCCTCCCAGACTCCGATCGACCCCTGAGCCGGACTCTTTCGTGGACTCCTCTCCAGAGTCGTCCGCGGAGTGCGAGGCGGCTGACGCCTTTGAGTCTGAGGGTGAAGATGATGATAACTATGAGGGCAGTGGGCACATGTCGATCCAAGAGGACGCCAACCCTGTATCCCAGGGTAAGACATTATTGGACTCTCGCGGAGAGCCCTTTTTCGATCCGGAAGCAATTAGCCATCCACGCTCCGGTGACTGGACACCCCTGCCCAAGGTGGCCCAGTATATTGAATACTGGGCCCGAAGATCGGTTGATAAAGCAAACCGTAATAAGTTGAGGGCGGAATGCCCCCGTCCCTGCATCACCAAAAAAGTGGTTAACACTCCCGAGTTGGACCCCATACTTCTGAGGTATCTCACCAAACACAGGAAATACTCCAAAAAGGGTATTGAGAGGTCCTTTAGGACCATACAAGACAGGGTTTTAGACCTATTCGGCCCTATCACAAAAATATTGAACCTTAGTGAGCAGGCTACCGCCTCTGGACAGCCAGTAGATCTAGCTCAACTTAGAGGCTGGGCCCAGCGAGCAGTTTGCCTCCTGGGCTGCGTGAACACTGCGTGTTCAATGGAGCGCCGCCGCTCTATCCTGATGAGGCTTGACCCCCAACTGTCCCACCTAGCCGAATCAGAACCCGGCCCGGCCGCAGAGGGCATGTTATTCGGGGACTCACTCATTAAAGACATCAACAAAATGGTAGGGCTCTACTCCAGTTTGGATAAGGCCCAGACTTCTTTGAAAAAGACCAATACCACTAGGGTTTTTCCCAGGGCCGGCAGATACAAGGGCTGCTCCTTCTCAGACCATTCCATAGGGCTCCGCAGCCCTACCCAGTACCAATGGCGCAACCGGTGCCCTTCTTTCCTCCCCCGCGGATGCCCCTGGAGAGGCCGAGGAGGGAGAGGCTACCCCCGCTCCCAACCTGCTACCGGTGAGTACAACGCACCTCAAATTTTCTTACATACCTATAGGGGGAAGACTGAAACATTTTATTCACGCCTGGTCTGCGATTACAGCAGACGCATGGATACTCAGTACAGTAGCGGGCTATCAGATAAAGTTGTTTTCACTGCCAGACATGGATCTGGTCCCTCATCCCATTCGGTTTTCAAATTTGAACGCCGCTCTGATGGACAACGAGTTGCAGGACCTTCGGGCCAAACAAGCGGTGGTAGAAGTGGACCCACTTTCTCCGGGTTTCCTCAGCAACTTATTCCTAGTCAGAAAAAAGGGTGGCGGTTACTGCCCAGTAATAAACTTGAGAAACCTCAATCAACACGTCCTATACCGACACTTCAAAATGGAGGGAATCCACTGCCTGTGGGATCTCTTACGTCCCGGGGACTGGTTAGTGAAGGTGGACTTAAAAGACGCCCATCTCACGGTTCTCATCCATCCAACCTCTCAACACTTGCTCCGCTTCCTGTGGAGAAACAAGATGTGGCAATTTACGTGCCTTCCTTTCGGTCTCTCCTCCGCCCCGTGGTGCTTCACCAAACTGCTGAAGCCTGTGATGGCGGCCCTGCAGAGCAGAGGAGTGAGGTTGATCATTTACTTGGACGACCTACTCATAATGGCTTGTTCCGCCCACAAGGCAAACCTACATGCCTCCTGGGCAGTCAGATTGCTTCAGGACCTGGGTTTCCCCATAAATCATGAGAAATCCATTCTCTCTCCATCTCAAGAGATGGAGTTTTTGGGTTTCTTGGTGGACACCAACCGAGCAGTCCTCCGACTACCCAAATCCAAATTAAATACCATCCGCAAAGAGATGAGCATCGTGCTGGACAAACAACGGGTGTCCTTACGCGGACTGGCCCGCCTAGTCGGCCTGTTATCGGCGTCGATCCAGGCCATTTTTCAAGCCCCTCTTCATTATCGAGCCCTCCAGAGGCTCAAGACTCTACATCTGCGTCAGGGGCTTCGCTATGCAGACGAGGTCTTCTTGGACGCAGAGGCCATAGTGGAACTGCGGTGGTGGAACGGCAAGACCATCTTCAGTTCCAATCCGGACTTCATCATAGAGTCGGATGCCAGCCGCCACGGCTGGGGCGCTCGGTGCGGCTCCTCGTCCACAGGAGGAATCTCTGCTGCACATCAACACGCTAGAACTCCTGGCGCCCTTTTTACCACACACGTCCAACTGCTGTGTGTTGCTGCGTATGGACAACGTAACCGCAGTCCAGTACGTCAATAGCTTGGGGGGCCCCAGGTCCAGGATCCTAGCGGATCTGGCGAAAGTGCTCTGGCACTTCTGCCTGGAACGCAACATCATTCCGGTCTCGGAATATATCCCGGGTGCTTCAAACATGGTGGCAGATTGGAATTCTCGTTACCTGTCCGATTCCAGCGATTGGCGACTGGACCGGTTGGTTTTCCTGGCCCTCGCTCATTTACGGGGCCCTCTCTCTATGGACCTGTTCGCCTCCCGTCTCAACCATCAGCTCTCGCACTTTTACAGCTGGAGACCGGATCCCGAGGCGCATGCTGTAGACGCCCTCCGCCAGATCTGGCCCCAGGGGACACATTATGCGTTTCCCCCGTTCTTAATGATCCTCAGGGTTCTCCTCCACATAGCGAACCTGAGAGCGTCTGTCGTGCTGATCACCCCGTGGTGGCCGACACAACCATGGTTTCCCATCCTTCTGGGGATGACGGTGGACCTCCCCAGACTTCTTCCTCACTCCCCTCACCTCCTCACCAGTTCGAACGGGGATCTACATCCTCTAATCACGGACCACAACCTGCCCCTCCTCGCATGGTTGGTCTCGGGGTGCCAGTCGCAGACAGCGACCTTTCAAGAACAGCTAGGGATCTCCTTGCCTTGGCCTGGGCCCCCGGGACTAGATTGGCATATCGATCAGCCTGGCGACTCTGGATTCGTTGGTGTGATCAACGACAGGTTGATCCCGTTCAGGCGCCTGTGTCTGTAGTGGTCAACTATCTGGCGGCATCTTTTGAATCCGGGAGGTCCTATAACTCTCTTAACGTCTATCGCTCGGCAATCTCAGCCTACCACTCCCCTATAGACTCGTTACCGGTAGGTAAACACCCATTGGTGTGCCGTCTTTTGAAAGGCATTAGGTTTCAACGCCCCCCACGACCCAAGTACCAACATACTTGGGACGTGACCAGGGTCCTAACCATGTTCTCAGACTGGGGGGACAATGACACTCTATCTCTGAGGTTATTGTCTTTCAAGCTTACTGTCCTCTTGTGTCTGATTTCCATCAAACGAGTGTCGGATGTCAGGGCTCTGGACATCTCCAGGCGTCAATTCTCGCCTCAGGGAGTTACGTTTTCGGTCGTGCGTAGAACGAAGACGGGGCTGCAATCGGTTTTCTACCCGTTCTTCCCCGCGCATCCACGTCTATGTGTGGTCCGCTGCCTACAGACTTATGAGTCTTTAACGGCTTCGTTGCGATCACTACAAGTCTCTCAACTCCTCATTTCTTACGTCAAACCTCACCTTCCGGTTTCCTCGGCTACGCTAGCCAGATGGGTACGTTCAGTCATGGAAATGGCTGGGATTGACGTAGGCCTGTTTGGTGCCCACTCCTCCAGAGGGGCAATGGCTACTAAAGTCATCACCTCGGGAGGCTCACTCTCGGACTTACTGTTAGCGGCAGACTGGTCATCGGCCACCACCTTCCGTCAATTCTACTTTAGACCGGAGGAACACATATCTATGTCAGTTTTATAGATTATATCAATTGTTATTTTTCATGTTTACATTGTTATAGCTTTGAACTTGCATAAGATATGAGCCTCCTGTCTGATATATAATTCGAGATTTTCCTAGCTTGTGACGGAAAATATTAATTATATGAAGACAGGAGGCGAATATCTTCCCTCCCAACCCATCCCTATCACGGTGTTGTCTCTTTTATTGTAGGCTATTGAAACACGCATCCTGCAAATCGGAGGCTGATACGTCCCGGAGGTTTCGTTTTCTCTATCCCCGTTGGGATTGCTGTTCCTGTTCAATCCTTGGATATCTAGTTCATCGCAGACCTGAAGTGGGGGTTCCAAATGCGTTCAGATCCGGAGTTCCGGTTACCGTCGGCTGACTCCTGTGCCGGAGTTCCAGTTTTTTCAGGATTTCGATGTTTTTGGACTGTTCTCGGTTCCAGTTTTCTGCCGACTCGCCTCAAGAAAGAGGAGGGTTCTAAGGAGGCAGCCCCTTATATACCTGCTGGCCTGCTACGTGATTGGCAGATCCAACCAGAGGGCTGCTGGGTGTTGTAGTTTTTCTTGTTTTCAGTTTTTAAAAACGTTTTCTATTTTGAACTCACTGAAAAGTTAGATTTCTGCTGTGTGCATTAATAAAAGAAGATAATGCATAAGATACTCGCCTCCTGTCTTCATATAATTAATATTTTTCGTCACAAGCTAGGAAAATCTCAAATTATTGCACAACATTATTCTATTCTTTTCTATTCTATTATTTTATTTTTTATTCTACTCTATTCTTTATTATACAAATTCAATTTTAATCTACTGTATTTTGCGGCGTATAAGATGACCTTTTGTATGTAAAAAAATGACTCAAAACTCTGGGGTTGTCTTATTTGTAAGGCTGCAGGCGTCCATTATTCAAAAGCCGTGCCTCCTCCTCAGGCTGTTCCATGATTGGCAGAACACTGAGGCCGTGTACACACGACCGAGAAACTCGACGGGCGAAACACATCGTTTTCCCCGTCGAGCTCCTTGTTCGGCTGTCAAAAAACTTGTCAAGCCAAATTTTCCCATTGTCCAACGAGGAAATAGAGAACATGCTCTCTTTTTGGCTCGACGAGTTACTCGACAGTTTTCTCGGCGAAAAGTGTACACGCGACCGGTTTTCTCAGCAGAATATGTCTCCCATAGTGTTTCTTGCTGAATTCTGCCAAGGAAACCGGTCGTGTGTACGCGGCCTCATTTTCCCAGCAGAGCCTCTGTTCAGTGTTCCGCCTATCACGGATGTCTTCGCATCCTCCGCCTCGAATGGGAGGACATCCGTGATAGGCGGAACACTGAACAGAGGCTCTGCTGGGAAAATTAGTGTTCCGCCTATCACAGAACAGTGTTTTGAATTACTGGCCGCCCGCCGCCTGAGAAACTCTGCAAACAGGAGAAGGTAGAGAGATCGTTGAGGCAGGCATAATGGCACAGTGAGGAAGGCATACTGGCACAGTGAGGCAGGCATAATGGCACAGTGAGGCAGGCATAATGGCACAGTGAGGCAGGCATAATGGCACAGTGAGGCAGGTATACTGGCACAGTGAGGCATGTATAATGGCACAGTGAGGTAGGCAATGGCACAGTGAGGCATGTAATGTAATGTAATGGCACAGTGAGATTTTAAAAAAGCCTGATTCTGTCAGCGTTTTTTCCTGTCAGCGGTTGTTCCGGCTACCCCTTAGCTTCCAGACAGACTAGCCGGAGGGGGGTCATCTTATACGGTGAGTATATCCCAAAACAAACATTTTAGCTGGAAAATTAGAAGAGTCGTCTTATACGCCCAGTCGTCTTATACGCCGGTAAATACGGTATGTGAAATTTCAGAAGATGTATATATTATATTCAGTTTTATCTACACTATTCTGTTATTTTCTATTCAATTCTAATCTATTCTAATCTATTCAAATTCAAATTGATTCTATTTGAATTTCGGGAAATGGTTATATTCTTTCATTCTATTCTATTGTTTTTTAATTCTATTCTTTTCTATCATATTTTAGTCTTTTCTATTCTATTGTTTTCTTATTCTATTCTTGTCTATTCTATTATTTTGTTATGTATTAAAATGTATTCTATTTAAAATAAATATTTTAGAAGATGGTTATATTATTTTTATGTTATTCTATTTTATTGTATTTGTTGCTATTATATTCTAGTCTATTCTGTTCTTTTATTTTCTATTTTATTATATTATATTATATTCTTGCATTTTATGTTATATTCTTTTTTAGTCTATTATTATTTTTTCCGTGCTACTCCTTTATTTTCTCTTCTATTTTATTCTCTTTTTAAAATTCGAAAACAATTTGAATTCTAAAACTATTCGAAAAGGTATTTGAAAATGATTCGAAAGCAATTAGAATTTCATCCAAATTTGTTCAAATTTCAATTTGGAGCGAAACTAACTGCACAAGTCTAATATCCCCTGAAGAAGCCTAACATTTGGCAAAACATGTTGGGAGTATTATCATCTATTATAGATCATGTTTGTAAATATCCAAAATTAAATGATCCAACGTTTTTATGAATCTTCAATGTTTTTTTTCACAGATATACTTTTCTTATTTCTATTCTTTAATATGAAATGATTAACCACTTTAGCCCCGGACCATATTGCTGTCCAAAGACCAGAGCACTTTTTGTGATTCGGCACTGCGTCGCTTTAACTGACAATTGCGCAGCCATGCGACGTGGCTCCCAAACAAAATTGGCGTCCTTTTTTTCCCACTAATAGAGCTTTCTTTTGGTGGTATTTGATCATCTCTGCGTTTTTTATTTTTTGCGCTATAAACAAAAATAGAGCGACTATTTCGAAAAAAATGCAATTAGCGTTTATTGATTGGTTAGCGCAAAATTTATAGCGTTTACAAAAAAGGGGGTCGTTTTATGGCATTTTTATTAATTTTTTTTTATACTAGTAATGGTGGCGATCAGCGTTTTTTTCGGTACTGCGATATTATGGCGGACACATCGGACACTTTTGACACATTTTTGGGACCATTGGCATTTTTATAGCGATCAATGCTATAAAAATGCATTGTATTACTATAAAAATGCCATTAGCAGTGAAGGGGTTAACACTAGGGGGCAGGGAAGGGGTTAAGTGTGTTTCTGGGTGTGTTCTAACTGTGGTGGACTCACTAGGGGAAATCACTGATCTTCTGTTCATACATTGTATGAACAGAAAATCAGCGTTTCCCCCTCTGACAGGAACGAGAGCTTTGTGTTTACACACAAAGCTCCCGTTCCCCGCTCTGTAACGAGCAATCGCGGGTGCCCGGCGGCAATTGTACCCACCGGGCACGCGCGCGGGACTCGGGGGCGTGCGGGGGGCGCGCACCGGCCACTGGTGGCGCGCGCACGCCCCCTAGTGGCCGAAAAAGAAAGGACGTAGAGCTACGTGCTCTCGCGAATCAGTGCCACCGTCCCGCTGTAATATGATGGCAGGCGGTCGGCAAGCAGTTAAATAAAATATATGAATTTTATCTTATGTTGGGATTTAGGTTATCGGCACCCTGCTCTGTGTCTGAGCACTTTTCTTGTGTCTTGTTCAATATTTACCACCTGCATTTGTGTTTAACAAAATGCATAGTTGTGAATTGGAGATTAGTCATAGTACTGCAGAAATTAAAGCTGGCCACACACAGTTTGAATCTTGACCATGTCCTGCTGAACTGGCCGACATTAGAACTGTTAAGCGGCAGGCTGAATGTACAAAGTTGATGGGTACAACCAGGCTGACAAATTCTCTTGCTATTATTGCTAGTGTGACCCCGCCCCCACCCCCGCCAGAAGAAGACAATTGCCCGGTAGGAGGGATTACCACATCTGTCTGTGTTGATGGGGGAATCAAGCAAAATTTATTTTCTGCAACCCATGGCCTACAATGTATGGCCGGCCTAAGACACCAGCCAATTTATTTAGTTTATTGATAGTAGACAGAGTGAGAATGGCAAGAGTGATGAAGTGGGTAAGAGTGGGATAAGACATTTGTTATTTTTTAGCTGTCTGCATTCCCAAGAGGTAATATTTTGTTCAATATTGTTACGGAAAGGTTTCTTCACAGTAAGAGCTGTGAAAATGTGGAACACACTCCCTCCAGAGGTGGTTCTGGCAAGCTCAGTAGATTGCTTTAAAGGCCTTTTTTTATGTTTATTAAAAGTCAGCAGCTGGCTTTTAATAAACATACACTTACCTTCTCCATGGTTCCAGTGACGCTCCGGCCGGGGCTCCGCTCCTCTCCCCCCTCTCCAGCCGGCATCTTCATTTCAAGTGTGGGCACCTGGCTGTGACAGCTATCGGCTTCACGGCCGGGCACCCACTGCGCATGTGCGAGCGGCACTGCGAATGCGCGAATGGCGCTGCACCGTCCCATTGGACAGGCGATCGCCTGGGAACTGTGACGTGTCCCAGGCGATCGCCTACAGGGAGGGGCTGCAGTAAGGCGATTAAGCTAATCGCCTTACCAGCCCCTCGGCGGAAGGAGGAAGTGGGACAGGAAGTCTCACTCCTCCTGAAGTCCCCACACCCCCCCAAAAAAATTACATGCCAAATGTGGAACTCCTCTTTAAGAAAGGCATGGATACATTCCTAAATGTACATAATATAACTGAGTACTAACATTTATAGGTAATGTTGATCCAGGGAAAATCTGATTGCCTCTCGGGGGATCAGGATAGATTTTTTTCCGCTGCTGTAGCAAATTGTATCATGTTCTGCTGGGGTTTTCCTTCCTCTGGATCAACTGTGGGTATAGAATTGGGTATATGGGATTGTACGATTTTTTTTATTTTTTTTATGGTTAAACTGGATGGACTTGTGTGTTTTTTCAACCTGACTAAATATGTAACTGTCATGGTTATGCATTAATGTCTGGCAGCTTACATTACCTTTCTCTCCATGTGTTCACCTTAGAGGCCAGACGCTCTCACCTGGCTGCTTTTATCATCTCTCCTTCCTGTATGGCTCCACCCCAGGCCATATCAGTAACTCTATATTAACCAGTGCACTGCAGGTCTGCCTTGCTGATCAACGTTGTTTTTTAAGCATTGTGTTCCTGCTTGCCGTATCTCTGTGTACCGATCTTGGCTTGTCCCCGACTACTCCTGTTTGATTATGACCCCGACCTTTGGCCTGTCCTTCGTTTGTCCTTGTCTGCTTGTCACCCTGACCCTGGCTTACCCCTCACTAATCTCTTGTCATCTGAGTGGCTGCTTCCCCTCTCTCCTCTATGCTCTACAGAGCGTGAACTGGGGGACTCTGGGGGACTCTGGGGGCCGCGACCTGGATTCAGTTGCAGCTAAGGCCATCCTCACCACTAGAGGCTCTGGTGAATACCTGCTGAAACTTAGACTCCACACTCTGAGAAATCTTGGGCTCAAGCTTCCTGTGGGATCCCTGTTTGTGCTCGAGTGGACCTGCCTTCCATATCCACCCTGTGTTCCATCCGCAGCAGTCTGCCATAGGGTTCACTACCTTGTGGTGCACTCCTGCCTACAACAGGGTTCATCTGTCACCTGGCCACAGGTGACCTGACAGTAACTATGTAACTTTACCAGCGATGGTAGTCACAGAAGGAGGGAATCTCAACACAACATCTCAAAACTTTTTTTTTTTTTTTGCTGTTTCAATGGGGAAGGATTGGAAAGTGTCTCTGTTATTGTTTAGAAGATAATTCTTTGATGAATCCTAGGAAACATTGTAATATTAAAATGGGATCTTTACAGAACACAGCCAGCAGATAATATCCAAGGGTAATATTGGGTAATATATTGGGTAATAACCAAGATATCTGCTATCTAGGAGAATGGACACATATCCTGTAAGCGGATTATGGACATAGGGGATTTTCCTTTTTTATCTCTAAACAATGTATCACTTTACTCCCATGATCCATTAATATTTAAATCATCAATAGTAAAGAAATTATTGTTTTAATTTTTTTATTAACACAAAAACGTGTATTTAGTCTCATTATCGCCACACTTCACTTTCCAAAAGTGTCAAAGTGTATGATAAAAGCGTCTGTTAAACATCTCTTAATATTGCATGGTGCAGAATCTGAAAAACATGAAACAAATCAAAGACAACATTTTTTGCTTGAATGTAAATACAAAATGACCTTGCAAATGTGTACTTTACAATCTACAACACCACTCATTTGGTAACTTATAAATACACAGGAATGTGATGATAAAAGAAAAAAAAAAAAGAACCTTCCATTTTCATCTAATGTTATACCAGCATCATCCATCCACAGCTGTGCGAATATTAAAGGGAGGAGGAGGTATTGAATCTTTCAAAGCCCAACTGTTGAAGTTACAGAAAGAAAGTGGGATGTTATGCAGGAAGCGCCAAGTGTTTGAACTTCATAACTATAAACTTTAGTAGCATAGTGGACAGAATTTTTTTGCATGATGTTCTGGTGCCTGAATGTGCTTAACAGCAGATGTTTGGTCTCTCTAAGCAGATAATCGCCCTGCTTTTGAGGTTGGCCTGACCTGTATGAATAGTATTATGTACAGTGCACTAGTAATAACAAATGGTCTGAGCTCTTTTTCTCCTCTTTGAATGCCCAGCCACGCTTCCTTTTAAGAACATTATTACTCCATCACAGCCCCAAGCCCATACATTCTCCTTGGTTAATGGCAGAGCACCCATTTTGTCATAATTTATAGAGGAAGAGTTCAAAGTTTTCATAATATTTGGATAATATCGTGGCCGGAGTGTCTTGTGAGCTGTGATAGATAGCATAGAAGTGGGCAGATTTTAATTCTGAGCATGAGGCAGGGAATGTCAACCTTTATGGAAGCCATCTCAGACTGATTTGCTGGTGATTTATAGAGAAGAACATGAAAGATCATAAACAGCAACAGCCTTAAACCAAGGAGTGAGCTGCCCTGGTCTGTCTTTCTGGTTATGCAGATAATTGAATAGTAGATAATTCCAAAATGGTTTGAATAAACCCTTAGCATATAACGCATTAATAGATCACCATAAAATCCCATGGATGTTGGCATTCATCTAGATATTTATGTTCGTACTCTACACTCAAGTGGATCTCTAAGTTTCTGGCTTCTGTCTCTGGTCTAATAATTTGTGCATGCTAACTGCACCTCTGGGCATTTTTATTTGACTAACCAAGCTGCTCAAATGCTGTTCACTGAGCATATCCCTGCCAGCTGATGATAAGTTAGGGCTGTGAATCACAGATAAAATGGATAAGGCATAGACTGTTCTATTATGCCTATAAAAGAAAGATGTGTTTGTGATGTATTCAGAATGTGCCTGTACATGGTGATCAGAAAAGCATCATTTATTTAGCATAACTGCCTGGTGCATGAACAAACTCACTGTACCAACCTACATGAACATTCACTCTGTATACCCTTCTTATGCCAGGCTTATCTTGGACGAACAAAAGTGATTAAGGATGAACACTTTGGGTTGGGTTGAGGTGGCATTTGATGAACCCATTGTAAAGTCTGAAATTCGAGAGCTTTAATTCAAACACATTGAAAGTCTATATATAGACAAATCTTTAAAATCAAAAGCAATTTCTAAGTTTAATAGGCAAGGGTTTATCAAATAAAAAGCATGTGGAGCAGAGAACTTTATGGGGACATGTATCAATGATAATAAAAAAATAAAAATGTATTGTCCAGTGGGGTGAGGGTCCCCCTTTTTATACATTTTCTTTTACAAACAGTTTTTGAAAAGTGCTTTAAAAACCACTTGACCGCTGGAAGGATTTACCCCCTCATGGTGACCAGGTAATTTTTTTGTTATTCAGCACTGTGTTGCTTTAACCGCTTAAGCCCCAGACCATTTTGGTGGTTAAAGACCGGGCCACTTTTTGCAATTTGGCACTGCGCCGCTTTAACAGACAATTGCGCGGTCGTGCGACGTGCTTTCCAAACAAAATTGGCGTCCTTTTTTCCCCACAAATAGAGCTTTCTTTTGGTGGTATTTGATCACCTCTGCGGTTTTTATTTTTTTCGCTATAAACAAATATAGAGCGACAATTTTGAAAAAAATTCAATATTTTTTACTTTTTGCTATAATAAATATTCCCCAAAAACATATATAAAATTTATTTTTTCCTCAGTTTAGGCCGATACATATTCTTCTACCTATTTTTGGTAAAGAAAATCGCAATAAGCGTTTATCGATTGGTTTGTGCAAAATGTATAGCATTTACAAAATAGGGGATAGTTTTATTGCATTTGTATTATTTATTTATTTTTTACTACTAATGGCGCCGATCAGCGATTCATTTTCACAGCAAAAAATGTTTTTAAATTGCATTGAGTATTGTGAAAATGACAGTTGCAGTTTGGGAGTTAACCACAGGGGGCGCTGTAAGATTTGTGTGTGTTTACAACTGTAGGGGGGTGTGGCTGTAGGTCTGACATCATCGATCGAGTCTCCCTATAAAAGGGATCACTCGATCGATGCAGCCGCCACAGTGAAGCACGGGGAAGCCGTGTTTACATACGGCTCTCCCCGTTCTTCAGCTCCGGGGAGCGATCGCGAGGGGGCAGCTAGAAACGAATAGCCGCGCCCTCATCCCGGATCGCTCCCCGCGGGTTTCCGACCGCCGCATGTAGGGGGGGGTCCCGATCGGACCCCCGACCCGCGCAAAGGCAGGGACTTAAATATACGCCCATCTGCCTGTACGTGCCCTTCTGTGGACGTATATGTACATGCGGCGGTCGGAAAAGTGGTTAAATTAATCAGTGAGGACATGTCTACTAACATTTTTAATGTTGTCCATGGGCATTCAACCATTTGCCAATCACAGGCAAATTGTATTATTTCATAAATTAAAGAGAAGTCTAATTTATCTTCAGCTCTGTGAGCATGGGGAGCTCATGTCTATAATGGGGGTGGTAGTAACACAGCCAAAAATCCACAATGGCTCAAAAGTGATATGGTCCAGAAATATTTAGACAGAATAAAGGTGGATAAAGCACCTGGACCAGATGGCATCCACCCACGGATCCTAAAATGATTGAGCTCTGTCATTTCAAAGCCATTGTATCTAATTCATTTAAGACTCATTATCGATGGGAATAGTACCACTGGATTGGCACAGGACCAATGTGGTGCCTATATTTGAAAAGGGAACAAATTCTTTACCAAGTAACTTTAGACCTGTTAGCTTAACTTCTATAGTTGGGAAGATACTGGAGAGATTAGTAAAAGACCACATGGATGCGTTCTTGCTGGAAAAAATATTTTAAGCAACAGACAGCATGGATTCATGAAAGACAGAAGTTGTCAGACAAACCTGATTTCCTTATATGAAGAGGTAAGTAAAACGTTGGACAGAGGAGTGGCGGTGGACGTGGTATACTTGGATTTTGCAAAAGCGTTCAATACAGTTCCCCACACACGGCTCATGTGTAAGGTAAGGTCTACAGCAGTGGTTCTCAACCTTTCTAGTGCTGTGACCCCTCGATAACATTTCCCAAGTTGTGGGGACCCCTAACAGTAATATTTTTGTAGAGTGGGTTGTCAGCACCCGGGGCAATATAAGTAATTTGTGCCCCTAACTCACGGTAATCTAGCGCTTCCTGAGTCCCCTCCACTCATATTAATACCCCTTATGATACATTTTAGGATGTACCACTCTCTCTCTTTGTTCTCCTTTTATCTCTCTCTTTTCCATATCCCTCTCTCTAGCCGTATTTCTTGTTCTTTCTCTTCCTTTTTCTTTGTTCCTCTCCCTCTTTTCTTTTCCTCTCCCTTCCATGTATTCTCTATTTGTATTCCTTCCCTTACTACTTGTTGGGGGTGTGGGGAGAATGGGATGAGTGGAAGTGCTGGTGGCGGGTTGGATAAGCCAATTTAGGTGCTCTTGATCAAGGTCATCTGCTGATTTGAGAACTGTAATGAGGACTTTTAATGGGAACTATGATCACAGGTAGTGTTATGCACTGTGTCCCTCGGCGTCACTGTGTCTACGACTTTGTGGTGTCTTGTAGCAGTGACACCTATGCTGAAATCAGGAGATAGGGTCTCATCCAGCCCCTCCCACTTCACATTCCTCACCAATTAGCTGACCTCTAGTCTCTGCCCCCCAGCCATGGCATGAACTGAATGGGTGGCTGCGAAGAGGTTGAGTGGGTGGCCGCAGGCTCCAGGAGCAGCCCAGCTGGTGGCCACAGGCTCCAGGGACAGCTCTGCTGGGCAGCCGCGAAAAGGCTGGGAGAGCAGTGTGGGCTTCAGGAACAGCCCAGGATTCAGTGACCCCTGGCAAATCATCATTTGACCCCCAAGGGGGCCCCAACCCCCAGGTTGAGAACCACTGGTCTACAGGGTTGGATATAGCAGTTTGTAAATGGATAGAAAACTGTCTGAAAGACAGAATTCAGAGAGTTGTGGTTAATGATTCATACTCTGAATGGTCCAAGGTTATCAGCGATGTACCCAAAGGTTCAGTGTTGGGACCCTTACTTTTTAATATCTTTATAAATAATATTGGGTCTGAGATCAAAAGTAAAATTTCTGTCTTTGCAGATGACACCAAGCTATGCAGTGGAATAACGTCCTTGCAGGATGTCTCCAATTTACAAGCCGACCTCAATGCTCTGTCTAATTGGGCAACTAAGTGACAGATGAGGTTTAATGTTGATAAATGTAAAGTTATGCACTTGGGGGCTAAGAATATGCATGCATCATACATGCTAGGGGGAGTACATAGTGAAGAAGGGTCTAGGAGTTTTGGTAGATCATAAGCTCAATAACAGCATGCAATGCCAAGCTGTGGTTTCCAAAGCAAGCAAAGTCCTTTCTTGTATTAATGGAGTTGTAAAGGATTTTTTTTTTTTTTTTTTGCTGAAATGACTGTTTACAGGGTATAGAGACATAATAGTTAACTTATTCCTTTTAAAAACGATTAAAAATAGATACAAATCAATCATAATCAAAATCATGTAGTTTTTTTAGTTTCGTTTTTGCATCTAGTTTTGTTTTTGCATGTTATCCTGTATCTGTGCTATACAGAGCCATAGAGCTGTGATGGTTTGGAAAACGAGACTAGAAGCTCCCAGTACTGTGGTCATCAGGAAACAGACAACCAGGAAGTGTCCAGAACAGAGGAGAATTACAGCAACATCAGAGAAAAACGGACAATGAGGACATGAAACCAGGACTGCAGTAAGATAAAGGAAGCTATTTAGTAAAAAAAAAAACATTTCCTTTAGTGACCCTTTAAGAGAGGTAGAAACTCCAGCAGGGCCGCTGATAGAAATCAAGGGACCCCATACAGCCGACCTGATGGGGCCACCTTCAGTTCCTCCCCTTTGTCCCACCCCTGGTCCCTCCTAAGGCCACGCCTTGAAACACAGTACAGGTTTGTCTACAAGTGGTAATTTATTTTTCTCCAGACAGTTATAAGTTTGATTATCCAACAGAAATCCTGTTTTCAGATGAGAACAGACCTCTTTAATGTACTGCAGACAGTACCACCCATGCCATGCGGCCAATGCCATATTGTGCTGCAGACAGTGCTACCCATGCCGCCAATGGAATAATGCTATTGGCAGCATCGGTAAAAGTGTCTGCAGAACATTATGCCATTGGCAGCAAATCACATGGGCTGCCTGCAGAGACAGTGCCACCCATGCCGACAATACCATAATGTGCTGCAGACAGTGCCACCCATGACACTAATTCCATAACGCATGTACTACCTGCAGACAGTGCTACCCGTGGAGCCAATGCCATATTGTGCTGCAGACAGTGCCACCCATGCAATGCCGCTAATGCTATATTGTGCTGCAGACAGTGCCACCCATGACGCCAATGGCATAATGCTATTGGCAGCATGTGTCGGATACTGGGGGGTGGGAGTCGGGCGGACTATTATCGGTCATGGCTAGAGGATTTTTTTTTACATTTATTAATTATCTGTTCAGGCTGCCCCGGGCCCCCCTGCTGGCCGGGACCGGTACAATAGGGCCAGCTGTACTGGCCTATCAGCGGCCCTGGACAGAGAGAGATATAAGACCTCATCTAGAATATGCAGTTTAGTTTTGGGCATCAGTTCTCAAAAAGGATATCAGGGAACTGGAGAAAGTGCAGAGAAGGGCAACTAAACTGATAAGAGGCATGAAGGAGCTCAGCTATGAGGAAAGATTAGAGGAACTGAATGTATTCACTCTTGAGAAGAGGAGATTAAGGGGGGATATGATGAACATGTACAAATATATAAGGGGCCCATATAGTGAACATGGTGTTGAGTTATTCAAACAAAGGACAAGGGGGCACTCTTTACATCTAGAGGAAAAGGGATTTAATCTCCAAATACGGAAAGGTTTCTTCACAGTAAGAGCTGTAAAAATGTTATATAGACTCCCTGCAGAGGTGATTATGACCAGCTCAGTAGATTGCCTTAAGAAAGACCTGGATTCTTTCCTAAATGTACATAATATAACTGGATACTAACATTTATAGGTAATGTTGATCCAAGGAAAATCCGATTGCCTCTCAGGGGATCAGGAAGGAATTTTATCCCCTGCTGTAGCAAACTGGATCATGCTTCAGCCACATAGATATCAGTTCAGGATTTCTATCAGGGATTAAAACTTTTTTCAAACGGGGCTATCATAGATGCAATTTGAGATAAGACCTTCTCTACATCACATTCAATACTTTTATCTTTTGACCCTGTTACTACAGATGAGATTGCTATTTTTTTTCTGACATCCACCTAAACACCTGCCCCCTGGTTCCATTCCTTTACAACTACTCTTGATCTACACGCTCAGACTTGCATCCTCAATCTCTCTCTCTCTCTCTGCTGGTATTGTCCCCTCCTAAACATGCACTAGTCACCTCAATGCTAAAAAGCTCTTACTGGACCTCACCAGTCTAAACAACTTAAAGTGGTTGTAAAGTCAGATTCTATGCATTAAGATAAAAAAAAAACCTTCTGTGTGCCTCTGCCCCCCTAATACTTAGCTGAGAAAATCTTCATCCAGGGAAATTGCAGAAGGCTCTTGGCTGACCGGATTTCTCTCTTCTCATTGGGTGAGAGAGCAGCGCAGCGCCGCGTCATTGGCTCCCGCTGCTGTCACTTTATGTCAGTGAGCCAATGAGGACAGAGAGGGAGTGGGGCCAAACCATGGCTCCATGTCTAAATGGACACACAGAGCAGTGGCTTAGCTCGGGTGTCCCCATAGCAAGCTGCTTGCTGTGGGGGCACTCAGCAGGAGGGAGGGGCAAAACCATTGCACAGAGCAAATATGTATAACTTGTTTTTATTTTTAAATGGCCACCCATTCCACTCCAAAAAACTCCACTCCCTTGGCCAAGACTCTACTCTTTCCTGTTTCTCCTTCTACCTATGTAAGCACTCTTTCAGTGTCACCTGCAACTATTTTCTTCTCTTTCATTTTTCACAGGAGTCCCCCAAGGCTCTGCTCTTGGATCCCTTCAATTCTCTATTTACATGTCTTCTTTTGGTCAAATTAAAATCTCTCATTGCTCTAATACCATCTCTATACTGACAAAACCCATATTTACTGTACCTCTTACCTATTCAGCTCATCCCTTCAGTCTCCTTTTGCATCACTAATTTACTAACTGGAAATATCAGTATGCGTTTCACACCATTTTCTAAAAGTCAATCTTTCCAAAACTGATACAATTATACAATTTTGCGTGCCCTCCCCCAACTTTTTCTTTAAGATTTAATAGCACAATTATCAGTCCCTCGACTGATGCCAGAGTGCTAGGTATAATCCTGGACTCTGACCATTCCTTTTCAGCCCCACTGTCCAAATATGGCCACCTCACCTTCATAATATTTCCAAAATAAGCCACTTAACCGACAACTCTGTAAAGCTACTAATTAACTCCCTTGTTTTCTTTCAGCTTGACTACTGCAACTCCCTCCTTATTGGTCTACCTTTACATAGGAGAGACTCAGCACTCATATGTCTATTTCCCAAAGACAACCTCAGGATATGATGCTGAGCACGTGCACTCAACTTCTTTGGTTGACCATGGCGATGCCTGTTCTGAGTGGAACCTGACCTATTAAACTGCTGTATGGTCTTGGCAACCATGCTGCAGCTCAGTGTCAGGGTCTTGGTAATCTTCTTATAGCCGTATTGATCTTAATATAGATCAACAATTCTTTTTTTCAGATCCTCAGAGAGTTCCTTGCCATGAGGTGACCAGTATGAGAGAGTGACAGCGATAACACCAAATTTAACACACCTGCTCTCCATTAACACCTGAGACCTTGTAACACTAATCAGTCACATGACACCAGGGAGGGAAAATGGATAATTGGGCCCAATTTGGACATTTTCACTTAGGGATGTACTTACTTTTGTTGCCAGCGGTTTAGACATTAATGGATGTGTGTTGAGTTATTTTGAGAGGGCAGCAAATTTACACTGTTATACAAGCTGTACACACACTTCTTTACATTATAACAAAGTGTAATTTCTTGAAAAGCTATAATAAAATATTTACAAAAATGTGAGGGGTGTACTTACTTTTGTAAGATACTGTAAGTTCTCATGAGCAGGGCTCTCCTAACCCTCTTGTCTTGAATTTAACTGTAACTGTACTGTTTCCATCTATATTGGAAAGCATTGTGCAAACTGTTGACACTATAAATCCTGAATAATACTAAACCATGAATGATAAAAACAATAATAATAATGATTTTTAATAATTATAATTTTGTTTCTTCATTTTTATTTTTTAAAAGGTTTTCTTTATATGTCTAAATACACTTTTAGAAAGCAAACACACGTTGCATTTGATTAGTCATAAGGTAAACAATTTTTTTTTTTTTTTTGTAGCGAAAATTGAATATTATTTAATTTTCAATTCCATCGCCATTTGCTTTTCTTCCAATATTCTACTACATGCATCATCATACATATTCAATTTTTTTCAAGGTAAGTTTGCATTTTAACATATCAATTACATTCATTTTATGGGGCTAATTGAAATTACAGTAAAGACATTAGCAGAAAGATGCAGTTGTTCCCATTAGCAACCATTCTTTTTTATAGAAACGTTAAAAAATTTGGATTAGTTACTATAGGCAGCAGTTCCATTTTTTGTCTTATTGAATTAACCATTAAATAAACGTTTGATAATTTAGGAGGCAAGAATAAACCGCCAGTATGCTTAAACTGAAAAAATATATTTCTACATTGAACAATAATATTTATGTCCTATTTTATTGCAAATTCATACTGTGTATTTTTATTTATTCACATTAACAAATTTGCATCATTCCACACATGTATTTTGATGCTCTTTTAACCTATTACTGGTTAGTAATTTTCACAGTTTGTGAGATCCCCGTACAGTATTTTATTTATAAGAATTACCCTTATAATTACAGCTGTTATAATTAGAAAATAATGGTGATGATAATTTATTTTCTCTGCATGGAATCAAATTTCCAGAGTGTGGTATAGTCTTCTTTAGTCTGTCTACCGTATTTTGTGCCACAACACTCAATATATCCCTTTTCCTTTTACTCTTCCCAGCCACATACATATACATTGATAACAGATGTGTGGAAATTGTGTGTTGCCCTGTAGGGAATCTTTAAGTGATAACATTCTCTCCAGATGAGGTAATTTAAGTTAATCTTGTCTTATATTTATTTTGGTAGTATTTGTACTTATATTTTTATTCTTTAATTAATCAAGCCAAGGCCAGCATTTGAGTGCCCATTCTAAAAATGCCCACTGTTCACTCTTACTTTCTTCAGATAGCTTTGGAGGCACTTATCAGAAAAACTGGATCATCCTGTGCTTTGCTGATTCAGTTCTTTGAAGTCCAAAGATGAAAGATAATAAGATCTCCATCTTTGTCTTCTAAAAGTCTTGTTGAAAGGAAGTTACATATCAGCGCTACTGGGGGCATGTTTTACTATAACAAAGTAGGTACTAGTATGATTAATCACAGGGTACTGACAAGTTTACATGATAATTTATGGCTTTTTTTTCATTTGGTATAATCACCGAAGTTAAAATAGAAACAGTGGATAATATATATTATATATATAGTATACACAGTATACACAGTGTATATATTAGAGGGAGTGAGAGAAAGGTCCCGCACTCACAGTTTCTCATGCTGCTTAATTAGTCATTATTTTGCCGATAGCCAAAGCAAAAATCAAATGTTGTTGTACACAATTTTGAAGCAACTCGGAAACTTACCCTTTGTCATCTATTTGTCTTCCTTTGAAGGTCAATCAGCATTTGCTAATCCACTGTCTGCTGGGCACCAATTCAGTGCTGTGGCCATATGTGCCCCTTGTGTACCTATTTCTATCTCCAACTTCTCTTCCACCTACATCACCTTGATCCTGACAACATCCAGGGTTGTCTTCAAAATCCATAAATCATTCTATAGGTGCAACTGTTCATAGTGCAACATATACCCATGGTACTATAACAAGAGATGCATGCCTGGAGAAGAATGAGGCAACAAAGCACAAAATGTACATTTTATGATAGGGCAAACCAACTTCAATGTATTATTTATCTTCAATAAGAGCTTTTTCAGATTGAAAATAGCTTTTATTTTGCCCCTAGAAATGAAAAATCTGTACTTGCATGCTTTGCTGTTGGCAGGACAAAGAAAAGGCAGTAAATATTTCAGTTTATTGGTCTGGCTGGAAGGTCCTTCTAGTCTGACAAAACATTGCTAATAAAGAGAGATCATAGTAAATGAAGTGGGTAGACCATTAGTTAAGATGATTGGTGTTGACACTGTCACTTTGCCCATGCAGGCAAAACTTTTATATCTTGCTACCACTTTTTTGTTTTATTACATTATAACAGTTACTTATCTTTGCTTTTAGTATTTTTCCTTACTTAAAAAATGTATGTTGTCAGAACTTGGGACAGTCAAAATCAGATTCTTTAAGGAGTGAAGGTTACATAATGAAAGACAAATGCATACATATATATCTTGGCTATATTACGGCTACTTTCACACCGAGACGTTGGGGGCGTCTTTTTTACAACACTTTTCGGCCACTAGCGGGACGCTTTAACACCACTCTAGCGGCTGAAAAAGGGTTAAAAGCGCTGCTGCCCATTGATTACACTGCTCCTACAGCATTTCAAAGATGCTGCTAGCAGGACTTTTTTTCCCATCCTGCCAGTGCACTGCTCCAGTGTGAAAGCCCTCAGGCTTTCACATTGGAGTAAGAGGAGAGGCTCTTTACAGGCGCTATGCCAGTGCTATTTTTAGCACTATATCGCCTGTAAAGCGCCTCAGTGTGAAAGCAGCCTTAGGGTTGTAACCCAAGAAAACAGAAAGTTACAGAAAATATTGAAATGGGTAATACATTTGGACATTTTAACCACTTGCCGACCAGCCGCCGTCATTCTACGGTGGCAGGTCGGGTCTCCTGGGCGAGAGCCCGTAGCTCTACATCAGCTACACTTTCGGCCACTATGGGGGCGCGCGCGCGCCGCCGGCGGCAGTGCGTGCACGCATCCCTGCTCGCCCCCGAGTCCCGCGCGCGTGCCCGGCGGGTACGATCGCCGCCGGGCACACACGCTCGTTCGTTACAGAGCGGGGAACGGGAGCTATGTGTGTAAACACATAGCTCTCGTTCCTGTCAGCGGGGGAAACGCTGATCTTCTGTTCATACAATGTATGAACAGAAGATCAGTGATTTCCCCTAGTGAGGTCACCCCCCCCATACAGTTAGAACACACCCAGGAACACACTTAACCCCTTCCCTGCCCCATAGTGTTAACCCCTTCACTGCCAATGGCATTTTTATAGTAATACAATACATTAGTAATACATGCATTGATCGCTATAAAAAGGCCAATGGCCCCAAAAATGTGTCAAAAGTGTCCGAAGTGCCCGCCATAATGTCGCAGTACTGAAAAAAAATGCTGATCGCCGTCATTACTAGTAAAAAAAAATATTAATAAAAATGCTATAACTTTTGCGCAAACCAATCAATAAACGCTTATTGCGATTTTTTTTTAACGAAAAATATGTAGAAGAATACGTATCGGCCTAAACTGAGGAAAAAAAAATGTTTTTTTTTATATATTTTTGGGGGATATTTATTATAGCAAAAAGTAAAAAATATTGCATTTTTTCAAAATTGTCGCTATATTTTTGTTTATAGCGCAAAAAATAAAAACCTCAGAGATGATCAAATACCACCAAAGGAAAACTCTATTTGTGGGAAAAAAAGGACGCCAATTTTGTTTGGGAGCCACATCGCACGACCACGCAATTGTCAGTTAAAGCGACGCAGTGCCAAATCACAAAAAGTGCTCTGGTCATTGGACAGCAATATGGTCCGGGGCTAAAGTGGTTAAGAAAATTATCTGAATTTAGGCAAAATCTTTTTAGCTTAAGGTACAGTACATGTAAATCCAGACTGAATGACATTTAGTTTTTTCTGAAACAATACAGTATATAGCATAATAAATACAATTTATTTTAAAATTACATGTTTTCATGCTTGCATGTGTATTATGGATGACTGCTCCATGGCTACCCCTTTATCCTTACTTCAGAGTTATTACATCTCTACGGAGTGACTAAACATGCAGCTAAACCACCATCACCATCTGAACTACTACATCGAAGACAAGTGTACACTAAACTGCAGGTGGCGGAAACACAATTCCTTTAAAATCATAATTTACTAAGAATGTTAAAGATCAATGAGATAAAGGTAAGACATATACTGAACAAAAATGCAGAAATGTGGTGTAAGAAAAGTCGTTTTTTTGGTCTAGATCTCTAGTTCAAGATAAGAAACTTGGCTTTTTGAAAGAGGGGCAATCCAAATTTACCTATCTAATTAGAATAAGAGTAGAGAGTAGAGATAAGCAGAAAGTGCTTGGGCTTGGCTCAGAATGAGTTTTATAAACTTTACTGAAGTCAGAACCCAATTTAAGTCAATAAGAATGAATAAAAACAGTAATAGTCAATTTCTGGGCTAATAGGCAAGGGACTGTTCAACAAATGGAAAGGGGAAGGGGGCTTGACACTGCTCTGGGGAACATGTATCAAATAAAATAAAAAACAAAATGTTCTATTTGATGAGCTGCAACAATTATATTAATCCCCAAAGTAAAGCATTAAAAATGCAAAAATCCTTTAAATAACATGTCTAGAGGATGCTTTTACCCTGACTGTGAAGTGACATGTCTGTATGATGCATATAACCTAATACAGCCAAACTGACATTTACAAGAAAAAAACAAAGACATTCAAAAGGCCGATAAATGACAGCTTCAGCCTTTTACTTCTGTTAATAAACTGTGACTGGAGATTTAGCTATACCACACACCTTATTCTAGATGTGGGTCTGCAGGAGATGTTACTGGGGAACCCCACACACATACACAAAAAAATAGCATTGGGGCCCTCCTAAAAATACTTACCAGATCTCTTATCCTTCATGGGGGTCTGGTATGGATGCCACATTGGAACCCTATGAAAAAAAACAAGAAAGAACATGGGGTCCCACCAAAATATATAGCAACCCCCTTTCTTCAGTACCAGATAAAAGGGGGGAGTATGTCCCATGAAACTCTTTGTCTTTTGAGGTGGGTTCCCACGGCTCCTTGCACCACTAGTGAGTCCACATAGGACAGCAGCACCTGCTTCTGTTCTTCTGCCTGAGGTAATAGTGTAGGGATAAACCTGAGGGAAGGAGTGTTACTGAAGGACCACGTGTGACCTGAGGAGACTGTCCTGATGGTCCAGTAGTCCAAGATCAAGGCCACCCAGACATGCCAAAAGAGAAGCAAGTGTGCTCCCACCCGACCCGCCTGGGCAGGCCCAAGCTCAAAACGACTTAGAAGGTTTGAGTCAACTGGACGTCTTGATCTTAGATCCCGACTTCCCACATGTGGCCTTGGCTATGGCTCTATCAACCTTATTGCCAAATAATGAAGGCCCCTCAAAGTGAATCCTTCAACAGGCACTGCCGAACCCCTAGCCACCTCTTCCGAGATGACCCTGAGCACTGAATCCACATTCTCTCTCCACACTTTCATTGCCTTGAACATGGCTGCAAGGGCCATGGCAGGCTTTCAGGCCATACCAGCCAGCCCAAAGAGCCTCTTGAGGTCTTGATTGATTCTTCTCTCAAGCCCATCTTTAAAGGACACAGCGTCCTCAAGAGGAAACATAACATGTTTTGCCAAACACATTAGTGCTGCATCCACTAGGGGGGCATTTTCAAGTGTTTCACATCCATGGCTTTAAGGGGGTAAAGCCTTGTGGTTTTGCTTGATAGAGACGTCTTCCTATCTACTTTGCCCCACTCTTCTATGATGATGTCCTTCAACTCCGTCAGGAGTGTCAAATTTAAGCGTTCCTTCCGCAGGTGCCTAAATAATTTAATTTGTTTAGCTGGGAGTGTTGTAGGCTCCTATCGTTTCAGGGCTTCCTTGACAGCTTTAATTAGTGGTGAGACTAGGGCACTGTGGTGGCACAGATGTGGCACATATGTGGCACTGATGGCATAGTAGAGCACTGATGTAGCACTGCTTGACACTGCTGGGCAAAATTTTATAAAAACTCGCTGTTGGCACTGCTGGACACTCAATTTGTCTCCTCTCCACATACGCTGTATCAGTGTGAGGAGAGGAGAGAGATGAACACCTGGATGACCTTGCAATGTTTACATTTTGATCACTTGGACAAAGTGATCACGTCGTAAAAGGCCGCTGCAATTGGCCCTTTATCACGATCTGTGACCCTATCTGGGTCCCATGAACCCAGCAAGCACCGACAGTCCCGTGTGCGCGCCCCAGGGGGTGCACGGAAGCGCAATTCTGGGAGGACGTTATGGTACGCCCTCCCAGAATTATCCGACCGCACTGTGGCTGTTTTTTGGCTATGGCCGGTTGGCAAGTGATTAATAGAGTTTGTGGTTCCTAGACTGTTCGGGAGTTCTGGTGCGAACCGAACAGGGGAGTTTTTGGCCCATTGCTAATAAGTAGAAGGCTGGCCGGAGGCTGGCCTGAATTTGTGGGAGGAGTCTGAGAGTACTTAAGACTCCCTCCCTGTCTGGGCTGGGTCGGCGTCGGATTCTGGGTTGAGGAAGGGGGGTGGCATGTCGGCGTCAGCAGACGCCATTCAGCCGTCTGCTTTGGAGGAGGGAGGGGTTGTCCACCCGCCCGCACGCGCATGGCGGCTCCACGTGTCTGACCCAGATTTGTTTCCTTCCCCCCGGGTTCCACATCTTCCCACCTTACCTGCCTGCCTCTCCAGCCGGTCAGCCACCCTTCTCCCGCCGCCGGCGGTCACGTGGTTCCTCCGGTACTCGTCCGGGTCCTCCTCTCACCGCCGCTTCCCCTGGTATTCACGCAGGGGGGGGGGATGCTCGCCCGCGCGCTGTTTCTCCCTCCAGCATGGAGGGAGCTGCCCGCTGCTTCCCCCGGTGTCATGCCGAGGGGGGGGATGCGCGCCCGCCCGCCTGCCTGTTGTATTTTCTCCCTCCAGCGGGGAGCCGTCCGCTGCTTCCCCCGGTGTACATGCCGGGGGGGGGGGGCGGGGACGCCCGCCCGCTGTTTTCTCCCTCCAGCATGGAGGGAGCCGTCCGCTGCTTCCCCCGGTGTTCACGCCGGGGGGGGGGGGCGGGGATGCTCGCCCGCCCGCTGTATTTTCTCCCTCCCGCCAGCAGCGGCATGGGGGGGCTGTCCCCATATTTCACTCGGGACATACTGGAGGAGGGGGGGGGCGGTTCATGTATGGGTCTTGCTGGCAGCTGGGGGGGGTGTCTGCCATTTTTTGCCAGGGGTCACATGCTGGCTACTTGGGGGGGGGGAGGGGCTGGTCATGCTAGCGGCATGGGGGGGGCTGTCCACCTTTCACTCAGGTCGGGGGGGCTTTGCCCTTAGGGTTTTGCGTCATCCTACATTTTCTGGCACAGCGGTCTGCCTTCACGTTTGCTGTCATAGCGTTTCTGGCCCCGGGTTTCTGTCCTAGCGTTTCTGCCCCTACATCTTCTGTCATAGCGTTCTGCCCCCACGTTTGCTGTCATAGCGTTTCTGCCCCTACGTTGCTGTCATAGCGTTTCTGCCCCCACGTTTGCTGTCATAGCGTTGCTGCCCCCACATTTGCCGTCATAGCGTTTCTGCCCCCACGTTTGCTGTCATAGCGTTTCTGCCCCCACGTTTGCTGTCATAGTGTTCTGCCCCCACGTTGCTGTCATAGTGTTTCTGCCCCCACGTTGCTGTCATAGTGTTTCTGCCCCCACGTTGCTGTCATTGTGTTTCTGCCCCCACGTTTGCTGTCATAGTGTTTCTGCCCCCACGTTTGCTGTCATAGTGTTTCTGCCCCCACGTTTGCTGTCATAGTGTTTCTGCCCCCACGTTTGCTGTCATAGTGTTTCTGCCCCCACGTTTGCTGTCATAGTGTTTCTGCCCCCACGTTCTTCTGTCATAGCGATTCTGCCCCCAGGTTTTTCTGTCATAGCGATTCTGCCCCCAGGTTTTTCTGTCATAGCGATTCTGCCCCCAGGTTTTTCTGTCATAGCGATTCTGCCCCCAGGTTTTTCTGTCATAGCGTTTCTGCCCCCAGGTTTTTCTGTCATAGCGTTTCTGCCCCCAGGTTTTTCTGTCATAGCGTTTCTGCCCCCAGGGTTTCTGTCATAGCGTTTCTGCCATAGCGTTTCTGCCCCCAGGTTTTTCTGTCATAGCGTTTCTGCCCCCAGGTTTTTCTGTCATAGCGTTTCTGCCCCCAGGTTTTTCTGTCATAGCGTTTCTGCCCCCAGGTTTTTCTGTCATAGCGTTTCTGCCCCCAGGTTTTTCTGTCTTATTTCTGCCTCAGCAAGTCAGGCGCAGTGTTTGTCTCACACAATTCTGTCTCAGGTTCTATTCTTGCATTGGCCATAGCTATAGTATCATGCGTTTCTGCCCCCGGGTTTTCTGTCTTAGCGTTTCGGCCCACACGATTTCTGTCATAACATTTGGCATTGCATATCTGCCTCAGTGTTGCAGGTGCAGCTTTCTCTCATACCGTTTCTGACAGATTTTGCCTCAGCGTTTCAGGCTCAGGGATTCTATCATACCATTCTGCCTCAGGTTTCTGTCATTACATTTGCCTCAGCGTTTTCTCTCATACCGGCAGGTTCTGCCCCAGGGTTCTGTCATAGCGTTTCTGCCCCGGGTTTTTCTATCATAGCGTTTCTGCCCCGGGTTTTTCTATCATAGCATTTCTGCCCTAGGTTTCTGGCATAGCGTTTCTGCCCCAGGTTTCTGTCATAGCATTTCTGCCCCAGGTTTCTGTCATAGCATTTCTGCCCCAGGTTTCTGTCATGGCGTTTCTGCCCCAGGTTTCTGTCATAGCGTTTCTGCCCCAGGTTTTCTGTCATAGCGTTTCTTCCATAGCTTTTCTGCCCACGTTTTTCTGTCTGGGCACTACGGCCCCCATGTTTTTCTGTCTGGGCACTACGGCCCCCATGTTTTTCTGTCTGGGCACTACGGCCCCCATGTTTTTCTGTCTGGGCACTACGGCCCCCATGTTTTTCTGTCTGGGGCACTACGGCCCCCACGTTTTTCTGTCTGGGGCACTATGGCCCCCACGTTTTTCTGTCTGGGCTCTACGGCCCCCACGTTTTTCTGTCTGGGCACTACGGCCCCCACGTTTTTCTGTCTGGGCACTACGGCCCCCACGTTTTTCTGTCTGGGAACTACGGCCCCACGTTTTTGTCATTTCTGTCTGTCATTGCATTTCTGCCTCGGCATTTCAGGCTCAGTGTTGCTCTCATACCATTTATGCCCAGGTTTTGTCATTTTAGTTTTGCCTCAGCGTTGCTCTCATACCATTTCTGCTCCAGGTTTCTGTCCGATAATTTTTGCCTCGGCATTCAGGTTCAGCGGGTCTCCCATACCTTTTCTGCCCCAGGTTTTGCCATAAGTTTTCAGGCTCAGCAGTTCTGCCGCCCCCACGATTTCTGTCCCCCTCATTTTCTGTCATAGCATTGCTGCCCCCACGATTTCTGTCATATCTTTGCTGCCCCCACGAATCCTGTCTGTGTTGGTTTGTCGTGGCGTTGTCTTTGTGGTTACTATGTCTCGTTGTTTTTTGTCCACGTTGCATCTGGGTTGTTTAGCTAGTGCTCACATCTCAGGATCTGTCACGTCTACAGATTCATACGGGCTGAGGTTTCGTTTTTAATTGATTGTTGACCACAATCTTCTCGCCTGTTTACATACGTCATACGTTGCACGTGCATTCATTACACATACTCGATTACCCACAGCAGTCCGTGGGTACACTAACCCTGAGTGTTCAGTTATATTGTCTGTCTCTGCACGGCAGGTTACTCAGGCTCACGTGCCAGTCACACTGGGTTGGGGTGTCATCGGGTGCATTCATGCGCAGCGGTCTTAGGTAGGCACAGGGGGCGTTTGTTGTTTCATGTGTGTTTTCTGTCTTGTCTAGGTTGTGTCAGCGCACCCCCAGTTCCTGCTCTTCCATTTCTGCCGGCCATGTCATCATCTTTTGGGTCCAGTCTATCAGGCCTTCTGGTTCATGACTGAGCAATAGGTGTTCCTTGTCAGAGGGGGTGGAATCACCCATCCCTGTTTCTCTGACATCCCTACTGTGGGTACTTTTTAGACCTACTTTTGGGGCTCATTGCTGCATCATCAGGTTTTTCATAGTGTTGTGGCTTCAGCTGACAGTCATGCTTTCGTTTCCAATCAAGTTTCTGGAGGCAGCTTTTCCAGGGGTTCGTCTGGTTTCTCTATCTTCATGCTGTAGGTAAGGGGCTGGGTTTTTTAGGTTCTTAGTGGCTAGTTTGGTAGCATTGTTACTATGGGCTGCTCTCCTGCAAAACTGGTCATTAGGTACTTGTCCATGGTCTGGCGTTCAGCACTTGGGGGGGGTTGGTTTGGGTTAGCTGCCATACCGATGTCATCTATCCTTATGCTCGATTTCGTCAGTCCTGACGGTGGCAAGGTAAGTCTTTTTTGTGCAGCATCATCGGGTTTTGCTTCTGCCTGTAACCTGCTAACCAAGTCTATCAGGTAAGAACGGGTTCTGTGTGTCGGTATGGGCCATGTTGGGTTGTTGTTACCTTAGCGCAAAGGATTCGTCCTTCTGATCCGTCAATATGTCCATCAGGTATCCAGCACTTTAGGCTCCTGCTAGTTGTCAGATTTTTGCAACTCACCCGCTCACTTTCCTATCAGTATGGTTAGGCCAGGGGTGTGGGGGTTTCCTCACAGGGCTACGGCTCTGGTGTCCGGTTGTAGCTTTCATTGTTAGGCATTATTGCAGGGGCTTCTCGGGTCAGCTCTGGTTCAGTTGCCCACAAGTGTCCACTCATCATAAGCATGTCAGGCTATCATATGGGTTGTCGCAGGCTCGAACCAATCGTTCCCGGGGCATTGGTCGAGTGCAGGGCTGCTTCACGCATTCGGCAGGGGCTTCCTTCTATCACAGGTCACGAGTCGGTAGCTTCTACAGTCATAACGGCTACTTATCAGGTGTACATACGATTGCCATCCGGGAGCGCGTGCTGCTTTGCTTCTTGGTCGCTCATCTACCCCTCTTCACCTAAATATGTGTCTTTTGCCCTCTTTCAGGTGTACCTACCAGCCGGCCAAAGGCACACTCCAGGCCTGGGTTAGTAGGGTCATCGCATTCCTTACTCGAACACTCTGATTACAAGTAGAAGGCTGGCTGGAGGCTGGCCTGAATTTGTGGGAGGAGTCTGAGAGTACTTAAGACTCCCTCCCTGTCTGGGCTGGGTCGGCGTCGGATTCTGGGTTCCCACCCACTCATTCCCCCAGATTTCATACATTCTTATTTTACTTTTTCTTGTTCAAAGGCACACTCCAGGCCTGGGTTAGTAGGGTCATCGCATTCCTTACTCGAACACTCTGATTACAAATATTATATGAGTTTATGTGTTGTTTTTAAAACATGTAGTACTTTTATGATATATATCTTTACACTATATTCTTTTTATTTTCTCTGTATTTTTCAATGTTGATGAATAAGATTCTTGTGTATTAAAGGGGAAATATGCTATGGTCATACCACTGGCCCCTTATTGGCCCGTAGATTTCACTATTTACAGTTGTTACTAGGGATGAGCCTTGGCTTTTGAGCTAGAACTGCGTCGACGTGGCATATTTGGCATAAGGCATATTTGGTCAATAACATCACCCACCATCCCTGCCTCTTTGTTTATATTCACCTGTCAATCTAAGATCTGTCATTTTGTGCAGGTCTTTTCTTACAGGGGGTGGTCAGTAGCCATAGTTAATCAAGATTGATGAGGAGCTGCACTACTGGATGATATGATTGAAGATGAGTAGGGATGAGCAGAACACCCCTGGTTCGGTTTGCAGCAGAACAGGCAAAAAATTTGTTCGAACACGTGAATGCCGTTAAAGTCTATGTGACATGAACATTAAAAATCAAAAGTGCTAATTTTAAAGGTTATTGTCATAAAAAAACTATGACGTGTTAGAGCGGGCGGGGTCACACATCACGTGTGGCCCTGCCTTTAGTTATAAAAGAACTGTCAAATAGCTTGCGCGTCATTAGGCGGGTACCTCCGGTGCACACATGACCGTGCTTCGTTCCTCGCTAGAGAGCATCACTGGAGAATGGATCACCACGGGACATCAAGAATGGATTACAACGCTGGACAGACTGGATTACATCGCTGTAATGTTTTTTTAATTTTTTAATTTTCTTATTTTTAATAAAGGACTTGTCCCAAGCCGTCTTCTGTCATTTTTAACATTTTCACACTTTTTCTTTGTGAAATGATAGGGGTACAATGTACCCCTTACCAATTCACATAGGGGGGTGGCCCCCAGGTTCTGATAAGCCCCCTGCCTGCAGACCGCCACAACCACCGTGCAAGGGTTGTGGGGATGAGGCCCTTGTCCCAATCAACATGGGAATATCCTCCCAATGTTGAGGGCATGTGGCCTGGTATGGTTCAGGAGGCGGGGACTCTCTCTTCTCCCCTCTTTTCCTGTGGCCTGCCAGGTTGCATGCTCAAATGAGGGTCTGATATGGCTTTTTGGGGGGAACCCCACAACATTTTTTTTAAATGGCGCAGGGTTCCCCTTAATATCCATACCAGACCTGAAGGACCTGATATGGAGTGAATGTTATGTATTGTAGTTTAGCAGTTCTTAGATGTGTCCTGATATTGAATTTGGGGGGGACCTCCATGCTTTTTTTGATTTTATTTTGGTTCGGGGTTCCCCTTAATATTCATACCAAGGCCTGGTAATGGACTAAGGGGGAACTCTTGCTGTTTTTTTTTTTTCAATGACGTTTATCTCTATTGCCGGGACCCGACAATTCATTATAGCCACCATCAGTTTTAAATTACTTTTTTTCCTTTAGAAATGTCATTTTGTGCAGGGACTTTTCTAAACACTGGAAAAATGTGCTACTTTACAGGCATACTATACACACCCCCTAGGTACAAAATTTAAAGGAATATTTCACTTTTATTGTTTCACTTTAATCATTATTAAAATCACTGCTATCAAAAAAACTGCAGTTTTTAAAACTTTTTTTTTGCGATGATACATGTCCCCTGGGGCAGGACCCGGGTACCCAACACTTTTTATGAAAATAACAATATTAGCCTTTAAAATTAGCACTTTTGATTTCTCCCATAGACTTTTAAAGGGTGTTCCACGACTTTACACCCACAACCAATGGCCAAGGTTATGAGGAAGAGGACTCTTCAACATGTTGTCAAGGTGCTCTAAAGGGGATCCCTGGCTGGATACAGACTGGAGAGCAGAAATGTATACCAGGGGCCTGACAGCTAGCTTGCAAAAGCATTTGTCAAGCAGTGAGCCAGAAGCTGCATGGAGTTTAATTAAAGTCGGTAGAGGAAGGAAGCCACTCTGATTGGGTAACAGTTTCAGAGGGAGGACAGGACTGCTCCATTCTAATTGGATGTCATGGTTACAGTTTCAGAGGAAGGATGGGCTGTGCCTTCGCAAATTGGATGTTCTGGTGAATGCCCTGGCTGGACAGCAGGCCAAAATATCTGAAAGTATACATTGACAAATTTCCTGTTCTTGTTGATTTATACAAAGGGCGGCAAATGCATTATGCATTATACATGTTAATAAAGCACTTTAAAACTACTCTGCCTCCAAGAATACAGGAAGAAACAGTAGGTATGAACTTGACATACCTGGTTTTGGTTTAAAGTTCAGGTTGAAGTTGGACTAAAGTTCAGGTGATGCACTGATAGGTGGCACTGGTGGGCATTGAGGTGACACTGAGAGGTGGCACTGATGGGTGGCACTGAACGGCATTGATAGGTGGCACTGGTTGGCACTGATAGGTGGCACTGATAGCCGGCAGTGATGGGCACTGAAAGGTGGCAGCGATGGGCACTGATGGGTGGCAGTGATGGGCACTGATTAGCACTAGTAGGTTACACTGATAGGCAGCACTGCTAGGTGGCACTGATGAGGCACTGATTGGCACCACTGGTGGGCATTGATAGGTGGCCCTTGTGGGCATTGATAGGTGGCACTCGTGGGCACTGGCAGGTGGCAATTGTGGGCAAAGATGAGGCAGATTTTGCCTCCTTCCTCTTCAGGACTGATTTCCCTTGCACATAAGCCAGTGACCGGCTTTTTTTTCTTCTTGTGCTGTCAGCGCGAGGAGAAAATAAAAACGATTACCGAGCTTTGTTTACATCACATGATCAGCTGTAATTGGCTGACAGCTGACCACATGGTAAGGGGCCGGGATCTCAGTGACTCGGTGATCACAACGTGTGCCGCACGTGCCCTGCAGGGTGTGTGGGGAGCATGCAAAGGGTCATTTGGCTATAGCGCGGATGGCAAGTGGGTAAAACACAAACACTAGAAAAAAAAATTCTCAGAAAGAACCTAAATAAATACTGTAGAGTTAAACCCCAACTAATTGACATGAAACTTTCCAATTAACTGTTTCATGAGAAATCTAAATTTCTATTTTGTTCATCCTGTGATGCATCCCAGTTTTGGTGAATGGTGATCTTCATTAGTCTCTTTGCAGGCGCTCCCTGTCTACATACATGGACACCAGGATGATTACATGGCATTTCCTAAAGAGATTTTCCTGGAGGTGATAACAGTGGAACCTGTCTGCATAATGTATTCTGAAATGGCCATTTTTATAGATTTTATCAGAAATAATGATGCATGGGAACATTTGGGATTGTTGTCACCCTCTAACAAAAAATGCTTAAGCAAGGACCTGCAATAATAATTAATGGGAGAGTGGAGCTTTCCCCATAATATTTAGATGAAACATTAAAGTGTTTCTAAACCCAAGAATGAAAATGTTATGTATTGTAGTTTAGCAGTTCTTAGATGTAGTGACTGCATTTATTTTATTTTCTCAGGCTAAGATGATTTTCCAGAAAGTACAGAAAAATAGCTGTTGACCCAGCCATAAACCTGGGTTCCTTAACCACTTCAGCCCTGGAGGATTTGGCTGCCCAATGACCGGGCCATTTTTATGCGATTCGGCACTGCTTTATCTGACAATTGCGTGGTCTTGCGACATTGCACCCAAACAAAATTGTCCTTTTTTTCCCACAAATAGAGCTTTCTTTTGGTGGTATTTGATCACCTCTGCAGTTTTTATTTTTTGCGCTATAAACAAAAAAAGAGCAACAATTTTGAAAAAAAGCTATACTTTTTGCTTGAATAATATCCCCAAAAAATATATTTTTTTTTTCTTCTTTAGGCCGATATGTATTCTTCTACATATTGTTGGTAAAAAATCGCAATAAGCCTACATTCATTGGTTTGCACAAAAGTTATAGGGCCAGATTCAGAGAACGATTACGCCGGCGTAACAGGAGATGCGCGGCTTAAGTCTAATTGTGCGCGTGCGTTTCGATGCACGGCATCCCCAAAACGAGATACGCAAGCTACTTTTTTTTGTCCAGCGTAATTTCGTTAGACAGGCGCATCCGTCCGCGCAAAACTGCGCTAGGCACACCATTGATCTGCTATTCAAATATGCTAATGAGAGAGTTACGGGGATCCACAAAAGAACGTTGGTGCAGCGCAGGCTACGCGCTGTGCGCAACAGCAAATTGCCCTGTCTAAAATTAGACCATATAAAAGCTGGTCTAAAATTACAAAATTCGTCTACATGTCAGATAAAGCAACACTCACTGTTAGTGAGGAGCTGAGCAGTCACACATGTTGCCCAACAAACTGTATGCCAACATGCCAGTGGCATCCATGCTCATAGCTATACTACTGACTTTAGATGAGCAAAGAAGGAGGAGGGCACTGAGGAGGCCACTGAGGAGGGCACAGGATTTTTTTTTTTTTCTAAATTATTTTTTTGCTTATATAAACTTTTCAATTTAATCTAATCTAATACAATATTCTTAGCTGATGCAAGCCCCTTAATCTTCACTCTTCACTCTTCACGGGAGAGGATATATCACACACGCATAGACATCTATGGCATGGGTGATTCTGAGGTGTCTTGCATCTTCAGATTCACCCCTCATGCCATCATGGAATTAACCACAACCCTGCAGGAGGACATCACCAGCCCAACACATGACACTACCCATGACACCCATGACAGCTACATATACAATCAGAGCCCCATCCCAACAGATTTCGAACAGAACATATATGGGGACAGCTGGCTGGTTGGTGAGTGACATGGGTGACAGGCATGACTGCCCCCCTATGATGCACACATCACAAGGGGCACATGCACTACTAACATCCTCCTGTCTTTTCCCTTCAAGGTGACTCTGCATATGCACTGGGACCCCATCTCATGACCCCATCTCATGCCAGCTCACATTATGCATCTTTGCATGTTAAACACACACATTAATCAAGGCACAATGAGAATGCATGCATGCACACCACTGTGGTCCCTAGCACACACACCCCACATCCTCATCACATTGGATTGGCACCAGTCCACCATGCAGGACTTGTGAGCAGCAACGCCACGCCAAGGCTCCAATTATGTCACTGTACATTCATACACCATTCACACAGACCTGGGGATCACTTCTCCCTGGTCCTGGGGAACCCTTCTCCACCAAAATTGAGGGTGACACCCCTTTTCCCGCAGGAATGTCACCCCCACATTCCCAAATCATACACAAACAGAACCAAAAAAAAAAAAAATGACCAGCAAAAAAAAAAATGGCCATCAAAAATATAATTTAAACAAAATAACAACAAAGAAAACACATAAAAGACAAAAATCACTCTCAAAGACACGTCACAAACAAACAAACAAACGCTAATAAACAACAGAACAAAAGCACCTTGCTGTATAGAGAGGGATACAAAGGGATGTACTTTTGCAAAGGAAGTGCGTTTGTCTCTGTCTATTTTTGCTGTTTGCGTAGTTCACTAATTTGTCCTAGTCCACTTCCAATTTCACTGATTGCGCTGTTCCCGAGTTGTGAGCATGCGCACAGAGGTGCTGACCATGGTCTGCTTTAAGCGCGCATGCCCGAGCCGGCCGGCCCTTCATTTGCATGGGGTCACGGCTCATTTCAATGTAACACGCCCACGTCCTTCCCAATTTGTATTACTCCGCCTTACGCCTCTGAAATAACGTTGCGCAGGCGCAAATTTCTGCGTAAAAGCGACGAGAATAGGGTGATTGCACCGCTACATTGCACCAGTCTAACGTAAAGGCGGTGCGCTACGCCGGTCCAATAATGCGCAGATGTACCTGAATCTGGCCCATAGTGTCTACAAAATAGGGGGTAGTTTTATGGAATTTTTATTATATTATTTGTTTTACTAGTTATGGTGTCGATCTGCAATTTTTATTGTGACTGTGACATTATGGCAGACACATTGGACACTTTTGATGCCAATTTGGGACCATTGCCATTTATACAGCGATCAGTGCTATAAAAATGAATTGATTACTGTGTAAATGACACTGGCAGGGAAGGCGTTAACCACTAGGGAGCGAGGAAGGGGTTAAATGTGTCCTAGGAAATTATTTCTAACTGTGTGGGGGCTGTACTACTAGTGACACAACACTGATCACTGCCCCCGATGACAGGGAGCAGACTATCAGTGTCCTGTCACTAGGCAGAGCAGGGAGATGCCTTGTTTACACAGACATCCTCCCATTCTGCCTTTCCGTGACACGATCTCAGGCTGCCGCAAACATCAAGTTTGCGGATTCCCTGGGCATGGTCATGGAGAGTGCGGCGGCGCATGCGCGCCCGCCGCACGGCTTCTTAAAGGGGATGTACTTGGACGCCCATTTGCCTACCGCTGCCATTCAGCCAACGTATATCGGTGTGCATGGGTCAGCAAGTGGTCAAAACTTCCTGCACATTAAACTAAAATCTCAAACAATGTCATAAGCTTTCCTAGTTATCTTCTGTAAACTACATAACACCCCCTCCCCCCCCCCCCAATGTGGTGAAGAGAGGGGCATGGTGTTTGTAATAAAATCAAAAGAGCAACCTAGATTGACAACACTTATACTTCATAGGTACAGTATGGTAAATGAGTGTTGTAAATCTAGGACAGAAAGTGATATTTACAAGGTTATCAGCTAAATATAAAGGAATATAAGCCTGAAAAACGGTATCTAAAGGGAGAGCCTGCATCCCTCACATGGGATGGTCGGCAAGCAAGGAATTATTTTTTTTCTTTTGCAGCAGGTTAAGAAGAGATTTAAATGTCCTCGGTCAGCTGTGATTGGTTTACATTGGCAGGTGGTGGCAGGCTGTGGATTCCCTAACGTTGAGGCCTTTGCCAGACCACCTGTGATGCACTACTGGTGGGTGTAACAGTGCGCCCTTCTTCCACCCATCTATTAGGATGGTTCTGTCATATTGTTTGTTGATTGGCTTGGTCAGCCAGCATAATAATAGGGGGATGTTTGTTAGTGTATTTGTGAAGTCTATGAATGTTGCAATCATCTTGAAATGGGTTACTCCATAATAAACGCTGTGGCCATTAAAACTATTCAGTTATATGTGTGTGTGTATATATATATATATACATGTGAGGGATGCAGGCTCTCCCTTTAGATACCGTTTTTCAGGCTTATATTCCTTTAAATTTACTGTTGGTACTTTGGCTCCCGTTTCTATTACCATGCAACCACCAACATAAGAAGAATTGGTAAATTGGTAAGCTGCCGCTTATTACATTTTTGTTTGGGGTTTTAGCTGTAACTTGTGTTAGTATAATGAAATGTTTACATCTTATGTTAAAACATCCTTTGCAAGATTATGCGGTACCCTGTCTTCAGTTTGTACACGGGTTAAGGCGGTAAAGAAAGGTGTTTAAGCTGTGTATAAACACGAGTGTGGTAAATGTAAATCTCTACACCTAGTCCCTTCAGTGGAAGGATGGTATTAGCTGTAGTTTACACTGCCTGCTCTAGGGAATGGGCTAATTTGGCAACTCCTAATTATTCACTTCCACTCTAACTCAGTTCAAAGCCCTTCATGTTTCAGCCTCAGAAAACAATTTAGAGTCCTGTAATAGAAAACAAAAATCCAGTGTAATGGGGTGTGACACTTTTCTGGAATTCAGTGCCAAAGCTTTGGAAGGAGTTTATACAAAAGCCACACAAGTTTGGTGCTCGCAAGGGTGACCAAGATATCAGCACACCTCTTAAATACTTTTAATTTGAAAGCCCCTGCAGCAGCATTGTATAATTAACTGTGACATTACACTGATAATGCCAATCCCATGCTAATTGTCTGAAATGAGGGATGATTTTTAACTTGTGCTGTTCCAAATGGTACTAAAACAAATAGGCTAAAAAAGAAACATGGTTAATTCCTCTAGGCAGCCTTAGAAGTAAGTTGTGATTGTGTACAAATTACATTCAGCTAGATCAGTTTCCTTACGCTGCCTGCTGAGATTTTTTTGTCATTGACTTAACCCTTTAAAATCAGCTAAGTGAGGACCAAACGGATGACAACTAGACATATTACACAATTATGAGTAACAAACAACCAATAAAAGATAACGAAGAAACATTTTCAAATCTGCTAGTTGAATAATATTTCAACTAGCTGTAGAACTGTATGCTCAAAAAACGTGAGAGCAAAAAAAAAAAGACAAATTGAACAATTGATACTAGACCAATAGTGTGCTATTTATGTAGTCATATGATGGCAAACTTTTTTGTCAAATTTTGTGTACTTAATTTTACTGTATAGCTTTTCCAATAGGTGTCAATATATGCGTATAAACCAATGTCTTGTATCCATGTGCCTTTCAAACTGTAGTTTTATTTTCTGGTGTACTTCAAATTAAGAAAAATATTTAACTGTCTGATAATTGTTTTGTTTACAGAGTAATATTTAGAAATAGATTATCAAAAGTTGTCTGTGTAATAAAATACATTATAAGTTCTACTCAACATGTATCGGTCAATCGTTTATTAAAGAGCCCCACATTTTTAAAGCATTATTCAAAAAAAAACACAAATTGCACAGTTGTTGAATGTATTTAAGTGCCTATAATATTATAGATAAAAGGGGCATTTAAATAAATATATTTATTCTTGTCTGATGTTTGTTCTTAATTATATAAGATGAAATTCAATATAGTGACATAGACTAGATAAGAAACAAAGGAAGGGGTCGGCTTCCTTGATAAAGATGCTAATTAAAATTAATCCATGAATTAACCTGAAGGCTTTTCGTGTTTAGAAAACAGATAAATTCAATGCATGCGTTGATTTCTACAGAAAACATACTGGATTCACAAGCTACGTAAACAAGGGCATTTTTTGGCTGTTTTTTTTTTTGTTGTTTTCTTATGCATTTAGTTTAAGGCTCTAAAGGAAGCCATTAAAAGATTAACACCTCTGATTTATGAAAATGCAGCATGATAACAACAAAACAGACAATGAGATGACAGTGTTCCGCAGACGACATCTATTCATTTCAGAATAGGCGTGTTAAACACTTTGAAAGAAGGGATACACAGAACAATGCAGAGATGCCTTTACAATCTTGTCATTATTGAATGCAATACAATTGTTTCATTGTGTGTGAGAATTTTTTTTTTTTATATTCAAGATTGGTAGGAAAATACAAGCATTGAGTGCATAGAGTATTCTGTGTTTCAAAACTGACATCTGCATTTAGTTTTGTAAATAATGTTTTTTTATACATTGTTGTATTTTTAGGAATTTGTTTTTTTGTGAATTTGGTTTTTAGTTATACATTTTTTTTCTTTCAAACAAGGATGAGAATAAAACATTTGTTCTGCTACTGGAAAAAATCTATCTACTGTATCTATCTATCTACTGTATCAATACATCTATGTAGGAGAAGCCAAAAACTTTGTTATAAAACACAGTATTTTAGAATGACCAGCTTACAGGGAGTAGCAGTAAGATATAACAAGCGTCATCTGTTCTCCTAGAAAGCACTGTTTTTTGTTTCCTTTTTTATATTAGTCTTTCGTGTACTCCAGCTATTTATATAGTGCTGACATATTCACCAAGATTTTACACAGATCATAAACAATTTATTCTGTAAGCTTTGCCCCTGAAGTTGCTTCAAATCCCCACCACTATTAAAGACACATACACACACATATATATATATATAAATTATATATATGTGGGTGTGGGTGTCACTTAACAAACATGTTTTGCATTGCTTTTTATGCAGATAATGTTATCTGTTAATTATTGGGTTTGAATATACTATGTAGAACTGCAAATCCGCATAGTTATAAATCTTTGCAATGTCTTTAACATCCACAGAAATTGTTGTTATGTGTAACTGTTGCATTATACTCAGGTGGCTTTGTCGTTTGCATATTTAGTCTATTTTAAAAGGATCCTCTTATCTTTACCTTTTGTGACCTGCTTTCTTTTTATAACCCATGAGGTGCATGGTTCTGCAATTATTTCTCTGACTTAATTTAGCATGGATCAACTTAAAGGGGTTGTAAGGCAGAAGGTTTTATATCTTAATGCATTCTATGCATTAAGATAAAAAAACCTTATGTGTTTAGCAGCCCCCCAGCAACCCCCTAATTACCTACCTGCACCTCTTCTCTCTCCAGCAATGTCTATGACCCCCTCAGCCATCCAGGACACTCCTCCTGAATGGGTGGCACAGAGCAGCAGGGCCATTGGCTCACGTGGCTGTCAATCAAAGTCAGTCAGCCAATCAGGGATAGAGGGGGCAGGTCGGGGCTCCATGTCTGAATTGATACACGGAGCTCTGACTCAGCTTGGGTGCCCCCTGTATCAAGCTGCTGACTGAGGGGCACTCAAAAGAGGGAGGGACCATGAGCAGAAAAGAGGGATCCGAGAAGAGGAGGATCTGGGCTGCTTTGTGCAAAGGCAAAAAAAGAGCCTTTACAATCACTTTAATGAACCTGGTTGCTACCTGCTACAGCCGAGTCCTTGATTTAGACGTGGGTTTGATGCTGGTGGTTGCCATTGCCTGAGTTCCTGAAGTGATGTTGTGACACAAACACGTGAGTTCGGGGACATACATCCGCATGCATCTGCAGCCATATAGGTGTCAAATTGGGAGCAGGGGTTTGTCTCTGTGTAACTACTGTAACCTTATTGACATGAATAGGACTGCCTTCACGCAGATACATGGAACATGGCCCTTTGCACAGGTTTATGTATGCCCATGTGAATGAGGTCTTAGCTCCTGAAGCAACATATAACTGAACAGACTTGTTATGGCTAGAAATTACGGCCTTGTCCATAAGTCAGGTATTGAAACCTTCAGCTTGTAATGGGACTATCAGCTATGGCAAAGTCAAAGTCAACTGCAAATCAATACTCAAATGAAGAGCTAAAGCTTCATCAAGGTCCCTTTCACATGGACGTTCCGATCTGGTCGGCCTGACGTTTTTTCAGGCGGACCTGATCAGAACCTCCATTCTTGTCTATGGAGCGGTGGGTGTATATGGACATGTGTCTACCTCATGTGAAAGGGGCCCAATACTTATGGTGGGATGCATAAAAAAGATTAACAAATCTGCTTAAAAAACTTTTATTAAAAAAAAAAATTCCCAGCTTTCTCCAGTACTGGTCACATGGCCAAAAGCCTAGGCCTTTGGTCACATGATATCATAATAGGGGAGGATGAGCCAATATGAACTTTTTAGCATCAATAACATCAACAAATGCTTTAGCTATAAGAAGCATTGGAGAGAATATACATTTGTGTAAGGTTAAGTATTCCAGCGCTCATATGCATATCTATCCTAATAATACTGTTAAGCTTTACATCAACATTTAAATAAAGATCCAGTTTACACCTCTAAACCAAATCTCCCAATAATCAGCCTATGCATGTGGAGAAAGGACAGACAGAGAATTACACTGACCACACAGTGAAATCTGACACTGAAACATCTTCGCATGAACACATTCACAATTTTATTTATATTATTATACAGGATTTTTATTGCAACAATAATTGGTGCAGTACTTTACAAAATAAAGAGAGATGGTACAGTTACAATCCAATTTAATAAAAGAGTAGTAGAAGGGCCCTGCCCGTGAAAGCTTACAATATAAATGGGAGGGGGAAGTGAAACAAAAGGTAATGCATGCCGATTTGAATATTTGTTCACTATTCTTTGGTTAGCAGAATGCTGGAAGATCTTTGATGACCAACGTTTGGTACTTTTGAATATTAGTATGGGAGTACTTAACCACTTGGAAACCGCATCACGTCCAAAGACGTGAACAGCGCGGACCTGAGGCGCCGGGGTCACGTCTTTGGACGTGATTTGCTTGTAATTCCCCGCGCGGCGGGGGAAAACAGTCCCGACGCATCACCGAGGATCCGATGCGTGTACCCGGCGGCCGCGATGTCCGTCAGGTACACGCGATCGTCGGTGAGACAGCAGGGACGTGGAGCTCTGAGTGTAAACACAGAGCTTCACGTCCTGTCAGTGAGGTGACAGATGCTGTTTCTCTTGTACATAGGGAGACAGCATCGATCACCTCCCCCAGTCACCCCCCTCCCCCCACACAGTTAGAACACACCCAGGCAATACATTTAACCCCTTCCTCACCCCCTAGTGTTAACCCCTTCAATACCAGTCACATTTATACAGTAATTAGTGCATTTTTATAGCACCGGTCGCTGTATAAATGTGAATGGCGCCAAAAATGTGTCAAAAGTGTCCGATGTGTCCGTCGCAATATCGCAGTCCCAATAAAAATCGCAGATCGCCGCCATTACTAGTAAAAAAAAATATAAAAAAAAAAAATCATAATTATGTCCCCTATTTTGTAGGTGCTATAACTTTTGCGCAAAGCAGTCACTTATTGTGATTTTTTTTTTTTTTTTTTACAAAAATACGTAGAAGAATACGTATCGGCCTTAACTGAGAAAAAAAAATATAAAAAAAAAAAAAAAAAAAAATGGGATATTTATTATAGCAACAAGTAAAAAATATATATATATTTTTAAATTGTCGCTCTTTTTTTCATTATAACGCAAAAAATAAAAACCGCACGGGCGATCAAATACCACCAAAAGAAAGCTCTATTTGTGGGGAAAAAAGGGACGCCAATTTTGTTTGGGTGCCACGTCGCACTACCGCGCAATTGTCAGTTAAATCGACGCAGTGCCGGAAGCTGAAATTTCGCCTGGGCACGAAGGGGGTTTATGTGCCCAGTAAGCAAGTGGTTAAAGAAGTACACACCTTTTTCTTGCAGCAGTCAAAACGTAATTTAATTTGAATTCATGTGAGCACACCACAGTGCGGGGACTATATAGTACTTTTGAGTCATTTATTAATTTCTATACACAATACTAATCCAGAAAACAGACTTGCCTCTACTGTAGGAAAAAAACGTATTCAGTCTTCTGAAGTCATCTCCTCTCCCTGCTTCTGAAAAAAAATGATCTACATTGCTAATACAACGTATGACAGAACCTCTATCATAGTAGAAGCCACTTCAGACATTAAACCAAGGAACAAGCAGCTTTTAAAGATGATTCTCAGAATACTGGGTTACATGAAAAAGCCCTATGTTTTATTGGAATATTTTAAAACGCTTATATTAGTGGGTAACATGTAACATACTATCAACAGGCATATATGTGTCAAGGTTTTCCAGTAAAGCATTGAGCATTTATGTGATTCAGCATGCCTGGAGGTATCTTTAAAAGTTGCTTGTTACTTGGTCTCCTACTAAGTTAGTGATTTTGCCATCACTGTTTAACTCCTGCACTACCTGATTCTTACCAATGTTGCTCAACTATTGAAAATTAGGTGGTGCCCAATTAAAAGTGTTATGAGCTGTAAGTGGTACTCAGACAACCAGTCCTTACTTTGTACATTGCCTGTATCTAAGAAACATCATGATGTTCACTCCTTATTGAATTTATTAAAACAGAACTATTTCTTACTGTCTTCAGTACAATATATATATATATATATATATATATATATATATATATATATATACACATGTGTGTGCAAAGTGCTGCGTAAATTGATGGTGTTATATAAGTACTTGAAATAAATGATAAATAAAATAAATAATACAGTTAAAGTTAATAAAACTTCCCCAAATTAATTTGAATACAATCCAAGGTCATCATTTTTAAAGTGCCCAAGACTTCCAAGGGTGAATGAACATCCATGTATGATCTGATTGCCTTCATGCATTAGAATTGGGCAGTACCATCACAAATAGAAATGTCTATATTAATGTGACTTATTAGAGGATAGTAGAGGAAAAATAAATACTGGAAACCATTATCACAAGAGGATACAATAGCAGTTGGGGCAGTTTCTGTAACCTGCCTGATTGATTAAAATTATTGCATAAGTGTCCACCTTTGCCAACAATTTACATGTTGTTATCATCCTTACCATTTATATAAAGAGCTGTGATCAATAAATACTGTATTATATGTTTAATAGTAAAAATGTAGCTGACTTCTGTTTCTATTACTTGGATTTGACTGTAGACTATCCAAAAGAATTGAAACAGCCTTATGTTCTTTTTCTTCAGTGCAAGCATCAACGTACTTCCATTTGCTTGCAAATTTTGCTGTATGTTTTTACAGCGTAGGACTGTGAACACCCTGCTGAGATAGCTAAATAAAATTATCAGCGTATACATACAGTGCTGAAATATGTTTGCATTTTGTAAATAGGTGCTAACAAGATGACCTAGTCTGCATATCACTTACAAAGAGATTGCATACTGCAGACACATATGTGCAATGAAGATTCATTTGCATTTTGTATTTAAAGTGCAAATTTTGTAGACATACACATTTTTTCTATTTTATTTACATGGATTTGTAAACGTAGGGTACATGAAAGGACCTTGCCTTAACAATGGCCATAAAAACACAAGATGCCAGTGATTATGCCTATCTTTGAAGAGATTTGTGAAAACAAAATAAGAATGCCACAACTTTTTATCACAATGCACATACTGTATTTTTTGTGACCCATATTGCAACCGCATATGTCTTCATTTATTTACAGGGCAAAAAATTACCCAGTGCTTGGTTGCAAAAAAATTTGCATGTTGAAAGATTTCCCCTATACAATTGTATTAGTCTTAATAACATATAAATCTGTACCCAATGCTTTTGGAAATCATTACATATACTGTATATTTAAACATCTCAAGATGTATGCCACTGTCACTGACAGCAATAATATTCCAGCATCTCTAAAGGGCCCATCATGCAGCATTTAGGCCTATTTTCCCCTTTAAAATTTTAAGGTGGGACATACTAAAACTGCAAATACAAACGCCAATAAAACAAATGGCCTTCGAGTGATATTAAAGGAGACGTTTGTTAAAAAAATAAATAAAAAAAAAACATACATATCCATCTCTATGCTGCAGCATTGTTCTGATGCTGCAGCTGTCCCTTGCCTGCTTTAAGCTTGAGAACTGAGCTATAACTGATCACTCAGTTCTCATTCAACTTTGACTGCTGTCAGTCACTGCTCTCCGCAGTGCTCCTCCAGTGCTCACTTGAGTTCTGAGCTAGAGAGGAGGCAGGTGCAGCTCTCTCCAACTCTCAGTCTCACACTGAGAGCCAGAGCCAGGTGTCAATCAGGATGGATCTCAACAATATGGTCAGCTCTGTGACATCAGCCAACAGCAGGTTTTAGGTTTTAAGATTCTGGGTCACAGAAGTACAAAAATAAGTGCACTCCTGTGACCTAGACAAGAAGGATGAACAAAAAATCTTTGACCATACTGCTCTTCATACTTCTCTTTTAAGGACTGACATTCCTACTTATCAATCATATTTTAATAATTAAAATGTCAGTCCACTTGTTTACTAAATTAAAAATTGTATGGTAAAGGAGTAAAACAATAGGTTATGTAAATATTTTGTGTTGCTTTTTTTGATTTTTAGTCTTGGACACGATTTATAATTATTCAAAGTGCTTATTCAGAAATGATGAAAACTGGCTTGTTGCCATGGGAGTCAAACTGCAGTTAGTATCAGCAGACAATAAAATATACAAACAAGCACAACATTCCACGCTGACTTTAGTTGCCCAATGGGAACAGACAAAGGGCCCATTTTATGAAAAGATTTGCGTGTACCCTTGCGCATTGATTCTACGGAAACAAGCTAATTGCATGGGCCTGCAAACTGTGTGAATGCATTAGAGCAGGCAAAAGCACATATGCATTAGAATTTACTATGAAGGGTGGTTTGTTATTAAATGTATACTCTAGTGTCTGAAGCGAGGCCTAAAATAAAATACATATGACTATTATAAGACTTTGACTGGCCATGTGCAAAGACAGTTTACTTCCAGGGTTGGTGTTTTTGGATGCATACAAACTGGCCACAGCTAATCAACCAGTTTGTATGTGCACATACCTTCCATAGGGGTCCATCTGAACCCAGCAGCCTATCCACCCTCATCCATCTGTCTAAATTAGGTTTAATGGTTTATCTTTTTTCTTCTTTTTTTTTTCTTTCTTTTTATTAAATGATTTGAACACCAGGCCTCTTAACAATGTATTCAAGGGCCAGCAGAATATTTAGCAAAATATCAAAATAAAGCAACATATATTGTTTGCAATGCTGATTATTTTTTGCTACTATACAATGCAATACAACACAAATGTTTTTCATTGTGTAAAATATGTTTATATATATATATATATATAAATGTGTGTGTGTGTGTACATGTATTTATATATATATATATATATATATATATATATATATATATATATATATATATATATATATATATATATATATTACAGGCTCTTAACAAATGGCTGAGGATGTCAGCAAAAGACAAAAGAAATGCAGAATACAGAGCAGACATAAGAAGCCCTAAAAAGCCATTTTATAACATGAAAGAATGTGTGTATTCTATCTACATGTCATTACAATAGTTCAAAGCTTGGACGGTGTATGTTTTCTAACTTAATTACCACAGGATATCTCCCCCAGCAGGCCTTGTTTAATCAAACCATCCCGTTTTACGGCTGTTGACTTACAAAGGATAACTTTTACAATTCACATTGTTTGAAATATTCCATCTCAACATTAATTTTCTGTCACAATTAGGCAGAACAAAAGCACGTCTGGCATCTGTAATGTGACCACATTGTGATTATAGCAGAATCAAGAATCCCCACAGTAGTATGTATAACATATATTTCTGTATTATACATTTCATGGAGAATGACTGTGGGATAAGGAACATTAATTTCCATAAAGGATTACTGAATGCGTGTTTACATCAGGGTAGCATGAAAACAGCAAACAGTAGCTCATTTAAACTTGCTTGTTAAAAGGAAGGAATCATTTTGGATGTATTAAAACAGGATGTTCTTCTTAAACAAGGAGCAGCAGAAATCACTAAATATGACTAACGACAAATACATATTAAAACAGTAGTTAACACATGTGAAAACACAGAACCTGTTGACTTTATGTACTATGTTTTGTGTCCAACCACAGTTGGAAGAGGAATGACAGGTATTGTGCACAGTGCATCTTGGGAAAAGAGTATTTTGTTCTTGGCTCCAATCTACCAGAATACAAGATGCATTAGAATATATCAGAATACAAGCATGTGCATATGAAAATAATAAAATAGACCAAATACCTAACCATTAAAGGCAATTTTTTTTTATAAAAACGGTTGATTGACTGTTTTTCCCCCCAGAAAGTTATAGCTGGTGTGTGTGTTACTTTGCAAATAATGCTTAATTTGCTATTACAACTATTCATAATACACATATATATATATATATATATATATATATATATATATATATATATATATATATATATATATATATATATATATATATATATATATATATATATATATATATATATATACATATATATATATATATATATATATATATATATATATAAAATGCAATTGGATATATCCATTGTAGTTTACATGTCCTGAAATAGCCAGTTGTCTAAATTCCAAAGATCAAGAATATGGATCCTGAATATTAATAGGAGAAATTTTATTAAAAAAAAAAAAATGAATTTCAACTTGAAATTCCTACAGCATAAAATATTTAAAAAAAAAAAAAAAAAGGTTTTTTTTTTTTAATTGGAATCAGATATTTTAAACCTGTTAAAATGCAAATGTATACCTTGCCTTAAATGTCAGCAAATTGTCTTCAAATTTTCACCCCTCTGCCCTCCTGAAAAAAAAGAAAAAAAAACTGTAAGTCTGAAGATGATCACTTGGGATCTGATAAGGAAATGACTTCAAAGACCATGCATTAACTCGCACTTGCTTCTTCAGAGTTATAGAGGCTCTCCATTATATGTTGTGGATACAAAATGTAAGCCATGAGAAAGATCAAAGGGTACTCATCCTATACTTCATTATATATTAATATATACATAATTTATCAGTGTTACCTACGTGAGTAAGATGAGATGCTGTATCTTTCCATAGCTGCAAGCCTCAGGTATCATCCCATTTCATGTTAGGGAGATCAAAATGGGACAATAATACCTGCCAATAACAGGCTGCTTTGCCATAAGTCAACTGTATACTGCATGGAGATGACAGAGGGTCTAGGTCTGATTATTATTTAAGGACCATGTAAACAAAAACGAGCATTGATCCTGTATAATGTGGTACAATATTTAGACATTTAGGCTGATACAATGGGCACTTGTGTTTGATAGGTAAACAAAAGGCTATTGAAAATTTTCTGAAAAGCTTTTCCAATGTGAGATTTGTAGTCTTGCCACACAGGTGACATGGGCATTTTCTTGGTCTGTGCCAAATTACTAAAAAGTTTACCACTGAACCATTTATTTTTCACAAGAATTTAAGTTTACATTTTTTATTTGCTGTATGCCATATCTTTGTTGGAAATGCATTCCTCAAGCATCCTAATGGATTACAGAAAGTGTAACTTCAGATGTTACACTTAAGGGCTAAGTTCACTTTTTCCAGAAAATAGCCCATGCAGGGAAGATATGTAGATATTAAAAAAAACTTGCAACTTTGTAAAATGTTAATGTATGATTTCTTTGTCATACATGTAGGCCAAGTCCCCAACCCACACACAGGTGCCTACCTGACAACCTCTTAGCTGGCAATATCCACATCCTGCCTGTTTGCTTTAACATAAAAAGTTACACCATAACTGCTAGCATTACATCAGTGAAGTCCAGGCGTTTTTGTGTCCTAGAAAAAAGGCAGAACATTCAGATGGATAACTGGGAGTTTTATTTCCAAGCTAAAAGGTGCACAGTTTTTAATATCTTCTAGTGCCCTTAACCCCATAGACTAGTTTCCTGGAAAAGCTGAACTTAGCCTTTAAAACACAACAATGTTCTTCCTGCGTAATTTCTCCTTTTTCTTAAAGCTATATTTAGGTTAGACAGTAAGTTTGGACTGCATACATTTTCCACCATACTTGAAGATTCCCATCAAAATGATTACTGACTTTGGCTTAAAGTCCAATCCGCATTACTTGACTATGTTGGTTCACATGGATATTGGACCATAATCAGATTTCAATTTTGGCCATGTTTTGCCCATTCAAGGCAAAGCAACAAGTTCACTTTAATCACCCCCTTTCTCAGTAGCATCTGCTGATCCACTTTCTTAAGATGGAAGAAGGAGAAGCCACCTTTTGTAAGCTATGCTTTGCTCAAGTTGTAGCTTACATGGGGCTATGGACTCTGCCAATGTAACAGCACTGGTAAGTGACACACATACAGTACTACTCCATACTCAGAAGTACTGGATATTTTATATGCACCTGGTTTCCAGATCTAGGAAAGGTGCTACTGGTTAGGATGAGATTAAAACAAACATGTTACTTTGCTTTGAAAAGCACAGGTGTACTTTAACCTGGTGCTGAAGTTGGCAGTTGGAGAATAAAGTTTGATGTTGTTTGGACAGTTGCTCTGGGGCACAATTACTGTGCTTATGAGTATAGGGCCACGTACACACAATGAGACATGTCCGCTCAAACATGTCTGACGGACCGCTTGCAGCGGACATGTCTCATCAGATTTTGGTCCGATGGCATGTACACACCATCGGACGAAAATCCCCTCGGTCTGAAGACGCGGTGACGTGGCGGTGACGTTGACGCCACCACGTCACCACTCCAGGAAGTAAAATACTTCCACGCATGCGTCGAATCCATTCGACACATGCACGGACAGTTCTGTCCACTGGTTAGTGTAAAAACCAGCGGACATATCCGACGGACAGGTTTGTAGCATGCTTTGAAATTTGTCCGATGGACAAACCTGTCTGCTCGCCCGTACACACGATCGAATTTGTCTGCTGAAACGGTCCGTCGGACCGGTTTCAGCAGATAAATTTGATCGTGTGTACGCGGCTTAAGAGTGCCATATAGCAAAGATTTAATACTATATTTATATTAGGTAACACACGTGCCTGATTATTAGTGCAAAATATTATGTGCAAAGTGCAGTAATCTACAGAAACGAAACAATGATCATACTACTATACTGAATCTAGTACATTGAAATTGTTGCTGGTTTTAGCAGTTTACACATTAATATTTCACATATATTTCATATATTTAAAATATAATAATCAGATGTAAAACTGCAAAGCCTTGTGTAGGTTACCCTAAATCTGAACCTGTAGTGTAGTGCAATGAACCACATAGTTTGAGTTATAAAACTCAGCTGCTTGTTGGTGTAGTACTAGTAATCAGGGCCCAATACATCCCCCCCATCCCCCCAAATTTTGAAGATTTCACTAACCCCCTGTTTTGAAAATATTTTGTTATTTGATAAAAAAAAAAAAAAATCAAAAGTATATTTCAAACGAGTTATCCAGAAAAAGGTATTTTTGACCGATACTTAATAGCAAGAAGTCCAAATTTATAGAAAATTCTGTATAATTAAAGTGATTGCAAAGTCTTGTTTTTTCCTATAAAATAACAACCATGTTCTACTTACCTGCTCTGTGCAGTGGATTTGCACGGAGCAGACCGGATACTCCTCTATTGAGTCCCTCTTCTGTAAACTTGGCCCCTCCCTCCTGTTCAGTGCCCCCCCACAGCAAGCAGCTTGCTATGGGGGCACCCAAGCCAAATCACTGCTCCCTGTGTCCATTCAGACAGAGAGCCCCGTCCTGGCCCCCCATCTCTCTCCTGATTGGCTAGCTGACTTTGACAGTAGCAGGAGCCAATGGTGCCGCTGCTGTGTTTCAGCCAATCAGGAAGGAGTATCTCGGATGCCTGAGACACTCGTGGACATCACTGGACAGAGAGGGACCTCAGGTAAGTGTTAGGGGGGGCTGAGGGGGGCTGCTGCACACAGAAGGCTTTAAGATAAAAAGCATTCTGACTTTACAACACCTTTAAGGACCTTTGGCAGATACATGTAAATGTGTTAAACACACACTGTAAATAGACTGGACCCTTTATGGAGTAATCATTTTGAGATTCTGCCTCTTCCTTTTGTTATTTTTCTTTACTTTTTACAATGTTCGAATGTGTAACCATGCCCCCTAGATATTAGATGCATGAACAAGCTGGTTATATTTTCTGTTTCAAGTGATTCCCAGTGTAAAGCTGGACATATTGTCCATCAAGCTGAATAAAAAAAAAGAAAAACAGATTCCTCCATCCACACAAATGAGCTTGATGGAGGATTCCCCCCTGCCTGGACATTGTATTCTAACAGCAGCACAGCAGCACTTGACTTGCTGCTATCAAAATACACAGATTAGCGTCTGAGGAATTTTTTCCAACATGGTTTCCTGCTGAACAGGCCGAACCTTAATCACTGTATGTGGTGCTGGGACAAGGTCATCCAGTGCTCATGGCAAATATGCCAAATCCTGCCCCCTGCCTTCCCTTAGGGTTAGGGTCAGGGTGCCCCAAACCCTGCAACAAACCATTGTGCCCAGGGGTGCCGCCCCTCCTGCTCACCCATTGTCCCGACCCTGACCAGCTAAAGGCCTGCTAAATAAATCAAAGAGTGGTCAGTTGTGCAGGATCTGTCAACCTGGGCTTATCAGGGAAGAACAATAGAGTGTCAGGCCGCGTACACCTGCCTGAGGAACTCGTAGTTTCAGACACATCGTTTTCCTCGACGAGTTCCTTGTTAGGTTTGTCGAGAAACTTGACAAGCTGTCTTTGCGTACACACTGTCAAGCAGTGGCGTAACTAGAGACTTCAGGGCCCCGGTGCAAGAAATCATGAAGGGCCCCCCCTCCACAGTGGCATGACAGTCAGGTGGACCCCCCACACTGGCAGGCGGCAGTCGGGCACCTCAAACGGGCAGACTTGGCGGAATTACAGGGCCCAGTCGCAACAGCGACTGCTGCGACCCTGATAAATCCGCCATTAGTTAAAGGTGTGTTACATGCAGAATTCAAGGTGTGCTATGTACAGAGTTCGGGGTGTGCTTCATACAGAGTGCAGGGTGAGCTTCGTACAGAGGGCAGGGTGTGCTTCGTACAGAGTGCAGGGTGTGCTACGTACAGAGTCCGTGGTGTGCTACGTACAGAGTCCGTGGTGTGCTACGTACAGAGTCCGGGGTGTGCTACGTACAGAGTCCGGGGTGTGCTACGTACAGAGTCCGGGGTGTGCTAAGTACTGAGTCCGGAGTGTGCTACGTACAGAGTCCGGTGTGTGCTACGTACAGAGTCCGGTGTGTGCTACGTACAGAGTCCAGGGTGTGCTACGTACAGAGTCCCAGGTGTGCTACGTACAGAGTCCCAGGTGTGCTACGTACAGAGTCCCAGGTGTGCTACGTACAGAGTCCCGGGTGTGCTACGTACAGAGTCCCGGGTGTGCTACGTACAGAGTCCAGGGTGTGCTACGTACAGAGTCCAGGGTGTGCTACGTACAGAGTCCCGGGTGTGCTACGTGCAGAGTCCCAGGTGTGCTACGTACAGAGTCCCAGGTGTGCTACGTACAGAGTCCAGGGTGTGCTACGTACAGAATGCAGATTTCAGAAGTGCCACATTTCTGCGGAAAAAAAGCCTGGAGTAAAAGTATACAGTGCAAACACTGTCTACAGCCATGAAACATACAGCCACAGCACCTGTGATCATCATTATCATGCTGATAATTATACTGTACTTCATGTGACTGTACTGTATATAGCCTATATACACTACAGTCACATGAAGTACAGTATAATATAGGCTGTACAGTGTGATCATTACTCAGCATGATAATGATGATCACAGGTGCTGTCTTTCATGCCTGCAGACAAAGTTTGCTCTGTATACTTTTACTTTAGTATACTATAGCAACCACTGCAGTCAGAGTCTCAATACATGGACACTCACATACATACATACATATTCACATGCACACACACATGCAAACACACACACACACACAGTAGATAAAAAACGTCAGTCTTTTACCTTAGCAGCTCTTCCTGCCGGGTACTGCACTGTAGGGGGAGACAAAGAGCACACACTTTGCTTTCAGTTTGTAATGACTGTGACGAGCTCCCCGCACAGTGCCGATTACAGTTCGGCTTGGGATCGGGGAACTTGTCTGTGCTCCTTCTTTTGAAGCACTGTATACAGGGGGCCCCCGGGGGCCCCCTCCAGCAAGGGGCCCGGTCACCATGGCGACCTCAGCACCCCTATAATTCCGCCACTGCTGTCAAGACCAAATCTCCTCGTTCTCAAACTCGGTGACTTCAACACATACAACTGCAGGGGCTGCTTTTGCTAATCTCATGTTACTGCGTGTTGGGAAAAAGTTTGGTAAGAGACATTTGCACTTTTCAGTCTGTTACAGCGTGACAAATGTGCTATCTTCATTACAAACACAACTTTTACCGAAGGTGCGTGAGTTTCTAAGCATACACATCAACGTGTTTCTCATGGAAAACCAGCCCGACGAGGAACTCGATGACTCCCGTCGAGGAAAAAGAGAACTTGCTCTCTTTTTTCCTCGTCGAGTTCCTCGACAGTTTACTCGATGAGAAGCATGCACACGACCGTTTTCCTCTGCAAAAAAGCTCTCCCACCAAGTTTCTTGATGGATTCTGTGGAGGAAACCGGTCGTGTGTATGCGGCCTCAGGTGTAAGTTTCTAAGATGTTAAATTAACCCCAGAGAGTGGTAGGCCTGTGGTCATCTGACCTAAACACACATACAAGACATTGTGGCCCAGAGTGGCTGAAAATTATGATTGTTGAAAATATATTGTAAGACCAAACTGTCTTTTTCTAGCATTTTGGATAGAGTATGGAATGGTTAAAACCCTTGCCTGTTTTATTGACATCTGTATTCCACTAGGGAGATTTTTAAAGTCCAGTAGATGCAACGGAAAGCAGGAGGAAATTTCTCCAAAGTGGGGTAAATGCCACTCTAGACATTTGTCACTGGGGCAAGTGTACACATTGTAACATTTCCCCTATTTTTCTGTTAAAGTGGTTGCATATACACTTGCATATACACAGTCAAGTGACTGGTCTAAGGTGATAAACAGAGATTAAACAAATCATAACTGTTTATCTCCAGCCATTTCTTCTGTAGATCATTCTAAAAATACACAGATCAAAGATTTTTTTCTTAGCTCCAGCAACAGGGGTCAGGGATCTGATACCACACACTGCAGATCTAGAGCACAGAATTCCATGATATCTCATAACTGACTAGAGGGAAGGGACACACTCCCACTCTACACAAAATACACAGAGCTAAGACTTTGAGTCCTGCTGTGTGCAGGAGGGTAGCCGGCCATTTCCCTTGAGGTTGATGTGTCAGCATAGAGTCTTTTCAGTGACTGATGCAGGTAGTAGGGGATCAGAAAATAACTAGATTAAGTACTTTCAATTCAGACTAGTACACACTATAGAGGGGTGTGCTTTGAATATATTGTAATGGCTCTAATGCATGTAATGGCTCTAATGTCCAATGAACAGTCGCAGTACCTGCAGGAGAAATGCAGATTTTTTCATGGCAAATTTGTCATGTAAATATGTAAATGATCCCTTAAAGTCCCTTAAAGTGTAAGTGTACCTATACAAATGATTATATATATATATATATATATATATATATATATATATATAAAATCTATAAAGTATTACGTATACATACAATATATATATGTATTTAAGAAAAAGAAACACTGTGAATCTGGTTACAAACTGAAAAAACGAATGACACATACATACAAACATACATGTAGATTTTATGTACTTGTGTATTCATGTGTTTTCAATTTGGTTCTCTACCTCTATTTCAGGATGTTAAGTAAAATTTACCATGTGTATTTAAATGTATTATGGGGATACTGGGCTCTTATGTTCTCTAAAGTAAAGTGTAAAATGTTGGAGTAATGTTTGCAGAGTCATGTCTATGAAAACCTAGATACAAGGAAAATACAAGTGACTCTCACATATAACCACCTGGGCTGATGTTTAATGTATTGGCAACTTCCTCCTTACACTGTGTAACTTGGATGAAATTACACAGCTATTCAGAAAAAGCTTCAACTGTTAATATACCGGGAAGCTTGACTTTATTCTTCTCTTTTGGGTGTTTAACCTTTATCTAACTAAGCAAATCTATACTTGAGGGTTTAAATGTTCTAATTTAACCTACCTTTCGCTCATTGCTAGTGCAAAGATATATACTTAAATGGGAAAATGACTGCTGCTTACCCATCAAATCATTTCTTGTGAGCTATATCCTGGTCACTGTCAGGACACTACTTGCATGGAGATTGCAGGTTCCCGTTGTGCTTTTGAGGGTCTCTTTGGGTACCCCAGTTACCTCCCACACTTCTCGGCAGAATTCATGGGAGATGTATTCTGCCGAGAAAACCGGTTGTGTGTACACTTTTCGCCGAGAAAACTGTCGAGGAACTCGTCGAGCCAAAAAGAGACCATGTCTTCTTTTTCCTCGACAGAAATGGGAAAATTTGGCTCGACTAGTTCCTCGACAGCCGAACAAGGAACTCGACGGGGAAAACAATGTGTTTCGTATGTCGAGTTCCTCGGTCCTGTGTACACGGCCTAAGAGCATGCTGGTTGGTTACCTGGTTTCTTACATTTAATTAATCTGAGTATGTGTCCATATATTCATGTAAGATAGGCACTTTAGATTGTATGTTTCTTAAGGGCAGCAACTGATATGAATGTACAATATGTAAGAGGTTGTGTAAATTGTTGGTGCTATATGAATGGCTGAAATAAAAAAATACATAAAAAAATAAACAAACTATCCTTAGTGCCGGTTCACACAGGGACGACTTGTTAGACGACTTAACCGCCTGACAAGTCGCGCTCCGTTCTGTACTATGGAATCGTTCTAATAGGAGCAACTCAAGTCGCTCCGACTTAGAAAAGGTTCCTGTACGACTTTGGGGTGACTTGCATTAACGTCAATACAAAAGTCATTTTGCAAGTCGTCTCTGAAGTCGTGTGCAGATTGCCTTGCCAAGTCGCGCTGCAAGTCGTGCTGCCCCAGTGTGAACCGATAACCAAAGGCAAAACTTTTTTTTAGTTTTGGATAGAGTAGAGATGGATTAGAACCCTTGCTCAGTTTTTACTGCTGTTTGTGTCCCTATTATGGATATTCACCCTCTCTATTTGTCCTGTTTACCATTATCATTGACAGTGAAAGTCAAATCAAATACTACATTTTGAGTTGTCCCCAGAAACTAATAGAGGGAAAAATCTTCCAATAGGGACACTAGCTCTGGTGACCTGGGGGCCCCAAGGAATTCCCTTCCCATTTGCAGGGATTTCCTCTCACTTCCTATTTGGCTATGGGACAGGAAGTGAAGAGAAATATGCATAATTGGGACACATATGGTAAAAGAAAAATCTTACAGGAGTTATAACAATTCCAAAAAAAAAGTCTTGCCTATAGTTTTACTTTAAATCAGAACTCAGGAAATCAGGAGATGCAGCCCAATCAGCCACTACGTTTTACTGCTGTTCAAGGAGTGTGTATAGTGATAGAGAGATGAGCTCAATCTGATGTTTCTGAAGGTGGAGAAGTGTTACTGAGCTGCAAGAAAAGAAAATAATTTTTCATCCCTACGAGACTGGGCTGTGTAGGTGGCAGATCTGTGTAAATCTCTAAATCGGATGGACAGAAATGTTAAATCTTTGATAGGTAAAACTGCTCCCTTATATGTATTTTAATCATGTATTTATTTATTTAATTATTTAGATGTCTGCCTGGAGTTCAGCTTGAAGTGTGAAGTATGTTTTAAAGGAGGATACCAAGTAGCTAAAACATCTGAAATGTACAACCTGGTAAATTAGATCTTCTTTAGATCATACTGTCCCAAAAATGATCTGTATTAGCAATAAAATATTGGACTGTAAACTGGAGCTAAATGTTGGGATCTGATTTAGAGCTGGTTTGGGATCTGAAGACAAGATCAAGTCTAATGCTTTGTACACACGACCGGTTTTCCCGACGAGAAAACTGAATTTTTTTAGATGTGTATGCTCTATAGCAGTTTTCCCAACGAGAAAACTGCCCGCAAAAAAATTAGAACCTGCTCTATTTTTTCCAGTCATGTTTCCCATCAGTCTTTTTCTCGTTGTGAAAACCACTCGTGTGTATGCTTTTCCTAGGGGAAAAAAACGTGCATGCTCAGAATCAAGTATGAGACGGGAGCGCTCGTTCTGGTAAAACTAGCGTTCGTAATGGAGATGGCTAAAAAGCACAAAGACTGAAAATCGCAAATCGTCTCTCACCAAACCTTTACTAACACAAGGATCAGCAAAAGCAGCCCAAAGGGTAGTGCCATTTGAATGGAACTTCTCCTTTATAGTCCCATTGTACGTGTTGGACGCCACCGCGCTTTGGTCAAGCGTTTTTTTTGACTGAACGTGTGTATACAAGGTAGGCTTGAGAGGAATCACGTCGGGAAAAACTTTGGGTTTTGGCATGTCATGAAAAACGGTTGTGTGTACAGGGCAATAGTTGACACAGATGCTAAAAAGGATGAACTTGGACAGGATTTTGTAAGCGCATTCCATATTGGGTAGGGGGTAATACAAATGCTAGGCATTAGGTTTCCCTGTATTTGAAGTAGTTTTGCTGTGTTAGAGCCAGGTTAGGCTTGAAATGTATAAATGGTCTAGTACAAATGCTGGTAGAAACAATGCAGGTCCTGAAAGTTTATCTCATCCAGCTCCCGTAAAAACGTTCTTCTGGATATATCAGGTAATGCTTCTAGGTATGTAGGCTTGACCTAACTATGGCAAACATTCCATACCTCAACTCAGAAAAGAACAACTACTGGTTTAAACTTTTCTTGGCCAACAGCTATTGTTTTTCTTTAGAAAGGTGTGTGTGCTTAAAATGGCTACTATGTGCCTTCTCTCTTTTCTTCACAAGCATGTTCTTTATCCACATGAAATTAAGGATGTTTAATTCCACAGACCCTGATTAGGTTGCTTGGGTTTCCCGTTTTTTTTTTATTCATGTTTGATGTTTAACTAAAGTAGAACTGCCAAATAACAAAATGAAATAAAAAAAAAAAACATTACAATTTACAATAACAAAAACTTTTGTTGCAATATTTATCTTTTATCCAAAGATTTATTTTTTCTTCTGCTAGATGTTGTTACTTTCATGGCCAACAACTCACTTCCTCTAGACCCACCTGGACCCACCCCAGTCTGTTACTGGACCGTGAAAATAGAAGCTACACCCTGAAGAGCTTGTCTCTTTGTCACTCTGCTTTCTTCCCTATCAACGTGTTTCTTGTCAGCACATGAATTGATTAGTTGCTTGTACCATTTCTTTCTCTCACACACAATCTCTTCAAGAGACTAATCAGTCAGGTCAGTCTGAGGCATTTACACTGCATGTATTTAAAAAAAATATTTTTATGCACAAACCTGCATTAATATTTGTCTTTTATATCTGCAGTTTTATTAAAGTTTACCATACACAACAATTCCCCTTATGATTAAAAATTGAACATTTGTGTTAAATAAAATGTAACCCTCTTGTATTGAATTGTACTGTTGCTGTATTGTTTTCCATTACGGTATATTGTAAAGTGTTGCATAAACTGTTGGCGCTATATAAATCCTGTATAATACTAATATTATTAATAATACAGTTTTATCTTTAAAATTATCATAGAAACTGTGTCTGATGTTTTAAAATAATATTTTTTTTAAATGAATGAATTCTCTAGCTGCAGTAATTGTAGTCACACTGCAAAGCTAATATCCGTAGAGCCTCTTGAGAAAAAGCTTTCCAGATTCAGATTAGGTTGTTAAGTTAAACACATATGACAAATTGATTTCTTAGTATAAATATGCTTCATATTATGCTGTATGTATTGTTGTCAGTTTGTGTTATTGCTTTTTTAAAACAGAGGCAATTGAAAGGGCCTTAGAGCCGGTTCACACAGGGGCAACCTGACTTACAGCGTGACTTTGCAAGGCAACTTCAGCACGACTTGGAGCAACTTACACGCGACTTAAAGGGTATGTAAAGGTAATTAAAAAAATAAATAAATTAAATAACAAATATGTTATACTTACGTTTTGCACAGAGTGGCCCCGAACCTGGTCTTCTGGGGTCCCTCGTGGCTGTCTCGGCTCCCCCTTGCAAGAACTCATCACCTTCATGCGAGCGAGTGAGCATGGTGATGAGTTGTTGCGGGTGCGCTCCTGTGATACAGCCGGTGGCCATAGCCGCTCACTGTATCATCCGCCCCCATCCCTGGCGCACCGTGTCATTGGATATGATTGACAGCAGCACAAGCCAATGGCTGCGCTGCTTTCAATCAACCAATGAATGACTCAAGAAGCCGACCAAGAAGCCTGCGCGTTCACGGCTCGGGACTTTCGAAGAGTCAGGTAAGTAAACAGGGGCTCGGGGTGCTATTCCTCGGATGTTTTTTCACCTTAATGCATAGAATGCATTAAGGTGAAAAAACTTTTACCTTTACAACCCCTTTAAAGTTGACTCCAGGACAGGCAACTTTGGCTGTGGCCAATCACAGAATAATCAGCTCTGTGGGTGGGAGGGGTTTGCCTGAGTAAGCTATTTTCTCTTCCTGTAAAGTTTCTTCAGTTAAGACAGTGATCGACATTGGAGGCAACTTCCATTGAAATCTATAGGTACAAGTTGCCTACAATTTGCCTAGAAGTCACCTTGAAGTAGTATAGGAACCTTTTATGAAGGTTCAGTAGTGTACATTAAGATGGCTCTCATTCACTTCAATTGAATTTCTCATGTCGCGCGACTTGAGGCGACTTGGGGCGACACAAGTCGGATCCCAAGTCGCGGTAGTGTGAACCGGCACTTATGAACAATTAAGCAGTTCTTGTGAAACGCGTCAAGGTACTTCTGATCATGCTGCTTTTGTGAAGTTTGAGGCTGGGTTCATACTACATGACAGTTATATAACTGTCATCCTACTTTGCTCTGCCACATCAGTCCTACATTCATCCGACTTGAATGAACAGGATACTATTTTGATCCAACTTTGTGATAGTACTTTGACCAATCAAAACAATCCCAGTGTGAGATAAATTCCTTTTAATGCTGCTGCAATCACCATGTTGGATGTCACAAGTCAGGTGGTTAGGACAAGGATCCTATTTGATCCGACTTCAATAATATTCAATGGGCTGAAATATGACCAAAGTCGGACCAAAGTAGTGCAGGGAGCATTTTCAAAGTCGGATGAACTTGCATCGGACCAGTTAAGACAGCTCTCATAGGAAACCATTGATTTACACACGTCATATGAAATGTGCTTCCAAAGTCGGAGTATATGTCATACCAGTGTGAACCCAGCCTGAAAAAATAAAGATTCTCTGCACCTAAAAGTTTGTCACCAATCCAATTAGTGTGGATGGAGACATTTAGATGGGCAAGCTAGAATGAGACATCAATACTAGGGTGGATTTCCCAACTGATTTCCCATGTGCAGTGCAACAGCCTTGTGAGGTATAGATATATTAGGGGACAGGTAAGAAGATGAGAAGACCACACGCAACTGACCTTCCACTAATAGGAATACTAACCATATGTGCTGTGCTATGTTGGTAGCCAGGGGAGAGAAGTTCAATATATTTTACTATAACAATATGAAAATATTCCTATGCAGATCCTGTAGAAATAAAGAAAAAGTGATGTGGACAGAACATCAGTTTAAGCTGGTATTTGCTTAATGCGTACTGGCAACACTGTCATTAGTATGAACTGAAAGTTGCATAGTAGGCACATACTAGTGCTTGATTCTAAATATATTACAAATGAAATCACTCTGCCAGTACCCTATGGAAGTTGCTATTCAAATGCTACATGGGCTTAGTCTTACCCTACTTCTCCATTACTCAAGTGATCATTCTTCCAGCTGCCAATTTGTTACTCAGGCACTCAGCACAACACTGAGGGAGAGGGAAGTGACTGTTGTTCCTCAGATCTAGTACACACTGCTAGTTTTTTGTCCAACCCAGCGGGCTGAATGAAAAAAAAAAAACTGACAGTGACCTCCCCTGCTGTTCTATTGTGTTCTGACAGGGGGCGGCACACTGATCGGAAGCTGGCTGGCAGACCTTTTTCAGTCGTGCCCAATTGACAGAAGCCAATAGAAGGGCCAGGTTCTGTCGGATCGGCTGCAGTACACACGCGGCCCAATATTCCGCCCATGTGTACTGGCTTAATTCAAGAGATCAGGGTATATGCAAAAGCTGCAGTAGTTCTAGCAGTGAGCTTTATAGTTTAGCATAGATGCAATAAGGCATTATTATCTGCCTAAAATCCACTTCACCTCTGAATGATTTACCCACTTTCTAACCAGGCCATTTTTTGCAATGTGGCACTGCGTTACTTTAACTGGCAATTGTGCGGTCATGATGCTGTACCCAAACAAAATGTATGTACTTTTTTTCCCACAAATTGAGCTTTTTTTTGCTGATATTTAATCATCTCTGTGTTTTTTTATTTTTAGCTCTATTAACAAAAAAACAGACAGACGAGCGTTTCGCAATACAAGCACTGTATTTTAAAAAATCCTGCCCAATTTGGCGAGTGTTGTCTCGCAACACGAGCAGGTTTCAAGCCAAAGTGGTGTACAATACCACGTTTGGCCTGAGGTGGGGGCGCTGGAGCCGATCGGCACCATTCAGAACCATTCGAAAATGCGTGGAAAATCTCGGAAATACTGTGGGTAAAATCTCGGCCCTTTCCGGGTGTTTACGAGGGGCCAGAGGCATGTGCGGCCATGGCACAGGGGTCAGAGGCACGTGAGGACATTGTACAGAGGTCAACGGCATGTGCGGACATGGTACAGGGGTTAGAGGCATGTGCAGACATGGTACAGGGGTCAGAGGCATGTGTGGACATGGTACAGGGGTCAGAGGCATGTGCAGACATGGTACAGGGGTCAGAGGCATGTGTGGACATGGTACAGGGGTCAGAGGCATGTGTGGACATAGTACAGGGGTCAAAGGCATGTGTGGACATGGTACAGGGGTCAGAGGCATGTATGGACATGGTACAGGGGTCAAAGGCATGTGTGGACATAGTACAGGGGTCAGAGGCATGTGTGGACATGGTACAGGGGTCAGAGGCATGTGCGGACATGGTACAGGGGTCAGAGGCATGTGTGGACATGGTACAGGGGTCGGAGGCATGTATGGACATGGTACAGGGGTCAGAGGCATGTGTGGACATGGTACAGGGGTCAGAGGCATGTGCGGACATGTTACAGGGGTCAGAGGCATGTGTGGACATGGTACAGGGGTCAGAGACATGTGTGGACATGGTACAGGGGTCAGAGGCATGTGTGGACATGGTACAGGGGTCAGAGGCATGTGTGGACATGGTACAGGGGTCAGAGGCATGTGTTGACATGGTACAGGGGTCAGAGGCATGTGTGGACATGGTACAGGGGTCAGAGGCATGTGCGGACATGTTACAGCGGTCGGAGGCATGTGTGGACATGGTACAGGGGTCAGAGGCATGTGTGGACATGGTACAGGGGTCAGAGGCATGTGCGGACATGTTACAGGGGTCAGAGGCATGTGTGGACATGGTACAGGGGTCAGAAGCATGTGTGGACATGATTCAGGGGTCGGAGGCATGTGTGGACATGGTACAGGGGTCGGAGGCATGTGTGGACATGGTACAGGGGTCAGAAGCATCTGTGGACATGGTACAGGGGTTAGAGGCATGTGTGGACATGGTACAGAGGTCAGAGGCATGTGTTGACGTTGTACAGGAGGGGGTCTGTCTCTGTGGATGGCTCTGCTCCTGCTCAGTCACTCTGTCTATCTGTCTATCTGTCCTCCCTCTTCCTTCTCCTCCATAATTGGCTCAGTATACAGTAGGTCAGCACAAACTAATACACATCTGACTGACCTGGATGGATGGTCAGTCAGTGCTCCATTCCAGAATCCTATCCAGGCCAGGAACTGGCCTCATCGACCTCCCCGGACCCCTGCTGGGGCGAGGCGCCACCAGGAACGAGCGTCGGCCATTCAAAAATGGCGCCAGGCAGCAACATTACATTACTGCGCATGCACCTGCCTACGAGCTCTGAGCCCGGCAGACTTCGGATTATACTCGAGGATATACGGTATATTAATTGGTTTGCGCAAAAGTTATAGCATCTACAAACTATAGGGTATAATTATGTATTTTTTTTATTTATTTTTTGCTAGTAATAGTGGCGATCGGTGACTTATATTGCGGCAGACAAATCGGATACTAACTGACACTTTTGGCACTTTTTTGAGAACCAGTGACACTAATATAGGGTCACTGTACTAATGGGTTGAAATCAGGATCATGTATGTATGTGATCCCACACACCCCGAGCGCCCTGTAGCAGTAAATGTGCTATGGAGTGGTTGGCAAGTGGATATTTAGCACTTCACGTATATTGATGTCTAAAATGTTACAGGATTCCTTAAAAATAAATAATAAACATAGCACAGATGGCATCATATTCTGATGAAATGTATTGAGCAGATACTCTGACTTTACCTTGTATGTCTGCAGCCTCTGCTAGAATTTCTATATCTATATCATTGTTACTTATCACAAGTGTTTACATGTTTCTAAAGCTTGGTACACACTATTTGTTTACTGTCATCTCTGGTCGGAGACGCTGTACTAACGATCCAATGTTAGTGCAGCTACCTCCCCCACTGAGCTGTTGGGTTCTGCCAGAACACTCCAATAAGTGCTCTCTGCCATTGAAGGAGAGTGCTGACCCGGAGGCGGTCGGATGCTGGTTTTCCAGCATGCTCATCCAACAAAAGCCGGCCAAACAGCTGGCCTCTGTCGGACCAGCTGGCATACATGTTGGCCGTGCCAAACGCAGCCGACAGGTAAAAGAGAACCAGAGCTACGTAGACACCCTTGTCCAAGCTGTGAAGGGCATCATCATAAACACAGATGAGGCTCGTCTCTGTTCCATGTCCAGGTCAAAATCCAGACTAGAATTTGTCCAAAAGATGGGAAGACTCAAGGTAAGCCTGTAGCTGGATAACTGCTGAGTTTGTGGACTTTGTGGAGTTTTGTTATATATTTTACTGTGTGTTTTTTTTACAGTTTATTTTACCACATTGGGTTCATAGTGTTAGTGATTTATATAAATTTCACTGTTTTGTAAATTTTAGCGCTACATATTTACCTCCACTTTTTGTCACATTCTTGTGTAGCTGCTTCCGTTTTTTTTTCACATCCATTCACAATAAAAATGTATTAAAAGAGATATGGAATAGATCATTTTTGTTAGTTTTTAGTGAATCATTGAATTAAGCAGTGAGTATGACTTGATTTAAAAAGATCTTTGTTAAACTGAAATGTGATTGTTACGTGTTATGATAGAATAAATCACGTTATTGATCACAGTCTGACAGTAACTAGGGAGGGTGGCATTGTATGTCAACAACATTTTTCACAGTCTAGAAATTCCAAGATTTGGTTAGTATGTGTCGTATGTGTGCACTCCACAATTTATTATGAAATATTTTTTTAATATTTTGGCCAGTTATCGTTTGAGAAAATTTGCTTTAGATCTAATTTACCAATGACTGATAAGTGCAAATATAGTATGCAACTGTTCTGCTCAATGTTGCCTTGTTTATCATTCATGCAGAAGCAATCAGCACATAACTACAAATCACAGGGCATTATAGCAACATTTTAATTGGGCCCCTAATCCTACTTCATGCATTCCCTCTTAAGTGAAATCTCCACAGCCTTGGGCATTTTGCTTCCCTAATAATAGGCCCCTTCATCACTGTTTGCCAGCACTCTACATTTTGATTCTATGCTTTCTGTGATGCCCTATGCATCTCTCCTATTTTCAATACTTTCACATTGATGAATAATGGATTTCCCATTCATTTAAACTTCTTGTAAATTAGTGGCCAATGAAAAGGATACCCCTTAATTAAAGTCCATTTACATTGGTGATAAGTACATTTGGTGATAAGTATAAATGCCCTATTTACATTGGTGGGTGGGTTGGCAGTCATTGGAGAGGAAGTGTTTTTTTACATTTGTATGTCCCTATAAGATAGTGTTAATCTTATGTTGGTACTTATTAGGAAAAATGTACCATCTTGCATTAGTGGTTGGTGGCTAGATCATGAAAGAACATTAGTGTCAGTGGCTACTTACTTGGTAAAGCAGAAATGGAAGATATGATGGTGGTACTGGCATTTGTTTTGACTCTGTTCAGTAACATGAGAAATCCAGATGCCAGCAGAGGCCCCTAAGGCAAATTGATTAAGAGGGATTGACTTGGCAGGTAGGCAAAACCATGCAGTACAGTCCCTTTGCCCATGGACCCCTTCCCTGCCCCAGACCCCATAGCAACCTTTTGTGTTGCTAAGATGGCAGTTCCAACCTCTCCACCCCATATTCAATAATTGTTCTTCATCTTCTCACTGTTGGGAAGTTTTTCAAGGTTCACTGAACTATTTCCATATACAGGTAAATAATGGACCACTCAATTATGATCCCAAAGTAGGGTCAGGCCTCGTACACACGACCAGTTTCCTCGGCAGAATCCAGCAAGAAACTTGTTGGGAGACGTGTTTAGCTGAGGAAACCGGTCGTGTGTACATTTTTCGACAAAGAAACTGTCGAGAAACTCGATGAGCCAAAAAGAGAGCATGTTCTCTTTTTCCTCGACGGGAATGGAGAAAATTGGCTCGTCAAGTTCCTCGACAGCCGAACAAGGAACTCGACGAGGAAAACGATGTGTTTTGCCCGACGAGTTCCTCGGTCGTGTGTATGAGGCCTTAGATAGCCTGACCTTTACATGTATGGCTAGATTATTCAGATGTGCTCTTATCTATGAATTTTAGAAACATCAGCAAATTTCATCACTTGTGTTTACTAAAAGGTTAAATCCACAGAAAATTTCCCCGGTTTGTTTAAAAAAAATAATGAATTATAAATAGAATACTACACAATAGTCTACTTTTTTTTTCTTTTAAGCAATTACTAAATGCTAAAGTGTAGAGTCTAAAATGACACTTATTTGAGGAATTAAAAAAGATGACTCTTACTTGAATTACCACTTAAATGGTAAAGGAGACACATCTGAAAAACGAAACCCGAATCCTTTATTGATAAGAGAGTCTGGAGTTCTAAGTACATGCAAATCCATTAAATGAGAGAGGCCTTGCAGTGAGACGCTGGTTATTTTAAACTGCGGGAGCTCTGCCCTTACCAACTCAGACCTACCTTTTTGATTGCTATTGATTCTTTGCATGCAGGTTTTAATAGTAATTTAGGGTCAAATAACCCCTGCAGTTCCAGTGGTCGGTGCATGTAGCTTATCAGCATTGGAATGACATTTTAAGTGCTATGATATAAACCTAATGATTGTCGGATCATTGGGTTGTGTTTGCCGACTATAAGCACTTTATAGTCTGTAGTTTTCTCTGTCTCATGTGGCAAATGCATTATTTTATAGCTAGGTTTTAATTTGTTTAACATAAGAAACACAAAATTGGTTTTAGGTATAACAATGCTAACATGCTTTTAGTTAGGTCTAGTGTACAGCTAAACATACATCACATATTAATCAGATTCGGATTAAGGGAGTAAAATTAAACACAAAAAGGTTTTATATATATGAAGATATTATATGGAGTTTTACTTTTTCTAAAATCATTTTGAACCTTTTGTGGTAAATATAGAAGTCTCTGTACATGAATGCTTCTGATCATCAAGGCTCAAATGATCAGACTCACAGAAGATCCCTTTCTATTTTAACCAGCACATATGCTGATAAGTGCAATCTGATATTTATATATGAAGTGATGCAGATACCATCATACCTCTGCTGTGTAAACATAAAGAATTAAAAAATTACAAAGACAATTAACTTTCCCACATATGCTATGACTTTTTATCATTCCATACAATCAGGGAAGGTCTGAGGCAGAGGACGAAGAGGCTCTAGCCTCAGGCTTTGTGGTGGTGTAAAGGGTCTGCCTCTGGGCAGGGAGCACTTCCAGTCTCAGTTGGTATTCTGGAGCTCTGCAAATTACACAGAAATAGTGGCCTCCTGGGAATAATGGAGGGGGAGGTTCCCTGAAATACATGCTTGACAACAATAGGAAATTAATGGAGAAATGGAAAAATTAGATCCAGATGCCAGTGATGTCATCTACAACTCTCCTTCATGGTTGCATGACAGTGCCTTCTGTCACACCATACCAATGGGCATGAATAAGAAGGATGGGAGGGTTCTCTTGACTTGTGATTAGGCATTTTCCATGCTGTTAAGCCGGCCATAGATGGTTCTAATCTCAGCCATTGCAACAGGGACTGGCTGAGATTCAAATCATGTATAGACAGGCTGATTGTACCTATGTTGATCGGTCGATCAACTTGGGCAGAACCAGTCTGGCAGATTTTACATGTGATTATTGCTAGTGGCTATTATAGCCACTAGCAGTAATTACTGTGTGTTAGGAGTATGTAAACATTTGCTCCTGTTCTTTGATAGCTGCTGGTGTCGTTGCAGGATCCTGGTTTTGGCTATGATGCATCCCTGTCTGTCCACTTGCAAGGTGATTAATGTGGTCAGTGTCTAAGTGGAGACCAAATCTGATTTAGGCCAGCCAAGCCTGCAGTCTTATTCTTGTGATAATGCATTTGTTATACTTTTTTCAAGCTCCTGTTTGTCTGCCCTGCTCTACTAGATTTGATTACCTCATTGACGACCTTGAATCAGATATTGACTGATCTCTGAACTCTGCCTGCCTTTTGACTTTGGATTTTGACCCTGAATATTCAGAAACTTGCCCACCATGTATCTGAACTGTTATTGGACCACTCTGCCTACCACAATTACACTTTGCTTTGCTCAGTTTGCACCTGCCCTGGCGTGGTGGCCAGGCATTATAGCATTGCGCACAACCCCTGGGAGCAACAAAGTAACGGTAGGCATTTTTGCCTTATGGGAAAGGGGGATGCTATAGGTGAAGAACACAGAAGCTAGCTGTATTGTCTGACCACCTGCATTAGGGGTAAGCGTGACACTGTGTTCTTCTGGTAGGAATGCCCCCCCCCCCCCGCCAAGAGAACACAATAGCTCCACAGGAGGGATTCCTCAAACAACACAACCCGTGGTTGCAGGGAAGAAAAACATTCCATCTATGGCTGGCCTTAGTCTGTGAGTGGATTCATAATTTTATGAATGGTTAAGTGTAGTGCTTTTGGATGGAGAAGGGAATGAGAAGAACCCCAAGTTTTTATTTTTTGTTCCTACTGGGGAGCATTGCTTTCTTTGTGTGCCTGGTGACCAAGTGTAACTGGAACAAAAAGTCATGGGAAATCCAAAATGTTTGTGCTGTTACCAGCACAAAGGGTAAGGGGAAATGTTCCAATATAGACATCTGATCCAGGGATAACTAAAAGATTTCTTCTCGTTTTAAATATATTACCTTTTATTTCTTATTGCATCTCAATGAAACACAGACAACAAACAAACTGACAGGAGTTTAAACCCTTACCTAACCCAAAATATGTTTTGTCTCGAGTATTCTCTATCCTAGGGTGACCAGACATGCCCGGTTTCTAGGGACAGTCCCGGATTAAGGACACTGTCCCCGGACCAAGTCTGTCCCCGGTTATGTCCCCGGATTGTATTTGAACAGGGGCGGGGGCAACTTCAGACAGTCGGAGCAGAATTAAAAATAAAAATTCAGAATTACACCCCCCCACTCCGCCGCCCCTACTCGCTTAGGGGGGTGGATTTTTTCTATTATCTGTGACCCTTTCTGATGATTATATGCTGGTTGGAGCGGAGGAAATATTTCTTCAGTTTCGGGCGCATGCCCATTCAGCTCCGCTCACATGTTCTTCTACGTTGGCTCAAGTCCCGGACAGCCACCTATCTTCTTGCCTTCCCTGGTGGAGTGATCTTCCTCCACTCTTCACACAGTAGTAGCAAGGGCCCAGGGAGTAAGGCCGCGTACACAGGATCGGTTAAACCGATGAGAATGGTCTGATGGACCGTTTTCATCGGTCAAAACCGATCATGTGTGGGTACCATCAGTTATTTAACCATTGGCTAAAAAAAAGCCAACTTGCTTTAAATTTAACCAATGGATTCCTAACTGATAGGTCAAAACCAATCGTTAGTAGGCACGAACCATCGGTTAAAAATCCACGCATGCTTAGAATCAAGCATGCTTAGAAGCATTGAACTTCATTTTTTTTCAGCACGTCGTTGCATTTTACGTCACCGCGTTCTGACACAATCATTTTTTAATCGATGGTGTGTGGGTGGGACGGACCATCAGTCAGCTTCATCGGTTAACCGATGAAAATGTTCCATCAGAATGTTCTCATCGGATGGACTGATCGTGTGTACGCGGCATAAGACTTGAGAGGCTGTGAGGCGGGAGGCGGCAGTGACAGGCAGAGAGTCACTGATTGCCACCATTACTAGTAAAAAAAAATATGTCCCCAGATTTCATTTAAAAAATCTGGTCACCTTACCCTATCCCCTACAGGCAGAAATGTATATAATCTCAAGGCCTACTTTATGGTTATGCCTGATCTTTCTGGCACAATTCAATGGAAGAGGATATATTGGAATATATATCATTATAAATATAATATACATATATTTTATGTAAACTGTGCATCCCATGATATATATTTAAAAAAGGACCAGGGGTATATACTGTAACTGAAACCTGGCCTTGGGTCTTGTGCCAAATAAACAGCACCACTCTCATCCAAAAATGTTAAAACCACACATAATTCATGACTGACATCTGCAAATGTCTCCCTCTTCATATATGAATTGTCATCTAAAACAGATAAATGCAAATTAAATACATCTCTACAGTGAAAATTTCCAGCACAATTAATACAGCAATCATTTTATTCAGCTGTCAGTTTTATAGCAATTCCAAAAAGGACACTGTGGATTTTTCTTTCCGCCTGCATATTTCTCCTCTGCTGTGTAGGCAGCATAGGACACTTAACATAACACAAACTTTATTTGTTTTACATCATACCTAGCATATTTTCCTGCTGATATTTTTTTATTTATTGTTACAGCTGTATGTATGGAGCTGATTAAAAAAAGAGAGAAAGAGCTGTGATTGTAGAGGCATCTCTAAACAGATTTACATGGATTAATACACAGGTTTCAGTGACTTCATGAAAAAAAAATGAAAATAGTACAATTATTATAATCAGGCCACAAATTAGTAATAATTAAATCAGTTTTAAACCTAAAAGGAAACATTTACTATATTCCAGCTTACTAATTCTTAAATGGTGGTGGTGGCTGCATTTGTTTCCTTTTCAGACTTTCTTTCTTCTCTTTTTCTTCTTTCCTTCTCCTATTTTCATCTGGTGATCCTGCCAGTAAGTCTGATGTTTTTCAAAAGAACAAGCTCTCCTCTTGATGTATTACAGAGATAGAGAGATGTATTACAGAGATAAGACAAACCATTTACTACTGATAGGGGTGATTAAAATGATCAGCTTTTATTTATTCATAGAAAACCTTTATTCTAAAAGGTAAAAAGTGTTACTGCAACTGACATATGAAGTGTGATCTGAAGTTCAGCTTTTTGTATTAAAATCTACAGGTACAACTAACACCCCTTCCCCTTGGCAATGATGCTGCCTGTTGTACTCCCTGTGCTTCTTCATGCAGAGTGGAGACACTCTAATACAGAAGGTGTGCTACCGGCCAGATCATTAGATGAAAAAGCCCAAAAAAACAACAAATGCAGTCACCACATTTATTGATTGGTAAGCTGCAATACATTACATTTTAGGTTTTGGGTTTAAAACTGCTTTAATGCACTCTTTAGTATGTCAACACAGTTACAAAAGAAAAAATACAAAAAGCATAAATCCTTAGTGAATAATACAATTATTATAACAGGATGACTGACGATATGGTTTCTGATTGGTTACTCTGAATTAATGTACTTTTTGTAACACCTTTTGTAACACTGTATTGAGTAAGGTCACATATACAGTACTCATTATTATGTTATTATACCAATAAAAGACTATTATTGAGGTCTGAAAATACACTCCATTCTCTGGCATACTGTAATGTTCATGATCTTGCTATATTGTGTTAAAAGCTGTCAAGATCTCATTTTCTTGAGACTTTGACATTAATTACAGATTGGATGGAAAGGTAAACAGTGCTATCATAATTATGTACTGGTAATAATATTTTAAAGTAAACTTGTCACAAACTCGAGTGAATTGAAAAGGAAAAAAATATATATATACGCAAAGGTTACCTTCAATTAGCACTGCATGTCAAAATGATCAATCAATTCAAAGATATAAGTAGCTGAAAGGATATGCAAATCTTGAATTTTCCTGTGAATGCGAGGATAACCTTTCCGTCACCTCTTCATCAGTTTTTTTTAGCGTGATGGGAGGATTTACTAATCAATTGGAAATTAGGGAGGAGGATGGGGTAAAGCCCCTGTTTTTTGCTTAAGAGCATGTAACTACAGTAAGATTTACTGATAGGTTCCCATGTAGTAACTATAAGTAACTTCTGCTTATGCATTTTTTAATTATTTGCTCAGTTTGAATTGTGAAGGTTTGAGGCTAGTTTAATCAAACAAATGTATATTATTTACATGAACTGCAGATTCTAAATCATATTTACAAAAAAATATGTGGCTATATTAATTTGGAGACGAAAGTTGTTGACAGGCTTGGAATCCCACAAATGGATTAGACAAGAGCTAAGACACAACTACAGGTCATAGAGAGGGGAAAAATTGGACCCTACTATTGCCTATAAGGCCTCGTACACACGACCGAGGAACTCATCGAGCGAAACACATCGTTTTCTTCGTCGAGTTCCTTGTTAGGCTTGTCGAGGAACTCGACAAACTTGCTTTGCGTACACACTGTAAAGACCAAATCTCCTCGTTCTCAAACGTGGTGACTTCAACACATACAATGGCAGGGGCTGCTTTTGCTAATCTCATGTTAGTAAAAAGTTTGGTAAGAGACATTTGCACTTTTCAGTCTGTTACAGCGTGACAATGTGCTATTTCCATTACAAATATACTTTTACCGAAGGTGCACGGGTTTCTTAGCATACACACGCTCGAGTTGCTCGTCGAAAAGCAGCCCGACGAGGAACACGACGAGCCAATTTGGACTCCCGTCGAGGAAAAAGAGAACTTGCTCTCTTTTTTGCTCGTCGAGTTCCTCGACAGTTTCCTCGGCATGAAAAATGTACACACGACCGGTTTCCTCGGCAAAAAAGCTCTCCCACCGAGGTTTCTTGATGGATTCTGCCGAGGAAACTGGTCGTGTGTACGAGGCCTAATTCTCTTTTTTTCTACAAGCTGTGCTTTCACATTACATTTTGGACTGAATAAAGCATCATTTTTATTTCCTTCTCTTTACCCTTCTCTTATCTGTAGTTAAGGTTCCAGTAAATTTGCATGGGTTTAGAAAGTAAAATCTTACCCAATTTTATTACAAATTAACACACCAAGGTAAAAAGAATATACAATTGCTCCCCTCCCGGCATCCCTTCCTTTCCCTTCCCCTTTCACCTTTCCAGCCCCTTCTCCCTCCCCCTCCCTGTTTGTTTGTTTTGGCTATGTTGTGCTGTTCAACTGTCAATATATTTTGAATTTTTAAATAAAATAAAAATGATACAAAAAAAAAAAAAGAATAGTCAAGTATGAGGGCTCCCAAAGACACAGTAAGTATGGTTTTAATTTCCTGTGGCTTTAAAGAGTGCCTTTATTGTGGAAGTTGTACCAGTAGAGAGTCCTTAATATTCCTTTTAGGTCTCCTTGATGCTGACCTTTCTCCAACACTGACCGCAATGTCTTGTTGCACACCGTGTCTCTGTGTGGTGGCTGCCATCTTGATAAAGGAGCAGGCCTTTGTTTCCGCATATGGAAGGTTTTTCACTAATGAATGGTGGGGGAGCAAGAAGCAGCAGGTTAAGAAGAAAGATGGATCCACTAAATGAACAAAGAATCAGAAGCAGGGAGACTGCAGATCCGTAGGTACACATTTGTCTCCAGCAAGGAGTACAATGGGCAGCAAAGTAATGACATTACCAAAATTTGCTCCAAATCTTGCTGGACTAGTAAAAAAAAGTTAATTCTATCCACTGATCACGGGTGCAATGCTTGCAGGCTTCAGGGGAAAAAAATAATAATAAATGCAAATTTTATTTCTGCAAAAGTATGTGTATGTATCTTTTCCTACGGCCTCATGCACACTGGGCACTTTGTATGCTGCGCCTAGGGGCACTTGGCATTTTTTTTTCCTGCCTCTAAATGCCCCTGCATGTTAGCCTTTGTGTCCTTGCACACATGGGCGTTTAGAGGAGTTAAGAGGCAAAAGAGTTTGCCAAAGCCAGTGCATCTAAGAGCAGCAAAGTTTTGTCAGAAAAAAAGTCTAAATGCGCCTAAGGCCGCGTACACACGATCAGTCCAACCCGATGAGAATGGTCAGACGGACCGTTTTCATCGGGTCACCGCTGAAGTGGCCTGATGGTCTGATGTGCGTACACACCATCAGTTCAAAAACCGATGTCAGAACGCGGTGACGTAAAACACAACAACGTGCTAAAAAAATGAAGTTCAATGCTTCCAAGCATGTGTCGACTTGATTCTGAGCATGCGCGGGTTTTTGAACCGATGCTTTTGCGTACTAACGATCAGTTTGGATTGATGGTCAGGCATCCATCAGTCCGATTTTAAAGCAAGTTTTAAAACTTTGGTCCGAAGGACGACAGACCGATGGGCCATACACACGGTCGTTTTGGACCGATGAAACTGAACTTCAGTCCATTTTCATCGGTTTAGACCGATCGTGTGTACGTGGCCTAAGGCTTCATGTACACGGGACGTTTCTACCACCTCTCCTAAATGATTTAACTTGACAGATCGTAACCCACGTTTAAAATGTCCATTTGTAGCACACTTCCTTTGTTAGGCCGGCCATACATGGTTCAAATCCCGGGCGATTCAGAAGGACCGGCCGAGATTTGAACCCTTAATGGGCAGACGGAATGTACCAAGTTGATTGATCGATCAACTTGGGTACAATTAGGGTGCTGTATTCGATTATTGCAAGTGGCTGCTATAGCCGCTAGCGATAATCACTATCTTTTTCCGCCCCTGGCCACTGGTTCCCTTCTTTCCTGCAACCACGGGTTCGCACTGTGTATGGGATGCCTTAGGGTGACTATGCTGCCTCTTCCATTGTATCTATAGAATGTATCAAAATTATCACCCATGCTGGAATTCTTTATCTTCATTACAGTAGAAGAAGTGAGGATTACTAGTTTATAGAAAAGAAAAAAAATATATATAATACTTATAAATGGAATGGTGATAAAATAAAGTAATTGCCTATTTCAAAAACAAACCCACTCTGGTTAATGGATAGTAGGCTCCAGAAATTACCTGTTTTGTTGCTTATTGTAGCTTTATCTCTATAATGTGTTAAATATATGAAATATATAAAAAAGGAGGTTCTATTTGTTGCATATAACACTTCATACATACTGCCTATGGTCCCAGTGATGCTGACCTGATTGGTCTTATGTGGAGAAGTGAGGTAAGAGTAAACTACAGCAGAGTTTGGGCCTAAACAGTAAAACCATTAATAACATTAAAACAGCTCAAAAAATGCCACAAAATAAGGCAATAATCTGTTTTAAAGGGGTGCCCCGTGAAGTAATGCATTAAAGGGCCCTCTGGCAGCAGAAGTGTTAATAAAACAAGAGGAAATAATTATATAAGTGCTCAGTGTTTACTCTGCAGTACAGGCATTTTATTTCCACTGTGCCCCAAGCCTGACGTTTTAATGATCTGCTTTGCCTCGGTTTTTACAAGCAACCCATATTAAAATGGGCATTTTATGTACAGTTTTAACATTTGTTCGCAAGAATTCACTCTTTTGTCATATGTCCGGGGTTTTTTTCAGTGTTTCTCAAGAAGTTGTTCTCAGGACTATAAATGGGGAGAAAGAAAACATCTTGGCTATTTATAACTTTTTACCTTCTTGTTTTCTACAAAGAAGCTTCATCGTTTTGAATCTACAATATTATTCCTGCTTGTGTTTTTATAACTGTTGCTGGTGGGCAGAGTGGAATGTTTTGAGGTCTCTATGATGTATACTGACCAGGTCTCTGTGGGGAATCTGAACATTTACCTCCAGTTTATGGATACTAAATATTCAAAAATTCATTCAAAAATATTCTAAAAGATATAGTTACAGTAATTATGAGTGTCTCTCAGCCTTAGTCTACAGCCTGACAAGTTTCTAATGCTACCTAAAAAAGTATATTTTTCTTCCTTGCAACTACAGTAGCAGAATTCCGTCACTAGACAGAAGTCCTCATCTCCTCGCTTTTGTTGTTGATTCCCCTTCCTAAAGTCTTGCTGCATTCATTAGCTGCTGAAAGAGACTGATATTTTTGCATACAATTATACCAATTTTATCTTATCTTATCTTATTTATCATACATTTTCTTAAAGCGAGGGTTCCGCGGTCCGGACGTTTTTTTTATTTTTTTCTTAATTTAACTCTTGCAATGTTATTACAATTGTACTCACATCGTTCATGTTTCTACTGCCCCGCAATCACCCTCGGCATAAAATCTGTCTTTACAAAAATTTCTTCTGCCCGTTTCCATTTTGCTTGTGGGCAGCATGAAGCCCACAAGCAAATGCTTTCGGGAATTCGATCTGCCATCATCATGTGACCTGCTTCATGGGTCACATGATGAGTAAAATCCCACGATATTTTGTGAATCTGTCTTATCACTCGTCTCCTGGGAAGCGTGACGCTGTGCTCTGAGGAGACATTGGGGTGCTTGGAAATGAAATGATAAGCCCACTCCCGCGGGAGGGATACCCAGAAGTGCCTGGTATTGTCTACTGAATCAAGGTATTGGAATCATTTAAAAAATTATCGATAGAGGACTTTTCATGTACTTATTGTGCCGGTCTTAATAAGCTGCAGTTTCTATTGAGGGTGAACCTCTGCTTTAACCTCCCTGGCGGTATGATTCTTTCAGATTTTAGGTGCTGAAAGCGGTACCATTATTTGCAAGGGAATTTGGCGTGTTATACTGTAGGCTTGTAATTCTTAGGAATAACTCACTTAAATCTATCCAAACAAGAGTCTAATAGGCATCCCGGGTATGTTTTTTTTTTTTCTATTAAAAATTATAATATAATAAATAATTATAAAAAATTATAACAAATAATAATATAATTATAGTAAAAATTATTCAATAATGTAATCAAATCAAAATCACTGAAATTTGCTCAGTTGCAGAATTTTTGCTGTCATTATTTTTTTTTTATGACGAATTTCCCCACAAATTGCTATCGCTAAATTCTGCAAGTGATTCTGATTTATTATCGCTGTTTTTTAGCTGCTCTAAAACAATTTTTGCCATAAAGGGACACTTTTGGTTGCTATGGGCAATCTACAGTTTGCAGGCAGAAAGAACAGTTTTTATTATATAAAAGGACATGTAGTGCACAGGGCAGACCACTAGGGACATGGGGGGTGTGTATTTTTTACATACAGTACTGTAATCTATAAGATTACAGTATACTGTATGTATAGTGTTTGTTTACATTTTTGAATTTGGCGCCGTTCTCCGTCCCCGTGCGTCGTAACGTCGCAGGGAACGGAGATCGGCGGCGCGCGGGGACGCTGTGTGAATCGAGCGAGCACCCACTCGCTCACACAGCGCGAATGCATTGCTGGATCCACGGAGAAGGTAAGTAAACAGTCTCTGTGGATGCTGCAAGGCGAGCCCGAGTCTGACTCGGGGTTACCGATCGTAGCACAGAAATCTAACCCCGAGTCAGACTCGGGAACACCGCCAGGGAGGTTAAGCCCTGTTGAAGGGGCGGAGTAATGCCCACAAAATGCGTTAGTTATCGAGTTCACCACATGTTTTGCAATAAAACCTTTGGTATGTATTTCAACATTTTGGTGTGTCGCTCCAATTAATTTATCCAACCAATTTCCCTGAAGTCTAAACAGAGATTGAGAAAGAATTAAAGGCAAACTGTTGTTTAGAATATGACATTCAATATTCGTAAATATACAACACTGCAGATTTCATCTTTAGTGCCTTAATTACATGTTTAAAGGGATGCCAGGTCTGCAGTATTTCTTACTGATGGACAGGAATCCATCAAGCTGTTAGGCCGCGTACACACGACCGGTTTCCTCTGCAGAATTCAGCAAGAAACTCGATGGAAGATGTATTCTGCCGAGGAAACCAGTCGTGTGTACACTTTTCGCCGAGAAAACTGTCGAGGAACTCGTCGAGCCAAAAAGAGAGCATGTTCTCTATTTCCTCTATGGGCAATGAGAAAATTTGGCTCGACAAGTTTTTTAACAGCCAGACAAGGAACTCGACGGGGAAAACAATGTGTTTCGCCTGTCAAGTTTCTCGGTCGTGTGTACGCGGCCTTGGAGTAAAGAGAGAACCTTATTATTTTTAAAAATCTGAGCAAGTGTGGTGGAATGGTCTCTCTCTATCTGTATTTACATAACAGAAGCACACAAGGATAAACTTTTGAAAAAAAAAACTGCAATATATGTGATTGCCCTAAAAGGTTTGAATGAGTCTACCACTAAACTAAAGTACAGAGTTTTGTAAAAAAAAAAAAAAAAAACATTAAACAATTTAAAATAATAATTGTACAAAAAATACGTTTTATTTACAAAATGTAAAGAGAAGCAGCAGTCTAAAATAACTAGTTATAATGGATATAGCTTACTCCGTTCATTTTTTTCTTTTCTGTGCTGCCAATTCTTGGCTCTTTGATGGTCCCACATGCCACATAACTGCTTTTTATTGAAGGGGATGGGTATTTTTTCTGAGTCTGCAGTTCATTTTAATTTTTCTGTTTGATGGCTGGCCTGTCTCTTCATATAATATGAATTTTGTGTGCTATAACAACACCTGTGAACACTGAACTAAACCATAATCTTCATATTAAAAAAGCAATGAAGACTGATTGTTCACAATCACAAATCACCGACTGGAACCCATCTACTGGAACACAAAACTTCAATAGACAGACCATCTTGTCAAGATTTCAGAGTACAGTTTTTGTGGGTTTTCAGATTATCAGATGTGCATTTTTTAAATCTGTTGGAAACACAATGTTATGGGCTCCAATACAATGGTAAATGTACAATCTAAATATCAGAAAAATATCCAATGTATACTTAGGGCTTATTTTAGAAAAGTTTGTACATAGTTGTCCTAGGCATTAAAGTGGAAATAAAAGCAGATTAAAAAATCAAAACAAATATGTTATACTTACCTGTACTCCTCTTCTCAAATCCCCTGATGGTGCTCTTGGCCCCTCTTTCCTGCTGAGTGCCCCCACTCAAAAGTCGCTGCTCTGTGTGCCCATTCACAGACAGAGTGTGGCTCGGACTTTCCCCACTCTCTTCTTATTGGCTCACTGGCTGTGATTGACAGTAGTAGGAGCCAAGGATGAGAAAGAGACCTGGGAGAGCACTGCTCTCATGCACATTGCTGGATCGAAATGGGGCTCAGGTAAGTATTAGGGGGGAAGGAGATTGATCCACTCAGATGGTTTTTACCTTCATGCAAAAAATGCATGAAGGTAAAAATCTTTAAGCCATTAGAACCACTTAAGACAATATGCACTTTGAAAAGTGTTTGCTCAATTAGCCTAAAGTGACACTAAAGGTTCAGTTTTTTTTTTTAAATAACAAACATGTCATACTTACCTCCACTGTGCAGTTATTTTTGCACAGAGTGATCCAGATCCTCCTGTTCTGGGGCCCTGCGGTGGCTCACGCGGCTCTTCCCCGCAATAGATAACCGCCTCTGGAAAGCTCTCTCCCGAGGGGGTTACCTTGCAGATGCGCTCCCGTGTCATACACTCGGCGTCCATAGCCACCGAGTTTATGACTCGACGTCCATAGCCCATGAGTGTATGACTCAGCCACGCCTTTGGCTGAGCCGAGAAGCCATGGAGAGAGTGACGCTGGATCGCACCAACGGAAATTCGGGGCTCAGGTAAGTAAAATGGGGGGGGGGGGCTGTGGGACCAAATACTACGTGGTGTTTTTTACCTTAATGCATAGGATGCATTAAGGTAAAAAAACACGAGGGTTTACAACCCCTTTAATGTTTATGGTCAAGCTGCGTTCACTTGAATTATTCAGTCAGTGCAAAAATCCTATTTTTACATTTGCCTGACACATAATTTGACATTCAAAGTAAAAACAGCTTTACCTCCTGTGCTAAATTGAGTGATCATTGTTTTTTGATTGTTTAATACGTATTAAAGCCTAAGTTTAGTTTAAAAAAATGCATAAGGGACATTATTTACAGTCATTATGATGTGTCCCTTATACTGATGGCTCCTGCTTTGGATTTAAAGACAATTCAGCAGGCCCATCCTTTATGGAAGCTGACATGAGTAGGCAAATGTCTGACGACACCAACCCCCTCATTAAATAGGAAGCCCTAAAATGCGTACTTTGGAGGACCCTCATACAACATGGCTCCAGCCTAAAGAAAGCCAGAATGCTGACATCACCTGACTATTGTCCACTATTAATACACTCGAACTAGCACATGAATGAGACTCAGACCCAGCAATTTATATGGACCACTCTAACGTGCACCGAGAATTGCTCCATCTTTTAGATGCCAATTCACTTATAGCCAGAAATCAGGGAAGCAACCAGCATTACACTCTGGCTAACAAGTGTGGGAAACACCTGGCGAGGGTCCTTCACCCCCGCTCCCCGCGTCGACCCATTCAACACATCTGTGTTGCTGACCAACAAAAGATCAGCAACCCGCAAGGTATTTCGGACCCCTTCCAACGTTATTACTCTAACCTATACAACTTGCCCCCACTGACCACACCGACCCATGAGGGAGACTTACACCTCTCCAACATTAAGGATTACATCTCAGAGATGGCCCTGCCACAGAGAGACACCCCGAAACGACAGCTGACTTGGATAAACTAACGATTACGGAATTCCTTAATGCTATTAAAGGATTCAAATCTGGTAAATGCCTGGGCCCAGACGAGTTTTCCCCTAGGTTCTATAAGTCATTTGCCCAGCCCCTTGCCCCGTTTTTGTTCACGGCAATCAACTCCATAGATGATGTCCACCCCCCAGTAACCTTCTGTCTGCTAATATCTCAGTCATACACAAGCCTGGCAAGGATCCCTCTCAGTGCAGTAGTTATCGGCCGATATCTCTCCTCAACCTCAACATTAAACTCTACGCTAGGGTCTTAGAAAATTGTCTTTCCCCCCTTCTTCCCTCAATCGTTCATAGAGACCAGGTGGGATTTGTCCCTGGTCGTGAGGCCAGGGACAATACCACTAAAACCTTTAATCTCATTTCCTACATCCAGCGACATAACCTTAAAGCATGCCTTTTATATTTTGATGCACAGAAGCCCTTTGACCTTGTCAACTGGCAGTTCTTGTGCCTCCCCTTGGAGCAACTGGGCATTGGCCCTACCTTTGTGTCCAAGGTTATGGCGCTATACTCTCGACCATTAGCAGCTGTCCTGGTCAATGGCTTCTCCTCCGCACCATTCCAGATCTCCAATGGGACCCACCAGGGACGCACGCTGTCTCACCTGCTTTTTGTGTTAGTAATAGAACACCTAGCCCAGACCATTAGGCAAAACCCATCTATAGTAGGGATCCAGACGCCCTTCTCCAACCATAAATTTTCACTTTACGCGGGTGACCTCCCTGTCTATATCCAGCAACCTCACGCGTAGTAACTTTAAATTGAATATGTCTAAGACGGAGGCCCTTAATATCTCTCTACCGCCCACAACCCTTACCCGGGTACAGTCTAATTTCCCTTTTCAATGGAGCTCCAGGGACATCTCTTATTTGGGGATAACGATTAGTGTTTCTCACGAATATTCGCATTGCGAATATTCGCTACGAATATTGCATATTCGAGTATTCGCGAATAACACGAATATCGCGGCGAATATTCGCTATTTCGAATATTCGAATGTTTTCAATTTTTTTTTTAGCACAGATCACATCCTAGAGATCCCCATCGACGTCTAAAAGCATTGCTGGTATGATTAGAGACCTTGGGCCGAGTAGCTGCAGCGCTCATTTTATATTGCCGAAAAATCGCAATGCGATTATTCGGCAATAGCGATATCGCGCGATTATTTTATATTGTAATATATCACGAATATTCTGAGCCAATCAGAGTGCTCCATTCCGCATTTCTCGAATATTCGCAATTATTTTATATTGTAATATATCACGAATATTCTGAGCCAATCAGAGTGCTCCATTCCGCATTTCTCGAATATTCGCAATTATTTTATATTGTAATATATCACAAATATTCTGAGCCAATCAGAGTGCTCCTTCCGCATTTCTCGAATATTCGCAATTATTGTGTATTGTAATATATCACGAATATTCTGAGCCAATCAGAGTGCTCCTTCCGCATTTGCCGAATATTCGCAATTATTGTGTATTGTAATATATCACGAATATTCTGAGCCAATCAGAGTGCTCCTTCCGCATTTCTCGAATATTCGCAATTATTTTGTATTGTAAAATATCACGAATATTCAGAGCCAATCAGAGTGCTCCATTCCGCATTTCTCGAAATTTCGCATTCGCATTCGCAATAGCGAAAATTCGCAATAATTTCATTTCCAAAAAATATCACGAATATTCGTATTTAGCGAATATATCTCGAATATTCGACTATATATTCGAGATATATCGCGAAATCGAATATGGCATATTCTGCTCAACACTAATAACGATTCCCTCCAACCTTTCGGATCTTTACACTCTCAATTATCTCCCTTTGTTTACCCAATTGAGGAAGGAACTAGACACCTGGAACTCCTCCTCACTGCCGTGGTTTATCCACATCAATACATTGAAAATGGACACCCTCTCTAAACTGCTTTATTTGTTTCCCCAAACGCTTCTTTAGCTACCTGCGATCCATGTTCATACGATTCATCTGGCACCAAGGCATGTCCCACATTTGCCACACTCTGCTCACGTACCCCAAAATCCATAGTGGAGTGGGCCTCCCGAGCCTTTGAGCTATACCACAGGGCGGTGTTGCTGTCTAGGGTTCTGGAGTGGTTCCCTTGCCCCTTCCCCAAAGCATCCACCATGGTGTAACAAGACCTGTCTGCCCTTGATCTCTGGGCCCTACTTTGGGGGTATGGACAACACTTAAATTGACTCTCCTCTACCTCCCCGCTGACAATCTCTGCCCTGCACCTGTGATACAAAATGTATTTGTGTTGTCATTATTGTCCTTGGACCCCTCACCCCTCACGTCCCACCTTGCCTGTAGTAGGCTCATTTGTAGACTCCAACTCGGCTACTCCTGTAGTGCCAAGTAACCAGGGCAACTGGCTTACAGCCCTTCGCATTTCCTACTTTTGCTCTGGAAAACTACTAACACTTTTAGCCTTATGGGTCTCAGTGGTCAATGACATCATGCGCATGGAGGAGATGTTAGCCCTTGATAATGACACCTTTGACAAATTCAAGATTCTATGACTCATCTGGATTGATTACTCTGCCTCGGACGCTCTGAAAACGCTGTTGGCACCCCAGGGTCAACCCAGACGCACCTCCTGACTCCATCATGCAGGTTTGTTGCCCCATGGTCTACCCGTCCCCCTCTATCCTGGTCTTTCTCTCCCCTTCCTCCCCTTTCCTCTATTGTTACTTTTCTCCCTTTCTTCCTAGGTCTATATCTTTTCACCCCACAGTCAGATGTTGTACTCTCGACTTTTATTGGTTCTCGCTTCTACACATATAGACCATCACCGTCTGCTCCTAGAGGGAAGCGGTGTGTTAATGCTTCTGCTAGAAATGCTTCCTACAGTGTACTGAAAGTGTGACTTGCATAGTATTGCCTTATGTTATTGACATCTGAATGTTACTTATGTTACCTTACTCTGTTAAATGCAATAAATATATATTTGACTCTACATGGCACAAGCAATGATGGAATGGTGGGGCGGATTTGCGAAAACTGGAGGAAAGAAATTACAGCGGTAATTTTCTTTTGTCAGATTACACTACAATAGGTTTATTGTGTATCCTATAACAATTTTATTGGTTGCTATTGGCTACATTCATGCACATGTTTGTGAAAGAGTACACAGCTGGAAAGTGTTCACTATTTTCTATCTTTTGTGTGTCCTGTAGTAGAACACTTAATGGGAAAGACTTGATATTTACCATTGGAACTTCACTTTAACTTGTATCCTGCATTGTGTTCTTAGCTATCCTGCAAACCAAACCCCCATAGCTGATAGTATTATCATGCCAATAATTGCCTTTATGCCTGAAAATCAAGCACCTTGTGTTACTTGGTTCTAACACCAATTTGTGTTTGTCACTGCAGTGTTATTCTCACACTTTAAGGATACAAAGGATGTACAGTATAAATTCATTCTAGTGCTTCCAGTCTTGCCCAGAAGCCCAGTCCAGAAGCCTTATGAGAAGCCTAATCAATCTGGCAGCAATGGTTCTGTTAATATTCAGTTTATGGTGAATGGCATTTTGATTTCAGCACAGTTATCCTTGGATAGCATTAGCACTAATCATTATTACTTTTTCCTGCAGTTGCTCTTTAAATCATTTATTTTAAAAACACAAAGTCTTACTTATCATTTGTTTGTCACATTTAACAATATAATTGGCACACTTTCCTTCAAACCAAATATTACATTGGTCTGTGCTATTGCAACTAATGTGGTGAGTCGAGTACTTGCTGTTCATTTCTCATGGTGCTTGTATGAAATAAATGCTTTACATTGTATAGTAATATTATGCAAATGTGGGTTTGATTTAGAGTTTAGTTGAATAGAAATGATGTTAAGTGTATAATTTCATGCTGCGCCAAAGTCATGTCTTGAAGAGCACAATATAACAAAGCGTATGATCTTACTTTTTTTAGTACAGTTTTAGATTTATGCAAGCACGTGTTTAACATCTGCCACAAAAATTCATACTACGAGTGATAATTATATGTGTGTTGAGTTTGCATGTTTTTAAGTTGCCATGCTCCTTTAATAAGCTGAAGAAATGAAACACTTAGAAGTAATTGGCTTTCATAATTTTAACCATTTTCACTTATGTGGGGGAAAAATGGACTACGGCTAATATCCCCCAGCTGTGATGATGACCTCCCGATGGCCTGTGGGCCAGTTATTATACATTTCTTTCAGGACAGTAACTATGCATTGATAAAAGTATATAGTGACTTCTCAAGAAGTACTTCCAGCAATACTCCTCATGGATGGCTTCCTCAGACGGCATTTTCTTGCATTATACAATTGTGCTCAGAAGCTTGAAAACCCTGGCAAAAATCGTGAAATTTTGGCATTATGGTATTGAAAAATATGACTGATCATGCCAAAAAACTGTCTTTTATTTAAGGATAGTGATCATATGAAGCCATTTATTATTACATAGTTGTCTGGCCCCTTTTTAAATCATAATGATAACATAAATCACCCAAATGGCCCTGAACAAAAGTGTACATATCCTGGAATATTTGCCCTTGGTACAGACACACAAGGTGACACAGACAGGTTAAGATGGCAATGGCAATAAAATGGCAAATAAAGGTTAATTCCCAACACCTGTGGCTTTTTAAATTGCAATTAGTGTATTTGTATAAATAGTCAATGAGTTTGTTAACTCTAACATGGATGCACTGAGCAGGCTAGATACTGAGCCATGGGGAGCAAAACAGAACTTTCAAAAGACATGTGTAACAAGGTAATAGAACTTCATAGAGATAGAAAAGGATATACAATTGTATCCAAAACCTAGAATATGCCAGTCAATACTGATCAATTACTTATTCAGAAATGGAAAATGTGGGGATCTCTTGATACCAAGCTAAGGCCAGGTAGACCAAGAAAGATTGCCACAACTGTCAGAAGAATTGTTCGGGATACAAAGAAAACCCAACAGGTAACCTCATTAGAAGTACAGGCTGCTCTGAGTGTGGTTGTTTCAAGGAGCACAATATGATGATACTTAAACAAGAATAAAGCTGCATGGTCAAGTTCTTAGGAAGAACCCTATACTGTGCCGATGCCACAAAAAATTCTGGTTATAGTATGCCCGATAACCCCTCATAGCTCCTGACACACTGTAATCTGGATTGGTGAGACCAAAATTGAGCTTTATGGTCACAATAAGCGATATGTTTGAAGAAAATACCATCCCCACTGTGAAGCGTGGTGGTGGCTCACTGATGTTTGGGGGATTTTGAGCTCTAATGGCACAAGGAATCTTGTAAAAATTGATGGCAAGAAAATGGGGCATTTTATCAGAAACTACTGGCTTCTTCTGCATGAAAGCTGCACATGAGATGCTCCTGGACTATCCACCAGAGCAATGACAAGACCACAAGGTCAGCTTGACCCTCCAGTGGTTACAACTGAAAAATGGGAAGGTTCCGGAGTGGCCATTACAGTCTCTTGACCTTAATATCATCAAGCCACTCTGGGGAGATCTCAAAGGTGCTGTTCATGCAAGATAACATAAGACTGGAGGCATTTTACCAAGACAAATGGGCAGCTATACCACCTGTAAGAATTCAGGACCTCATAGATAACTAAGACATGATTTTTCCTGCTCACTCATGTTTTCTTTTAAATGGTACTGTACAGTGAATTACCAATCCTCCAAGGGTATGCAAACCTTTGAGCACAACTGTATTTACTTGGATGCAGCATTCATGTACTGTGGGTGTGCACTGAACAAATGTGGGTGCTTTAACAGAATCGCTTTGAGCTGTACACGGATGTGAGTTTTACTTGATTTGCTTTGAGATTCTTTGAATTTAAATCCCAGATCTGAGCCTCACATTGTCCAAGTTCCTCTTGCTTCAAGACTACCCATATCATCTAGTGAAAATGTATCTACCTGGGTTGCCAGCTGCAATTTACGTTTTTTACTTATGTAATTCTTTATTTTTATTTATACATGTATTAACATTTTTTTCTGTATTTTCTGTCACTGATGCAGTAAGTGGACTGCCCATAGCAGATGTCAGGAATGTTCTAAATGTTTCTGCTTTGCAAACATAATCTTTCTCCTCCCAGGCACTCATCAGACAGTTGTATTTATTTTTGTATATGTATTTAGTTTATAGTTATGTCACTGGGAGCATAGATGCAGGTGGAAAGTCGAGGGCCATAGGCTGCCTACCCTTCAAGAATGCAGTGAAATGGGCAGGCAGCAGCAAGTTAAGTGGGCAATTCTATAGAAATTTGAGAGGTTGAGTGTAAAATCCTATAGCCAGTAGGATTACCCTCTTGTGCCCGAAGTGTGAATAGATTAGATCATGGAAATCTCCTTCATAAGCTTTGGAGATGCCCAAGCTCTTTAGTTACTGGAAGGAGTTTTTAGACACTATATCACAAGTGTTAATGTTCCAGCTTTCAATGGATCATGTTCTTTGTCTGTTGCGGGTATTAGAGAATGAACCTCTTATGCCGCGTACACACGATCACTTTATGTGATGAAAAAAAATGATGTTTTTAAAAACGTCAATTTCATTGACCGTGTGTAGGGGAAAACGTAGTTTTATGTCTTGTAAAAAACGACAAAAAAAAATTGAAGCATGCTTCAATTTTATGTGTCGTTTTTCAAAACGTCGTTTTTTGTTTCCCAAAAAGTCACTGTGTGTAGCAAAAAACGTTGTTTAAAACGACGTTTTTCAACCCGCGCATGCCCAGAAGCTAGTTATGAAGCGAGCTTCAATGGAAAAGAGTGGTGAACGTAACCTCGCTTTTTGTGAAAAAACGATCGTGTGTATGCAACATCGTCTTTGAAAAGTGAAGTTTCAAAAACATTGTTTTTTACTTCACAGAAAACGTCGTTTTTTTTCCTCACATAAAGTGATTGTGTGTACGGGGCATTACTCCACATGCTCATGTTGCATTTTTACATTTACTGTATTCCGCTCATAAACTGATTGCCCGCTTTTGGATTGTTCTTTATGTGCCTACCAGGGAGCAATAGGTGAAACAAGTAGTTGTGGCAATCAAGACTAGATGTACCAGAACTAGCACCTCACCAGCTGGTAAAGGACAGAGATAGGACTCCGCTGGGGGTTATGGGAATTCTGTGGTTTGCTTACTCAGTTGTTGACGCTCTATTATATTTTATGTTTCGGAGGGAATATACATTGTTCTTTTTTCTCTTTTTCAGTTTTTTTTCTTCATTTTTTTAGGATCCTGGCTTTATTTTCTTTTATTCACTTTGGGTATGTTTGCCTTTTATATATTCATTTCACTTACATAAATACATATCACTACTGTATGTTAAGGGTTACTACTTACTGTAATATATACAGTATTTGTATGTTTTTGCTTTGAACCGATATTTCATGCCATACTTGAAGTATGTACAATTGTTGATATGTATCTACTGGTTTATACAATAAACATATTTTTTCTGATTAAAAAAAAAAGAATCCTATAGCCATAAAATGCCCACCTCTCTCCGAATCTGGACCATTGCAAAAAAAAAAAAGCAAGCGTAAAAGTAAAAGTAGAGGTGCTGCCATATGGAGGACCTCTTACTTCTCCTTGCCCTCCTTCATCCCCATTTCATTCTCCCTCTACTCCTCTTCTCTTTTCCTCCTTCACATCTTCCTCCACCTTCTCCTCCACCTCATCAACCTTCTACTCATCCATCAGACTTTTGCTGGAGCAGAAGCAAAAACAGTCTTAAAGCCACAACCAGACTGCCCCCACACACACAACATTTGTGTGCTAGTTTGACATTTCATTGGCCCATCTCATTGCTCCCATTCACCTCTATTCTTTTAGAATGCTTAGTCTACAACCCTCTTAGCTCCTACTTCACTGAAAACAACCTTCTTGACCCCTTACAGTCTGTCTTTCGCTCACAGCACTCCACAGAAACTGCCCTACTAAAACTCACTAACGATTTACTAACTGCCAAAACCAATGGCCACATACTTTTACTGCTAGACCTCTCTGCAGTCTTCAATACTGTTGACCACCTGCTCCTTCTCTACTTCCTTGGCCTTCAAGATTCTGCTTTATCCTGATTCTCATCCTACCTATAACAGCGCTCCTTTAGTGTTACCTACAACTCTGTCTCATTCTCTCCACTTCCTCTTTTTGTAGGGGTCCCCCAAGGCTCTGTTCTTGGACCGCTTCTCTTCTCTATCTACACCTCCTCCCTTTGTCATGGCTTCCAATACCATCTCTACGCCGATGACACCGAAATCTATCTCTCTACTCCTCACCTCACTCCTTAAGTCTCCTCAGTCTCCGCATTACTAACTTACTAACTGACATATCAGCCTGGATGTCGTACCACTTCCTTAAACCAAATATCTCTAAAGCCAAGCTGATAATATTCCCGCCTGTGCCCCCTCCATGACTTTTCTATCAAAATCAATAATGCAACCATCAATCTTTCCCCTCAAGCTTGACAATATTGCTTGACAATAAAACCTGTCATACACAGTTAGTTTCTCATGTTGTCCAGCCAGGGAGCTGAATGAAAAAACTAGCCGATTCCCCCATCAAAACAAACAAAGTAGATAGCAGAATTCTCTGTGCCAGGGCATTTTATTGTCAGAAAACACTGATGAGGGGCTGCAGCATGTCACTTGTCACTTCAACAGAAGTCTATCAAACTTCTACCAAAGGGGCTGGCCACACACTGATTTAGGTTTGTCCAGTGTCTGCTGAATTTCAGTGTATGGACAGCTTAAAGGGTTTGTAAAGTCAGAAGGTTTTTTAATCTTAATGCATTTTATGCATTAATTCATTAAGATAAAAGGCCTTCCATGGGCAGCAACCCTCCCCCCCTGGCCCCCCTAATACTTATCTGAGCCCCATCTCTGTTTAGCAATGTCCACAAGTGTCTCGGCCGTCCGAGACTCTCCCTCCTGATTGTCTGAGACACATTGCTGTCAAAGTCAGCTAGCCAATCAACAGTGAGAGGGGGTGGGGCTGGGCCACAGCTTTGTATCTCTGTGGATACACGGAGCTGTGACTCTCCTCGAGTGTCCCTATAGCAAGCTGCTTGCTGTGGGGGCATTTGACAGGAGGAAGGAGCCAGGAGCACTGAAGAGGGACCCGAGAAGAGGAGGATCAGGGCTGCTCTGTGCAAAACCACTGCAACCGAGCAGGTAAGTATTACATGTTTGTTATTTCTATATATAAAAAAAAAACATCTACCTTAACAAACCTGCAAGTGCCTGTAAACCCTACAGATATCTCTTCCTATGCAGTTTGTCAGCAGCACTACCTATGATTTCCTTACTATAGATAAAGAACATACAATATAGCTTCTGTGACCTCAACCATTTATAATCAAGGGTCTGGATTATACAAAAGTCCTCCTATTGGCCCTTCCAAGCCAACTGACCAAAGTTCAATGGCCAGGCAATGCATTATGGTTCCAAAAAATTAGGTCTCACAAATTTCTGCATTCATTCGCTGGGGCCATGAATTTCAAACCTGTTGGATCTGCCTTGAGCCCAAAGTAGGAGCAAACCTAAACCTCATCCTTATTAGAGAATACATGAATGAACAGTTATAAAAAGGTGGGGTTTGAAAGATAGTACATTTAAATTGTATATTATTCAAATATATCTAATGACAGTCTAATCCTCCAAAGGCTAGTGGGCTGTAATGAAGTGAAAGAACATGATTTGTATTCACAGCTGGCTTTCAAAGTGCTAAAAGGCAGGGTGCCATTGTTATAATAGCGTAGAGCAGTTAGTATCTTGGGAGGAATAACAACAAAAATTTAGTTTCTTGTATACAGAGTACAATAAACCAAGAGAGAATTTTTCTTGAATTTGTTCAGATACTTGACACCCTTGGTGCCTATCAGCCGTCTGCCTGTGGTTGCACTGGCCAAATAGTCGTTAGGCGTGCCTTAAGCCAGTTAGAAAGGATAATATCAGGTGTGATAAGTTGCAGTGCAGTTAGAGGTAAAGCTTATAGCACACAATGTGGAATATCACCAGCGCTTTGGGATACCATTCACCATGTCTTGATTGTAGCATTGATGGTACTGAGAAAGAAATGTGACCCATGATACTGTAGTATAGGAGAATGGCACTGAGAAGTAACTTTGGCTGAGATGTTAGAGCTGCACTTTCAATTTGGAGCCTGGTTGTTTGCTGAGCAGCATTCCACCAGCATTTAGCTTGATTGAGGATTGATGCTTTGTAGTAAGTTTGTATGTCCGGGACAGCCATCCCTCTATTAAATATAGGTGTGCATAATGTACTGCACTGCACTCTAGAACACTTCCCATTCCAAATGAAGAAGGTTATAATGGCTTAGAGCTTTTGAAGGTGAGATCAAACAAAAGGGAATGGAATAGTTCTGAAGGCATATAGTATATATGGCAGAAGGTACATTTTGGACAAGGCAATGTGACATACCCAAGATGCTTGAGATTTTGTGATTTTTTTTTTTGGGAGCTTTGAGATGAGTTTAGAGAACAACATACTAGACTTAGAGTAATTAATCTTGTATAGAAATGCCTTACTGAACAGGTTTAGGATGCAGTGACATTCAGGGAGTGGTCAAACAGAGTTTGTTAGGGAAGTAATTACAAATTAAGGAAGGTGTTGTCAACTTTGATACCTGAAATAAAAAGGTTAGTATAAATGGAGTGAGCTAAAGGTTCTATGACTAGGGCAAATTAGGAGAGAGCAGGGGCATTAGATATACAGAAAGGATCAGAGAGGGTACTAAATGTTATGACCCTAGCGCTGGGAAAAGAGTAAAGGGACATTATGGCCTTCGATATGGTTCCAGAGAAGCCAAATTTCTCCAGAATGGCTTTTAGGTAAAGCCAGTAAACTCTATCAAATGCCTTCTCTGCATCAAGGTGAATAGGCAGAGAAGGAGTCTGGTTATGTTCCGTCCGTTAAAGGTCAATAAATTGACATGTATCATTCAACGCTTGTCTGTCCCCCACAAAAATCACTTAATCAATGTACACTAAGTTCGGAAAAATATTTGAGAGTTGAGTGGCTTGGAGTTTAGCATAGAGCAGTGTTTTTCAACTCCAGTCCTCAAGGCACACCAACAGGTCAGGTTTTCAGGCTTTCCATTATTTTGCACAGGTGATTTGATCAGTTTCACTGCCTTAGTAATCACCACAGCCATTTCATCTGAGGGAAATCCTGAAAACATGACCTGTTGATGTGCCTTGAGGACTGGAGTTGAAAAACACTGGCATAGAGTATGGTATCAGTTTATAATAGAGAGATCGGTCTGTAGCTGGCAGGGTCATGAAATGGTTTGCCTGGCTTAGAAATAGTGGTAATAGTTGCTTTCAAGGATTCTGCCAGAATGGAAGCAGATGAGGGGATATAGTTGAAAAAGTGACATAAGTATAGAGAGAGAGACTTGGAGAATGTCTTAAAATATTCATTACTAAAGCTGTCTGGCCCTCGTGAGGTGGCTTGTTATTTTCTTTTTGGACATATCACCCTGGTGCAGCATGTATTAGCTCCCCTCTAGTGCTGGAGAGGAGGGGGGGGGGTGAATCGTTGCTGGAAGCTGCTACAGGTTGCTCTGTAACCCCAGGTGGAGCGGAGCTGGAGGATTAAGCTGCCATAAAACTTTGCTGCCATCCACGCCCCCTGGTTTCAATCTACTTTGGCAAATCCAGGGGCCCCGGTGGGGCGTTGACTTGCATTTTCTCTGATTGCGTGTCAGACAACCAATCAGAATGCAAATTGATAACATGATTGTTTAAAAAAAAATCTGATAAATTGTATTTTCAATGAATACCATATATTGTTGCAATGTTCAATATTTTAATGGATGACAAATTACTTGTTTGTGATTAGCCATGTCTAAATTAATCCCATCTTTTACCCATGTATTATAACAATTCCCCCCCCCCCTTTTTTGCCTGTGTATTATAATGATCTACCATTTGTTGTTCACATATCGTAACGATTGTTTCTTTGTTATCTGTGTATTTTATCAAATGGCCAATTATTGCCTGTGTATTACAAAAACTTCTTGTTTGTTGCCCATTTATTGTAATAATTGACTATTATCCAGGTATGATCGTGCATTTGGATCATTTATTGTCAGGATTTAAATTTTAGCCAGGTTGCCAGTGTTTAGAGGACCTGTCACTAATTAACAATGCTACTATTATCCCCATACATCATTATGGCTGACTATATATGTGCACCACTATTAAACCCTTGCACTTTTTTTTTTTTTTTTTTTTACTGGCATGATTATACAATAAGTACAACATTCAGATTAAGACATTTTTTACAGTAGTACACTAATATGAAGACAGACTGTAATACTAATTCAAAATATAATTAAAGCTGAACTCTTGGGAAAGTAAAAGACATCCTTAGCAGCGTGGCTAACAACATAATGAAACGCTTGAAAGCTCACTGACTTCTAGTGGCCAGTCCCTGCACCCTCTAGTCCCCTATGCTTTGTTGATCGAATGCCCCCATCATCAAGAGAGAAGAATGGTCTCAAAGCCCTGAATTGGACAGAAGGGCACTAAGGAACAGCTCACTGCTGGAGCATAGGTGGGCACATTCTGCTGGCAAAGCTGTGTATCTACTGCTAGGGTTAACTGCTCTATGCTCTGGTGGTGGACCAGAGGTTCTCTAATTAGGCAGTCGCCTAAGGCCTCAAACTCACAGTGTCAGGGATCGGATGGGAGACTGATTTGATGAGGTCGGCCTCTCTTATATCTCCTGTCCTGGCTATGCTGAAGGTGAGACAGGGGAAACCAAAGGACAAGAGGGACACGAGTGCCTGGAGCAGGAGGTCCCAGGAGAACAGCTTGGCAGGGTTCAGCGGCCTGGAGTAGACTGTGATGAGCTGAGCAGGAACAGGTAACAGCCAGGCAGGTAACCGATAGTTAACAGCAACCAGGAACATAGACAGGAGCAAGGTCTCAGGGATAGCCAGGTTCATCAGCAGTGAGGCACCAAATCATAGACAGAGCCAGAGTCAGGAACGGAGTCGGGTCAGAGATGGGCATCAGTACAGGAACAGAACACAGAGCCAAGGTCAAGAGCTAGCTGGGTCTAAATACTGGGAGGACACACAGGATCAGAGCAGGATTCAGGAACACAGCTGAAGATCAGTCAGCAAAGCTCAAGAGCCCAGACTACCTTTAAATAGGCTGTCTAGCGCCAAGGAGAATTAGGCTCGTACGTGTGCGCGCACACTCCCGCGATTGCGGGCTCTGGCGCGCATGTGCTCGACTGTGTGCCATTCTATGGCAAAGGCTATAAGCTTGTGCACGTCTGTGTGCAAAATGTCTCACCGGAGTTCCCTGACACACAGGGGCCTCGCGGATGCCTAATTTGCCTGTGATCAATACTAATGTCGGCGTCATCGGATCTCTCTATTACCCCTCTCTCTTTCTCACCTCCCTCTCTCTCCCCCTTCTTGCATTGGTTGAATATGTCTGATGAGTGAGGAAGGTGCCCTAGAAGTGGTGCTGATCACCTGTGTGCTAGATCCGTGCATTTTCTGCAGCCATTTTTCTTGCTTGAATTATTTTTCCCATTATGGGCGTGAGTGGGGCCTCATGTCTAAGTTTTGCCTAAGGCCGCACCAAGCCTAGAACCGCCTCTGCGGTGGAGTGTCCCTATGGACCATGCACTGGTCTTGTTAAATGGCAGGACCTTACACTACTGGAGCATGGGAAGAAGATGCTGTAAGGACTGGTCTAGTAGTATCCTTTGAGTCCCCTTTTTTTCTGGGTCTCCAACTGGATCCTTTGGAGCTGTGCAACCAGCTTAGGACCTGGAAAGGAGTTTGGGACCCACACCTATCAAAACAAGGACCAGCTGAATGCAGAGGAGTGCTGCAGTCTTCCCCCCCTCCCTTCTGGGATCGAGTGGATCTATATGCTTTACTAGCTGGTAATCTGGTAAGAGTTTATTACCTACCCCTCTCCTGGTGGATCCTTTCTATTCTATCCAAACCTGACTGGTGGCGGAATTCCTTTCATCTTGGCTTTTTCCCCCTTCAACATACATCCATGGAGTTGATACTTTGATGGGGACATTGGGCCAGATTCACAGAGCGATTACGCGTGCGCAACTGCTGTTGCGCGTGCGTAAGTCTAAATGTGCGCGTGCGTATAGTTGGACGCGATTCACAAAACAATATACGCCAGAAATCTACGTTTTTTGGTCCGGCGTAATTGAGTTAGACATTCGCTTCCCTTCGCGCAAAACTGCGCTAGACACACCATTGATTTGCTAGTCAAATATGCTAATGAGGGAGTTACGGGGATCCACAAAAAAACGCAGTTGCTGCGCAGGCTACGCGATGTGCGCAACTGCAAAATGTCCTGTCTAAAGTTAGAGCCCATAAAAGCTGATCTAACTTTTGAAAAAAAGTCTAATTGTCAGATAAAGCAACACCGTTACTGAGGAGCAGACCACACACACGTGTTGCACTACAATTTGACTGCCAACATGCTAGGGGCATCGTCGCTCATAGCTGCACTAGTGAATATAGATGACCAAAGAAGGAGGAGGGCACGGAGGATGGCACGGGAGAGGGTATACCGCACCCGCATACACCTGTTTGGCATGAATGATTCAGAGGTCTTTCGCATCTTCAGATTCCCCCCTCATGCCATCCTGGAATTAACCACAACCTTGCAGGAGGACATCACCAGCCCAACACAACGCTCACATGCAGTGCAGCCACTGGTCAAGGTCCTGGCAACACTCCATGTCCTTGCCAGTGGCTCTTTTCAGCGTACAAGTGGAGTGGTGGCTGGGATGTCACAATCCTCCATGAGCAGATGTGTGCACCAGGTTGTCCCTGCAATCCTCACACGCTTGGCCAACCAAATCATCAAACCCACCACTGAGGAGCTTCGAATCAAGGCAATGGCAGATTTCTACCGAATTGCCAGATTCCCACGCACCATCGGGGCCATAGATTGCACACATGTGGCACTCCAGCCCCCCCATGAGACCGAGCACATGTACCGCAATCGGAAGAATTGGCACTCCATCAACGTACAGGTGATAGTTGATGCCCAAGGCCTCATATGGCACGTCCGTGCCAAACACCCAGGGTCCAGCCATGACAGCTACATCTACAATCAAAGCCACATCCGAACAGAATTCGAACAGAACGTGTATGGGAACACCTGGCTGGTTGGTGAGTGACATGGGAGTCAGGCATGACTATCCCCTCCCGTCATGCACAACAGAAGTGGCACATGCATGACTAACATTCTCCTGTCTTTTCCTTTACAGGTGACTCTGCATATGCACTGGGACCCCATCTCATGACTCCTATCCGGAACCCCCAAACCCCAGGAGAGGAACGATACAATGAAGCACACATCAAAACCCGTGCAGTGGTGGAGCGCACCTTTGGCCTCCTGAAGTCACGTTTCCGATGCCTGGATAAGTCTGGGGGTACACTGTTGTATTCCCCAAACTTCGTGTGCCATATCATCGCTGCATGTTGCATGCTACACAATCTCGCAGTGAGGAAGGGCCTGCAGGTTGAGCTACGTGATGATCTGACCCCCCAACCAGAAAATCAACCCCTAACCGAGGATACCCCGTCTTCTGAGGGAAGAGCAGTCAGGAGGCAGCTCATATTGGGCATCTTTGCACGTTAAACACACACATTAATCATGGCACAATGAGAATGCATGCATGCACACCACTATGGTCCCTAGCACACACACCCCACATCCTCATCAAATTGGATTGGCACCAGTCCACCATGCAAGACTGGTGAGCAGTAACGCCACGTCAAGGCTCCAATTATGTCACTGTACATTCATACACCATTCACACGGACCTGGGAATCACTTCTCCCTGGTCCTGGGGAACCCTTCTCCACCAAAATTGAGGGTGACACCCCTTTTCCAGCAGGAATGTCACCCCCACATTCAAACATCATTCACAACCCAAAATATGCCAAAAAAGTCAAACAAACAAAAATGCATTGAAAAAAAAAATGCTTAGAAAAAACAAAAAAAAGCAGAGAACAAAAATAAAAAAGCTTTCAAAACAAACAAAAGGGGGAAAAAAAAATTATTGCCCTCTGCCTGAGCCACGCCTGGGGCGCCCCCGGCCACGGCCCCGGACCCTCAGGGGAGACGCATGGGGGAGGGGAAAAGCCGGGGAAGGAGGAGCAGCCCCTGAGATCTGCCCACCTGGCGGCCTGCCCTCCAAGGCCACGGCTATTCTGTCCAGGGCAGCACCAAGTGTTGCCGTGTTGCCCTGGATAGCCTGGGTAAGGGCCCTCACATCCTGCCCAACGCCTGCTGCTGTAGTTTGCAGGTCATTTAGGCAGGTTGTGGAGGCCCGGGAGTGGGAGTCCAGGTTACCCAGGCTATCATTAATGGAGGACAGGCTCTGATCCACCCGCCCCATAGTCTGGCAGAGCTGTCTCAGAAGGCGGGTCTGGGTGGCCAGGTTCCTTCTCAGACAGGCGGGCATGAGATTGGGCGCCCCCCTGGTGCTTGGGGATGACCTCCTGGCTCTTGCTGATGGTTGTGGCCGGGGAGAAGGGGAGGCCCTTGTGAGGGGAGCCATGTTGGGGGAGGAGGGGGGGGGGCTGACTCTTAGGGAGGGCAGGCTTCTTGCAGCCAGAGGGGAAGAGTCCGCAGAAACCAAAGGGCCAGTGCCTTCCATGGACTCCTCCTCCTCATGATTCTGCTCCTCCTCATGATCGTCCTCCGCATGATCCTCCCCCTCCTCTTGTTCCTCCTCTGCGGACTCTGGCCTTGTTGGGGGGGCCTCATTAGGCTGCTGTCCTGGGGTTGGAGCGGTCAGTCCAGATGGCCCTGCACCCTCCTGCACAGCTGTGGATGACACAAAACATTCACAGGTTGGAGGATCCACACACTTGCCACATATTCCCTTTCACCCCCTCCCCCACACATGCTACACACCTGAGAGAAATAAAAACCTTACCTGGCACCGCGGGGACCGGACTTGTGTCAAAGCCTGGCAGGCCCTCCACTTCATGCCGGTGAAAGGTCAGGGCCACCACACGCTCCGTCTCTGAAAATCTAACCCGGCATGGTGGGCCCCCTCCTGTGCCCCTGGCATGGGCATTTATTGCGGCCAGTTTTTTTTTCACCTCACGCCGGAGGTCATTTATTTTCTTTTCTATCCCAGAGCGGGTCCGTGTCTCCCCCTCCCCCGATGAATTGACCTGCTCCGTGATTATATCCAAGATCTCCCTCCTCCTGGCCGGGGTGGTGGTGGCACTCTGCGGGCCGTGGAGAAAACGCCCATAGTCGGTAATGGCCCGGGCAAGAATTCTTTTTTCCCCCACAGTAAAATTGAGCTTTCTTTTTCTCTCAGTCATACTTCCAAACAAACTCACTAGCAGTCACCAAAAATCTGTCACAAATACAAGCACAACCAATCAGACAAGAACACACACAAAGAGAAAAAGAACAGCCAAAAATCACACTAGCACTCAGCAAGAAACACACACAAAAAAATCAGATGAAAAAAAAAAAGCAAGAAAACAAACGCTCAGAAATCTATCAATCAAACAAACAGTCTCAAACACTTATCAAAATACACTTTCACAAAACTACCAACAAGCACAAGATCACACAGAACACTAATCTCACAACTACAAAACACACTCTAACGAACAACAGAGCAAAAGCACTTGATTCAATGGGAAGGGACACAAAGGGATGTACTTTTGCAATGGAAGGGCGTTTGTGTGTGTCTATTTATGCTGTCTGCGTAGTTCACAACATTGCCCTAGTCCATTTCCAATTTCAATGATTGCGCCGCTCCCGAGTTGTGAGCATGCGCACAACGGAGCTGACATGGTTTCCTTCACGCGCGCATGCGCGAGTCGGCCGGCCCTTCATTTGCATGGGGTCACGGCTCATTTCAATGTAACACGCCCACGTCCCTCCCAATTTGTATTACTCCTCCTTACGCCTACGGAAAAAACCTTACGTTTGCGCAAGCTCTTGCGTAAAAGCTACGTGAATCGCCGGATTACGCGGCTAGATTGCGCAAGTCTAACGGAAAAGTGGTGCGCTACGCCGGAATGATAATGCGCCGATCTACGTGAATCTGCCCCATTATGTTTAAGAAGATCTTTTTGGACTGAATGGATTTTATTTATTTATTATTATTCATATTAATATTTTTTTCACACAGTCATAAATTCAATTTATTTTGGTTGTCTCACTAGAAGGTTTTCCTTACCTTCTTTCCCTAGAGATTAATATGTTTCTTATATTTAATATTATTTATTTATGCATTTAATTAATTATTTCTTAACACTTTGTTCACCACATGGTATGACTAGCGCAATTTTTTCTCCAATGTTTTCTAGTAGTGTGAAGGACAAACGATCGTGTACGTAAATGCACTTTTCCACGCCCACTAGACCTAATCGAGCAGTTAACCCTTGCGCACTGCAAAGGAGAATTTCCAGGTTTCCTGGAGTTCAGCGTTAAGTATTTTTAATGAATTTATAACTGGATTAAATGATGTGTCTTTTATATCTGCCTACATTGCACTTCAAGCATATTCAAGAGACAATAGGCTTTGGTAATGCTTGTAAGAATCAAAAAGAAGTTCTCAAGGATTCTTTTGGTGATAAAGGAAAGAAATGCTTTGGGAATCTTTGATACAGAAGATCTAACAGATTTAGGGACACCTGGATTTAGTTTACAAAATGTATTTATTTTACTGCTTAAAGTTTGTGACCTTAGCAGTTGTGAACACATAAATATGTTGTTGGTTTTAATAAACGAACGCCCCTGATACTAAAGGCACGTGACATTCTGCATTTGCTGACTTAAGGGAAGCCAAGGAAATGTAAATAAAAAGCAAACATAATCTTGTCTTGTTTCATCAGCTGCAATAAATACACATGCCTGGGTTTTGTAAAAAAAACACTGAAGCTTCTATTTGCCGCTAACGTGTGAATTCAGAACAATAGAGAAACAATAGATGATGTGGAATACTTTGATTTTTTTTCCAGTTTTATCCTGGCTTCCGTTAACAGGAATAGTTGTTTTATTATGAGTGGAGTTTTAAATTAAATAGAATGTTTCTACCAACTTAAATACGAGCTTTGGCCAGGACAAACATCGCTAGTACTAGTATCACTAGTAGACATATAATTTAATATCCAAATAATAAAAATAATGAAATTCCCAAAAAAGTACTGAAATGGGGTTGATTTACTAAAGGCAAATAGACTGTACAGTTTATAAGTACATTTGCATATCGCAAGGGAATTTGCACTAGTGCAAATGAGGGGATGTTCTACTGACCTTCAACATCCAATCATCTGTAAGCAAAAATTGTGTTGTTTATTTCCTTGCCTGTGATTGGGTATTCTTTTCAAAAATCACCTAATTTATTAAGCTCTGGAGCAAATGCCCTTGCAGAGTGCAACTGCCCTTGCAAAATGAGAGAGTGGGCGCACATTACGCCGCTGTATCGCAAACGCTGTATGCTACGCCAACGTAGCGCGGAGAGGCAAGCATTGCATTCAGCAAGCTATTGCTCCCAACTCTGCGTCAGCGTGGCGTATTTTTTGAAGGCGCAGGCCGGCATAGGTAGAAGTGGGCGTGACCCCATGCAAATGATAGTCTGAGCATGGTGCAGTGTTTTACGCCTGGCATATCACGAACTGCGCATGCACCGTGACGTTGCCGTGATGTGGACGCTTGAAACAGCACCCTTATGCGCATGCTCACAACCAGGCCGGCACAACTGCCTAAGCTAAGCCAGATCACCACGTATGCCGTGAACTTAATGTACGCCCAGCCAGACTCACGTCCAACGCACAATATGCCGGGTTGTGTTCTCTGGTGCAGACCTTTGCATGTCTGTTGCCAGGTTGCACCTCATCTATGGGGAATAACTTTACGCCGGACGTACAACTTACGCGCACCTCGCGTAGAATGTGTCGGGCGCACTCACGTTTGTGAATCGCTGTATTTCCCTCATTTGCATTTTGAATGCCTAATCAATGGGAGCAGCAACATGCGTCCAGACGAAAAGTGCGCCCACGCTACGCCGGCGTATGTAAGCTACATTGGCATAGGGTGGCCAGTTTTTAGGCATATGTTGGTTTGTGGGTCTGTCGCACACATACGCCGGTGCACATTTGCACTTACCGGCGCACATTTGCACTTACGTTGGCGTAAGTGCTTTGTGAATCTGGGCCTTTTTGCCTTTAGTAAATCAATCCCTAAAAATATACTACCACACACTGGGGTTCATTTACTAAGACCCCTTTCACACTGGAGGCATTTTTCAGGCACTTTAGCGCTAAATATAGCACCTGTAATGTGCCCGAAGATCACCTCATCTGCTTAAGTTCTTTCACACAGTGCTGGCAGGATGTTAAAAAAACAGTCCTGAAACAAGTTTGGAGTGATTTAGGAGCGGTTTATACACCGCTTCTAAAGTCCCCCTGCCCATTGAAATGGGCAGCTCCGCCGAAGCACTTTGTGGGAGCTTTTAACCTTTTATTGGGCCACTAGTAGGGGTTAAAATATTCTGCTAGCTAAAACTAGCACCAATTTACCACTAACGTGGCCACGCTGTCGGTGTGAAAGGGCACTTAAACTGGGGTCTGCAAAATATGGTGCAGCTGTGCATGATAGCCATCCAGATTCTAACTTCAGCTTGTTCAATTAAAGTGATAAAAAATAACAAACATGCTATACTTACTTGCTCTGTGCAGTGGTTTTGCACAGAACAGCCCAGATTTTCCTCTTCTTGGGTCCCTCGCCGGTGCTCCTGGCTCCTCTCTCCTGCCGAGTGCCCCCACAACAAGCAGATTGCTATGGGGGCACCCGAGCCAAGTTGCTGCTGTGTGTTTATTCAGACATGGAATGGAATGGAACGGCTTGGCCTCACACTTTCTCTCTCCTCATTGGCTCACTAACTTTTACAGCAGCGGTCTCAGCCGAGTCTCTCTCTGGACAACCGAGTCTCTCGTGCAACATGGCTGGATTAAAATGGGGCTTAGATAAGTATTGGGGGGCTAAGGGGGGCTGCTGCGCACAGAAGGTTTATATCTTCATGCATACAAAGCATAAAGATAAAAACCTTCTGCCTTTAGAACCAATTTAAGCATTGACAAAAAAAAACAAACAACAACCTGGAAGCTGATTGGTTTCTATGCAGAGCTGCACCAGATTTTGCACTCTGCAGTTTTAGTAAATTAACCCCCATAGGAGAGAGAGCTTTCTGCCCGCAAAACCGTCCGGGGAATCCCAGCTGGAAAATAGAGAACCCGCTCTCTATTTTCCCACCGGATTCCCAGCGTTTTTAAACCTGGAAGTTTTCCTATGGGGGGAGCATATACACGGCCACGATTCCCGGCCAAAGCTCTCTCTGCAGTTTTCTAGACGGAAAACCCGGCCGTGTGTACACGGGGAAACTTACCGAGCAGGTTCTCAGTTTTCCTGTCGGGATTCCTGGCGGTCTTTATACTGCCGGGATTTCCGGTCGCTTGTACAGGGCTTCAGGCTACAGCTCTATGTCGTACCTATGTGCATGGGAGTCATTGTGGCCCAGCCAACCATGGGGCTAAAAAATGAGAACCTGGAAGGAAGACAGAGCAGCCCTAGAGGGGATCGCTTGCATGGTAAGTCTGCCATAGTATGCTCATATGTTGTACAAATTAGCACATGTTAGCTAAAAGCTCCTGGAGGTTTAATTATACTTTGATAAAGTCACATAATAAAAGAAAAACAAAACAAATGACAATACTTCTGCTATGCTGTACTCAGATAAGATAAACACACATATAGCAATACTTTTTCCTTCCAGAATATACTGATGATCAAGAGATAGTAGGAGGATGGACCTTTAATGGCACATTTGCCAGAGCAGATGTATGAAGAATCTCTATAAACAGGCATCATGTATCAGATTAATGCTCATACTGATATATATGGTGGTATTCCACCAATTTATAATTCAATATTTTATATGCACATGATTACATTATATGAATGTCACTTATACAGCTCTATTGTAATGTAATATTGTGCCCTGGCTAATCATGCTTTTAGGGAGACCACAGGGGGTTAAACACAAACTGTGAGCAGCCAAGCCACCTCATGTTGGAGCGCGGGCTAATCTGAGAAATGACAAATCCGTATTAGTATTATATCCATGTTGTAATCTCTCTACATCACCAATTACCAGCAACTTTAATATTTTTCACATGTTACCTTATATTGCTTCACATATTGGTATAGTCCCTATATACTCCTATAGATAAACCCAGGTAGTCCTATTTAATTGTATACAACACAAGGGTACACACGAGGGCTTAGAATTGCTTCATTAGGAGAGACATTTTTCACTTTCACTCATGAAAAGGGGAGACATGACTGCTAGGTCCGCTCTCTCAATATAGACAAGATAGGATAACAGCCTAATTTAGTCCCAATCATCCCAATCATCTGTTCCACCACTCCTCCCTCCCCCTCCATAGATATATAATATCCTAATGGGTATTGGTGTTTCTATGTATTTATTATTTACAGGTATTTCTATAGCAACAAAATGTATGCAGTTTTTACATACATAGGGCCAGATTCAGTAAGAAGTTACGCGGCGTATTTCTAGATACGCCGCGTAACTTTCTTAGATGCGCCGGCGTATCTTTTTTCTGTATTCAGAAAACAAGATACGCCCGGATTGAGCTAAGATACGAGCGGCGTAAGTCTATTACGCCGTCGTATCTTAGTTGCAGATTTACGCTGGCCGCTAGGTGGCGCTTCTGTCGATTTACTCGTCGAATATTTAAATTAGCTAGATACGCCGATTCACGAACGTACGCCCGGCCGTTGCAGTACTGATACACCATTTACGTAAGGCAATTTCAGGCGTAAGGATATTCCAACAAAAAGATGGCGCAGCTAATGTTAAGTATGGACGTCGGGAGCGCGTCGAACTTTACAAATTTGACGTCGTTTGCGTAAGCCGATTCAGAATGGGGCCGGGCGTAAGTTACGTTCACATCGTTTTCATTGACTATTTGCAATGTGATTTGGAGCATGCGCACTGGGATATGTCCACGGCCGGCACATGCGCAGTTCGTTTGGCGCATCATTTACGTGGGGTCAACGTTCATTTCAATACAACATGCCCCCTACCTGCCTAATTTGAATTACGCCCACTTACGCCGGCACATTTACGCTACGCCGCCGCAACTTACGGAGCAAGTGCTTTGTGAATACAGAACTTGCCTGTAAAAGTTGCGGAGGCGTAGCAAAAATAGGATACGTTATGCCCGCACAAAGATATGCGCTCCTACGTGAATCTGGCCATTACCATGCATTCATTCAAGTGCTTGGAGTGTGGGAGGAAACCCACACATGCACAGGAAGAACATGCAATTTCCATGCAGAGTGTTCTAATTAATATTTGAACCAGGGACCTTGGTCCTGCAAGGAAAACTATTAAACCACTTTGCTATGAATTGCATAGCTCCCAACTGTCCCTGATTTTGAGGAACTGTGCCTGATTTGGAGCAATGTCCCTCTGTCCCGCATTCCTCCTCATGTGCCCCTCATTTTGGTCTGATCTATATAGCTGTATATGAAATCTATCAAAAAGTGTTTCCCAGTGCTAAAACTTTCATCTGATTTCTAAATGGCTGCATTAAAAAATTCCAAAAGTCAATTCAAAGTAGTGGTAAAAAAAGCACTTGTGGGTTTAACCCCCCTGGCGGTATTACCGAGATTTTTGTACCAAAAGCGGTATCCCCGAGCCAGACTCGGGCTTGCCTCGCAGCAGCCACAGACAAAGTTACTTACCTTTTCCCTGGATCCTGCGATGTCTCCCCGCTGGGTGAGCAAGCGGGTCCTCGCTCGATTCACACAGTGTCCATGTGTGCCACCGATCTCTGTTTCCTGCGGCGTTACGACGCACGGGGGCGGAGAACGGCGCCAAATTCAAAAAAGTAAATAAACACATTACATACAGTATTCTGTAATCTTATAGATTACAGTACTGTATGTAAAAAATACACACCCCCTTTGTCCCTAGTGGTCTGCCCAGTGTCCTTCATGTACTTTTATATAATAAAAACATTTTTTTCTGCCTGCAAACTGTAGATTGTCCATAGCAACCAAAAAGTCTCCCTTTATGTCAAAAGTGGTTTTAGATCAGCTAGAAAACAGCGATAATAAATTAGAATCACTTGCAGAATTAAGCGATAGCGATTTGTGGGGATATTCGTCATAAAAAAATAAAAGTAATGACAGCGACAATTCTGCAACTGAGCAAATTTCAGTGATTTTGATTTGATTACATTATTAAATACATTTATTATAAACATATTATTATTTGTTATAATTAGTTATAATTATTTATTATATTATAATTTATTATTTTGTTTTTCAAACTTTTTCATACACGGGATGTCTACTAGATTTAAGTGAGTTGTTCCTAAGAATTACAGGCCTACAATGTAAAATGCCAAATTTCCTTGCAAATAATGGTACCGCTTTCAGCACCTAAAATCGGAAATAATCATACCACCAGGGAGGTTAAACAATCTTGTTTTTTGTACAAGTCTCCTTTAACCTCCCTGGCGGTATGATTCTGATTTTAGGTGCTGAAAGCGGTACCATTATTTGCAAGGAAATTTGGCGTTTTATATGTAGGCCTGTAATTCTTAGGAATAACTCACTTAAATCTGACCAAACACGAGTCATCCCGTGTATGATTTTTTTTAAAAAACAAAATTATAAATTATATTATAACAAATAATAATATAATTATAATAAAAATTATTTAATAATGTAATCAACTCAAAAACACTGAAATTTGCTCAGTTGCAGAATTGTCGCTGTCATTATTTTTATTTTTTTTATGACGAATTTCACCACAAATCGCTATCGCTCAATTCTGCATGTGATTTAAATTTATTATCGCTGTTTTCTAGCTGATCTAAAACCATTTTTGACATAAAGGGACACTTTTGGTTGCTATGGACAATCTACAGTTTGCAGGCAGAAAGAACTGTTTTTATTATATAAAAGTACATGTAGGGCACTGGGCAGACCACTAGGGACAAGGGGTTTGTGTATATTTTACATACAGTACTGTAATCTATAACATTACAGTGTACTGTATGTATAGTGTTTGTTTACGTTTTTGAATTGGGCGCCGTTCTCCGTTCCCGTGCGTCATAACGTCGCAGGGAACGGAGATCGACAGCACTCGGGGACACTGTGTGAATCGAGCAAGCACCCGCTCGCTCACACAGCGTGGATACATCGCTGGATCCAGGAACAAGGTAAGCCAGTGCGCGCTGCAGGCTCTGCATAGCTACCCCGAGCGTGACTCGGGGTTATCGATAATGGCACAAAAAAAACCACCCTGAGTCCCGCTCGGGGATACCGCCAGGGGTTTAAGGTGGCGTGGCAAGGAGTGTGTCCTACTTTTGCTGATAGGTGTCCCTCTTTCCAATCTTAAAAAGTTGAAAGGTATGGAATTGTCTTTGGGGTGTTAAAAATCATCCAGTGCACCTACCCCATCTATAGATTAACTTTGCCCAATGGGCATTGGTGTTGCTATTTATTTACTATGGGTAATTATATAGAATCAACAAATGATATAGTGCTTTACATGCTGTACATTCACATCAGTACTTGCCACATCAGTCTGCATACCCTCTCTTACATGCATACATACTGGGAGCAACTAGAGAGTGGAGAAGAGCTCATTATCCTAACAGCATGTGATGGGGGTAAACCCACAAAAGCAAAGGGGGAACAGGCAAACACCATGAAGACAGTGTCCTGACCAGAATTCAAACACCAGTGCTTCAAGGACCAACCACTGACGCCTCGTACACAGGATCGGTTTTCACGGCAGGAAAACTGCCAGGAAATCATTTGGCCAGGAATCCCGGCCGTGTGTATGCTCCCTAGCAGTTTTTTCGTCAGGTTTCCCGGCAGAATGTTTCCTGCCAAGAAAATCGGTCGTCAGTATGCTCCCAGGTAAACCCACGCATCCTCGATAAGAGTTCGACTCATACGCGGCAGCATACAAGTTTAGTGTGGGGTGTAGCAATATGGCGGCGACGGCATCAAATGTGATCAAATGTGCGTTCTTGTCATTAAAAAGAACGGCGATTCTTTTCAATGGCCGTTTGTATTCACGACTTGAAAGCTTGAAGTTTTTTTCTTGACGGGATTCCCGGCCGTGTGTACAGGGCCTAAGTCATTGTTCCATGCAAGGGTATAGTTTATTGCACTGCAATAGTATGAGTCCAGATTCATAGAAAGGTTTATGGAATACGATCAGTGATACAAGTGAAGGGTTAATTATATACTATATCCAGTCTAATATCTAAAAGCAAGGATCTCAACCAGGCATCTCACAGAAAGGTAGATTTATGGGGTTTCTCTACTCAGTCTCAATCCTTTGGCTCCATTATAAATGTCCTTGTGTATATGTCAGAACATATTTAACAAGGTTTGGATTTTTTTCCTATGTATTCATGTGGTAAAGTATATAAAGAGGTTTAATATCTTTATGGGATTAGCAGTATTTTAGGTAATGAGCAGCTTGGGTTGTTTAGACATTTTCTGTCTCCAGATATACTGATAACCAAATGTCAATAAACAATGGAACGGCTGGATTGGTTTCTTGCAGTTAAAGTTAAATGGCTGGATAGGGGCTGGAAATCTATGAGTTTGATCCACAAACAACAAAGAAAATGTTTTTTTTTACAAGCAACATGAAAATCAAAAACATGGATAATGAAAGTATTACATCTAAAATTCTTTTTTGAACAGTGTGGAGGTAAAAGAATTTTGTTCATGTGAATGTCTATCACATTTATAGAATAATATCCAGACAGTTCAAACATAAAGCTCTGTATACTAAAAATTACTTGAACAATGGTTTATTAAAATAATTCACTTAAAGAGGAACTGCAGTCTGTTAACATAATTTGTAATAAAAACATCTTTGTCATTCTGAAGCTTCCCTCCAACCACTTTGCATATTATTTTATATATAGCGTGATTCTATACTTGCCAAATATTCTGAAAAAATCTCCCTAAAATGTGTCTGGCTGCAACCATTTTAACTGTGGGCAGCTGAAGCAGCTGCCTGTTCACTTCCTGGATTTACACAGACACACAGATGTACAACTCAAGCTCTGTAGCTCTCATTGGCCCTCTTATGACTCCCCCCTCTCCTCCTTTCCTGGCAAACTTTCACAAGAGTGAGAGAGAGAGAGAGCTGTGCATGACATCATAAGCCTAGGCTTTTTTACCAGACAAGAAACAGGAAGTGGGCTGTATAAGGTATTTACTGGCAGAAAAAAAATGTTTTACTATCCAAAGTTAAAAAAAAAAAAAAGGCAGAAGATTTAATAAATGTAAAGTTGAAAAAATTACTGAAGTTCCGCCTTAAAAAATAACTAAATTCACAAATAAGAATTAAACATATTGCAGCCTACAGGTCTTTAAATTTGTGACTGCATGCGTTTTTCTGTTTCAGAAATGTTTTCTTTATAGTTTCACCTGGTGATCTTGCCAGTAACACACTTATGCCGCATACACATGATTGGAATTTCCCACAACAAATGTTTGATGGGAGCTTGTTGTCGGAAATTATGACCGTGTGTAGGTTCCATTGGACATTTGCTGTTGGAATTTCCGACAACAAAAAATTGAGAGCTGGTTCTCAAATTTTCCGACAATAAGTTTTGTTGTCGGACATTCTGATCGTGTGCACACAATTCTGATGCACAAAATTCCACGCATGCTCGCAATCAAGCAGAAGAGCCACCCTGCTTTTTGAACTTCATTTTTCTCGTCATACGTCTTATGCCGCGTACACACGATCATTTTTTGTGATGAAAAAAAACGACATTTTCTGTGAAGTAAAAAACGACGTTTTTGAAACGTCACTTTTCAAAGACGATGTTGCATACACACCATCGTTTTTTTCACAAAAAGCGAGGTTACGTTCACCACTCTTTTCCATTGAAGCTCGCTTCATAACTAGCTTCTGGGCATGCGCGGGTTGAAAAACGTTGTTTTAAACTACGTTTTTGCTACACACGGTGACTTTTTGTGAAACAAAAAACGTTGTTTTGAAAAACAACACAAAAAATTCAACGTTTTTTTTCATCGCAAAAAACGACCGTGTGTACGCGGCATTATACATCACCGCGTTCTTAACGTTCGGAATTTCCGACAACATTTTTGTGACCGTGTGTTTGCAAGGCAAGTTTGAGCCAAAATCCATAGAAAAAAAATCCACAGTTTTGTTGTCGGAATGTCCGTCTTTAGGCGGCATTACTGTTCTAGGTTGAAAACCTTTAATCACATACAATATCTATGGAGGACCAACTGCAGCAGAGTGCCCATTTACTCACCACTTAGATGCAGACACAGATCCCTTTTATTCCATTTCCCACAGCTCTCCGAGTTCCTGGACACACCCAGTACCTCTGCCTACCTTGCTCTGCATTTCAGAGGGGCCCCACCACCCAGGTAAGAGACCTTTCACTGTCAGGGCAGGCTACCATGTTGGATTGTAATAGTATGCAACTTCTCAAGAAGACCCAGCTACTGTGCTAATGCTCTCTTTAAACTGATTCATGGGAGTACATTAGCAATTCTCAGCTTGACTATTGATAGTTTTAGAGTCTTATAAAGACTAAGCTGCTGTATGCATCCATATGTTACCCTAATGGAGTCACAGAGATATTTGCCATCCTGACCCTGTTTTTCATTATTACTGCCAACTAGGGATGAGCTTCGCGTTTGATACAAACGTATGTTCGTACGTTCGACGAAATTCGAACAAAAGCGGTCATTCACGCCAAATTCGAGTGATGCAAAACGGCCCATAATTCACTGCGGCATTGCGCGCTGATGATTGGCCAAGCATGCTGTATGTCCCGCATGCTTGGCCAATCACAGCGCGCAAAAAACGAAGAGCCATAATTGGCCAAAGCCTGGGTGGCTTTGGCCAATTAGCACACGCCCCACACTATATAAGGCCGCCTGCTGGGCGGCCTCGTGTAGTGTGTTCCGGCTTGTTCATGAAAGCAGTCAGAGAGACAGAGAGATTGTCTTTTTATATAGCTAGATAGAGCAGGCAGGCAGGCTAGTCAGTTTAGCTTCAATTACAGTGTGTAGAGAATATATATACATCCCTAGGAGTTGTACATATATTTATACAGTGTATAGCTTAGCTAGATCAGCTATTCCTAATTTACTGGCAGGCAGGTGATTGTGCTATTTAAAGATGTTATCACAGGCATAGACAACCAGCAGGTACAATATTTAAAGGAATTTTTATTTTATTTTTTATTTAAGCATCAATAAAATCACTGCTCCAGGAGCAGTGATTTTAATGATGCTTAACTTAAAAAAAAAAAAAAAGAAAAATTCCTTTAAATATTGTACCTGCTGTGTATCTATAGTTTGCCTGTGAAAATGTCTTTGAGAACCTGGGTTTTGCCCAACTGAACATGTATCAATGGAAAAAAAAGTTTTAAAAACGGTAATTTTTCAGGAGTCCTGCTCCTGAAAAAAACTACAGTTTTTTAAACTTTTTTCCATTGATACATGTTCCCTGGGGCATGACCCGGGTTCTGAAAGATGTTTTCCAACAGTAAATTGAATATTGGTCTTTAAAATGATCGTTTTTTAATTTGAACGTTCGAGTCCCATAGACTTCAATGGGATTCTAAATGTTTGCGCGAACGGTCAGTCTGTTCGACGGTTCTGGTGCAAACCGAACGCGGGGGGTGTTCGGCTCATCCCTACCGCCAACTTTGCACCTGTTTAGAAAAATGCAAGTTACTTCCTGTCTGATCATTCAGCTGACTACCTATTCTGTTAACCAGCATTGTCACTCTAGGACAGGAAGTGTGTTAGGACTACAGAACTCCTCATCTCCATAGCATAGCAGGCAGGTGCTCTATAATCCCAACACAGTTCTTTTCTAGGGTAAAACAGTTAATAAGGGAACATAGGCAGCCCTCAAAGCAATAATCTCCTGCGCTCTGGTGTTTCGCTATACACTGGTGTGATCCACTCTTTGGATTAAGGCAACGTCTAGAATCTTGCAGCCCTTCTCAGAACAATGGGTATTCATATAACTAGAAAGAAAAAGAAAAGAAGGAGGGTGCACCGACCTAGTGCATTACCAATATAAAAATTTTATTAAAAATATATAAAAGCAATGGTACTACTCACAAACGGGCATAAATAAAAGGCTTTTCTATCAGTTGAACTGCATCCCTTAGCACCTGCGAACAGGACCTGAGGACAGGAGGATCAGATGGTACTCCAAGCGGCTGAATGGCTGACACATATCAGGGGCCTACCCTTTTCTTCAGAGACTAAGCGTTCAGTGGGTCTTTTCTCCTGTGAGCCCCTATATATATATATATGCATCCATATGTCCACGCCCCAGGTGACCATCACCCAGCTAGGCCACGCCCATCTGCATGAGCTTACTCAACCTTTTTACAAGCCAAATAAAAAGTGGCAAATGTACAAACCAAACGATCTGTCACACAGACAGCACAGTGCACTGTAGACTGCAAAGGCGCTGGCCACCCGGTGCTCACTGCACTACAGACCATCGACAAATGTATCCATGCCAGGTCCCCCCAAAAAGAAAGCAAAGGGTTAGCCCAAAACATACCCTCATGGGTCTCTCTCCGGGACTCTGTGCAGCGAGGTTGGGCGATCACTGCTATCTAAGAAATGTATTGTTATGAATATTAATTTATGGCCCCTGGCTCTCCCCCTGCACTTGTATGGAACACACACCATCATACAGCCATACACCAGCATCTCCCTGAAAGCTTTGAGCAGCAGTATTGTTTAGAGGTGCAGGGGCAGCAAACAGCGCTGTGTCAGGAGGAGGCTGTCAATCACACTTCCCTACAGCCACAGCTTGCACACAGGGAGGATGGACCTTGTCTAGGTGAGTAATGGCAGCTGCTAACTCTCCCTGTCAGTGATCCTGCCTATTGTCATTATTAGTATCACACCCTGGCTCCTCTCCCCTACCTCATCCCTGTTATAGTAAACACAAAGGGGCAGATTCACAGAGAATTAGATTCTCGTAGAGTATCAGAAATACACTACGCCGCCGTTTTTTACCTGGCTCTACGTGGAATCCAGGTAGATTTTGTCCAGTAAACGACGGCGGAGTAGTGTATTTCTCCCGTCGCAATCCATCTGCGCAAGTAGGGGGCGTGAAGCATTTAAAATAGGCGCGTTCCCGCGGCGATCGAACTGCGCATGCTCCGTTCGCAAATTTCCCGCCGTGCATTGCGCGAAAACACGTTGTCACGTCGTAGTAGCGTCGTTTACGTACATTCCTATTCCCGAACGAGTTACATTAAAAAAAAATATATATTTTCAAATCGACGCGGGAACGACGGCCATACTTTATATGGGTTACGCACTGTTAGACCAGCAAAAAGCTCCTCTAACATTACGTAGCCAAAAAATGACGTAGGCGATTGCGAGGGACACTCGTACCTTCGTGGATCGCCGTAAAAACTCATTTGCATATCCCGACGCATGAAAACGACGCAAACTCCTCCCAGCGGCCGCAAAAATATCGCAGTGTAGATCCGAAGGCTTACGAGGACGTAAGCCTCTCGGATCGAAGCCCGAAGCCACCGTATCATGGTTTGAGGATTCAAACTAGTGATACGGCGCGCAAAATTTGAAATTACTCCTGTCTAACACCAGTTAGACAGGCGTAATTGCTCTGTGAATCTGGGCCAAAGCTTCTTGCTGTCTCTTTTACAGTAAGTGGTAAGAAAAGTGACTCACGTGGGATTTCCCTCACAGACACTTGTCTTCTATGTCTCCTCCCATACCATGCCCTTGCTCCCCCCATCTTCACTCTTTTTATCACCTTCTCTCTCCACTCTCTCTATCTCTCATCACCCTCCCCTCTCTCTTTATATCTCCCTTCCCCTTCTCTCCCTTCCTATCTCTCTCCTCCCCCTTTCTCTCTCTTTCTTTCTATCTCTTGTCTACTTCTCTATCTCCCCCACCTCCTTCCCTCTGCTCTCTGTCCCTTCTCCCCCTTGTCCTTCTTACCTTTTTCTCTTGCCCTCTCTCCCCTCCCTCTTTCCCCAAATCTCTCTCTATTGCCAATTTCCCATTTCTCTTCCCCCTATTTTTCTACTCCCTTCCACCCTCTCCCCCTTGTCCACTCTCTCTCCTTCCCTCTTATTTTTTTTCACTTTCCCTCTTCCTCTCTACCCCTCTCTCCCCGCCCTACCTATAGGTATGAGGTGTATACAGGCTCAGCTTCTCAGCTTATGTAGGCCCAGCTTCTGTGTGATCATCCCCCTTTTAGCTGCTCCCACTGTTTGGTGCAAACTGACCATGAATACCATTTGATACAGTGTGCTATACACGCCACAGGACCTGGTTTTCTATTTCATCACAGGGTTTTCCAGGTTCTCCTTTTATAATCCTTGTCTTGCTGACATTCGTCATGCTGTCTTTACATTTTCATTGTAAAGCTAGGTAGATTATTAGTCTTGGACAGGGATGGTGCCAAGTGGGTGCTTAGGGGTGCTGAGGCTCCCCCCAAAAAAACTTCAAGCAGCCTCAAATTTTACAAATGGGTATTTGTACCTGCTGCAGGTCCTGTTTGCAAGGTGGCTGGGGCTTCTTTTTAGTAAATGGTGGAATACAGCGGCTCTGGCAGTATAAGCTGCTGATGTTTAGTTATACCAAGCAGGGGCTGGGGTGGTCTGCCTTTATCAGTGGCATATTGATCCCAGTCCTGTACAGAGGTTTTAAAAGCACTGGCAATACGCTGTGCCTCTGCATTTGCCGCAGAAAGAAAAGAAGCAGCCAAGCCCCACCATAGAAAGAAGGTATGCTCTCTCTGTGCTTGCAAGCCTCCCTGGCACCCACCCCTCTCCCTCAACACCACACTAGGCAGGACAGAAACTGTTTCCTTATATGAATAGGAGCTGCTGCATGCTGAACCAGGACAAGGGGGCTTTTCTGTCCCAGCCCCAGCCCAGAGGAGGAAGAATTGACTTTCTGCAACTGCAAGTAGGCTGTACCCACCCCTCACCCCTTCACCACCACAACATTACACCAGGCAGGCAGTGCCTGTTCCTAATGGAGCCTATGAGCCAGTCTTCATCTAAGGACTCCAGTCCTTATTTAAGGTGGCAGGCACTGATTAAGTACAAGCCTGATCTGGGCTGGGCACACTGAGGGGAATCCTGTGATCTGGACACTCTGATTGGGCACTGCAATTATTAGAGTGCCCAGATTATAAATGCTTGCTTACGATGCATCATGTGGTGTCCCCATTAGCGTGCACCATTAGACTATAAGGAGCCACTCCTGCTCTGGGCACTATAAGGGGGCACTCTCTATCTTTGGGTACTGTAAGTGGTCACTCCTGCTCTGGGCACTATAAGGGGGCACTCTCCATCTGTGGGTACTGTAAGTGGTCACTGCTGCTCTGGGCACTGTAAGTTGTCACTCCTGATCTAAACACTCTAAGTCATTTTTTAAAATAATAAGTCATCAGTTACAAATAGCTGTAGCTACTAAATTTTTAAAAATTGACACTTACCAGCCCATTGATCCAGCACTTCACCTAGGCTGGTTCTTTGCCAGACTTTGGGCCCCCAGCTCTGCCATCTTGACTGTGGGAAGCTTGCTGTGGCTTCCTGTTTCGCACCTTGTTGCTCACTGTGCACCCCTCTCACATGGTCTAGCAACCGGAATGATGCACGGACAGTATAGAAACAGTCTCTGCCACAGACCGTTTGAAACACAGAATGGATAGTCAGGAATTCTCTGCCACAGGATTTAAAGTCCCGAACTTCCTGCCTTACAGCAAAAGAGCCTCTAAGCCAATCCGGCAGACTGTAAGACAATTTGCGTAGTGGATCCCTTTTCCTTAACGAGGTCACCAGGCCTACTCTGAGACATCAGCTTGCCTTGCTTGTCTCCTCCAGGGCAGGTCCTCCCCCAGTTTCCTTCGCTTGGATGGTTAGCTTGGGATCCCTTGTAGAACCATAGGCCCCAGCCAGCATACCTGGGCCTACTTGACAGGAACACAATCTCAGACCAATGTGGTCCTGAGACTGAAATCACACACACCCACCTCGCGCTGGGAGGGCCACGAGGTAAAGGACCCCAGAAAACGGCGTCTGCCCCTTAAGTACCCCCTCCCAGCATGCACAACGGGGCACCACTCCCACTGGGCTGCTGCCGAGAAGGGTCACTTAACACACTATGGTTTGCCTAAATTCCAACATGGGCCTGAAGTGGTAACGCCACCTACAGGCAACAAGGAAAAACGTCTACCGAGCACAACCATAGCCAGAACAGGGGCTAATTTAAATAGAATTAACAGAGTCTGAGCCCAACTATTGGCTCAGACACCCCTAAATTTATAATAGCGCCCAACTCCTTGGGAGACCAGCGCTACAGTAAGTACAGAGTATATATATACTGTGGCCCAGGTTCACAAAGCACTTACGCCGATGTAAGCGCAAATGTGCGACGGCGTATCTGTGCGCCAGACCCACAAACCAATATATGCCTAAAAACTGGGCAGCCTACGCCGACGTTGCTTACATACTCCGGCGTAGCGTGGGCGCACTTTTCGTCTGGACACATCTTGCTGCTCCCATTGATTAGGCATTCAAACGATCACTTGTATTAATTAATTTTTGATTATTCTTATATCATCTTTTTATCAAATAATTATTTATCAAATTTGCCAATAATGTATACTTAAATCACACCATACTTTATTATAGGTATTTATGTAATTTGTTTACTTTATAATGTATTGCATTTAATTGATTTTTAATATATTGTAATGTTAAATATAAAAGAGCTTGAATGCCCCATGCGGATGCTGCACATGCTGTGAAACGTGTTGCTGTCCTGACTTCGGTGACACTGGGGGTCACATGTACATTCTAGAACCATCTTGGAAGTGTCTTTCTGGATTCCCTGTAAATTTCGCTGCATGGTAGTGGACCCTGGCGCTCCGGAGCTGCTTATCCACCACTACGTTCCAGACTTACTTTTATCTGATGAGCCTTTTTATCACCTTACTATGTGAGTTGCCATTTGGCACTTTTATTTTAAATTAAACATTTTTTATACAGTCTTCACTTAGAGGCACTATTCCATTTGCTTTATGTGTTCTATAAAGAGAAATTAGTCTACTCATTAGAAGAGCTTCCCTGGTACATGACCTTTCAGGCCACGTACACACGATCAGACCGGTCTGATGAAACTGGTCTGAAGACCAGTTTCATCGGACCAATTCGATGGTGTGTACAGCCCATCGGACCGCTGTCCATCGGACCAAAGTTTTAAAACTTGCTTTAAAATCTGTCTGACGGACACCTGTCTGTCGGACCAAAATGATGGTTAGTACACAAAAGCATCGGACCAAAAAGCCACGCATGCTCAGAATCAAGTCCACTACTGCTTGGAAGCATTGAACTTCGTTTTTTCAACACGTCGTTGTGTTCTACTTCACCGTGTTCTGGCCCGATCGGATTTTGGACTGATGGTGTGTACACACATCAGACCATCAGACCACTTCAGCTTGGTCCGATGAAAACGGTCCGTCGTACCAGTCTCATCAGACGGGTCTGATCGTGTGTACGTGGCCTAAGATTCTAATGCATCTATCCATGGACTTTATATGATTTTATATGAACTATTGAATTTGGACAAAGGATGTTTAAACCTGTTGGCGCCTACATTTTCTCTATTTTCACATGTCATGGGATTATACAAAGGGCTTGGCTTAACATTTCTGTTTGCCAGTGTCCCAACCTCCAGAAAGGAGCAGTATAACCCAATTGTTTAAGATTATCTTCAATTTCCATGCACCTCAATGAAATTCAAGAATAAGATTTTTTACAGTAAGTACACAACATTTATTTAATCTTTGTTAATACTGTGTATTAACCCCTTTGGCATCAATGCAGCCTTTTGTAATAGTTGTCTGTGAGGTCCCAAATTCTTGCAGGTGGTATAGCTGCCCATTTGCCTTGGAAAAATGCCCCTTGGTCATGCAAAAGACTTTGATCCTCTTGCATGAACTCCTCAGAGTGGCTCAATGATGTTAAGGCTAGGAGACTGTGATGGCCACTCCACAACCTTCACTGTTTTCTTCTGTAATCACTGGAGGGTCAAGTTGGCCTTGGGTTTAAGGTCATTGTGGTGCTTGAAAGTCCAAGAACGCCCCATGTGCAGCTTTAATGCAGAAAAATGCAAGCGTAGGTGTGGGGGTGCCAAGTTTCTTTTTATTATTATTATTAAAATAGAAACCTTAAAATATTAATCCTTCCAATACTGGACCTGTAAGAAAACACAGATTCAGCACTATGGACAGCAGGTTCCCAAAGCAATTAATTGTAAAATTTAATGTTTTACTTCTTTGGCCTGGCATAAACATGTAAACAATGTATTTGGTGTATGTGCTGTGTATAATTTGCCAAGTTATAAAAAGGATGAATAATACCACAAACAGCACTCCACATTGAAGAATATACGTTTTTTAACCCAATGAATGCCTTGGCAACTATGACCAGCCAATTTGCAACTGTCAGCGCTGTTTATGTTTTGTGAATGTAAAGCAAATGTATCATTTTTCACTCTATAAACACTGCCCAATAGTTATTCATAATCATATAATTAAATGACTAAAAGAAATTAGCTAACTCACAAGTTAGCAAGCATTTTTACCAGTTAATAAAATGGAAAATATCTAAATATTATCTAAAGCACCCTGCTCTGCATAATAGCTAGTTCACTGACTTTGTTAAAGCCTTTTCACTGTACTGAATGCACCCACTAGCACACAGAATTTTGTATTTACATATGTTCTCCTTGGGCTGTCAGTGGAAATGTTTAATTACATACAGTATATATAAGAATATAGCATAAAAGCCACAGGAAATATAAATGTACCAGTCCTAAAACAAAACTTTATATAAAAAAAAATTGACGCCTTTTGGCTATTTTATTTAAACCTAGTCTTTTGTTTTGTTTTTCCAAATTATATAGTTGTTTTACTAAAAGCTAACATTGTATGTATTTTTCCCAATAAATTAGTGCCTTTTAAAACTTAGCTTTGGATACAAGAAAACAAAATAAAGCATCTGAAAGGGTTTATGACTAAGTCCTGTGTGATAATTATGATCTTGTGTTGCCCTCGTGTTTGACAATAATTGTGGACCATAAGCCACTCAGCTCATGTCTGCCCACAACACCCTGACTATTCACAGTGATCAATTTAATTCCCAATCAAAGTTGTGCAGACAAGTGGAGAGCTGATATAAAAAGGCGGTATATTTTTCAACACATTTTTTCCCTAGCTTTTAACATTCGCATTAATTAAAGTGTAAACATTAAATATTGATTAATGCATTATCAGCGTAGCACAGTTGCCTCCTCTCAGATTGATTTCAGGAGTGATTTATTGTCATATTTGAAGAGTCATTTCGCTTGATAACAAAGAGAAATAGCTTGTTGCCTCTTCCTCCCCCTCACATAGAGTCTCAGCTCTGTTCATGCTCCTTGAAATCTCTAAATAGATTTGCATTAATGTCAGTATTTAAAAGAAAGAAAGTTTATTTACAATACTATCACTAATAATGCAATGTGGAAAATGTGCTAAAATTCCGCAATTCAAAAGTCAAAGGGTATTGCTGTCATGATTAAATTACATCTCTTTCGGGTACTATTTAAAAGCAAAACTTTGGTCAATAAAAAGGTGAACATGAAGTTTTGCTAGTTATAAATTTTGAATTTATTAATCAGATTTAATATTTTCTGTAAAAGTGAAATGACAGAACTGATTGGCTGCCTTTGCAAGAGCTTCACCTGTGGTTCTTTTTACTTTCCTGCAGTTAACAAAAGAAACGTATCTTATGTTAAGTGTTGAACATGGTTTTATAATTCACAATTAATAGGAATCACAGAAAATGAGTAGCTTGCTAATTGACCATTTTTAAATGTTTGGGAGCTATGAGTATTGTCACCTAGAGTCCTGGTTAAATTCAAAGTGCTGTTGTGTTCATTTTGCATACTTAATGAAAATCAATGTTTTTTCTTAAAATTCTCCAATAAATCCTTGTTAAGATATTGTTGTTATCCTTTCCTTTACCCATTATATTACTTATCCCATCTCAAATAAATAGCATTAAGACCTTATTTTTAAAAAAAAAATGATTTATTCATTACCATGCACAGATGATGGAAATAAAACTTGCAAACATGCGCAGACTTGTGTAACATGATTTTTAATGCTTGTGAACATTTTTTTTTATTTCATCATTATGTTGATTATTATATTTTGTTGAGTATAAAGTCCTTACTTTAGGTTAGTGAGTGGTGGCAGACAAATAATTCCTGTGCATCTAGAACCACTGGTAAATATAATTGCAGAGCAGGCATACAACGTTTTGTGCCCTAAGCAACAACCTCTGCTGGGTTGAACTTTTTACAGAAAATATTTTATTTTTCGGCACTATATTACCCTGGATTAAAATATTGTGGCAATTTAAAAATGTAACTGCATGTCAGCAAGATTAAATTCAAGTTGAAACACAGAGCTTAAAGCCTAGTACACACTACTATTATTTTTTTAATCCAACAGGTTGAATGAAAATCAAAACTGACAGCTCAGATCAAATCAGTTGTACTAACAATCTGATGTTAGTACAGTGATCTCTCTTGCCCTTCCCCCAGAACACTCTGGTCAGCGCTCTCAGCCTTTGGCTGAAAGTGCTGATTGGGAGCCAGTCTGCTGCTGGGTTTACAACATGCTCATCCAACAGAAATTGGCCGAACAGCTAGCTTCTTTTGGATTGTCTGCCATACACACAGGCCAAATGTCGAACGGTTTTGAACCGGCCAATATCACCCGACATTCTGCCCATGTGTAATAAGCTTAGGCCTGCTGATACTTTGTCAACACAGTTAACACGGTAGTGAAACCTCATTATCATTAAAACAGTATATACAACATCCAATCTACTTCCGTTGCCATTCATCCTTATCCCCATTCATCCCACATACAAACAAAAAAAAACCACCTCCCCATTCCCCCATTTTCTCTCTTTCCCTGTACACAATTTTAATCTTTTTGCTCCTCCTTTATGATTCCCCTTCATATTTTCCCCAATTTTCATTTTATAAGTATTCTTTTATTCCTTTTGAGAGCCTGAATTCATCCTATTTTTGCCATATTACTGACATTTGACTGTTAATATATCCTTCTTCTCTTATTTGTTTTTCCAAATATTGTATTTCGTTCATTTCACATATCCAGTCTTCGACTTTTGGGCTCTTTTTTTCTCTCCATTTACATGCTATTATTGTTCTAGCTGCAGATGTCATATGGTGAAAAAATTACAGGATTGGTTAGCTATAAATTTGAAGTTGAGACACCCGGCATCATTCTCCGTATATATCATCATTGAACAGCAGGGTGGGCAGTTGTGTGCTGCCATGAAGATGTGTCAGGAAAGGAAAATTACGGAAAGGTGAGTATACAATTTTCCGTTTTCCTGACGCATTCATGGCAGCACACACTGGGAAATAACTCGCCAGTCAGGAGGGTTCAATGCAAAAAGTATTTATTCCCTATAGAGCAAAAGAATTGGCCCTGAAGATAAATTCAGCTGTAGCCAAAAGAGCGGCGTCCACTCTGTAATGGGATATAAAGGTATGCCTGGAGGACCAGGTTTCTGCTCTGCAGATGGTTTCCGAAGAGACCCCACAATATGCTGCCCAAGAGGTTGCCACTGCCCTGGTTGAATGCGCCCTGATGCCTTTCCGAAATCTCCAGCTGTTGAGTGGAATATGCTTTTTCAATAGCCTTGACTAGCCAAGAGGCGATGGTCCGGGAAGTGGCTGCTTGTCCTCACTTGGCTCCGTGAGGTATAATTAGAAGGGCGTCCGTCGACCGAAGGTGGATTGCGGCCGACAGATAGTTGGAAATTGTAGACTTGATGTCCAAAGCGTGAGGTTAACCATTTTCGTTAGAAAGGCATGGCAAGACGATGTCCTGGCCGTAGTGGAAGGCCGAGGTAACTTTGGGGAGGAAGCGATCTGAAGGCCTCAGCACTACCCTGTCTGGCAGAAAAATTAAGTATGGTTCTTTAGACATGAGAGCTTGTAACTCCGACACTCTCCTAGCCAAAGAAATAGCAATGAGGAAGGATAACTTTAAGGTCAGGTCCCATAAGGAGATTGAGCTGAGTGGGAAGAAAGGTGGATTGGATAGTGCCTCTAGAACCACCGAAAGGTTCCAAGCCGGAAAGGATGGTCTTCTGGGCGGTCTGATTTTTATACAGGCCTGCATGAACTGGATGATCAAAGGGTGCAGGGCCCATCTAGTACCAGTTTTGGCAGACAGAGCAGAGATCTGTACTTTCAGGGTGCTTGAACTTAGGCCTTTGTTAACTCCCGTTTGCAGGAACTCTAGGATTTGGTAAGGATCCGGCGAGATGTGATTCCAACCCCTAAGTTGCGCCAAGTGGGTGAATCTTTCCCAAACTCTGGTGTAAACAGTGTTTGTAGAGACCTTCCTGGCCTGCATTAAGGTTGCTATAACTGCCTGGGAACAGCCCTGTTCCCTAAGTCTAGCCCTCTCAACCTCCAGGCTGTCAAGTGGAGCCTGTCTGGGGCCGGATGGAGGAACTGACGTTGGTGTAGGAGGTCCGCTGACACTGGTAGGTGGATAGGAGGTCGGGTATTGAGTTGTAGGAGAGTTGTAAACCACGGTCTCCTTGGCCAGAATGGTATTACCGCGATTACTGTGGCTGATGATCTTCGGAGCCGGGATAGGAACTTTGCTATCAGGGGAGTTGAGAGAAAGATGTTGAAGTCCCATGGATGAAGAAGGCAATCTGTCCCCTCCGCTGTCGGAAAGGGTACTCTGGACAGAAACCTTGAGCACTTGGCATTCGCTGGTGTTGCGGCCAGGTCGATCTCCGGAACCCCCCAAGCCTCCGTCAGAATGGAGAACTCCCGGAGGTTCAGAGACCACTCGTTGTTTGACCGAAGTTCCCTGCTCAGGAAGTTGGCTAGCGTGTTCTGTGCCGCTGGAACATAAACTGCTCACAGGTCCGATAGATGTGTCTGTTTCATTATGGGGTGAACCTCCTCCAATAGTGTGCGGCTTCGGGTACCACCTTGCCTTTGGATGTAGGCTACCGCCACCCTGTTGTTCATCCGGATTAGGATGGTCTTCCTAAGAGGACCTGAAACACAGTAGTACACACTACTATTATTTTTTTAATCCAACAGGTTGAATGAAAATCAAAACTGACAGCTCAGATCAAATCAGTTGTACTAACAATCTGATGTTAGTACAGTGATCTCTCTTGCCCTTCCCCCAGAACACTCTGGTCAGCGCTCTCAGCCTTTGGCTGAAAGTGCTGATTGGGAGCCAGTCTGCTGCTGGGTTTACAACATGCTCATCCAACAGAAATTGGCCGAACAGCTAGCTTCTTTTGGATTGTCTGCCATACACACAGGCCAAATGTCGAACGGTTTTGAACCGGCCAATATCACCCGACATTCTGCCCATGTGTAATAAGCTTAGGCCTGCTGATACTTTGTCAACACAGTTAACACGGTAGTGAAACCTCATTATCATTAAAACAGTATATACAACATCCAATCTACTTCCGTTGCCATTCATCCTTATCCCCATTCATCCCACATACAAACAAAAAAAAACCACCTCCCCATTCCCCCATTTTCTCTCTTTCCCTGTACACAATTTTAATCTTTTTGCTCCTCCTTTATGATTCCCCTTCATATTTTCCCCAATTTTCATTTTATAAGTATTCTTTTATTCCTTTTGAGAGCCTGAATTCATCCTATGTTTGCCATATTACTGACATTTGACTGTTAATATATCCTTCTTCTCTTATTTGTTTTTCCAAATATTGTATTTCGTTCATTTCACATATCCAGTCTTCGACTTTTGGGCTCTTTTTTTCTCTCCATTTACATGCTATTATTGTTCTAGCTGCAGATGTCATATGGTGAAAAAATTACAGGATTGGTTAGCTATAAATTTGAAGTTGAGACACCCGGCATCATTCTCCGTATATATCATCATTGAACAGCAGGGTGGGCAGTTGTGTGCTGCCATGAAGATGTGTCAGGAAAGGAAAATTACGGAAAGGTGAGTATACAATTTTCCGTTTTCCTGACGCATTCATGGCAGCACACACTGGGAAATAACTCGCCAGTCAGGAGGGTTCAATGCAAAAAGTATTTATTCCCTATAGAGCAAAAGAATTGGCCCTGAAGATAAATTCAGCTGTAGCCAAAAGAGCGGCGTCCACTCTGTAATGGGATATAAAGGTATGCCTGGAGGACCAGGTTTCTGCTCTGCAGATGGTTTCCGAAGAGACCCCACAATATGCTGCCCAAGAGGTTGCCACTGCCCTGGTTGAATGCGCCCTGATGCCTTTCCGAAATCTCCAGCTGTTGAGTGGAATATGCTTTTTCAATAGCCTTGACTAGCCAAGAGGCGATGGTCCGGGAAGTGGCTGCTTGTCCTCACTTGGCTCCGTGAGGTATAATTAGAAGGGCGTCCGTCGACCGAAGGTGGATTGCGGCCGACAGATAGTTGGAAATTGTAGACTTGATGTCCAAAGCGTGAGGTTAACCATTTTCGTTAGAAAGGCATGGCAAGACGATGTCCTGGCCGTAGTGGAAGGCCGAGGTAACTTTGGGGAGGAAGCGATCTGAAGGCCTCAGCACTACCCTGTCTGGCAGAAAAATTAAGTATGGTTCTTTAGACATGAGAGCTTGTAACTCCGACACTCTCCTAGCCAAAGAAATAGCAATGAGGAAGGATAACTTTAAGGTCAGGTCCCATAAGGAGATTGAGCTGAGTGGGAAGAAAGGTGGATTGGATAGTGCCTCTAGAACCACCGAAAGGTTCCAAGCCGGAAAGGATGGTCTTCTGGGCGGTCTGATTTTTATACAGGCCTGCATGAACTGGATGATCAAAGGGTGCAGGGCCCATCTAGTACCAGTTTTGGCAGACAGAGCAGAGATCTGTACTTTCAGGGTGCTTGAACTTAGGCCTTTGTTAACTCCCGTTTGCAGGAACTCTAGGATTTGGTAAGGATCCGGCGAGATGTGATTCCAACCCCTAAGTTGCGCCAAGTGGGTGAATCTTTCCCAAACTCTGGTGTAAACAGTGTTTGTAGAGACCTTCCTGGCCTGCATTAAGGTTGCTATAACTGCCTGGGAACAGCCCTGTTCCCTAAGTCTAGCCCTCTCAACCTCCAGGCTGTCAAGTGGAGCCTGTCTGGGGCCGGATGGAGGAACTGACGTTGGTGTAGGAGGTCCGCTGACACTGGTAGGTGGATAGGAGGTCGGGTATTGAGTTGTAGGAGAGTTGTAAACCACGGTCTCCTTGGCCAGAATGGTATTACCGCGATTACTGTGGCTGATGATCTTCGGAGCCGGGATAGGAACTTTGCTATCAGGGGAGTTGAGAGAAAGATGTTGAAGTCCCATGGATGAAGAAGGCAATCTGTCCCCTCCGCTGTCGGAAAGGGTACTCTGGACAGAAACCTTGAGCACTTGGCATTCGCTGGTGTTGCGGCCAGGTCGATCTCCGGAACCCCCCAAGCCTCCGTCAGAATGGAGAACTCCCGGAGGTTCAGAGACCACTCGTTGTTTGACCGAAGTTCCCTGCTCAGGAAGTTGGCTAGCGTGTTCTGTGCCGCTGGAACATAAACTGCTCACAGGTCCGATAGATGTGTCTGTTTCATTATGGGGTGAACCTCCTCCAATAGTGTGCGGCTTCGGGTACCACCTTGCCTTTGGATGTAGGCTACCGCCACCCTGTTGTTCATCCGGATTAGGATGGTCTTCCTAAGAGGACCTGAAACACAGCTCAGAGCTCCAGTATGTTTGAGACTGTTCCCCGAGCGGGGAAGTGCCACTGTCCCTGGGCTGTCTGATCCCGGTAGTGAGCCCCCAGTCCCTCTTGCTGGCATCTGATGTCACAATCTCCGGACTCGGAGGAGCTATAGGCCTGAATCTCCTGAGATTGGGAGGGTGAGTCCACCACAAAAGAGCGTGTTTTACTGGGAATATTGATAGGTTGGTGCATTGAGGCTCCGTCCCATTGTTTGAGAAAGGTGTTCTGCAAGGTTCTCATGTGCCACTGGGACCACTGAATCATGGGTATAGTTGAAGACATAGAGCCCAGCATACTGAGGCAGGTTCTGGCTGACGTAAGTTTGGAGGACAGTAGATTCTGCACCTTCCGAGCTAGAGGTTCCACCTTTTCTAAGGGTAACTGTACCCTGTTCTGTTTCGTATCCAGTTCTGCTCCCAGGAATATTATAACTTGTGAGGGTTGAAGGCTGCTCTTCTGCCAGTTGATTAACCAACCAAAGTTCTGAAGGGTCCATATTAGGATCTGCCGCTGGAGGAGCAGAGTCTCCCGATTTGCTGCCAAGAGCAGGATATCGTCCAGGTAATGATGTACCCGCAACCCCCTCTCCCTGAGGAGTGCTATGAGCGAGAGGAGGACTTTTGTGAACGTCCTGGGTGCCGAAGAGATGCCGAAAGGTAGGCATCGGAACTGGAAGTGATGTTGGCCGATGGAAAAGCGTAGGAATTTCTGGAAGGCAGGGTGAATTGGTACATGAAGGTAAGCGTCTGAAAGATCGATTGACAGCATCCAATCTCCTAGATTCACTGCCAGAAGGATGGACTGGAGACTCTCCAACTTGAAAGCTTCTAAATTCTTCTGTTGAGACGTTTGAGGTCCAGCATGGGCCGAAGATCCCCTGACTTCTTTCGCACCAACAATAGAGGGGAATAAAATCCCCTGCCCCTTTGGTGTGAAGAAACTTCCACGACTGCTTCTTTCTGAATTAAGTCCGCAATGTATTGGATGAGAAGCTTCCTCTTGTCCAGGGAAGAAGGAATTTTGGTGGGCTGGAAGATAGTGTGAGGCAATGCCCCCATAAAGTTCCATTTGTGACCTTGCTTGATTGTGGAAAGGGTCCAAGGATCTTTTATGTGTTCTGACCAAACTTGCGCAAAACCCCTGAGCCTGGCGCCCACCTGAGCTGGGTGGGCAGGCAAGCTTTCAAAAGGACTTTTGTTTGTCCCCTGTGGTAATGGCCTTGGTCTTCTGAGCCTTTGGAAAGGGGGGGCGGGTAGTTCTCCAATCTCTTCTGAATTCCTTGCCGGGACGATAGGTTCTGGCTTCCCTGTATCTACCGGGCAGATTACGCCTGAAGGTAGGCCCTTTCTGGGGCTTGGGCCTTCTGTCAGAGGGAATGAGCCCCGACTTTCCCCCAGTAACCTTAAAGATCGCCGAGTCTAATTTCACACCGAACAGGTTTATGCCATCATATGGTATCTTGCACCAGTTTGTTTTTGAAGCTGTGTCGGCGACCCAGGGTTTTAGCCATAAGGCTCTGCGGGCCATCACTGAGGCTAACATGAAACGAGCCGAGGAGCGGATGACAACTACCGAGGCCCCTGCCACAAAGTCGCCTGCTAGTCTGATCTCTTGTAAAGAGGATATCACCTCCCCCTGGTCAGTGCCCACTAGGAGGGCCTTCTCAGCGTTGGCGGCCCATGCGGACATGGCCTTGGCGATAGCCGCTGTAGCAATAGCTGGTCTACATGTTCCCCCTGCTGACGAGTATGCTTTCTTCAACTCCAAGTCGATCTTGCGGTCGAGAACATTTCGAAACGAGACGGGATCTTCTATTGGCAAAGTGACATGCCTGGCAAGCCGCATTAGGGATGAATCGACAACGGGAGCATTAATGAGGGAATAAACTTTAGACAGACCAGGCCGCTTATCAGGTTTTTCCCACTCATCTTTAATGACATCCTCCAACTCTTCAATGAAAGGAAATAGCTTGGGGTCCCTCCTTAATTTGGGGAAGTACTTCCCGACCTTCAGTGGTTCCGCTACGGGTTTTTCCCAGCCTATGGCCTCTTTAATAGAGCGTGCAAAGGGTTCGACTAAACTAAAGTCGAATCCCGACACCATTTCATGCGCTTCGTGGTCATAAAGGGTCCCCGCTAGTTGGGCATAAGGGCCGAAAGCCGATGAGGTGCCTGGGGTGGGATCATCACAGGCCAGAGGGGCCGTGGTCCAGATTGGTTCCCGTGCTGACTCTCTAGTGAGGTCTGTAGCTGTTCTGGTGTCTGCCTCTTTTTCACCGGTTGCTTCATTAAAGCAGATGCGACAGGCTAGTTTTCCTGGCAAAGCAATAGCACCGCACACCCAGCAGGCATTAGCCACAGGACGGGTATGGTAGCATTCGCGGTGCAATGAGGGAGACCGTATGCGGTGAGATCTGCTGTGACGGGATCGGCTGCGGCATGATCGGCTATGCCTAGATCGATGGTAGCGGGAAGAAGATCTTGACCGGCTTCTGCGGGATCTCCTGCTTGATGTATGCCTGGATCTTTCCCTGCGCCGAGGACTTGCATCTTTGGGCCTGGTGGGACTGCAAGAAAAAGGCAGTGTTCAGTGACCGGCTCTCTTTTGTCTCTTCACTACTTACCCATCCATGACGGCCTCCATACCTTGTTTGCTGGAAGTGGTCTGCTAGGGCAGTGGGCTCCATGGAGAGTGCAGAGACAGCAGCAGAAGCTGGAGAGAAAGCAAAAGGGTGGTTAGAAGGCCAGGCAAGGTGAAAAACAGCTGGTCCTAGAGGGAGGAAGGAGCTGGGGTACCTGGAGGAAAATTCCCTGTGGAATTGGGGCAGAGCAGCAGCCTTTGAGAGAAAAGGGAAAATGTTCATTTTTAAATTTGGCGCCGCCTTTGCGGCGCTGATGACGCAATCGTGCATTAAGCAGTAGCGCCGCGCGCGTCCCGACGCCATCTTGTATGAGGGCAAAGACAGCCAATGAAGGCCCTGGCGTCATCACTTCGCTGCGCAAATGCGCAGAGCGGCCCGGGGGATGCGGCGGAGCGGAGGGACATGGAACAACATAGCCCAGCAAGTCCTGCTGGTTCCAAGGTGGAAAAAAAAATCAGGGGGAAAAAAATACTGACAGCAGCCTGAAGAATACTGGAAGAAAGGGAGGAGAGCCACTGCCTAAGATAAGCTCATTTAGAGCCTGTAAGATGCCAGGTATTTGCCAGGATTTTAGCCCCTGAGACCACCAGAGCGGGGTTCATAAAGCTCTATTAGAGACTGTACAGGGGGGACTTCCAAACAGGAAAGGCTGAACCTGCTGGGGCGATAGCGGTAGGAGGCAAGCTGTACATCCACGTCCTGTCAGGTGAGGATAAAAAAAGAGAATGATGCCGGGTGTCTCCACTTCAAATTTATAGCTAACCAATCCTGTCAGGTTGTGGGGGCGGAGTCACAACCCAGTGTGTGCTGCCGTGAATGCGTCAGGAAATATCTTTCTTAATGTTCTTTATTGATTCTGGCATCAAAGATAATAGTGAGGTATCCAAATTTAGATTCCTCTCTATTCCCGATACCTTCTGATATATTTCATGAGCTATTTTTTAGAACTTTCTCACCATGGGACATTCATACTTTATGTGTTCCATAGTCCCCCTTTTGGTTTTACATCTCCAACACATTTCTGTTTGACCATTATTTTTTTTATTTAATTCTATGGGGCTCCAGTAACATCTCATTGCTATTTTTTAATTACATTCTTGATATTTATTTTCTATAGATGTATTATGAATTATTTTAAATACTTTTTCCCATTCAGACTCTGCTATTGATCTTCCTATTCCCTTTTCCCATTGTTTCATTCCTGTTAGCTCTCTAAGGGCATCTGAAGTGTACATTTGGAAGACATTACAACACTCACCCTAACAAAACATACAAACACACGCTCTTTAGGCTTGTATGGATTGATATTTTTGTTTTGAGGGAAGGAACCCAAGCGCATAGGGAAACTCTTGTCCATGGACAGTTACATATTTAATCAACATGAAGATACTACCATCTGACATTAACAGGACCTCAGTTTTACATGGCTAAAGAATAATACTGTAGAGAAGCAATAATGTAATGGTTCATATTGTGTCTTTTCAAGTGCTATTAGGTTAGATAAATATATAGGCTGCTATTTCTCACCTCTCCTAAATTGTGTGTGTGTGAGTTTTCTCTTACTTAAAGCGGAGGTTCACCCTTAAAACAAGTCTGTGTCATCCATCCAGCATACTGGCGTCAGCGCCAGTATGCTGTTTTTTTATTTTTTTTAATCTTTGTACTTACTGTTTAATTGATCATTTTAATTTGGTCCCTACCGCGGTTGAATGGCGCATCTATGGAGTGTCACGGCTTCCGAAAATAGCCGTCTAGCACTCGTGTATTCCCGGCGCTAAACGGTCCCTGCGCACAGACCTAGGAGCTGACTGCGCAGGCACCGTATATATCCAAGTCCAATGGCTATGGCGCTTCACGCCCTCCGAAAAAAGCCGAAATAGGACTCGGATATATACGGCGCCTGAGCAGTCAGCTCCTAGGTCTGTGCGCAGGCGCCATATAGCGCCGGGAATACACGAGTGCTAGTCGGCTATTTTCGGAAGCCGTGACGCAAAATAGACGTGCCATTCAACCGCGGTAGGGACAAAATTAAAATTATCAATTAAACAGTAAGTACAAAGATTTAAAAAAAAAAAACAGCATACTGGCGCTGACGCCATTATGCTGAATGGGATGACACAGACTTGTTTTAAGGGTGAACCTCCACTTTAACTGACTGTATACTTGTTACTGGTTAGAAAGCATTGATGGGGAAAATACTGAAAATGTATCCAACTTGTTTCATCTGGTCTTTATTAAACATTGGGGTTGATGTACTAAAACCAGAAAGTGAAAAAACTGCTGCAGCTCTGCATAGAAACTAAACAGCTTCTAGTTTTTATTTTTTGGCCAAAGTTTAATTGAATAAGCTGGAGTTGGCAACTGATTGACTACCATACACAGCTGCACTAGATTGACTAGAAACCTATTCTGTTTGCTTCAAATTTCTACTTAAAATATATTAGTAGGACAGACATTTTGAGCCACAACTGTTGTATTGGGTGGGTGTGAATGGGGTGGGGTGATTCTATTTTACCAGCCAGACACAGATGCTATATTAGGTATAATGATGTTGTTGTTTGTTGCTTTTCAGTTCCTAATTGAAGATTTCAAATGCTTTTAGTTATGAAAAAGCAATGATAAGTAGCATGATCATTACATATTATGATACTGCTTAGTGGCTTACCTAGCATATCTGACACCCAAGGCCAATAATAATAATATAAATACTATTTGTGGATGTGGCCTAAATGCAGAAAATGGTGTCCAACAGTGGAAGTGGCTTAAATAAAGGGCAATTGTTCAATAAAAACTAAACCTTAATGTAGCGGAGTACAATATTAAACTCCACGATAACCAGGGTAAATCCACAGTCAGCGTTGAAAAGTAAGGCAATGTCCCAAATCTCCCCAGTAACCAGATGACACACAGCTCTGAGAGTCAACTGACTTTTTATTCACAGGCTTCCATATTTATATAATTCCCCATGCAAGGGGTTTCCAAACAGCCAAATAGATTTAACAGGGGTAATACAGGGAGGACCAGATGGGGAACTTAACATTTTGGATAATTCTCCCATCAGGCATTGCTGCACGAGGGAAAAGACGGTTGATAGCTGGGGTCTGGGGTTATGTATTGTGGGAGTTCGGTTTAAAACTGCCGAACACCGATTGGGCAACATAAAACAAAGTACTTGAATGCTAGTGGCTTATGGCTGCCAGCATACAAATTATTATGCCCACATAAGACCCAGCAGAATACATAGCATATAATACAGACAACCTTTTGACATGCAACGTCCAGCGTTCCAGAAGTGGCTAGGTTTGCCACAATGCTCCCCCAGAACCAAGCCGGTATACACAGTCTGATCCCAACGGATCGGCTTGGGGATGTCCGGGGGTGTACTTTCACAGATCACTTTCAAGTTCAGTTTGTCTAGATAACCCGTCGGCGTTACCGTTTTGCCTCCCTGGTCGGTAGTGGATTGTAAAGTCAAACGGCTGCAGCGCCAAACTCCAGCGCAGCAGCCGGGCATTGTCTCCCGCCACACGTTTTAGCCACACCAACGGGTTGTGATCTGTGAGTAGCGAAAAAGGTTGTCCATACAAATATGGCTGCAACTTTTTGAGGGCCCACACCACGGCCAGGCATTCCTTCTCAATGGCGGCGTAGCTTACTTCTCGTGGCAATAACTTTCGGCTCAGGTAAGCTACGGGGTGTTCTCCGCCATCGGCTCCCACTTGGCTCAGCACTGCTCCCAATCCAAACATTGAATCGTCTGTATGGACAAGAAATCTTTTAGTTGGATCAGGAGCAGCAAGTACAGGGGCATCATTAAGAGCAGTCTTTAGTTGTTGGAATGCCTGATCACACTCTGGGGCCCAGACAACCTGTCGGGGCAGGTTCTTGCGTGTCAAGTCAGTCAAGGGTTTGGCCAGGGCACTATAATTGGGTACGAACTTTCTATAGTACCCTGCAGTACCTAGAAACGCTAGCACTTGGGTTTTCATCCTTGGGGTGGGCCATTTAGCTATGGCTTAAACTTTAGCTGGTTCGGGTTTCTGTTGCCCGCTCCCCACCCGGTGGCCCAAGTACTGCACTTCGGCCATCCCTATATGACACTTGCTGGGTTTCAGTGTTAACCCTGCCTCTCCAATACGATCTAGAATGGCCCCTATGTGTTGTAGGTGCTCTGCCCAGGTCTGGCTAAATATGGCGATGTCGTCTAAATAGGCACATGCGTATTCCTGGAATCCGTCCAATAACCGATCAACCATCCGCTGAAAAGTTGCCAGAGCGTTCTTCATCCCGAATGGCATGACCCGAAATTGATACAGGCCAAACGGGGTGACAAACGCCGACTTGGGGATGGCCTCCTCAGCCAGTGGAATCTGCCAGTATCCCTTACATAAGTCTATGGTAGTGAGATACTGGCCCCGTGCCATCTTATCCAGCAGCTCGTCTATCCGGGGCATCGGATAGGCATCAGACACTGTTTTGTCATTTAGCCTCCGGTAGTCGACACAGAAACGTGTCGTGCCATCCTTCTTTGGTACCAGCACTACTGGCGATGCCCAGGGGCTATCGGAAGGTTCGATAACCCCCAGCTGCAACATCTCGTCAATCTCAGTCTTCATATGCGTCCTGACTGCTTCAGGGACACGATATGGGGTTTGCCGCATAGGAAGCTGTCCCGGGGTCTCGACTCGGTGAGTGGCCAGCGGAGTGTACCCAGGTAAATTGGAGAAGGTAGCCCCTTTAGCTACAATCAGCTCTTGTACCTGGGCACGCTCCTGAGGGCTTAGCCGCTCCCCCAGCTGAACCCCCTTGGAGGGCTCTGTCTGTCCCTCCTGTTCTAAGAGGTCAGGTAGTGGCAGATTCTCCTGATCCTCCGAGGCGGAAGCGCATATGGCGGCCACGTCCTCTATCCTCTCATGGTATGGTTTGAGCATATTCACGTGGAACATGCGTCTCTCCCCTACCCCTGAGCAGGGGCCAATCACATAGGTGGTGTCACATCTCTGTTCCACCACCTGGTATGGGCCTTGCCAGATGGCCTGCAGCTTGTCTGTGCGGACCGGTTTTAAAATCAAAACCTTTTGTCCCACCTGAAAGCTGCGGTCTCTGGCTCCCCTGTCGTACCAGCGGCGCCGACGTTGTTGGGCCGCCCAGAGGTTGGTGCGCACAGCCTGGGTTAGCGCCTCCAGACGGTCCCTGAACTCCAGTACGTAGGATACAACAGGGGTTCCGTCTGGGCTACTCTCCCCCTCCCAATGCTCTCTAATTAGGTCTAGTGGCCCTCGCACCCTTCTCCCAAACAGTAATTCAAAAGGGGAAAACCCTGTTGACTCTTGGGGTACCTCTCTATAAGTGATGAGCAGATGGGGTAGAAAGCGCTCCCAGTCTTTATGAGCCTCTCCAAATGTACGGAGCATCTGCTTCAGTGTACCATTAAACCTTTCGCATAGACCATTGGACTGGGGGTGGTACGCCGAATTTACTATTGGCTTAATGCCACATATCTTCCATAGTTGTTGGGTTACCTCGGCGGTGAACTGGGTGCCTCTATCGGTTATGATTTCTTGGGGAAACCCCACCCTGGAAAATATTTTCATTAAGGCCTCTGCCACAGTTTCGGCATGAATGTTGGTGAGGGCTATAGCCTCGGGGTACCGGGTGGCATAGTCCACTACAGTTAAAATATATCTTTTCCCGGAGGGACTGGGTTTTGGTAAGGGCCCAACTATATCTACGGCCACCCTACTGAAGGGTTCTTCAATAATGGGAAGAGGACATAACTTGGCTTTGTGGCGGTCACCTCGCTTGCCTACTCGCTGGCAAATGTCACAGGAGGTGCAGTATTGCCTCACATCCTTCGAGATCCCTGGCCAGAAGAAAGCGTGGGTCAACCTGTATCGGGTACGTGTCATCCCCAGATGCCCAGACAGGGGAATGTCATGGGCAATCCGAAGCAGTTCTTGCCTATACTTCTGGGGAACCACTAACTGTTTAGTCGTTACTGTGGCTGACCCTCCCACTCCTCTTTCAGCAATGCGGTAAAGTAGCCCTTTCTCCCTGGTGTACCGCTCCCCCTCTAGCCCAACCTGGTCAGCATGTACCCTGTCCCTGTATACCTGTAGCGTGGGGTCTGACCTCACCTCGGCCTCAAACTTAGTCGGGGTATCCCAGGACATATGTGTCGTGTGGGGGTCATGGTCTCTTACCGGAGCCTCAGAGTGTGTCGGTGGCACCGTGGTGCGAGCCTGTTGCCGTGTGGTCACTGGATGGGCTTCCTGGTATGGGGCCTGGGGTACAAAAGTAGAGGTCATCTGGCCCAAGTCATTTCCCAGCACGACATCTACTGGTAAATTTTGCATGAGGCCCACTTCTACCGTCCCCCCTCCCACACCCCAATACAAATGTACTTTGGCAGTGGGTAGTCGGTACACTGCTCCCCCTGCCACTCGTACTGCCACGGATCCGCCAGTGTGTGCCGAGTCAGGGACCAAATGGGGTGCTATCAAGGTTAAATTAGCTCCTGAATCCCGAAGCCCCTGGACTTCTTTCCCCTGCAAGGTCACTGGCTGTCGATGATGCTGCCGGTTATCCGTGGCACGGACTGTCATCACCTCATGCAAGATTCCCAGTGGTTCTTCCGCTGGAATGCTTAACATCTCTTGAGTGGCCGGCTCCCGTTGATAATGATGAGCAGCAGCCCTTGGTGCCGGGTTCGGTCGGCCTTAGTTCCAGGGGGGTCTGCCCCGGTTTTGGGTGCACTCGCGTGCCATATGTCCCCACTGTTTGCAGGTGTGGCATTGGATGTTGGCACGTCCGTTATATCTGGAGGGTGGTGATAAAGTCCCTTGGGATTGACGAAAAGAGAAGGCTGTGAGAGCGGGGGGTGGTAGAGTACTGGGTGGTCCCGTGGGTCGAGAATAACTCTTGGTTAGGGGCCCATGATGTCTCCTCGCATCAAAATGCTGATCCGCTAATCGAGCTGCTTCGGTTAGGGTAAGAGGCTTCCTGTCTCGCACCCATTCTTGTGCCTCTGGGGACAAACCATTGAAGAATTGCTCCAACAGCATTAACTGTCGCAATTCCTCCATAGTAGTGGCTTGGCTGGCTTGTATCCACCCTTGGGAAGCTTGGTCCAGCTTGTGTGCCCATTCAGCATGTGAATCCTTCTCTGGTTTGCGCAGGTTTCTAAACTTGCGCCGGTATGCCTCTGGAGTAATGGCGTATCTCTCTAATATCGCTCGCTTCACTTTATCATAATCCTTGCTGTCCTCACTGGGTACAGCGCGATATGATTCTGCTGCCCGACCGGCCAGCTTGCCTGCTAGAAATGGGACCCATACTGTCCGTTCCAAGTCATGCAAATCACACAGTCTCTCAAAATCCTGTAAATACCCATCAATCTCATCCTTCTCCCCGCAAAATATTTTAAAGGCATGATAGGGAATTTTGGGTTTTACCTGGTTGTAGAGTGACCCAGTAGTGGATTCTGCTCGAGACTGTGTATACTGCGGACTGTGTGCCATCACGTACTCCTGCACATTCGCCATTACCATATGCAGCATGGCATCGGATATAGGCTGTGGCAAAAATTCCAGCCTGGTCCTCATTTCTCTCTGGTAGAGGGTTTCTTCCATGGCTGCTGGTGGTGTAGCGTTGCGGGCTCTGTCTCCCTCCATCAGCTCGGCAGTTAGTACAGCTTTGGATTTGTTGCTGGCTACCTTACCCCTGGCTTCTAGCAGTTCCTTTAATGTCTGCCGCTTTAGCCTAGAATAATCCGTCTCCATTTACATCGGTAGTTCACATTGCACAAATTGCGCTTATCGGCTGTAAGGTTGGATCCCGTCGCTTGCCACCAATTGTAGCGGAGTACAATATTAAACTCCACGATCTCCGCTGGTAACCAGGGTAAATCCACAGTCAGCGTTGAAAAGTAAGGCAATGTCCCAAATCTCCCCAGTAACCAGACGACACACAGCTCTGAGAGTCAACTGACTTTTTATTCACAGGCTTCCATATTTATATAATTCCCCATGCAAGGGGTTTTCAAACAGCCAAATAGATTTAACAGGGGTAATACAGGGAGGACCAGATGGGGAACTTAACATTTTGGATGAATCTCCCATCAGGCATTGCTGCACGAGGGAAAAGACGGTTGATAGCTGGGGTGTGGGGTTATGTATTGTGGGAGTTCGGTTTAAAACTGCTGAACATCGATTGGGCAACATAAAACAAAGTACTTTAATGCTAGTGGCTTACGGCTGCCAGCATACAAATTATTATGCCCACATAAGACCCAGCAGAATACATAGCATATAATACAGACAACCTTTTGACATGCAACGTCCAGCGTTCCAGAAGTGGCTAGGTTTGCCACACTTAAGCCTAAGCCTCACTGTATACACAGTACACATATGCCACAGTACTTGTATTTGCACTGTGATATTGTGGGGCTCAGGAGTGAACAAAGCACAAGCCACTGCACAGAATACAAACAAAAATTACCACTGCTGCTAGTACAAATCGACATCCCAAAGCCCCAATCTCAAAGCCCATATTCCCAAGTACATATTTTATCCAACAGCTCACCCCCCACCGTGCAGATCATGCCCTGAATTCCTCCTCCTAGCCAACTACCTCAGTACAGACCCCTTTCCCAGCCAATCTATTCAGTACAGACACCTCTCAGTACAGTATATAGAAAAAGAAAAATTGTGCTAACCCAAAAAATTATATATAATGGAAAATAAATTCCAGAAGGCAGCAATCACATGAAATTAATACAAATATATAAGAAAACATAAAAAACTGTGCCAACTTAATGAGAAACAATCAAGTCCTTGTAAATTTCGTTCATTGTTGGTACAAAGCTACCTTTTGGTAAGCCTCAGTCCATGTGGTGGTGGTTCACAAGTCTTCAAGAGCACCTGGGTGCTGTTTGTCCTATTTACATACTTATTGGACATTTCATTTATTTCATATTTTTATTTACAAGGACTTGATTGTTTCTCATTAAGTCGGCGCAGTTTTTTCTTTTTTCTTAACTCTCAGTACAGACCCTTGCAGTAAAAACCCCATTCTCAGCCTCAGTACCGACCTTCTACCCAGCCCAAAACCTTAGTAGAGCCCCCCAAAACAGATCAACGCAGTACAGTTTGCCCCTCCCAGCTTAACCCCTTAGTGCAGACCCCACCAATTATAGAAACCCCCAGTCAGAACCCTCAGTCTCAGTACAGTCACATAGTACAGACACCCCCAAAGTGCGGTGCCCTTGTGAACTGGTCCTGCTTGTCCATGAACCCAGGACCACAAAAGGGTGTTCTAGAATGGATGGGGATGTTTTTCTCCAAAACTTCCTAGCCATATGGGGCTGCTTTAATGGTAGAGCCAAATTCTTAGCATCTTTAAATACCCCATATGTAGTGCAATATGAACTGCTGAACCAATCTAATTTCAGTCAGTAATGAACTCTTATATGAAAGGACTCCTGTAACTATACTCTTATTGTGTCATATACATTTTTGTAAATGTGTGCAATAGTATGTTTGGTTAAAAGAAAGGATATAATTTCAAAAAGTTAAACTTAAACAAAAAAATATAACGTGTTCACATCTAGTTCCAGAGAAAGGCAGTTTTTGCTGCATTTGCTTAAAGATTTAAAAATATATATATGTAATATGATTGAACTTCTTTACTGCTCACAACAACACACAAAATAAATATTACAAATCTCAGGCTGTGAATTGAAGTTCATACAGGCTATACAGATTAACTAACCATGTTTTAATAAACATTTTGATTAAATACAGATACTGTTACTTTTTAATAGGCTTTTAAAACTCTGCACAAAGGTAGGCTTTAAGTAAAATAATGTGGTTGAGGTAGATTTTATAGCTAAATTATCCAATTAACAGATCTGAAAGAAAACCCACTGCATAATCGCAAATCAATTATGAGTTCCACTTTTTTTTCTTTGAAGGAAATGAAAAAGAAACTATTAAAGACAGGATCATATGCAAAAAAAAAATGTTTTAATAAGACAAGCTTTTATATATAACTGTTAATCAATAATGCATTGGCACAATGGTAACAATGTGATATGTCCATTTTGTTAAATTAGGGATTTATGAATGTACCACATTTGCTTAAGACCCATGTGTCATCAGTTGTTCAGGTATTTACTGCTGAAAGCTTTTTTTTTTTAAATTAGAATACCACCTAACATGCATGCTTGGATCAGCCAGGTGCCTCATATTTATCTGTTTTCCTATGGAGGCCAGAAAGTCAGAGAAATTAACATGATCATACACCTCAATAGCTTATTTTTTCAGGGGTATATAGTGGCAAACACATTCTATATTCTTTAATTGTTATGCAGCCTGACTGTATTAAAAATACTTAAATTTGGGCTTTCAAGATAGACATGCCGCATACACACTATTGGTTTGTCTGATGAGGACGGTCTGATGGACCGCTTTCATCAGACCAAGCCAATCGTGTGTGGGCCCCATCGGTTAAAAAAAATTGAAACTTGGATACCTAACCGATAGAAAAAAAACGATCGTTTGGAGGCACGTCCATCGGTTAAAAATCGACGTGCGCTCGGAAGCATTGAACTTTTTTTTCTCAGCACGTCGTTGTGTTTTACGTCACCGCGTTCTGACACAATCGTTTTTTTAACCGATGGTGTGTAGGCACGACTGACCATCAGTCAGCTTCATCGGTTAACTGATAGAAAAATCCATCAGACCGTTTTCATCGGATTGACCGATCGTGTGTACAGGGCAACAGTGTTCCTGGACAATTCATTAAAAAATATATACAGTATCTCACAAAAATGAGTTTCATGTGACAACACTGAAGAAAAGACACTTTGATACAATGTAAAGTAGTGAGTGTACAGCTTGTATAACAGTGTACATTTTCTGTCCCCTCAAAATAAATCAACACACAGCCATTAATGTCTAAACTGCTGGCAACAATTGTGAGTACAGCCCTAAGGGAAAATGTCCAAATTGGGCCCAATTACCAATTTTCCCTATCCCAGGGTCATGTGACTTGTTAATGTGTTACAAGGTCTCAGGTGTGAATGGGGAGTAGGTGTGTTAAATTTGGTGTTATCGCTCTCACTCTCTCACACTGGTCACTGGAAGTTCAACATGACACCTCTGAGAATCTGCAAAAATTTTTTTTTGCTCTACATAAAGATGGCCTCTGCCAGTGATGGTGAACCTTGGCACCCCAGATGTTTTGGAACTACATTTCCCATGATGTACTTGAGCTTCATCTGAAATGTAGTTCCAAAACATATAGGGTGCCAAGTTTTGCCATCACTGGGCTAGGCTATAAGAAGATTGCCAAGACCCTGAAACTGAGCTGCAGCATGGTGGCCAAAGCCATACAGCGGTTTAAAAGGAAATTTTCCACTAAGAACAGGCCTCGCTATTGTCGATCGAATAAGTTGCGTGCACATGCCCAGGGTCACTTCCTGATTCCCTTACCGAAGATGGCGGCACCTCCACCAGAGAGCTGGGGGACAGATCGGCTTCAGGTGAGGACATTACGGGTGCCCAAGACAGGTAAGTGTCCATATATTAAAAGTCAGGAGCTGCAGTATTTGTAGCTGCTGACTTTTATTTTATTTTTTTCTGGCGGAACTCCGCTTTAAGATGGTCCTGATTTTTACCTTTAGAAGGTATGGCTTAGTACAATGGGCATGATTTTCACACTAAAGGAAGGTTCACCCTAGATCAGGGTTGGACTAGTTTTCAGTAAATAATGTCACAGCATTTTTCTTCTAAGGATGCTGTAAACATTAATTATAAAAATTGTAAAAAAAAATAGGAGAATGTTCAAAATCATATCTTAACTAGTATGTGTACCTACATGCCAAATGAAATTGATTACTATTTGGAAAAGGATTGTGACCTAAAATTTGCATGATGTAGAAAGTGTTAATAATTTGTATACTGAGTAATAAAGCAGCCGGTTTCCTCCCCTTTCATTTATCCTGGTCAGCCCCGCTATGTAAATAATGTTTGTATGCAGAAGGATTACCAGCTCCTCACACAGCTTGCAAAATTCCAGCAGGAGATTTCAGTTTAAGAAAACAAGGGCTAACTCAGAGGGATACAGGAGGTCCATACCACAGGGAATAACAGATTAAATATTACATTATTAAAGTAGCAGGTTCCCACTTCTCATCTTTTGATAACACTGGGAGATCAGTGCATCTATCCAAAATTCTAATGTAATTCTTTATGCTTCCAACAGGTTTAGTTTGTTACATTTTTTTTTCATCTCTCTGTGCAGAAAAGGATATTATAAAGTGATCAGATCTGTGCTGTGAAGAAGAAAAAATGTGCGTAGGACTTTCCTACATCAAGGCAGTTCATTTTCTCATGATAAAGTCCTTAGTGTATTAAAACAGCCAAAAATGCACTGCTTATAACTTGATTTACCACAAAGCAATATAAATTACAACCTTGGCAACATTAGATATATATTTTTTGAATTGACTCCTAGGCCCTGTACACACCATCAGACATGTCTGATGAAACTGGTCCGCAGACCAGTTTCATCAGACCAGTTTGATGGTGTGTACGGCCCATCAGACCGTTGTCCGTCAGACTAAAGTTTTAAAACATGCTTTAAAACCTGTCTGATGCAACCTGTCCGTCAGACAGGTTCAATGGTTAGTACACAAAAGCATCGGACCAAAAACCCACGCATGCTCAGAATCAAGTCGACGCATGCTTGGAAGCATTGAACTTCGTTTTTTCATCACGTCGTTGTGTTCTAAGTCACCGTGTTCTGGTCCGATAGGATTTTGGTCCGATGGTGTGTACACACATCAGACCAACAGACCACTTCAGCGTGGTCCGATGAAAATGGTCCGTCGGACATGTTTCATCAGACATGTCTGATTGTGTGTACGCAGCCTAACATAAAAGATACCTTGTGGCAGAGCCTGACATGCAGAAGGAGGCCTCTTGTACAGCCCCGGCTCTAACACCACTGATGTTGTGACAGTGAGCGCGAGAGTGCAGCGAGGTATGAGTGTCTGTAAGATGTCAGCTAGCCGCAGCAGGTGAGTCCCCATGGTGTTTGGGTCAGATCGCTGGAACAGCAGACAGCAGCAGAGACAGCAAACCCCAGATTGGGCAGGTGCTTGACAGGCAGCTGGCAGATAGCAAGTGCAGAAGAACTGGCAGCACTTAGTCAGCAGGTGAAAGACCAGCAGGGACCAGGTAGCATGCTGAGCAGGACGGGTAGATAACTGGATGCAAGGTCAGGCTAGCTAGGTCAGCACCAGATGGTCAGTTACAGGCATAAATGGCAGGCAGAGAATGGTCAGGATACAAACAGAAGTCAGCAACGTAGAATCGAGTAGATGAGCAGAAGGCAGAACAAATCCAGAGACAGACCAAAGTCAGGGCAGGTAGCTTTCAAGCAAGGTAAGGGCAAGCCGAAACAACAACAGAAGTCAACACAGGAAAAGATAAAGGAAATGGGTAATATCTGTAGATCAGACAGCACTAGCTAATAGAACTTCTGCACATAGTCCTATTGGTGCTGACCATAGGCATGTGCAGGGGGCAAAAGACCCCAGATTGGGCAGACAGCAGGTGTTTGACAGGCAGCTGGCAGGTAGCAGGTGCAGAAGAACTGGCAGCATTCAGCAGGTGAAGGACCAGCAGGGACCAGGTAGCATGCACAGCAGGACGGGTGGATAACTGGTTGCAAGGTCAGATGAGTCAGGTCAGCAACAAATGGTCAGATACAGGCATAAACAGCAGGCAGAGAATGGTCAGGATACAAGCAGAAGTCAGCAATGTAGAATCAGGCAGGTGAGCAGGAGGCAGAGAAAATCCAGAGACAAGCCAAAGTCAGGCAGATAGCTTTCAAGCAAGGTCAGGGCAAGCCCTCCTCTCCTCTCCCCTGGCTGCTGGGGGGGGGGTATTTCAGAATGGAGAGTGGGGGCAGGGGCTAGTAAATAAGTAATTTACCAGCCCCTTCCTTTTCTAAATGAACACACACTCACTCACTGGGTTAATTCATAACTGAAGCATAATACACTGTTTACTATGCTTCAGTTTGTGAGTTAACAGGAAGCCGCTCAGCATAGAACACTATTCTGTTCATTTAATGTCTAGTGCAGCTGAGGCTGCAGAGAAAGGCATTTTTGTTTGAGCTTTGGGGTGCACACCCTAATGCAATAGACTGCACGCACATATGGCGCCAACAATAGGGAGGGGTTGTGCACAGAAAAATGGGCAACCGCACATCTTTGCCTGCGCATGTCTTGAGGCTTCATCTGTACTATGGCCAGTGCCTTCATGCCACACGTATCCTTTTGGTCTTTTGGAAAATAGTGATTGAACTTTTTAGAAAACCTGACCAGACTGCCATTGTTCACCCTCCAGATAAGTCCAAAACGGAATGAGCAAATGTGTCTGGGTTTAGTTTGCAGGCTGTACGTCAAACCCATTGTGAAGTCTGAAATCTGCTAAATCAAATTTGAACCACAAAGAAACCTATCAGGGACCAATCTTGATAATTATTTCTGCCCATTTTCAAGGTTAAAGCGCAGCTCCACTCGTTTTAACGAAAAGTGTGGTTGCTGACTTTTAATAAACACACACTTACATGTCCCACAGTCCAGCAATGCGGCCCCCCAAATCCTCGGTTCTCTCTCTCTCCTTTCCAAGGCGCTGACATTGCAAGTGGGTTCACCCGACTGTGACAGCTTGCGGCTTCACAGTCGGGTGTGCTCTGCGCATTTTTCGAGTCGCGCTGCACTTACAATTGTCTTATATGACCAAGCAATCTTCTGGGACCTGTGACATGTCCCAGAAGATGGCAGGGAGGGAGGGGGAGAGGAGATGTCACCTAGGCCGTGTCAAAACTAGGTACCCACTCCACCACCCCCAAAAAAATTACATGACACATGTGGCATGTCAGGGGGTTAGGACTCCTTAAAGCAGAAGTTTCACTTTTGGGTGGAACTCCACTTTAAGATGCAAGAGATTTTTCTAAAAAGAGCGCAGGTAGCTGGGCACTGTTGTAAGGCACATGTACTAATGAATAAAGAATGAAAGCTGATCCCTAACTTTAATTGAAGTTCAACTAGTTTGTTTGGACCAAGCTGGTCCAGGGAAATGCAAGAAATTGAGAAAAATTAGCACAGGGAGCTGGGCACTGCCATGTATTAATGCAAAATTATAAAAATTAAAGCTGATCCCCAGCTTTAAGTAAATGTTAAATAGTTTGTTTGGACAAAGCTAGTCCAACCAACTATTACCTTCACTAATAGTGTTGCTCACGAATATTCGCATTGAGAATATTCGCTACGAATATTGCAAATTCGAGTATTCGCGAATAACTCGAATATCGCGGCGAATATTCGCTATTTCGAATATTCGTATTTTTCAAATTTCGCAATAAATTTCGCATTCGCGAAATTTCGCAATTTTTTTTTTTTTTTATAAAATATAGCAAATATTCGTAAATATTGAATATTCGTGATATTTTATCCAAAAAAAATAGCGAAATTTCGCAATCATTTTCGCTTTCGCATATGCGAAATTTCGCTATTTTTTTTTTATTCGTGATATTTTATAAACAAAAAAAAATAAAAAAAATCGCGAAAATTTCGCATTAGCGAAAATTCGCATTGGCGAAAATTCGCAAATTTTTTATTTATTTTTTATAAAATATCACGAATATTCGATATTAACGAAATCGAATATGGCGTATTCCGCTCATCACTATTCACTAATAGATTCAGGGGCTATGTACACTCTATAAACTGTGCATAGCCTCAGTTTCATGCAGTGTACAGCGATGTGTTCCGTCAGTTCCCAGAAAAAATTGAGTCAGACTGAGTTGAATAAATACAAAGCTTCCTCTAATTGTCTATGGCAGAGAGGCGGGTTGATGATGTCATGATCTCCGACTGAGCCAATTGGAGGAAACCTGATATTCAGTCACAGAATTCAAAGCTTCCTATAAACTTCTTAATTTTGTGCGGGTGTAGGAAGTTTCCATCCCACTGCCAGAACACGCTGTATACTAAAGTAGCTGACTCATACTGCATACAGTTTATACAGCACATCCATCTGCTGGGCCTACTCATCCTGCATGCAGAGATACTTTTCTCGTGTACATGCTCACTGGTGCCTGGGACAGGCGGGTCCATGGTCATGTGAAAATCAACATTAAGGTTGAACCCCAGATTATAAGTGAACCTTACACCTGTCGTAGCTGTAAAGAAAAATACAGATTCCTTCTGTAAAACACTGTGTCCCATATTGCTGGACACCTTTGCTTACAAATGTAGCATTTACAGGGGGACACCTCTAAGCATCGCTATCCCGCTCCACAAGTCCAGTTTTCTTCTGCCAGCTCACTCCCACTAACAGAATGGAGTCTTGCCATGCACTAAGTGCAGACCTTGTGCGTTCACTTAATTACCTCCTTCATGTCTCCTACACTATGCAGGTCCTTGGGGTTTCCGTACTGAGAGTCCGGTCCCAAATACTTTTATGGAATGGATCATTAGGGTGGGAGCGAGAGTACCAACCCCCTCTCCACTGTCTGGCAGCTATTAAATTCCCACCAGTTAATAGTTACTTATAGCAACCACATTCTTCCTGCCATCTCCTCTGCTGAGTTAACTCTTCATGGCTGCCTTTCATTCTTATGCTTCACCCCATGTGTGCTTTACAGGCTCTGTTCTTCAGATACCCAATGTACCTTTATGCACACCTTTGAGTCCCTGGGACGTCGTCCTTCACTTCCGCGATTGCGCGTCCCCTGGGACGAGCTCGCGGAAGTGTCCGTGCTCGCCGGGTCTAAAAGATCACGGTAAATTGCCGCTGATAGCGGCTGTTTACCACATGATCGCGCCATCGAATGATGACGCCGGTTCCTCCCTCTCCTCTCTGTACCGTTCGGTACAGTGTGCGAGGAGAGGGGGGGAGCGGGGTGTCAGCAGCAGCGCTGTGGCTGGATCTGTGACAAATGCAGTCACAGATCCAGCCATCTCTCAATCCATCCCAGCTCTGCAATACCCCAGTACCCAGCAATACCCCAGTACCCAGCAATACCCCAGTACCCAACAATACCCCAGTACCCAGCAATACCCCAGTACCCAGCAATACCCCAGTACCCAACAATACCCCAGTACCCAACAATACCCCAATACTCAACAATACCCCAGTACTCGGCAATACCCCAGTACTCAGGCAATACCCCAATGCTCGGCAATACCCCAATACTCGGCAATACCCCAATACTCTGCAATACCCCAATACTCTGCAATACCCCGCGCGATACTCTGCAATACCCCGCACGATACTCTGCAATACCCCGCGCGATACTCTGCAATACCCCAATACTCTGAAAATACCCCGCGCGATACTCTGCAATATCCCAATACCCTGCATGATACTTTGCAATACCCCAATGCTCTGCAATACCGCCTATGGGGATTTTTAAGTAGCGAATTTTGGCGCCAATTTACGAGTGTGCGCAGTTATGAAGTGTGACATGTTGGGTATCTATTTACTCGGCGTAACTTCATCTTTCACATTATAAAAAACAATTGGGCTAACTTTACTGTTTTGTTTTAAGCAAAAAAATTTTTTTTTTTTAAAACACGCGTTCAATAAATGTCTGCGAAAATATCGTGCAAGATAAAAAGTTGTAACGACCGCCATTGTATTCTCTAGGGTCTTTGCTAAAAAAGCATATATAATGTTTTGGGATTCTATGTAATTTTCTAGCAAATAAATGATGATTTTTCCATGTAGGAGAGAAATGTCAGAATTGGTCTGGGTGTTCCAGAACGCCTGATGGCGCTCCCTGCATGTTGGGCCTCTGTATGTGGCCACGCTGTGTAAAAGTCCCACACATGGGGTATCGCCATACTCGGGAGAAATAGCAGAATGTGTTTTGGGGTGTAATTTGTGGTATGCATATGCTGTGTGTGAAAAAATAACCTGCTAATATGACAGAAACAAGTTTTTTGTTTTTGTTTTTACAGAATTTTCAGTCGTTTTTCTTTTATAGCGCAAAAAATAAAAAACCCAGAGGTGATCAAATACCACCAAAAGAAAGCTCTATTTGTGTGAAAAAAAGGACAAAAATTTCAAATGGGTACATGTTGTATGACTGAGTAATTGTCATTCAAATTGTGAGAGCACCGAAAGCTGAAAATTGGCCTGGTTAGGAAGGGGGTTTAAGCGCCCAGTGGTCCAGTGGTTAATTACAAAAAGAGGTAAAAAGTCTATTTAAGCACATGAGCAATACAATATGAACGTGGGAGCAATACATCATCGACCTCTAATTACCCATGAATCCTTGAAATGACTTGGTAAACTATTGGCAAAAATAATAAGGCCTCGTACACACGAGCAGACAGATTTGAACAAATCTGTCTGCTGGGATTTTGGTTTGCTCGCGTGTACACACGAGCAAACCAAAATCCCCGCCAGCAGACAGCGCGCTGACGTGTCGGTGACGTGGCGGTGACGTTGACGCCGCCACGTCACCGCACCAGGAAATAAAACACTTCCGCGCATGCGTCAAAATCATTCGGCGCGTGTGCGAGAAGACATGTCTGCTGGTTAGCATACTAACCAGCAGACATGTCGGGCGGACGGGTTCCCAGCCGACAGATTTCAAAGCATGCTTTGAAATCTGTCGGGTGGCCAAATCCGTCTGTTAGCCCGTACACACGATCGAATCTGTCTGCTGAAACGGTCTAGCAGACCGTTTCCAGCAGACAGATTTGATCGTGTGTACGAGGCCTAAAAGGATTATGCCTGTGACGCCATATTCTTTATTTGGTTGTAACATGCGTCATTTAAATGGTAGAAGTAGCAGTCACAAAAGCTCTACAAGCTACAGGAAAGTTTATTCTTCCAAAAGACACTCAACAAGTTGTCCAGTTGTACAACAGCTTAACCAGTTTGTAGAACCTTATTTTTTTTTGCACAAAAAATAAAATGCAAATTGTAGGTCTGAGGATTACATAAAATCCCCAAAACATTATGTATTTTCTGAAGGCAAAAACCCAGTAGACTAAAAGGATGACAGTCGCAATGCTTTATGTCACATGATAATTGTACTTTTGTTTATCAAATTTATATTACTAATTAAATTTTTTTTAGTACATACAAAACCAACACAGTACCCAACTATTTGGCAAAAATTAAAACAGTAGTTAATACATGCCAAATATGTCAAGTCTCAAAACTGTGTGAGCTAATGAGGAGAGACCAGGGGTGGGGGCTGAGCCGTGGCTCTATGTGTCTTATAGCCGAATAAAACTCGGGAATAAGCACGTAGTAGTGCCCTTATAGCAAGCCACTTGCTTTTTTGGGGCACTGGTCAAAGATGCAGGAGCCAGGAGCACCAACAGAGGACTGGAGAAGAGGAGCACCGGGGCTGATCTGTGCAAAACCACTGCACAGAGCAGGTAAGTATAACATGTTTGTTTTTTAAAGCTGAACCTTTAATATCACTTTAAGCTTTGAATCTTGCAGCCATAAGCTACTGGCCTTTCCCAAAATTTTCCTTTTTTCGGTTGCAGAGAGGCTGTGTGGAAAGTATCTGTTGAACTGGGTTTTTTAAATTGTCTGAAAAAAACATTCCAATCACAGAGCAACCACTAGCCTGCAAGTGTTGCTTATATGAGCTTTCTCTCCTTCTACTCCTTCTTAAAGCGCTTGTTAACTGAAAAAAGCGTTTGTTAACCCCCCCAAAAAAAAGATCCTGTTTCTTTAATGTATTTTATACACACCATCGGACCCTCTAGTGTGCTAGGAGTGTAGATATTTTTTTTTTTTTTTATTGAAAGTAGGTAAATTTGTGCAGGCTTGGCCGGCAGGCAAGCTTGTCTGTGTTTTTCCTGGGTAGGGCAGAGATCAAGGGAGAGCTGGATGACTCACAGGCAGCATCACTGAGATCTCCCCTACATCTAGAATATACTGGAACCTTCTATAAGAATGGGAGGGGAAGTAAGGTAGAGCTGCCTGGAGTATTCTGAGGGCCCTGACCAATCCCCAACAGAAGTGTTGGCAGGGGACAGGCCTCCTCAAACACTATGGGTCAGCCCAGTTGGGGGCGATGCAGAGTTCAGGTGGAAGCTGGAGAAAGAGTGTTAAGCTGTTGTGGCCTTTGAGGGAACTCCCCAGTCTGGGGGGGGTGACCTTGGGCCTGGGCTCAAGTGTGCACAGGACCCTCTCAAAACACGCAGATGTATCCTGACCAGGAGGCACCAGGCAAGGATAGGACAGTGGGAGAACACTGCCAGGCAAGTCCCTAGGAGGTACAGGAACAGTCAAGAGGGCTGGTGAGTGATACACAGTTAGGAGGACTAGGAGGCATGCCTGAGAGGACTAGGATGGGGCAGGCTGGGATGGGTACAGAGCCAGTTAGGAGGACTGTATATACGGGAATGTATATAATGTATATATGTATCAAGTTCCTACATAGTTTAATAAATGATATGGGCATTCCAAATGCACCCTTGCCCATCCAAGTTCAATTCCCCTAATAATAAAAAAACAAAAACAAAGGACTGCTTCTTGTCTCTAAGTGACTGGAAATGCATGTGCCTGGCTGTGCAGGGTTGGAGATGGCCACATTCACCAGCGGCCCCTACGGGGGTAGCGCTACAAATAATTCATGCAAAAGTAGCCCCAACCAAGTATTGAGTGCATACTATACTGTACATGGACATACTTTTTAGTACACAGAAAACAAATCAGCGCAATAAACACACAATAGCATGCAGCTGAACACTAGGGCCCTGTACACACGATCAGACATGTCTGATGAGACTTGTCTGACGGACCATTTTCAACAGACAACTCTGAACTTGTCTGATGGTCTGATGTGCATACACACCATCGGACCAAAATCCGATCAGACCAGAACACGGTGACGTAGAACACAACGACGTGATGAAAAAACGAAGTTCAATGCTTCCAAGCATGCGTCGACTTGATTCTGAGCATGCGTGGGTTTTTGGTCCGATGCTTTTGTGTACTAACCATTGAACCTGTCTGATGGACAGGTTCGATCAGACAGGTTTTAAAGCATGTTTTAAAACTTTGGTCTGACGGACAATGGTCCGATAGGCCGTGCACACCATCAAACTGGTCTGATGAAACTGGTCTGCAGACCAGTTTCATCAGACATGTCTGATCGTGTGTACAGGGCCTAGGAGTCAATTCAAAAAATTCCTAAGGTAGATATATACAAGAGATAACATAAAAAAGTCATCTACATAATCTTCAAAACGTGACTGTATGTAGAAGCATGCGGGTGATGAGCGTGGTATATAGTAAAACCTCCACCAATGACAGAAATGGCCGCTCACCTCACAGGGTAGACCCTCTGTTAGATAGGGTCAAATACACTTTCCCATGAGGGTATGATCCATGCATAAGCTCCAACAGGGACCCAGCAATCAAACTCACAGACAATTCAATAGGGGGTGGCCATCGATATATTCTGTGAGATTTATGGAAGTTGCTCCCTTCTTCTGTGCCTTCCTCTTACATAGTTACATAGTTTTGTTGAAAAGTCCATTCAGTTCAACCTTTTGCATTTCTGAAGAAATAGCTGCTTGCTTGTCTGGGTCAACATTGAGGTGAGGTGAGCGGCCATTTCTGTCATTGGTGGAGGTTTTACTATATACCACGCTCATCACGCGCATGCTTCTACATACAGTCGCGTTTTGAAGATCACGTGGATGACTTTTTAATGGACTTGTTATAAGCGCTGCACTATCTCTTGTATATATACTTTTTAGTAAGTTAACATTTCTGTATTAAAAATTATTTTTTTTTTATTGGTGTTATGTAATATTCTAATTTCCTGAGATACTGAATTTTGGGTTTTCACTAGTTATAAACCATAATCATAAAAAAATTCAAGAAATAAATGCTTGAAATATTCCCCCTATGTGTGTGACGCATCAATATAAAATATATGAGATTCACTTTTTGAATTGAATTACTGAAATAAATTAACTTTTTGATGATATTCACATTTTATGAGATGCACCTGTATAATTAGTATGTACTGTATAGTGTGTCATTTAAAATGAGTATATTCTATACATATGGTGTGTATAGTATGTAATTTAATATTAACCTATAGATTTACTGTAAAATGTGTTGATGTTCAGCTGCCTTGTACATTACAAAACTGCAAGGGATTATGTCACAACTATTCTTACAACATAGTACATGCTGTACTGCATTGTAGGTCAACTCCTACACAGCTGTGTGTGTGTGTTTCTTTGTGATCTCACCATTCGTTTACCTTAAATTGGAATAAATAATACAAAATAAATAATGTGTACCATATTTTAAGGAAGTACATGATTTAAGGTATACTTTAAAAATTACATTTTCACATGCTGACTATTCTCACGTTTTCATGAAGATATTTCATGCACAGATTTGTAAATTCTCCTTTTATAACTGCAAGGAAACAAGCACTTTATAGACTCTAAACCAGTGCTTCTCATCTCCAGTCCTCAAGGCTCCACAACAGGTCATGTTTTCAGGCTTACTATTATTTTGCACAGGTAATTTCATCAGTTTCACTGCCTTAGTAATTACCACAGCCGTTTCATCTGAGGTAAACCCTGAAAACATGACCTGTTGGGGCACCTTGAGGACTAGAGTTGAGAAACACTGCTCTAAACGGACACCTAACATGGTGGGGCGAGCTACCCATGTACATTTGTGAGTAGATCGATTGTGCAGCTACCATACCAAACCAGAAGATATCATGTGGAGCAGACCAACCCTTAATCACTTCCCGCCCGGTCAATAGACAATTGACATCCGGGAAGTGGTTCAGTTATCCTGACTGGATGTCTATTGACGTCCAGCAGGATAACATGCCAGTGTGCGCTTCTGACACCCTGAATCTCCGATCTCGGTAAAGATCTCTCCTGACAAAGGGGGTATACGCTGATTGTTTATCAGAGTAGCCCCCCCCATGGATGCCCACACTGGACCACCAGGGAAGCCACCAGGACCACCAGGAAAGGGGGCAACATGTGGATGGTCAGGTATGTACCCCATGGCCATCCACATGTTAAAAAATCTTCTCAATAGATGCCAATCAGTGCCCACAAATGGGCACTGACTGGCAACATGGGCACAACATAAAAAAGTGATGCCCAGCAATGCCACCATCAGTATCAGTGCTACCTCCCAGTGCCCATCCATGCCCATCTGTGCCACCTATCAGTGCCACCCATAAGTGCCCATCAGTGCCACTTATAAGTGCCCATCATTGCTGCCTATGAGTGCCCATCCGCACCGCCTATTAGTGCTCATCAGTGCTGCCTATCAGTGACCATCAGTGCCGCCTATCAGTGACCATCATCAGTGACCCTTCAGATCTGCTGTGGATTTTAAGGGGAACTCTGCCCCCTCCTGAACCCTCCTGAACTGTACCAAGCAACATGCCCTAAACATGGGGAGGATGTCCCCATGTTGATGGGGACAAGGGCCTCATCCCCACAACCGTTGCCCGGTGGTTGTGGGGGTCTGCGGGCGGGGGGCTTATCAGAATCTGGAAGACCCCTTTAATAAAGGGGACCCCCAGATCCTGGCCCCCCTATGTGAATTGGTAATGGGGTACATTGTACCCCTACCATTTCACGAAGGAAGTGTTAACAGTTGTAAAAAAAAACACACACACCGTGGAAAAAAGTCCTTTATTAAAAAAAATTAATAATAATCCAGTGGTGGTAATCCACTCTCAGTCCCCGATCCCTGCTCCAACATTGTCGATATCCAGCGACGGGTGATCTCCTCTCTGGTCCAGCGATGAGAAGATCGTCCGGGATACAGAGCGCAGCATCGCCGGCCGCCTGTCTCCACCGGAGATAGCCTGGCGAAGGACGCTGCTGAAGCTGGTGACATTTCTTATATAGGTGAGGAGGGGCCACCCGTCACGTGACCCTGTCTCACCTATATAAGAAATGTCACTAGCTTCAGCAGCACCGGTGGAGACAGGTGGCCCGCGATGCTGCACTCTGGATCCCGGACGATCTTCTCATCGCTGGACTGGAGAGGATATCACCCGTCGCTGGATACCGACAGCGTTGGAGCGGGGAGCGGGGACCGAAACTGAATTACCACCTCTGGATTTTTTTTTAAAATAAAATAATTTTTTCCACGGTGTGTGTGTGTGCTTTTTTACAACTATTTACACTTCCTTTGTGTAATGGTAGGGGTTCAATGTACCCCATTACCAATTCACAGAGGGGGGGCAGGATCTGGGGATCCCCTTTGTTAAAAGGGTCTTCCATATTCTGATAAGCCCCCTGCCCGCAGACCCCCACAACCACCGGCAAGGGTTGTGGGGATAAGGCCCTTGTCCCCATCAACATGGGGACATCCTCCCCATGTTGAGGGCATGTGGCCTGCTATGGTTCAGGAGGGGGGCACCCTCTCGTCCCCCCTCTTTTCTGTGGCTGGCCAGGTTGCATGCTCGGATAAGGGGTCTGGTGTGGATTTTTGGGGGAACTCCACGCCATTTTTTTTCAATTTGGCATGGAGTTCCCCTTAAAAGCCACACCAGACCTGAAGGGTCTGGAATGAATATTAGGGGGGAACCTCACATCATTTTTTTTTTTTAATTGACGGCGGGGTTCCCCTTAATATCCATACCAGACCTGAAGGGCCTGGTAATTGAAGTCAGTAGGATTGGAAGCGTTCAGTAGTTTTGAAGCAAATCTAACATGACCATGTTGCAAGAATGCAGAGTCTTGCCACATTCACCATATGCATAGCCAGTAATTTGTGGTAGTCTTTTTTGGGTAGGCTCATGTGGTGTAAAATAAATTGCGCTGAGGTATAGTCAAGAGAGAACATGGTGATGTGTAATAAGACCACCAAATGTGCAGCGCGGTGCCTTCCACCTTCCCACATCTCCAATAGGCATTTGCTATGGAGGGAGAGAATTTATGCAGGCGAAATACCATCTAGTTTCAACTTTATAGCAGTTTTCCTGAATAGCTACATTCAGGGAGCCCTAATGCGTGTATTTATGGTTGGTATCCCATTCGTCATCGGTAAGGGAGGTCTGTATGCGTACATATTTACATGCATTTGTCTTGAAACAATGAAAGCTTGACTAAATTGGACAATCCAGCCTTCCATTAATGGTCTTTCCAGCTGTGCTTACTACCCCAATAGTCTTTCAGGCCTGTGGAAGTCCCAAGTATTAGATTACAGATGGCTATTGACTAACTTTAAATGCAAATAAATGTAAAAGAGAAAAGTGAGTTTTGTGTGAAAGCTATTAATAGGACAAAGCATAAAGTCACCAACACCTCAATAAATAGAAATTATATTTACGTAACCATGAAGCCTTTTGTTCTGAGTCATCTGCCATTTTAGGCTAAATGAGCCTGTTGACAGTATTCTTCTATAGGATTAAGGACAGGAAATAGGCTGTGTGCGGGAAAGCATTGTCCCTACTATACAACCCTCATTTTAAATACATGTAGTTCTAATAAGCTCTGGAGACTTGTTTCCACATATTCAGAAATAATATTAAATCCAGCCTAACCTGAAATGATATTTTGTGTCCTGGTAAGTTGTGTAGCTAATACAGGCATGTCATTTTACTATTATATAGCCATTATTGATACTTTCAGGAGACTAAAGCTGTTCATCCGTTATTTCCTAGCAGTTTAAATCACCGCCGCGTTGTAGTCTTATGAATCCATGTTTTGTTATTTTTCATGTCACCTTATCATAGCTACAGCATTTAATGACAAATACCATAAATAAGCAAAATAAAATATATGACTGAGAGCTCAGCGCTGCTAATATTCAGCACTAAGGGAGGTGTGGTGTCAGACCCTTCCAGGGGTTGTAAGTCTCCAGGGTCAACACTAAAGTCTTTTGATGCATCTGGTAATTCCAACCTTCACCATTAAAGCTGCGTTTTCTAACTGTCCCTTGGTGATTGTTTGTGAAGGGCTGAGACAAGAAATACTATCCATAGGCATCGCTAAGGTCAAACCCTAGCATAAAGCAGTTTGATGTTATCCTGGAGATTGATGCTTGTATCGTCTTTATTTTGATGCCTTTGTTGGTGATATAAAATGTTCTTCATTTGCTGATAACAGAAGGAGCCGTTGACGTAGAGTACAGTTTGGTTTTGAAATGTCAGACTAAAGCGAAAAAGAAATGTATGCATCATGCGCACTACCACCTGACATGGACAGATCTTCATTTGCAATAAAGGGACAAGAACTACCCATGTTTGATATGTTGATGGACTCATTCATTGAATACATATGTCTCCATTCAAACACTGTTATTATTCTGTATATGATCCATTATAAAAAAAAAAAAGAAAACTGCCTTCATTAAAAAAAAAAAAAACATAAGAATAACAAAATAAATATATAAATCAATATATATATAATAAAAAGAAAATGCCTTCGATACAGAGCACTTCCCCCCCTTCCTGCCCAGGCTAATTTTCAGCTTTCAGCGCTGTTGCACTTTGAATGACAATTGTCTGGTCATGCAACACTGTACACATATGACATTTTGATAAAAAAAAATTTACACAAATAGAGCTTTCTTTTGGTGGTATTTAAACACCACCAGTGATAATTTCATTGACTAAAACATTTTTGTTGACTAAATTAATACTATTTTAGTTCAACTAAAACAATTGAGATGACTAAAATAGGACTAAAACTAATATGGCATTTTGGTCAAAAGACTAATGCCACGTACACACAACCGTTTTACGGGTTCCAAAAAATTAAGGCCCAGATTCACGTACATCGGCGCATTATCGGTCCGGCGTAGCGCACCGCCATTACGTTAGACTTGCGCCATCTAGCCGCGTAATCCCCCGATTCACGTAGCTTTTGCGCAGGAAATTGCGCAAGCGTAAGGTTTTTTCCAGAGGCGTAAGGAGGAGTAATACAAATTGGGAGGGACGTGGGCGTGTTACATTGAAATGAGCCGTGACCCCATGCAAATGAAGGGCCGGCCGGCTCGCGCATGCGCGCTTGAACGAGACCATGTCAGCTCCGCTGTGCGCATGCTCACAACTCGGGAGCGGCGCAATCAGTGAAATTGGAAATGGACTAGGGCAACGTTGTGAACTACGCAGACAGCATAAATAGACACACACAAACGCACTTGCATTGCAAAAGTACATCCCTTTGTGTCCCTTCCCATTTAACCAAGTGCTTTTGTTCCTGTTGTTCGTTGCAGTGTGTCTTGTAGTTGTCAGATTAGTGTTCTGTGTGATCAAGTGCTTGTTGGTATATTTGTGAAAGTGTTTTTTGATAAGTGTTTGAGAGACTGTTTGTTTGATTGATATATTTTTGTTCGTTTGTTTTCCTGCTTTATTTTTTCTTTTATTTATTTTTTGTGACTGTTTCTTGCTGAGTGCTAGTGTGATTTGTGGGTGTTCGTTTTCTCTTTGTGTGTGTTCTTGCCTGATTGGTTGTGCTTGTATTTGTGACTGATTTTTGGAGACTGGTAGTGAGTTTGTTTGGAAGTATGACTGAGAGAAAAAGAAAGCTCAATTTTACTGTGGGGGAAAAAAGAATTCTTGCCCGGGCCATTAGCGAGTATGGGCGTTTTCTCCACGGCCCGCAGAGTGCCACCACCACCCCGGCCAGGAGGAGGGAGATATTGGATAGGATCACGGAGCAGGTGAATTCATCGGGGGAGGGGGAGACACGGACCCGGTCTGGGATCGACAAAAAAATAAATGATCTCCGGCGTCTGGTGAAAAATAAAACTGGCCGCAATGCATGCCCATGCCAGGGGCACAGGAGGGGGCCCACCATGCCGTATTAGGCTTACAGCGACGGAGCATGTGGTGGCCCTGACCTTTCACCGGCATGAAGTGGAGGGCCTGCCAGGCTTTGACACAAGTCCGGTCCCCGCGGTGCCAGGTAAGGTTTTTTTTTCTATCAGGTGTGTAGCATGTGTGGGGGAGGGGGTGAAAGGGAATATGTGGCAAGTGTGTGGATCCTCCAACCTGTGAATGGTTTGTGTCATCCACAGATGTGCAGGAGGGTGCAGGGCCATCTGGCCTGACCGCTCCAACACCAGGACAGCAGCCTAATGAGGCCCCCCCAACAAGGCCGGAGTCCGCGGAGGAGGTTCGAGAGGAGGAGGACGATCATGAGGAGGAGGACGATCATGAGGAGGAGGACGATCAGGAGGAGGACGATCATGAGGAGGAGGAGTCAGGCACTGGACGAGTGGTTTGTGCGGACTCTTCCCCTCTGGCTGGCAGAAGCCTGCCCTCCCTAAGGGGGAGCCCCCCCCCCCTCCTCCCCCAACATGGCTCCCCTCACAAGGGCCTCCCCTTCTCCCCGCCCACAACCATCAGCTGGAGGCAGGATGTCATCCCAGAGCACCAGGGGGGCGCCCAATCTCCTGCCCGCCAGTCTGCGAAGGGACCAGGCCCTCCAGACCCGCCATCTGGGACAGCTCTGCCAGACTTTTGGGCGGGTGGAGGAGAGCCTGTCCTCCATGAAGGATACGCTGGGTAACCTGGACTCCCACTCCCGGGCTTTCACAACCTGCCTAAATGAACTGCAGACTACAGCAGCAGGCGTTGGGCAGGATGTGAGGGCCCTTACCCAGGCTATCCAGGCCAACACGGCAACACTTGGTGCTTCCCTGGACAGAATTGCCGTGGCCTTGGAGGGCAGGCCGCCAGGTGGGCAGATATCAGGGGCTGCTCCTCCTTCCCCGGGTTTGCCCCTCCCCCATGAGTCTCCCCTGAGGGGCCGGGGCAGTGGCCGGAGGCGCCCCAGGCGTGGCTCACGCAGAGGGCACTAATTTTTTTTTCCCCCTTTTTTTTTTTTGGCTGACATTTTTTGCATTTATTTTTTTTTTTGCTGACATTTTTTTTAAATTTTGGGTTGTGCATGCTGTTTGAATGTGGGGGTGACATTCCTGCTGGAAAAGGGGTGTCATCCTCAATTTTGGTGGAGAAGGGTTCCCCAGGACCAGGGAGAAGTGATTCCCAGGTCCGTGTGAATGGTGTATGAATGTACAGTGACATAATTGGAGCCTTGGCGTGGCGTTGCTGCTCACAAGTCCTGCATGGTGGACTGGTGCCAATCCAATTTGATGAGGATGTGGGGTGTGTGTGCTAGGGACCATAGTGGTGTGCATGCATGCATTCTCATTGTGCCATGATTAATGTGTGTGTTTAACGTGCAAAGATGCCCAATATGAGCTGCCTCCTGACTGCTCTTCCCTCAGAAGACGGGTATCCTCGGTTAGGGGTTGATTGTCTGGTTGGGGGGTCAGGTCATCACGTAGCTCAACCTGCAGGCCCTTCCTCACTGCGAGATTGTGCAGCATGCAACATGCAACGATGATATGGCACACAAAGTTTGGGGAATACAACAGTGTACCCCCAGACTTATCCAGGCATCGGAAACGTGACTTCAGGAGGCCAAAGGTGCGCTCCACCACTGCTCGGGTTTTGATGTGTGCTTGATTGTATCTTTCCTCCCCTGGGGTTTGGGGGTTCCGGATAGGAGTCATGAGATGGGGTCCCAGTGCATATGCAGAGTCACCTGGAAGGGAAAAGACAGGAGAATGTTAGTCATGCATGTGCCACTTGTGAGGTGTGCATCACGGGAGGGGATAGTCATGCCTGACTCCCATGTCACTCACCAACCAGCCAGGTGTTCCCATACACGTTCTGATCGAATTCCATTCGGATGTGGCATTGATTGTAGATGTAGCTGTCATGGGTGGATCCGGGGTGTTTGGCACGGACGTGCCATATGAGGCCTTGGGCATCAACTATCACCTGTACGTTGATGGAATGCCAATGCTTCCGATTGCGGGACATGTGCTCTGTCTCATGGGGAGGCTGGAGTGCCACATGTGTGCAATCAATGGCCCCGATGTTGCGTGGGAATCTGGCAATTCTGTAGAAATCTGTCATTGCCTTCAGCCGCAGGTCCTCAGTGGTGGGTTTGATGATTTGGTTGGCCAAGCGTGTGAGGATTGCAGGGACAACCTGGTGCACACATCTGCACATGGTGGATTGTGACATCCCAGCCACCACTCCACTTGTACGCTGAAAAGAGCCACTGGCAAGGACATGGAGTGTTGCCAGGACCTTCACCAGTGGCTGCACTGCTTGTGAGCGTTGTGTTGGGCTGGTGATGTCCTCCTGCAGGGTTGTGGTTAATTCCAGGATGGCATGAGGGGGGAATCTGAAGATGCGATACACCTCAGAATCACTCATGCCAAAGAGGTCTATGCGTGTGCGGTATATCCTCTCCCGTGCCATCCTCCGTGCCATCCTCTGTGCCCTCCTCCTTCTTTGGTCATCTAAATTCACTAGTGCAGCTATGAGCGACGATGCCCCTGGCATGTTGGCAGTCAAATTGTAGTGCAACACGTGTGTGTGGTCTGCTCCTCAGTAACGGTGTTGCTTTCTGTGAGATGTAGACGTTTTTTCAAAATTTAGACCAGCTTTTAGGTGCTCTAACTTTAGACAGGACATTTTGCTGTTGCGCACATCGCGTAGCCTGCGCAGCAACTGCGTTTTTTTGTGGATCCCCGCAACTCCCTCATTAGCATATTTGACTACCAAATCAATGGTGTGTCTAGCGCATTTTTGCGCGGATGGATGCGTCTGTCTAACGAAATTACGCCGGACAAAAAAAAGTAGATTTCTGGCGTAAATCGTTTTCTGAATCGCGCGCATCTAAACGCACGCGCACATTTAGACTTACGCACGCGCAACACTAGTTGCGCAGGCGTAATCGCTCTGTGAATCTGGGCCTAAGTTTTTAAGGGTCTAGAAAAAACAACGGGCCAGATTCAGAGAGCCCTTACTCCTGTCTAACTGGTGTTAGACTGGAGTAATTTCAAATTACGCGCGTCTTTTAGCTAGTCGGAAACCTCAAACCATGAATAGACGGCTGCGGGCTTCAATTCGACTGGATTACGTGTTTGTACGCCTTCGGATCTATGCTGCAATAAAATTGCAGCCACTGGGTGGACTTCCCATCGTTTTCCGCGTCGGGGTATGCAAATGACCTTTTGCCGGCGATCCCCGAAATTACGATCTTCATTCGCAATCTCTCACGGCACCTTTAGTCATCTTTTTTTTGCGTAACACTATACCAGCTTTTTGCTGCTCTAATATTAGACAGCCCATGTTAAGTATGGCCGTTGTTCCCGCGTCCAATTTCTACGTTTTCCAACGTCTTTTATTATTTTTTACGTAAGTCGTCCGGGAATAGGAATGTTCGTAAACGACGCTACTCAAACAACAAATGATGTAACAACGTGATTTCGCGCAATGCATGGCGGGAAATTTCTGAACGGAGCATGCGCAGTTCGATCGCCGCGGGGACGCGCTTAATTTAAATGCTTCACGCCCCCTAATCGCGTATTTCGATTACGCGGCGAGAAATAGACTACGCCGCCGTAGCGTACGGGCAAAAATCTACCAGAATTCGGTGTAGAGCCTGGTAAAATACGGCAGCGTAGAGTATTTCGATTACGCATCGCAATATTAAGTGTATCTGAATCTGGCCCAACGTTTTTAATGGTCTAGAAAAAACAACGTTTTTAATGGTCAAAAAAAACATTTTTTTTTCAACTTGATTATTAAAACGGCCTTGCCTACACACGATCGTGAAAAAAAAAATGCTCCAGCAAAGCACTGTGACGTACAACACGTACGATGGCACCTATAAAGGGGAAGTTCAATTCGGATGGAGCCACCCTTTGGGCTTCTTTAGCTGATTTTGTGTTAGTAAAAGACGATTCGCACTTTTCTGTCTGTTACAGCGTGATGAATGTGCTTACTCCATTACAAACGGTAGTTTTACCAGAACGAGTGCTCCCGTCTCATAACTTGCTTCTGAGCATGCGCAGATTTTTCACGTCGTTAAATCCCATACACGACCATTTTTTACAACCTTAAAAACGTCGTGAAAAAATATAAGCATGTTTGAAAAAAATGTGCCCATATTTTACAACCCGAAAAATGCTCTGAAGCACACGATAGTTTTTAATGACATAAAAAAAAAAAACATTTTTTAGAACCCGAAAAACGATCGCGTGTACGCGGCATAAGGGCCAGTTCACACCAGACGCAGTTCAGTTTTGTCTTTTGTTTTTTCTGCACTAAAAATGCATGCACAGTGTTTTCCATGTATTCCAATGGCTCTAGTTGGCTCTAGTTCCCACCATGCAGTTAGCTTCCAGTCAGTTTCTGCACCGGTAACTGATCGGAAACTAACTACAGTACATGGTGTGAACTAGAGCCATTGGAATACGTGGAAAACACTGTGCATGTATTTTTAGTGCAAAAAAAAATGCACACGAAACTGAACGGAACTGCGTCTGGTGTGAACTGGCCCTTAAACTAAATTGAAATTTGACTTCAAAATGAACACTGGTCTGTATTGCAGGTTCATACCTCAAGACTAGACATGTGCACACTGAAATATTTAGTTTTAGATATTTCGGTTTCGTTCGAAAAATGTATTAATTTCATTACTCCCGAAATTGTTTTTATTTTGTTTCTTTAAAAAAATGCATTCGTCTAAAAATCCGAATTTAAGTTGAATCTGTCACTTTGTAGACTTATGATGTGTGTCGAATGATCTAAGAAGATTAGACAAAGCCGCTAAATTGTATGATGCCACAATCGTTCATTTTCGGTAGAATGCTCCGCCCACAAGCTATAGTAGAATTATAATGTTGTATGACTAGTAATAATTATATTTATTAATTATTATTACTAGTCAACCAACATTAGAATTCTTCTATAGCCTATGGCCTGAGCATTTGACCATAAATGTCCATTTGCGGTGATTGTATGTTTTTAGCTGCTTTGTCAAATCTTCATGTCTCTATAATGTCGAATCTTTCCTCTCTATGTGGAATAATTTTGGACTAATAGAGTTAAGGTTAGGCACATTCAACCACAGGTTCGATGGACAAAGATCCCTATTGTCACCGTCATGTCGAATCTTCTATCTATATCAAACTGTTGTCGCAACAAAACAAAAATAAAGCATTTTCATGTCGGATCTTTCAGATTTTAGATTCTACGCATTCGTTATCATTTGTTAAAATAAATGCAAAAATCCCCGAAATTCTGATGAAAATGCATTCGAACAAAAACGAATGCACAGGAGGTCTACTCAATACCATAAATAAGAACATATACGATTCTTCACTCCAGCAGTATATAATGAGTTTGGAAATTGTAGAGAAATGTTAACTAATGCATTACAATTTAATTACACCCATTAGATTTCAGAGAATTAAAATACGTTTTAGTCCACTAAAATGTACTGGAAATTTTAGTCGACTAAAATGTAGGATATTTTAGTCTACTTAAATCTACTGGAAATTTAGTCGACTAAATACGACTAAAACTAAAACAATTGCAGAAGACTAAAATGGGGATAAAACCAAAATGCCATTTTAGTCCTAAGACAAAACTAAATCGAAATTTTCTGCCAAAATTAACACTGTTTTTATTTGTTGCTACATAAACAAAAAAAGGACAAAACGTTTGAAAAAAAAAAAACATGTTTTTTTTTGTTTCTGTTACAAAATTTAGCAAATAAATAATCTTTCTTCATACATTTAGGCCTACATGTATTCTGCTACAGAAAATAATCCTAACCAGTGTATATTATTTAGACTGTAGGAAATTCAGTCCAAAAACGATGGTATATACAGGCATACCCCGCTTTAAGTACACTCACTTTACATAGACTTGCGAGTAAGGACATACCCGTGAGTGTATGTAAAGTGCCTTACAAGTACTCTACAGACATTTTACAACCGCAGTAGAACGAGCTGAAGCTCCGAGAACATAGCCCACCCTGTTCCAGTGTGCCCCTGACACCCCCACTACAGCCGCTGAGACCTCAACTACAGCTCTTGACACCCCCACTACAGCCCCTGACCCCCCACTACACCCTAGAAGTAAAAAAGGGTATTGTTTCACTTTAAGTACATTTTCGTTTTACATACATGCTCTGGTCCCATTGTGTACTTAAAAGTGTGGTATGCCTGTATACTGTATCTGAACCGATCGGTTCTGATGTTCCAGCTCATTTCTTGAGACCATAAAATTTCAGGACAGTACAAATACCCCCAAATTACCTTTTTGGACTAAATAGAAAAAGAGAGTAACCGCTCAGTAGTAGTCAAAGAACCTCCTCACCAAAACCAAACCACGGGTACCGGCAATGCAATAGCAATGCAAAAATACGAAAGAAGCTTGGACAGCCGCACCGCTTACTTGCTATGACTAAGCACTGAAGCTACAGTGCGAAATGTTAGCTTTTGTCCCAATTTTTGCTGTGGCATGTTTATTTTGTGATCGTTTTTAATTAAAGGAACATTTTTGGAGTGCGGCTGTCCAACTTCTTTCATATTTTTGCATACCTTTTTGGACTGTAGACAATCTGAGGTATTTATTAAGAGGCATGGTGCATTTTTTAAAGTTGTAATTATTTTTTTTTAAATGTATTAACATTTTTTTTTACATACTGACACCAGTGCATTACAGCATCATCATATAGCTGGTGCGGCAGTGACCAACGACACTGATTAGTGACAGTATGTTAAAAATAAAAAATAAATAATATTTTTTATTAAATTTTATAAAATATATATATTTTTTCATTTTTGTTTTAAATACTGTGACCAGAGCACTACAGAGTTACCATAGCAACACTGCACCACTCTGGGGGGTTTATCAGGATTTTTTTAAACTATGAATGCTTATAGCAGTGTATTTCACTGCTATAAACAAATATTTTTACTGAATCACAGTTTGTAGACACTGTGTATTGTGATTAGCTGGGATTGGCCACAGCTAATCACATGGTACAAATGGGCTGTGATGAGCCCTGTCTGTACTATGTGCTCCCTGTGACCAATCACAGCTAGTAACACAATTGTATACAATGAATAGCATGAAAAAAAGCATGACATCCTCCTAGAACAATTGGGTTCACACCTGTCCCTCCTTTTACAATGGCACAGACAGCAAGATGGTAAACTCCATGTAGGAAATGTCAGTTGGAAGCTAAACCTTTACTTTCTAATTCATATTGTATCTAAATCCAGGAAGAAATACTATGTTTCATCATACCAATTCTTAAAGTGGAACTAAACCCTCCTACTGTATTGTTTTCAGCAAGGGAAGCTGCCATCTTGGCCTCTGTTTGATCTTCAACTGCCATGGTGCTGCACATGTGATCAGTTATGACACCGTATATTTGATAGTTTGACAGTTTTGTTGAGCGCACAAGCAACTCACAGTTACATTCCCAGTAAAAATTGTTTTTTTAAACTGGAAGTGGAGGTGGAACTTTAGTCAGAAAATGTCTACTAGATTGCTCCAGACTGACCTCTTTTGCAGGTATAGCTATGTAAGTGCCTATAGGCCTCGTTCACACATACGATACATGCAGGAAAACGAAAGTTCACACGTATACAGATACACGTTGTAAAAATCTGCACATAAAACTAGTGCTGTGAAGTGAAAAAGACACATAGGGCCAGATTCAGGAAAGAGATAAGACGGCTTATCTCCAGATAAGCCGTCTTATCTCTGCGTCTGAGCCCTCCTATCTATGCGACTGATTCATAGAATCAGTTACGCATAGGTTTCCATAAGGTCCAACTGGCGTAAGTCTCTTACGCCGTTGTATCTTATTTTCATATTTTAGGCTGGTAGCTAGGTGGCGTTCCTGTCTAAAATATGCAAATTAACCTATACGCCGATTCCCGAATGTACGCCTGGCCGGCGCTATTTTTTTACGTCGTTTGCGTTAGCGTAGGTCCGTCGTAATGTTAACCCTGCTGTATGAGGCGTGGCCAATGTTAAGTATGGACGGCGTGCCGGCGTTTTTTTTCACGTTGTTTACGTTGTTTACGCAAACCGTTCGCGAATAGGGCTTTGCGTAAGTGACCTTCACGTCGTTTACACATTGTATTGACGTTGTGATTTGGAGCATGCGCACTGGGATTAATTCACGGCTGGCGCATGCGCAGTACGCGCTGGATTTAAATAGTACACGCCCCCTACCCACCGACTTTTAATTAGGCCGGGCCATTTACGCTACGCCGCTGCAACTTAACAGGCAAGTGCTTTGTGAATACAGCACTTGCCCGTAAAAGTTGCGGAGGCGTAGCGTAAACGGGATATGCTACGCCCCCACACATTTAAACACGCTCCTACCTGAATCTAGCCCATAGAGAACAATTGTTTTCTTTGTGCCTTTGCAGAACATGTGCAAAAAAAAACACACGTCTCTGCACATTTTGTGAACGGAGCCAAAATGTTTAAAAAACAGTAATATGCTGTCTCACCCTGCTCTGCACATGCTCAGTTGCCCTCTATTTTTGGGCACTTAGTAGAGGCCAATCTTCTGACAGCCTAAAGATTTACTGCTGCTTAGGGACTCTGGGTTTCAGCAAAATAGCAGCCTCTGGCAAGAAGAAACAGAAACAATGCAGGAAGCAATTTCCAGGAAAAAATATTTTGGTAGCATAATTATCAATGTGGAATGCATGTCCATTGCTAAAGAACGTTATTTTTTATCAAGCTGTTATGGGTAAAGTTCCACTTTAAATTTGGGAGCTGCAATTTTTACTTTTCTTTTCCCTTACTTTCACTAGTGCCTCGTTTCCACTGAGCGGATCGGTTCGGTACGGTTCGGTGCGGTACGCTATTTTGGGTGTTTCCATTATGAAAGCGTGCCATAAAAGCGAACCGTACCGGACCATTCTGGGTCCTGCTTCAGATGTGGGGCCATAAAAAATGGAACGGTTCAGTTAGGGCGGACCTACAATGCATTTCACTGATTGGTGGACGTGCTAGGCATTTTTTCTAAACCTTGTCTGGTCCCGGATGGTCCGATTTGCAGTGGAAATGCTCACCAGAATAGACCGGACCAACCGATCCGCTCAGTGGAAATGAGGCATAGGTGATGCTGCCTGTAACACACTTTCTTCCTAGGGTGAAGACTCTCGATAACCATACTGTATTTATGGAGAGGCAGCACTGTTTGTTAGGACTGCATAACACCTGTTTGTTTTCTCTTTTCCATAACATGAGGAGCTGTTCTTTAGTCCTAATTCCTGATAACATTGTTTGAGTCAAAACTGAAGAGTGCACACTTAGGCTGCATCCACACTTGTACGCAGCGTATTGTAACGTGATTTGCCGCGACAAATTGCGGCGCTTTGTGCCGTGATTTGCCGCTACAAATCGCGTTGTTTTTAGCCTGGTGAGGGGTGATTTTACATTGTCGGCTATTGCCGAACTCCGAAGATGCGTGAAAAAAAGGGTCCGGGACTTGTTTTGAGCTTCAGGCGTACAGCGTTTCGGCGTTTGGCGTGGAGATGTGAACCATCTCCATAGCCGACAATGTTAATTCGCCGCCCCCCAGCGTATTTCAGGTTGCTACGGCGTACGGCGTAAATACGCCTAGGTGTGAATGCAGCCTTAGGGACTAAGAGACTGCAGGGCAGGAGTTTTTCAGCCGCTATTTAGGCGCTATTTTTGAAAGGGGTCTAAACGTTTTTTCCACATTTAGCAGATCAAAAAGAGATTAAATATTTGTTATATGTATATAAATTACCTTTATATAGCATTCTTATCCATTTAAGTGTTATTGGTTGGTGATTGACTGTTGGAATTGTTTTATGTCTATACAAGGTCATATTGTTGCATTTTGACAATGTGTATTACTATCCATAAGAATTAGGAACTGGAAGGAACATATGCAGTATTGCATTTTGTTTTTATTTGCTTGTAATTAGTGTTGCTCACGAATATTCGCATTGCGAATATTCGCTACGAATATTGCATATTCGAGTATTCGCGAATAACTCGAATATTGCGGCGAATATTCGCAATGGCGAATATTCGTATTTTTTCAAATTTATTTTTAAAACAGATCACATCCTAGTGATCTCCATCGACATCTAAAAGCATTGCTGGTATGATTAGAGACCCTGGGCCGAGTAGCTGAGGCGATCCTTTTATGTTGCCGAAAATTCGCATTGCGAATTTTCGGCAACATAAAAGAATCGCCTCAGCTACTCGGGCCTTCTTTTGCATCAGAGCCAATCAGAATAACTCGAATATTCGGCAAAAGGAATATTGCGCGATATTCCTTTTGCCGAATATTCGAGTTATTCTGATTGGCTCTAATGCAAAAGACGGGCGGAGAAGATAATCGCGCAATAGGAATATTGCGCGATTATCTTCTCCGCCCTTCTTTTGCCCCCATATTCTCCTTTCTTTTAAGTAGAGTTAGTGTAGAGTTAGTGTTTAGTGCATATTAGTTTAGTAATACAGGAAATGATCTCCGTTTATGAGAATTTCGCAATCATTTTCGCATTAGCGAAATTTCGCAAAATTTTTTTTGGATAAAATATCACGAATATTCGATATTCGCGAATATTCTTCTATATATTCGCGCAATATCGCGAAATCGAATATGGCGTATTCCGCTCAACACTACTTGTAATTTGACATTGATCCTTTGTAATACTTACATAGCAAAGTCATAGGGAAGTACACATGACAAACAGATCTTGATTCGGCTATTTTACAAAGACCACAACTCACTTATTTTTGTATACATCATTAGAATAATTCTTTAACAGTTTACAGAAATCACATTCCGTACCTGTGTAGATAGAGTTTTATTAGACACATGGAGGTATATAAAATTTAGTAAATTATCTCATATTTCAGGAAGCAAAATCTAAGGGTGTCTCGATTCTGATCTCTAACAGAATTCCCTGGACATTAGAGAATAGTTACCTAGATCCAAAAGGAAGACTGATTTTTTTGAAAGGGAACATCGGGGGAATTAAAGTGACTCTGGCCACGATGTATGTACCGAATGTACACCAAGATGTGTTTATGAGGCAGGCACTGTCGAAGTTGTTGGAATTCTCAGAAGGGAGGTTGATCCTCGGGGGGGACTTCAATATCTCTTTGGACCCAAGAATAGATACCTCCAGGGGTACCTCGTCAACACCTGAGGGAGTAAGGAGGGGAATATTGCGGAAACTACAGGAAACCCAACTAGTGGATGCATGGAGGACACTCCATGGAGAGGAAAGGGATTATACCTTCCTCTCTAATCCACACCAAGTTTACTCACGTATAGATCTGTTCCTGATACCCCATTATCTAGTCTCTGAAGTGAGAGAGGTGTCCATCGGTAGTATAACGTGGTCAGATCACGCCCCGGTTAGTATGCACCTGTCACTGTCTGGTGGGGCTCTAGCCCAAGAAAGAAGGTGGCGTTTAAATGAAAGCCTATTACAAGACCCTGAAATCAGGGAAGAGGTGGCTAAAGAGATCACAGCCTACTTTCAAATAAACGATACACCCGGGTGCGACCCGGGAATGGTCTGGGAGGCGCACAAGGCAGTGATCAGGGGGGTTCTGATTAAGTTTGGATCAATTCGGAAAAAGAGGAGAGAACATCAGGTCAAAAAGTTATTAGAAGGGATTCAGAAACTGGAAATCCAACATAAAAAGACATTAGACCCCCAAATAGGAAGTGAGATAGGCCAGATGAGAAGACAGATCACAGAAATCTTACGATATAAGGCAAAAGCGATAATACAGAGGGGAAGGAGAGTAAATTATGAACTCGGAGACAAATGTAGCAAACTTCTGGCTGGGAAACTAAAGGAAAAAGGTCTTTCCACGTATATCCCACAAATTAAGGGGAGTGAGGGGCAACTAAAGCGGAAGCCAAAAGAAATAGCAGAGGAGTTCGGTAAATACTATTCTACCCTGTATAACCTGGTACAAACACCGACCGCTATATCTAAAATGGAGGAATATCTTTCCTCAGTAAACTTACCGAGGCTTCCATCACCGGCCCGAGCCAGTTTAGAATCCCCCATTACAATAGAGGAACTGAACATAATATTAAAAACAGTAAAGACAGGGAAGGCCCCGGGACCGGATGGCTATACAATAAAATATTATAAAGAATTTGCTAATTTACTGAGCAGTCAGATAATAAAGGTCTTTAATGCGATCGGCCTGGGCGCAGCATTTCCGCCGGACACATTGTTAGCCCACATTACGGTAATTCCAAAAGAAGGGAAAGATCCGGCGGAGTGCGGCAGCTACAGGCCGATCTCATTGTTGAACACCGATCTAAAACTGTTTACGAAGATATTGGCAGCCCGGCTGCAGACATGGCTCCCGGAATTGGTAGATTTAGACCAGGTGGGATTTGTCCCAACTCGTGAAGCAAGGGATAACACAATAAAAGCGCTCAACCTGGTCCATTTTGCTAGTGAGGGGGACATCCCTTGCGTGTTCCTGAATACAGATGCCGAGAAGGCATTTGATAGAGTAAACTGGTGCTACCTTTTCTCCGTGCTGCGGCGCGCGGGGCTGGGTGAACGTATGATTAGATGGATTAGGAGTGCATATACGACCCCCGCGCGCCGCAGTGAGAGTGAATGGAATATTTTCAAACCCTTTTAAAATCACGAATGGAACGCGACAGGGATGCCCCCTTTCACCCCTATTGTTCGCATTGTCCCTGGAACCCTTACTAAACAGAGTGCGTCAAAACTTGGACATACAGGGAATACAAATAGGAGAGCAGATGCATAAGGTCTCCGCCTATGCAGATGATCTGTTGTTTTCTATATCCAACCCACATATTTCACTTCCTAACCTTATGAAAGAGATTGATAATTATGGTGAAATATCAAACCTAAAAATAAATCAGACTAAATCTGAAGCGATGAATGTGGCAATGACATCGCAGATGAGTAAGATTATACAACAGAACTTTGGGTTTAAGTGGAAGAACGAGTTAAAGTACCTGGGTACCCAGATTCCAGTAAATTTAAAGGACACTTTCAAAAAAAATTTCCCCCCACTTTTTAACTCTATTAGATCGCTGCTGGAGAAATGGCAAACTGGGTTACATTCATGGTTTGGACGAATTAGTATATTTAAAATGAGTATCCTGCCAAAAATGATGTATTTGTTCCAGGCCCTTCCAATAAATATACCAGTGGCGTACATCCAACAAATGAATACCCTAATGACGAAATTTATATGGTCAGGCAAAAGACCAAGAATAAGAAGGGAGTTGATGAAGATGCCCAAATGTATTGGCGGGATGGCAGTGCCAGACATTGCCAAGTACTACCAGGCGGCCCATCTGACAAGAGTGGTAGACTGGTGTAGACACGGACAGTATAAGCGGTGGGTGGATATGGAACAACAGATCAGTAAGACCCCCTTGCGGAGAGCCCCCTGGTGCTATAGGTTATTACCAAGCAGAGTGAAGAAACATCCCACAATTGGCCCAACGCTGCGAATTGCGGCTAAGGTATGTCAGAATTCAAAATTTTCAACAAATCAGTCGCCCCTATTCCCTGTAGTAGGAAACCCCGGTTTTACACCAGGACTAGAAGGAGATGTATTTAAGAAATTAAAAGGAAAAGGTATTGTACAGGCCTCACACTTTCTGCAAACAGAAAGTTGGCCATCAATTGAGGACCTAATGAGACCAGGGGGAAATTTTGAATTAAGTTTCTGGCAGGCACTTCAAGTAAAACATTATCTGAGGTCGCTGGGACAGCCGTCCAATTTTCGGAGACAGTTAACAAAATTTGAGACATTTTTTGAAGAGGAGGAACCAACATCGCGTGTGGTTTCTAGGATGTACAGAATTTTGATATCCCCTCAGGGGGATTACGTAATGCCTGGAATCAGGAGATGGGAAAGAGACTTGGGAAGGACTTTCTCGCCAATACAGGAGAAAAATATTATACATTTGGCATTAAATTCTTCTGTTTGTACGCGAACACAGGAATCTAACTATAAACTCTTAACCCAATGGTACTATACACCAGTAAAACTGCATAAGCTCTCCACAGAAAACTCAGAGCTCTGTTGGAGATGTGGATTGGAGAAGGGAACTATGCTGCATATATTTTGGTCATGTGCAAAAGTAAGACAATACTGGTCAGAAGTACAGAGAATCTCTCAAAAATTCACGGAATACCAGATACCAGACGACCCAGCTTTTTTCCTTCTCCATTGCACACATATACCAGTGCGGATATATAAAAAATCAGCCCTATGTCACATGATAAACGCTGCTAAAAGCGGAATAACCTTACAGTGGAGAGACACTAGACCACCCTCAATTAGGAGATGGCTTAATAGAGTACGAGAGACAGGAGCAATGGAAGATCTAGTCCTCTCAGCACAAAATAAAAGAGAACAGTATGTAGAAATCTGGACAAGATGGAATACATTTATGTACTCCGAAGAGGGGAAGAAATTGTTGGAGGAGGAGAGTGAGGAGGACTAGGTGAGGGAGAGAATATAGAAGAAGGAGCAGTAGGAAAGAAGGGAAGTACCTCCGTCTCTTGAATGAGGGGTTTTGGTTGGGGGGGGGGGGGGGGGGGGGGTTTTTTTTTTTTTTTTTTTTTTTTTTTTTTTTTTTTTTTTTTTTGGTAGGGAATGGGAAGGGAAGGTATAAAAGGACAAGGGTACAGAGAGGAATCAGGTGAGGGAGATATGTATGCCAATTTAGAGAGTGGGACCGGTGGGTTCAGGATGTTTGACTCACCAGTAGAATGCGAGGAGGAAGGAGAGACACGAAGAGGTCCTCCGGAGGGTTTATTCCCCCAGTGGCATTTTGTTTAGTAATTGGATGATGGATATAGATCTATTGTTTATTGTTAATTTGTTAATTGAACCTTTTTGTTATGTTGATTCCTCTTTGAGACCTTTGATATAAAATAAAAATAAATAATATGAAAAGAGACCCTGGGCCGAGTAGCTGAGGCGATCCTTTTATGTTGCCGAAAATTCGCATTGCGAATTTTCGGCAACATAAAAGAATCGCCTCAGCTACTCGGGCCTTCTTTTGCATCAGAGCCAATCAGAATAACTCGAATATTCGGCAAAAGGAATATTGCGCGATATTCCTTTTGCCGAATATTCGAGTTATTCTGATTGGCTCTAATGCAAAAGACGGGCGGAGAAGATAATCGCGCAATAGGAATATTGCGCGATTATCTTCTCCGCCCTTCTTTTGCCCCCATATTCTCCTTTCTTTTAAGTAGAGTTAGTGTAGAGTTAGTGTTTAGTGCATATTAGTTTAGTAATACAGGAAATGATCTCCGTTTATGAGAATTTCGCAATCATTTTCGCATTAGCGAAATTTCGCAAAATTTTTTTTGGATAAAATATCACGAATATTCGATATTCGCGAATATTCTTCTATATATTCGCGCAATATCGCGAAATCGAATATGGCGTATTCCGCTCAACACTACTTGTAATTTGACATTGATCCTTTGTAATACTTACATAGCAAAGTCATAGGGAAGTATACATGACAAACAGATCTTGATTCGGCTATTTTACAAAGACCACAACTCACTTATTTTTGTATACATCATTAGAATAATTCTTTAACAGTTTACAGAAATCACATTCCGTACCTGTGTAGATAGAGTTTTATTAGACACATGGAGGTATATAAAATTTAGTAAATTATCTCATATTTCATGAATCACAGAAACACTAAAGTACTTCTTGGGTGGTCTAATTCCACTCATTTATCCTTTCCTTTCATTCCATCATAAATCCAATTCTCACAGTAATTTACTACTGTTTTAGGGTTATCATGATGAAGTCATTGCTGCACAACTAGTTCTCTATGTTAAAGTGTATATAATGTCAATATATAATGTTCTTTAAATTTGGATAGAGTGGGAAAGGGTTAGGACCCCTGACAGTTTGTTTTTTTTTGCTCCAGAACAGCATAGTCAAGGAGAGTATCTAAGTGACCAATAAGCACATTTTCACTGCAAAGGAGTGACAATTGGCGGGGTCTAGCCCAAAAGTCAAAGAAGTCAGGGCATAGAATAGATAAAACTAGTTTAAAGGGTCACTAAAGGAAATACATTTTTGCTGAAATGACTGTTTACAGGGTATAGAGAAATAAAAGTTAACTGATTCCTTTTCAAAATGATTAAAAATAGATAAAAATAAATCATATAATGTGCCTGCAGGTTAGTTTCACTTTTGAACTGATTTCATGTTTCTGTGAAGTAGAAATAGACACACAGAACAAAAACAAACAAATCCAGGGCAGTGTTTTGTTTTTAAAATGAATCTGATTGGTTCTGGGAAGTTTTAGACACACAGTAATGACAGCTTAAACCACCGTGAGAAAGCTCCCAGTATGGTGGTTATAAGGAAACAGACAAGCAGGAAGTGTGGAGAACAGAGCAGGATTACAGCAACTTCAAAGCAAAAACGAACAATAAGGACATGAAACCAGTACTGCAGTAAGGTAAAGGAAGCTATTTAGCTAAAAAAAAAAATTCCTTTAGTGATCCTTTAAGATTGGCACGCAAAGTTTGATTTTCTAGCTTACAAATGAAGCAGACATGTTGTGGTGCCTGTTCTTAAAGGGGTTGTAAACCCTTGAGGTTTTTCACCTTAATGCATTCTATGCATTAAAGCGGAGGTTCACCCTAAAACATTTATATACCGTTAGATCCAGCATACTGCTAACATCGATAGTATGCTGGATTTTTTTTTTCTGCTGCTGTACAGCTGTTTTCACCCGGCTTCCGGGTTCTCGATCCCCCCCGGGGGGTAGGCGTCCTAAGACAGGTCATACATGATTGACGTGTGGGAAGACGCCTCACGCCTTACAAAAATACACAACGTGGGACTCGACTTTGTCTATTTTTTGGAAGGTGTGACGTGCCGTCCCGCACATCAATCATGTATGACCTGTCTTAGGAACGCCTATTCCCCACAGGAATCCCCGCTCAGAGTCAGATAAAAAGGCTGATAAGACGGTAATTAAAGAAAAAAACAGCATACTGCAGGTGTCAGCAGTATGCTGGATGTAATAGCATAAAGTTGTTTTCAGGGTGAACCTCCGCTTTAAGGTGAAAAACCTCCTGTGATGCAGCAGTCCCCCGGTGCCCCTCTTTTACTTACCAGAACCCGGTCTTTCCAGCGATGGCGATGAGCACACCAGCTCCCTGCCTGGCTATTGACAGCTCTCAGAATACCCTGCATTTTGTTGGTTGAATGTAGGGCCGCATACACACGATCGAACATGTCCGCTGAAACTGGTCCGCAGACCAGTTTCAGCAGACATGTTCCATGGTGTGTACAGCCTATCGGACCATTTTCCAGCGGACAAAAGTTTCCAAGCATTCTTAGAAACCTGTCTGCTGGAAACCTGTCCGTCAGACATGTTCCATGGTTAGTACCCTAAATCATCGGACCAAAATCTTGCGCATGCTCAGAATCAAGTCGAGGCATGCTTGGAAGCAGTGAACTTCGTTTTTTCATCACGTTGTTGTGTTCTACGTCAGCGCATTCTGGTCCGAGGGGATTTTGGTCCGATGGTGTGTACGCACATCAGACCAACAGACCACTTCAGCCTGGTCCAATGAAAACGGTCCGTCGGACATGTTTCATCGGACATGTCTGATCGTGTGTACGCAGCCTAGGTGCTACGAACAATTGACTTTTGTTGAACAAAGCAGTACCGGCAGGGCCATACACTGCACAGATTTTGGACAAGCCAGTGTATGACCAACTTTAGACCTGAGTTTGGTCATTGCGTTTTAATATTTATTTATTTTTGAACCTCCAGTTTCCATCCACAACTCAAATTGTTCCTCTAAAACCTTCTGAATGTAGGGTTTTATAAAGATTCTACACACAAAATTTGAATTGAATCAATTTTCCCATGGATGTGATCTACAGTATATCAAGCAATTACCCTTCTCCTGCTCTCCAACTCTTCATAGTACTGTTCTGAAAATTATGGGGGCATGCTGCTATCCAGAGGCAGGCTGGTTGTTAGGGACCCTGCTGCCAAAATAGAAGTTTTAACCCTACCTGACCCACAGTTATCTTATAGGAGCTAGGGAAAGAAAGTTTGGATTCTAGTTAGAAAGAGCTTCTCATGTTGTGATTGAGCATACTTGTGTTGTGATTGAGCTTTGTGATGTAAATAAAGAGGCAAGCAGGAGATTCGAACAAAAAATACCTGAGATGGAAATACACACTTACTATATACAGTGACACTAATAATAAAGTATGTTGCAGAGAAGACTAATAAGAAACATACATAGTTCTTAGCATTTCTAAGACGCACAGCACTACCCATGTAATGTTTCTGTATGTCACTCAAGCTAGAAAGAAGGATCACAATAGTCCAGCGGGGCATTGGGGTGGGGGATATATGGACCTTTACATGCACTAAGGTGGCATTTGTAGGCAAAAGGGGATTTCTGAGCTTATTGATGCCTGCATAATTCTAGCACTGACATCACTAGCAGAGTAACATCTGGTGGTATTGTATTGCTGACCACCAATGTAATAGAGCAATGCAACAACAACTACAGGTATAAGGGGGCTCTGCAGGGACCAGTAATATAAAAGAGCAATCCTCTATTGACCACTAATATAATATGCTACAATGATTACCAATCTGACAGGCACTACCAGGGCTGTCTCTAATATTAATTGGACCCTGGGCAAACAATAAATAGCAGCTAGACTTAAAATCAGTTTATTGCGTCAGATCAGGCAGCAATTGTGATTGGTTGCCAGTGGTTACAGCATATCATTACTGCTTACTGATTGGTTGCTAGAGGTTACAGCGCATATTACGGCTCACTGATTAGTTGCTAGAGTTTACAGCACATGATTTCTGCTTGTCAATTGGTTGCTAGAGATTACTGTACAGTAATGCTGCTCACTGATTGGTTGCTAGAGGTTACAGCACATCATCGCCTCACTGCAGGGGGGGCATGATTTACATATGAATGGCGCCACTATTTACATATGAATGTCGGTTATTTACATGTAAACACAGGGTCTGCAGGTGAGTCGTCTGTACACAACAATAGAGCAGAGCTGGGTAGCATTAGTACCAGCACTCCACACTGAGATATCAGAACACAGCACAGGACTAAAACTTCAAGGGACAACGGAATTTAAACTGGCATAGTTAACAAGTATGAGGCAGCTGCTTAGGGCCCAACAACAATGACAGGGCCCAGAGCAGCTGTCTCAAAGTTGGCCCTGGGCACTACACTAACCAGCAAGGTAACAGCATACTTCAGTGACCACCAATGCAGAGGGCCACTTCTTCACTGACCACTGATGTACGTGGGGTCTACACTGACCTTTTTGCAGAATGCACCCCCTAGGCATATTCCTCTGGACAGATCTCTGCACTCAGTAGATTGTGCTGTACATTACATAATTCTGATTACTAATTGCGGGGAGGACCAGAGACAGCCGCCGAGGGACCCTAGAAGACATGGATCGGGGGCACTCTGTGCAAAACGAACTGCACAGTGGAGGTAAGTGTAACATGTTTGTAACATGTAACATGTTTGTTATTTAAAAAAAAAAAATTCCTTTAGTGACCCTTTAACTCTATTAGTCCAAGATTATTCAACAGGAAAGATTCAACATAGAGAGAAAAGATTCAACATTATAGAGACAGTGTTGGGGTAGACCATTCGTAATGAACAACGAAGATTTGACGAAGCTGCTCAACTGTACGACACCACAATCGTACATTTATGATCAAATTCTCGGCCCATAGGCTATAGACAAATTCGGATGTTGGTTGACTAGTAATGATAATTTATAAATATAATTATTGCTAGTGTCATACAACAATAGAATTCTTCTGTAGCTTGTAGGCGGAACATTCGACCAGAAATGTACGATTGCAGCGTCGTCGTTCTTAGAATATTCAGCAGACACCATAAGCCTTTAATGACAGATTTAACCTTAATTAGTTCGGATTTTCAAACAAATGCATTTTTTTTAACAAAACAAAATAAATAAAAGCAAATTTCGTGGGTAACTAAATAAATGTATTTTTCGGACGAAAACGAAATTCCGAAAAAAAATATTTTAGTGTGCACTAATACGAATATCTACTTCAATGTAATATAAGCATAAATAGATCCTAAATAGACAATTACTGTATTTTTTGGCGTATAAGACTACCTTTTACACTAAAAAAAACTGACCAAAAAGCAGGGGTCGTCTTATACGACGGGTCAGCTGCTCGGATGCCTCCTGAATGTGCAGTAATACTTTGTGTTGCTTCGTCTACATAGAGTATATACATACAGTATATATCGCTTAGCCAATCCTAATGAGCGATGTATTCAAATGAATACAGAGCCTGCTCAGATTGGGGTAACAACCTCTGCCAATCCGAGTGCCTACATACAGTAGCCTGCTGGGATTGGCTTTGAGAGTCAGAGACGTGGGCTGATGTTACAGCCTCTGCCAATCCAAGCAGGCTTTGTATTCATTAATAGAATACATCGCTCGCCGGGATTGGCTCCACCTCCAGCAAGAATGTAGAAAAATATGGCTCCAGAAGAAAGAAATATGAAGCATCGGATTGGGGGTCATCTTATACAGTGAGTGCAGGCAAAAAATCTTTAAAAAAACTGTAAAATTAGGGGGTCGTCTTATACGCCGGCAAATACGGTACATTTTGCTTTTACCTTTGAAAAATATTTAGCATACTCTTCATATCTGCTAATACATAAAGTTAATTGTGAACTTTAAATAAAAGTCCATGATGTTTTCATTAACAACACAGATGAAACATATGGAAGGATGAATACTTTTTATTTAATTGAAGTCAGCTAAAGGTTATTTAACATATTTTGACCTAATGCTTCATTAGTTACAACAGTCATAAAGATTTAGCTTTTACTGCCAAACAAAAAAGACAAAATGCTTACTTATGCTTAAATTTAAAAAAAAATATTTTTGTTTAGTTTTTTTTTTTTTCTTAATAAATTTTTTTTTTTTTTACATACTTGGTTAACAAGACACTTTCTGTATTTCAGTTTATTTACAAAACTGACAAAAGTTAATGCTGCTAAAATCCCATTTCTTGTTTTAAATTTCAGCAATGAAATCCATGATGAAATTTGGCTTCCAAGGATTTATGATACTTGCTTATTATATGAGTGTTCCTGTTTGCGTTGTAAAAGAGATCAGGTTTTTTTTTCACAGCCTGCTCTTTTGTCATATTTTTCTTTTCATCTAACCTTCATACAAAATATAATAAAAAGATTCTTTTGTTTGTTTGTATGTTATATATTTTTTTTTTCTTTTTCTGGGAAAGATAAAAAGAAGACACGCTCGGTTGCTAAGCTTCTGATAATATTGTCTTCAAGTAAATAAGATATCACAGAATCTTGAAGAACAATTCATTGGATGAAATCATCTTGCTGTCATCTTTATTCTCTATGCAACTGTTATAAAAACAATGTAATGACTTAAATATTTCTACTCCGAAAGGTTCAATATAAGATTAATTGTTTTTGTCATATTTCCCTGTAAAGACAGTGATTAGCTATAGGGCAAAAACCTGTTAAAAGAAAGAATACATGTTTTCCTTAAAGTGGAACTTCAGTCAAAATATTAAGTCCTGCTGGATCCCTTGAGGCTGGCCACTTTGGAGGTATAGCTAGTTAAAACATTAAAAATAAATGCCTATACTGTGTTCAATCCAATAATACACTGCCCCCCCCCCCCCCACTCGCTCTGTACATTTTCAGTTGCTCTCCATTTTTAGGCACTGCTGAGTCTGTAGAGGCTGATCTGCCTTAAAGTGTAATTAAATCCTCCTATCTTGTACAGCCAGGGAAGCTGCTTCTGTTTGATCTGAAACTGCCATGATGCTGCACACCTGATCAGTTATGACACCAGCCATTTGATAGTTTGACAGTTTGGTTGAGGACACAAGCAAATGTGACGGTTAGCAATCCCAGCATTCCAAGAATGTAAGTGTTTTTTCATACTGTTAAATCAATGAGTTTAGTTCCACTTTATAATTTACTGCTGCTCAGTGGCTATGGGCTTCAGAAAAATGTCAGGCTCTGGTAAGAAGAAACAGGAGCAATTCTAAAGGGAATTTACAGCACACACTAATTCTGTTAGGATAATTAATAATGTGGAATGGATGTTCCTTGCTAAAGAACATTATTTGTAACAAGTTGTTATGGGTAATTTTCAGCTTTAAAGGACACCTGCACTTCTAATGTCTGTTCACACCAGCCAACACATCTTATGCCGCATGTGAACTTGTGTCCATAGTGTAGGGGTGGTGAGATGCATCACACTATTGTATTCTTTTTTTATAACTTTATTGGCGCTTCATTCAAATCTATGCACAACACAGCATTACAACACATTGCATTTTGTTATAGTATTATGTTGCGTGTTGCGCAATGATGTGAATGGCAAATATAAGAAAAAATAAATTCTCTGTGTCCTTGCTTTAGCCTGTGTTGATCAATGCTTATTAACAATGCTGAACAAGGGACTATCTAACATCCAACAATGGATGGACACAAACAGGCTAGGCCTTAACACCGACAAAACTGAGCGTTTGCTAATCGGCCCACGGACCAATTCTACCTTTTTACCTGCCTGGCCATCCTCGTTCGGCCCTGCCCCAACTCAAGCTAAGCAGGTAAAAACTCTGGGTATCATTTTTGATGCTGAACTAAGCTTTATACCTCACGCAAAATATTGCATCAAATCAGCCAACTATCATCTGCAATTATTATGGAAAATTAAGAACCCTTTCACTCAGAACAACCGTATGATCTCTTAGTTCATGGACTTATCCACACTAGGCTAGATTGTTCTAATGTGTTCTTTCTAGGGCTTCCACAGAAGTGGACAAAATGGTGGCAGATCACACAGAACCAAGCAGTAAGACTAGTCACAAATTTTCCAAGGTGGAATCCCATCTCCCCGGTGCTTAAGGTTCTACACTGGCTCCCGATAGCAAAACGGGTCGAGTTGAAGACTCTCTGTCTGGTGTTTCGGGCCTATTGGCAACTAGGCCCAATGTACTTATCGAAAATGACACAACACTACTGTCCACCCAGAGAGCTTCCTTCAACTGACGCCCTGTTAGCGATTATTCAACCTAGTTGCTCAGCTTCAAAGGGTGGCCGCCGGCTCCAAACACTGGGGAATTCTCTTTGGAACCAGCTCCCTCATCAGCTCCGAGCATCCTCCTCCTTGATGGCCTTCCGTAAAGGCTTGAAAACACTGCTTTTTTCACAAGCCTACAGATAGAGACTTGGCCATCCAAGCTCTCACCAGGACGCTGCCTTAATCCCAGTCTGCGGTCCATGGTCAGGGAGTAGGGATAGGCTCCTTGTGTCCTGCCCCCCCCCCTCCCCTACCCTCTTATTTTTGTTTACTTCTTGCTTGTTCACCTCTTTCACTTAGATGTTCTAGTCTCTTATCTTAGCTCCTGGGAATTGGATACCCCCAGCTTGTTGGCAAGCGCTTAGACGCGAGTTTCACAACTTGCATTCACCGCTTTATAAGCATTTATTTCAATTCAATCCAATCCAACACAACTGAATTTAAATGGTTAAAACGAGCCCTGCTGGTAGCACCTTGTGTGCAGTAAATTATAATCAATGTGATGCCAATGAGATGCCAATGAGAAAACTGTCAACATGGCACTCTCTGCGTGGAAAAATTAAATTATTCAATGTCTCTCTCAAATAAATGGTTATTTTCCCATGTCTTTCCTCCTAAAAAATATAGAAAATACTAGTTGATTCTGCCAGAAATCTTGTGAGCTGCTAGCTTCCTGAACACGTTGTCTGTGCTGCTGTACTGAAATCACAAGCTTTCTTATCGGGTCTGCCCAGTTCACTTCTGCGGATTACAGAATATATCCCCTATGTTTAAAAAATGAGGAAGGGGGATGGGGATGTTGAGTTCTTCTGTGATAACATGTTACTGTCCTACTGTGACAAATAAAATATATATAATTAAGCTTATAGATAAGCTTACTGGATCACCAGGTGAAAACAAGGGGAAAATAAATAAAAAAAGCCTGGTGCTACCTGTAACTCCCCAAAGACTTGAATGGAAATGCACTTTGGCCACTGTGGGTTTATATCTGTAGGTAGAACCATTTAGTATGCATTCCTGCACTTGTATTTTAGGTAGAGTACCTTAAATACACAATGGATTTCTGATTGGTCTAAAGGAAAATGCATAGTCCAATATATGTTGTAATGGTGCATAGTGTTGTCAATAGCCAGTTTTAGATATTAATAAATGTAGCTGAACATCTGCAAGGTGGATTTCCTTCTAATGAACACACTGAGCTTTTTAATGTCAGGAAATAACTTTTACAGTAGCAGTGCGACTTCTGCTACCATGGATTCAGACTCCATGGTCTTTTTTGACTTTAGTAAAAAAAAACAAAAAACACTTTCACCACTTAGTTTAAGATGTCAATCATACATGTAGAGCACAGGTGTCAAACACAAGGCCTGTGGGATGAATCTGGCCCTCCAGGCCATTTCATGTAGCCCTCGCACCTCTCCAGCTGCAGGAGAGCTTCAGCCTTCCTCTGGTCCTCCCCCAGACCCTTATGCTGCGTACACACGACTGTTTTTTGGGTTCTAAAAAATGAAGTTCTTAAGAGTCTAGAAAAAACAAAGTTTTTTTCAACCCGATCATTAAAACGGCCTTGCCTACACACGATCGTGAAATAAAAATGCTCTAACAAAGCGCAGTGACGTACAACACGTAAGACGGCACTATAAAGGGGAATTTCCATGCGGATGGCGCCACCCTTGGGGCTGCTTTAGCTGATTTTGTGTTAGTAAAAGATGATTTGTGCTTTTCAGTCTGTTACATCGTGACGAATGTGCTTACTCCATTACGAACGCTAGTTTTACCAGAACAAGCGCTACCGTCTCATAACTTGCTTCTGAGCATGCACGTTTTTTTCACATCGTTAAAGCGCACACACGACCATTTTGTACAACCTTAAAAACAACAACGTTAAAAAAGTTGTGAAAAAATAGAGCATGTTCGAAAATTTTAATGCCCATTTTTTAGAATGTGAAAAATGATCTGGAGCCCACACACGATAGTTTTTAATGACATAAAAAAAAACTTAACTTTTTTACAACCCGAAAAATGGTTGTGTGTATGTGTCATTACTTTCTGCTTTCAAGCAATGTATCCAGCTTCTTCCCAGCAGCAGCATAAAGTAAGAGGGGGTGCACTGTGATGTAAGGGAGAGCGGGGGACTCAACTTCTGATGGTGGGGTGGCTCTTGACATCTAATATATCGGGAGGGGATGCGCTGGACATCTAATCTTACAGATACAACCGGCCCTTTTGAGGGCAATCATAATGCCGATGCGCCCCACAATGAAGTTGACTTTGAAGTATCCTAGTTTCCACACCGCTGAAACTAGAGATAAGTGAATGATGGAACATCAACTTCACCATTGAACTAGTGCAAAGTTCATTTTTAGCTCCTCCAGGCTGGAAAAAAAGGGTGAAAGGGCTGCTTACCAGATAACTTTAAGGCTAGTTTCACACCTATGTGTTTTGCAGAAATGCACTACAATGCGTTTAACATGATTTCCTATGGGTCATGTTCACATCTGTGCATTTTCAGAAACCAAGTTTTTTGGAAATACTCAAAACAGAAAAAAAACATTCACTTTGCGTCCATGTAGACTACTACATGTCAGCTTGTGACTTCAGCAAACTGAATACATTTTTCCAATAACTATGAAAACTAACACTGGCACTGCCTCGTTGTTAAATTATTCTGATCATTTATTTATACACCAGCATATTCAGTTTCAGTGTATCATAGGCCATGAAGCATACACAGTGGCATCTTGCCAGGGTCATATTTTGTTCCATGTGGGGATTAGTTTTGTCTTGAAGAAAAACTAAATGCAAAACATCAAATTCGGTCATAAATATGTAGTTTGGATAGCTATTTACCTGTGTATCCTTTTTCATTTCATATGCTCTGTTTGGTGGAAAAAAATTCAGGTTCTCTAAGCTGTAACCTGTGTCATATACAATAAAAAAAAAACTTCAGTAAAACCTTGGTTTGAGAGTAACTTGGTTTTAGAGCGTTTTGCAAGACACACAAACACTTTTAATACAATTTGATTTGATATACAAGCAATGTCTTGATATAAGAGTAGCATCATGTCACAACTGAGTATAAAAGAGAAGAGAGGAACCTATAAGTGTAGCAATATGGTTACATTTAATGAAGGTACAATATTTAGCAACGCATTGCTACACTTAGGCCCCATACACACGAGCAGACACATTTGTTCAAATCGGTCGGACAGACCGATTTGAACAAATCTGTCTGCTGGGGACATATTGGTTTGATCGTGTACACATGATCAAACCAAAATCCCCGCCGGCAGACGGCACGCTGACGTGGCGGTGACGTTGACGCCACCACGTCACCGCACCAGGAAGTAAAACACATCCGCGAATGCGTCAAAACCATTCGGCGCGTGTGCGAGAAGACATGTCTGCTGGTTAGCGTACTAACCAGCAGACCTGTCGGGCGGACGGGTTCCCAGCCGACAGATTTGAAAGCATGCTTTCAAATCTGTCGGCTGGCCAAATCCGTCAGCTCGCCCGTACACACGATCGAATCTGTCTGCTGGGACGGTCGGGCCGACCGTTTCCAGCAGATAGATTTGATCGTGTGTACGCGGCCTTAGAGGCGGCTCTCTTCTCTTTTATACTCTGTAGCTTTTTCTTCTAATCTCCTTGTGGAGGCTTTTATTTGTGAATAGACATTTTATGGTTACCCAATCTGGTCACATTGCTATAATCTTTTTATATGGACTATAAACTGCAAGACTTATGAATAAATGGTTGTGGAATGAATCATTTGAGTTTCCATTATTTCTTATGGGGAAATTTGCTTTGATATAAGAGTACTTTGCATTACAAGCATGTTTCTGTAACAAATTATGCTCGCAATCCAAGGTTTTTCTTTATTTCTAGACATGTAATTGTTGTGTTCAGCTGTGATTAGCTGAACATGACAATCACATGTCTGAATAAAAATAAAAACTTGGTTTACATAAAAATAGAGATTTTTTTTCTAAATAATTACTATGTTTATGGTAAAATAGAGAAAAATGCAGAAATTCACCAATGCCAAATACAATGCCTACTGTGTCTGTTGAACCAATCTACTTACTGCACTTTTATCAATTTTGTACTTTACTTTAACTTTATGGAAAACAGTATTTTTTCTTTGCACAGTGGCAGAACTACCAGGGTTGCAAAGCTTGCACTTTCAACCAGGCTGTTCCTCCACTGTGGAGGGGCTCACCCACCATCTGCGGCCTGCTGGTTCTAGTTAGGAGCAATGATGGCAGTAGGGATATAGTAGTACACTGTGGCCGAGGCTGAGCAGTGCACTTACTGTCACTGGCACAGCACACCCCCGCCTATCACCTCCACCCATTGCTCCACACAGATGTCAAGAAGGGGAAACTGTAGTGGAGGAGAAAGTCAGCTGATCAGCTGATGGGCCAGTAGAGTGAAGGGAGAGGAGCTCTCCACTGTGTGAGGAGACAGTGGAGACCCCATGATGGCAGAGGTGTTACTGGAGACATGTGAAGGCAGACTGAGAGCAAGTGAGTGCCAGTGTCAGTGATCCCATCCCCCCACCACCATCACCTCTGTGACCGATCCCATCCTCCCCCACCACTATCACCTCTGCCACTGATCTCATCCCACCACCACCAGCACTGCCACTGATCCCATTCTCCTCCCACCATCACCCCTGCTGCCACTGACCCCCCCCCCCCCCACACACACACACACACACCACTATCAGTGGACTAATCCAATTTCCCCCTCCTCACCATTAAACCGCTGCCACTGATCCTGTCCCCCCCACCAACATCAGTGGACTGATCCAAACCCACCTTCACCACCACCACTGCTGCCACTGTTCCCATCCTCCTTTACAACCACCACTGCTGCTACTGATTCCATCCCCCAGTGGCAAAAGTACCAGGGTTGCAAAGATTGCGCTTGCAACCGGGCCTTGCCATTCCACCACCATGGGTGGCCCTTGGATGGCAGGAAGGGGGTTCACTGCAGAACATGTGAAAGGGTCCTGCTGTGGGACCTAAGGTGGATAAGCTGCAGGTAATGCTGCTCGAGGTGGACACTGTTTTCTACACTGAGCGGGTTCTGCTTGCATCGGGGTCCCTGTGTGCACATCTCAGTCCCTTCCATCTGTGCTGATATACAACTGCTTAATTGTACAGTAAGTCTGCTATATATTATTTTACCTATAAATACTACTTGTTTTGAATGGGATCCTGCGCTCCTGTTCTGTTTGTTTTTTTATAAAGGGCCACATGATGAGAGTAAAGGGCCCTGGGATCAGTGGAAAGGGCCCTGGGACCAGAGGGGCCATATATTCCTGTACATAGGGCCCTAAAGGTTGTAGCTGTGAGATTGCCTTTGCATCTGCTTTTCTCCAGAGCTCAATGTCCAAATATAGAGTTGACAATTTCTTCAGCTATTTCCTGCTCATCAGTGAATTAATTAGTTTCCACAGAGTTCACAGTTTTATAATGCTAGGAGCACATTATCTGCAAATAGTAGAGCTCCAACATACTGGCCTGATATCAGGCACCCTTACATTCATAAATGTTCCAGGTGACAAGATGCAATTTACATATCATAAACTTCAACTGATAGTGATACCAAAGCCTATTTTTTATTTATTTTTTATTTACACATATACGTACATATACTAGACATGTGCACACCGAAATATTTTGTTTCGTAATTTTGTTTTCGCCTGTAAAATAAATGTATTTAGTTACTCCCGAAATTCGTTTTTATTTATTTTGTTTTTTATTTCCGAAAATCCAAATTAAGGTTGAATCTGTTATTGAAGGCTTATGGTGTCTGTCGAATGCTCTAAGAAAAAAAAAAGAATATTCGACAGAATTAAAAAAAAAAAAAATTACTCTTTATGTCTCTCTATTTCGAATCTTCATGTCTCTCTATGTCAAATCTTTTCTCTCTATGTCGACTCTTCTTCATGTCTATATAATGTCAAATCTTTTCTCTCTATGTCGACTCTTCTTCATGTCTATATAATGTCAAATCTTTTCTCTCTATGTCGAAACTTTTCTCTCTATGTAGAATACAATTGGACTAATTAAGGTTAAGGTTAGGCACATTCGACCGCAACAAAAACGAAAATAAAGCATTTGTTTATGTCGGATCTTTCGTTTTTCGTTTTCTGTGCTTTCGTTATCGTTTGTTAAAACAATAACGAAAGTACCTGAAATTTGGACGAAAACGAATGCACATGTCTAACATATACATTGGGGGTTATTTACGAAAAGGCAAAACTACTTTGCACTACAAGTGCACTGCAAGTCGCTGTAGATCTGAGGGGGACATGCAAGGAAAATAAAAAACAGCCTTTTAGCTTGCACATGATTGGATTATAAGCAGAGCTTCCCCTCATTTCAGAGCTTCCTCTCAGATCTACAGCGATTTACATAGATTGCACTTTCAAGTGCACTTTCAAGAGTACTTACAGAACACGTGTAGTGCAAAGTGGATTTGCCTTTCGTTTGTAGGTATTTTCCTTAGGTACCATGTTTACCCGAAAAATAAGCCTGGGTCTTATATTATTTTTGGCAACAAAAGATCCAGTACGGCTTATTTTTTGGGTAGGGCTTGACATGTGCTGCCTTCTTTCTCCGCCTGCCTCCCAGGCCAGTGGAACTGAGTAAAAATGGATATAAAAAATCCCCATCACCCTCTTCCTCCTGACTTAGGTTTCACCACTGCCAGATCCACGTTGTAACAGGAGTCACTTTTGGGCACAAATTGAGCCAGGAAATAAGGGACATATGTTGGATTGTTTTAGCATGGGACAGTAATCCACAAAATACTCAAGAATGTCTAGAAGAACTAACCCAACAGGTCAATAATAGTGTGACTCATTTAATGTGGGGACACATACTGTTAAGGTGTTAATTAAGTCTGGCTCCTAAGATATTGCATTGTGCTATGCTAATTGACACTGTTGTGTGTGAATTTCTATTGATGATAGATGTGATGTGGGTTGGCAGTCTGAAAGGTCAGATGTCTGACCTTTCAGCTGTAGTTGATTAGCATGTCCATTACATCTACAAAGGAATGTGTATTGTGTAGCAGGTGAGAATAGCTTATTGCGGAGTCAGAATGTCTGTCTGAGATGTGGATTGAGGGGGACTCATTGGGAACCATTGTGTGGTGTTGTGGGAGGAGTGCATCATTGTCCCTTTGATTACTGCAGCATGCTTTTGGTTGCTAACTGTATAAAAGCCTGAGTTTTACCATTAAAAGATCTATCCGTTTGGAACCAGAGACAAAAAAATAAAAAAAATCCCCAAATGCACCCCATTACACAATGCAAACCATGCATTTCTATGAAATCTATCTGTGATAAACACCCTGTTACAGCACTGTGACCCACCAATCCTCTCTTCCCGCATTGACCTTCATTTTTTGGTGGGGGGCCCGAGATTAGAAGAGGCAAAGAGGAGAGTAGCGGGGATCAGCTGAGTGCTGCTTGGCACTTACATGGCCCGCCAGAGCTTCCTTCCTCGCTCTGAGCACTTCAGAGGGGGGCTGAGATCCCCCATTTACAGCTGGGATAAGAGGAGAGCGGTGGGCGAAAAGCTGAGCGTCGAGCGGCACCGCTCAGAAGGCATTAATCACATATAGATCACAGCAACATACCGTACACAGTTCACACTATATAACACTGCAAAGAAGTGCATTTTAGGATCTCACAACCTTTTAAAACTAGGGCTTATTTTCACAGTAGGGCTTTCAGGGTAGATCTTATTTTTGGGGAAACACGGTAGCCACTCCTAAAGGAGACACCAGTACATGTTTGCACTCAATTCATTAACACACACAGCTCTCAGTAAGCCACTCTGCTGCTCCCTCCTCCCAGTTCCTAGCAGACAGCTGCAGGAGCCAATCACTACCTTCCCTTGTTTTCTTTTCTCCTCTGAAACCAGGAAGTTCAGGGAGTGGCATGGCTCATGAAGGATGTATTTGGGGTTGGGCGGGTTAACATAAGTACATGGAACATTTTTTTACCTTAATGCTGTGAATGCATTAAAGTGGATGCAAACCCTCAAATATACCTAGTGAAGTGAACAGCCTCAGATGATACACAGGGATGAAACAAGTCTCCCTACATAAGTTTAACATGTATATCTGGTTTCTTCAGCTTTCTATATTTTTTAGAATGTGCACATTGTGTAACAAATCGTTCTTTCTATTTCAGCAGTGGGAGGGGAGTCTGGGCATACACTGTATGTGAGATAATTTAAGGAAAGGCACACGACCCCCTCCACATAGGCAGAGGAACAAGGAAACATGCAGAGCTGTGTTGTGAATAGACAAGCACTCTGCAAATCTATTTATATCACCTTCCCATACACAAATTTCCAGCTGCTTTTATCTCCTCTGTCATAGAGCTTGTCAGAAGTTATCATGCTGATAACAGAGGAACGAAGCAGCAGAAAGACACAAAACGTAGGGCTTTGGAGAGAGATAAGTAAACATTACAGATATATGTGCTCTGGTCAGATTTCATGAATAGGGTTTACATCCACTTTAAGGTAAAAATGTTTGGCCTTTAAAATAGTAGTAAACCACAACAAAATAGAAAATAAATGGGCCTCCAGGTGGTTTTTACTCATTATCTGCTAGCATGCATGGAATACTAGCACATTATGACAGAATTGCTTGAAAACAAAGCCCTCCAGCGGCACGCTGTCATGGGTCATGGTGCTTCCATCTTCACCCAGTCTATCTTCTGGGTTTGCAGGCTTCGACTGTATGAATGGTCATACTGCGTTCACATCACGGCTGCATAGTTACATAGTTACATAGTAGGAGTAGGCAAGGTTAAAAAAAGACACAAGTCCAACCTATGTGTGTGATTTTATGTCGGTATTACATTGTATATCCCTGTATGTTGTGGTCATTAAGGTCCTTATCCACTAGTTCTTAAAATTATCGATGCTCCCCGCTGATACCACTGCCTGTGGAACAAAATTCCACATCCTAACTGGTCTTAGGCTGCGTACACACGATCAAATCTATCTGCTGGTAACGGTCGGCCCGACCGTCCCAGCAGACAGATTCGACCGTGTGTACGGGCGAGCCGACGGATTTGGCCACCCGACAGATTTCAAAGCATGCTTTGAAATCTGTCGGCTGGGAACCCGTCCGCCCGACATGTCTGCTGGTTAGTACGCTAACCAGCAGACATGTCTTCTCGCACACGCGCCGAATGGTTTCGACGCATGCGCGGAAGTGTTTTACTTCCTGGTGCGGTGACGTGGCGGCGTCAACGTCACCACCACGTCAGCGCGCCGTCTGGCGGTGGGGATTTTGGTTTGATCGTGTGTACACGATCAAACCAATATGTCCCCAGCAGACAGATTTGTTCAAATCGGTCAACTCGACCGATTTGAACAAATCTGTCTGCTCGTGTGTACGTGGCCTTACAGTAAAGAACCCTCTACACAGCAGTAAACTGCTTTTCTTCTAATTTTAGTGAATGGCTGCATGTCTTATTTAATTCCCTTTCACGGAAATGTTTTATCCCCATTTTTGGGGGTAACCAGTATGGTATTTGTACATTGTACATTCCCTCTCAAGTGTCTCTTCTCCAGAGAGAACAAGTTCAGTGCTCGCAACCTTTCCTTATAACTAGGGTCCTTCAGTCCCTTTATTAGTTTTGTTGCCCTGGACTTCCTGCGACATGTCATGAAGATAAACATTGCAGTTTTGGTTACTGAAGTCCCCCGATTCCCTTGTGAAGACTGAGGAGAAGAATACATTCAATACCTTTGCCATCTCTCCATCCTTTGTAACCAGATTCCCTTTGTCATTCTTTATGGGACCAATATGATCTGACTTCACTTTCTTACTATTTATGTGCTTAAAGAATGTCTTAGGATTTTTTTACTATCCTCCGCTATGTGCCTTTCGTGTTCTATCTTAGCCACCCCAATTGCACCCTTACATTTCTTGTTGCATTCTTTGTAAAGTTGGAATGCTGGTGACTATTCCTCAGCCTTGTATTTTTTCAAGGCCTTCTCTTTTTCCTTTATATGCATGACTGCCTGGCTCTCTCCTCCTCCCCTCCTTCTCCCCTCCGGACTGACGTCAGCAGGAGAATCTCAGCCCCTCCTGCTCATCTGTCAGAGAAGTAAAGTAGAGAGCTGGCCAGTCATGTGATGGAGGATCTCGGCTCTGAAATTAGGTATTTACAGCATTTTATTTTTATAATTCACACACAGAGGGGGACACTGAAATAGGAAATAGCACTGATGGTGCATACATGTTAGAGTGGTTTAACAGCCACTTACAGAGCGCATGCACCAGTGACATCATTGGCTGCTGCTAAAGTAAATATCTCCTAAACAGTGCACATTTAGGACTAATAATAATAAATAACAAATAATAATAAATAAATAACCTAATAAATAAGCTTGCTTATCTTCACTAGAGACTGAAAAAGTTTGTTTCGAAGTGACAAATGTATCTCCTGCTTATGTTAACCACGAGAAGAATGTTCCCAACAAATTGTCCATATTATGTTGGGCTTACCCTGTCTACAAAGCCATGGGGGTCTCTATAGGTTTTTAGAGAACTCCCATCATTTATGGGTACACTCCTTTTTTTCATCCAAGTTTTTATGATATCCATATATATTACTTCATCCAAGTTTTATGATACAATGGTGTATTCTCTGTTGTAGAAAAGGTACTCAGCAATTTTAGAGACTGCACATAATATTAAAACATGTTTGCTACAATTATAACAGATACATTTATAACATGTTTATATCATATTACACACTAGAATTTGTCCCTGCGTTGTTACTACTTTACTAGGGCACATTTGACCAGTTATTCACAATCTGGTGACAAAACAAGAATAAACACATTGAAACTATTAAGAAAGCTAATGGCTGGCTTTGAAGAGATGAAAGTACAAGGGTAACATGACAAGCTGCGCAGAACATGAACTGACATTTATATAAAATGACATTGATGTTGCTTATTTGAAAAGCCAGAAAACCTGAAAAGCATGTTTCTTTATATAAAAAGAACTATTAAATACAGTGCACAAATACATTTTACTTAGAGGTGAATTTCACATTTATTAGGACAACTGACTGTTTAGTTATATGACCCAAACCATTCTTATCTACAACTCCCAACTGCTGCAAAATGGCAGTACAGGGGATATGCATAGGCTTGGTAAAGAATGCATATTTACTCAGTTCTGAAGGATGGTGTTAATCATGTGTAGTTGGGTGCCTTGCCGGCTGTGCAGATTCCCCACTCTCTCCCCCGACCTCTGCAGGGATCTGTGTAAACAGCTGGCTGTGTGTGCAGCAGCCACCTCTCACACTGAACTTCTCTGCTTTGCAGCTTCACAGCAAATATGTGTGTGATCCTCCGCCCCCCCTTCCTGGCAAGTGGCAGATTGACCAATAAGGAACGGCTGGACGAGCACTGAAATACAGCCTTCGCAATACCCTGCAAAAAAAGAATGGAAAATAGTTGCATTTTCTCAGGCTGTAGGGGACTCAGCTTCCTCTTGCCGTGAGAGAGCTCAGAGAGTGCACTTTGCTGCCTAGGGTACACCGCCATTGCTGCATATCAGCAGCTTGAGCTAGATCTGGAGTGCTAAGTTCAGGAGTCATCTGGGTGCAGAGCTGCTGCTGTGGGGATTTACTATGTGCTGCTAGAGAAAGAGACCGAGCCCTTTAGGAACAGACAATACAGCCATCTAGTAGCCTTATTTGCTGTCTGCAGATATAATTGAGACTGTATCCATGTGCACTAATGGAACAGATGGGCCCCAACGCTAGCTGGCTGAAGAGTTAGGACTAAAAAAGTGAGCTGCTACATAGAGACCCTTACCTGTTGCTTATGCTAAAAAGTACTTCTTAGGGGACATTGCACTTTAACCACTTGCTGATCCACTGCAATACATATACTGTGGCAGGGTGCCTCGTATAGACGTACCTGTATGACGCATCTTTCTTCTGGGTTCAGGGCACACACGTCCGCCCGCCAGCTCTGCTGTGATTGAACACAGCAGGAGGACTTAGTCAGTGGGAGGACTTAGTCTCACGGTGATCAGCTGTGTCCAATCACAGCCCAGAGCCCTGTTTTGACAATCAAGGCTTATATGCATTGTTTATTGCTGACTTTACTGATTCATGAGTTAAGTCCAGTCTAGTGGTACTGAACTCTATTCTAAGTTACCTTGGTATAGTGATTATACTGTCTTGAAGACTGTTTCTGAACCTACCTTCTGTGTGCTCATTTATGCTCAAAGCAGCATTTATTCTAACCCGTACCAATATATTGAGGTAGTTTACTACTAAACGGCCCTGTTTCTATTTCCTCATACTAACTCGCAGCCAAGTTATGTTCATGTTTTTATAAGTGCTTTAAGTGACTTTCATTTAACCAGATGTGTCAGAGGGACTGAGGTTGTTCTTGGAGTTAAGGAGCAGAACAGAGAGCAGAAATGACCAAGTGGCTCCTCCGGTGTTTATGCTACATCTATGACAAGAGTATTTAAGGCTTAGTTCAGATCTTAGCAGACACTCGGGGTGCCAGTAATTCCTAATGCATTGACAAATGTGGTTTGGTGCAGCTCAGTTTTTTTAAAAAAGTGTTGGGGATTTCTTTCCAAATGTTTCTTGTGGATAGGGTATCCCATTGAAATAAAGGAGCTGTCCTACATGGAGAAGAATCCCTCACTCAGTCAGTTCTGTGTTTTGGCCTAGGCCGACAAGGCCCAGACCTAGGGCGCCACTCTGCAAAAAACAACAGTTGCGCCAGCCTCCTGTATGTAGGGCGCCATCAGGGGAGTACAGCTGGATCCCAGAGCCCAGTGCCACAACAAGTTCCGGCACTGTGCTCTGGTAACTGGCCAGACAGGGGTGCGCTAGTGTGGGCACCTGGACATCTGCTACCTGGGGTCCCACAAACAGCAATCAGCTTTCTGTAGCAGCTGACATCTCTCTCCCCACTGACAGCCGCACACACTCCTCGGCTCCAATGTTCTAGTGTACACAGCCAGGAGGAGGAGGAGCCACAGAGATGGGACACGGCTTCAGTGAAAGAGCCACACTGCTGGTCTGAGGGGTGTGTATAGTTTACAGTGGAGGAGGACACGTTAACCATCAAGGGGGGGAGATAACAGATGCAAACATGGAGTGATGGGAGAGGGGTAAGGGGATATGTGTTGGGGGATACTTTTGGAGGGGAGAGGATATGTGCTAGTGGGGGGGTCTGATCACATCCCCCTACTAACACATGTCCTCTACCCTGCCAAAGCACCCCCAGCACCTATCCCCTTACCCACCTTTCCCCTTAAAATAAAAGATGCCACGTCCTCTCTGTCCTCCTCCCACGGTATCCCTCTCTGGCCTCCTCCCACGTTATCCCTCTGTCCCCCTCTGTCCTCAACCAGCGGCATCCCCCTCTATCCTCCTCCCAAAGCATCACTCTCTGTCCTTCTCCCGTGGCGTCCCCCACTTTCCTCATCCCGTGGTGTCCCACTCTGTCCTCAACCTGCGGCGTCCACCTCTGTCCTCCTCCTGCCATGTCCCCCTTTGTCCTCCTCCTGCCATGTCCCCCTCTGTTCACTTCCCACAGCGTCCCTATGTCCTCTTCCCACTGCGTCCCTCTGTCCTTCTCCCACGGCCTCCCTCTGTCCTTCTCCCATGAAAATGACAGGGCGGGTCTTAAAAAGGAAGGTGTGTGGCCTTGACAGAAAGGGGTGGGTCATATATAAATTAGGGGATGCGCAAGTTTAATCAAGCCGAGGGCAGCACAAAACCTAAATACACCACTTCACGCAGCATGCATAGATGTGAACCAAGCTTAAAGGTTTGTTTAAAGTGGAATAGAGTCGCATTATATCTATATCTAAAAACATTCCATTCTCCCTTTTCCTACCTATCCTGCCTAACCTACCTATTTTTAACCAACTCCAGTCTGGTCATATGATTCCACAGATCTGGATCCCATGTCAGTGATTGGCTGCTGCAAGGGAGAGAGGGGAACTCCGACAATGGCTGGGCAATAGGAGCCTATGAGTATTATCAAAAAACTTTCTAAACTGGTTCCACTACATTAAAAACATATCACTATAGATGGAGGTAACGATTTACAGAAGAGATGTTCCCTATATGGGATACTTGGGTTAGGAAATTATAGTAATAATAACTATTATAATTTTCCTTTATTTCTTGTATTTGCTTTGCAAGGATCGTGTTATTTTACTAATATATTTCAGATTTAATGTGTATGATGTGTTGTCATGTCTTGTTTTGTTTTTTGTTTAAGAAATTAAATAAAAGGATTTATATATATATATATATATATATATATATATATATATATATACATATATATCACTATTTTTAATGATAATCTTTACCCATACCATTGTTAGCAAATTCTGCTGAGAATTGTGCAACCAAAAGGCTCTAGAACTGATCAGTGTATTTTGATGATGGGGGAGTCTTGTTGTCAGAATACAATAACACAGTGGGGATGATTCCCCCTTGAATGTGTGGATAGGTGAATCAGTTCAGTTTCCTTTGATCAGCCTTCTAGGTATGGTCAGCTTCAGTGTTGCCCAAAACAATGTTTTGCAGAATGTTTCTTCTATAGTTAGGTGAGAGTAATCCTGTCTGAGCCTGGCGATATCTATTGGTATGGATCTTTTTTTTTAGCTTGTAAAGCTATATACTGATACAGTTAATCCTTCTATTTTCATTAGTCTTTGAATCTGTTATATTTTAGACAAGGCCAAATCTCACCAAAAATGTTATTTTTTGTAACAGGGGAGAGGATGCCTAAAACCTGACTTGAATCTTAGGGGGGAGTTCTTCACCCAAGCAGGAAATGACAGTTGCCATATTGTATTTTATTTTGCAGAGTGGTAATCTTTGAAAAGTAAAGGTAGTTTTTAATAACATTAAATTGCAGTATGCAATTTTGCATGTTCTATATACCGTATATACTCGACTATAAGCTGACCCGAATATAAGCCGAGGCACCTAATTTTACCACAAAAAAATGGGAAAAATTATTGACTTGAGTATAAGCCTAGGGTGTCCATCTGCATGCCTCACTGTGCCTCACTTTGCCTCACTGTGTCCATGTCCATGCCTCACTGTGTCCATGCCTTTACTGTGCCCATGCCTCACTGTGTCCATGCCTCACTGTGCCTCACTGTGCCCATGCCACACTGTGCCCATGCCTCACTGTGTCCATGCCTAGACTTATGTTTAACATGGGAGTATATGGAACGGGGTGCCCGGGTTTGAAAATCGGTGCTCCTTGGTCATAGGTCTCCTGGACAGAAAACTTTGCACACAGAAGAACTGGGGTACATGTGTGCCAAGTTTTGGGTTTAAGGGACCTACGTCCAGCCAGTACCGGGTCCCCAAAATTACCGGAGAAATTACTGTTTAATATGGGATTCTATGGAAGAGGTGCCTGAATTTAAAAAATAGGTGCTCCCCAGCCGTAGGTCCGATGGGCAACAAACTTTGCACTTGTAGAGGAAAAGTGGGGCTATATGTGTGCCAAATTTGGCCCCAAAGTCCAGGAGAGCAGGCGCAATAAGGTGACTCGAGTATAAGCCGAGGGGGGCATTTTCAGCACCAAAAAATGTGCTGAAAATCTTGGCTTATACTCGAGTATATACGGTATATATTTTTTTTTTATTATTTTCTATATTTTTTACCTTTTAAGGCTGAATTCCAGGTGAATAGCTAAATACACAGATGAAATACAAGCGATCCATTTTATCTGCCAAAAGATTTGTATTTTGTCTATAAAGTCCTGAGATTTAAAAAGCTTTGCCACACATCACAGTTTTGCCTGCCTGGCGGTATGGGAGACCTAATTTTTCGCTGTTGCAGTTAAAATAAAAAATATTCTTAAAAGGTTTTGTCCTTCTCCCAGACTCAGTAGTGTATTTAGGTTTTGTGCTGCCCTAGGCCTGACTAAACTTGTGCACCCCCTAATTTAAATATGACCCACCCCTTCCCTTAATTTGTATAGATTTCCTCTCACTTCCTGTTTGAAATTAAGGGAAATCTCTGCAATGGGACAGGGATGGTAAAAAAAATAAACTAACAGGGGCTATAACACTCCCTTACTCTATCCAAAATGAAAAAAATAAAAGTGTTGCCTATAGTTCTATTTTAAAAGGGAATTCCAGGCATTTTTAATGTTCATTAAAAGTCAGCAGCTGCAAAAAGTGTAGCTGCTGGCTTTTAATAAACATGCACATACCTGCTCCGCTCCTCTCCATCGTCCTCATTGTTACTGTGGGCACCCGGCCGTGATAGCTTTCGGCTTCACGGCCGGGCACTCACTGCACATGCGCGAGAGGCGCTGCGCTATCTGATTGGACAGGCAATTGCCTACAGAGAGGGGCCGCCAAAAGGCGATATGACGTATCGCCTTATAGGCCCCTGGGCGGAAGGAGGAATTGGGACAGCATGTCCCACTCCTCCTGAAGCCCCCACTCCCACCCCCTGCTTATGGGGGTGCTAGACTAATTTGCCTCTCAGCCCAGTCCACCCCATAAGACTAGCTCTACACTAGCATTGTAGCATAAGCTGGCAGGGACTCTTTCCATGCTGCCCCCTGCAAAGTGCTGCCCTAGGCCTGGATAAAGCGCTGCCCAAACTGTACAAAGTAGCAGCAAAATGAATTAATTTCTCAGTCACTCTCCTCTCTCCTTCTCTATCAGCATGCTTCTTGTATTGCAGCACAACCAGGGATGGACTGGCCATTGGGACTACAGGGAGTTTCAGTGGGCTCAGTGGGCCAGCTTTAGTGACAGCGGACCGCCGCCCCCCTCCGCTCCTCTGTCTCTCCCTTTCCGCAGCGCTCACCTCCTCTCCCTCTCCGCAGCGCTCACCTGGGGGGAACAGAGAAGCAGGGGGAGGACCAGAGGAGCAGTGGGGACGACAGAGGAGCATGGGGGAGAGGACAGACAGCTGACTCAACAGCTATGGCCTGGGAGTTTATGCCTAACTGATTCTTTGCCCCGGGTGAAATAATGTTTGCCTATAAGAGCCCATTCACACCTGAGCGGCAAAACGCCTGTCGCGCGACGCTCGTGCCGCTGGAGGGGAAATTTCCCATTCATGTCTATAGAGATGGTTCACATCTCTGAGACGCCGAACGCCTGTCGCCTGAAAAAAAGTCCCGGACCCTTTTTTTCAAGCGACATTGGCGTTCGCCCATAGACATGAATGGGAAGATTTGTAAAAAAAAAAAAAAATAAAATAAATAAATCGAAGCGCGGCAAGTAAAGCCGCGTATGCGGCGTTACTTGCCGCTCAGGTGTGAATGCAGCCTAAGAGTACCAGTACCAGCCGTTCTACTCTAATAAAGTAGAATTCCTAGTGGCTAGTGAAGGGGAGAGGGGGCTTGGCTTGGGTGGCCGGGGGGGGGGGGGGTGAGGGAGTTGTCTGGCTGCCATGGGAGAGACCTGTCAAAGTGGGCCTGGATGAAGTCCAAGGCCAACTTTTTGTCCTAGTCCAGCCCTGAGCACAACTAATTGGCTTCATGTGCTTCTCATCCCTTTCCCAGTCTAAATGCTGCTGTAAAAGAACTACGAGGCCAATACCAAGCCAAATTTAGACGTTACACTACTTGCATTATTTTTTTTGTAAAAAAAAACATATTTAATAATGTTCTATTGAATACAGAGCTGCAATAATATGTGTTCACCATATTTATATGGTTCAGCATTATGTAGCTGTCATCGCTAATTATTGCAGATCATTATGCAATAAGCACGGGTGTTGGGTTTATTGTTATGTCAGAGCAGACACAAAATTTTAACCTTTATCTGCCCCAAAGAATTCTACCTTGTAATCTACATGTTCTAAAGAGTCAAGCAGGTTTTCATTAAACAGCTGTCCCCCTTCCTCTGAAATTCATCCCTGCAACAAATCATTTAAAAGAAAACTGCTGGGGAAATGTCTCCAATATGTATAATTAATTGCTGTTAGGATGATGTGAAAATGTTAACATAATCCCAATAACAAGTCATAATAATAAGTTTAGTGCTTGCAGGCTTGACAAGATCACAGTGATACCATTTTGCAATATGAGACTCCAGACAGCAGGTGAGCATGAAAAATGTACATAATGGCAGCCTTACCAGGCGTCTCCGCTTCCCTACAATAGGTGTAATGTTCCACCTGTCCTTCCTGCTAATGAGTTAAAATATTATTGTTACAACTGCTGAGATAAAAGATATGGAAGCATTAATAAATAGAAAGAGTGCAATACACAAACTAGTAGTGAAAAGATTCTGCAAATAATATACTAACAAGGTTTATACCTAATAAATGTAAAGATTAAAAGAGAATTCTGAGATTCAAAAATAACAAATATTCATACTCACCTGTGTACTGTAGATGTAGCATTTATTTGGTGCTGCAGCTGTCCCCTGCCAGCTCTACAATAAGAACTGAGTGATCATAGAACACTGATCGCTCAGTTCTCGGGTCCACTCTGACCTCAGAGTAGCGACTCTCAGGCCGCGTACACACGATCAAATCTATCTGCTGGAAACGGTCGGCCCGACCATCCCAGCAGACAGATTCGATCGTGTGTACGGGCGAGCCGACGGATTTGGCCACCCGACAGATTTCAAAGCATGCTTTGAAATCTGTTGGCTGGGAACCCGTCGGCCTGATATGTCTGCTGGTTAGTACTCTAACCAGCAGACATATCTTCTCGGACATGCATCGAATGGATTCGACGCATGCGCGGAAGTAATTCACTTCCTGGTGCGGTGACGTGGCGGCGTCAACGTCACCGACACCTCACCGACACGTCAGCATGCCGTCTGCCAGCGGGGATTTTGGTTTGATCGTGTGTACACGATCAAACCAATACATCCCAGCAGACAGATTTGTTCAAATCGGTCTGTCCGACCGATTTGAACAAATCTGTCTGCTCGTGTGTACAAGGCCTCAGACACCGCTATTATGCTCTGCCCCTCTAGTGCTCACTGGAACACCAGACTGTGTAGGGGCCGTGAGTGGCTGGCTTGGGCTTCCAGAGATGCGCTAAGGGACTAAGTCAGCCGCAGGTCAGGAATCTGGATGGCTACCAACATTATTGTCGGAATGCCCACAGAGCCTTGACTAGCTCTTTGACATCAGCTGACAGTGGGCTTTAGCCCATAGTGCTCCAATTTACAGAACTGGTGTTTTCGAATAGTGGTTTGACAAGCATGCAGACAAAGTCTCACACCTTCCCTGGGCACCACAGTTGCTGGACCTCAATATCATAGCACCACTATGGTCAATTTTTGGAGAACAATATTTGGCTAGTTTTCCGTCTCCGACATCTCTGTGAGGACTAAATACATTTTTGCATGAAGAGTGGTATAAGATTCAATTATCCACCATCCAAGACTGATAATTGTCCATTTCCAGGAGCATTCAGGCTGTCTTGGATACCAAAGGTGGTCCAACACCATATTAAGTAACAATTTTATTCTTTTAACTGGTGTTTCCATAATTTTGTCCAACCCCTGTAGAAAAAACTGTCTTAACCACTTCAGCCCTGGAAGGTTTCACCCCCTTAATGACCAGGCCATTTTTTTTACGATACGGCACTGCATTGCTTTAACAGTTGCATGGTTGTGCTACGCTGTACCTAAATAGAATGTCCTTTTTTTCCACAAATAGAGCTTTCATTTGGTGGTATTTGATCATCTCTGCGGTTCTGATGCCGCGTACACACAATCATTTTTCGGCATGAAAAAAAAACAACGTTTTTAAAATGATCGTGTGTGTGGGCTTCACATTGTTTTTCATCTTCTGAAAAACACCAAAAAAAATTTGAGCATGCTGCATTTTTTCACATCGTAAAAAATGATCGTGTGTGGGCTAAAACAAAGTTTTAAACCCGCTCATGCTCAGAAGCAAGTCATGAGACGGGAGCGCTCTTTCTGGTAAAATTACCATTCATAATGGAGTAAGCACATTCATCACGCTGTAACAGACAAAAAATTGCGAATCGTCTTTTACTAACAAGGAATCAGCTAAAAGCAGCCCAAAGGCGAATAGAACTTCCCCTTTAGAGTGCCGTTGTACGAGTTGTACGTCACCGCACTTTGTTCATCATTTTACAAAAACGATGGTGTGTGGGCAACATCTTTTTTAATGATGAAGTTGGAAAAATATTCGTTTTTTTTGGCATGCTGAAAAACAACGGGGTTTTTTATGCCGAAAAATGATCGTGTGTACGTGGCATTATTTTTTGTGCTAGCAACAAAATAGAGTGACAATTTTGAAAAAAAACAACAATATTTTTTACTTTCTGCTATAAAACACATCCAATAAAAAATAAAAATGTTGTCATCAATTTAGGCCAATATGTATTCTTCTACATATTTTTGGTAAAAATCCCAATAAATGTATAATGATTGGTTTGCGCAAAGGTTATTAAATCTACAAACTATAGGATTGATTTGTGGTATTTTTTATACTAGTAATGGTGGTGATCAGCCATTTTTAGCAGGACTGCAACATTGTGGCGGACACTTTTTGGGGACCAGTGGCACTAATACAGTGATCAGTGCTAAAAAAAAATGCACTGTCACTGTATAAATGACACTGGCAGGGAAGAGGTTAACATCAGGGGCGATCAAAGGGTTAAGTGTGCTCCTAGGGAGTGATTTCTAACTGTGTGGGGGATGGACTGATTGGAGGAAGAGATACATCTGTGATGATTAGCAGGAACACAAGATCTCTCTCTCTTCCTCTCTGTCAGAACAATGGTCTGCCTTGTTTACATTCCTAAATGCTTCTCCAGTGAACGATCCGTGGGTCCCAGCGGCCTTTGCGGCCATCGGACACACTGATTGGCTTATGCTGTGTCCAATCACAGTGAAGTGGGTTGCCATTGGCACATGTGCGAACCCCAGACCCTGAGATGAAAACAACATACAGGTACGTTGTTATGCGCAGCCGGGCTGCCCTGCTGCATATGTGCAGTGGACCGTCCGGGAGCACGTAAGCTTACTACACACTCAACAATCTGAGTTATATCTGCAAAGGGTGGGCCATCTCAATATTGAACCCTACAGACTAAGACTGGGATGCCATTAAAGTTCATGTGCATGTAAAGGCAGTTGTCCCAATACTTTTGCCAATATTAAGTATATCCTTGGTTGCCACTCTAGAAAGTTCCTGGCTTTTACTGTGTTGAAGAGAAGCCATATGGAAAATCTTTACTTTTGTCAATTTGTCATAATCAACCTCCCTAACATTTACAGCAAATTGAAAATTAATTTGTCCTTTAAGGTCTGAAAAAGGAGAGATTATTGGCACACGAGCCAGCATCACAGGTGGAATAGGTCTGCAATACTTCTCTAAAATGAATTATGCACCCCGCTATATTTTCCATATTTCTTTGAAGGTAAGAGATCCCACCATAGCAACTGAAATGTCCTCTTTCTGTTAAATTTCTAGTTTTGACCTTTTAGGGATAATATGTTTATAATATATGATTCCTCTGCTCAGTTGTGCTCTCACATCTCATGCATATATATATATATATATATATATATATATATATATATATATGTGTGTGTCCAATAGCTGCTTTCTAGTTACTTTTAGTTACTGCATATCGCTGCTCCTAAAGGTTTATAATAAATCAATACCTGATATTATGTGAGCATGAACAAGTCTCATTTTGAAGTTAGGTTTACCTGTAAATAATATAACATTATTGCATATAAGGTGCCCATTATTTTGTAAATGCTGGTAGCATCTTCCTTGAATTGCCTGCCTAAGAAAAGCATTATTCCTGGTAGAAATCACCGCATTATCCTATCTAATTCTTTCAAATGCGTCAGCCTCTCCCCCATAATAAGCACTTAGAGAGAAGGGATGATTCTAGTTGACAGGACAAACACTCCCACTAAATCAACCTGCTCTCATCATCTATATTGTCCATCTGTTTTTTTTTTTTCCAAATCCACTGTAACCCCTTTGTGTAAGGACCTGACTGCAAGAAATCCTTTCCAATAGGAACTACACAAAAAGCATCATTTAAAGGAGAGCTCCAAAATTATTAAATGGTTATTAAATAGAATGCAGTCATAAAGACAGTACAGGGGATTTATTAATCTTACCACACGGCAATACACAACAGCTATTAAAAGCCATCATGCAAGATTTACCAGGATTTATAAAAAAAAAACGATGTTGTTCAGAAGTAGTGCTGTGCTAGTTTAAGACATTTATCTGACTACCACTTAATTGTGTTTGTATATTAAAGGAAAAATGAGACGCTGTATGATTCAAACCCAGCTTCTGATTCTGCCAGAAACATCCTTGATAAAAAGCTAGTGAGAAGGTTCTCCATATGGCCAAAAGCAACCAAATAACTGTATATACTCGAGTATAAGCCAAGGTACCCAATTTTACCACAAAAAACTGGGAAGACTTATTGACTCGGGTATAAGCCTAGGGTGAGAATGCAGCAGCTACTGTAAGCGGAAAAGAGGGTCAACAATGCCTATTTGCACGCCTCGCTATGCCCATTAAAACCTCACTGTGCCAACCTCACTGTGCCCATCCTCATTGTGCCCATTGCAACCTCACTGTGCCAACCTCATTGTGCCCATCCTCACTGTGCCAACCTCACTGTGCCCATCCTCACTGTGCCCATTGCAACCTCACTGTGCCAACCTCACTGTGCCCAACCTCATTGTGCCCATTGCAACCTCACCATGCCAACCTCACTGTGCCCATACTCACGGTGCCAACCTCACTGTGACCATTGCAACCTCACTGTGCCCATCCTCACTGTGCCCATTGCAGCCTCACTGTGCTCGAGTCAGTGTATCTGAAATTATTGAAAGGCTGCAGGTGTCAATTCATTGTTTAAAAGTCAGGGTCTCCTCCTGGTCCCTTCCATGATAGGCGTTTCTCAGCAGACACAGTTCCACCTATCACAGACGTTCTCTCATCCTCGGACTCAGTTTGCCAGCAGACACTGTGTTCAGTGTTCCGCCAATCACGGACGTCCTCTTGTCCGAGGATGAAAAGATGTCCGTGATTGGCAAAACACTGAACATAGTGTCTGCTGGGAAACTGTGTCAGAGGATGAGAGAATGTCTGTGATAGGCGGAACTGTGTCTGCAAAAAAACGCCTATCAGGAAAGGGACCAGGAGGAGACCGCGACTTTGAAACAATGGACGCCCGCAGCCTGTCAATAATTTCAGGTACACTGACTCGAGTATAAGCCGAGGGGGGTATATTCAGCTGAAAAAAAAGGGCTAAAAAACTTGGTTTATACTCAAGTATATACGATATTGAGTACATGTATTTGGCTAATTTCAGTTATGTGTACAACCCTTTGACAACAGTTTGGGGAAGGTAATTTTCTGTCCCAGCATGACTGTGCCCCTCCAGATGAAACCAACCCTATAAATACATGGGTTTGGCTTGGAGAAACTTGAGAAGACTTGGGATGAATTGTATTCATAAGCCTTTTCCCATTTACCACCACACCTACATGAAATCTTAGGACATCTTATTACAAAACCGCGGATGTTAGTATGGAATTAGCCCCACCCCCCCCCCCCCCCCCCCCGTTTTCCCTATGTTGATAAAGCCTTTAGATGTGGTCAGTGGCTTCATCTGGGATTCCCCTTTGACCTGTTTACAGTTTAAAAGACGCTGGTGGGTGGTTGGAGCATGTCATTAGTGGTAGTATTATTATCACCACTAAATGAATGATTTCAAGCTGTAGCCGGAGGTTTGAGAAACCAGGCGAATTGGTTTGTTCGACCACTCAGTGACCTGTGAAGAGCTCAGGTTCAGGCCAAATTCATGGTTGGCCTGAACCCAACGGTCATTTCTACTGATCCATAATATAAGATTGCCTACTATTTTAAAGTTTTCTTTTCTGGCCATTTATAATATTAATTCCCTTCTCTGAAGAATAATGAAAATAATTATGACTTAAAGCACAGGGGGGGTTTTAAAATGACCCCCCTCAGGTGTCATATGTGCTAAGTATGCCCTGGGTGATAGACCATGGTTTGCTGGTGAGTACTGTATTACAGAAGGACAGTAAGCTGAGCAGAGTCCCTCCCTGCTACGTCACTTGCCACAACTTCCCCTTTCATGCTGAGGACTGACAAGAGCAGATAAACTCTACCAGTAAGGTTGAAAATGGTTGAAAATGGAAAGACTTAACTGGTAGTGTGCTCAATCAAATGTTTCACATTAGGGCCCTTTCACACGTCCGTTCAGTTCGTCCGTTTTTTGGACGTCCGTTAACGGACCTCAATGCTTCCCTATGGGTTAGCGTCCGTTAGCGGATGAGCATCCGCTAACGTCCGTTAACATCCGTCTGCGGTAAGCTCCGTTTTTTTGGATGGAAGAAAACCCTATTTTTCTTCCGTCAAAAAAACGGAACGGACGAAAAACGGACGTTAGCGGATGATCCGTTTACCATCCGATCCGCTAACGTCAGTTTTTCATCAAAATATGTAAAAAAAAAAAAAAGTTAAAAAAAAAAAAAAAAAAACGGATGAAAAAACGGATGAAAAAAACTGATGAAAAACGGAACGGAAGCGGATGTAAACGGACGGAAAACTGACGAAAAACTGATGAAAAAACGGATCAACTGAAGGGGGAAAAAACTGATCCAAAAAACTGAACGGACGTGTGAAAGAGCCCTAAGGGTCCTTTCACACGTGCGGACCGTTTTTTAGGTCCGTTTTTTTCATCAGTTGATCAGTTTTTTCGTCCGTTTTTTATCAGTTTTTCGTCCGTTTTTCATCCGTTTTTCATCCGTTTTTCATCCGTTTTTCATCCGTTTTTCCATCCGTTTTTTCATCCGTTTTTTTTTTTTTTTTTAGAACTTTTTTTTTATTACATATTTTGATGAAAAACGGATGTTAGCGGATCGGATGTTAAACGGATCGTCCGCTAACATCCGTTTTTCGTCCGTTCCGTTTTTTTGACGGAAGAAAAATAGGGTTTTCTTCCGTTCAAAAAAACGGAGCTTAACGGAGACGGATGCAAACGGACGTTAGCGGATGCTCATCCGCTAACGTCCGCTATCCCATAGGGATGCATTGCGGTCCGTTTTTCATCCGTAAAAAAACGGACGAACGGTCCGCACGTGTGAAAGGGCCCTAAGGGAGTTAAATTAAATTGTGTATTCTTTTATCCATTATCTATTTATTAGTATGTCTACAACTTATTGATAACACAAATGGACCATATGTTATAGATATAATTTTTTATGTAGGGAATACCTGAGACTTGACAAATGTTCAAGTAAAAACATTATAAAAGATCTACTATAGTCAGATCTGTGTGGTTGATGACATATTGTACCGCTATAGGTCTACCACTATAGTAAAGCTGACCCAACACAATAGAGGATCCTTATATGAGTAGTCCCTTTTCGATTATATTTTTTAATGAGCTCAATATTTTGTTTTAGGTGATTTGATATGCTGTACCACAATACAAGATTGTCAAGATTGCTGGTGGATTCTGGTTAGCCAGGCAGGAGCAACCAACGAAAATAGAATCTGAAGTCAGCATGTGCCTGTTCTTTTACTGTCTGGAGCAGGGAGGTGACTTGAGCTGGCCATACACTAGTAGAATTTTGTTCAAAATGTTTTGTTTTAAGAGTGTTTGATTTTCGAATCATTGAATTTGTTGTTCGTTTTCAACCACAATGATGAGAAAATTTGAAGGAGCAGGATGGAGAATATTTCTTGAACAAACAAATTTCTACACTGTATGTGGTTTTCATTCAGGAAAGTCCAATCATTGCAAAATTGAATGTAAAAAGTAATTGAAATCTTGAAGTACTTCAAATGACATTTTTAACGTCATTGAATGTACTGAGAATATTAAAGCGGAGGTTCACCCAAATAACATCTATATCAGACCAACTTCTTTATATTTCTAACATGTACAGTCCGCATTTTTTTTTTTTACGCTGTACATACCATATAATCTATATTTGCAATCTGGCTTCCGGGTACTTCTCCCAGCAGGAGTAGGCGTTTCTATGCTGAGGAGGAATGTCCTCTGGGAGGTCGCCCAGATGATTGACGTCCTTTCAGAAAAAGTTCCCCCCGTATTGCGTAGGAGTGTCACGAGTCACGGCGTTTCCGAAAGAAGCCGAACATGAAGAAGCTCTATACGGCGCCTTACAGAGCTTCTTAATGTTCGGCTTCTTTCGGAAATGTCTTGACTCGTGGCGCGCCGACGCAATACGGGGGGCAGGGCCTTGTCCGCCGGGGGGAACTTTTTCTGAAAGGACGTCAGTCATCTGGGCGACCTCCCAGAGGACATTCCTCCTCAGCATAGAAACGCCTAGTCCCGCGGGGGGGAAGTACCTGGAAGCCAGATTGCAAAAACAGATTATACGGTATGTACAGCGTAAAAAAAAAAGAAAATGTGGACTGTACATGTTAGAAGTATAAAGAAGTTGGTCTGATATAGATGTTATTTGGGTGAACCTCTGCTTTAAGCTAGTTTGCTTTAAGCTAGTTTGCTTAGTATAAGTAAAACCAAAGCTTTTAATTTTAGATAAAGTAGTAAATGGTAAAAACCCTGTCTGTTTTTTTCCATCTGTGTCCCACCAGGGAGATTTATCATCCATTCTTCTTCTGTAGACCTACAAGAAGTAAGAGAAAATCTATCCAAAGTGAATGCCAATGGAATAAATGGCCTTAATTGGAAGATCTCTCTGATCCTGTTTTTGTGGCATCTCAAATTGATGGTTTCCCCTTCACTTTCAGCCCCGTGACAATGGTCATGAGGCCAAGACAAGAGAGTGTATCTCCATATTAGGGTCACAGACAACAATAAAGTCGTGACAGGGGTTCCAACTACTCACTACTCTATCTATAACTAAAATATGACCCCTTTAATACATACGGATCCCAAGAGTATCTGTACCTTTCTCTTCCGCTTGCTCAGCGGGGATCGCTCCGTTGATCCCCGCTGAGATGTTCATCCGCTGACCCCCGCTATCCCATAGGGATACATGTAAATCTGTATTTCATCCAAAAACACATGAATGAAATACGGACATACTGTATGCACGTGTGAAAGGGGCCAAAAAGTTTTGGCTTTAGATATCCTTTTACTGCAATTAAAAACGAAAAGTCAGGTCATCCACTGTGATGTGTACCAAGACTGGATATACAGTTGCAACTTGGTGGGTAAAACAGCTTCTATATTCGTAAAAAATGTCATCTATGTATGTATCTTGGAGTTCAGCTTTAAATTGCATATTTGTTTAGCTTAAATTTAGGTGTTCCATCAATATACAGCAATTATAATGATCACCTAATTGTAAATGTTGACTGCGACTTGAGGCTTTATAGAGCACTTGTGTATGAACCCTCTATATTAAGCATCTTACATATGAAAAACAAATGGAATTGTTTGAGGGCAAATGCAGGTTTTATGACATTACAGTAAATGTGGTTTGTTTAAAGTGCTCGCCTGGTAGACTGAACGAGTGCAGTTCTCAATTATCTTACGCCTGCCAGTAAATAATAATGTAGGCCTTTCTGACTTGAATCCTACATACATCAAACATTACGTTCATGCTGAACAATAAATAAAATTACGGAATAATGTGGATTAGTCATAAAAGTAAAGAGGTGTTTCTGAATCCTGCAGAGTTATATGACCTTGCTATTGTACTCTGATCCAACTTTTATTTCATATACAAAGCAAAAAAAAAAAAAAAAAACGTTTTAGTCTATATACCATGCCAAGTACAGTAACAACAGCTAATCAAAAATCATATTTTATTTATTTGAGCATTCTAAATTGGTGAAAGTTTTCATGTAATGTTTGCTCTAAGTTAATTCATATCATAACTCCGTAGCGCCTATTATAAATGAGACATTAGTGGTTATGTCTACCAAATTGGCATGTCAAAAGGCATCACTCCAAGCCCTACTTTTACTAAAAAGCAAGAAATACGTGATATTAACCACTTAAGGACCGAGCCTCTTTCTAAAATTTGCTCTTTACAAGTTCAAACCATTTTTTTTTTTGCTAGAAAATTACATAGAACCCTCAAAAACCCTAGTGAATAAAATGGCAGTCATTACAATACTTTCTGTCACACCTTCATTTGAAAAAAATGAAGAAAAAAATGTCCCTTTAAAAGCTATCAGCCAAAGTGACATTTTGACGTCGCTATCGCCCTGCAATAGTATGGAGACGGGTGAGGGCCATCTTCCCTTCACTCATCTCCATTCCAGCCAACAGAGAGGACCCAATCACCTCCACTGCTGCTGATGGCTCTGGTAAGCGTTGGAGGGCACTGGAGATCTGCGGGAGGGGTCCCACTCCCGCCGCAGATAAAAGTGATGTTTACGGCGAATCCGCCACAGATACCACTTTTATCTAAAAGAGGACGGCTCACTGAAGAAGAGGATATCTGGGTTATGGCAGCTAGCTGCTGCCATAACAAAGATATCCCTCTTGCCGACGTATCGTGAGCTGGTCCGTAAGTTCTTTTTTAATGAGGGCCATGTTTTCATCATTGGAGCCTGTAGGCAAACATCCTTTATTGCCCAATACACCCCATGAGAAAGAATTTCCTTCACTCTAAAAATTTCAATATTACTGTCTCTGACCTGGCTTTAAATATTGTAATAATTTGTAAAAAGGCTTAAAGTGGATGTAAACCCAATTATTATTTTGTTGCTGTCACAATGTAGAGTATAATGCCGCGTACACACGGTCGTTTTTTGCGATGAAAAAAAAAAAACGACGTTTTCTGTGAAGTAAAAACGACGTTTTTGAAACGTCACTTTTCAAAGACAATTTTGCATACACACCATCGTTTTTTCACAAAAAGCAAGGTTACGTTCACCACGCTTTTCCATTGAAGCTCGCTTCATAACTAGCTTCTGGGCATGCGCGGGTTGAAAAACGTCGTTTTGAACGACGTTTTTGCTACACACGGTGACTTTTTGTGAAACAAAAAACGACGTTTTGAAAAACGACACAAAAAATTCAAGCATGTTGGAATTTTTTTTTTGCCGTTTTTTTGAAGACAAAAAACGACGTTTTGCCCACACACGATCAATTTAAATGACGTTTTAAAAAACGTCGTTTTTTTTCATCGCAAAAAACGACCGTGTGTACACGGCATAAGATTTCCTATATTCGGTGCCCAGTCTTGCCACAAAGAGTTAATCCAGCTCTTAGCAATTCTCTTTTCTTTTTTCAGTGAGATAAATGGACAAACAGGAGAAAACTTTTGTTTGTTCTTCCCCCTTGCTGTGAATCCACATATCTCATGGCATTATTTTTTAATTCCCACCCCCACTCCTTTGCTGAAGTCATGTGGTTACTTCTTTGGATTTTGACTAGATGTTAGTGATCATAGCAGAATTTAGTGTAAGGAATACACAGGAGAAATGGATGTTGACAAGGGGAGTGTAGAGGTGGGCGGAGAGTCTACTGGCATCATGACTCCACCCACCGAGCTCCAGACAACAGATCCACCCACAGAATCTGCAGTTTTTCAGTTCTTATAACAGACAGAGGGGAGACATTTGACAGGTAAGGATACATGCAGGAGGCGTGTATATCCTTATAGAACAGCACTATGGCAGTAGTTTAGAAAGGATGAGAGTGGGTTTACATCCACTTTAAAGTTTATCTAAATTTAAGAACAAAAAATCAATATAGATCTGGTGGCTCCATTAGTTTTTTTCAGGCTTACTGAAAACACTGGTAACTTACAAACTTACTGGTAACACACTTTCTGTCCTAAGGTACTCACTGTACTGTATCAATAGAGGAGAATTGTGGTCACCCCAGGACAGGAAATTGGTTAGGACTGCAAAACAGCTCCCTCTCTCCTTATCTCCTTATTGGGAAGAGGGGGGGGGGCTGTTCTCTTATCCACCAAGGTGGATAGGGCTGGACAGGGCTGATCACAATGCTTGAGATTAGACTGCAGAGTGCCCATGACAACACTGGACCTCTGGCAAGTGCTACTACTGATTTGGTTCACCTGGGAAAATGTGTGCCAAGTGCTCCATCTCTAGGACAGTGCAGAACAAGTTAAGCCCTGTACACACGGCCCAGAATCTCGTCGGGAAAAAAAACACGTTGTTTTCCTGACAAGATTCTTGGCAAGATTCTCTTGCCGGCCGAGTGTACACACGGGCCATTCAAAAGAACCGCCATTCTTATGAACGGCGCGAATGCGGTGACGTAATCGACTACGATGAGCATGCGCTCGTCACATTCGATGCCGTAGCCGCCATCTTGCTTCTCCCTACCTATGCTTTGAAAGCTACTGAGCAATGCGTCAAAGTCATTTCGAGCATGCGCAGGTTTCCATGGAGAGGTAAGTATACAGACGCTCAGGTTTCTTGGCATGAAAGCACTGTCGAGAATCTCACAATGAGAAAATAGAGAGCAGGTTCTCTATCTTTCTTGTCTAGATTCTGGGCAGTTTTGTTGGAGAGAAACCTCAAAGCCTCGTACACACACACGTTTACTCAGCAAGAAAGCTCTGCCAGCATTTTTTTTCCCTAGAAAACCGTGCGTATGTACGAGGCTTTATGGCAGGGGTGCCCAACCTTTTGAAGAGCAAGGGCCACTTAAGTGACTTGGTAACCGTTTGTGGGCCACAATGAGTGGATTTGGTGGATGACAGACCACTCGGCTCTATAATAAAAGGTAATAGAAGTCTATGGCTCAGTGCAGGTAACCCACAGGTGCACTTCTCTGTACCTGTGGATCAGTTTGAAAGTAGCCCAGTAACAACTGCAGAACACATATGCCCATATATACACTGTGATTTTAGTAATAAAAATGTACCTTTAATAACAGTATTCTATTCTATTTTATTCTATCCCAGAGCAGGAGGTCGTGGGCCACATCAGAGGGCTCCGCGGGCCACATGTGGTCCCCGGGCCACTGGTTGGGCACACCTGCTTTATGGTAAATCAGAATTGTTGAAGATATCAGCTGCAAGTAGCCTACAGGAAATACTGATGATTAGTAATTTTCCCTCAGCTTTTTCAGGCACTGGGTTTAAAGAACAGGTCCCCTTTAATGAATGAATGAATGAAAAACAGCACATGCGAACTAAATAGCCTCTGGGCGAAGAGAGCAATGACAACATGTTAAACCTAGCCCTCCATATCAGCCTCACATTACATCGGTCATAACATAGGAGATTAGCTAAAAAAGAAGTATGGGCTTTTGAAAAACAAACATCTATACTCACCTCCATGCTACTGCTGTCCCACCCTGACTCTAACACAGAGAACTTAGCAATTACATGAACACTCAGGTTCTAGAACTACTGCGGAGAGGAGAGCAGTAACTGTCAGTCATCTGGAGTGGTGGGCTGGGGAGGGGTTGGCACAGCTGGCTCCAGCTCTCAAAAAAGCAAAGGCATCTATCAATCAGGCAGTGGGGTGGATCCTGACAATCTAGTCACAAGCCTTCCTAAGCCTGGCATGTCAGTCAGCGCATAGCGGGCAGTATAGCTATCATTTGCCTCTGGGTCAAAGGAGTATAAAAGTAAATGTCCTCCTGTGACCCGCAAGAGAAGTACACTCAAAAAAGCTTAGGCCATATTTCTCTTTAAATGTGGATTTCTGTACTCTAAAGCTGGTCATACACTAATAAAATGAAGCTTAAAGAAGAATTAAGCTGTATCTGAGCACCACAAACAGGAAATCCTATTTATTTCATTTTTAATATTCAAAGCATGACCACCCATCCTTTCGTGTCTCAATGCTTTATTCTGCTGAAAATTGGGTTTGAAAAACACGCCCTAGCATGTTTAGAGTAAGGGCAAAAGATTAATATAGCATTTACTTCCTAAAATCCATTTGTCCTTCGCTCAGATCTGCAGGCAGGAGTGTGTTTAGTTGGGTAAACCCTCCCTACTTATGAAGTAAAAAAAATTACCATGAAAACACAGCCCAGTAGCTAAGTGCTTATCTGTCTCACCTGCCATTACTATGTTCTTCCTATGCCTGCATGAATTTCCTGCAGGTACTCCAGTTTCCTCCCACAATCCAGGCATGCTGATGTCTATGGCAGGTGCCGGTCACATTCCAGCATGCTGGTTTTGACTGAGCTGAACTCTCCCTTTCTGACTGTCCACCTGCAGGGTGAGTGATGTAGACACAGCATCTGGGATGAGAACAAACCTGTTTTAGCCCTGGTTCACACTGGGCTGCGAGAGTGAAATTGCGCGATTTCAGCTGAAATTGCGCGATTTCACTCCCTCTGGCAGTCCCGATTTCGGCGCGATTTAGGAGACATCTGTGCAGGTTTCTGCACAGATGTCAATGTAAATCGCGTCCTGAAATCGCAAAAAGTAGTACAGGAACTACTTTTTGAAATCGGTGCAGCGCCGAAGATGCGGCGTCGCACCGATTAGGACGGTGTCATTGCCGGCAATTGCCGCCGATTTGAGATGTGATTTCACATGTGAAATCGCATCTCAAATCGAACTAAATCGTACCCAGTGTGAACCTGGGCTAAGGCTGGGTTCACACTGGTATGACACAACAGTCGTACTACTTTGAATCCGACTTTGCCCTGTGACTTGAAGCTGACATACGTCCGACTTTCAGTGAACGGGCATCCAACTTGGAAACTTGGATCCCCGACTAGACCAGGCACTGTGTTTTGTTTGAATCCTGAGGGGGAACTCCACGCCAATTTTTTTTTAAAAAAACGGCATGGGTTCTCCCTCCAAGAGCATACCAGGCCCTGTAATATATAAGTACCTGTAATAAAAAAATAAAATGTATGTCAACATTTTAGCCTTGGCCAGAAACCAGGAAGCAACTGAAGAAATTGAACAATGCTAGCAGCATAAGAAATAAAAATAGTTAAAGCAGAACTAAAGTCACTCAATCGACATTTAAGTGGTTGTAAACCCTTATACAGAGATGTAACAAATCCACCTACATAGGTTGTATCTATCTATCTTCAGTCTTCTCTTCTCTACATCCATTGAAAGTACTGAATTTTTAAAGCTTGTAAGGCTGTCAAAAAAAGGGGCGCAGAGCTACACTCTGTAGAGCTCAGGGAGGACATCTCTGGCAGCTGATTGGAGGGAAGGGACACACCCCCTTCACACAGCACACAGGAGCAGAGCTGAGGCTATCAATATAGTGGATGTCCCTCCCCTGTCACCTTTTTTCTCTTGGTGCCAGAAAAACTTGTCAGAAGTGATTCACGCTGTTAGCAGAAGAACGAGGCAGCAGTCAGAAAAGACAAGTATGTATTCTGGTACATGTTTTTAGTTAAATCTGATACTAAGCGACACCAGTGGCCCCATTACAGTGATCGGTGCTAAAAATAAACGCACTGGCATTGTGCTAATGACACTGGCGGGGAAGGGGTTAATATCAGGAATGATCAAAGGGTTAAATGTGTTCCCTGGTTGTGCTTGCTAACAGTGTGTGTGTGTGGAGGGGTGCTTTGACTGGGGGGAGACAGAGATCCATGTTTCTTAGCAGAAACACAGGATCTCCATCTTCCCCTCTAACAGAACGGAGATCTGCCTTTCTGTCTGCCTCGGGAATAATTGGGCGAGCCCCAGCGGATATCGGGACCCGCTCGTTTTCAATCACCTGGCAAACGGGCAAATGGGGTGCGTGTTTTCGTGCTGAAAGCTCGTCTGCTGCAGTAATTGTACATGGGGCGGTCTGGACGCAGTTAACTTGCAGGATTTTTTTTTTTTTTTTTGTGGTTTACTAACACTTTAAATACATTTGTTCAATTTTCTACTGGTTAGAGGGGGTCAAATTCACATACATTTTTGACCACAGTGACAAGAAAATTCAAAGAACCAGGATGGAATTGTTTATAAAATGAACACGATCCGAATTTCCAAAGGCCGAAAATATGATGGAATTTTTTGTCAAAATTTCGTTCAAGCTGTCTTGCATAAACACTGTCAGACCAAATTCCGACCGTCCAAAACGCAGTGACGTAAAACACTACGACGAGCCGAGAAAAATGAAGTTCAATGCTTCGACTTGATTCTGAGCTTGCGTGTTTTTTTCTCCGTCGGAGTTCCACACAGATGATAGAAATTTCCGATAGGAATTTTTTCCATTAGGAAAAAATAAAACATGTTCTATTTCTAAACTCTGACGAAAAAAGTCAGATGGGGCCCACACACGGTCAAAATATCCGATGAAAAAATTCCGTCTGACTTTTTTCATCGGAAATTCCGATCGTGTGTATAGGGCATAACAGTGGATGGGGTTTCCATACAATAAATTACATTTCTAAATTGAATGTTAAAAGCAAATCAAATTTTGAAGTATTTTCAAATAACTTTTTTCAAGTCATTGAATGTCCTGAGTTTCTTTTAGTGTCATACTATTAAAATGGAGACATACTGCATGTACAATGTATTTTCAGTTTCATACATGTATATTTTGCAGTGTAGGGAAAATATGACCCTGACGTGTTGTTTACTCCTCACAAGGAGATGAACTAACCTATGTTTTGATGCAGAGCTTTGTTTTTAGAGATATCTTGGTACATAATCTTAAGGCTTTTGTCAGGTAAACTCAGGGTTCTTGCTAGCAAAATCATTTACAGGACCAAAATAGTGCATGCAAACCATGTATTTAAATCACCCAGGTACCATTTAATTACGTGGTAGTAATTTGAGCTGTAATTACACAGCCATCTGTTGCAGCAATATGAAAATGAAAATTCATCTACACTTGGAATATGTATTTACATGTTTTTATGCCACCCATGAAAATACTGTTATCGGGATTAAACGCATCACAGCTTACTAAACTGAAAACACACATCCTATGACACAATTCTCGGATTTACACCTACAAATGAAATTATGTAATCAGTGATTAATTGTGATATTAAATACAGAGAAAGAGTCAGTGTAAGCAGAGATGTCTTAATGACTACAAAGGCTGCACCAAGTGAAAATATATTCACACGTTTAGATAGTGAAAGTGACACTGAACAATATCCTTATTCTTTAAAAAATAATCAATACACATCCACTACTTAAAGCGGAGGTCGACCCTAAAAAAAAATTACATTAACAGTCTCCTTGACACATACTAAAAAACATTTGGCAAAAAAAAACAATTTTTACTTACCAAAAACGCCCTGTTGCTATGCAGTTGTCCTTATATGCCACTTCCTGTTGATAAGTCACTTCCTCCCTCGCCTGTGCTCTAGGAAAATTATGACACATCATTTCCCAGGAGTCTGTGGGCATTACTGTGATCGGCGCAGTGGCCACCGTTTACTAGCGCATGCACGAGAGCGAGAGGTGCATGCTGGTTACCCAGCATGCACCTCTCTAATAAAAACCAGGAACAGATATCGACTGGGCTTCACATGCCCATAATTAAGATGGAAACAGCCACAACAACAGGGAGAAAATATTCTGTAAGGCCGCGTACACACGACCGAGGAACTCGACGGGCGAAACACATCGTTTTCCCCGTCGAGTTTCTTGTTCGCCTGTCGAGGAACTTGTCGAGCCAAATTTTCCCATTCCCGTTGAGGAAAAAGAAGACATGCTCTTGTTTTGGCTTGATGAGTTCCTCGACAGTGTACACACGATCAGTTTTCGTCTCTCCTCAAGTCTCTTGATGGATTCTGCTGAGAAAACCGGTCGTGTGTACGTGGCCTAAGTCTTATCTATTGTTACTAAATAGATCTGGAAATATGTCTATAGGTTATTGTATGTATGTAAGACTAAAGCTAGGGTCACATAAAAAAATTAGCTACCGAACCTCTCCCTTTTCCTCCCAACTAGGCACATAACTTGCAGTCATGTGCACTGCTCTATCTACACTACAAATCCCATAGTCCTGTGGTCATCAACCCTGTCCTCAGGGCCCACTAACAGCAATTTCAGTGGCTGCAGCTGTCTGCGAAGGTTCCAATTGCACATGGAGTAATTACCTGCAGTAATCAGCCCATGTGCGATTACATATGAAAACCTGCCGACAAAGTTGCAACAACTGTGAGCCTCTTATTGCTGCGGTGGATCATTTTTCAGATGGCATTTGATGGGTGGTGAGGAGGTAATATGTCTGTTTTAATACTGAAAATGACAACCCACTGCACTGCAAACACTTGTATTGCACGCAGTTGTAGGTCAGTTGGGATGCGGCTCCATTCGCTTGAATCGGTTGAGTTTGATGGCGGTACTGCTTGCCAAATGCAACAGGGGTTACATTTTTCTGAAGCTTGTGTACATCCCTGTGCGGCTGCATGGTGTGGTTTAGGTGAGAAGGAAAACCGCAGCTCAAGCGCCCACTTTTACCGCTCCCTTGGTCGCATGTCTAAAGCAACCCTAACTAACAATGCACTTATTAGTTACTTTCTTTACTTACTTTGGTCTGTTTAACATACCACCAAAACTGTTTTGTTCTATCTGTTTTATAAGTGCAAAAAATACCGGGAAATCCTATCAGAAATGAAGAGCTCCCTGTGTCCTCTGCACATTTTCTATGTTCTCCAAAGCTGGCCATACATTATCATTTTTTCTTGTATAATTTTCCTTTAGACTCCTTTCACACTGGTGCTTCTAAACTGCCAGTAAACACACTGAGTGCCTTTAAATCACTTTTCAGGAGCTTTTAAAGAGTTTTCCATTCATTTCAATGGAGAGATGAGTTTTTCACAGCCCTGCCAGCACACTGCCCCAGTGTGAAAGCAGTCATTTATTTTAATGGAAATACGTTTTTGTGACCTTTTTAAGCGCTGTTTTTAGCATGAAAGGGCCTGAAAAGCGCCTTAGTGTGAAAGTGGTCTTAGATTTACCAAAACCATATACTGTAATATAAGGTCAATCCCAAACACATTTAAATTGTATGCAATCAGGCAGGCTCTTGCGTTACAGTGCTGAAAGTAAATCTAAAGAAAATTGTATAATGTATGGCCAGCTTAAGAGTCTAATTAGCCCTCCTAGTTGCTATCTTGAATAACATAATTTGTGGAGAATAGGACAAGGGGAGGGTTGGAGTAGTTCGACAAAAGAAAGCTGGACAGGGCTGACACCACTCAGATCATACAAATGCTGTATGTTGTCAGTCCAAAAAAGGACTAAAGCACTACACTAATAGTCGCTGATTCATTCTAAACAACAAAAGGAAAAAACAGATCCTGCCATCTATTATGCCATACAGCACAGATGGACAAATCTCCCGCTATTGTTTTCTGACAGCCACCAGCATCACTGGTTGTCAGAATACCTGAACAGTGACTGATTCTGATTGGGTGTCACTGTTCAGATCATTGCTGGCAGATAAAAATATATTTTGGTATTGATTGCATTTGACTTTGTTTGCTGTATTAAAGTACACACGATCGGTCCAGCCCGATGAGAATGGTCCGACGGACTGTTTTCATCGGTTCACCACTGAAGTGGCCTGATGGTCTGATGTGAGTACACACAATCAGTCCAAAATCCGATCGGGTCAGAACGCGGTGCAAAGAACACAACGATGTGCTGAAAAAACGAAGTTCAATGCTTCCAATCATGCGTTAACTTGATTCTGAGCATGCGCGGGTTTTTGGTCTGATGCTTTTGTGTACTAACCATCGTTTTGGTCCGATGGTCAGGCGTCCATCGGACCGATTTTAAAGCAAGTTTTAAAACTTTGGTCCGACGGACAATGGTCCGATGGGCTGTACACACGATCGGTTTGGTACAAACCGATCGTGTGTACGCAGCCTAACAGGACAACTTTTTATACTGCTTTCTGATTTATTTATTTTTTTTCCTCCTCAACAACTTAGCGCTGCTGATCTCCTCCAATCGCTTTCAGCCACTTCCTGTGTACATGCACTTAGAATCAGCTACACATCATTGTTCTGTTCCGGCTTCTTCATAGCGACAATGATGGATCATGCCTGAGTAATTTGTGTCAACACGGCAGCTTGCAGTCTCTATCATGCCGCGTACACACGGTCGTTTTTTGCGATGAAAAAAAACGACGTTTTCTGTGAAGTAAAAAACGACGTTTTTGAAACGTCACTTTTCAAAGACAATTTTGCATACACACCATCGTTTTTTCACAAAAAGCGAGGTTACGTTCACCACTCTTTTCCATTGAAGCTCGCTTCATAACTAGCTTCTGGGCATGCGCGGGTTGAAAAACGTCGTTTTGAAAGACGTTTTTGCTACACACGGTGACTTTTGTGAAACAAAAAACGACGTTTTGAAAAATGACACAAAAAATTCAAGCATGTTGGAATTTTTTTTTGGTCGTTTTTTTGAAGACAAAAAACGACGTTTTGCCCACACACGATCAATTGAAATGACGTTTTAAAAAACGTCGTTTTTTTTCATCGCAAAAAACGACCGTGTGTACGCGGCATCAGGGGCACATGTGACGGGGGACAACACGAGAGTACAATACTGTCACCCCATAACAGGAAGTGCATGAACAAGGTTCTTTAAGGCAGAATACTTAATTATTTTATTAAAAGCAGATTTAAAATATTAAAAACATCATCTGAAACTATTTTATTATGTTAAAGCATATATGTGATTTTAGCTATTGGGTTTAGGTCTACTTAAACCACTTTCCAATCGCCTCACACCTATTTACGTCGACAGAATGGCACGGGCAGGCAGATTGGCATACATGTACGTCCCTGTCGCCTGTCGCCCGGCGGGCGCGCGTCCGCCGTGTGCCTCGCGAGTGCGGCCGTGGATCCCAGGAATCTGATGTTCCCGGGAGTACTGCCATTGCGGTCGACAAGAGCAGAACTGGGGAATGCCTTTGTAAACACCTTTGGCACTGTACTAGTAAGGGATAACTTAGACTTGCAGTTGGGGAGATGTTAAAAACACGCAGTTGAGCTGCGTTTTGGTGCCCTAAATCTGCAAAGGCCGTGAAGTTCACATCCTGTGGTTGCAATGCTTTGCTTAGGCCCCACAGCAAAACAAAAAACGTTCCTGTTGTGCTCAGTGAACAGCAAGGCGGCTGAACGCAACTCCTATTCAATGAAATCGAAAGCTCCTCCTCTGTGAGAGGCCAGAGTCGCTTGACATCGCATGCACACGGGAGCTTTCACTTACGGCATGACCCGAGTTAGAAGCGGTGCAGTGTGCCCTTTCTAACTCCGGCGCATGCGCAGAACAAATCACCGTACACCAATTTGCAAATATCTCCTAGACTGTGCAGATCTGGGAGATATTTCAAGCACCTACTGGTAAGCCTTAATCTAGGCTTACCTGTAGGTTAAAGTGGTTGTAAAGGGTTTACAACCACTTTAAACACCAGTCATACAGGATTCAAATCCTATTGACCTGGCCGAGATTAGAACCATGTTCAGGCGGAATGTACCAAGTTGATTGATTATCGCATGTGGCTGCGATAAGGATAATCGCTGTCTTTCTCCAGCTTCCCTGCCCCAGCTCCCCTCCCCCCTCCGGGAGAAGACAATGGCCCATCAGAGGTATTCACAAATCCATACTGTCTATGTTGATGGGGGAATCGAGTACATTTCTTTCCTGCAACCTTCGGTTGCAGGAAAGAAACTTGCTCCATGTATGGCCAGCATTTGCCTAAAGCCCCCCCCCCCCCCCCCATGGACAGACTAAATTTCGATCCGTGTATGGGCAGGCTGATGACTGGGAAACAGACCATGTATGGGCTTTGTATTCTGACAGCTTGGAATCTTCCCACTGTCAGAATACAATAGCTCCACACGAGGGATTCCCCCATCAACACTGACTGTGCTGATGGGGGAATTAGGCAATTTTCTTTCTGTCTTTGAAGGAAAGAAAACTGTATAATGTATGGCCTGCCTAAGTCACATATGTTACAAACCGATCTCTGTACAATCTTCTTTATAGCCTAAAAAAGTAAATTCAGTTATCTGTAGTCCCGAAAATTTTCCCAGTACTTAGTAGACATGTGCAAACTGGAATATTTTGTTTTGTTTTTTCGTTTTCGTCTTGAAAATAAATGTATTTAGTTACTCCCGAAAATCGTTTTGATTTATTTCGTTTTTCGTTGGAGAATAGCTTTCGTCCGAAAATCCAATAATACTTGGTTTCTGACGAATGGTCAAAAGAATATTCGACGGAACTTCGAAACTTTACGCCGAATCGTACATTTCCGGTCGAATATTCCGCCTACAAGAATTCTAATGTTGTATGACTAGTAATAATGTTGAATCTATTTTCTCATAAATCGTAATCTTTTCTCTGTAATGTTGAGTCTATTATTTCTATAGTGTCGAATCTTTTCTCTATGATGTCGAATCTTTTCTCTATAATGTCGAATCTCTCTATATCAAATATTTACCGCAACGAAAACGAAAAAAATGCATTTTTTATGTCGGATCTTTCGTTTTTCGTTTCTTGCGCTTTCGTTATCGTTTGTTATTACGATAACGAAAAAAATTTTTTTTCGGACGAAAATTAATTATAACAAAAACGAATGCACATGTCTAGTACTTAGTTGTAGATAAATCTAGAACGGATTGTACAATGTGACTCTACCATGTATGGCCTCTCATGTTGGTTTCTCCTTTTGCCATCTTTGGTTTCCTCTTATCAGCAGACTTATGAGGACCAAAAAATGCTCTGAAGATGATCTTTGTACACAGCTGGAAGTAGTTATTATTGCCAAGATTTCTGGACAGATGTTCCCACCCACAGAACTATCGGAATGCATCCGAGTCATTTGGAAAACCATAATAGCCCAGACAGTAGACAGCAAAGGAAATGATAATGTGAAATAGAGCATCATTTTCATACTGGAATTGGTCTAATCAAAAAGCTAATTATGTATAATGGCCATACAATATGTGTTTAGATTGGTAGTTATTGAAGGAAAGGAAGTATGCCCGGTCTACGATGATAAACACCTTCCGTTCATAGGCAGAGCACGGTTTAATCATATGCAACCATTTATGTTCAGTCCAAAACCAAACCACATAACAAACAAAGGAATCATTGCAGGGAAAACATGGTATACCACATTTGCTGTACCTATGATGCATTATATTACAGAGGGGATCCAAAACATAATAGAAATACTTTACTTTAGACAAAGTTAGCCAGCTTAGTACAAATTTAGTACAAAGTGAAAAGCTAATGGGATTCTTTTTGATAAAACTCACAGTGAGTTGGCATCTAAAAATAAAATTGATTATGTTCCAGATATGGGTGAATAAATTCCATCAATTTTTGGCCCACCCCATTCGACAATTGAGTAATATACTTTTGTCAGGCTGATTGGGATTTTGCCCTATTCTTCTGAATGAGCCAAAATCCCAACAGTTTATGGGCAGTTTTAGTATTTCATTTACAGGCGGTCCCCTACTTAATTGTTCATTTTTGTGATATTAGGTAATATGATAATTGTTCAAAGCTGAAGAATATATTCCAATTATGATGCTATCAAACCCAATTCAAGTTGTTTATTTGACCTTCACCTGCCAGTCTGAAAGTTAAAGAAGTACTTTAGTAAAAATAAAAATAAAAGTCAACTGCCTTGTACACACGACTGAAAACTGCAATTTTTTATATTGGTCGTGAAAACCGGTCGTGTGTATGTTCCCTAGTAGTGTTCTCGACGAAAAATCTGCCTGCAAAAAAACCTGAAACCAGCTCTCTTTTTTCTAGTCGTGTCTCCCTTCAGTCTTTTTCTCGTTGCGAAAAACGGTTGTGTGTATGCTTTTCCGAGGGTAAAAAAATGTGCATGGTCAGAATCAGGTATGCAGCCCAAAAGCAGCCCAAAGGGTGGCCTAATTTGAAATTGGTTGTTCTTGGTTTCCGGGACCATGTTGGCCCGGAGCAATTGAAGCTATGATGGGACCCAGTGACTTATTGGGTCCCCTATCTCTGAGAAGAAGATCCCAAGCGAGTTGTGCTGTTCGGTAGGGAGTCAGTCTGAGGAAAGCCGGGAGGCAGGCAATTCAAGGGCCTAGGCGAGCCATCGGGGATCGAGGTGACTGGACACTGGGGGCCAGATTCAGATACAATTAGATTATCGTAGCGTTTCCTAAATACACTACGCCGCCGTATTTTACCTGGCTCTACGTGGAATCCAGGTAGATTTTGTCCAGTAAACGACGGCGGCGTAGTGTATTTCTCCCGTCGCAATCCATCCACGCGAGTAGGGGGCGTGAATCATTTAAAATAGGCGCGTTCCCGCGGCGAACGAACTGCGCATGCTCCGTTCGCAAATTTCCCGCCGTGCATTGCGCGAAAACATGTCGTTACGTCATTCGTTGTTTGAGTAGCGTCCCGAACGAGTTACGTAAAAAATAAAAAAATAAATCGACGCGTGAACGACGGCCATACTTTACATGGGCTACGTACCGTTAGACCAGCAAAAAGCTGGTCTAACAGTACGTAAAAAAAAATAGACGAAAGCGATTGCGAAGACCACTCGTATCTTCGTGGATCGCCGTAAAAACACATTTGCATATCCCGACGCATGAAAACGACGCAAACTCCTCCCAGCAGCCGCAAATATATCGCAGCGTAGATCCGAAGGCTTACGAAGACGTAAGCCTCTCGGATCGAAGCCCGAAGCCGCCGTATCATGGTTTGAGGATTCAAACTAGTGATACGGCGCGCAAAATTTGAAATTACTCCTGTCTAACACCAGTTAGACAGGCGTAATTGCTTTCTGAATCTGGGCCTGGGAGTTTATCTAATGGCAACCTGTCAGTCGGTGACTATTTGAAGAAAACTATCTGTGGGAGATTCAGGCCATTAATAATCTTGAGAAGGATTCACCTCACAAATTGTGTTCTAAAGCAAAGGGCCTGTGGCAGAGTTCTCATTCCTATTTCTATTTCAGTCAAGTCTGTGGCAGAGACTTGTTTTCCTTTTCAAGATTCTCAGTGATATTCTGGCTGCCAGTTCTGTAAGAGAGACTGTCCAGGTACGCTGTACCCACTCCGGCTGGAGTGGCGACGAAGTTAAAGTCACATTGGAAACAATATTGTTTCCGTCGTTCTTAGGCCTGAATCTGCAAGTTATCCCTTTCACCCATCTTTACTCTATCTACTCCAAGTTCACTGTTTGCCGTGTTGGGCAAAAAAAAAAGCACAGAAAGACACCGGCTGTTTAGACATTCCGTCATTGTTCTGATCATCATCATACCCCTAGACATTCATACAGGTAACAGGCTGACCCAATTCTATCCAGCGGCTCCTGCGGGGGTAGCGCTACACATGGATGAAGGAGGAATGCTGGAGCCAGGAACACAAATGAAAATTATATTTAATCCTCCGTTTTTAAGTACTTTAGCAGTTGATTCAATCGCTTCCTAAGTGTGCAGCTTCTTTATCTTAAGACCCCTTTCACACTGAAACGTTTTTACAGCGTTTTAGCGTTAAAAATAGCGCTGTTAAAACGCTCATAAAACGCTCTTTTGCATCTTTGGAGCAACTTTGGAGCAGCTTTTGGGTGCTAAAAAAAACGCTCTAAAAAACACCCCTCTCCATTGAAATGAATTGAAACCGCTGTAAAAACGCCTTACCCTTTCACACTGAGGCTTTGCACTGGTGGGGCGTTGAGAAAAGTCCTGCAAGCAGCATCTTTGGAGCAGCTTTTGGGCGCTAAAAAAAACGCTCCAAAAATGCCCCTCTCCATTAAAATGAATTGAAAGTGCTGTAAAAACGCCTTGCCCTTTTTACACTGAGGCACTGCAAAAACGCCCTAAAACGTTAGGGTCTTAGCGGTGCTTTAGCAGCACATTGGGATTGCAGATGAGGCTTCGCTCGAATAGCGCTCAAAAAACACCCCAGTGTGAAAGAGGCCTTAATCCATCCCCATGTTCCAGTTTAATCTGTGATTTGACTGCCTGCACCAGATTTTTGTTTTCAGGATGTAGAGTCACCATTGCATGCAGGAACTAGAGTTGTGTCCCCCTACACTGTGTACATCAATAGAAACACACAACCCCATAGCCTAGGATGGTAAGGCACTCCCCTGTTCCTCCCTCCTCCTCTCTTTATTATAGAGGAGGTCCAGCCTCCTAACAGAAAATTAAATGTCAGCAGCTACAAATACTGCAGCTGCTGAATTTTAATATATGGACACTTACCTGTCCTGGGAGCCCTCTGAAGGCACCGCATTCCATCTTCAGATGGTTACAGCCACCGCCATTCCTGCTAAGGGAACCTGGCAGTGAAAACTTTAGGCCAGTTCCCTACTGCGCATCTGCGATGTATGGAGGAAAGAGGAGGGGGTCGAACTTCCGGGGGGAACGATACCTGTCAAAAACAGGTAACTGTCCCCCCCCCCCCTGAAAAGTGGCAAATGTGGCACCAGAGGGGGGAGGTGGATAAGGGGAAGTCACACTTTTGAGTGGAACTCCACTTTTAGCTAACACTGTTAACATATTTCTGTGAAGACCAAAAGTCTGGGAAGCAGCATTGAGAAAGCAAGTATAATAAATAGTTTACTTGGAATTATTATTTTATTGTGCCCAATGTGTTAACCGATTCCTGTCTGGCCCTTGTCTCTGCTTCCCCTGATCTCAGCATTCAGCAGACTCCAGCCCTCCTCTGGCAATCCACCTGATTCTGCACTTTCTGCTTCACAGTCTGACCCCAGCTTCTTCCCTGCAGCAGCACACTGTAAGGGGGGTGCATTGTGAGGTAAGTGACGGTGGGGGGCTCTTGACATTTGATGTAGAGGAGGGTCTGCTCTGGACATCTGCTTATAAATAATATGAGAATAATAAAATTCTATGCCAGTTTAAAAGGAGGGTCACACACCGCTGGTATCATAAGTTATTACCAAAATCAGTAATGATTAAATGAAGAGGAAATTATTTAATATGATATAGAGTAGATACCTCCGGCCCTTTGAGGGCAACCATAATACTGATGCCGCCTGCGATGAAATTGAATTTGACACTCCTGCTCTAGAGAATGCAGTGGTGACCAGGGGCAGACTGACAACTCGTGGGGCCCCCGGGCAAAAGGAGATTATGGAGCCCCCAGACAATAGGAGATTATGGGGCCACCAGGCAATAGATTATGGGGCCACACAGTATACACACACATACAGTATACATACATACACAGTATACACACAATATACACACACAGTATACATATACACAGAATACACATACACACACTGAAAAGGTACTGGAGAGGCGGGGCAGCTCTAATCTAAAAACACAGATTTTTACATACTGTCTGTGGTTTTACTGAGGCTGGCAACCCCTGATGGGGCCCCCTAGTGGCATGGGTCTGTGACTACTATGTACCTCAGACACAGCAGATCACAAAACGTGGTACAGGGCCGCTGTGATTGGCCCTGGTACCATGTGATCTCTGTGACCACCCCAGTCTCTGCTGTACTTACATCCATGGGTGAAGAGCTACCATGTCCTAGCTGCTGTTGTTGTAGTGGTCCAGGAATTGTATATCCCACTGTTCTCCCCCTTCTTTCAGCAGGGATTCCTGGACAGATCAGAGTGATTCTGATTGATCAGCACCAGCACAGAAAATAGCTTTGACGGAAAAAAAAGGGAAAAAAAAACAGGGATTTAAAATCCTTGGTCTGCTTCGCTGGATGCATGGGCACTGACAGCTCATTATTCACTGAGGTAGGTACAGCAGTGATAGGGGGGTGGAAATAACTGGTCTTCAAGCAGTTAATAAAATTTGAAGATTTAAAAACTTCGCCAAACATTTAACCCTTGCCATGTAGGGGGCCCCACTACAAGATTTTATTTTTTTATACAGCCCAGAATTCAGTGGTAACTATATAAAAATATAGGGCCAGATTCAGAAAGTATTTACGTTGGCGTATCTATAGATACGCCGCGTAAATACTAAGAATAGCCGGCGTATCTTTTTTCTGTATTCATAAAACAAGATACGCTGTCTTTTTCCTAAGATACGAGCGGCGTAAGTCGCTTACACCGTCGTATCTTAAGTTGCATATTTACGCTGGCCACTAGGTGGCGCTTCCGTCGTTTTTCGAGTAAAATATGCAAATGAAATATTTACGCCGATTCACGAACGTACTTGCGGCGGGGCGTGGTAGTTTACCTTGTTTGCGTTAGCGTTATAGTGGCGTAAGGTTACCCCTGCTATAGGAGGCGCAGCCAATGTTAAGTATGGACGTCGGGACAGCGTCGAATTGTACGTCGGTTACGTCATTTGCGTAAATCGTTCGGGAATGGGGCTCGACATTAGTTACATTCACGTCATTTACATTGACAAAAAGCAACGTGATTTTGCGCATGCGCACTGGGAACGTCCACGGACGGCGCATGCGCCGTCCAAAAAAACATGTAGATTACGTGGGGTCATGATTCAGAAATTTGAATTACGCGCTGTTACGCCGGGCACTTTACGCCACGCCGCCGCATATTATGGAGCAAGTGCTTTCTGAATAAGGCACTTGCCCATAATATTTGCACAGGCATAGCGTAAACACCATACGCTACGCCGCCGGAAAGATAGGTCAGATGTATCTGAATCTGGCCCATAATAATTAAGGTAAGTTTGATGCGTTGTGTAAATGTACTGTATATAAAAAGATTGTATAGAACAGAGGCAGTAAAGTTAGTACTCGCTGACTAAGCAATAAATTATCATATGAACTGTTGTGGAACAGTTAGTAAAGTTACATGGTGATAGGTAACAACCTGCCGTGAACTCTCCAGGGACCCCAGACTTGTTCACCTGATGCTCTGAGTAATTAGTAGAAAATTTCCTTCTACAGATCTCTTCCTAGCAGTCGAAGTCAAAGCAACATCTTCAAAGCATTCACACAGACAAAGCAGTTAACCTGCGATTGATTGTTCATGCCCACTTACACGCTAGCCATCAAAACCTGGACTAAACTGCAAGAAAGGCTTCCTGACGTCTCCATACAGTGGAAAATGTATTACCAGCTCTGTGTGAGGCCTTCGATGACAACTGCCCACATATGAGGGCCCGAGCACAATACGACTCTAAGCACGTTTTTTTTTTACTGATAGTGAATTACAAGAGAGCTGATTGGCACTGTTAGTTTCTTTAGGCAAGACGTTCTTTAGTGCATTAGTGAGAAACCACATATAAAGCAGAAATATGAGCTAATGATAGGGAAATTAGACAAATGCTCCAGATGTAAGTAGTCTGTGACAATTGGAAGATGTTCCAGCTGAAAGAAGCTTTTGATGTGCAGATTGGAGTAGAGTAGTAACTGATGATGCATATTATAATGATAGTGCAGGTCCTTCACAAAGTGAATACAAAAGGTCAATCAATTGATGCGTGGGGAAGGGACAGATGACCTTTACTAGAAAAAAGTCAAATAAACGCATGCAAATGCATGCAGTAGCTATCTTGCAAAAGTCTCATCCTGTCTGTCTGTGTAATCTACAGTATACATTGTCCAGTCTGTCTGTCTGTCTCTTTATCCATCTTTCAACCTATTTATTCTCTGTAATCAAGTTTCTAGGATCAGTTTAATACAATTATTTTTAATATGAATTAATACAATGTAGATCTAGGACAATCAAAACAGGCAAACAGGCAACTTTGGCCATAGTTTTGAAGTCTATCTAAGGGTATGGTTATTTTTTTAAATGATTTATATATATTAATATTTTTATTATGGTGTTCTCGATTAGAAGTCTATCTAAGGGTATGGTTATTTTATTTTTTTATTTATATGTCTCATTATTTTTATTATGGAGGACTTGGTTTACCTGCTGTTGGGGCAAATGGTTCTGTACAAATGGAAGTAGTCTGGGTGACTCTAGAATATCATGCACCCAGTGGCGTAGCGTGGGGTGTGCGAGGAAGGCCACCACTCCGGGCGCAAAATTTAGAGGGGCACTGTCACGAGTGTGCCAACAACAGATGGGACATAGGAACATATGCATGATGTCATCACTCCAGCTACACAGTCTCACACAGTGGATCATGTGACCAGACTGGAGCTAGCTAAAAATAGGTAAGTCCCTGGGTCGAGGGGGGCATGAATTACTTGCCTCGCTCCAGGTGTTGACAACCCACGCTACACCACTGCACGCACCTCATCCCCATTAATGGAAATAACAGGAAATGAGAACCTGGAATTATAACTGTGCTTGAAACAATTGACACATAAATGCTTTATATAAAAAAGTAATTTTTTTTATTGATATACAAAAGTGAACAAAGAGTTCAATAAAAACTATTTACAGAGCATATACTGTATATATATATATATATATATATATATATATATATATATATATATATATATATATATATATATATATTGGATACAGTGGATGGCTGGTGTCCCAACGGACAAAAAGGTGGTAAAAATTTGATGTTGTATTCCAACATGTTTTGCCAATAGTGGCTTTCTCAGGGGATTATTTGAGACCACAAAAAGGTATGTAGACCAGCTCTAGCACAAAATACATAACAAAAATGTCAATAAATTATACAAATACCAAACATATGAAAACATTGTGAGAATCAAGAAACACAATACAACATTTGCCAAGGCTTCAGAGAGAGAGACGCAATACCTACCTCCTCCAATCCCAGACCAAATTGGTGCCCCCCCCCCCACCATACACACAGAGGCGGACACAGAGAGCCCCAGATAGGGATTGTGCGATAAAGGCCATGCACAGCCACAGGAGGTGGATAAAGTCCCAGCTGAAGTATATAAGGGTAAAACAAAAATCATACTAGGACCAATTTTAGGCAGGAACAAATTATTCTGCCAGCAAGTCTTTGGTGAGTGGGAGGAAACTCGTGAAAGCACAGGTAGAACATACAAATGCCATGCAAATATTGCGATAACTAGGATTCAATGCTGCAAGACAGAAATACTAACTAGCAATGCACTGTGCTGGTTAGCAATGCACTGTGCTGGTTAGCAATGCACTAAGTGACCGAGCTGCCGAAGTCGGCAGCTTGGTCTTTATAACATTTCATTTGACCATAAAATCATTGCAACAGCTGACAAATCTAAATTTTAACACAAAACTTCTCTGTTTCAATAGTTTTTATTGTTTTTTTTTACAAAAAGAGAGCCTACCAGTGGTGTTGCCCGTGCAGGGTCTGTGCACAGCAGGTAATATTCAAAATGAGTTGATAACATATTAATTCAAATAAACTACAGACAGGAGGGTATGGGGAAAGATAGAAAACTGCCGCATACCAACAGCTCCAAGTGTACATTGTATGAGAAACAGCCTCAGCCCATACTTCTTCAACACTCCTAATGTGTTTCGTCCTACCCACCGGCAATCAAGGGGTTAAATGTGTTCTTTGGGAGGTGTTTCAAACTGTGGGGGATGTGATTGACTGGAGGAGAAGAGAGATCGCTGTTCCAATTACTAAGAACAACAGATCTGTCTCTCCTCCCCTGTCAGAATGGAGATTTGTCTGTTTACATTGACAGATCCCTGTTCTGGCTCTCTATGGAGCAATTGTGGGTGGCTGTCAGACAGACATCTCGGCCACTGGCCACGCAGATTGGCTTCAGTGTCGCGCCGCAGACATGCACGCGTCCCCTAGAGCACTTAAAGCGGCCGACATACAATGACACCAAATCGCCCAGGAGAGCCAACCTGCTGCAGTACAACTGCGGCAACTGGTTTTCAAGCGGTTAATACAATTTGTAAATTTATAGGTAAAAGTTGACCCGGGAAAATCCAATTGCCAATTGTGAGGATCTATAGGTTATTTCATTGAGAATTGTAAATGTTAAAAAAGTTTACAAGCAACTTATTAAAATTACTTTAACATGTTACAACTTATGTGAGATATTAATAATTAGACATAGATCTGTAGACTGTAAAAGTGAATATTTTGTTAATAAGAACAACATTGAGAGCTTGGGTAACAAATGGTTATGTGCCCTAGACTCTGGTCCTCTCATATATATATTCCTGAAGACTTCAGAGGGGCAGGAGAGGAAATTATCCATTCCGAAGATACCTACGGAGCATACGGTTCATAGTCGAAGTTTTCCCCACATCCATCCATCCACCTAGCGGTCCCCAGTCTGACTTCCATCGGAGATTAATTGTCAGCAGTTTTCTGCTTTCTTTGTCAGGTATCTGGTAAGGAGACATCTTAGGCCGCGTAGACACACAATCAGTCCATTCGATGAGAACGGTTCGAAGGACCGGTTTTAACGGTTAACCGATGAAGCTGACTGATGGTCTGATGTGCCTACACACCATCAGTTAAAAAACCGATCGTATCAGAACGCGGTGACGTAAAACACAACGTCGTGCTGTAAAAAATTTAGTTCAATGCTTCCAAGCATGCGTTGACTTGATTCTGAGCATGCGCGGCTTTTAAACCGATGCTTTTGCATACTAACGATCAGTTTTGACTCATCGGTTAGGCGTCCATCGGCTAAATTTTAAAGCAAGTTCTCTTTTTTTTGACCGAAGGATAACTGACCGATGGGGCCCACACACGATCGGATTGGACCGATGAAACAGACCTTCAGTCCGTTTTCATTGGTTTTGACTGATCGTGTGTACGCGGCCTTATACGGTGGTGGTGCACATTGTGGATCATTCACTGGTGTCCTTTGATGGTCATTTATTCAGCTCATTTGTGGCTTTATTTTCCTGCTGTCTGGTAAGGAGGCTCTTCATGCCATGGTGGTACATTTTTGTATGATCTATTCACTGGGTGCCAGTTGATGCAGTTTTTTATTTTTCTTACTGTGAGTATAATGGTTATAAAAAAATAAAATGTAATCATTGGCCTTGACAATATTACGCTATGGTATATTTTTTTCTTCTTTTGGGTTAATCACCAATCATTTGCGGAGCCAATTTCAATTCCACCTGGAGACCTTTAACCACACACTGGAGAGTTTGTGTTATTTTACAACCAAAGGCCTGCGCTGGGTTTTAGCTACCTGCTCTAGTGGCTTACTATCTGGTAGCATGTCTTTCATAAGGCTTTGACCCATATTCCAGAACATGTATGACATATTGTTCTTTTTGTACAACCGTGCGTAACCCTGGGACGATTCATATATCTTATTATTTTTATTTGGACTGTAATTAGTACAATTTTTCTCCCTTTCATTTATTTATTTATTTATTGCTATATCTCACATTAATTGCTGCTTTTTTGGACTGGTTCATCCATTTTTTGCAAAAAAATTTATTTAATTTTTTTAGCGCAGTTTTTTACCCTCTCTCTCTCTCTCTCTCTCTCTCTCTATCTATCTATATATATATATATATATATATATATATATATATATATATATATATAATGTAATTGTATTATTTTTATTCCTGCCTAGACATGTCATATGTTTTTCATAAGTTAAACGACAAATGTTTTCCTAGCCAGCCATAGAATGTAGACTAGAGAATGCGAAACACTGAATGAATTTAAAACAAAAACAGTGGGGAGCTATTAAAAATCACTTAAGAACATGTAAAAATTATATTACAAATGATATTTTATGAATTCTATGTTTAACATACATAGTCCGACTGTAACAAAAACAGGCTTAGAGTCTGACTATGCTGTTGGTCTCCCAAGTTTGCTATGCAAAAAAGAAATACTATAGCATTTGTGGAGCGTTTTCACGAATGGCAATGTGCATTGACAGCTGTGTTCAGTGTTTTTGAGACTTGAGGATTTTTTTTATTTAATTATTTCTTTTTGTAATAGTTTAGTGCGTGTGATGCCAAGAAAAAAAACAGCAAGTGCTGTAACAGATCTGGCAACATAGGAAAAAAAAAGAATTAAAAGTGCTTCCTAAAATCTATTTGAAAAGTGCTTTTTGTATATGACAGCTTATTTGCAAATACGATTCCATTATAGATCTACTTTCTATTAGGTTTCTAATGCGTGAATTAGCTGTTTTATATCATTGTGAAACAAAAGAAGTACTTTTTTTTTTCACTCCCTAATGTAAGGTACGCTCAAAATATACTGTCTAATAAAATATATTAATATGAGGAAAATAAATGGATATCTTAATACCTTAGTAATAAAAGGCACAAGGCCGACAAGCGCAAGAATAATTAACGCACACAGATACAGGTCTTTCAATTGAAAGGTTTGTTTTAGAGAATGCTTACAGTTGTAAAAGGTGAATTATATTCCCCTTATTAATATCGAGGGTTATCAAAATATCTTGAGATGTTATACACGTTGTAATTCATTTTACTTTGCCTGGAATTAGCATGCATATGATATGTGTCTGGTTAATTATATGTATCTATTTTCATAGGTGCAGGCAGATAAAGCCAGGCACAGTGGCACCTATTATAGCATCAAGCACGTTGGTGCAGCTGTGTTTTGATCAGTGCAAAGTTTTTCTGGCAACTAAGAACAGAAATCACCTTTAGGACCTGACATGAAGCGAGCAACTAATATTCAAAAGATCTTTCTACCGAGGAACAAAAGCAATAACCCTTTAATTGCTGGAAGGTGGCACGCTGTGTTGCATTAACAAGTGCATGAGCTTATTTAACAGGGCACTGTACATTAAAAAAAAATGTTTTAAAGAGCTGTATAGGAAAATATTATTTAATATGTAATTGTTTTAGGAGATTATAAGAATAAACAATATTTTAATATTTCGTTTTTATTATTTTTTATTTTTTTATTTAATATTTTTTTATAAATATTAATATTTGAATATTACTATTTTGGAGTGGGGGAGCAATGACATTTTAAAACCACAGCTATCTTCCTATCCATGATACCAATCCTAGCAGGCATTTTTTTGCAGGCTTTTTAGCTGCTCACAAGTTAAAAGGGAAGATAACTATAGCTGACCATCACAGAGAAAAAAAAATCTGCAACCAGGGGTTGCAGGAACAAAATAAGCTAGATTCCCCTATCAACACAGACAGTGTTGATGGGGGAATACCTCCTGCCGGGCCTTTGTCTTCTTGTCTTATCCTGGGGGGGGGGGGGCGAGGGAAGCCATTGCTGCTGGGAGAAGACAATAATTATAATCGCAGGTTGGTTGTACCCAAGTTGATAGATCAATCAACTTGTTACATTCAGCAGCCTATTAACGGTTTGAATTATGTCCAGTTCTAACCATGTATGGTTGACCTAAGGGCTTTTTCAACAATTGCAGATTCATTTTATGTGTTAGATTGGGGTTTAACTACTTGCCGACTGGCTCCTGGACATATACGTCGGCAGAATGGCATGGCTGCGCAAAGCAACGTACAGGTACATTGCTCAGAATTTGTTGCCGTGCAGGCGTGCGTGCGCCCCTGCCGCGAGCTCCACGCCTGCAATCATGTCATGGAGCTGCAGAACAGGAAGATGCCTATGTAAACAAGGCATTTCCCTGTTCTGTCCTGTGACAGGACACTAATCTACTGCTTCCTGTTATCGGGAGCAGTGATCAGCATCATGTCACTGGTAGCCCAGCCCCCTCACAGGTAAAATCACTCCCTAGGACACCCTTAACCCCTTCCTGGCCCGTTGGTGGTTAACCCCCTGCCAGTGTCATTTACACAGTAATCAGTGCATTTTTATAGCACTGATCGCTGTATAAATGACAATGGTCCCAAAATAGCATCAAAAGCGTTTAATGTGTCAGCCATAATGTTGCAGCCATGATAAAAATCGCAGATCGCCTCCATTACTAGTAAAAAATATATATTAATAAAAATGCCATAAAACTCCCTATTTTATAGACGCTATAACTTTTGTACAAACCAATCAATAAACGCTTATTGTGGGGTTTTTTTGCCAAAAATATGTAGAAGAAAATGTATCGGCCTAAACTGATGAAAAAAATATATAAATCTTTTGGGGATATTTATTATAGCAAAAAGTAAAAAATATTGTTTTTTTTTTTCAAAATTGTCGCTCTTTTTTTTTAACCGCAGAGGTGATCAAATACCACCAAATAAAAGCTCTATTTGTAGGAAAAAAAGGACATCAATTTTATTTGGGAGCCATGTCACACGACTGTCAGTTAAAGCGACGCAGTGCTGATTTGAAAAAGTGGTCCGGTCATGGACCCTTTTCATAGAGGTTGCTAGGGGTTCCCTGAGCAATGAGCAATTTCTACCTCTTAGATAAGTTCCCTATGATACCACTAATCATTTTAGATACAGTATCTATAAAACCATGTACACAGGCAGAATAGCGGGAAAAATTTGAGGGTACAAAAAATACCAGCCGACATTCTGCCCGTGTGTATGTCAGTCTGCCTAATGTGCATGCTGGAAAACCAGCACCCAACTGACTCCCGATCAGCGCTCTCAGCCAATGGCAGAGTGCACTGATCAGAGTGTTCTGGTGGGGGGGGGTCGTCCCCCTGTCAGAACACAACAGCTCAGTTGGGGAGACCGCTGGATTAACATCACATGGTTAGTTCAGTGGCTCCAGACAGTGTTGAGCGGAATACGCCATATTCGATTTCGCGATATTTCACGAATATATAGAAGAATATTCGCGAAATATTTGTTATTTTCGAATATTCGTGATATTTTATAAAAAAAAAAATTTTGCGAAATTTCGCTAATGCGAATGCGAAATTTCGCTAATGCGAATGCGAAATTTTGCGAATGCGAAATTGATTGCGAAATTCTCGTCTGCGCATGTGCGCGAACAACACGCGAAAACAGAGATCATTTCCTATAGGAAGCACAATGCTAAGCTCTAAGATCGCAATACACAGGTCTGATGCAAAAGAAGGGGCAGAGAAAGTATTTGCGAATATTCGTAATATGAATATTCGCATTGCGAATATTCGGCAACATAAAAGGATCGCCTCAGCTACTCGGCCCAGGGTCTCTAATCATACCAGCAATGCTTTTAGACGTCGATGGAGATCACTAGGATGTGATCTGTTTTAAAAATAAATTTGAAAAAATACGAATATTCGCAATAGCGAATATTCACCGCGATATTCGATTTATTCGCGAATACTCGAATATGCAATATTCGTAACGAATATTCACAATGCGAATATTCGTGAGCAACACTAGCTCCAGACCGGAGCTGCCAGTTTTTTGTTTTTTTTGTGAAACCAACGGAGTTGCACAAAAAACAAACTGTAGTGTGTACCCGGCTTAAGGGAGAAATTCTTCTCGCTGACCACAAGTATAAAGCCCTGTAGATACGATTGGAAATTCCGACAGCAAAAGTCCAATGTGAGCTTTTGAATGGAAAATCCGACCGTGTGTATGCTCCATTGGACTTCTGCTGTCGGAATTTCCACCAACAAAAGATTGACAAAAGATTGACAGCTAGTTCTCAAATTTTAAGGTGGAAAATCTGATCATCTGTAACAATTCCGACGCTCAAAATTCTGACACATGCTCGGAAACAATTTGATGCTTGCTCGGAAGCATTAAACTTAATTTTCTAAGCTCGTCGTAGTGTTGTACATCACTGCATTCTTGACGGACAAAAGTTCAGAGTACTTTTGTGTGACCGTGTGCATGCAAGCCAAGCTTGAGCGGAATTCTGTCGGAAAAACCATCCAAGGTATTTCCGATGGAAAATCCGATCGTGTGTATGCGGCATAAGAAGCATTCTTCCAGCTGACCATCACACTAATGTATCATGAATTGTAGATATAGTAGTTTTTAGCAGGGGTTGCCTGAGACCGGAAAATTTCAAGGGTTCCACCGTGTTGGAAAGTCTGAGTTATATTATCCATGCATAATAAGTGTAACACTTACAGGTATTTATTAGCTCCCATCAGAGATCACAGTACTCCCCCTGACAATGCCTATGTTATTAGTATTATTACAGGTTTAGATAGTGCCAACAGTAGGCATAGCACCAACCAAATAAAGAGATAGTACCGTTATAATACAATGCAACAAAATAGGATTAAAAGGTCTCTGTTTGTGAAAGCTTACAACCTAAATTCTATATTTGGTATCTCTTCAGATGGATTGAAATTTTTTTGTTCTGGCATGATTCATGGTCCTCATTTACTTCTTGGACTCAGGTGAAACGTGTAAATCCTGGTGCCTGTTTATTTCTTAGCTGTTCATTAAAGTGGAGTTCCACCCATTTTTTATGTTTGTCTGTGCTGCATGCCCTAATCTCATAGTGTTCAGAATAGACAATTTGTATTTATTTTGTTGCTTGTAAATACCTTTATTTTGTAGTCCTTCATTACTTCCTCCTCCTTATTAGCCTAGGCTATTAAGTCACACGGCTATTTGCAAGGGTTTCTGGAATAGGCATCATGTTTCCCAGTAGTCCTTGCAAACCTGACTGAAACCTATTACATTGCTTGTGCAGCACTGAGCATGTGTGAGATATGCAAAGCTGAAATCCAGGAAGTGATACAGTCTGGATTCATAATGCCCACACTTAAGATGGCGACGGTCTATTTCTAGATTATAAACTAAATGCTGTAACAATCTAACAAAACTGACCTTAGTTCACAGACTAACTTTACTAGAATACATTAAGCTTGTGTATTACAGGGGTATTTATATTTAAAAAGTGAAATTGTGGATGGAACTCCCCTTTAATGTCTCACATGGATCAGCCCCTGCAGCAAGCCAATCACCTTGTGATTTGAAACAAAGTTACAATGTTGCAGTTGGATCGCTGGGGAGAGGAGACTAAGAAAATGCTTCCTTATGCATGCAGTAGACTGATGGCCCCATCTCAGCCTAGACCAGGGGTCTCCAAATTTTTCAAACACAGGGTCACTTTATTGTCCTTCAGACTTTAGGAGCGCCGGATTGTGGCCAACAGGGGCAGAAAATGTCATAGGCCCAGCATCAGTGAGAATAAATATGGCCTTGGTTTGGTGGTCAATAGGAGGAGGGGTATTCCCCCTATTACTAAGAGGAATGGTATCCCATAATTGGTATCAGTGGAATATATAGTGCACCATTGTTGGTGTCAGTGGGAGGAATAGTGCCTCATATCAGTGGGAGGAATTGTGCCCCAAAGGGCCAGATAAAGGCTAACAAGGGGCCACATCTGGCCTTCGGGTAGCAGTTTGGAGACCCCTGGCCTAGACAAAGGTGAGTGGAAAACTGAGAGTGAAAGCCTTCTTTTAGGGGCAGAATGAGTGTTAAATTCAGGATGGGTTCACAACGGTGCGAACACAGACATCACATGTGATTGCGCATTCCTGTGCAGATCACATGCAATGTCTACAGTACAGTACTGTGTACTGTTTGTATGTCCTAATATGCATCGCATTCGGACCAATATGGTACAGGACCCTTTTTTTGGTGAGCAATGGAATTGGATCGCATAGATGTGAATCCCATTTCTGTACTATTTCACAGTTCCCACTGCGGTCTGCAAACCAATCTGGGGGTGTCATTAATTGTACATTGACACCCATAGGGGTTCGCAGAGGGCAGTGTGAACTGCCTGCGAGTGACATGTGATAAGGGAACCCGTTTGGAATCAGTCTGATTTGAAAGCAAGTTTTAAAACTTTGGACTGAAGGACAAAAGACTGATGGGCCATACATATGGTCGGTTTGGATCGATGAAACTGAACTTCAGTCCGTTTTCATCGGTTTGGACCGATCATGTGTACGCGGCCCTAGATGTGCATCTTAAAGAGCACAACGTACAGGGATATGGGAAATAATTATAGACACCGACACACGTACACCTACACAGGTTGAACTGATGGACTATTGTCTTTTTTTAACCTTACCTACTATGTATCTATGTAAGGGTGGCTTCTTCCTCTTGTAGCATCCTATGGAATCACTCTTGCATGCAGGGACATGTAGGGACTGTTTCCCTTAGGCCCCGTTAACACCAGAACACAGTGCCGGAAACCTATGTTGTTTTTTGTTTCCCACACCGCTGGTGCGATCTGTAGATGGTGTCAATGTTAACATAGTGACACCCCAAATGTAAGTTACAATCGCATTGGGTTTGCCTGCATTGAAACGCATTAGTACAGAAGTACCATGTGATCCGTTGTGAGTTTCCAAAAGTAGTGCCTGCTTTACGTTTGGTGCGGTGCAATGAGATTTGAGCCCTTTCAGAATGAATAGGCTCAAATCACTCCTCTCTGGACCACATGTGGATTGCTCAGGACCATGAATCACACTGCCCCATTACCTAGGATGGCACAGTGCTCCCCTGGTCCGGGCATAGACTCCTGTGGGAGTTTTACCACTCCCCCCCCCCCCGGCTGTCTCCTGGGAAACACACTGGTCCCAGGAGAGAGCGGGGACCAATAAGGGCTCACTGCGCTACTCACGCATGTGCAGTAGGGAACCGGGCAGTGAAGCCGCAACGCTTCACTTCCTGATTCCCTCACCGATGATGGGGGCAGGGGCAGCCAAGAGACGAGCGATTGCTCGGCTTTGGCTGCTGACATTGCGGCCGCGCTGGACAGGTAATGCCGCGTACACACGAACAGTCCATCCGATGAGAACGGTCTGATGGACCGTTGGCATCAGTTAACTGATGAAGCAGACTGATGGTCAGTCGCGCCTACACACCAACGGTTAAAAAAACGATCGTGTCAGAACGCGGTGGTGTAAAACACAACGACGTGCTGAAAAAAATGAAGTTCAATGCTTCCAAGCATGCGTCGACTTGATTCTGACCATGCGTGGATTTTTAATCGATGGTCGTACGTACTAACGATCGGTTTCGACCTATCGGTTAGGAATCCATCGGTTAAATTTATAGCAAGTTGGCTTTTTTTTAACTGATGGTTAAATAACCGATGGCGCCCACACACAACCGGTTTTGACCGATTAAAACAGTCCAATAGACCATTCTCATCGGGTTAACCGATCGTGTGTACACGGCCTAAGGGTCCTTTCACACGTGCGGACCGTTCGTCCGTTTTTCATACGTCTGTTTACGGATAAAAAACAGACTACAATGCTTTCCTATGGGATAGCGGACGTTAGCGGATGAGCTCCGTTAAGCTCCGTTTTTTTGAACGGAAGAAAACCCTATTTTTCTTCCGTCAAAAAAACGGAACGGACGAAAAACAGATGTTAGCGGACGATCCGTTTAACATCCGATCCGCTAACATCAGTTTTTCATCAAAATATGTAAAAAAAATAAAGTTCTAACACAAAAAAAAGGGATGAAAAAAATGATAAAAAAACGGATGAAAAACGGATGAAAAACGGACGAAAAATGGATGAAAAACGGACGAAAAAACGGATCAACTGATGATAAAAAACAGATCTAAAAAATGGTCCGCACGTGTGAAAGGACCCTAAGGCTGCATTCACACCTGAGTGTTTTGTCCCCTGAAGCGCGATGCTCAAAGACGCTAGAGGGGAAAAAACGGAAAATTGTTATTCTTACCTACGGTAATTTTCCTTTCCTGGCCTGTCCTCACGTCAGCACATCATGGGTTAATCCCCTCCTCCGGCCCACCAGTACCACCTTCTTCTAGCTAATAAGTAGGGGGCCCCTCCTCCCAGTCCTTGTTCCACTAATTTGGCGGACGACAGACTATAGGGAGGGAAAGGCTGTGCTGACGTGAGGACAGGCCAGGAAAGGAAAATTACCGTAGGTAAGAATAACAATTTTCCGTTTTCCTGGCCAGTCCTCCCGTCAGCACATCATGGGATTTAATTTAGCACCCTAGGGCGGGAAAATGTATATAAGACTCGGACGACAACTATAAATGCTGCTTAAGTGAATCTTTCTTTATTTTGCCTGACAAGGAGCCGATACCACGGCATTTCCGAAACTAGACGCCTTAGATGACGTCCCATCTAGATTGTAATGCTTTGCGAAGGTCTTGCAGGAACTCCAACTGGCCATCTTGCATATTTCCTCAACTGGTATTTTGGCAAATGCTGCCCAGGAGGCTGCCACCCCTCTGGTAGAGTGAGCTCTAGTTGCCTGAGGAGGCGTCAGCCCTTGTTTCTCGTACGTGAGTTTTATTACTTTGGTGATCCAGGTCGAGATTATTCTTGTTGAAGCGGCTTGTCCTTTTTTAGGCCCAAATGGTAAGACGAAAAGGGAATCCGTTTTGCGTACTTGAGAACGATGCAGGTAAATTGAGAAAAGGTTGACCATGTCCAGAGGTCTGAGGTCCAGTTCTTCCTGCATAGACGGTGATGTAAAGCTAGGTAGCACTGCCTCCCAGTTAAGGTGAAATTTTGAAATTACCTTGGGCGTTGCTATTGGTGAAGGCCTCAGAATGACCTTGTCTGGAAGGATGATGCAGTACGGTTTCTTACTGGACAGGGCTGCTAGCTCGGATACCCTTCTTGCCGATGTTACGGCGGTGAGAAAAAAACAGTTTAAGTGTTAGAAACCAGAATGGACAAGATTCTGCGGTACAAAAGGATGTAGAAGCAGTGCTCTTAGTACTGTGCCTAAGTCCCGGGCCGGAAATAGAGACTTCCTTGGAGGATTCATTTTCATGGTCGCTTTTAAGAATTGTTTTACCAGTGGTTCGTCTGCCCACCTGTATCCTGTAAAACCTGACAAGGCTGAAATTTGTACCTTCAATGTACTATAGGCTAAGCCTTTGTTTCAAGTAGATTGCAAAAAGTCCAGTACTTGTGCCACATTCGGATCCACTGAAGCGAAATTTTTCTGTAACGCAAAAGTTGTAAAAACTTTGCCCAAATCCTGTTGTAGGTGGCGTTAGTCGAGGCCTTTCTAGACTTTAACAGTGTTGAGATTACTTCCTTTGAAATGCCTTGTGCCTGGAGTCTGGTTGATTCAGCAGCCAGGCCGTCAGTTGCAACCTGTTCGGGTTGGGGTGTACCCATTGGCGCTGCCATTAGGAGATCCCTCTTTATCGGCAGACGTATTGGGGGGGCCGACGCCATGTGTAGTAGTAGAGGGAACCACGGCCTCTGCGGCCAGAAGGGTAGCATTATTATTGTATGGACCTTTTCTCTCGCAATCTTTACCAAAGCCCTCATTACTAGCGGCACCGGCGGAAAGATGTAAACTAGGGGAAAATCCCATGGAATGGAGAAGGCATCTTGGGTCAAGGCTTTGTTGCAATGGAACCTGGACACAAATTGGGGTGTCTTTGTATTGACTCGGGTCACTATTAGATCCACTGAGGGTGTCCCTCACTCTGAAAAGATTGGTTCTAGGAACTTCTTGTTCAAGGCCCATTCGTTCTTGTCGGGGAGCTCCCGACTCAGATGATCCGCGATGGAATTCTGGCTGCCCGGAATGTAGGCTGCTGTTAGGGCTTCCAGATGTGCTTCGGCCCACACAAATATTTTGGTTGCCACATGCAGAAGTGGCAAGCTCTTGGTTCCGCCCTGTCTGGCTATATATGTCACTGCCGTCTTGTTGTCTAACATTAGTTTGACTCGAGCTCCCTGAACTAGCTTCTCAAAGGCCCGCAGGGCCAGGTATGCGGCTTGCAGCTCCAAAAGGTTGGAGTGTCGGGATTCCATCTTGCTCCAAACTCCCCGCATCTGCTTGCCGAGGCAGTGAGCACCCCAGCCCCGGAGACTGGCACCCGAAGTTATCAGAATCCAGTCCCCGGGCCGAGGGGCATGCCCCGCAACAGGTTCTCTGATGACTTCCACCAAGCTAGGTTCTGTCGAATCCGGTTTGGTATGCGAATCCTCTGGTGGAGAGAGGTACCGTCCCATTGGTTCAACAAGGTTGCCTGGAAGGCTCTTGTGTAGAACCTTGCCCAAGGAATGGTTGGGCTTGCTGCAGTAAACATCCCGAGTAGGGTCATACAATCTCTTGCCGTTAGTGACGTTGACTTCATCACGCTGCTGACACAGGCTACCAATTCTGCCTTCTTTCGTTCGGGTAGGAGGACAAGGCCTCTGTTTGTATTGAGAATCAGTCCCAGATATTCCATCTGTTGTGAGGAAATCAATTGGCTCTTTTGCCCGTTGATGATCCAGCTAAATTTTGATATGATTTCTAGAACCATCTCGCGTTGAGACGCCAAGAATCTTAGGTATCTTTGGTGGCTCTCGTTGACTGGGACGTGCAAATATGCATCCGTTAGATCGACTGATATCAGCCAGTCTCCTGGTTGCAACACAGAGATGATTGTAAATACAGATTCCATCTTGAACGTCTTGGGTTCTATGAAGTGGTTTAGAATTCTCAGGTCCAGAACTGGTCTGAGATCCTTCGATGCTTTGGGAACTAGAAAGATTGGAGAGTATACCCCTTTTCCTTGTTGGGATAGGGGCACCGGCAAAATTGCATTCTTTTGCTGTAAGCCGTCTAAATATTCTTGTAAGCAGATCCGTTTCCTCTGATCTGTCGGCCATTCTGTGTGGACCACCGTATTGGGTGGTTTCTTCTGAATGGATATTTTGTTATCGTATCTGACCGTCTTGCGGACCCACTGGTCCTTGACTTCTTCCGCCCATACTTCCCAGAAGGACATTACCTGGCGCCCACCTGGGGGGAATGGGCGGTTAACCCGTCAAAAAGATTTTTCAGGTTTTTTCGCAGTCTGTGCCGCTCTAGACTTTACTTTCTGCATGAAAGAATCTTGTGGATTTTTCCAGTAGGGTCTTGTATATTCCCGTCCTGGCCTGTATGACCTGGTGTCATACACCCTCTTGTAGTCTGGTTGGGCTGGCCGGGTGGCCTGCTGTGTCTTCCTGGGTCTCTGTGGCATTAGACCCGACTTTCCCCCTGTAGCTTGACTAATAGCTTCTTCCACAGTCTTTCCGAACAGCACCTTGCCGTTAAACGGAATATTGCAGAGACTCAGTTTTGAGGTGCTGTCTGCTCCCCAATGTCGCAACCAGAGGGCCCTCTTTGCCGTCACTGCAAAAGCCATGATTCTTGTGAGTAACTTTGTCAGGTTCTTAGAGGCTTCTGCTATGAAATCGGCGGCAAGATCGAATTCCTCCATTGACTGTATGACTGATTCTGACCCTGTATCTGCTTTTAGTGCTGCTTGGGTTCTCGTGGTCCAAACCTTGAGTACTCTGGAGACTGAGGTTAGGGCAATAGCTGGACGGCACGCTGCACCCGCAGCTGAGTACACCTTCTTTAGGTCTGTGTCTGCATGTCTGTCCATTGGGTCTTTGAAGGTTGTAGAATCTTGCAATGGCAACGCGACCTGTCGGGCCAGGCGCCCTAAGGCCACATCTATGCCCAACAGGGAGTCCCAAAGGTCTGCTTCTGGGGTTTTAAAAGGGTACAACCTTGAGAAACGGTTCTGTATGTTTGCCCTCTTTTCCAGCTTTTCCCATTCTTCCTCGAACCATTCTCGGATCTCTGGCAAGAGGGGGAAAGTAACCCCTTGTCTCTTCCGGCTAGGAAAAAATCTTAATTTTTTCAGGTGGCTGAACATCTTGATCCCAGTCAATGGCCTCCCTTACGGCTGTGACAAATGATTCAATATATTGAAAATCAAATAAATATTCTGAGGGCTTCTTCAGAGTCCGATGAGTCTAGTGATAGCGCCTCCCGGGCAGGTGATTCATCGTGCACTGGCCGATTGGATCTAGACCTAGGTGATTTGGTGGCTGAGGCTGACTGAATACCCTCTGCCACTGCTTCTTGAATATAGTCTCTAATTCTTCTCACCTCTGCTTCCCTGTCTGTAGCCACGTCCTTAATGCAGCCGGTGCATAGAAGTTTGCCAGGTTCGGATGGTGCCGATCATGCCCAACAAAGACCATCGTCTGGGCGGGGTCTTGATACATTTGGCTCTGCTACAGTCGCAGAGTGACTGGATTTGCGTGCTGGACTAGAATGGGACTTATGCATTGCCCGAGAGCCAGACGCTTGCGGAGATTTTGAGCGGTGGTGGGACTTTTTTCTCCGTTCCATGTCTTATCTTAGGGCTTCTGCTCCTAAAAAGACAACCAAGAAACACTACCTTTAGCTCTTGGTATTGCACTCTTTTACATTGTGGCCCCCGTTGACCCCTCCTACCTGTCCGGTGACCTTGGTGCATCCTGAGGCTGTGGTGAGCTCATGCTGTGTAAAGAATGCAGGATACGCACATCAGGCGGTGAAGCAATTGATACCAGTGTACTAAGAAAAAAAGTGTGTACCTAATTTTGTATTTCTTATTTATCTATATATTTTATTTAATTAATAATAATAATAATAATAATAATAATAATAATAATAATATATATATATATATATATATATATATATATTTTTTTTTTTTTTTTTTTTTTTTACCTATGCACCCCAAAATAATATCCACTGTATGTATGTACATTTTTTACAACCTCCTCTTTACATTTAAAGAGAAGGAAAAATTCCAGGGTGGCAGCAGGTGTTTAGGAAAAAAAAAGGTACCTTTAAGAATAGTGCAGCGCTGACACAATCTTTCACATACTCCTCCTTAGCTGGAGGCTTACCTAGAGCTTCCTCTCCCAGACAGTGGCAGACCGCACTGAGCCTCCTGCCCTGGAGAGTCTTTATAGCCGATTTGGGCCCGCCCATGGCGCGCCCCCCGGCCCCACCCCCCCTGTGACATCACCGCCGACTAACAGAAAGTGGAGGAAGGAGGGGCGGCGCGCTCCTACGGAGCTCAGATCTGAACAAGGAGAAGGAGCCACAGCATGTCCTAGCAGATGGACAGGAGACACACCACAGCCCCTGTTAACACAGTAAGCTTCCTACAAGCTAAAACGCCCACAGCTCATGCACCTGAGCGTCCAGTGTCATAAAGGGGCATACCTTTATTACTTCTGGACCTTCCAACCCGAGGAGAGGCTGAACCTGGGTGGGGATGGTTCGGCAGGGGGGTTCTTTTCTTCCTTGTCCCTTGAAATTTTCTTTGTTTGTCTGGAAGAGTCTTAGGTGGTCTGATCGTCCGACCAAAAAAAAGGAACAAGGACTGGGAGGAGGGGCCCCCTACTTATTAGCTAGAAGAAGGTGGTACTGGTGGACCGGAGGAGGGGATTAACCCATGATGTGCTGACGGGAGGACTGGCCAGGAAATAACATTATTCTCTATGGAGATGGTTCACATCTCCACTGCAAAACGCCAAACGCTGAACGAACGCCTAACGCCTAAAGCTCAAACAAGTCCCGGTTGCTTTTTTGTCAGGCGGCTTGGGCATTTTCCATTGGTGCCAATGACCTGTACAAAACCGCGGTAAAAAACGGCAAGTTTTGTCACGGCAAATCGTGGTAAAAAACGCTGCAATTTGTTGTGGAAAATTGCGGTAAAAAACGCCGCAAATCGCTTACGCTTAGGTGTGAATGCAGCCTAAGTGTCCATTTTTTTAAAGTCAGCAGCTGCAGTATTTGTAGCTGCTGGCTTTTTTAAAAAAAAAAAAAATGGGTGGACCTCCGCTTTAACCTCGGCAGCCACAGAGTTCTGAGTGCTGAAAAATAATATATATGTCTAGATTGTAATCTCTAATGTTTGAGGCCCTCTGATTCCTCCTGTGTTGAATTGTATTGTAACTTCTGTCTGCCTTAAAGCAACACTAAAGTCAAAAAAATGTTTTCTTAAAATAATAAACATGTTATACTTACCTCCACTGTGCAGCTCGTTTTGCACAGAGTGTCCCGGAAAGCTGTCTTCTGGGGTCCCTAGGCGGCTGTCTCAGGTCCTGCTCACAAAAGCATTCCACCTTAATGCGAGGGCACTTGCACGGTGGAAAGCTTTTGCGAGTGCGCTCCCGTGATACAGCGGCGGCTATAGCCGCCGTCTGTATCACTCGGCCCCGCCCCCCCGGCGCACCACGTCATCCACTGTGATTGACAGCAGTACCAGCCAATGGCTGCGCTGCTATCAATCCGCCCAGCCTAGCCCATCAACGGCCAGGCTGGGAACCGAAGAGGATGACGTGGACGCGCCCGGGAATTTCAGGTAAGTAAAACGGGGGCTCAGGGGGGGGGGGCGGTGCTTCCAGATGTTTTTTTTACCTTAATGCATAGGATGCATTAAGGTAAAAACACTTTTACCTTTACAACCCCTTTAATGTTGTAAAGTGCTGTGCAAACTGTAGCAGTATATAAATCCTATAATAATAATAATAATAATAATATCGTTTTTGTAGTCAACGTCTTGCCTACAACAGCCATTGAGTGCGCAGTAAACTCACGTATATGTTTCAATATCTGTGCCTTTGTGGCAATAAAAGTGATGTTGTTAGCAGCTCTTTTACATATTGTAGAATTTTTTCCTTTTTTGCCTCAGGGATCTTTTTAATAAGGGCGTGCTAATAGCTATCAAAGTAACCAGCACCAACCAATCAGAACGGAGCTCAGTGCAGTTAGATCAATATTATCCAGATTCCAATTACCACTAGAGTCCTTTGCATTTTGCTGCCTAAATTATTAAATAGGCCATACAGTGATGTTTAATAAAAAATCAAAACGACAATTGAATAACGCTAATCAGCGGTTCAGCACCTCGGTGAGCATTTAATAATTATGATGTATAGTTCGCCTGGTGAAGCAGGACTCTTGTAAGTCTAGATATCCTTTTTGTATTGCGTAATTATCTGAGCAGTAAAAGGATCGTTTCTGTTTCCCGACCTTTCACTATTACATTTACTGCAACCATTGCTACAGCTTTCTTTACCCTAAAACACGTGACACCTTATCATTTGTCCACAAGCCCTAAGTTAAAAGAATCCTGTGAACAACACTGAAATCCTTGTAATGTCAGCCAAAAAATTAGCCTTTACAAACAGCGCAATTAGTTCTTACCATCTCTGAGCATAAGGTCATCGAGAAATCTTTTCATCAGATTTAATAAAATATTGCAAATCACTAATTCTATGCCAACCATGCAGCTTTTAGTGACAAAAAAAGTCATTACTTTGGTTCAAGTCTCCTTCTCTATCATTAGCAGCTAAAGTGATTAGCATGTATTTAGGAAGCAAAGTAGCATATCGTTGTTCAATAAAAAATTAATTGCTGAAATTTGCAATCATTTACCATGATAGTTCATTTTGTTAGAGTCTAGAGAATATATCAATTCATATTTCAATAAGTAGTTCATTCCTGAAGTAATTATTGAACCTTTTGAAGTTATCCCAATCTATCAGAGTGATTACATTTATTAAACATTTACTTGCCGTGATGAAGAATGGACGCTTTGCGAAATTAGGTGGATGAATCCGATGTTCCCGGGGAAGGGAAATGCAAGAAAGTGAAACGAAACTGTATTTGAGCACCACAAACTGAAAACTCTATTTAACCACTTGCTTACTGGGCACAAATACCCCCTTCCTGCCAAGGCGAAATTTCAGCTTCCGGCACTGTGTCGCTTTAACTGACAATTGAGCGGTCGTGCGACGTGGCTCCCAAACAAAATTTAAGTCCTTTTTTTCCCACAACTAGAGCTTTCTTTTGGTGCTATTTGATCATCTCTGCGGTTTTTATTTTTTGTGCTATAAACAAAATTAGAGCGACAATTTTGAAAAAAAAACCACAATGGGCCAGATTCAGAAAGGCTTTACGCCGGCGTATCTATTGATACGCTGTGTAAGTTAAAAGATGCACCGTCGTATCTATGCCCTGTATTCAGGAACCTAGATACGCCTGAAATATGGCTTCAGCCGTCCGATGTAAGTTGCCATATGCCGTCGTAACTTAGTTGCATACTTACGCTGGCCGCTAGGGGCGCTTCCGTAGGTTTACGCGTAGAATATGCAAATGAGCTTGATACGCCGATTCACGAACGTACTTGCGCCTGGCGCATTGATTTACGTCATTTACGTAAGGCGTATGACCGGCGTAAAGTTACCTCTGCTATATGAGGCGCAGGCAATGTTAAGTATGGACGTCAGAACAGCGTCAAATTTTCCGTCGTTTACGTAATTTGCGTATATCATACGTGAATAGGGCTGTGCGTAAGTTACATTCACGTCGAAAGCATTGAGTATTTGCAATGTGATTCTGAGCATGCGCACTGGGATACGTCCATGGACGGTGCATGCGCCGTTCGTTAGACGCTTCATTTACATGGGGTCACGATTCATTTCCATTAGGGCTGTTACTGATCAAAATTTTTGTGTTTGATTAATCGTTTTTTTTAATTGATTAATCGACTAATTTTGATTAATTTTAACGCACATACAGATCCAACTACTTTTAGCTGATCTCCTTGCAGGCTGATAAAAACATGTAGCTAAGTATGATACTGGTATAAAAATGTGTACAACGATGCCACTGCTGAATCCAGATGAGGAGGGGTTAACATCAATCTGTCGGCATGTAGATGTCCCGTAAAGGGAACTATCACAACTCCCAGTGGATGGTTGTAGAATCCCAGGTTGATAGAGGAAGGTGTAACAGACCTTGCGTGTGGCAGATAGTAAGGTCTTGCCGGCATGCAGATATGAAGGCACAGCAAAGGAACCCTTCAGATGGACACGGCAAGCCTCGCCGGTGTCCGTGATGTCACCGGATCTCCGACAGAACTCCTTGAAGGCCTGGAAGCTCGCAGAGAGGTGAGTACCAATCAAAATAATTTTGATCGATCAAAAAAATTAAGGATTAATCTATGAATTAATAGTTAATTTCCACAGCCCTAATTTCCATACAACACGCCCACTACCAGCCTAATTTGAATTACGCCGGCTTATATGAGATACGCTACGCCCGCCGAAAATTACGCCATTCTTTCTGAATCCAGCCCAATATTTTTTACTTTTTGCCATAATAAATATCCCAATTTATTTTTAAAAAATATATATTTTTCTCTCAGTTTAGGCCGATACGTATTCTTCTACATATTTTTGTTTAAAAAATAATTGCAATAAGTGTAAAGTGACTGGTTTGCGCAAAAGTTATAGCGCCTACAAAATAAGGGACGTAATTATGATTTTTTTGTATGATTTTTTTTTTACTAGTAATGGCGCCAATCTGCGATTTATATTGGGTATACGACATTATGGCGAACACATCGGACGCTTTTGACACATTTTTGGGACCATTCACATTTATACAGTGATCAGTGCTCTAGATATGCACTGATAACTGTATAAATGTGACTGGCAGGAAAGGGGTTAACACTAGGGGGCGCGGAAGGGGTTAAATGTGTACCCTGAGAGTGATTCTTACTGTGGGGGAAGGGGACTGACTGGGGGAGGCGACCGATCTGTGTCCCTATGTACAAGGGACACAGCATCGGTCTCCTCTCCCTGACAGAACGTGAAGCTCTGTATTTACGCACAGAGATCCATGGTCCTGCTCAGTTACTGGGCAATCGTGGGTGCCCGGCGGCCGTCGCGCGCCCCCTAGTAGCTGTGAAAGTCATATGACGTCCTGTCAGAACAATAGATCTATTGTGCCGCCTGGGTGGGGGTTAGTCAGCCAGAACAGCTTACTGAGGAAGAACAGGAAGTGAGAAATTCAGACAAAGAAAACAAAGAAAAATAACATTTAGAAGGGAAATGGAAGGAAAAGGTAAGTGAACCAACAATGCACTAGCTTAAAGGAACCTATTTAGAAAATAAAAAACAAACCTTTACAACCCTTTTAATACATTTTTAGGCTAGGTTCACATATATAATGTCTGAAAAGAAAGTATGTAAATCCATAGAGAGCCATTCACATTCTCCTGCTATTGCGAACTATATGTAAATAGGTATGAGGGTATCCCGCATCCAATTGGCAATAGTGTGAACCCGGCCTAGGAGTTTCAATATGTATGCAATCAGGCAGGTCCTTGCACTACATGGTTTTGGTAAATCTGAAGACAAAAATCTGCAGAAAATCTAATAGTGTATATGGGGCCTAAGTATCATCAGTATCTTGCAATCTGTTGTATAGTCTGTACAGCAGAGCTCAGAGACAGGAAGGGGAAGCAGCACAAAAGGAGACATTCAGGTGTGCTGCAATGCAAACAGCATGCAACAGAGTGACAGAGATGAGCTCTTCAGTGTGCCGATTTTCCCTTCACTGTTCAGCCACAAGGTGAAGGTTAGGGTTGGAAGTAGTCCTGTAAGTGAAAATGAAAGTGCAGATTGTAATAACATTGGACATTTCCTTTTACCTTTAACAATCATTTACAACTAAAGAAAGTAGATTAAAAGATAATTACTAAAATGTCTTATATGCTTTATGTGTAGCGCTCACCCCCGAAGAAGCCGCTGGTTGATTTTGGGGTCGGCGTGTTAAGTTACCAATTACACTTGTCTAATGGTGAATACTTGTAGAAAGTGAATAAAGCGAGTGTCCAGACATCATATTACGTTTTCAAAGTTTTATACCAAAGCCCAACATGGCCAACATCAACATGGCACACTATAGAGAAAGGTTGATTAGCGGAAGAAAACTGCAGTATCAGGCCTTGGATATTATAGAGAGCAGCTTGCTCTCAGTATAGTCACCCTTAATCGTCGCCACTCCCGTCAGAGTGGGTAAAGCGCCCCGGACAGGCATTTAACTTGGGCCTGGCAGCCGAAAGGTCACTTGCAATAGTCACTGGGAGGAATTAGGGTCTTTGCCACAGGCCTAAGGAATTTCCATACTTTTCAAAGGGGTAGAACTACCGTGTTTTCCCGAAAATAAGACCGGTCTTATATTAATTTTGGTTACAAAAATCAGACTAGGGCTTATTTTCAGGGGATGTCTTATTTATTTATGGAATGTACAATAATCTACATTTATTCAAATGCAGTCATGTCATCATGACAATCTTAAGGTTGTTGTAACCCCAAAAATAAAACAAATATATCCTGATCCTTTAAAGCATGATAGCCAGCACAGTGACCCACCGTAGCTCTTTTTCCCCACTCTGAGCACTGCAGAGGAAGGGGCCGCTGACTTGGGAAAGGAGAAGATCTCTGGCCAGTTGCATGAGCGCCCAGTGGCACTGTAAGTGAGGTATTTTCCAAAATAAAGTTACAAAAGGAGACACAATGCACATTATATAATCTTTTTACAAAACGGATTACATGTTTTTACGACGACTTTAACTAGGGCTTATTTTCGGGGTTGGACTTATATTGCAGCCATCCCTGAAAATAACGCTAGGTCTTGTTTTCGGGGTATGGCTTATTTTCAGGGAAACAGGGTAATGGATCCTCCCAGTAACTCACCTCTCTAGGGTCATCAAAGGACCCCGGTGGTTCGCCTAGGCCTCGCGGACAACCTCTGTCTTTCTTTGGGTCTCCCGAGCCAATCCCCCACCGTACAGCTCTAAGCTTAGTATCTGGGACCCAGCAAGCCGCTGGGGCCCCTCTCAACGTTAGGGTGAAGCTCTGCTTGGTGCACAGCTTCGGCCAGGCAGGTCTCGATGGCGGGGCCCATGGATGCCCGCACCCTGAAGGTGGATGCCACACCTGGAACACGGTCCCCGCATAGAACGTCTCACTCTTAGGCGTCTGCCACAGATATACCCTTCCACCAGCATGTCCAGAGGGAAAATCCTCCTCTGATTGGCTGCTGGGAGAAAGTGGGTCTGTCAGAACCCCTTCCAGCGCCAACTGTCACCCAGGGGTAAAAACACCTCCCCTAGCATGCAGACTGGCCTAGAAAGCAGTTCTAAACTGACAGCTGCCTAAACTTAACCAATTTGTGAGTTGGAGCAACTTAACTCTCCCATTTCCCACTAACTTTAGCGTAACGCCCCACCAAATAGGGGGGGGGGGGCGCTACATATGTATCATATTAATGTGATTCCAAAAGTTGTTTTCAATCTTTGAAATAGTTTTAAACCTGCAGATTTAACTAAAATAGTACCTGATGATCCTGGTTGTTGTTCAGACATTTCCTGTGACAATGGCGCTCCTGTGCTGTCACATATGGTGTTTGTGGAGTCTACATATAGGTGTGCTGAGACACATTGCACAGGCAAAGTTCACAGTTGTTACTAAAAATATGTGAATCTGATGCTGAAACAAGTGCATGTAGACTGGAAAAAGGGCTGAAGGAGATCAGCAGTGCTAATGAGCAAAAAAAATTATGATTTTTTTATTTTTTATTTTTGGTGAAACAAAGTACATTAAACAAAATATTATCCAGTTAAGGTTGCCTAAACTGACGAATACATAATTTTTTTACTTTATATATATATATATTCAATCAAAAAGGGGAAAAATTCCTCGCGCTAACAATTAATTAAATTAAATATTAATTAAAGTAAATATGATGAAGTGAATCAAATTAAGTTAGGTGATATCCAGCAGCAACACAAAAATATGTGATATACATAAAAAACAGAAATAAAAAACAACAAGGTTGCGCTCAGAAGCACAATGTGATATTGTGAAAGAAATAAATAGTGTCTATATAAATAGATAAAAAACAAACATATTCAATATAATCATAATTATGAACAAAATAAATTATATCCAAATGGATGATAACAAAGTAAATATATAAAGTCCATAAAGGCTAAATAAATATATAGAATATATATATGAATGTGTAGAGTCTCTAATAGTCCTATTAGGGAAATAAGAAAAAAATAGCAGCTTTCCAAGTTGAATGACACAGGTGATAGCTGTAGATCGTGAAAGTCCTGTATAAGTTCACCATCAGTAACACAATATTACTTCCAATATGGTAAGGTAAATAGGGTGTACTCTTACCAGATATAAAGGGGATTCAGGCATGTCACTCCCAATACGTCTGGAGTAGGACGCTTCCGGATCTTCCACACTGGGTTGATGCGATCTCCACTGAACCAGCAGATATTCAGCAACTCCAAAAAGCTCAGCATCCCATTCGGATCAAAGAAAAGGAAGAAAAGAACCGGGGACTCGCCATAGTGAAAAATACTTCCAGAAATTTATTCCAAATTGTGCAGCATATACACGAAATTTAAAAATTGCCGGCTAAAAACATACAGGATAAAAAAAGAACGTGCGCCCGTGCTTCCGGGGTCACGTAACAAACGCGGTGACGTAGTGCGTGGCTCCGCCCTGACCGGTTTCGTCAGAGAATGACGTTGTCAAAGGGCACGGGCGACGCACTGAACGTCACCACTTAAATACATAGAGACACAACCAAGCCTCTCTTTCGTTTCACCACCTTCATTGGAGAACGGTGGAGAAGGCGGAAGTGGGAGTAGACCGGGAAGAAACAGGAAGCGCGCTACCAGCGAGATCTGTGTAATGCAGATAGGCATATCCTGCATCACTCAAGGTCCGATCCAGCTTAAAGGAGCGCACTCACTGGTTCCCGATCCTCCGACTAATGAAAATACAAAAAAATGATTAATAATTACCAAGGAACATTGTCTGTCACAATTATACATATGTTCAACGATAAAGAGATTAAAAGACATATATTTGTCTCTACTAGACCTACTATAATTGAATTTTAGTCGTCACATGCAATCTTGCTAGACGTGCGCAGCCCATTTAACTAATAGGCCAATGCGCACAACATATCCTTATACATATATATACATCAGTTACCATTACTGAATTTAAACAGGATACATATATACATTAAGCCTCCAGGTAAGCATATACATCTACCTAAAGAAATATATATATAAAGATTAGTCATGCTATGAACACAAAAAAATCTCTTTATACTAAAAACTCCTTATTTGTGCAAATAAACCAAAAATCGAAAGAGACGACCAATGGCTATATAGGAAGCACAATCTCCACCTAATAGAACATCTGCACATATAATAAATTATATGTAAACAGAAATAATTAAATAAACAATAAAAATAAATAAATATAAATATAAATATGGACATAAATAAAAAATGAATTAAATTAACTAAAAATTACATAACCAGGAATATTTTATGAGTTATCCAGGAAAGCATTTATTTCTATATCCACATTTAGGCCCTGCGGCTTAAGACATTTTAAACGATAAATCCAGCTCATCTCTAATTTGGATATAGCTATCCTCTTTGATCCTCCTCTCCAATGAGATTTAAGGATGTCGATAGCAACTATAGAGGTACCACTTGGATTCCTAGCGTGTACTTCTCTATAATGTCTAGAGACCGAGTGTTTTTTATATCCTCTTCTTATGTTACCTATATGTTCATTGATTCTGACTTGGAAGGTTCTTATTGTACGTCCCACATATTGTAGCCCACATGGACAGGTCAACAAATAAACCACATGGGTCATAGAACATGTGATGAAAGATCGTATGTTATAGGTCTGAGAAGTACTGTTTGAGACAAAGCTCAAGGTCTTACGTTCCTTCACTGCATTAACCTTACATACAGCACATTTATTACACTTGTGGTAACCAATTATATTCTGAAAGAACATTGGTTTCTTACTTGGAGGATCGACCACTCCTGGGGCAAGAGAGTCTCTCAATGAGGGGACCCCTCTAAATACCACTTGAGGCTGTTCCGGGAGTGCTGAACCAAGGACTGGATCTTCTTTAAGAAGATGCCAGTGTTTCCTGACCAGTTTCTTAATTGTATAATGTTGATTTGAGTAGTTAGTGATAAAGGGAGAAATAAATCGATTGTTTTCCCCTACTAAGGGGGCGACTTTATCCCGTAATAACACAGCTCTATCAACTACTTCAATTTCTCGAATTGATTTTTCAAGGTCTTCTGTTAAGTAACCCTTATCCACAAATCTCGATGTTAGCATTTTTGCCTGTTCCCCAAAGTCTTCTATTTTGCTACAATTGCGCCTGAGGCGCAAAAATTGGCTCTTGGGTACTGAGTCCAACCAGGCTTTATGATGACAGCTATCACGGGGGATGAATGAGTTACGGTCTGTGGACTTGAAAAATGTGGAGGTCACAAATTGACCCTCCTCCACTCTAATTACAAGGTCCAAGAAGTTAATCCTATTCTGATCCGCCTCATATTTAAACTCAATCCCCCTATCATTGATATTGAGGGAACCCATAAAGGAATCCAAAGATTCCCTGGATCCCCTCCATAGGAGGAGGACGTCATCTATATATCTGACCCACAGGGCCAACTCTGGCCTGCGGTCAGCATAGATAACGTCCTCCTCCCATTTCCCCATAAAGAGGTTGGCCAGGCTTGGGGCAAATTTAGCCCCCATCGCAACCCCCCTCTTTTGAAGGAAGAATCCACCACTAAACCAAAAGAAATTGTGTGTGGTTGCAAATTGCAAAAGATCTAAAATAAATCTTTGTTGTACTAAGGTTAAATCAGAGTCCCTTTCCAAAAAATGTTTAACCGAGGAAATCCCCCATACATGTGGTATAATTGTATATAGGGACGTAACGTCCGCAGTAACCAACCATAGGCCCTCCTCGTAAGAAACCTCATTGATAATATTGATAACATGTTTACTATCTCGGATAAAGGCTGGCAGAGCTCTAACAAGTGGTTGTAGATATCCATCTATATATTTTCCTGCCCTAGACGAGATAGAATTAATTCCACTTATAATCGGTCTCCCTGGTGGATGAATCGGGTCTTTATGGATCTTGGGCAAGTAGTAGATCACTGGGATCCTAGATGATGCTGGAATGAGAAAAGCTTTCTCCTTTTTATTCAGCACACCTGATTTAAATCCTTCTTGCACTATTTTAGACAAAACTTTTCTATATGAGGACCGGGGATCTCTAGAGAGGGGCGAATAGGTATCCCTATCCCCAACTAGAAGACCAAGTTCATTTAGATAATCGATCTTATTGAGTATCACTATCCCGCCCCCTTTATCAGCGGGGCGGATAACAATACTTTTCTCTTCACAAAGTTGGTCGAAACCTTTTTTCAGAGAGTTGTTAAGTTTAGTCTTTTTAATATTAACCTTCTCAAGGTCTCTCAAGAGTACATCTCTGAAGACCTTAATATTTGGTGCCAAACCTCCCAGGGGATTGAACAGGGAGGCGTTGGAAAGGTTAGAGTGTTGAACCTCCGCCCCAACACTCGTAACGGTACTCATAGGTTCTCTAATGGGTTTAGAGAGAAAAAAATTTTTCATACTCAATTTCCTAGAGAATTTATGTATATCCATGTGGGTATCAAATTTGTTTAAAGATTGGGGGGGTGCAAACTTCAATCCTTTGTCAAGGAGTGTGATCTCCTCTGAAGTCAGCGTGACAGTGCTGAGATTGAAGATCCCCTGTCCTGTTATACTCTTTTCCTTTTTGGTCTTTGATTTCCTCCCCCCTCTAGTTCCTCTCTTTTGTCGCCCATTCTTTGATGGTTTTGGTTGGACCCGGGAAAATCCTTGTATTGGTTAGTTTCCCTGTCCCTCCATTGATCCTGCTGATAAGGAAAATCATATGAATTAGAAGGCCTAGGAGGGTAGAAAGGAGGAGGGGAGGGGGAAAAGGGTAATAATATGGCAGCCTCTCGTCTCTATTCCAACCATTATGGGTCGCCGGCTGTTGATACGGTCCCCCAAATGGGCGGAATTCCTGAAGCGGTTGGAAACGGTTGGTCACCGGGATGGAATAATTATATCGCATGTCATCTTGGGACCTCCAAGATAATCTCTCAGAGTCATTGGTTTCTACTACACCAGCTCGCTGAGAGGAATTATTTTTGCGATTTTTAGCTTTATTTCTCCAACTAGGAGATTTAGTAGATGGACCTGTATTATGATTATCCCTAAATTTTGAGGGGTGGGGAGGTTGAGATTGTCTCTCTCTTACGGGAGATTTGTACGAGACCTTCCTTGAACGCAGGATTGGTCTATTGGACACATTAGAAGGTGGTATGGAATTAATTGGATTCCCCAAATTTTGATTAGCAACGGGAATCGTATCCATCTCTAAATTATCCCCCCCACCTTCTTGAATTTTGCTTTGCCATTCAAATACTAGACCAGATTTATAGTCTCCTACATCTCTATTAAACTTTTTCTTTTTCTTGTTTTTTTTGTTCCGTCTCTTCTTTTTCCAACAGCTTTTTGAGAGCCAAGGAACGCTCCTTATACTCCTCACTGCTGGTAAGAGGACATAATTTTTCTTTAATAAGTTTTATTTCAACATCCAGGCGAGTCAGTTTACTCTTCTTGCGCTGTGCCAAGAATTGCAAAAAATTAACACCAGCATTATTAAAATATTGATACCATTCAGCCAGCTCTGATTCGCCTTTTTGGGGGCTAACGTCCCATCTTAGACTTCTCGGGACCATAGAATCAGCTGTATATTGATCTAACAATGCGATATCCCATTGTGTATGTAATTCGGCTACCATGAGATTTTTAAGTCTCATGAACAAACCCCCCAGGTCACTGTCTGTATCTTTATTGATCTCAAACACACCCTCTTTAGCAATCATGCGTAGGAAAAAAAATAAAATATATATATATATATATATATATATATATATATATATATATTATAGCACAAAGTAATTATTTATTTATTCTTCTTTTAAATTGTCTCTCTTTTTTTGTTTATAGCACAAAAAATAAATAAAAAAAAAGAAGTCTGGAGATCAGCAGTGCTAAGGAGCTACAAAATAAAGAAGCACATTGACATTTTTGGTAAAACAAAGTACATTAGCAAACAAAATATTATCTAGTTAGAGTTTGATCTTTTTTTAACCGCTTGCCAACCGCCGCACAAACTTATACGTTGACAGAATGGCACGGCTGCGCAAAAGTACGTATAAATACGTCCCCTTTAATTTTCCTCCTGCGGGACCCGCAGACTCGATGTCCGCCGGTGTCCCGTCATCGTGTCATTGAGCTAAAGAATGAGGAGCTGTTAGTGTAAACACAACATCTCCCCATTCTGCCTAGTGACACTGTCACTGATCGTGTTCCCTGTCATCGGGAACAGCGATCAGTGACGTGTCATGGCAAGCCACACCCCCTAACAATTAGAAGCACTCCCTAGGTCACACTTAATCCCTTCAGCGCCCCCTACAGGTTAACCCCTTCACTGCCAGTGTAATTTTTACAGTAATCAGTGGATTTTTATAGCACTGATCGCTGTAAAAATTACAATGGTCCCAAAATGGTGTCAAAAGTGTCCGATGTATCCGCCATAATGTCGCGGTCACGATAAAAATCGCTGATCGCCGCCATTACTAGTAACAAAATATTAATAAAAATGCCATAAAAATATCCCCTATTTTGTAGACGCTATAACTTTTGCGCAAACCAATCAATAAACGCTTATTGCAATTTTTTTACCAAAGATATGTAGAAGAATACGTATCGACCTAAACTGAGGAAAAAATAAAATAAAATTATAGTTTTTTGAGGATATTTATTATAGCAAAAAGTAAAAAATATTGTTTTTTTTTACAAAATTGTCGCTCTATTTTTCTTTATAGCGCAAAAAATAAAAACTGCAGAGGTGATCAAATACCACCAAAAGAAAGCTCTATTTGTGGGGGAAAAAAGGACGTCAATTTTGTTTGGGAGCCACATCGCACGGCTGCGCAATTGTCAGTTAAAGCGACGCAAAAAGTGGCCTGGTCTTTGATCAGCCAAATGGTCCAGGGCTGAAGTGGTTAATGAGCCATTGTCTGTCAAATTTTACATCCTATAAGCTTGCACAATCGTCTTGTGAGTGTACATGATAGGAGATGCGGTACAACATTCATCTGTGACTTAACAGAATGCAAATCTGAGTTGCCTGACAATTAGTATTATAGCATATTTCCTATTGTTTTAATATGGCACCCTGCGGTGGGAAATGTGTTCCTTAAACACATTTCTGTTTCCTCCTTGTTTTGTTCTGTTTTGTATTAATGTGAGTTAATTAAAAAACCATAGATCCTCTTCGCTCAAGGCAGGATTTAATGTGATCAGAAGGAAGAAGCTGAAGTCACAGCCAGAGTTGGCCCCCAGAGAATAACAAATTAATCAATGTAACTATCATTGACAACTATGTGGCACCTTCGTTGGACAAGGAATCAGCATTTTTAATTCTCTCCCTGATCATCATTTTGATTCTAGAGATCAGCCTAAGAATTTTAGACTTCAACTTCCAAGGTGATTTGTGTATCGAAATATTGTTCCACAAAAGTTGCCCTTAGGCCGCGTTAACCGATGAAGCTGACTGATGGTCTGATGTGCCTACACACCATTGGTTAAAAAAAACGATCGTGTTAGAGCGCGGTGACGTTTACGTGTTTTAACACAACGACGTGCTGAAAAAACAAAGTTCAATGCTTCCAAGCATGCGTCGACTTGATTCTCAGCATGCGCGGCCTTTTAACCGATGCTTTTGCATACTAACGATCGGTTTTGACCCATCGGTCAGGCGCCCATCGGTCAAATTTTAAAGCAAGTTCTCTTTTTTTTGACCGAAGGATAACTGACCGATGAGGCCCACACACGATCGGTTTGGACAGATGGGCCTTCAGTCCGTTTTCATCGGTTTTGACCAATCGTGTGTACGCGGCCTTACGCATTATAATGTGATTTACCAAAACGATGTAAAAAAATGAAACAAGCCATTCAATTTCTATCTATTCACACAGGCCTTTACATGGTTGTTAGTAGCGGAAATGTATATTGTAGAATCCAAATGTATAGCGTGTGGTCAAAAGAATCACTGCTACCAAACAAATATGTTGGTGGTGAATAGTGTTGCTCACGAATATTCGCATTGCGAATATTCGCTACGAATATTGCATATTCGAGTATTCGCGAATAACTCGAATATCGCGGCGAATATTCGCTATGGCGAATATTCGTATTTTTTCAAATTTATTTTTAAAACAGATCACATCCTAGTGATCTCCATCGACGTCTAAAAGCATTGCTGGTATGATTAGAGAGAGACCCTGGGCCGAGTAGCTGATGCGATTCTTTTATGTTGCCGAAAATTCGCATTGCGACTTTTCGGCAACATAAAAGAATCGCATCAGCTACTCGGCCCTTCTTTTGCATCAGAGCCAATCAGAATAACTCGAATATTTGGCAAAAGGAATATTGCGCGATTATCTTCTCCGCCCTTCTTTTGCATCAGAGCCAATCAGAATAACTCGAATATTCAGCAAAAGGAATATCGCGCAATATTCCTTTTGCTGAATATTCGAGTTATTCTGATTGGCTCTGATGCAAAAGAAGGGCGGAGAAGATAATCGCGCAATAGGAATATTGCGCGATTATCTTCTCCGCCCTTCTTTTGCCCCCTTATTCTCCTTTCTTTTAAGTAGAGTTAGTGTAGAGTTAGTGTTTAGTGCATATTAGTTTAGTAATACAGGAAATGATCTCCGTTTATGAGAATTTCGCAATCATTTTCGCATTAGCGAAATTTCGCAAATTTTTTTTTGGATAAAATATCACGAATATTCGATATTAGCGAATATTCGCGAATATTCTTCTATATATTCGCGCAATATCGCGAAATCGAATATGGCGTATTCCGCTTAACACTAGTGGTGAATGTACTCATGTGCATGGTTTATGGGCACCCTAAGGGGATGCCCTACCTTTGTCTTAGATTTACACACTTACATTTATTTCAACCTATTAAAGATCCCTTTGTACTGATTAAAGGCTGGCAATGCTGATTCCCTAATGAGCAATAGTATGCTTGGACAATCATTCATGTAGCACAGATTTAATGCAAGTAAGGCTTTATTCATATGACTGTCGAGTGCTCTGTAATCCCAGACAGAAGCAGTCCTTGTTCTATTTATTGCCTCCCAAAGTTACCCCATTCACAGATAATACTAAGGAGAACAAGCAGGGGCAGTCTGACAAAACATGGGGCCCCGGGCAACAGGAGATCATGGGGCCCCCCTGTATCCCTTCCCACACTCAAGCCACACCCACACAAAGCCCCACCCCCCAGCTTGCACTGCATGGATGCCTCAATTTTGGGTTGAACCTGAGATAAACAGTGCACAGAAGGCAGCAGGACAGAGCTTTGGATGTTAAACAAGCACAGTACACAAGGGGCAGCAGGGCAGAGCACGGGGGAACCATGGCAAAGTATAGAAGTCGGCAGGTCATAGCACAGATGGTCAGGAGGGCACAATATGTGTGTGTGGAGGGCAGGAGGACACATTACATGGAGAGCAGCAGGGCACATTATGGGGGCACACCAGGGAACATTACAGGTTGGGGGGGCACAGTAGGACACATTACATGGGGGGGGGGGCAGCAGGGAACATTATATGGGACAGGAGGGCACATAATGGGACACAGCAGAGCATATTACATGGGGGCATGAGGGCACATTAAGGGGCACAGCAGAGCACATTAGGAGGGATAAAATCTCATATTATGGGGCACAGTAGGGCACATTATGAGGCATAGCATGGCATATTACATGGGGCAAGAGGGTACATTTAGGGCACAGTGTGGTGCACACAGAAGAGCACACTATGTGGTACTGAATGATCCATCAAGGGCTACACAGCAGGGCACATCATATGGCACACAGCAGGGTACAGGGCACATCATGGGGCATACAGTAGGGCTCAGGACACATCACAAGGCCCACGGAGCAGGGCATGGGGGAAAAAGCAAGGCATGGGGGCAGACAGCAGGGCATGGGGGCACAGAGCAGGGCATGGACAGACATCAGGGCATGGGGCAGATATCAGGGCATGGGGCAGAGAGCAGGGTATGGTCAGACATCAGGGCATGGGGCAGATATCAGGGCATGGGGCAGAGAGCAGGGTTTGGGGCAGAGAGCAGGGTATGGTCAGACATCAGGGCATGGGGCAGATATCAGGGCATGGGGCAGAGAGCAGGGTTTGGGGCAGAGAGCAGGGTATGGGCAGACTATAGGGCATGGGGCAGCGTTCAGGGCTTTGGGGCACAGAACAGGATGCTGGGCACATATACAGACACAGCTTACAGGCTGCTGCACTTTTCTTCTTAGATGCAGAACAGCGCAGAAAGCAGCTGCAAACATACCTCTCGTGATACGCTCCTCCCCGCCGGCCCCTCCTCTCGTCGTCCGTCCGAGGTGATGACAAATACAAGCACCTGGGGTTGACAGGAGGGAAGGAGGGGCCGGTGGGAGGCGCGCATCACAAGAGGTCTGTTTACACTGTAGTCTCTTAGCAGGGAGCAGTGATTTGGGACCCAATCTAAGTGGAAGCTGTCATAGGGTCCCCTACTGGCCACTGGCCCTCGGTCAGTCCCCGAAGTGCCCGATAGTCAGTCCACCCCTGAGAACAAGAAAAGTAGCTACATTAAGTAGACACCACTACTCTAGTGATCTCCACTTGCTTCCAGGACCCATATAGAGTGGCTGTCCTTATGCATTCTGAACACAGTAGGTCGGCCATTCAGAGAATTCTCTGATTGGATGAGGGGGGAAGTTGGGGTGGTGACGCTGTGCTGTCCACCTTATCCAATCAGCGAACACTTTGCATTCATTGAGTAAATGGAAAGAATTCTCTGAGTGGTTCATCTCTTGTGTTCAGAATGCAATAGGGCAGACATTTGGCATGGGACTCATAAGCAAGTGGAGATCACTGGATTGTCCAATGTCCAGTGACAGCAATGTGTATGTTCAGATGTTTTTCTTTTTGTAAGTTACACCCATATTTGCTCTTTACTCCACTCACTCCCAGTGACAGTGAGCGGGGGACCTTCTCCCCAAACCCACTGTCACAATTTAAAAGCAGTGCAGCCATGCAGAGTTCCACCCACATGGCCTCATTATTTATGAACAGTTTCTTGCAAAGAAAATTACATTTATTATTATTATTATTTACAAAAGGTGAACCTTTACCTTGGTATAAACAGTATACATTAAAAACACAATTGTAGTGCTTTGTTTGTGGCTTGGGTATTTAAGCACTAAGCAGGTGGATCCTTGAGCCTTAAACTTTTTAATCTAGTAAGTAAACATTTGCAGTTTGATAAGGTTAATTTCACAGATTAACACAAATCTATGTTTTAGGTAAGGGATATATCTACATTACATTCTGATTATGGAGGTACTGTATGGAAATGACCTCTACATGAGTAAATATTAAAGAAGAGGCCGGTGTCTACACAATATTGTGATAAATTCAATGAAGTCCAATCTTTCACATGAATGAACAAAGGGAATATTACGGATGAAAACATAAAGCTGTGAATAACACAAGGACATGATTTATAGGAAGGATTTGCTAGAAGGATACATGATTTACAGATGTTACAACTGTTGAATATCAGTAATATTTATTCACATACACACATTGCCCCCTCCTCTATAGTAATTGTGTAAGATATATTGCTGAATAGTTCCTGATGTGGCACACTCGTTCCATCCATTTTATCCATCCTCCCTGTAGCTCCAGGGAGGCTCGGAAAGCATTAGATCAATACAATGGGGCAGATTCACATAGATGTAATCTTCCGCTGCGTAATCGAAATACGCTACGCTGCCGTCTATCACCAGACTCTACGCCGAATTCAGGTAGTTTTTTTGCGCGTACGCTATTGTATCGTATTTTTTTTCCGCCGCGCAATCGAAATACGTGAGTAGGGGGCGTGAAGCATTTAAATTAAGCGCGTCCCCGCGACGATCGAACTGCGCATGCTCTGTTCAGGAATTTCCCGCCGTGCATTGCGCGAAATCACGTCGTGACGTCATTCGTTGTTTGAGTAGCGGCGTTTACGAACATTCCTATTCCCGGACGACTTACGTTAAAAATAATAAAAGAAATCGAAAAACGTTGAAATTCGACGCGGGAACGACGGCCATACTTAACATGGGCTGTCTAATATTAGACCAGCAAAAAGCTGGTATAGTGAAACGGAAAAAAAAGATGACTAAAGGTGCCGTAAGAGATTGCGTTTGAAGAGCGAAATTTTGTGGATTCCAGGCAAAAGCTCATTAGCATACCATGAAGGTGAAAAACAACAGGAAGTCCGCCCAGTGGCCGCAATTTTCAGGCAGCGTAGATCTGAAGGCGTACTAACACGTAATAAAGTCGAAATTTAGCACGCAGGTGTCTTTTCATGGTTTGAGGATTTCGACTAGCGTAAAAACGCTCGTAAATCGAAATTACTCCTGTCTAACAACATTTACACAGGCGTAATCGCTTTGTGAATCTAGGCCAATGTCTTGAACAGTCGCCTGCAGCACAATCATTTCTCAAGGTGGACACTGATGCTAAAGAGCTGCATTGACCCCTTCATTCCCAGCCATAGATTAGCACGGCTCCAGTAAAAACACAACTGTGAAGTATTAAATAAATGTATTTAATATAAAGGCAAGCGGATGCATTAAATTTCAACCAAAATTGTAAACTTACAAGTTTAAAACTCTTGGTATGCATGTGCTCTTCCATTGAGAATGTCACTGCCTTAGTATATAAAAGGGGTGCAAAAGATTTACGGGTTTTGGCATTACCTAGTATGACTGCTGTGTAACGATAATCCAGCACCTCAAATGGACCATGGAATAACACAGAAAATATAATGAAACAAGCTGTTCATATATAAGTTGTTATGTTGAGTATTGCCGCGTACACACGATCATTTTTTGGCATGAAAAAAAAAACAACGTTTTTAACCACTTAACCCATATTGCTGCCCAATAACCAGAGCACTTTTTGTGATTCGGCACTGCGTCGCTTTAACTGACAATTGCGCGGTCGTAGGACGTGGCTCCCAAACAAAGTTGGCGTCCTTTTTTTCCCCACAAATAGATCTTTCTTTTGATGGTATTTGATCATCTCTGCGGTTTTTATTTTTTGCGCTATAAACAAAAATAGAGCGACAATTTTGAAAAAATTTTTTTTTTTTTACTTTTTGCTATAATAAATATCCCCCAAAAATATATAAAAAAACATATTTTTTCCTCAGTTTAGGCCGATACGTATTCTTCTACATATTTTTCGTAAAAAAACAAACATAATAAGCGTATTGATTGGTTTGCGCAAAAGTTATAGCGTTTACAAAATAGGGGGTAGTTTTATGGCATTTTTATTAATTTTTTTTTTTTACTAGTAATGGCGGCGATCAGCATTTTTTCGGTACTGCGACATTATGGCGGGCACTTCGGACACTTTTGACACATTTTTGGGACCATTGGCATTTTTTTTGCGATCAATGCTATAAAAATGCATTGGATTACTATAAAAATGCCACTGGCAGTGAAGGGGTTAACACTAGGGGGCAGTGAAGGGGTTAAGTGTGTTCCTGGGTGTATTCTAACTGTATGGGGGGGTGGCCTCACTAGGGGAAATCACTGATCTTCTGTTCATACATTGTATGAACAGAAGATCAGCGTTTCCCCCGCTGACAGGACCGAGAGCTTTGGGGCAGATTCACAGACATTTTGCTTAGCGTAGCGTATTAGAAATACACTACGCCGCCGTTTTTTACCTTGCTCTACGTGGAATTCAGGTAGATTTTCTACGGTAAACGACGGCGGCGTAGTGTATTTCTCCCGTCGCAATCCATCTGCGCGAGTAGGGGGCGTGAAACATTTAAATTAGGCGCGTTCCCGCGGCGATCGATCTGCGCATGCTCCGTTCGCAAATTTCCCGCCGTGCATTGCGCGAAATCACGTCGTGACGTCATTCGTTGTTTATGTAGCGTACTTTACGGCCGATCCACGTCCCGACGAGTTACGTAAACAAAATAAAAATTTAAATAAATTCGAAGCGGGAACGACGGCCATACTTAACATGGGCTACGTAAAGTTAGAGCAGCAAAAAGCTGCTCTAACATTACGTATAAAAAAATAGACGAAAACGATTGCGACGCCCGCTTGTATGTTCGTGAATCCCCGTAAAAACACATTTGCATATCCCGACGCACCAAAACGACGCAAACTCCTCCCAGCGGCCGCAAATAGATGGCAGCGTAGATCCGAAGGCTTACGAAGACGTAAGCCTCTCGGATCGAAGCCCGAAGCCGGCGTATCATGGTTTGAGGATTCAAACTAGTGATACGCCGCGCAAAATTTGAAATTACTCCTGTCTAACCCCAGTTAGACAGGCGTAATTGTTTTGTGAATCTGTCCCTAAGTGTTTACACACATAGCTCCCGGTCCTCGCTCTGTACCGAGCAATCGCGGGTGCCCGGCGGCGATCGAGCCCCCTAGTGGCTGCTTTAGAGCGGACGTATAGCTACGGGCTCTTGCCCAGCAGAGCCGACTTACCACAGTATTATGTCAGCGGGCGGTCGGCAAGCAGTTAAAAACGTCATTTAAAATGATCGTGTGTGGGCTTCACATCGTTTTTCATCTTCTGAAAAACGACCAAAAAAAAATTCGAGCATGCTGCATTTTTTAACGTTGTTTTAAAAAATGTCGTTTTTTGGGTTGTAAAAAATGATCGTGTGTGGGCTAAAACAACATTAAAAACGATGTTTTAAACCCACGTATGCTCAGAAGCAAGTTATGAGATGGGAGCTTAAATGGAACTTCCCCTTTATGCTGCGTACACACGGTCGTTTTTTGCGATGAAAAAAAACTACGTTTTTTTAAAACGTCATTTAAATTGATCGTGTGTGGGCAAAACTTTGTCTTTTGTCTTAAAAAAAACGACCCAAAAAAAATTCCAACATGCTTCAATTTTTTGTGTCGTTTTTCAAAACGTCGTTTTTTGTGTCATAAAAAGTGATGGTGTGTGGGCAAAACGACGTTGAAAATTACGTTTTTAAACCCGCGCATGCTCAGAAGCAAGTTATGAGACGGAGCTTTAATGGAAAAGAGTGCCGTCGAACGTGGTGTACGCAACCGCGCTTTGCTAGAGCTTTGTAGAAAAACGATGGTGTGTACGCAACGTCGTTTTGGAAAATGAAGTTTGAAAAACTTCGGTTTTTTTCATGATTGAAAACGTCGTTTTTTTTCATCGCAAAAAATGACCGTGTGTACGCGGCATTAGAGTGCCGTTGTACGTGTTGTACGTCACCGCGCTTTGCTCATCATTTTTTTTAAACGATGGTGTGTGGGCAACATCGTTTTTAATGATGCAGTTGGAAAAACTTTGTTTTTTTCTACATGCCGAAAAATTATCGTGTCTACGCGACATAAAACTTTTAGTAATGTACAGGATAGATAGATAGATAGATAGATAGAGATAGATAGATAGATAGATAGATAGAGATAGATAGATAGATAGATAGATAGATAGATAGATAGATAGATAGATAGATAGATAGATAGATAGATAGATAGATAGATAGATAGATAGATAGATAGATAGATAGATAGATAGATAGATAGATAGATGATAAATGCACCAATCAGCCATAGCTTTATAAACTGCTGACAGGTTAAGTAAATAACATTGATGCGTAGCCGCAGACCGATCGGGAGCACATGCTAACTCATGTCCACAGCCAAAAGCACAATGGGCAAATGAGCATCAGAACTGGACCACAAAGCAATGGATTATGGTGGCCTGGTCTGATGACTTGTCCAAACATTGTCCAAACCTGCCTAAACATTGTTTGTGACCAAGTACACTCCTTCATGGAAACAGCATTGCTTGATGGCAGTGGCCTCTTTCAGCAGGTTAATGTACCTTTCTACAACGCAAAAAATGGTTTAGGAATTGTTTGAGCAACACATCGATGAGTTTGGGGTATTAACTTGGCCTCCAAATTCTCCAAATCTCAATCCAATCAAGAATCTGTGGGATGTGCTTAAAAAAAAAAATCCGATTCAAGGATGCCATACCTTTATAGGACTTAAAGGATCTGCTACTGACAACTTGATGCTAGAAACCACAGCATACCTTCAGAAGTCTAGTGGTGTCCATGCCTCCACAGGTCAGGGCTGTTTTGTTGGCAAAAGTGGGAACTACTTATTATTAGGTGGGTGGTCATAAAGTTATGGCTGATTGGTGTATACATCCTCTTTTATTGGTCACCACAGAATTCAGAAAAGTTGTTCAGGTCCCAGACTTATGTATGTATGTCTAACTAGACATGTACATTTGAGCCTACATGTAAGACAGGCCATTACATTAAACAATTTTCAACCCGTGGTTAAAATAAATAAAATTACTCAATTCCCCCCATTAACAAAGTCACTGTGTTGTTTAATTTAATCACTTATGCCGCGTACACACGGTCGTTTTTTGCGATGAAAAAAAACGACGTTTTTTAAAACGTCATTTAAATTGATCGTGTGTGAGCAAAACGTCGTTTTTTGTCTTAAAAAAAACGACCAAAAAAAAATTCCAACATGTTTGAATTTTTTGTGTCGTTTTTCAAAACGTCGTTTTTTGTTTCACAAAAAGTCACCGTGTGTAGCAAAAACGTCGTTCAAAACGACGTTTTTCAACCCGCGCATGCCCAGAAGCTAGTTATGAAGCGAGCTTCAATGGAAAAGAGTGGTGAACGTAACCTCGCTTTTTGTGAAAAAACGATGGTGTGTATGCAAAATTGTCTTTGAAAAGTGACGTTTCAAAAACGTTGTTTTTTACTTCACAGAAAACGTCGTTTTTTTTCATCGCAAAAAATGATCGTGTGTACGCGGCATTACAGTAGTGATAAAACAAAAAAAAACAACAGGCTGGTTGTACTGAAATCAATCAATATATGGACTTCGGTACAACCAGCGTGCTAATACGTGGATTGAAATTTGGCTAGTTCCTGCTGAACAGGCTGAATTGGGATCTATCTGGCTTGTGTATTTTCAACGCTTGTATGGACCATAACCATGAGTTGTCTCAGGTGGGCTAGTTATTAAATTAGGTCATCATTTCTGTCTTTTTGTTCAATTACTGATCATTAGTATTTGGTAGTGTAGTGGCTCAGTTATAGTAAACACTAAGGCCGCGTACACACGGAGGGACATGTCCGCTGAAACATGTCCGACGGACCGTTTCCAGCGGACATGTCTCCTCCGGATTTTCGTCCGACGGTGTGTACACACTATCGGATGAAAATCCCCTCGGCCAGGGAACGCGGTCACCAAACCCGGAAATAAAATGCTTCCGCGCATGCGTCAAATCCATTCGACGCATGCGCGGACAGTTCTGTCCGCTGGTTAGTGTACTAACCAGCGGACAGATCCGACGGAAAGGTTTGTAGCGGACAAATTTCAAAGCATGCTTTGAAATTTGTCCGATGGGCAAACCTGTCTGCTCGCTCGTACACACGATTGGATTTGTCTGATGAAACGGTCCGTCGGACTGGTTTCAGCAGATGAATTTGATCGTGTGTACGTGGCCTCACAAGCAGCCAAAGCCAGTACCACTGGCCAGATGGAGAAGAAGAGATTTACAACAGAATACGAAATGTAATTATGAATTTTATGAATATAATTCCTATTTTATGGCATCTACCCAGCAATAGTGAGCTCTAGTGTTGGAAAAAGAAGAATCTATAGGTCCCAAAAACTTGCCTTTATTAAAAATCACCAGGATATACCAGGGAGACCAGATATTTAGTCACGTAGACGTGTTTCACATATCCATCCTGTGCTTAAAGGGGTTGTAAAGGTAAATGTTTTTTCACCTTAATGCTTCCTATGCATTAAGGTGAAAAAGCATCCAACGGTACAGCCCCCGAACCCCCGTCTTACTTACTTTACCCCTCGATAGTCCCGCACTCGTCCCCTGTGATTCTCTTCGGTCTCCAGTCTGGACATATTGATAGCAGCGCAGCCATTGGCTAGCGCTGCTGTCAATCACATCCAATGACGCGGCATGCCGGGGGGGGGCGGGCCGAGTGATACAGTCGGCGGCTATGCCCGCTGCTGTATCACGGGAGCGCGCCCGCAAAAGCTTTCCACCATGCGAGCTCGCATAAAGGTGGAAAGCTCTTGCGAGGAGGAGCCGAGACAGCCGTCGAGGGACCCTAGAAGACAGGGTGCGGGGACACTCTGTGCATAACGAGCTGCACAGTGGAGGTAAGTATAACATGTTTGTTATTTTACAAAAAAATAATGTTTTACTTTAGTGTTCCTTTAATCATTACTTATCTAGTTGTGTACAATATCATTAAACCTGGTGAATGATATATTTGCCATTAAAAAAAGAGAAACTGAACAAACAATTCCAATGATTTCTTGTATAAAATGATTTGGGAACACTTTTTTCCCATGCATGTGTCTATCAATCATCAGGCAAAGCCACCAGAATATTTGAAATTGACACAATTGTCTGAAACTACATGAAGTCCCCGAGGTACCCGCAGGTATTACTGAGCAATGCTCATCAGGAATAGCTCCAGGACAGGTCTGGAATACTTTTCTGATGATCACAGTTGTTTTTCATCTCAAAGTGTTTTGAAACAAAGCCTACAGTAGAAAGAGCAGAACATTTTTCCAGGTCGAATACAAAAAAAAGGGGGACCAAAAGGCACAGGTCCCTAACAAATATGTAAGGATGACAGCATAGAAATGAAATAGTCATAAAGGGAGAATATTACAGCTGGATCCCAAAGATGAGAAATGAGTACATGGAAAGTGTCAATTAGATCTGAATGTGGTGACGAAGGGTATGTCCACCGATTATCCTTAACATTGCCAATCTTGTCCCAATCCCTAAAGTATGTATTTAAAACAAATGGAAGAGCTATCCTAAATAGGGCCAGACAGCAATGTGTTAGCACCTTATATGAGAAGTAATGACGGAGCAGCATTTAGAGATGTTCAGCCACGTCTGTGGTCAATCTTCACAATGATCAATGATCATCAGAACAAATTACTTCAAACTAGGTGAGGAGTTTTGCAGTGAGAGGTCGGGGGATAAGGGACTTGATCCAGTGCCTTATTTTGCATGTAGTGAAAAATTCCGCCTAACAGCACTAGGGTCATTGGTTGATTGGCTGATCACATGTAAACAGACTTTCTGGGTATCGGCAGCCCTTTCCTCCCACACTGTCTCTGTGTAAGGAAAGGAGAGGCATTGGGGGGTGTATAATGATAAGGGGGCGCTAATGATAAATATGTGTACTAGGGTTGTCCCGATACCACTTTTTTAGGACCGAGTAGAAGTACCGATACTTTTTTTCAAGTATTCGCCGATACCGAATACCGATACTTTTTTTTAAATGTGTCCCCAAATGCAGCCATTCCCCCCACAAATGCAGCCATGTCCCCCCACATATGCAGCCACGTCCCCCCACATATGCAGCCACGTCCCCCCACATATGCAGCCACGTCCCCCCACATATGCAGCCATGTCCCCCCACATATGCAGCCATGTCCCCCCACATATGCAGCCATGTCCCCCCATACATGCAGCCATGTCCCCCCATAGATGCAGCCATGTCCCCCTATAGATGCAGCCATGTCCCCCCATAGATGCAGCCATGTCGCCCATACCTAGATGCCGCCGCCGCCGCATAGTTAATATGCGCGGGGAACATTACAGCTTTCATTTGAATAGCTGTAGTGTTCCCTAAATATCGGATCTGGCATCGGGGCCATTTGCGGGAGTACAAGTACTCCTGCAAATGCTCAGAATCGGTCCCGATACCGATACTGGTATCGGTATCGGGAAAACCCTAATGTGTACCAATAAAGTGCTAGTGCTCAATATTTCATGATAATACATAAACAGTGTGAACAATTAATTAGAAATGCATCATTTCATAATCATAGATAAACAATGAAAACAAAAAACAAAGTGCATCAATAAACAGCCAGCAGATATGTCAAAAAACCTCCATGAAATGTGTGAAGTTTTCTGATCTGTTACACCATCACCACTGCCAAAAGCGATTCGAATACAGTGACCCCCGGTGAATAAAGGTAAGTATCTTATTTACCAGACCGCCATAAAGCTTTGTATGATAATGATCTGTGATCTGTACTGGTACCAGATAGTACAGATCACAGATCATTATCATGCAAAACCTCACCTGACCTATCTTTTTAATTAAAGAGGTCTTGATGGTCTGGTAAGTAGGATATATGTTGCCTATCAGTGCTCATCGATGCCCATCAGTGCCACACCGCCTAGCCACAGATCATCGTTTATCAATGCCACCTATCATTGCAGCTGATCAGTGCCACCTATCACTGCCCATCAGTGCCACCTATAAGTGCCACCTATCAGTGCAGCCTATCAGTGGCCATTAGTGGCCATCAGTGCAGCCGATCAGTGCAGCCTATCAATGCTGCCCATCAGTTCAACTGATCAGTGCTCATCAATGCTGCCTACCTCCTTAGCATGGCTCTAAGTGGAGAGCGTATCCTCATACAGCTCAGAGCCAACAGTTCTCCCCACTCCCTCAGGGCCGATCCTAGGCAGGGTGTGCAGGGTGTTTTGCACCCAGGCGCCTGCAGAGGTGGGGGAAGTGCCTCAAAGAAGCTACTTGCAGGAAATTTTTGGATGTCCTGCCAGCGCACCGCTCCAGTGTGAAAGCACCCGGCTCTCACACTGGGATTGCAGATGAGGCCTTTATCAGGTGCTATTTTTAACGCTAAAGCACCTGAAAAACCCCTCCAGTGTGAAAGGGGTCTAATGGACCATCTTCTGTACTATTGTCTGCAGTCTTTGACCATCTCCTATATCATGTCTGCAGTCTCTGACCATCTCCTGTACTATGTCTGCAGTCTCTAATCATCTCCTATATCATGTCTTCATCTCTGACCATCTCCTGTGCTATGTCTGCAGTCTCTAATCATCTCCTATATCATGTCTGAAGTCTATGACCATCTCCTATATCATGTCTGCAGTCTCTGACCATCTCCTGTACTATGTGTGCAGTCTCCAATCATCTCCTATATCATGTCTGAAGTCTATGACCATCTCCTGTACCATGTCTGCAGTCTCTGACTGTGTCCTGTATCATGTCTGCAGTCTCTCACCATTTCCTGTATTATGTCTGCAGTCTCTGACCATCTCCTGTATCATGTCTGTAGTATGTTTGAGGGTCTTTCTAACAGACTCTTCAACAAAAGCCCTCTCTGTGTCCATCAGAGAGGCCCCCCTCCAGGTCCCGATAAAGTACTCTGCTTCTCTTCCTGTATTTTGTTTATTGTTAAGAGATCATGTAAGGTTCCCAGGGTAATGAAGACTTTGTGGGGGAGCATTTCTGTGGTTGGTACATATTACCCCCTCCTGTATCTATTACCCCCTGTACATATTACACCCTCCTGTACATATTACCCCCCGTACATATTACCCCCTCCTGTACATTGTACCACCCCTATACATAATACCCCCTCCTGTACATATTACCCCCTTCCTTGTACATAATACACCCTCCTTTACATTTTACCCCCTCCTGTACATATTGCACCCTTCTGTACACATCCCCCCCCCCCTGCATGTACATATTACCCCCTCCTGTACATATTACCCCCTCCTGTACTTATTACCACCCTGTACATATTACACCCTCCTGTACATATTACCCCCTCCTGTACATTGTACCACCCCTATACATAATACCCCCTCCTGTACATATTACCCCCTTCCTTGTACATAATACACCCTCATTTACATTTTACCCCCTCCTGTACATATTACCCCCTCCTGTACATATTACATCTCCCTTTACACATTACCCCCTCCTGTACATATTACCCCCTCCTGTACATATTACCCCTCCTGTACATATTACGCCCTCCTGTACATATTACACCCCCTTGTAAACATTACCCTCTCCTGTACATAGTACCCCCTGTTCCATTTTACCCTTCGTTCATATTACCCTCTCCTGTACATATTAACCCCTTGTACATATTACCCCCCAATACATATTACCCCTGTATTAACTCCCCTCCCTGTATGTAGTACACCTTCCCTGTGCACAATACACCCTCTTGCCCACATTTAAATTAACTCCTTCCTTTTACACATCCCCCAAAGCATTGCATCCTCCATGTACACATTGGCCCCCATCCCTTACACATTGCCATCTTGTTTCATTAAAAAATGCATTTGTCTGAAAATCCGAATTAATTAAGGTTAAATCTGTCATTGAAGGCTTATGGTGTCTGTCGAAATTTCTAAGAAGATTTGACGTAGCAGCTAAACTGTACGATGCTGCAATCATACATTTGAATGCTCCTCATAATAGTTATTACTAGTCAGCCAACATAAGAATTCTTCTATAGCCTATGGGCAGAGCATTTGACCATAAATGTCCGCTCGTGGCAATCGAATGTTTTTAGCTGCTTTGTTGAATCTTAATGTCTCTATAATGTTGAATCTTTTTTCTCTCTTTTTCTCTCTTTTTCTTGCTTTTTGTCGAATAATCTTGGACTAATAGAGCTAGGTTAGGCACATGCAACCGCAGATTCGATAGACACAGATCACTATTGACACCATCATGTCGAATCTTCAATCTATATCGAACTGTTTTTACAAGGAAACGAAAATAAAGCATTTTTTATGTCGGATCTTATTGTTTGTTAGAATGAACTAAAAAAATAAAAGAAATTCTGACGAAATGCATTCAGGCGAAAACGAGAGCACATGTCTAGTGAGGAGTCAGAGTGTTTGCGGTTGCACCACTTGCGCCCTGAACCCTCCCTTAACACGGGCAAGTCAGCTTCCCAGCTTGCAATCAGCTGATTGCAAGCTGGGAAGCTTTCCATAGACTGTCGTGTGTCTGGCTCTTTTCAAGAGGTGTTTCTGTCCAGCTTAGTAGACTGTTTTAAGAAAAGCCTGGATTCTTTCCTAGATACACATAATATAACTGAATCATAATATTTAGAGATAAAGTTGATCCAGAAAATATCCCATTTCCTTTTGGGGGATCAGGAAGGATTTTTTTCCCCTACCGGAGCAAATTGGGTCATGCTTTATTGTTTGTTTTTTTGCCTTCCTTTGAGTTATCTATGGGTATAGGATTATATATAGGGGTGTATATATATATTTTTCCTTCTATTGGTTGAACTAGATGGACTTCTATCTTTTTAAAATCAGAATAACTATGTAACTATGTAATTTATTTATGTAAAACTTTTATCCCAAAAGGGAAAAAGATGTTTGCTAAAACTGCTTAGAAAGTATTAGCTGAAGTTTGACTTAACTTTGCTAGTGTATTTAAATATGCTAGTACACCTAACACTCCCTTCCCCCAGGCTGACAATACAGCTGTCCAAAGGTGCTCCACATGCTCCTTCATCCAGAGTGAGCACACTCTAATATAGGAGGTGTGTTACTTGCCAGATCAGCAGGTGAAAACAAAGGGAAACAAGGCTAAAGTCGGGTTCACATATGTGCAAATTGGATGCAGGTTTTCCACATGACATGCGATGGAGGCGGTTCACACAGTTCCGGGCTGGTGACGGATCCGCAATCCAAAAGGATCCTGTGTGTCTTTGGATCCAGTTTATGTCCGAATCGCACCTGAATAGGTGAACAGGAACGCACTGAACCCCATGCTGGGAACCGCGGCCACAGATATATAAACCTGGCCTAAAAAAAGAAAACTGCTGCAGCCACCACATCTAAATATTAGTAAGCTACAATGTATTATATTTTAGTTTTTGGGTTTAATACTGCTTTAATAATAAGGATAAATGGGAGCTTTTAACATCATATCTAACAATTAACTGCCAATGAAAGCTTTTAGTAATATTAAAGGGGTTGTAAAGGCAGAAGTTTTTTTTTATCTTAATGCATTGTATGCATTAAGATAAAAAGCCTTCTGTGTTCAGCAGCCCCCCTCAGCCCTCCTAATACTTACCTGAGCTCCATCTCTGTCCAGCAAAGTCCAAGTGTCTCGGCCATCTGGGTCTCTCAATCCTGATTGGCTGAGAGACAGCAGTGGAGCCATTGGCTCCCGCTGCTGTCAATGAAAGTCAGGTAGCCAATCAGGAAAGGGGGTGGGGCCGAACCACAGCTCCGTATCTGAACGGACACACGGAGCTGCAGCTCATCTCGGGTGCCCCCATAGCAAGCTGCTTGCTGTGTGGGCACTCAACAGGAGGGGGCAGGAGAACAGAAGAGGGACCTGAGCAGATTAGGATCGGGACTGCTCTGTGCTAATCCGCTGTATCCACTGTATAATCAAAGTATAGCATGTTTGTTATATTTTTTTTAAATACACTTTACAACCACTTTAAAGTGGAGGTCCACACAAAAAGTGAACCTCCGCTTTTTGGAACCCCCCCCCCCCCTCACATTTGGCACCTTTCAGAGGGGAGGGGTGCAGATACCTTTATAATACAGGTATTTGCACCCATTTCCGGGCATAGACTCTTGCGGGAGTCACGCCCCTTTGCGTCATCCCCCGCTGTCTTCTGGGAAACACACTGGTCCCAGGAGACAGCGAGGACCAATAACTCGCAAATGCGCAGTAGGGAAACAGGCAATGTAGCCGCAACACTTCACTTCCTGATTCCCTCACTGAGCTACAAATACTGCAGCTGCTGGCTGCTACTCTTTAAAGCAGGGGTTCATCCTAAAAAAAAAAATTCTAACATTTCATTGAGCAGACTCCTGAGAGTATGTTGCTCCTTTTTTTTTCTTTTTTTTCGTACATTGGGCGTTACAGCCTAAGTGATTGACGTACTTCCGACCGCTGCATATAGCGTGTCACGACTTGCCGAAAGAAGCCGAACGTCGAGTCGGCTCTATACGGTGCTATACGGCGCCTGCACATCGGCGTTCGGCTTCTTTCGGCAAGTTGTGACGCGCTGTATGCGTCGGTCGGAAGCACGTCAATCACTTAATCCGACGGACCGCTTCAGCAGACAAATTCGATCGTGTGTACGGGCGAGCAGACAGGTTTTTCCAGCAGACAAATTTTAAAGCATGCTTTAAAATCTGTCTGCTGGAAACCCGTCTGTCCGACATGTCCGCTGGTTAGTACACTAACCAGCGGACATATCTGTCCGCACATGCGTCAAATGGATTCAACGCAACGCAAGTATTTTACTTCCTGGTTCAGTGACGTGGCGGCATCAACGTCACCGCCACGTCACCGCGCTGTCTGCCGGCGGGCATTTTGGTTTGATCGTGTGAACACTGATCAAACCAAAATAGCCCAGCAGACATATGCGATGAAATCGGTCTGTCAGACCATTTTCATCGGATAAGTTTGAGCGTGTGTACGCGGCCTAAGGCTGTTAATAGGAACGCCCAGTCCTCCGGGATTCACTACCCGGAAGCTGTGGGTGAAAAATATCGCTAAAATGGTATGTACAAAAAAAAATTAAAACAGCAGCATACTCTCACTCTCAGGAGTCTGCTCAATGTAATGTTAGAATTTTTTTTTTAGGGTGCACCTCCGCTTTAAGTCAGTATATTTTTGGTACCTTTTGGACATTTTACACACTTCATGTGCCTGTGCCAGGGTGATTTGTAATTAGTGTTGACTAAAATGAGAGATGCCATAGTTATACCCTATTTGTGATGTTCTTTGAACAAAAATATCTGGTATGTTGGTGGATCACGTGTTTTGCTAGGTAACACACAAGTTAATAAGGTGGCAATGTTTAAACGGCACAAAGAGTTCCCATCTGACATCACTCAAACATCACATTTGCCCCACTGGTAATATTACTGCGTGATAATGAACGAATGTGCAACATTTTTATACAAGCTGGATTCTACGTATATTAGTCAAGCTGGTGTCGGTAGTATTATTCACACCGGAGAGGAAGCAATGCATAAGTGCTTCAGGCTTATCAGCCACCTCTGAACTATCACACCAGGTTAACACCTTGATGTTTCCATTGATTTGTTAAGAAGAAAAGAAAAACATGGGGCAGAACACATATAAGCAGCACCAGAGTGATAATTATAACTTGTAAACGTCTGTTATGTTTCCTGCAAAAATGCTTCTACCCAAATAAAACTGGACTGTGTGTCTTCAACAATCTTTTGAAGCAAATCGAAACCCAGTGTAAAAAATGTCATACAGTTGTAATGTGCTTAACCCTTTGCCAGCAAAGCAATGAGAGGAAAAACCTATAAGATAAAGAGTCTCTCACAGGCACTAGTATAGACACTGCATGTTCTAAAACCGCTGATATTGGTGTTTGTCTCTGCATTATATAGGGATATACAGAAGAGAAATGGAGGAATACTTATAGATTGCCATGGCAAAACTTTAATGTGAGGTCCTCTGTAATTCTATGAATTATGTCCAAATCACAAGCACTAGACACGCCGGCTTCTGCTGCTATGTGTAGATCAAGATCTGCTGAGTACCAAATGTTTTTCACTAATACCACTTTTTAACCATACATGTTTTTTTGTATCATCTCAAACAAAAGAGACTGATTCTAGATTGTAAGCTCTAACGGACAGGGCCCTCTGATCCCTCCTGTATTGATTTGTACTGTAACTGTACTGTCTTGTCCCCATGTTGTAAAGCGCTGCGTAAACTGTTGCGCCATATAAATCCTGAATAATAATTGTAATAATAAAATTCTTTAAACATTCACCTAGGGTCTTCATGTACAACCAATATTCCTCCTTACAATTTTTAATTATGCATATATTTTGGTTAGCGGTCAAATATCTTGAAAGGCAAATAATAATAGTAATTATTATTATTATTTACGATTTAAAAAGCACCAGCAGTTTGCACAGCACTTTAAGAAGAAAATGGGGACAGTTTAGTAGCAATATAATTCAGTACAAGACGGTATAAGGTAGACCCTGATTACAAGAGCTTGCCTTGAGAGTGTCTAAAAAACAATAAAAAAAAAAAAACCTTTGTGTGACTCTGCTATACTGTCATGTTAACCTTATGAAATGCTAATTTTTAAATATTAATTTTCTATACAGTGTGAAATTATTGCTAGCATTGCTTAAAATGTTAATACACTGGTTAAACAAAAAGAATCCCAAATGTGTCCATTTTAGGCTTTGAAGTATAACTGCATCTATTTGTAAGTTTACACTATTAAAACAGTGTAATAATTAAATAGGTCTCTCTTAATTTTTTATCCTAATTATCCCTTTTTCCTAAAAAAAAAAAAAAAATTCAAACAGTTTTGGTCGGTATTCTGTCTGTAATTTTGTTTTTTTTAAATAAACTTGCAGACGGGTCTCCCATTTTTTCTCAGCTGCTTGTAAGCCATGTTAATTCCCCCGTCTTTCCCTTCTCTAAAAATTATATGTTTGTCTTTTAAAGTAAAACTCAATTTTTTTTTAAGAAAACAATCCTATCCAAGGAAGTTGTATACATTGAAAGGATGTTAGCACATAATTGTGACTGTTTCCAGTATTATAACAAACATATAAAATGTGGGAGAAAGCAATGAGCCAATTACATGAGCAGGAAATTGCTTCTTTTTTTTTTTTTTTACATTCTTTATTTAGTCAAAAACTCACACAATGGAGACAGATACTCACATAGACATAAGACCAATGAGTAACGGAGCCCAGAGGAGGTGTCAGTTACGGTAATACAAGTATGTAATGTCAGCAAAACCCCCCTTTCCAATCTGGGCTGAGAATAGACTGGGGTGGAAAGTGCATTTTTGGGGATATTCGGTTCCAAGGAAGCAGCATTAAAAATTTTGTGTGCGTTAGAAAATCTTGTTTGGATATGTGTATATTAAAATAAAACGTTCTTTTTTTTTTTTTAACCATTAAATTACATAATGGTATAGGTAGTGATAATATCTTATATCATTTTAACTAGAAGACATGTTTTCCTTTAAGGTGGTCATAAACAATACAATATGAGGTCCTAATCGCACATGGTTGGAACATTAGTCATTGATTTTTATTGCTGGCATTATCATCAACAGAAATAAAAATGTGTGGTTGATAGAACGGTTAGTTCATGTCATTTCATCAACAATGTTATTTGATGATGCTGATGATGTGGCAATGTTTCCTGCACATGAAGTTGAAGCTGACGTCAGAGGAGGCAGACATTGTATCTTCAACAGCCGTGTGTGCTTCACGCTTACCACATCAAATTGTGTATCATGCACAAAATATTTTTATAGGTTATAGTTTTATGAGTTAAATTACATTAGATTTTGGTTCACAAGCTACATTACTTTTCAGTAACAAAACTTGATTATATAATTGTCTATTCTGAAGACATCTACCTACTAGGGATTAGCAAAATTGAGAGTTTTCATTTTTGCAAAAATTGGAGATTATGGTGAAATTTCACTGTTTTTGGGCAAAATGGATTGAAGTTCATCTGGGCGCAGAAGTTAGCTGTCCACAATCATCAACTGAAAAGCAAAAAGGGGCTAAAATGCTTGTGACATCATTGACTTAATATGGGCGTGTGGCCATTATAGGTCCATATTGTATATGTGTAGCAGCGGGTTGGGAATCTCCTGCCCACAGTTCATTGAACCAGCAATGATAGTTAACTTCCAGGTTCATCCTTATTCTAGGCATCTTTTTTGTGCCAATAAAACACAGCCCATTTTCCCCTACAATTTTCCTTTTTTTCACAGAATTAAAAAGTCAGACAATGAATAAAGAAAATTCAATAAAAAATGTAAATCAACAGTATAAAAACATACAATAGAAAAATGCACAGATTCAAAAAATGAAATGCAAAAAATATATAACTAAAAACAAATACATAACACTAAAGGCGGAGAACAAAAAAAAAAATTGTTTTCAATTATTTTTCTTTAAATCCAATAAGATAAATCGAGAGTTTCCACTCTGGGAATATTTTGCCAACGGCAATATTGGTGATTTCATAGCAGAATGAATTTTGTGAAAAATACTCTACTCATCCATATTGGCAGCATATTATGATCATTCATTTGTTCATTTATTATTGCACTGGCATTATCTTTTATGTGTTCCATTCCTAATCACATTACAAATAAGAGCTTAGTATGTATTTTTGGCCCATGCCAAGACTCCTACATGGCAGAGCTGATTCAATGTAAGCCCAATGCCTCACTACACATGTGAAAGGTCAGGAAATCTTATGGGCATAGCCTGAACACTTCATATAAGAAAAGACAGGAGGGTCTATGCAAATGACTAGAATATTAAAAGGAATTTTAGAAAATGTAGGGAGGGAAAGGGTAATGGAAAACAGATTTTCTTAAAAAAAATTATTATGGATAAGAGTCAAAACTTCTGTTAGGTTTTTATTGCTGTAATTTCCCCTCATTTTGTGTCTTAGGCCACGTACACACGATCAAATTTATCTGCTGAAACCGGTCCGACGGACCGTTTCAGCAGACAAATCCAATCGTGTGTACGGGCGAGCAGACAGGTTTGTCCATCGGACAACTTTTAAAGCATGTTTTGAAAATTTGTCCGGTACAAACCTGTCCGTCGGATCTGTCGGCTGGTTAGTACACCAGCGGACAGAACTGTCCACGAATGCGTTGAATGGATTTGACGCATTCGCGGAAGCATTTTATTTCCGGGTTTGGTGACGTGGTGGCGTCAATGTCACCGCCACATCACAGCGTTCCCTGGCCGAGGGGATTTTCATCCGATGGTGTGCACACACCGTCGGACGAAAATCCGGAGGAGACATGTCCGCTGGAAGCGGTCCGTTGGACATGTTTCAGCGGACATGTCCCTCAATGTGTACGCGGCCTCAGACAAGAAAAAAACTGTGGTATTCTAGACCATTTCACTCTCCTAAATCAATGCACTTTTGTTGCTACCTCTGACCTGTCAGAAAGATACTTGATCACATCCTGTCCTTATGACCCCCTGTCACAGGAAATGAGAGTAAGTCTTCCTAATGGGGACAGCATAAAAACCTGATACATGTCACTCCGTTGTACACAAAAAAAGGCTCTAGCTAGGCTTAGGTTTAAGAAATAACAATAGCTGTCTGCCCTCATGATGTCAAGCAAACTGTTGGCGCTATATAAATCCTGTATAATAATAATAATACTAATCCTAAAAATAATCAGCATTTTTTAGTATGTGACTTGTGTGTATTTCTTACAGTAATTGTTTGATGTTTATTCCAGGTGGGAATTTTCAATGATACATAAACAGCCACTTTCAATAAAAGCGTTATATCGGCGTGCTGAAAATTTCTGGTAAAACTAAAATAATCTCACCAGCATTAAGAATAGGGAGTGCTTGTTTTTTTTTTATTATGTTCCCTCTGCGTTGCTGTATAGGGGGAGATGGGGAGATCATAGCTTTCAGCTGTGCTGCCATCACTCCACACCTTTAATCCATAACACACAACATGGATCTCAGATTGCGACACACTGCAAATATGAGAAAACTGTAAGCATTGTACAACACATTATGAAATGCCAAGGCCAGGGCTTGAGCTCCAACTCTGGGCCAAACTCAAGATTTATTTACGAGACATGTGTGTCCGGGGTTTGATTTTAGAAATGTTATATATATATATATATATATATATATATATATATATTGTGCATATATGTGTGTGTAACTGGAATAATTCATTCATTAAAAAACAATTGTTGTTATCATGTGTCATATAAATAATATTATTCTGTAGCAAAATTTGTCTTGTAACTTAGTCTTAGTTGTAATCCCATCTTAGTAGGGTTGTCCCGATACCACTTTTTTTAAGACCGAGTACAAGTACCAATACTTTTTTTCAAGTACTCACTGACAGTGTTTTAATAAAAAAAAAAAAACTGATATCTCCCCCTTGAGACAGAGAAAAAGATATAGATATTCCCCAGTCCCTTTCTCTGCAACCTCAGCTGCACTGAAAATGAATGGAGAGATAACAGCGGCTCCTCTCCATTCATAAACTGAGACATCATAATCACAGAAGGTTACAATGTTTCAGTTACGTGAATGGACACAGTGATCACTGACTCTGTTCATACAGAAAAGGAAGGAGGAGGACATGAAGAGGGACAGCAGAACAGAGGGGGATACAGAGGAAGAACCGAGGGGGACAGCAGAATGGAGGGGGACACAGAGGAAGAATGGAGGGGGACACAGAGGAAGAATGGAGGGGGACAGCAGAATGGAGGGGGACACGGAGGAAGGATGGAGGGGGACAGCAGAACACACGGGGACACAGAGGAAGAACAGAGGGGGACAGCAGAACAGAGGGGGACCAGGAGGAAGAACGGAGGGAGACAGCAGAATGAGGGGAGCATGGGCAGGGACATGGAGGGGGGGCTGGAGGAGGTTTGCGATGACAGTCAGCGGTGATCGTGTGTGTAAGTGTTACAAGTACCGATCACCGCTGTATAGATTTCACTAAAGCAGCTGAAAGCCACGGGGGATAAGCTTTTAACTCCCCTATGCACCGATCACTGCTGACTGTCCAGGTATCGGGTGAATCATCGGGAGCATTTGCCCGAGTACAAGTACTTGGGCAAATGCTCGGTATCGGTGCTGATACTAGTATCCGTATCGAGACAACCCTACATCTTAGTATTATTGTATATAATATTGTTTTCATTTTTTGTCTTACTTAGCGAGTCACTGCAAAGTGCAAAATTGAAAAAAAAAAAAACATGAGTAACTAAATGCAACCAAAAAAACGTATTGGAGTCCCTCATCATAGACGATAATAGGATTCAAGTATGCTTTGGAGGAAAGAATCCAGTGACTCCTCACAGAGAGCCAGCATAGATTTAGGAAGCCGACTCATCCATCCCACACCAGGATCTCTATTGAATTTGGCTGCAATGGAAGCACAAAACTCAAAACGGGTGCTGACATCGCAGGTGCCCAGGACAGGTAAGTGTCCATATATTAAAAGTCAGCAGCTGCAGTATTTGTAGCTGCTGACTTTATTTTTTTTTTTTAATTCAGCTTTCAGCGCTCTCATGTTTTGAATGACAATTGCGCTGTCATGCAACGTGGCTCCCAAACAAAATTTACGTCTTTTTTTTTCCCCACAAATAGAGCTTTCTTTTGGTGGTATTTGATCATCTCTGCGTTTTTCATTTTTTGCGCTATAAACAAAAAAAGACTGACAATTTTGAAAAAAACACAATATTTTTTACTTTTTGCTATAATAAATATAAATAAAAAAAATTCTCAGTTTAGGCCGATATGTATTCTTCCACATATTATTGGTAAAAAAAAATCGCAATAAGCGTATATTGATTGGTTTGCGCAAACGATATAGCGTCTACAAAATAGGGGATAGATTTATGTTTTTTTTTTTTTACTAGTAATGGCGGCGATTTTTGTCAGGACTGCGATATTGCAGCGGACAGATCGGACACTTTTGACACTATTTTGGACCCTTGCACATTTATACAGCAAACAATGCTATAAATATGCATTGATTACTGTATAAATGTTACTGGCAGGGAAAGGGTTAACACTAGGGGGAGAGGAAGGGGTTAATGCGTTCCCTAGGGAGTGATTCTTACTGTGGTGGGAGGTGACCGATCAGTGTCGCTATGTACAATGGACACACCATCAGTCTCCTCTCCCTGACAGGACGTGGATCTCTGTGTTTACACACAGAGATCCACGTCCCTGGCTCTGTAACTGCCGATCTCAGGTAGCTGGCAGGCATCGCAGCCACCAGGCACACATATAGTCACACGGCAGGCATGTGTGCACGCTCCCCCTATCGGCCGGGAGGCCCGAGGATGTCATATGATGTCCACCCAGGATGGCAGAGCCACCTTGTGGACGTCATTTGACAATACAGAATATTGAAGTGGTTAAGCTGGCCACACATTATACAATTTTCTTATTCGATTTCCTTTAGATTTACCTTTAACTATGTTAGTGCAAGGGTCTGCCTGATTGCATACACATTTAAATGGTATAGGTTTGACCACCCCTATTATATGGTTTTAGTAAATCTAAAGGAAAATTGTACAAGAAAAATGATATAGTGTATGGCCAGTCTTAGGCCGCGTACACACGCTCGGTTTCGGTCCAAATCGAGCGCGTGTACATCCCATCGGACCGTCATCCGTTGGACCAAAGTTTTAAAACTTGCTTCAAAATCGGACCGATGGACGCCTGACCTTTGGACCAAACCGATGGTTAGTACGCAAAAGCATCGGACCAAAAACCTGCGCATGCTCAGAATCGAGTCGACGCATGCTTGGAAGCATTGAACTTCGTTTTTTCAGCACGTCGTTGTGTTCTACGTCACCGCGTTCTGACCCTATCAGATTTTGGACTGATGGTGTGTACACACATGAGACCATCAGGCCACGTCAGCGGTGGTCCAATGAAAACGGTCCGTCGGACCATTCTTATCGGGCTGGACCGATCGTGTGTACGCGGCCTTAGGCATCAACTCTATATGCATTGGCGTGCGCAGGGGGTATGCCAGGTGTGCCTGGGCACACCCTAATCACCCTTTGTGCACAGATTCCCCTGCTGATATTGCACCGAAGCCCCCCAACAGGGCTCATATTTGTATTTATTTTTAAATAATACAAAAAAAATAAAAGACTACTGACACCATCTGCTTCCCTACTGACACATCCAATGCCCTACTAACACCGCCCATGTTTTAATACATTTTAAAATGTTTTTTACATTTATTTATAAGCGTTAGTGTTGCTCACGAATATTCGCATTGCGAATATTCGCTACGAATATTGCATATTCGAGTATTCGCGAATAACGCGAATATCGCGGCGAATATTCGCTATTTCGAATATTCGTATTTTTTCAATTTTTTTTTAGAACAGATCACATCCTAGAGATCCCCATCGACGTCTAAAAGCATTGCTGGTATGATTAGAGACCTTGGGCCGAGTAGCTGCAGCACTCATTTTATATTCCCGAAAAATCGCAATGCGATTATTCGGCAATAGCGATATCGCGCGATTATTTTGTATTGTAATATATCACGAATATTCTGAGCCAATCAGAGTGCTCCATTCCGCATTTCTCGAAATTTCGCAATTATTTTATATTGTAATATATCACGAATATTCTGAGCCAATCAGAGTGCTCCATTCCGCATTTCTCTAAATTTCGCAATTATTTTATATTGTAATATATCACGAATATTCTGAGCCAATCAGAGTGCTCCTTCCGCATTTCTCGAATATTCGCAATTATTGTGTATTGTAATATATCACGAATATTCTGAGCCAATCAGAGTGCTCCATTCCGCATTTCTCGAAATTTCGCAATTATTTTATATTGTAATATATCACGAATATTCTGAGCCAATCAGAGTGCTCCATTCCGCATTTCTCTAAATTTCGCAATTATTTTATATTGTAATATATCACGAATATTCTGAGCCAATCAGAGTGCTCCTTCCGCATTTCTCGAATATTCGCAATTATTTTATATTGTAATATATCACGAATATTCTGAGCCAATCAGAGTGCTCCTTACGCATTTGCCGAATATTCGCAATTATTGTGTATTGTAATATATCACGAATATTCTGAGCCAATCAGAGTGCTCCTTCCGCATTTCTCGAATATTCGCAATTATTTTATATTGTAATATATCACGAATATTCTGAGCCAATCAGAGTGCTCCTTCCGCATTTCTCGAATATTCGCAATTATTTTATATTGTAATATATCACGAATATTCTGAGCCAATCAGAGTGCTCCATTCCGCATTTCTCGAATATTCGCAATTATTTTATATTGTAATATATCACGAATATTCTGAGCCAATCAGAGTGCTCCATTCCGCATTTCTCGAAATTTCGCATTCGCAATTCGCATTCGCGATAGCGAAAATTTGCAATGATTTCATTTCCAAAATATATCACGAATATTCGTATTTAGCGAATATATCTCGAATATTCGACTATATATTCGAGATATATCGCGAAATCGAATATGGCATATTCTGCTCAACACTAATAAGCGTGTGTGTGTCATATATATATATTTATATATATATATATATATATATATATATATATATATATATATACAGTATATATATATATATATATATATATATATATATTATATTTTGCTATATACATACATATACACACACATACATGCACGCATGTGTGTTTGAGTTTTGGGGTGCACATCCTAATGCAATAGGCAATACACCTATGTATGGTGTCCGTTTATGAAGCAGTGAACAGCGGTGATCCCAGGGATCACCACTGATCACAGCCCATAAACCGTTTATGAAACAGCGATAATCGGGGGGAGAAGTGTTTGAACTTGTTCTCCCTCTGATTATCTCTACACACAATGAAGTCTCATAGACTGACACAGAAACGGACAGTTTATGAAGCTGTGATCTGAGCTCTTCACCGGTGATCTGTGTCAGAATTCACATACCCTGATTCACCAGCTCAGAGGTGGTGAAGCGGGGATTGAAGAGGGAATCCCGGGGGTTTTGAGGAGGAAGGAGGAAGATTTTTAACTTCCTTCTACCTCGTTTAGACCCCCGACACTGTAACCATGTCCCCCTGTAATATTTATGTGTATACATATATACACACATACATATATATAATGTGTGTGTATATACATGTATATATAATGTGTGTGTGTATATTCATATATATGTTATGCAGGGGGACTCGTTATTTTAATTACATTAACCATGCCCATTGGTGTGCGCAGCCAATTGCATTAGGGTGTGCACCCCAAAGCTCAAACACACACTACCGATCACTCACTATGTTCATTCAGAAAAGGAAGGGGTCAGTAAATTACATATTTACCGCCCCCTTCCCTTGTTTTTCCTAAAACATCCCTGTAGCATCAGCTGCTGGGAGAGGAAAGAAGGGAAGCCAGCAGCGGGGGGAGCTAGGGCAGTAGGGGGGATCTGCTGCACAGGGTGATTAGGGTGTGCCTGGGCACACCTGGCACACCCTGTGCGCACGCCTATGACCATGCCGTCTTTCAGTGAACTGAGCGGTGATAATTTATCACTGCTCAATAAACTAACATCTCTGTATTCCTGTGAATTTCTGGTCTGTTCTCCACTGTTTGAAGCATTAGTAGATCACTTCACATCTCCAAGGGTGAAGCGATCTTCTCCGCTTCATAAACAGGCACACAGAGGAGAACAATTTTCACTGTGAATGCCGGAGAAAGAAGCAGTGAATAGATTTCACTGCTTCATAAACGGACACCTATATATGGTTATACATCATGCTGATATAATAAAAATGGAATTTATTGATGGCCAATCAGAGCTTGTCTGTGGCCACAAAGTGCATATAAAGACAAGTATGAGCTTCTTCTAATGCAAATAATGGATAGAAGTTTCTAAATAAATGGTAATTATAGCACCAACAAGGGTGTGTAATCATATACTGAAGCGATTACACAGCATCCATGTGCTTGTGATATCACAGCTGCCAGTTGTTGTGCTTTCTTTTTACGCAGACAATAGAGTGAGGTACATACCGTAAATCACACCTATTTTTTCACTTTATATTTCACAACCAATTATGTCTGGTACAGAAACTCTGCCACAGGTATGTAAATGAACTATCATCTATATTTTGTTTACTTTGTAAGGTATTCACTGTGGCATTGTCTGTATGCAAAGTGTATAAATAGTAAACACAGCCTTTCCAAATGCCTCTGTCCTGAGGCAATGTGTCGTTTGAGTGTTAACAGGATTATAGTAAAGAAAACTATTTAAAATGCAGTGTCACAAATTCAGTTTTTTTTTTTATTTGTTTTTCTGTTTCTTAAAATATTCACTGGATTATTTTAGATTTTTTTATTAATAAAATAAATAATAATAATAATAATAATAAAATACAGTCATAACTTTGATCGTCATTCCCTATGACACTAGTTGGCATGTAGAGAACCAAGAAAGATATTTCTACTTCTGCTCAAATTAAAACTGTGTCCCACGTTTGGCATACGATCTGAAGCTCTATCTCCACTGTGCCTCCATGTTATTTTAGGGTAAGTTATTTCATATGAATACAAGTCATCAGTGCGGATAATACGTTTCTATGTAGATTAACCACTTGAATACCAGACACTTTAACCCCCAATTTTCAGATTTTAGTGCTGTCACATTTTGAATGACAAATACTGTACCAATATGTTGGTATTTAATCACCACCGTTTTTTTTATTTTATTTTTGCTAAATAAATGTAAAAATAACATTTTGAAAATATTTTTTTTTTTTCTTGGTTTCTGTTATCAAATTTAGCAAATAAATATTTTTTCTTCTTTGCAAATGTATGCTGATGAGGCGGCACTGATGGGCACTAAAGAGCCTACACTGATGGTCACTGATGTGGCTGCACTGATTTTGCACTGATAAGGTTGCACTGATATGCACTGATGAGGTGGCACTGATGGGCACTAAAGAGGCTGCACTAATGTGGATGGACTGATTTCGCACTGATATGCTGCACTGATATGCACTGATAAGGTGGCACTGATGGGCACTAAAGAGGCTGCACTAATGTGGCTGCACTGATTTCGCACTGATAGGGTTGCACTGATATGCTTCACTGATATGCACTGATAAGGTGGCACTGATGGGCACTAATGAGGCTGCACTAATGTGGCTGCACTGATTTTGCACTAATAGGGTTGCACTGATGGGCACTGATAATCAGGACACTGATAGGCATTAATAATCAGGGCACTAATGAGGCTGCACTGATGATCAGGGCACTGTGTACCACTGTAAAAAACTGTACTTACTGTACCCCTCACAGGTCTGGCTCTCCTTCCCTCACACACGGTCTCTGTGTTAGTGAAGCACAGCCGTCAACATGCAAAGACCTGTTATGCTTACATCGGTGACTGCTGTGTGACAGCAATCATGGGGTAAAGGGCCACTGTGATTAGAACTTTACTCTGATTCGTGATGCGCTGTGTCTAATGCTGCGTACACGCGATCAGTTAAACCATTGAAAACGTTCTGATGGACCGTTTTCATCGGTCCAAACCGATCGTGTGTGGGCGCCATCGGTTATTTAACCAAAAAAAAAAAGCCAACTTGTTTTAAATTTAACCAATGGATTCCTAACCGATAGAAAAAAAAACGATCGTTAGTAGGCACGACCATCGGTTAAAAATCCATGCATGCTCAGAATCAAGTCGACGCATGCTTGGAAGCACTGAACTTCATTTTTTTCTGCATGTTGTTGTGTTTTACGTCACCGCGTTCTGACACGATCGCTTTTTTTTAAACCAATGGTGTGTAGGCGCGACGGACCGTCAGTCAGCTTCATCGGTTAACCGATGAAAATGGTCCATTGGACTGTTCTCATCGGATGGACCGATCGTGTGTACGCGGAAAAAGGCACACATCGGTTACAGAGAGTTCCCCGATGCATGCCCCAGGGGCCCGCGGGAAGCACGCACACAGGAAGATGTCCAGGGATGCCCTCCCTGAACTAGAGAATGGCCGCGAGGCTGTTTATTGAATATTGCACAGACCTAAAGTGGTTAAACTGCCTCTAAAAAGCCAAATGTGTGTATGATAGCACCGGACTAATAAAAGTGAAAACTAGTTCTGAGGGATATACGGTAAGATGCGTTTTCCTTCAAAGAAGCAGATCTGTGATGAAAATGTAGTGTGGATGGGTCTTGTCCTGGCTGCTTACCTTTGTGATTGCGACAAAAGGAGTTCTCAACAGGTGTCAACAAGTAGTAAATTCTTTGATGTGTTCTGATGAGCTCCTGGGACAAAATTAAATTTTACCTAAAAGTTTTTTTTTTATAAAATGTATTTGATTTTTTTTTAAATGGGTGGGGGGGTGGTTGGGACTTTAAAATGAGAGATGTATACCAAAAAGCAGTCATAGCATACGCAATGACAAAAAGTCGCACTGCATAAGCAGGTTTTTTTTTCATCGAGGATGACATTTGGAAGGTTTTATTTATAGTTGTTAGATCCGCGCTTAGAACATATTCCTGGACTGCTGTCTCCCCTGGAGGTCCCTGAGAAAAGGATCTACTGTAGATTGTGAAAAATGTATATGATGTTGGGGTGTGTGGCGCTGCCCTCCACTCAAATTGTGGCATGGGTAGAGAAGTAGTTAAGTGCTTCCGTAAGTTAATTTATAATAGTGTTAGTAACCACTTCCATACCGCGCCAATTTTGGCACTTCTCTCCTTCATGTAAAAATCATATTTCTTTTGATAGAAAATGACACAGAGCCTCCAAACATTATCAATATTTTTTTTAGCAGATACCCTAGGGAATAAAGTGGCGGTCTTTGCAACTTTTAATTTTGCACAGTATTTGCGCAATCATTTTTCAAAACACCTTTTTTTTTTGGGGGGGGGGGACGGTTTCATGCATTAAAAAATAACAAAACAGTAAAGTTAGCCATTTTTTTTTTAATATAATGTAAAAGATGATGTTACACCGAGTAAATAGATACCTAACTTGTCACTTTTTAAAATTGCGCACAGTCATGGAATGGCACTTAAAAATCTCTATAGGCAACACTTTAAATTTGTGTACAGGTTACCAGTTTAGAGTTACAGAGGAGATCTACATAGTTACATAGTTACATAGTTACATAGTTACATAGTTACATAGTTAGTCAGGTTGAAAAAAGACACAAGTCTATCCAGTTCAACCATAAAAAAAAAAAAAAAAACAAAGTAAAACACAGTACATCCTCCCATACACCCAACTCCATACCCACAGTTGATCCAGAGGAAGGCAAAAAAAACCAGCAGAGCATGATCCAATTTGCTACCGGAGGGGAAAAAATTCCTTCCTGATCCCCCGAAAGGCAATCGGATTTACCCCGGATCAACTTTACCTACAAAACTTAGTACTCAGTTATATTATGTGCATTTAGGAAAGAATCCAGGCCTCTCTTAAAGCAATCTACTGAGCTGGCCAGAACCACCTCTGGAGGGAGTCTATTCCACATTTTCACAGCTCTTACTGTGAAGAAACCTTTCCGTATTTGGAGGTGAAATCTCTTTTCCTCCAGACGTAAAGAGTGCCCCCTTGTCCTCAGTGTTGACCTTAAAGTGAATAACTCAACACCAAGTTCACTATATGGTCCTCTTATATATGTGTATCTTATTAGTGCTAGAATTATTGCTCTCGCTCTAAGGCCGCGTACACACGATCGAATATATCTGCTGAAACTGGTCCGCAGCTAGCAGACAGTTTCCAGCAGACAAAAGTTTTAAAGCATGCTTTAAAAATTGTCTGCTGGAAAGCCGTCTGTCCGACATGTCCGCTGGTTAGTACGCCTAACCAGCGGACAAAAATCCCCCGCATGTGTCGATTGGATTCGACGCATGCGTGGAAGTATTTTACTTCTTGGTTCAGTGACATGGCGGCGTCAACGTCACCGCCACGTCACCGTGCTCTCTATCCGCGGGGATTTTGGTTTGATCGTGTGTACACTGATCAAACCAAAATAGCCCAGCAGACATGTCCGATGAAAACTGACTGTCAGACCGTTTTCATCGGATAAATCTCCTCGTGTGTACGCGGCCTAATATACGTGGCCTAATGCACGCGGCTATACCTCAGATGTGTGGTTTGAATGGCGTTTACATATGTGGGTGGGACTTAGGTGCTTTCGAGCGCAAGCTACTGGGTACAGGGGCGTTTAAAAAAAAATATATATATATATATATATATATATATATATATATATATATATACTGTATATATATATATTTTTTTTTTTTTCATTTTACTTATTTATTTTTAAACTTTTTTTTAACTTTTTTTTTTAAGACCCCACACCTCTCCTCCAGGTTGGAAAGCATGAAATTGTGAAAAAAATGCACCGATCTCAAGAATTCAGCCGCGATCGCGGCTTTGTTTACTTCCGGGTATCCGGGGGTGATGTCATAACGTCGCACCCAGGCCTCCGACAGTCATAGAGATGAAATCTCTATTCTCCTCATCCGCCGGTGGCTGATTCATCCTCCGGGCCTCTAATGACACGAGAAGCAACGGATGGCGGCAGGAGGGGAGGACGTCCCCTCCCGCCGCCTATAAGAACAATCAAGCGTGGAACCACCTCTATGATCGTTCTTAGGCCGCAAACACACAATAGGTTAAACCGATGAGACCGGTCTGATGGAATCGTGTGTGGGCGCCACTTGTTTTAAATTTAATCTTCTGTCGAAAAAACGACAGAACGACCAACGCTCAGGTGTGAATGCAGCCTAAAGGTGCAGCAACTTTAAGTGGAATATGCGTGGTACAGACTTGTAATAAATGAAGTAATGTACAGTGACCAATGGCAGCCAATCAGTAATCTGCATCTTTTGCTTAGCTGTTCTAATGTAACAAAATTTAACATAAGATTGCTGTCAAACTCAGGTTTGGTTGCTCATTATACCATATATTATACAATTATCACAACTTTAAAAAATCAGCACTGACACAAGAAACCAAACAACCTATAGACATTAGGGGGGCGCCCTTATTACTATAACCCGCCCTAAAGTTGTTTTAACACCACTTTAGGGGAGCAGCTTCCTTAATATATTTTACATTACCATAGCGCGGAGTTCTCTATTTACTCAACCTATAGACATTAGACTAGACTGCAGATAGAGAAGATAATCTGTTAATTGCAATATATGAAAAAATAGTCCCGATAAAACATGTTCCTAGTTTATGTTTTTTCACCAAAGCAAAAGTGAAAAGTATATTTCCATCCGTAGTCCGTACCGGTTCTTATTCCATTGCATACTAAAATAACCATTTGTTTGTTGATTTAAGTGTACACAGAATAACAGTGTATACTAGTGTAGCTACTTGGGTTAACACAATGTAAAGTGGTTCACATGTCTTACAATGTGTGTAACTCAAACCGGCCCTATGCAAATTCCTGCTGGCTACACCTATAAATATTTTATTGCATGACAGAAGAATTAGTTATATTGTAATGCTGCCCTACAGAATGAATTACAAACTGTGAGTGTAGAGGTTGGATCTGGAAAGTGAATTCTCAGTTGAGAGGTAAACAGAAATTGCCTTAGATAAATAAATAAGGTATTTAAATCACCAGTTAACGGGTTTATCCAGACAGAACTGATATTTTAGTTATGAATAGACATTAACAAAGTAAACTTGACCTGGCTCCTTATAACTTTGTGGGATCTTCACTTTTTAGGCTAATCCCACCCACCATCATGAAATCTTACTCGAGTTTCTGTAGCAGCAGATGTCTTAATTCTCCAATAGAATTACCCAGTTTATTTTAAAGATCCAAAACGGTTAAAAATATCTTCGAAAGATTGGCAGATCTGGTAACTCAATGAAAAAATAAGCACGTCAGAAGCCAGTCAGTCATAAAACTATAATGAGCATAAATTATATTGACCACCCAACATCAGCGCAAGGTAAGTGTGTTGGGTTCATGATTGCATTAGTGCTTACTAGATTTATGTGTCCATCAAGATTACAGGATATCTTATAATGGCCACACAGGCTTGAGTAAATTATCAATTGCTTGATTAGGAATAATCAATCTATAGTGTACAACCTATAGAATCAATATGTCACACACAGAGAAGTGGATTTTGATAATTGGAAGATACAATCCAAGGTTATGGATATTACCAGTATTTTCATTATGCAATTTCATAACCTGATTAATTGACATACAATCAAATTCATAACCAAGGCGTTTCAGTGCTGCCAGTCGAAGCAAAATTATTATCAATTTTCCGCCCTCACCAATCAACTTAGTATTGAGTCTAATTTGATCAGAAGTTATGCCTATTCCGTTCTAGTATTTTTTTTTTTTTATAGCCACCTTTAGAGCAAGTAATAACTGAACAAGTAATAACTGAAATAACTGATATAGAGGTTACAGATGACCCATGGGGATGTTTACACCACAGGAGTAGAATAACATCAAAGCAATATCAGAAAACATTGCTCCCCCACTTGTTAAATGCTGCTAAGAGCTTAATAGCCAGACATTGGCAAGATAGGGAAAGCCCCTCTATGAGAGAATGGTGTAACAAAATTAATGGTATTCAAAATATGGAATATTTAAGGCTCAGTGATACATGGGGGTTAGAAGAATACGATGAGAACTGGATACATTGAATAGAATTTAAGCAGACATTGAAATTTGCAGAAATGATGGGAGCATAAGAAAAATAAGAAAACAAGATAGAATTGAGATTAGAAAAGAAAGAGGCCTGGTAGTTCTGGGGTGGGCGGAAGGAGAAGGACGGGAGGGATATGTTGGGATTGATGGCTTACATATATATATGTAAGTTTTAAAAGCGATAAGTGTAAATGACAAGATGTTCTCCGTGAAAATAATATATATATATATATATATATATATATATATATATATATATATATATATATATATACATATACTGTGTGTGTATAAATACATATATATATATATATATACATATATACTGTGTGTGTGTGTGTATATATATATATATATATATATATATATATATATATAAAAATAACAATACAAAAAAAAGGAAAAGAGAGAGACAAAAAGATCTAGGTATGAACCCACCAAAGAGTCAGTCCACCCAAAACTATTTTTAAAAGAGTATTTCAACCCAATAAAAAAAAATATTATATTTTCCTTAGATGTGGTGGCTGCGTTCGTTTTCTATTCACCAGAAGGACAGGCGATGACTTGTTCCAGGTCACACAACATCCAGTACATGTCAAGCTATTTTCCCTATATTGTATCACAAATCTGGTGCTAATGTGATGAAAACACATCTCTTCCAGCATGTTGATGTTCTTTGTTAATTGCTCTGCCTGTTTGTGTCTGTGCCAGATCGAATTATTATTTAGATATCAAATGCAGAGCACTAGACTGAGGGATCCAAAGATTTTGGGATATGTTTCTTTACAGGAAGTGTTAGTTCTCACACTATAGACAGAGGCCATGCATTATTCTGTGCAGTGTCATGCTATATGCCTCATGTTTGAACACAAACATACAATTCTGAGGCCGCATACACACGATCGAACATGTCCGCTGAAACATGTTTGATCGTGTGTACGACCTATTGGACCGTTTTCCAGCGGACAAAAATTTCCAAACATGCTTGAAAACATGTCCGCTGGAAACCTGTCCGTCGGACAGGTTAGATGGTTAGTACACGAACCATCGGACCAAAATCCCCTGCATGCGCAGAATCAAGTCGACGCATGCTTGGAAGCATTGCACTTCGTTTTTTCATCAAGTCGTTGTGTTCTACGTCACCGCGATCTGATCCGAGGGGATTTTGGTCCAATGGTGTGTACGCACATCAGACCAACAGACCACTTCAGCCTTGTCCGATGAAAACGGTCCGTCGGACATGTCTGATCGTGTGTACAGGGCCTGACAAATAACACCATGAAACTACATGATCAATGTACAACTTATGCAGGCTAAAACACTGGGTGCTGGTAGGAAGATTTATAGTGACTTTAAATTGGGTTTAGTATGCACCAAAAATCTCTCTAATCCCTATAAATATTTTTGTGACATTTTAATATTTGACAATGATGGATATGGTTGTAGAAAACAGGCTATAATAGAAAAATAACTTCTCTTATTAATAATATAAAAATTATTTTCAGTGTTTAGGAATATGAGTTTGAGTTTGGCTTTGTATTTTTATTCACTTGTGTTCATATTTAATAAATGTTGCACATAATGCAGTAATATACACCGATCGATCATAACTTTATGACTACCCACCTAATATTGAATAGGTCCCATTTTGCCACCAAAACAGCCCCGACATGTCAAGTCATGGACACCACTAGACCTCTGAAGTTATGCGGTGGTATCTGGCACCAAGCCATCAGTAGCAGATACTTTAAGTCCTGTAAGGCCTCTTTCACATGGAGCGGTCCGTTTTTCGGTCCGCTCCGTGTGTGTCGGCAGACAGGGCGGTCCCCGCACACTGTTCTATGCTATCCCCCATGGGGAATCGGATGAAAACAGACCGTCTGTCCGTCTTCATCCGATCCGCCGGACGGAAGAAAAATAGGGTTTTCTTCCGTCCGTAAAACCGGACCTTAACGGATGCGGATCGTTGTGGACGTTAGTGGATGCATCATCCGCTAACGGACGCCATCCCATAGGGGCCCATTACAATGCCGTAAACGGACTTGTAATAAGCGGACGAACGGTCCGCTCATGTGAAAGGGGCCTAAGTGTGAGGTGAGGCCTCCATGCATCATACCTTTTCCAGCATATCCCACAGATGCTCGATTGGATTGAGAGATGGATAATTTGGAGGCCATGTCAACATCTCAAACTCATTGATTCCACAAACCATTCTTGAACCACTTTACATTGTGGCAGGTTGTATTATGCTGCTGAAAGTGAATGTTTGAGCAATTTGTGTCGGCCCAGCCACCTATAGGGCCAGATTCAGGTAGAGTTAGGCTGGAGTATCAGTGATACTCCAGCCTAACTGTCACTTTAAGCCGGCGTTTCTGTTTTCTGTAACCAGAAAACAAGAAACGCCGGGTTGGAGTTCCGATGCGATCGGCGTAATTGAATTTCGCCATCGCATCGCAACTTTAATTTAAAAATGGCGCTGGGGGCGTTCCCGCTGATTTACGCCGAAAAAATATGTTAATCAGCGGGAATCGGCAATTCACGATCGTATTCGGGCGCGACGCAGTGACTTTCCGACGTTTCCGTAAGCGATACGCGGCGTAAAGTTAAAGCGCCCCCTAGTGGAGTATCCTATGGTAAGTATAGCCGTCGTCATCGCGTCGAAAAATAAAAATTTGCGTCGCTTGCGTAAAACGTCCATGAATGGGGATTTGACGTCATTGACGTTCACTGACATAATTTGGAGCATGCGGACTGGGATGCATTGACAGTCGACGCATGCGCAGTACGTTTGCCGCGGGATCGCGCTTAGTTTAAATAATACGCGCCCCGTACCCGCCCAATTTGAATTCCGCCGGCTCATTTACGATACGCTGCCGCAACTTTAGGAGCAAGTGCTTCATGAATAACAGCACTTGCTCCTAAAATTTCGCCAGAGTAACGTAAATGAGAAACGTTACTCCAGAGTAAAGATGCTCCCATCTACCTGAATCTGGCCCATAGTCTTCATCAGGGGGATAACACAGGAACACAATTGGGAGACCACGACAGAGCATTGTCAATCTATAATAGGAAGTGCCTAAACCAGGACCTATACTGGGATCACCAGATATTATTTTAATGAAAGTTGCAGATTTTAGAAAGATTGCACTTTTACATTAACATATTGAAACTTAAATAGGTTTTAGGGATTGGGTGTTCAAGGACAGGAATATTTCATAAGCCTAGTACACACAGGCCGAATGTCGGGCAGCAGTAGCCGGTTCAATAGAAACCGGAAAACATTTGGTCGTTGTGTACTGGAGTCGGTCCGACAGAAGACGAAGGGGCATGACCGGAACAGGTGTGCTGACCAGCTTTCGATCATTGGCTCTGAGTACTGTCTGGAGTGTTCTGGCAGGGGCGCCCCCCCCTATTAGAATACAATAGAAAAGCAGGGGAGATTGTTGTACTAACATCAGATTTTTAGTACAGCGGCTCCTCCTGAGCTGTCCATTTCTTTTTTGTTCAGTCCTGCTTTGTTGAACGGAAAAAAAAAACTACTAGTGTGTACAGGGCTTTACTTACTGTCCAGTTGATCAGCCAGGTATATTAAAGCTGAACTCTAGGCTGGAGCAAACACAGAAAATCCTGGCAGTGGGGAATCTCTGCACTAAAATGGTTAAATTCTCATTATGTCTAGGGGTGCCAGACATGCTTACCTTATTTCACGCTCCAGCAGGGCCCTTCTATCAATCCAACATGTCCAGCACTGCTGCCTTTCTAAGCTGCTTGTGACTGCAGTTGCACTCTTGTCTCCTCCACATACAATGCAGGATAAATAGTCCTACTTGATAATTCTGGGAGAAGAGGACAGCGATGGAGCCTGCTAGAATAGGGGATATGATAAGTAATAGAGCCTCATGCCCTTTCCCCTAGAAATAATGAGAATTTAACCCTTGTAGTGCAGGGGGACATCAGTGCAAGATATTCGTGTGGTCCACCCTGGAGTTCACAGCAGGGGTCCGGTTCGGCCCTGTTCTCCTTTTCAGGGATAAATCGGGCTTAAATTTTTGCCTGAATTTGGACCAGAAATGGAGCCAAAGATGCACAGGACCTCTGTGCAAGCGACTCCGTGGTTGTCCCAGTGATACAGTGTGTGAACCGTCTCCATTGAGAGCCTGGCACACTCTACTGTCATGCGAATTGGATGCCACCCAAAACCACATCCAATTCGCACTAGTGTGTACCCATGTGCACCAGTTTTAGTAAATCAACCCTAATTCGCACTAGTGTGAACCCAGCCTAAAACGGGAGCATGCAAAATCTGGTGCAGCTCTAGATAGTAACCAGTCAGCTTTCAGGTTTAAATATCAAAGCTTAATTGAACAAGTTTATATTAGAAGCTGATTGACCACAATGCACAGCTGTACGGCTACGTACACACGATCAGACCGGTCCGATGAGACTGGTCCGACGGACTGTTTTCATCGCTCCACGCTGAAGTGTTCTGATGTGCGTACACACCATCAGTCCAAAATCCCATCGGGCTAGAACGTGGTGACGAAGAACACAACGACGTGCTGAAAAAATGAAGTTCAATGCTTCCAAGCATGCGTCGACTTGATTCTGAGCATGCGCAGGTTTTTGGTCCGATGCTTTTGTGTACTAACCATCGCTTTGTTCCGACGGACAGGTGACCGATCTGATCGTGTGTACACGGCCTACCAGATTCCATGTGCACCAGTTTTAGGAAATCAACCCCATATTGTGTAGAGCTGTTTTTTTGGGCTCCCAACTGAATTAAACATGGGTTTACCCAAAGCTAAGCTGATTGATAATAAGAAGTCCCAATTCATTTTGAGGACCGTGGACACATTAAAGACTGGTCTGGACATTGTACGAGTATTACCTGTTTAGCTGGTTCAGTAAACCGCTGCATTGATTCTCATCCAGAGGCTGGATGCATTAAAATGCAGTAACTCATGTTGCCTTTGTTATTTGTCATTTCAAGTATCATTATCACCTGTACTGATACCATGCAATGGATATTGCTGAATATACAAAAGTTGCAATTGTTTTAAACATCTCTGTGAGAAATAAAGATAATTTTAGGTGTTAACATGGCTGTAACTTTTTACAGAGTATGACCACTGGGAACATGAGAGCAATGCTGGGCTTTAAAATCTTTTTTACGTTTGGTTTATGTATTTTTATATTAAATAACTACCTTAGCACCAATATTACTATGCCTGCACAACAAACAGGCATTTGGTATCCCTAAGCAAATGTTTGGCCCCTATCAGTGCTGATACTAGCGTGTCTGTTTATCAGCCTCAGCTAAGAGAAACTTTAGGTAGGGTCTCCGAAAAAAGAACCCCTATCACAAAGCACTGGTACTGTTTGCTAATGGCACCTGGGTTTCCCATATCTGTGACGCACAGGAGTTCATTAGGTGCATGAATTGGGCTGAACCTTCTTGCCCCTTAAAAAGTAAAAGCAGTCCATCACTCCCAAAATTGAGTTTTCCTTCCTGCACTCAACAACCATAAAAGTATAACAGCATTTTTTTTAAATTGAACTTGCCCCCCGCCTTAATTCTCAACTCGAAGAAAATTATGTATTGTGCTCCTGCAACCCATTAGGACAGTGATTCTTAAAGGATCACTAAAGGAAATATTTTTTTTTTAGCTAAATAGCTTCCTTTACCTTACTGCAGTCTTTGTTTCATGTCCTCATTGTTCATTTTTGCTTTGAAGTTGCTGTAATTCTGCTCTGATCTCCACACTTCCTGCTTGTCTGGTTCCTTATGAACAATCTCATGGCAGCTTTTCACCGTGGTCCAAGCTGTCATTACTGTGTGTCTAAAACTCCTCAGAACCAATCAGATTCATTTTAAAAACAAAACACTGCCCTGGATTTGTTTTTTGTTTTTCTGTGTGTCTCTTTACTTCACAGAAACATGAAACCAGATAAAAGTGAAACTAAACTGTAGGTACATTCTATGATTGATTTTTATCTATTTGTAATAATTTTTAAAAGGAATCAGTTAGCTATTATGTCTCTATACCCTGTAAACAGTCATTTCAGCAAAAAAACTTTTTTTCCTTAAGTGACCCTCCTGTCCTCAGGGCCCACTAACAGGCCAGATTTTAAGTATTACCTTGGGGAGATGCAGACTATATGGCTTCATTTCCACTGGCGTTTTTACAGCCACTTTTCTGAGCGTTTTTTACAGCTTAAAAACGCCTGTCCATGTTTATTTTATAAAAAAAAATAAAAAAAAATTGAGCTGGAGCGTTAAAAACGCAGCGGCAGAGTTTTTGCGCGTTTCTGAGCGTTTTGCGCGTTTTTGCGCATATTTTAGTGTCTGGCGTTTTTACAGCTCTATTGCTGGAGCTTCAGAACGCACTGGTCCCGCGTTTTTTTTGCAGCTTAAAAACGTCTCAGCCATCTACAGCTCAAAAACATCATGGTGGGCATGAGGCCATAGACTAACATGAACAGGCATTTTTAAGCTGCAAAAAACGTCCAGAAAAGTGGCTGTAAAAACGCCAGTGAAAATGAGCCCTAATACTGCAATCACTGAGCAGCAAATGATATCACCTGTCATTTATTTCAGTTATCTTGCAAACCTGGCCTGTTAGTGGATCCTGAGGACAGGAATTCTGCATTAGGACATCTCAATCATATACCCAGCAGGAAAACATGATGGTTGGAGAACCTGGCAGCACAGCTTTAGGGGCCAGCTTCAAGAATCTAGAAGAGACAGCCAGCCCCAGAAGACATAAAAAGGAGGACCAGACCTGCACTAGAAGAGCAGCAAGACAATGCTGGATTTTCTGGGAAGGTGAGTATGTATTCTGAAGAAATTCCTGCAAAACAGGTAAGAGGGGTTCAAAAAAAGGCAAAGGGTGGGGTAAAGTTTCTCTTAAAGTAAACTGAGACCTCTGGCAAATTAACAGGTGGGGGTCTTTAAAAAGGAGTTCCAGCTTGTTTTCTTTTTTTAAAACACCTCTGTGATGGTCGCACCTAATGCAATACATAATGATATGTGTATGAATTGTAGGTTGTAGAAATTGTTATCTTTTTAATAAAACTCACTTTGCCGTCCCCAGCTAGCATGGTCCCATCTATAGTGTGGGCATCTGAAGCCCACTCATTCCTCCTTCCAGGATACGCAGCTGCTGGCTATCCAGCATGTGCCTCCTGATCTTGTGCATATAGTACAAATCGTGGTGCTACAAGCAGTGGATGCCCATTGACTCCTGGGATTGATGATACTCTTATTCCAGGAGCCAATAGGGGGCCGGACATGACATACAGCGGAAGCGGCACAATCTGCCTAAATAAAAGTTATTTACATTGATGTAAAAAAAAGTGTTCGAATAGACATTACAAAGTGATCACTAACTCCGGGGGGGGGGTTAAAAAATGCCTAGAACTCCACTTTAAGATCTCTTGCCTGTTCAATTGTGTTACAATAGTAAGTAAAAAAGGGGTCTTCACTTATCTAAACTTTTAGAACACCTGTTAGTTTTTATTGCTGTCTGTGACCCCACTAGGGAGATTCACCTTCACTATTTGTACTGTTTAACTATTTAATTGAAAGTGAAAATCAAAGAAAATTCCACATTTTGGCTTGTCATCTGAACAGGAATAGAGGGGAATTCTTCCAATGGGGACACTAGTTCTGGTGACCTGGTCCCTCATTTTGGATGGATTTCCTCTCACTTCCTGTTCTGGCTTAGGGGACAGGAAATTAAAGAAAATCTCCCCAGTGAGACACATATGACAAAAAAGTTACATTAATAACAAATTCTGAGGAATGTATTTTTATCTGATGTATTTCTCTTACTTCCTAATTAAAGCTGAGAATACTTGAGATAACTCCAGGATTAGGGATGAGCCGAACACCCCCCGATTCGGTTCGCACCAGAACTTTCGAGCGGACCGAGCGTTCGCTCGAACATTTAGAACCCCATTCACGTCTATGGGACTCGAACGTTCGAATTCAAAAGTGCTAATTTTAAAGCCTTATATGCAAGTTATTGTCGTAAAACGTCTTTGAGAACCCGGGTCTTGCCCCAGGAAACATGTATCAATGGAAAACATTTTTTTTGAACGGTCGTTTTTTTCCCGGGTTCTCACAGACGTTTTCACAGACATACTATAGACACCCAGCAGGTACAATATTTAAAGTCATTTTTCATTTTTTTATTTAAGCATCATTAAAATCACTGGGCCAGATTCAGGTACATCTGCGCATTATTGGACCGGCGTAGCTCACCGCCTTTACATTAGACTGGCGCAATGTAGCGGCGCAATCACCCTATTCTCGTCGCTTTTACGCAGAAATTAGCGGCTGCGCAACATTATTTCTGAGGCGCAAGGCGGAGTAATACAAATTGGGAAGGACGTGGGCGTGTTACATTGAAATGAGCCGTGACCCCATGCAAATGAAGGGCCGGCCGGCTCGCGCATGCGCGCTTGAAGCAGACCATGTCAGCACCTCTGTGCGCATGCTCCCAACTTGGGAACAACGCAATCAGCGAAATTGGAAGTGGACTAGGGCAACGTTCTGAACTACGCAGACAGCATAAATAGACAGACACAAATGCACTTCCTTTGCAAAAGTACATCCCTTTGTATCCCTCCCTATACTGCAAGGTGCTTTTGTTCTGTTGTTTGTTGCGTTGTGTTTTGTCTTTGTGATATTTGTGGACTGTGTGATCTTGTGTTTGGTAGAAGATACAGTATTTGTAAGTGATTTTTGGTGACTGCTTGTGATATTTTTTGGTTGTTATTTTTTGGTTCGTTTGTTTTCTTGCTTGATTTTTCCTGTTTGTTTTTGTGACTGATTTTTCCTGTTTGTTTTTGTGACAGATTTTTCCTGTTTGTTTTTGTGACTGATTTTTCCTGCTTCTTTTTCTGAGTGATTTTTGCTGACTGTTTGGGAGTGAGTTTTTGTATGAGTATGACTGAGAGGAAGAGGAAGTTAAATTTTACTTTGGGGGAGAAACAAATTCTTGCCCGGGCCATTTCCGAATATGGGCTTTTTCTCCACGGCCCGGAGAGTGCCAACACCCCCCCGGCCAGGAGGAGAGAGATTTTGGACAGGATTACTGACCAGGTGAATGCATCGGGGGGGGGGGGGGGGAGAGGAGATCCGGACACGGTCGGGGATTGAAAAGAAAATCAATGACCTCCGGCGTCTGGTCAAAAAGAACTGACCTTTCATAGGCAAGAAGGGGAGGGCCTGCCCGGCTATGACTCAAGTCATTAAGGCGTGATGCCAGGTAAGGTTTTTTGGCCCTATCAGGTGTGTAGCATGTGTGGGGGAGGGGGTGAAAGGGAATATGTGGCAAGTGTGTGGATCCTCCAACCTGTGAATGTTTTGGGTTGTAAATGCTGTTTGAATGTGGGGGTGACATTCCTGCCGGAAAAGGGGTGTCACCATCAATTTTGGTGGAGAAGGGTTCCCCAGGACCAAGGAGAAGTGATCCCCAGGTCTGTGTAAATGGTGTATGAATGTACAGTGACATACGGTGACATAATTGGAGCCTTGGCGTGGCGATGCTGCTCACAAGTCCTGCATGGTGGACTGGTGCCAATCCAATTTGATGAGGATGTGGGGTGTGTGTGCTAGGGACCACAGTGGTGTGCATGCATGCATTCTCATTGTGCCATGATTAATGTGTGTGTTTAACGTGCAAAGATGCATAATGTGAGCTGGCATGAGATGGGGTCCCAGTGCATATGCAGAGTCACCTTGAAGGGAAAAGACAGGGGGATGTTAGTAGTGCATGTGCCCCTTGTGATGTGTGCATCATGGGGGGGGACAGCCATGTCACTCACCAACCAGCCAGCTGTCCCCATACATGTTCTGTTCGCAATCTGTGGGGATGGGGCTCTGATTGTATATGTAGCTGTCATGGGTGTCATGGGTAGTGTCATGTGTTGGGCTGGTGATGTCCTCCTGCAGGGTTGTGGTTAATTCCATGATGGCATGAGGAGTGAATCTGAAGATGCGAGAAACCTCAGAATCACCCATGCCATAGATGTCTAGGCGTGTGTGATATATCCTCTCCCATGAAGAGTGAAGAGTGAAGATTGAGGGGCTTGTATCAGCTAAGAATATTGTATTAGATTAGATTAAATTGTAAAGTTTATATAAGCCAAAAAATTTTTTTAGAAAAAAAAAAAATTCTGTGCCCTCCTCAGTGCCCTCCTCAGTGCCCTCCTCAGTGCCCTCCTCCTTCTTTGCTCATCTAAAATCAGTAGTATAGCTATGAGCATGGATGACACTGGCATGTTGGCATACAGTTTGTTGGGCAACATGTGTGACTGCTAAGCTCCTCACTAACATTGTTGCTTTATCTGACATGTAGACAAATTTTCTAATTTTAGACCAGCTTTTATATGGTCTAATTTTAGACAGGACATTTAGCTGTTGCGCACAGCGCGTAGCCTGCGCTGCACCAACGTTCTTTTGTGGATCCCCGTAACTCCCTCATTAGCATATTTGAATAGCAAATCAATGGTGTGTCTAGCGCAGTTTTGCGCGGACGGATGCGCCTGTCTAACGAAATCACACTGGACAAAACAAGTAGATTTCTTGCGTATCTCGTTTTGGGGATGCCGTGCATCGAAACGCACGCGCACAATTAGACTTACGCCGCACATTTCCTGTTACGCCGGCGTAATCGCTCTGTGAATCTGGCCCACTGTTCCTGAGGAGCAGTGATTTTAATAATGCTTAACCACTTGATACCTGCCCGCCGTCAAATGATACTCTATGTTCCTGACAGCACGTCATATGACGTCCTGTCATTTAAAGCGGCTGGGGGCACGCGTCACTGTGAACACTGTGCGTGTGCCCGGCAGCCGCGATGGCCGCCGCGCACACGCGATTGCCGACAATTGAGCTGGGACGTGGAGCTCTGTATGTAAACACAGAACTGCACGTCCCTGTCAGGGAGAGAGGAGACCGATTGTGTCCCTTGTACATAGGGACACAATCGGTCACCTCCCCCAGTCACCCCCCCCTCCCCCTACAGTTAGAACACACCTAGGATACACATTTAACCCCTTCCCCGCCCCCTAGTGGTTAACCCCTTCCCTGCCAGTTACATTTATACAGTTATCAATGCATATTTATAGCATTGTTCACTGTTTAAATGTAAATGGTCCCAAAAATGTATCAAAGGTGTCCGATATAATGTCCCAGTCCCGAAAAAAAATCGCAACGCAGATCGCTGCCATTCCTAGTAAAAAAAAAAAATCATAATTATGTCCCCTTTTTTGTAGGCAATATAACTTTTGCGCAAACCAGTCACTATACGGTTATTGCGATTTTTTTTTTTTTTTCAAAAATATGTAGAAGAATACGTATCGGCCTATACTGAGATAAAAAATGTTTTTTTTTTTTTTTAAATGGGATATTTATTATAGCAAAAAGCAAAAAATATTGTGTCTTTTTTCAAAATTGTCACTCTTTTTTTGTTTATAGCACAAAAAATAAAAACCGCACGGGCGATCAAATACCACCAAAAGAAAGCTCTATTTGTGGGGGAAAAAAGGACGTCAATTTTGTTTGGGAGCCACATCGCACGACCGCGCAATTGTCAGTTAAATCGACGCAGTGCCGGAAGCTAAAATGTTGTCTGGGCAGGAAGGGGGTGTAGGTGCACAGTAGGCAAAATAAAAAAAAAATGAAAAATCCCTTTAAATATTGTACCTGCTGGGTGTCTATAGTATACCTGTCAAAACGTATTTAAATAGCAGAATCACCTGCCTGCCAGTAAATTAGGAAGAACTGATCTAGCTAAACTATACAGTGTATAAATATCTGTACAACACCTGGGATGTATATATATATCCTCTACACACTGTAACATTAACTGACTAGCCTGCCTGCTCTATCTACCTGCAAAAAAAGACACTCTCTCTGTTCTCTCTAACCACCGCCGCAACACACTACACAAGGCCGACCTGCAGGCTGTCTTTTATAGTGTGGGGCGTGTACTAAACCCCTTGAGCCATAATTGGCCAAAGCCACTCTGGCTTTGGCCAATTACGGCTCTCTGAGTGACAGTGCTGTGATTGGCCAAGCATGTGGGTCATAGTGCATGCTTAGCTAATCATAAGCCAGCAATGAATTATGAATTATGAGCCATGGCGCATCACTCGAATTTGGTACAAACGACCCGTTTTGTTCGTATTTTGACGAACGATCGAACATACGATGTTCGAGTCGAACATGAGTTTGACTCGAATACGAAGCTCACCCCTATCCAGGATAAGCAAATATTCTCTAAGTGCAACATGCATGTGTATTCCTACTTGAATCTTGGTGTACTTTGTGTATTTCTTACAGATTGCGCAGTAATACAGTATGAAACTTTGTCTCTGTGTGGGAACATTCTGTATTAAGACCAGTTAATGCTGCTCTTTCCTTTTATCCAGGGTGAATGACAGGGGCTCCCCTGTCATGAATCTGTAGTAATGTTCATGTCTGTCTGCTTAACTCTCTGTTGTGTTCAGCTTAGAGACCAGTTTCTGTTCACCTGTGTGCTTAAGTAATCTTCCCGCAAGTATAGCTCCATCCCAGCCTCTAACAGGAAACACTATATTAACCTGTGCACTGCAAGTCAAGCCTTACTGGTCAATATTGTGTGTTTGTCTTCCTGTGTGCTTCTTGCTGTGTGCTCTACGTCTGATTCTATTTACCGACCATGGCTTCTTCTTTGACTATCCCTGTCATCCTCATACCCTGACCTTGGCATGTTCTCCTGTCTATACCTGTCTGCTCATTGCCCCGACCTTTTGGCTAATTTCCTGACTATCCCTTATTGTCCTGGACTGCTACTTCCGCTCTGTCCACCTGAGCCAGTCCCTGAGCCTGAGTGACCCCGGAGTCAGCTGCAGCCAAACTCATCCTCATCACTAGAGACTCTGGTGAACACCTGCTGGCTCTTAGACTCCACACCCTGGGGAATTTCATGCTCTAGTTCCCAGTGTGATCTGTGTTGGTGCTCCAGTGAACCTGCTTCCTGAACCACCCAGAACTGCACCCACAGCAGTCAGCTGTAGGGTCCACTACCTTAGCGGTGCACTTTGGACCCCAATGGTGTGCATCTGTCACCTAGCCTTAGGTGACCTGACACCCTATCCATGTCACCACACCCCATTTCCATGCATCCGGCCACTTGCAGGGTGCATGAATTTCAATGGCGGGGGTGTTTTTTTTGAAGCATTGATTAGAGCCAAAGGCTCTAATAGGCTTCAAAATAGGATGGGCTCACGGCACAGAGAATGTGCTCCCAGTCCACTCAGATGTGTTAGAATAGTGAATAAATATTCATTATTCTAAAACTGATCCTCCTCCCAGCCAATCAGGAAGCGGTTCTGAGACCCGTCACAGGATTGGCTGAAAGGATAGGCGATCCTATTGGATGAGGAGGGAGGAGATGCACAGCCGCCATGATGGAGGAAAGGGACACAGGAGCCGCTGCTTGATGCCTGCTGCCCGATGTCTGATGCCTGCTGCCCTCTGCCTAGATGGGGTAAGTGCCAGACCAACCGACAGGGGGAAGGTTGTTTGCCCCCCAAAAAAAGCACCAGCCATCACTGATCTTGTCTTCCTTCCCTCCCCTTGTCCTTTGTAGGCAGCCTGTAGTCCACAGCTCTGTTCTCTGCACAGGCTATATACTGTATAGTGATAATGTCCCCACTGGTTTTACAAGGTAATACTGTATCTGGGTTTGCAATGGCATTTTGTGTACACAAAGTGAATTACAGTCTTTATAGCTGTTGAGAAATATATTTAGGTAAAAGTTTTTGTGTCTGGACTTTAGCTTTTCAACTATAAAAGTGGAAATGTATGTATTTAAATCTGCTTCCAAGTAAAAGCATTTTCTGTCCATAAAAAAAAAAAAAAATGCATAATATACTGAGACAGCCTAGAGAGGCAAAACATTCATTGGCACAAAACCCAACACATGTCCGATATTAAAAACAATACATGTGGTCAGTATATATATATATATAATTTTTTTAAACCAATCTTGTTTACCACTTTTTTTTTAAAAGATATACCTTAGGATACTCTTTATTAAAAATGAAATAATAATTCTCTGTCCATTTGGAGTGTAGACCATGTATCTTCACTGTCTGACCTTCCGGTGACTTCTGGTCTGCTGGGACTCTCAGTACAAAGACAGTTCTGAATTCAGATGCTGCAGGGCTAATGGATTGATTGTTTACACCATCCCGGGAACCATGGCTTCCTTTATACAACAATATGGTAACAGGTACAACATCAGGAACACAAAAACAGCAGCTTCAACACATTTAAAGCGGAGGTTCACCCTCAAAATGAACTTTTTTGCTAACCTATCTGCAGCCATAATAAAGGCTTGTAGTGTTGTCATTTTTTTTTTTATGTATACACTTACCTGTCTTCAGCCGCACTTCTCCCTTGCGGGGAGTGGGCGTGTAGCTCCTTTTCCCCGACGGGGAGCTCTGCGTAATGTCTCCTGGGAGTGAGTGATGATCCTCCCAGGAGACGATTGACGTGCGGGTAAAGCGCGTCATCGCCTTCCGAAAATATCCGACGGAGACTCGGCTCTTTACTAGGCTATACGGCGCCTGCGCCTGCCGTGTAGAGCTGACTGCGCAGGCGCCGTAAAGTGCCGAGTCCCTGTCGGATATTTTCGAAAGGCGATGGCGCGCTTTACCCGTACGTCAATCATTTATGCGACGCCTATTCCCCGGGGGGGGATCGAGAACCCGGAAGTCGGGTGAAAACAAGAAAAAAAGGTGAGTACAGCCCGAAAAAAAAAAAAAAAAAAACAGCAAATCCAGCATACTGTTGATGTCAGCAGTATGCTGGATATAACAGTATATCTAGATTTAAGGGTGAACCTCCGCTTTAAATACTGGTTGCAAAAACGTTCCTGCGGAATGAATCCTATTAACAAAACGATATTGCATAGTCTCCCACAACCCAACCCACTCATGGTGCTTTGTGACCTCAGGTCCGGTTCCCAACAGAATCGCACAGAACGCTGTCCACATTCCTGTGTGATTCTTGCACATTCCCCTGCAGTGCGATTTTGCAGCTGTAAATTGCGCTGGAACACACCAAAAGTAGTACATGCACTACTTTTGAAAAAAAAAAAAACAACACCAAATCACATTTACTGCAGTACCATGCCACCTGGTGCCCAGAAATTGTGCCCGCTGCATTTGCGGTCTGCGCTTGGGATGCTGATAACAATGTTTTGGCACTTGCAGATGATGACAAAGACAAGTGTCCCAGTTGGAAGATTTATCCTTTTCTGGGTCCCATCACTTTCTATACCGGAGACAACGATTATCAGAATAAGGGTGAATCTCCTCACCAAGGACACAGACAGCAATAAAACCTGAAAACTGCATAGAATTACACTTTCCTCTAAAGCTGGTCATACACTGTCTAAATCATAGGTAGAACCTAATTAACCAGATGAAATTTGCCAAGTAAGTAGCTCTGTTGCCCCCCTCCTATCGGGAATCATGTAAATGAAAAATGAAGGAGCTGAACAGTGGCTGTATCCACCTGCGGGGGTTGTCTAAATACAATAGGCACAACAGGAAATGTGTCCATCCATGGGGCATAGCATTGATGGTGGAGTCTAATAGCTCTGTTGTGTCCATCCATGGGGCATAGCATTGATGGTGGAGTCTAATAGCTCTGTTGTGTCCATCCATGGGGCATAGCATTGAAGGTGGAGTCTAATAGCTCTGTTGTGTCCATCCATGGGGCATAGCATTGATGGTGGAGTCTAATAGCTCTGTTGTGTCCATCCATGGGGCATAGCATTGAAGGTGGAGTCTAATAGCTCTGTTGTGTCCATCCATGGGGCATAGCATTGATGGTGGAGTCTAATAGCTCTGTTGCCCCCCTCCTATCGGGAATAATGCGAATGAAAAATGAAAAGGAGCTGAACAGTGGCTGTATCCCCCTGCGGGGGCTGTCTAAAGACAATAGGCAGAACAGGAAATGTGTCCATCCATGGGGCATAGCATTGATGGTGGAGTCTAAGGCCGCGTACACACGACTGGTCCATCCGATGAGAATGGTCTGACGGACCGTTTTCATCGGTTCACCGCTGAAGCGGCCTGATGGTCTGATGTGCGTACACACCATCAGTTCAAAAACCGATCGAGTCCAACGCGTGACGTAAAACACAACGACGTGCAGAGAAAAATGAAGTTCAATGCTTGCAAGAATGCGTCAACTTGATTCTGAGCATGGCGGGTTTTGAACCGATGCTTTTGCGTACTAACCATCAGTTTTGACCGACTGGTAGGCGTCCATCGGTCCAATTTTAAAGCAAGTTCGACATTTTTGGACTAAAGGACAACAGACTGATGGGCCGTACACACGGTCGGTTTGGACCGATGAAACTGAACTTCAGTCCGTTTTCATCGGTTTGGACTGATCATGTGTACGCGGCCTAATAGTTTTATTTATTTTTTTATTATTTTTTTTACTGCTTTTTATTTCCTACTGAGTTTATTTTATTTTTATTTAGCCTATGGGCTGTGTATGGCTAGCCTAACAATTTAAAAAGAGGTGAAAGAACTGCTAGGTTCTGTGCAAATACAGAATAGTGATGAGTGTTTTATTATTATTATTATTATTAGACAGAATTTCTATACCGTAGCACTAACAAGTTGTGCTTTACAAAAAGTTACAATATTATTATACAAAATTCATATAGCGCCAATAGTTTACACATTGCTTTACAATAAAAAGTGGGGCAGAACAAATTACAACACAGTTCAATACAGAATGAATATGAGGGCCCTGCTTATGGAGCTTACAATCTAAATACAATTAAATACAGGAGGGATCAGAGGGCCTTAGAGCTTTCTATCTAAAAGGGAGAGTCGAGTGATACAAAAGGTAATACAGTAACTGTTTGGGATGAGCCGATGATGAAAGTAAAGCTGGCCATGGATGGATCAAAATTTGACCGGTTTAGCAAATTTTGATCAATCTACTGTAAGAATGTTTACCTTCGACAGAAGTTTGTTTAAAGGGGTTGTAAAGGTAGGAAAAAAAATCCCCTAAATAGCTTCCTTTACCTTAGTGTAGTCCTCCTTCACTTACCTCATCCTTCCATTTTGCTTTTAAATGTCCTTATTTTGTCTGAGAAATCCTCACTTCCTGTTCTTCTGTCTGTAACTACACACCGTAATGCAAGGCTTTCTCCCTGGTGTGGAAAAAACGCCTCTTGAGTGGTGAGCAGGAGTGGCAGGATGCTCTCTACTTTACAGATAGAGAAAGGAGCTGTGTGTTAGTGGGTGTCCTGACACTCCTGCTCGCCCCCTCGAGTGGCTTTCTCCACACCAGGGAGAAAGTGTCACATTACTGTGTGGAGTTACAGACAGAAGAACAGGAAGTGAGCATTTCTCAGAAGAAATAAGGACATTTAAAAGCAAAATCGAAGGATGAGGTAAGTGAAAGAGGACTGCACTAAGGTAAAGGATTTTTTTTTTTTTTTTACCTTTACAACCCCTTTAATGATCAACTTCTGTGAAACAGGAATGTTTGTAAATTGTATTCAGTCAATGGCAGTAGCCAATTGGCTACAGTGCTGATCAGTGTATTTTGACAGTGGAGGAGTCTTTAGATTATAATCTCCTTGGGGGCCAGGATTTTTGGAATGTACAATATACAGTATATCTAAAGCACTGCATACATTGTCAGCACTATATAAGTACCTGAAATAAAGAAATTGTCCTACCATTGGCACTTACAAAATATCAGTATGCTGTGAAGACCCTGTAACACTTTGGGCCTGATTTTCTAAATCTGTTTTCTATATCTGGTCCCCCACAGTACACAGAACATGAAAATGCAATCGTTTTAGTAAATATAAATTTTTAAATACCTTTTCTCGTCAGCAGTATATAGCAGTCTTGTGACTTCTATCAGTGTCTAGTTAAAGCTTATAGGAGCTTTCATTCTCCCATAATTGTCCTATGAGGATGCAGGACCCCTGACTCTCTTTCTGGACAGTGCTGATGCTGTGCTGATCACATGCACTCTTAGGCCCCTTTCGCATGAGCGGACCGTTTGTCCGCTTATGACAAGTCCGTTTACGGACTTGTAATGGGCCCCTATGGGATCGCGTCCGTTAGCGGATGATGCATACGCTAACGTCCGCCTAAGATCCGCGTCCGTCTGGATCCGTTTTTCGGACGGAAGAAAACCCTGTTTTTCTTCCGTCCGGCGGATCGGATCGGATGCAAACGGACAGACGGTCCGTTTCCATCCAATTCCCCATAGGGGATAGCGGAGGATCAGTGTGCGGGGACCGCCCTGTCTGCCGACAGCTCAGCGGGACCCCCCGCTGAGCCGACGGACACACACGGAGCGGACCGAAAAACGGAACGCTCCGTGTGAAAGAGGCCTTACAAGAAAAAAAATACTTTAGCAATACACACCAAACTGAGCATGTGCAGCTTGTCCCTAGTCTCTTTACTATCCATAAATGGTTTGGGGACTCTTGAAGAAGGGAGGACAGGATCAAACAGCCTTTTTACACAATGAAGAAGATTAACCCCTTTGGTTCCATAGTGAGTATAACAAGCATGCTTTACTGTATATGCAGACTGATTTTACCACTGTGCGTTTAGTAACACTTTAAAGGCTATTTAAATCTACAAACAACATTGCATACGTTGAAGCTTATCAGTCCGTAGCTGCATTCGTTTTCTTTTTTCATACTCTGTACATTTTCTGCAAAAAGAATCCCTTTGATTTTTCAAAAAATGTAGTGGGCTTGTAGCTTCCTGTGCACTGAGCTGAAATATATATAAAAATATATATTTTAATTCTTGACAGCTATCTTCTGTGAACTACAAGACACCTCCTCCCTTTGTAACAGAGATAATGAGAGGGTGAGGCCTAAGCTAACTCAGGAGAGCAAGTAAAGGGTGAACATACTGCTGCTCCATAGATAGGGCAAATGAAAGTTGTCACCTATAACAAAACCGGTGTTACTGGCAGGATCACTAGGTGAAAATAAAGGCCAGAAAAAGGCAAACTAATGCAACCACATATAAGAACCAGTAAGTATGTTTTTGTGTTTAGATATGCTTTAAGCATGATAGGAGTTGAAGTGAAGTAAAGTGGTGTGAGCATAAATATCCAATCATGTGAAGTGAATAAAAATACAGCTTCTCCTATGCATGATTGGGTGTTCAGGTGAACACAGGCTCTTCAATACACTTCACCTGACTTCAAACATCCTTAAATAAATTCCTTTGTAAGGCCTCTTAGGACCCTTTCACACGTCCGCTCCGCCTGTCCGTTCATTACAAGTCCGTTTACGGACTTGTAATGAACCCCTATTGGAGCGGATCCGTTAGCGGATGATGCATCCGCTAACGTCCGCCAGATCCTCATCCGTTTTTTTGGACGGAAGAATGTCCTATTTTTCTTCCGTCCGGCCGAACGGATCGGATGCAAACGGACAGACGGTCCGTTTCCATCCGATTCCCCATAGGGGAGAGCGGAGGAGAGACAGGGCGGTCCCTGCACAGTGTGCGAGGACCGCCCTGTCCGCCTGACAGCTCAGCGGAGACCCCCCCGCTGAGCTGACGGACACACGGAGCGGACCGCAAAACGGACCGCTCCGTGTGAAAGAGCCCTTACACACTATCAGTTTTCCTTCAGGTTTTTCTCTTCAGGTTTACCAAAACTATGTAGTGCAAGGGCCTGCCTGATTGCATACAAATTGAGACTCTTGAGGTTTGACCTCATATTAGATGGATTTGGTAAACCTGAAGAGAAAAACCTGAAGAAAAACTGATAGGGGCAGATTCACGTAGATCGGCGCATTATCATTCCGGCGTAGCGCACCACTTTTCCGTTAGACTTGCGCAATCTAGCCGCGTAATCCGGCGATTCACGTAGCTTTTACGCAAGAGCTTGCGCAAACGTAAGGTTTTTTCCGTAGGCGTAAGGAGGAGTAATACAAATTGGGAGGGACGTGGGCGTGTTACATTGAAATGAGCCGTGACCCCATGCAAATGAAGGGCCGGCCGACTCGCGCATGCGCGCGTGAAGGAAACCATGTCAGCTCCGTTGTGCGCATGCTCACAACTCGGGAGCGGCGCAATCATTGAAATTGGAAATGGACTAGGGCAATGTTGTGAACTACGCAGACAGCATAAATAGACACACACAAACGCCCTTCCATTGCAAAAGTACATCCCTTTGTGTCCCTTCCCATTGAATCAAGTGCTTTTGCTCTGTTGTTCGTTAGAGTGTGTTTTGTAGTTGTGAGATTAGTGTTCTGTGTGATCTTGTGCTTGTTGGTAGTTTTGTGAAAGTGTATTTTGATAAGTGTTTGAGACTGTTTGTTTGATTGATAGATTTCTGAGCGTTTGTTTTCTTGCTTTTTTTTTTCATCTGATTTTTTTGTGTGTGTTTCTTGCTGAGTGCTAGTGTGATTTTTGGCTGTTCTTTTTCTCTTTGTGTGTGTTCTTGTCTGATTGGTTGTGCTTGTATTTGTGACAGATTTTTGGTGACTGCTAGTGAGTTTGTTTGGAAGTATGACTGAGAGAAAAAGAAAGCTCAATTTTACTGTGGGGGAAAAAAGAATTCTTGCCCGGGCCATTACCGACTATGGGCGTTTTCTCCACGGCCCGCAGAGTGCCACCACCACCCCGGCCAGGAGGAGGGAGATATTGGATATGATCACGGAGCAGGTCAATTCATCGGGGGAGGGGGAGACACGGACCCGCTCTGGGATAGAAAAGAAAATAAATGACCTCCGGCGTGAGGTGAAAAAAAAACTGGCCGCAATAAATGCCCATGCCAGGGGCACAGGAGGGGGCCCACCATGCCGGGTTAGATTTTCAGAGACGGAGCGTGTGGTGGCCCTGACCTTTCACCGGCATGAAGTGGAGGGCCTGCCAGGCTTTGACACAAGTCCGGTCCCCGCGGTGCCAGGTAAGGTTTTTATTTCTCTCAGGTGTGTAGCATGTGTGGGGGAGGGGGTGAAAGGGAATATGTGGCAAGTGTGTGGATCCTCCAACCTGTGAATGTTTTGTGTCATCCACAGCTGTGCAGGAGGGTGCAGGGCCATCTGGACTGACCGCTCCAACCCCAGGACAGCAGCCTAATGAGGCCCCCCCAACAAGGCCAGAGTCCGCAGAGGAGGAACAAGAGGAGGGGGAGGATCATGCGGAGGACGATCATGAGGAGGAGCAGAATCATGAGGAGGAGGAGTCCATGGAAGGCACTGGCCCTTTGGTTTCTGCGGACTCTTCCCCTCTGGCTGCAAGAAGCCTGCCCTCCCTAAGGGTCAGCCCCCCCCCCTCCTCCCCCAACATGGCTCCCCTCACAAGGGCCTCCCCTTCTCCCCGGCCACAACCATCAGCTGGAGCCAGGAGGTCATCCCCAAGCACCAGGGGGGCGCCCAATCTCATGCCCGCCTGTCTGAGAAGGAACCTGGCCACCCAGACCCGCCTTCTGAGACAGCTCTGCCAGACTATGGGGCGGGTGGATCAGAGCCTGTCCTCCATTAATGATAGCCTGGGTAACCTGGACTCCCACTCCCGGGCCTCCACAACCTGCCTAAATGACCTGCAAACTACAGCAGCAGGCGTTGGGCAGGATGTGAGGGCCCTTACCCAGGCTATCCAGGGCAACACGGCAACACTTGGTGCTGCCCTGGACAGAATAGCCGTGGCCTTGGAGGGCAGGCCGCCAGGTGGGCAGATCTCAGGGGCTGCTCCTCCTTCCCCGGCTTTTCCCCTCCCCCATGCGTCTCCCCTGAGGGTCCGGGGCCGTGGCCGGGGGCGCCCCAGGCGTGGCTCAGGCAGAGGGCAATAATTTTTTTTTCCCCCTTTTGTTTGTTTTGAAAGCTTTTTTATTTTTGTTCTCTGCTTTTTTTTGTTTTTTCTAAGCATTTTTTTTTTCCTATGCATTTTTTGTTTCTATGCATTTTTGTTTGTTTGACTTTTTTGGCATATTTTGGGTTGTGAATGATGTTTGAATGTGGGGGTGACATTCCTGCTGGAAAAGGGGCGTCACCCTCAATTTTGGTGGAGAAGGGTTCCCCAGGACCAGGGAGAAGTGATTCCCAGGTCCGTGTGAATGGTGTATGAATGTACAGTGACATAATTGGAGACTTGACGTGGCGTTACTGCTCACCAGTCTTGCATGGTGGACTGGTGCCAATCCAATTTGATGAGGATGTGGGGTGTGTGTGCTAGGGACCATAGTGGTGTGCATGCATGCATTCTCATTGTGCCATGATTAATGTGTGTGTTTAACGTGCAAAGATGCCCAATATGAGCTGCCTCCTGACTGCTCTTCCCTCAGAAGACGGGGTATCCTCGGTTAGGGGTTGATTTTCTGGTTGGGGGGTCAGATCATCACGTAGCTCAACCTGCAGGCCCTTCCTCACTGCGAGATTGTGTAGCATGCAACATGCAGCGATGATATGGCACACGAAGTTTGGGGAATACAACAGTGTACCCCCAGACTTATCCAGGCATCGGAAACGTGACTTCAGGAGGCCAAAGGTGCGCTCCACCACTGCACGGGTTTTGATGTGTGCTTCATTGTATCGTTCCTCTCCTGGGGTTTGGGGGTTCCGGATAGGAGTCATGAGATGGGGTCCCAGTGCATATGCAGAGTCACCTGTAAAGGAAAAGACAGGAGAATGTTAGTCATGCATGTGCCACTTCTGTTGTGCATCACGGGAGGGGATAGTCATGCCTGACTCCCATGTCACTCACCAACCAGCCAGGTGTTCCCATACACGTTCTGTTCGAATTCTGTTCGGATGTGGCTTTGATTGTAGATGTAGCTGTCATGGCTGGACCCTGGGTGTTTGGCACGGACGTGCCATATGAGGCCTTGGGCATCAACTATCACCTGTACGTTGATGGAGTGCCAATTCTTCCGATTGCGGTACATGTGCTCGGTCTCATGGGGGGGCTGGAGTGCCACATGTGTGCAATCTATGGCCCCGATGGTGCGTGGGAATCTGGCAATTCGGTAGAAATCTGCCATTGCCTTGATTCGAAGCTCCTCAGTGGTGGGTTTGATGATTTGGTTGGCCAAGCGTGTGAGGATTGCAGGGACAACCTGGTGCACACATCTGCTCATGGAGGATTGTGACATCCCAGCCACCACTCCACTTGTACGCTGAAAAGAGCCACTGGCAAGGACATGGAGTGTTGCCAGGACCTTCACCAGTGGCTGCACTGCATGTGAGCGTTGTGTTGGGCTGGTGATGTCCTCCTGCAAGGTTGTGGTTAATTCCAGGATGGCATGAGGGGGGAATCTGAAGATGCGAAAGACCTCTGAATCATTCATGCCAAACAGGTGTATGCGGGTGCGGTATACCCTCTCCCGTGCCATCCTCCGTGCCCTCCTCCTTCTTTGGTCATCTATATTCACTAGTGCAGCTATGAGCGACGATGCCCCTAGCATGTTGGCAGTCAAATTGTAGTGCAACACGTGTGTGTGGTCTGCTCCTCAATAACGGTGTTGCTTTATCTGACAATTAGACTTTTTTTCAAAAGTTAGATCAGCTTTTATGTGCTCTAACTTTAGACAGGACATTTTGCAGTTGCGCACATCGCGTAGCCTGCGCAGCAACTGCGTTTTTTTGTGGATCCCCGTAACTCCCTCATTAGCATATTTGACTAGCAAATCAATGGTGTGTCTAGCGCAGTTTTGCGCGAAGGGAAGCGAATGTCTAACTCAATTACGCCGGACCAAAAAACGTAGATTTCTGGCGTATATTGTTTTGTGAATCGCGTCCAACTATACGCACGCGCACATTTAGACTTACGCACGCGCAACAGCAGTTGCGCACGCGTAATCGCTCTGTGAATCTGGCCCACAGTGTGTAAGAGGCCTAAGGCTGGTTTCACATGGGCTCTCCGATTAAAGTGGTTGTAAACCCAAAAAAAACTTTTTTATGTTTTAATGTCACAATGTAGAGTATAAGATTTCCTATCATCTGTGCCCAGTCTTGCCACACAGAGTTAATCCAGCTCTGAGTAATCCTCTTTTAAAGTTCAGTGCAAATTAACCGGACTTCAGATAAAAACCTGCCAAATTAGGTTAAGTCCGTTTCTCTGTTTTTGCTTTCAGTAACAGGTTATTTACAAATATAGCTTGGACATGTTTATCATAACAAGAGGTGATCCAAAGTTCATTGTATATTACTAGGATGTGTTATGATATTATATCACCTCATGTTATGATAAAAAAAAACATAACATATGATAAACATGTCCTAGCTATATTTGTAAATAACCTCTCACTCAAAGCAAGAAGAGAGATTCCGGACTTTTTGTTTAGGCAGGGTTTTATCTGGAAAGCTGTTCGTTTTCACTGAACATTAAAAAGGATTACTAAGCGCTGGATTAACTCTGTGTGGCAAGACTGGGCACAAATGATAGGAAATCTTATACTCTACATTGTGACATCAAAAAAAAATAAAACATTTTTTTGGGGTTTACATCCACTTTAAGTCCGCCTGTCAGTTTTTCAGACTGTCTATATCTCTCTATGAAACAGGGGACCTGTGTCCACTGACACCCTAAACATAATTTAAAAGGCTTATAGCGTTCACTTAATTATCTTAATCTTTAATATAATCCAATGCAGCCAAAACCAGCAGGATTATCACAGTGCTTCTGGACAAGGTTGCAGTCCACTATTACATGGTTTTGTACTGTTCAACCTCCCCTCAGTGCTCCAGTGTGTCTGGGGGGCTACGGTAGACTCAAACAGAAGACAGTGTATAATTTAGGAGCTGAGGATACCAGCAAACACAATGATTTAACTAACAGGGCAATTAGCCGCTCAAGACAAATGCCAGCATAAAAATCAGATCCATTGAGCAGGTAAAGTGTGTCCTCTGGGTCGGTCTACATGCAAAATGTTCATGTTAAACTGGAGTGTATCTTTAATCAGGGGTGTCACATATCTTATAACATAATAATGCACTTTCTTAACTTGCATTATGCTAATGGATTATTGATTAATGGTCAATAGATCACTCCAACGTGAGCATTACTTTTGAATGGCAGCAGCACACATTTATCCAGAAATAAAATGACTTTGCTAAAATGAGATACTGGGGGGAAAAAAAAAGGTGTTTTAGTTTTCACCTGTATTTGTTTCATAGTTGCTGGTCTTGCATTTATTTGTGATGTGAGAAATTGCAGTGCTAAAATTATAGATTTCATTAACTTCAAACCAAATTTAACTTCATTGATGCAGCTGTATCCATTAATATCAGTACCTCGCCGGAGTCCTGTGACTTTACATTCCAAAGAATGATTGTTAATGGGAATAGAAACAGGAAACTGCAGCAAAATCCACATCTTTCACAGCTCCAGACATTGGGCTTACACATGTACTGACCAAAATCAAATCACATATCAATCTATGGTATCTAAAACATGCACCTGTCCTTTATGATATAAGCTGTTAGGTCACCATGTGTGAATGATGATTTTTAAATCAATGCTATATCATACATTGCTACCAATAACTAAGTATCTTATCATATATGATCCCAAAATTCACATGTATCCTTGTATTGTGCTAAGAATGTATTAATGTAATTGTAAAATATAAAATAGAATACTTGTTGAATTTTTGAAGTTTATGCTATTGTCTGGAAGTATTTAAAATATATAATGTACCTCTATAATAATATCTAATGGTAGATTTAGAATAGTGTTAACCCAATCTATTCTGTATTTGTGGTAGTGGTGACAACAAGAGCAGCATTCTCTGTACAGCAAGATGTGAGAAATACCAAATTAACATATAAGGGTTAACAAACAATCTAGTAAAGAAAAAGGATACACTCTAAAGGAAATGAGAGAGGTGAGGCAGAAGATCTATACATTTATTGGGAACACTGAAATTTTAAACAGAAGGCCAGAAACATCAATAACAATGTCCAATGCCCCAGTCTCTATACATTTGAAAAGTAAACAAGAATTTAAAAAAAAACACAAAGCAAGCTGTAAAATTGTAATAATTCTGATATGACGATTTGAATTTTGATTGCTATACCTTTTCTATTATATAAGGATTTGTTTTTGTTTTTTTAGTATGTATGATATCAAAGTAATTTTATTTTAGGTTCCTATTTTGGAGAATTTGTTCCTAGTAAAATTGTGTTTTCTTGTTCTACAATGATGAATTGTCTCCTTCTAATTTAAAGGGCTGGCAGCTGTGAATTGGCCAACAGTATCATAAACAGTAACAGCACTTACAAAAAGAAGGACACACTGAAGTGTGGCAAGTGAGCATCAAATGCCAAAAGGCATAGAACAGACAACAAAACAGAAATAAATGTACTAATTCCCTTCACCTCCTTTCTTTTTGCTTCCTGTTTAAAGATTCGCCTTCAGTCACCCCATATTACTTATGATTTAATTATATGTATTTGTTTGACCTCTGATCAATTATGTGCTGTCAGAAATAATGGATCAGGATTAAATCTGGGGCTTCTATGGTGTGTATTGATCATCTGGAAATAAATCTAAACTAGGGAGGTGATGGGTTCCTATTGTCTAAAAAATAAAAAAAAGTGGAAGGACCCCAAGGGCTGAAGACTCTACAGTGGCAAAGGAGTTGGGTGGAGTGGGGGGGACTAGATTGAAAGACAAAGAGGGACTACGTTGTAATCAATTCCAAAGAGGAAAAACACCTTGGAGGAGTAACAGATTCTAACAAGATGTACATTTACATAAGCAAGCTATGCATATGGATAGGGCTGCAGATTTCATCTGTATGTTAGTATGTAAATGTAGGCTTGGAGTGATACTGGAAGCATGGGGGTTAATATATAAATGCACAGAGAAAGAGAGACATAAAACTGAAATATGATAAACTAAATATCTAGCTATACATATATAATCTAAAAAGTGAAGATGTATATATATATATATATATATATATATATATATATATATATATATCTTGGAAAGTGGAGATGCATTTATATAATATATATTATATATATAATATATATATACATACCCACTATATATATATATATATATATATATATATATATATATATATTTGTTTATTTATTATAACTTCAAAAGTGGAGATGCTACCTGCTTTTACATATATATTAAAACTGAAAAGTGAAGGTACATCTTGCTTTTATATTATATTGACAAACAAATTTTAACTAGAAGTATGACGTACCTTCACTTTTGATATATATATATATATATATATATATATATATATATATATATATATATATATATATATATATATATATATATATATATATATATTATCTCACAATTGAAGATGCAACTTGCTTGTCAATGCTAATGCCCTGTGTTATTGGTGCCCCTTTTCAGTGAAAGAGTAATAAATAATGTCCACTCCTCATGCATCGTTTAACCCTTTGCAGTGATTAGGCTGCTCCAGCTATTTAGACCCCCCTACATAACCCATAGGTCTTTCTTAGATCGTTAGATTAGACGTGTTTTCTAGGAGCTCAAGAACTAAAAAGAGTAAAAACAAATCTCCAATTTTGAAGCTTAAAATGACTTTGACGTCGATACAAACAGGTAAAATAATACTAAATGCATACAATGTACAAATAGTGCAAATCATACAATTAAATGAAATCCATGTATTCTTATCAACAAGGGAGCGGACCAGTTCTCAGACAGAGACACACATACATATGCTTAGCGCTGCAGACAGTGGTGGCTTTGGAAATGCACAAAAGTATCTCTTACTCTATAAATATATGTATGCATGTGTGTAATTATATGTATATATATATATATATATATATATATATATATATATATATATATATATATATATATATATATATATATATATATATATATATATATATATAAAACATGTACAATGCATTCCATATATAGATTTTAATTATACCTATACATCTGATACCTCAAATAATTATCTACCTGGTACCTCCAGGTCTAAGCCAATTATGTCCTTAAACTTTTGTGTTCTGAGTTGACATTCTCATGTGTAGAGTATAACATGGCAATATGCTGATCCATCAGTACAGTAGAAAATGCATCAGTAAAGTATAACATGGCAATGTTCTGATCCATCAGTACAGTATAACATGACAATGTTCTGAACTTCTGACCCATCAGTACAGTAGAACATGCATCAGTACAGTATAACATGGCAATGTCGTGATCCATCAGTACAGTATACCATGGCAATGTTGTGATCCATCAGTACAGTATACCATGGCAATGTTCTTATCCATCAGTACAGTATACCATGGCAATGTTGTGATCAATCAGTACAGTATAACATGGGAATGTTCTGAACTTCTGACCCATCAGTACAGTATACAATGGCAATGTTCTGATCCATCAGTACAGTATACCATGGCAATGTTGTGATCAATCAGTACAGTATACAATGGCAATGTTCTGATCCATCAGTACAGTATACCATGGCAATGTTCATCAGTACAGTATACCATGACAATGTTCTGATCTATCAGTACAGTATACCATGGCAATGTTCATCAGTACAGTATACCATGGCAATGTTCTGATCCATTTGGTACATTGTGCTCTCCATGTATTACATTGTGCATTGTACAGGAATAATAAGACACACACCCACACATATACGGAGACAGGCAAAGCCTACCCCATCTCGTCTCTAGCAGCTATATATCAATCTCTGCCAAGGCATGTGTTTAAATATTCAGTGAAAAATAATGACTTGTTCGGTATCACTTATAGGAAGATTATTATGTCCATCCTTCAAACTCAGCCCCCAACTGAGCTTCATGTGCAATCCACCCTAAAATAGCAAGAAAAATGCAAAACTGCTGGAGTCAATGATAAAGAAGAAGAAGAAGAAAAAAAAACAAAGATGTGTCAATATTATAAATAAAAGTTAAAAAGACGTTTAAGTTTAAGTTACATATCAAAACAGGACCCAAAACACCATAGAAGTCACACAACAGATGAAACAATTAAATCAAAGTTAAAAGAAAAGTGTTTTTTTTTTTTTTTTTTTTAATAATAGACATGTCATTTTTATTTTGCATTGATAACAGCAGAACAATGAGAAGAACATAAATAAAAGGTAAGATTAAGACAGTACAGCTGGTCGCCCATCAGTCAGCCGCCATGGTTTAGGGTGTTAAGGTCAAGTGTGGGAAATGAAGGGACAGATCAGATGAATGGTGTTCCTGGGAGGATGGAGACCTCCAAGGTATGATGATCTCCTCTCTTCTTTATGTGAATCAGCCTGATCCAGGAGCTGCCAGCCATCCATCCATCCCACCATCCCTGCTGGAAGAAGGAAACATTAGTCCCTCTGCTCCTCCAGCTCCCAGCACCTTGAGTGACAGCAGCAGCCACCAGTCCCTGCAGCTCAGGGGCAGACCTGAACAACAACTTTCCTAATCCCACACATTCTACAGATTGCTTTATTAGTGAGACAGCTGAGGATCGTGCTATGTACTAATAAATGCCATTCCTGCTTGGATCTAATGGAATGATCACTGGTGATCCCAGCTGGAGTGACAGGTCCACCAGCCTCTGCCAGCACCAGCACTTTCTATGCCAGTGCCAACACTTTATTTATTTTTTTAATTCCCATTAGCCAGCGATCGATAGTTGGAAAGTGAAAAAGAAAGTCATGTTGACTTTGAGATCTCATTAGACGTGTGATCATAAAGCGGACGTGTGTTGCAGCTACACAGGCTCAAGTGATCTGATCGTGGGATCGTGTGACATTAAAGGGACAAGTGGGTTGTCAGGTGAGTGCGGCTCCCACTGGTCCGCAGAGCTTGCGATCAGCAGCACGATCCGGATGTGTAGAGAGAGAGGTCAGAGAGCAGATCCCGTCCAAGAAACAAATTGTTGTTGCTAAGAGGGGTTAATAGTGTCTCCAAAGCCCGAGTCCCAGCCTCCTCCCTCCCTCCCTACAAGCCGGCCCCCTTATTATTGGGTGGCAGCTGAGAAAGACAGGAGCCTCCAGCGAATCACAGGCTCATTGATTAGGGCGAGTTGGTTTGAATAGAGCTGGCCATGTGCCAACCCCCCCCCCCCCCCTACCCCCTCCCCATCACTAAGCCCTCTCCTATGATTAATCGCAATGCATTATTGATCATCATAATTATGGCAGGACACATGCGCGCTGGCTGGGGCTCCCTGCCCGGAATTGGGAGCACATTTTGGGAGTAAATTATTTGTCTTCTGCCCCAGCTGATGTGTGAGCCAGCATGTCTCGGAGGAAGCAGGCGAAGCCCCAGCATTTCCAATCGGAGCCTGGCCTGGCCCTACCGCCTGGAAGTCATGGTAAGTGGGGATCCCTTTATCATCTGTCACCCCCCCCCCCCACCCCATGGATCTATCCCAGCACCGATCTCTACATACACACACCGAGAGACATCGCCTCCTCCATCTCTCTCACTTCGTCCACACCAAACTTTACACGAGTGGGCTCCACGCTGCTGACACCCACTGCTTTCACTTTGCTACTTTGTTCGCAGGACGATCTCACCTCTCTACCTGGTGTATGGGCTCCATTCTTCCCCTGTACATGGTGGGGGGACCGACCTGAGACTACCAACAACTCTACTCATCGTCTACATGTTAGAGATCCAGATCTACAACTAGCTTACTCTCAGATCGCTAGGACTTCTATAGATCGTGTATGGGATCCATTGGTACTTATAGATCCAGATCTACAACTAGCTTACTCTCAGATCGCTAGGACTTCTATAGATTGTGTATGGGATCCATTGGTACTTATAGATCCAGATCTACAACTAGCTTACTCTCAGATCGCTAGGACTTCTATAGATCGTGTATGGGATCCATTGGTACTTTATACATGTTAGGGATACAGATCTACAACTAGCTTACTCTCATATCGCTAGGACTTCTATAGATCGTGTATGGGCTCCATTGGTACTTATAGATCCAGATCTACAACTAGCTTACTCTCAGATCGTTAGGACTTCTATAGATCGTGTATGGGCTCCATTGGTACTTTATACATGTTAGGGATCCAGATCTACAACTAGCTTACTCTCAGATCGCTAGGACTTCTATAGATCGTGTATGGGCTCCATTGGTACTTATAGATCCAGATCTACAACTAGCTTACTCTCAGATCGCTAGGACTTCTATAGATCGTATATGGGCTCCATTGGTACTTTATACATGTTAGGGATACAGATCTACAACTAAGTTACCAAACCTTTTTATAGTTCTATGCTGTTCCTTTATAGATGTTAGCGATACATCTGCAACTATGTTACTGTCCTGAGTCTTAGAATTCTATAGATCGTGTATGGGCTGCACTCCTCTTCCCTTTTATAGTTGTTAAAGGTCCAAATCTGCAACTCAGACTTGTATAGATCGTTTTGGAGCTACATTGTTACTTTACATAGAGATCTACAACTCTATCACTCGGGCTGCCTAGAATTCTATAGATAGGTGTTGGAGAACCAAATCTACTCAGTTCTATAGATCGTGTATGGGCTACATTGTTACTTTACATAGAGATCTACAACTATATTACTCGGGCTGCCTAGAATTCTATAGATACTTTATAGGTGTTGGAGATCCAAATCTACCCTCAGGCTAACAAGAGTTCTATAGATCGTGTATGGGCTACAGTGTTACTTTATTTGCATCAATGTTACTCCGAGTCCCAGGTTCCTACTCATATAATTTATTTTATTTATCTATATGATCTACGTTGTTTTAGTTGCTAGAGATGCATCTCCAACTGTGTTACTCTCACGCTATCAAGGATTCTATAGATCGTGTATGGGTTACATTGTTATTATGTAGATCCTACAGATAAATATGCAAGTGGGTTACTCTTCGGCTACTAATTATGGGCTACATTGTTACTTTGTAGGTGTTTAGAGATACAATTGTTCGGTTTATATGGCTAATAATGCAGTAGCTCATGTATGAGTTACATTGTTACTTTTGTGGATGTTGGAGATGCAGTTATACAAATCTATAGATCATGTATGGGTTATTTGGTTGCCTTGTAGCGGTGTGTGTATATGTGTGTGTGTGTATATATATATATATATATATATATATATATATATATATATATATATATATATACACCGTGATGTAAAGCTGCCCATACAATTTTTCTCCAGTTTCCTTCTCCATGTATAGAGCAAGGCCCTGCCTAATTTCATACAAATTTCGTGTTTTAGGCTTGACCTACCCTCTGGGTTTAAAGTAAAAGCGTACAATATATGGCCCAACCTTACTCTGCGGCTACCAATAGTTCTGTAAATCCTGTATGGACTTTGGAGATGTTGGATCCAATTTTGCGGTTATAACTTGTAATCTATCTATCTATCTATCTATCTATCTATCTATCTATCTATCTATCTATCTATCTATCTTCTTGCCTTGTAGATATAAATCTGCAACTTTGTTACTTAGACTATCACTGTGTATGGGCTACATTGTTGTCTTGTTGCAGATGTGCACTTTTGTTGCTTTTTAGGCTACCAACAGTTTATTTTTTATTTTTATTTGTATATCTATTTTTTTTCCCACTTTTAAATATTCTTCACAATCAAATTACTTTCTTTCTTGTAAGTTGCATGAGAGTTTTTCGTTGTTGCAATATCTGGAAATGCTCTTAAGGGATTAGGCTGTTTGTAAACGTGGTTTTATTATTAGTCTTCTTATTGAATGGCGTAAGAAGGACTTTATTTAGTGTTTGTAGCAGATCCTGAGCACTGCTGGCTGTGGGTTCCCTGTAGGGCAGATGGGACCTTTGCAGCCACTTCCATGTCCTGATCTCTCTGCTGCTGTCCTCACTTCTATCCTGCTGTCCTCACTTCTATCCTGCTAATCCAGTGGATGCACCTTGTGTGACAATCCCCATTTCATTACACCAGACCCCCATTGAAAAGCGATTTGTCCCCTTATGCCAAACATCCTAGAGGAATAGCAGGCTTCTCCCCATGCCCTTTTGTGAAATCATGCAACATTTAGGGTCAGACCTTCCGAGCTATTCACTAACAAACAATACACTCCACATGGGCTAAAGGGTAGAAAGAGAGGGGGCAAAAAAAACAAAAAACTAAAACTTTCTTCTCCAGGATATCTCCCCTTTTTATGATATCTGGTTGGATGTCTCTAGGAATTAACGTCCCATGATGGATTTGCACCTTTTGACTCCTGTAGATAACTTCTTAAGTAGTGATGTGATATTCTCAAGATTTAACTCCTTGTGTGACTGTTTCCCCCCCCCCCCCCAAAAAAAGGCAATAAGGGTGACTAGCAAGCTGGCCTTGTATGAGTCCTCCACAAAGGTGACCCTATACATTTCCCTTTCCCATGCGGCTAAAATATTAACCACATCCAGCATGAGATGGTTACTGATTAATCCACATCTAGCCCCCAATAGTACAAAAAGTCTCCTGCTTCAGATCCAAAATGAATAATCCAGGCTGGCTACAAGCTCTTAAATATAACTTTGCGGCTGTAACATAAAACACGATATCATTTAATATTGAAGCTTCTTTAAAAAAAAAAAAAAACACACACACACAAAAACATAGTAGTTGGGTACATTTTTATTAATCTTTTTTTTTTTTTTTTTTTTAATTCACCCGATTATTTTACACTTGTTTTGCTCTTATTAAAAGAGAAAAAAACAATATATACTAAGTTCACCCCCCCCCCCCCCCCCCCCCCAACCACCCGTTTCGTATTTTGTCTCCTTGGAAACTTTTATGGCTTGAATGCAAACTACATCAAAGAAGTCTTTTGTTTGCTTCTAAATAACATCTAGACATTTGCAACATAATTACTTTGTTTTAGCCTCCGCCGTGCTCAGACAAGGTTTTTTTTTTTGTGATCGTCATGGCAGTAAATTAACTTTTTTTATTTTTGCTATTTTGACTCGCACCTAACCAAAAGGTAGATTTTTTAGGGATGCAGGAAAGAAGGGGTCATTTTTATTTATTTCTGAAGTGTGTTGTTATTGGTAAAACCAATTTTAATTTTTTTTTATTTTGTTTTTTTTATATTTTTATCACGTCTAGGTCTTTTTTTAACCTAGCTTTTACACCAGGTTTCCAACAATAAGCCTAAATCTGCCTGCAGACATGTTTGTAATAGTGTAGAGAGGATTATCTTGTAATAATATTAGTATTCCATTAAAGCCACTGAGGGCTACAATTCTTTAGCTATAGTTTACATAACACATATATTCGTTACGTTTCCATTTGAGCAACTTTCACGTGAAAGTTACATTTTTAAAATCGTTACATTTTGTTTTGGTTGAATTATTATTCTCTATGAAGCATGGGTGGCAAACTTTGACGTTGATTTCTTGTAATAGGTGATGTATTTATATTTGTGTGTGTGTATTAGCTGCAGGTTTGCTTGAGTATTATTTTGTTTGTTTGTTTTTTCCCTCTTTTTGTAGTGCAGGGATTCAGTATTTGCAAACAGTGTTATCTTGTAAGAAATTCAACAGGTCCTTCCGTTGCAGAAAGCAGGGTGGAGATGCATTTCATTTGCTGTCCTGAAAATTAATGAACTGTATGAATGTAAAACACCTAGAAGAGGGGATGAATATATATATATATATTGCACACACATAATTTCATATATACACACACTCTACACTATTTATTTTTATATATATATATATATATATATATATATATATATATATATATATATATATATATATATATATATATATATAATAAATATTACACACATAATTTCAAATATATATATATATATATAATGTGTGTAATATTATATATATATATATATATATATATATATATATATATATATATATATATATATATATATATATATATATATATATATATATATATATATGTGTGTGTGTGTTATAAACCTTACATTTTTTTTTAAAACTGTCATAAAAAAAAAAATGCAAACCGAAGAGTGTAGCAAGTCTGCTAACTCTAATCATCATGTACATCAATCTAAGTATTGTGCTTTCTTAACCTCTGCTGGCCCCCTCTCTGGAGAAGGTGACACAGTTCAGACTTTCAATATGTTTTTAGATTCTCCCTTGCTGACCCAGAATCCAGTCCCCCCCCCCCATCTCTCCTAGCAGGGAGTTAACAAACTAACTACACCTTATCAGCACCACTTCTTCTCTAACCCTATTCCCCCTTCCTGCCCTCAGACAACAGAAACCCATAGTGGATTGACAAGTGCTTCCCATAGAGCAGTGTTCTCCAAAACAACTGGGATTTAGTTTCTTGTCTCAATGCCAATATTTATGTAGCCAAAGTGTAGATGTAGCCTCCAGGAGCCTTTCTTTCACTGATACTGGGATTGTCATTCATTCTTTTCTTCCCCTTGAAACCATTGCATCTGGATCCCCACCTAGTGTTCAGTATTATAAAATGTGAACTTCATTTTCATGTATTGCACTGGGAAACATACAAGTAACTAAAGTGTTTAAGTTTACTCCAACAGTCTTTTTAAAATTGTAATTTGTGTATATTGGTATGCTATTTTTTTTTTTTTTATGCCACTATACAATTTTTAATAGCATATTTTTTAATATAAAAATCCTGTAAGATGACATGCATCAGGAAAGCTTTTTAGGTAATAATTAAACTGCAATTTAAGGGAAAGCATTTAACACACTTTATATTTTCTATATCAGCAGAATTAAAGTATTGATGGTTAAAAAGCATTCTCTGATCTGCCGTTGTGTGGGATTTTTATTTTATTCCCCCCCCCCCCCCCCGACATTGATTTAACATACATTAAATGCATATTTAATGAGGGGAATTTTGGCATCTCAAAATATCTTGTAGTTATACAGTTTTACAAAACTTAGACTTCAATTAGTTCAAATTGTAGCTGATCACAATTATTTCTCTTCTGGATTTTAAACTTCCCCCAAATCTGCATTTTTGTGTTTCTAGGTACACTGGATTTGTTGCAGCTGAGGATCAATAAAGAATCTGAAGAAATGAAATCGGAAGTAAAAGAAATGAAATTTGTTTTTAAAAATGAAAGTATGTATACACTTTAAGGCTTTTTTTTTAAATGTTTTATATGTCCATTTTTTAGAACTGGTGGTATTCTCGCTATGTGATAATAAAAAATGTGGCCAAAGCTTAATCGCTGCTTTTGTGACTAAGCTGTAGATTTTAAAGTTAATAGCTTTTTCCTTTTAAAAGTTTGGGGAAAGCGCATCCCGTTTAGTTTAGAGACAAGTCTTTGGCCCCCTCTACAAGCTGTTTAGTTGTGAGTTTGCTATTATTTGCCTAAGCACAGCTGACCAAGCAAAACTGTGTTTTAAAGTGGCATTATGTTTTGATAAATGTGATCTGGTTGAAAAGTATTTTCCACTGAATGTAGAGCTTAAATGAACATGCTGACATAATAGTTTTAATGCATTTTGTTCAAAATGTGTGCACAAACAGAATGGCTTTTTGTTCCCTCATAATTGGCTGTAAAAGTAGATGGGGACATAACCATTACATATGGAAATGTGCAAGATTTCTCTTGAATATATTAGATGATGAATTTTCATGGGAAAAGAGCTGCATCTAAAATGCATATATTGCTTGTCAAAACACCACAACATGAAAGCATTCATGGTAATTCTCTATAAACATGACCAATGCATAAGCATATTTTATGGAAAAGCTTGACTTATATATTATATTTCTTTTTTTAAACAGAAAAAATATATATATTTAAACTTTTTTTTTTTTTTGTTTTGAAAGTTGGGCACTTTGAAATTTTGTGCCAAAGGGGCTTTTCCTAACATATTTCTTATACATTGATTTCTGGTTTCGGTCTAAAGGGGGTAGGTTGTGTGTGTGTTTTTTTTTTTTTTTTATATGGTTCAACCGGGTGGTGTCATGGAAACTCCATTGTGTGATTGATTATTTTAGGATTGCAGTAACACATGCAGGGAAGTAATCTCTGAATTTTTTGTTTTTTCCCTCAGCCTTGTAAGATAACGACAGAAGTTTGTCTTCATGCTGGGTGAACAATAGGATCAGTTTGGTAGTTGGGAGTTTTAATGTTTAATTTCAAATGGCACTGGTTGTGAATGTGATAAGTCATGTGAGCAACTAGTGGGAAAAGAGTATTGGAGCAATCAAAATGGAGCCATTTGGCTTTATTGCTAATCACAAAAATCATTGCTTGGTTATTTTCCTGTTGCCTTTACTGACTCTGCATATTAGGGAATAATGTGCCAATGTGTAAAGGCTTATATTTTGCTTATTTATATTATAGAATTTAAATTTTAATGTACACAACTGTCAGCACTAGCATTAAAATGACTTCAGTGGTGCCAGTGGTGTTCTGCATACGTTAAGATCACTGGGTCATTGACGTTTACAGGGCCTACAATGTCATTCAATTTTATTTAATTCTTTTTGAGAAATGAAGAGGATGCAATATTGAAAATCAATATCTGCTATGGAATTTCATTATTGCCTGATGGCGCCTCTTGTGGTATTTAATATTTTGATGGATTATTTGAGGTAAATGAGTGCCGTATTTATCGGCGTATAACACGCACCTTAACTTTAAGAGGGAAGTTTCAGGAAAAGAACGTTCCAAAGCTCCCTGCGTATAACACGCAGGCACAGTTTACCCTCTATTTTCAGGGCAAAAAAGTGAGTGTTATACACCAATAAATACAGTATGTAAGACACCTTTTATAATGCTTTCTTTAAGATTACAGAATTAAGAAAATAGAAATTTGTGGTATTGATTTGTTTTCCTACCCAAAAACTAATTTAATATGCGTGACAATCATGAGTTTTGTAAAGTCTGAGGTTTAAAGAATGTGTTTCTTGATTCAGAAATTTTTTATTTTAATCTGTTTTTTTTTTTTTTAAGGAGTTGCAGAGAGGGGTCAAACTCATCGGACACCCAAGAGCAAGGAGGCTCATGTCTGTAGCAGATGCTGTGCTGAGTTTTTCGAATTATCAGATTTGTTGCAGCATAAGAAGAACTGCACTAAAAATCAATTGGTTCTAATTGTGAATGAAAATCCACCACCTCCTGCTGAAACAAGCTCTCCAAGTCCCCCCTCAGATAATCCTGACGAGCACATGAATGACACAGTTAATAACACAGATCAAGCAGACTGTAGTGACCTTTCAGAACCTAATAAGCCTGACAAAGAAGAATCCATGGAGGTGGAGATCGAAGCTAGCAATAGCAGCAGTGGTTCCAACCAAGTGGACAATGCCGTTTCAAGCAGTAATAATTCCACATTGGGTACCTCAGCTATCACAACCTCACTACCTCAAGTAAGGGATCTGACAACTTTGGGCAACTTCTCTGTTATTAACAGCAATGTTATCATTGAAAACCTTCAGAGTACTAGGGTGGCAGTAGCACAGTTTTCACAAGAAGCAAAATCTAAAGGGGTCACCAACAATAAATTGGCTGTGCCTGCCCTAATGGAACAGCTCCTGGCATTACAGCAGCAACAAATACATCAGCTGCACCTGATTGAGCAAATCCGGCACCAAATATTACTGCTGGCTTCACAAAGTGCAGAGGTACCTACATCTTCTAGTGGGTCTCAAGGGACACTGAGATTATCGGCTACTCCACTGACTACATTGAGCTCCCACTTGTCTCAACAGCTCGCTGCAGCAGCTGGCTTAGCGCAAAATCTTGCTAGTCAATCTGCTAGCATTAGTGGTATAAAGCAACTACCCCCAGTACAGCTACCTCAGAGCAGTCCTAACAACACTATTCCATCCAGCAGTAGTTCCTCTCCAAATATGAATACATTGACAACGACAATAATCCCACCATCTTCAGACCGAGTACCTTCAACCACTGGTGGCTCACAGGTCACTAATCCACCAGCACCTGTAACATCTTCACCATCTTTTGCAATAAGCAGTTTATTGAGCCCCACAGCTAGCCCACTACTACCTCAACCTGTCCCAAGTAACACACTTTTTCCTAGTACATTACCCAATGTTGGAACAATAGCAGAGGATTTAAATTCTCTGAGGAAAAACAAGCCAGCCAGTGTAACTGCTTTTGAAACAAAGAGCGCATCCGATGAGGCATTCTTCAAACACAAGTGTAGGTTCTGTGCAAAGGTCTTTGGCAGTGACAGTGCCTTGCAGATCCACCTACGGTCTCATACGGGTGAGAGGCCATTTAAATGTAACATTTGTGGAAACCGGTTTTCCACTAAAGGGAATCTAAAAGTTCACTTTCAACGCCACAAAGAGAAATATCCTCACATTCAGATGAATCCATATCCCGTGCCAGAGCATTTAGACAACATTCCTACAAGTACAGGAATCCCTTATGGGATGTCAATACCACCTGAAAAACCTGTAACCAACTGGCTGGACACTAAACCAGTGTTGCCTACACTGACTACTTCTGTTGGGATGCCCCTCCCTCCAACCATTCCTAACTTAACACCGTTTATTAAGACTGAGGACCCCCAGCCTATTGCTATTAGTCATCCACTAGCTAGCCCATCAAATTCAGTAAAAAGTGATTTGACAAATGTGGAACCACTAATTAAAAAAAATAGCAGTCTTCCAGAAGGTGCTGAACCCAGTGACTTGCCTAGCTCAGAAGAGAAAGGTGAAGAAATTTTACAGCAGTCAAATAACTTTCAAAATAATAATAGTGGGGGATGCTCTCCTGCAGGTGATTCTGGTTGTACTAATACTGCAAATTTTTCTAGTCCCCTTCTACCATTAATGTCAGAGCAGTTCAAAGCTAAATTTCCCTTTGGAGGTCTTTTGGATGCAGCCCCTGCATCGGAGACTTCCAAATTGCAACAGCTTGTGGAAAACATTGACAAAAAGTCTAGTGACCCCAATGAGTGTGTCATTTGCCACAGGGTACTGAGCTGTCAAAGTGCCCTGAAAATGCATTACCGCATTCACACTGGAGAAAGGCCGTTCAAATGCAAAGTATGTGGCCGTGCTTTTACCACAAAAGGAAACCTAAAGACCCATTACAGTGTTCATCGTGCCATGCCACCACTTAGGGTACAGCATTCATGTCCTATTTGTCAAAAGAAATTTACCAATGCGGTTGTTCTGCAACAGCATATCAGAATGCATATGGGTGGACAAATTCCGAATACTCCTGTTGCTGAAAACTATCCTGATTCTATGGAATCTGATACTGGTTCTTTTGATGAGAAAACTATTGATGATTTAGACAACTTTTCAGATGAAAACATGGAAGATTGTCCTGACAGCAGTGTCCCGGATACCCCCAAATCTGCAGATGTGTTCCAGGATAGTCGCTCATCCTCCCCTGTGCCCAACGAAGTCTCAAGCATTGCTGCATTGGAGAATCAAATGAAGATGATTAGTGCTGGACTAGTAGAGCAGCTCCAAGCCAGTCTGAAGTCAGCAGAAAATGGCTCTGTTGAGGGTGATCATATGACTAATGACTCTTCATCTTTTGGAGGAGATATAGAAAGTCATAGTGCTGGAAGCCCGGCAGCTTCAGAATCGACATACTCCATGAATGCTTTGTCGCCTAATAGCACAAATGACTTTATGAAATTCCCTAATACAGAAGAGAAACAGCAAAAAGATTTACCACCTGATTTTCCTAATGGAATGTCTCCAACCCCTGCCAATGGAGGTGCCCTTGATTTGACTTCCACTAACACTGATAAAATGGTCAAAGAAGAATCTTTGGGTATGCTATTTTCATTCAGAGATCGGAGTAAGTTTAAAAACACAATTTGTGATATATGTGGCAAAACATTTGCATGTCAGAGTGCCTTGGACATTCATTACAGAAGCCATACCAAAGAGAGACCTTTTATTTGCACAGCCTGCAACCGTGGCTTTTCCACTAAAGGCAATTTGAAACAGCATATGCTTACGCATCAAATGAGAGATCTACCATCCCAACTTTTTGAGCCCAACTCCAATTTGACGACCACCACCATTAACTCAACCATAAACCCAGCTACCAATCCTCTAGCAGCCCTCATAAAAAGTGAATTTAATGGTTTCATACATGGCTCACCTCAGGACAACAAGGAACAACCTTCAAGTATTACATCTTCAGGATCTATATCATCTTCAGCCACATCTCCTTCTCTCCTTTCATCCTTGGCCAGAAGGACTCCCAAACAGCACTACTGCCATGCGTGTGGCAAGTCTTTTTCATCTTCCAGTGCTTTACAAATCCATGAGCGAACCCATACTGGTGAAAAACCATTTGCTTGTACCATATGTGGCAGAGCCTTTACTACAAAAGGGAATCTTAAGGTAAATATTATTATTATTATTACTGATGTAAAAATTGCAATGAGAGGATTGTTTTATTTATGGATTTTTTGCCAACAAGTGTTGGCATGCTAATCTCTACCTTCAACCTTTTCTAAATTGTACGTCTCAAGCTTCCAAAGGGGTGTTTTCCTTTGTTTGTTTTTAACATTTTGCTATTGAGCAGTATGCCTCTTTTTGCAAGTGATGCAACCATCAGTAGCTGGAGATATTTATTTAACCTATAATACTGGTGATCAAAAAAGATACCTGTATTGAGGAAAATATAGATGCTGCTGTGGCCTAATGAAGCTGTTTGTTTCTGGCTGTCTCTGGCCTGGAACTAAGCATGCAGCTCAAGAGTAGCTTGGTTATATTTTAAGTGGTTGTAAACCCTCAGGGACAACTTTCGCCTATAGGTAAGCCTAGATTAAGGCTTACCTGTAGGTCCTTGAAATATCTCCTAACCCTCCACGGCTTAGGAGATATATGCAATGTCCCCTGAACAAAGGCCTCTTCTGCGCATGAGCTGACTTGAAAGGGCACGCAGTGCCGTTTTAAGCTGGGGTCATGCCGTGAAAGACGGCTCCCGCGCAGGAGTGATGACACGCGACTTTGGCTTGTCAGAGCCGGAGTTCGCGGCCCCGGAAGGAAGAGGGGTAAAGAATGGACGCTCGCTGCCAGCGAGGAAGAAGGGGGTTTACTTCCTCTTTAAGCCAAACCTTCATCAGGTTTTCATTGCCGTCTGTGTCCCCAATAGAGAATTTTGGTAGCTGCTGTCACCAACTTGGAAATAAAGGCAAAATCTTCTAATGGGCACACCTCCCCCCATTATGTTCTCTTGCCTGTTCTTTTGTTTTCTGAAAGAAAAATGTATTCATGCAGTAGATGGGTGAGCAACACATTTAAGAAAAAAAATAGGTATTGCAGTACTGAAGGGTGGTGGCCATTTTTTAAAGAGTATGCAGTCAATTATACATTTTGACCTTTTTTAGATATGCCCATAGAGCATCTCCTTTGGGCAGAAAATGAGAAATTGCTTCAAATTACAGAAGGACATGTGATTACACAGGCTGCCCATCAGTCCACAGGGATGGTCGGTCTCCTTCTTTGTTGGTCCAGGTCTATCATCCAGAAAAAGATAGACTTGCTGGCAAAGAACAGAGAGTTGAGTTAGGCCAGAACATGGAGTTCTACTTATTGTACTTCCCTTTCCCATGTTATGCCAGCAGATGCTAACAAAGTGCACATTGCAGCAAAAACGAATGCTGTCCGTGCAGAGGTTGCTTAAACCATGCCTCTAGTATGTCATGAGCTTCTCATTGCTTTTCCTGAAAAATTACATGCGCCACATGGGTATCTTTATTTTCTTACATGCATTATATAGCATACTATCTTATCTACTAACTAAAACCATTACCCTTGCCTATTTTTGTTAAATGCCTGAACAGTGAAGACTTTCAGTGTTGCTTTTGCTGCCATTTTCCCAGAGAATTCTGTTGGTCTCTCTTGCTCTTGGCCTCTATGAAATTGATCCCATTATTAAATGGTTCACTACATGTACAAGGGGCAGTGCTTTCTATTGCTGAAATATATATATATATATATATATATATATATATATATATATATATATATATATATATATATATATATATATATACACACTTTTTCTCCTGGACAGTAATTTGTGTGTGTGTGTATATATATATATATATATATATATATATATATATATATATATATATATATATATATATTATTTAGATACAAACTTACAGTATCTGTTTTTAGCTCAACTAGGCTGAAAAAAGTCTTTGCAAATTATGAAGCATTTCTACTTTGTTACTGTGCTTGTAATTTTTGTGTTGTGTGTTTTTTTTTTTTCATAAATTTTTTTTTATTTTTCTAAATGTACGTAATTTTATATAAAGTAGCTCTAGCGTTGAGTAACAAAGTTAACCCAATGAGTGCTTGATAAGTATTGCATTACTAAGCTTCAATTAACTATGCTAGTAATAAGATTATTATTGGTTCTATTTCTGCTCACTCTAAAATTTGTCTAAATGTATATTTTAAGTTGGTTATAAAAACTGGACTCTGTCAGGCAGTAAGTTTGTCAGTCAAGTTACTTTATTTTTATTTTTTTAAGGTGTGTCAGGGTTAAGATGAAATAGTAAATTAATTCTGGATGCAGCCATATTGAATAAACATCTTTAGTGTCCAGACATAGAGAAGTGATGCAAATGCAATTCATACAGAAAAATTATAATTGGAACCCCCCATCTTAATATTGCTATAAATCTCTGATCTTCATTTGACAGTTGACTTTTAACAATTACAATTCACACTTTTTTATTTTTTTGCAACACTAACTTTTTTCATTTTGTGTATAGATATAATTTTTTTTTTCTCATTATTTCAGAGCATTTTTTTTCTTTCCAATGTTGAATATTTTAAGTAAAAAAAAATAAGTAAAAATATATGCAAAGTTCAGGTAATTTTTGTAGTGCTTTTCAATACTTTATTTTTTATAGCATCATTTTTCTGGTTTTGTTCAAACGCTGTTTCAGTAAATTCTATTACCTAATTTTTCCTTCTACTGATGTACAGCAATGCTTGCTAAGCCTGCTCTAGGAGAATTCCATATACTTTGCCGACCTTTAATTATTTGTCCACTTTTAGAATAATTCTGTATTTTACTTGTTGGGAAATGTTCTCTTTTTGAAAGAATGGCCAGTTTGTAGCTGTGGTGGAAAGTTGCAGTCTTCAGATGGTAACTAGTGTTTAATTACAATGTTCTGTCCAGTTTTCCCATCTGAAAAACTGAACAGCTCTGGGGTGACAAACCTACCCGTAATAGACTTTACTAGATGAGACTAGGCTACCTTCCTATTAGAGGTAATATACTTTACTAGAAGTGACTAGGTGAATTCATAATTATTTACTGGTAAAACTTCTAAAAGTTTGGGGCCCATTAGGGGTTTTGGGGAAATTGAGAATGGGCTGTAGCTGAAATTTCCGCCTTTAATGGCGATTTACTTGTATGTCACTTTCTTCAAAGAATAGAACACATTTTACCTTCTAAACTTCTAGAATTTAAATTTCCTAAATATTTTTTGCCCAAGTATAACTACATTTAAGGCAAATATTTAGCCATCCCAATTCAGATTGTAGTTGAAGTATTTTAATATAAATGCAATTCTGGTATCTCTAATGACCAAGTCCTGTTTTTTGCATTTATTCCTAAGGTGCCTGTTGATGTGAGATGATTATCACCTCAGTTGACAGATTACAGCCAGCTCGGAAAATGATTGTATGTCTGTGAGCACTGTTGCAACCCAAGCAGACATTGCCTGGCCAACCAGTGCTTGCAGTGGGGGGATTAAGTGGCTGAGCTGATTCCCACCCTCTCCCCAGCTGTTCACTATTCTCCTATGACAGTTCAGGGATGCTCTGTACATAAATATGTACGCTAAGCCAGTAAGCATGCATGTTTTAACCATTGAGATTGTTCAGTTTGACCTTCTGACAGTCACCTCATGTTTATGGGTACCTTTTTTTTTTATTTTTTTATTTTTACAAAAGTATAGTTTTTTTTTTTTTAATGATGCCAGGAGGTTAAGGGCTATTTTTTTTTTTGAGTTTTTATTTTTAATTTTTTTTACTTGAGTTTCTATTCTGTTTTTTCTCAGTATCTGTAAATGATTCTAATCATTGTCAATAAGTATAGTAAAACTATTCCTTTTTCTACTACATATTGATTATTAAATCTGTCAGAAAACCTCTGAATGTAGTGAGAAATAATTTTTCTAATTTCATTTTTGAGAGATATTTGTACAGTTTTTTTTTAAATATCTTTTGGCATGCTTTTAAACATTGTAGGTTGAGCAAAATCCAAGAATTTTTTATTTTTTTTTTATAAACATTTTATGCAGAAATGACAAAACTTGATTAATTGTACAGAAAATGGGAAATGCACTGTTTAATGTCCATAGAGCCAAAAATGTCTATCGTGTAGAAGCAGACGATTGTAAAATGTTCCTCAACTTTGCCCCTTTATCTTGGCTTTCATAAGTAGAAATTTTATAAATAAATAAATAAAAATATTGTAATTCTAAGAGTGGGGAGGTGAGGGAATTTTCTTTTTTTTAAATTGGGGGATAAAAGGGGGGCTAGCTTTATAGAGGAGATTATATGCTTTCAACACACTTTGAAAATTAGTTTGCGACACTGGGTTATAACATCTACTAAAGTGTAGCTTTGCTTAGGTTGAATTGCGAGCATGTGACGTAAGAACTGTTGCAACACAGCCTGAAAAAAAAATGCTTTTACCTTTTTTTTTCAAATGCTTGTTGGGCAGTAGTGTTGCTGCATTCTATTTTTGTCTTTTGGTAGTAGAAAGCTGTATAGTAAATGGTGACTGCTCAGCAATACTCTATATTTAAACACTACAGATAATTATTCAAAATGGCCAAGCTTGGAGGGACTGTTGTATTACAAGTTAACAATCTGAGTACTGGCTGATTTATGAATTTTAATTCAAAATCTAAGTGTGGTGGCTTTTTTTTTATTATCTTGTCCTTTTTTAAATAAAATAAAAACTTCGAGTCATCCGGATTACCCATTTCAGCAGAAAACTTTGCATTTAGTTAAAAGGTAGTAATATGTGGCAACATATATTAATTTTCACTGCTGTAGAGCAGTCCGAACAAAAAAAATATTAAAATGCTTTTCATATAGCTTTTGCCTTAATAAAAAATCCATCTTGTGTGGTGTTTTATTTTTATTTTTATTGCAAATGAGAACGGTGGAAAGGCCAATCTGGCAGATGTATTCAAGGAAGATGTTCTGCTATGGTTTGCTTGTGTAGACCCCTTCTGTAGTGCATTGTTTTAATCGGTCCCTTTTTGTTGGGCTATAAACTTTTAATCGGGACCACGAAAACTAGCTTGAGAAAACTGCACATTTATTTTCTTTAGGCCTGGTAACTGTATTCATGGGCACTGTATAGCTCAACATGTGTTCAGTATTTATGTGCATGTTCTTACCAGAATTCTTGTTGGCATCTTAACTACTGTAAGACATAACCTAGGCATTTTGTATTGACTGAAGGACTGCAGACATGTTCATCATCCTTCACTGCCCTTTGAAAGTATCACTCTGGTATGCTTGGGGTTCTTTAAACCAGTGTTTTTCAACTCCAGTCCTCAAGGCACACCCAACAGGTCAAGTTTTCAGGATTTCCCTCAGATGAAATGGCTGTGGTGATTACTAAGGCAGTGAAACGGATCAAATCACCTGTGCAAAATAATGGAAAGCCTGAAAACATGACCTGTTGGTGTGCCTTGAGGATTGGAGTTGAAAAACACTGCTTTAAACCATAGACCTTGAAAGCGGTGATATTTATTTAACATGTCCTCCTTTATAGGACTTGAGTCATACCAGTTTCCTCATGTAACCTGTGTTTCTGATCACAACATACAATGAATATGCTGGTATTATAAGCTTTGTAGTAGGCACATAAGGAAGCAATTGGGAAGGGGAGGGGGTCTACTACTCTATCCTGACACGACACGCAGCTTCATTCTTATGTGAAACCGTTATTCTATTGACTTTTTGAACAGGTGAGTTTATCTGCTGCAAACCTTAAGTGTTTAACCAAGATGTTTATTCATCTGCAGCATGGATGACTCAGGTTCTTAAAAAGTAGCTAAGCCCTTGCGTTTGTTCAGTGTTGACAGAGAATTTCTCTAGAGATTGCTGTCAGAAATGTGAGATGAATAATGACTTTTAGGTCATGCAGTCTGCGGACACGATTAAATTGTGGGCTCTGTAAATGGTGTGCTAAATATTTTTATTTTATTTTTTCATCCCTGCATTTAACCCTTTACCCATGTGTGCTGTCAACCCTCATCACTGGCATAAAGAATATAGCGCTGAAGAGGCATTTGCTGTGTAGTGCAACCCCCCCCCCCCCAACTCAGGCATGCAGGCTGTTGGCCTGCTGCTTTTTTGTACACTGGAAACCGCTTGTTGTCCATCTCTGGTATGGACCCAGTGCCTTTTTTTTTTTTTTTTCTTTTTTTTAAGATTTACCTTCAACTATGTAGTGCAAGGGCCTGCCTAAGTGCACATTGACCTCCATATGATATGATTTTGGTAAATCTTAAGGGGAAAAAAAAATCTAAAAATTGTATAGTGTGTAGAAGTGGCAAGTTGCTGGGCTGATGCGTTGTGAAAAGCATATCATAAAACGTAGACTTGTTTGCCATATCCGTTTGTAGGATATCACTATATAAAGTTTCACCACCTGGTAGCGCAGAGGACAAATGGTAAAGTGAATAAAGTGTTCCTATGGAGATACTGCAATACCTAATGTGTTCATAATTGGACGTGTAATATTTATTACGAGTGGTGTTGTGCAATTCCTCTAATGCTTCGATGTGAATTCAACACAAACCTTCATAACATATGTTTAATAGTTGAAGTGATGTAGTATAAATCAACATAAACCATAAATCAAAAATTAAGAGGCCAATATGTTCAATAAACAAATACGTGTCCAAGTGATCTATTCAAATATGGTGTATAGTCCTTCTTCTTCTTTTTTTTTTTTTTTAACATCCAAAAACTGATGTGTTTTTTACCAATCACCTCAGTGCTCACAGAACTCTCACCTCATAAAAAGCCTTTAGGATCAGGTTTTAATATGGGACTGGTAATCCTTCCTTTGGATATCTCTCTCATCTACTTTATGTTGGTTCCAAGATTCAGGCTCTTGAAGTATCGATAATGGCTTCAATTCACATAGGGAAATTAAATGTACAGTATGCCTCCCATAGTGTGAAGTTGTTTAAAACACAGACATTTATTAAAAGACAATTGGATGTTAAAATCAAAACATAGTTAAAATTGCATTAGAGCTTAAACCATCACCATTTCCGCCTCGCGTTCGTTGTCCACTCCAGCCACACCCACTCAGGGTGTACTAGCTATGACTAGGTACTGAAGCTACAGTGTCAAATGTTAGCTTTTGCTTTAATTTTTTGCTGTGGCATGTTTATTTTTGTGATCGATTTTAATTAAAAACATTTTTGGAGTGTGGCTGTCCAAGTTCTCTTCGAAATTTTTGCACACCCACTCAGGGTCTGGATCTTGGAACCAACATTAAGGAGAGGGATATCCCAAGGAAAAATTACCAGTCCCATATAAAAACCTGATCCTAAAGGCTTTATATATGTGGCTAAGAGGTGAGCGTTCTGTGAGCACCGAGGGGATTGGTGACGGCACAGTGGTTTTTGGATTTCAACAAAGGGCTATACACCATATTTGTATAGTTTACTTGGACACTTTTTAGTTTATTGAACATATTTTAGTTTATGTTGATTTTATACTATTTATCCTTTTTCAGCTATTAAATATATAATATTAAGGTTTATGTTGATTTCAACATGCACCACATATCATGAAAACATATTTGCCCCTTCCCTCCACACACACTTTTTCTCTAAAGTGTATTGTATCACAGGCTCAATGAGAACAGCAAATTACAAAAATAGATGTTCATTTATCATGACTTTTCACAAGTGGTATGTTAATACCTTACAGCGTTAAGGGGTGTAGGGATGTATGCATTTTTTAGCTTTTTAAAGCTACATAGATGTAAAGTATTGGATTAAAATATTTACCGTTTTGAGGCCACTGAGGGATGCAGTTGAAGCAGTTTTTTTTTTTTTTTTTTTTTTTTTTTTTTAAGCTGTGAGTGCCACAGCTGAAAAATCTTGACATATCTAGTTTATACAGCTCTAAATGGATTCTAAAGAGATTGTCCAAATAAGCTGGCACTGTGGAGATTTAATAGAAAACTCAGCATTTGTAAACAAAATGGCAGAAGCAGCACCCAGTATAAAATGTTTACTTGTAAACCAGATTAAAATGATTAACGATCAGCTTGTAAACGTGGAAAAAAATACCAAAACAATTAGTGCTCGGCCATACTCAAATGCACACTAACATGCATTGATGTGTATTGCCATGGTATGTGTGGGGTATTTCCCCCCCCCCCCCCACTCCAATGCGTTGCACTTGATGGATTTCATTTGATTTTTTGTGTGTAATATTTTTTATTAAAAGCAAAGCTAGATGAGTAGCTGAGTGCACGAGTGCCATATGTTTGCAGGCCTCCAATGAATCTACTTTAGAAAAGTGGTAAAATAGTGCTGAACTCGGTTATCTCATTGGTATTGCTATCTTTAAAGTATAGATGTTGATGTACATGATTTGGTTCCAGAGCAGGTGGCCTCTACACCCCAGAGGATTTCCATGGTCTCTTTTGGCTGCTTGTAACATAAATAGACATTGAACTGCCATACCACTGCAAAGAGGTTCAGATACAACTTTATTAAAATAAGTCAATGTGAGAATCCAAAAAGTATCCCAACATGTTTTGGGGATCCAAAAGTCCCCCTTTTTGAGGGCTTGATTGACAATGATGTGAATAGACTAAAATTAAACTACCATTTTTACTATCTGCAGGAAGAAGAGAATGAAAGCGGGGTAAGTTTTGGGCAAAGTTGGTAATATCTTTTACCTTACACTTACCCTGCTTTCATTCATCTTCTTTCTACAAATAACATTTAAAGGTATAGTTCACTTCTGGTCTATTCACATTTGTCCAAATAAACGGAGCTCTCTAACACATTGGGATATTTTTTGAATTAACCCCCTGACAGTTGAAATAAAGATGTATCTGGACCTCTTAGGCCTCGAACATCAGATCTTTGTCTGACCAAAATCACAGAGTATAATAGAGAACATGTTCTATCTAAACTTCAATTGAATTCATTGGAATTTCCTATGGGGCATACACACGGTCGGAAATTTCCAATGGAAAAAGTCTGGCCTTTTTCCATGGGAAATTCTGATCGTGTGTATGGGGCTTAAGAAGTAGCTTGGCACTTAAATTTCCATTTTTGATCCAGTTAATGCATGACACCAAAGGTTGTGTGGGGTGTGTGTCTCTATCACTTTAGATGCACAAATACACTTCATTTTTATACGCAAATACATTTTAAATTTTTAATATTGTTTTTATCTAACGTGAACAATCTGAATTGTTACTGCCGAGCAAACTAACCTTTTTTTTTATTTACTTTATTTCAGGTTCACATGGGCACTCACATGTGGAACAGTACACCTGCAAGGAGAGGAAGACGACTTTCTGTGGATGGACCCATGGCATTTTTAGGAGCAAATCCAGTTAAATTTCCAGAAATGTTCCCAAAAGACTTGGTTGCCAGGACAGGAAATGGGGATCCATCAACTTTCTGGAACCAGTATGCTGCAGCACTGTCAAATGGATTGGCCATGAAGACCAATGAAATCTCGGTTATACAGAATGGTGGGATTACTCCAATGACTGGAAGTTTGGGAAATGGTGGGAGCTCACCTGTTAGTGGCATGACTGGAAACTTAGAAAAACTGCAAAACTCCGAACCAAATGCACCTCTAGCTGGTCTGGAGAAACTAGCAAGCAGTGAAAATGGGACTTCTTTTAGATTTATGCGTTTCGTGGAGGACAGCAAAGAGATTGCCACAAATTAGCACGTCTCTTCTTGGACAGTATGCGCAGCCAGGGGTTGCTTCTTTAACTTTTTTTTTTTTTTTTTTTTTTTTTTGCTGCATCATTGAGACTTTTTTTTATCATGTTCACATTGTAGAGTTTCAAGTGAGTGTATTTATTAGTAATACTAATGTTTGCTCTGCATTCAAATGCAAGCATTAACTTTGGTCTTTGTATTTGAAACTAAATACTAATAGACTGGAGTTGTAAACAGGCTGTAACATTTATGGCAACTTGCAAGTCTTGACAGTTGATCATTTGGCATTAACTTATTTTATATATTCATTTTTAACATGGTCCCTGATGTTAATGCATAAAGTAATGTGGGAAAATTGACTTTATGACCATAAGTGAATTTACATTTTGAGAAGTTTCTCACCTGCATTTTTTGGATTGGAGGGGGTGTGGACTATGAAAAGGACTGATTTTATGGATTGTACAGTGTAATCTTGAACAGCTGTCGGGTTTTTGTTTCACTTTTTTATTTGAAGAGGACTTACATTTTTAAATTTAAACCCTTTACATGTTCACCAATAGATGTTATGTGCATTTTATTGTTTCTAATGTCTATAGACTTGTGTACAGTGGAAAGAATGCAGGCTGTATGAAACGGGATGCGATTTTATTCTTTGCAACGGACACCTTCATCCTCCCCCATCCCCATTTGTAGTTATGTTCATCATAGGAGATGTGCTGGAATTTCACAATTGCTGCTAAATATAGCATCTTAAACAACCTTCCATTTCAAAATGAAGAAAAAAAATGTAGATGCTTGTGTATATGTACATATATAAATATATAAATGAGAAAATATTCATTTTGAGTGATTGTAAATAAGCTTTATGAACTCAAAGCCTCCTGGGCCTGCAAAAAATTGAATGCATTGCAGTTCTTTGGCAGTGACAACGTTGAAACAAAATGGTACTTTTTATTCTCTAATAGCAGAACAAAGTGAGGTGTGGTTCATTTTTTTTTTTTTTAAGGGAAATGAACATTTCTTTTGGAAAGTTAAATGTCTGAGTCTATTTGATTTACTGATAAATAAGAAAAAAACAAATTTTAATCATTGCTCAAATACAGCATCAATTTTCCAACGTTTGTTTCTTAAGGCTTGGCATTGTGTGGTTTCAGCCGGATTGTGAAATATATATATAATTTTTTAAAACATGTCCTCAGTGTACCATAAGGAGAACAATCCTGTCATAACTTTTTATTTTTGTTCACCCATTTTTAAAATGCCCTTTCCATGTGTATAGAGAAACTTGTATAACTTTCTAACCATACATTTAAATTTACTCCATATTTCTAAATTGTCATTTACTTATTTAACTTCCTGAACAGTTCTGATAATATTTTTTTTTTTTATATTACGTGACACCAGAAATTTTAAGGTTCTGATATGAGCCCCGAAAAAGTGTGGCCAAAGTAATTCAAAAAGGCATTTGCAACACATAATTTTTATCCCCCTTTTTTATTTTTTTTCAGTAAGAATATAGTCTGAAATTTTGCACCAAATTCATGGCACCTGTGCAACAATTGTATTGTTGGTACTAATGTAATGTGTGTCAAAATAATGTAGTTCTTATTTGGATTTTTTTTTGTGTGTGTTGCCTGCTGCAACAAAAGCCCCCCAAAAAGCCTTACTATTATTAAAAAGGGAAGTAGAATAAAAAAAGCTATTTATGAAGTACATCAGGCCATGCATGAAAAGTAGGTTTGCTGCATCTGTCGGACAACACTTGTCAGCACAAATTCACTTACTTCTTACAAACGCATACATGAAACTGTAGCAAGTTGTGTCATTTGTCACACTACCACAACACAGTGATTCCAGTCCATAGGGCTGGGCCAACTCGTGCTGCAATTTTTGCTCTTTTTTTTTTGTGATGCATTTGCATGTATAGACAAATCTTCTAAGTCCCCTGTGGTCTTTGTGTGTGTGTGTGGTCAGCTGTTTAGAATTATAAATGATACTAAAGCTTAGACAGGCTATTGAAAAACGCTCAGATTGTGTGCAGCTTCTATGTCCCTGAAGGACTAACAGGTGGAATGTATTCCGAGTATCAACTGGATTTATTTTTAACCCACCTGCACGAATACATATTTATCTGTTTTAGATTTTGAAATTGTGTGCTAGTTAATGATGGAGAAAATACAGGGTTTAATAAGTGTAACATAACATTAGATGTTGGCTTTCTTTGTATCAAAAATTAAGCATTGACTCTTAGAGCATGAAGCTGTCCCCCCCCCCCCCCCCAGAAGATGGGAGTCCAGGCATTTTGGGATGAATATCGCACTGTCCACCCCTTTACTCGCTACTTGTTAACATTTTTATACTGGATATTAGTGGGTATAAAGATAAATGTAGCTTGATTTATTGGTGCGTGTTCATTATTTCCTGCGAAATGTTTGGAAATGATCACTGCATCCTTCACATTATGGGGAAGAGTACATTCTGCGGGGGGGGGGGGGGGGGGGGGGGGCAACGAAATTTGGGGTATGATGAGAAACCTTTCCTTTCAAAATGGCACTTGTTTTAAAGCTGTCTTTATAATGCTTTTAACCTTATTTTTTTTGTATCTGAAAACTTTCTTACTGCTTGCTAACAGCTGTCTGTAGTTAATGCTCTGAGATAGATAGATAGATAGATAGATAGATAGATAGATAGATAGATAGATAGATAGATAGATAGATAGATTTTGCAGAGCTATTCACCTGCCTTTAAACTTGCACATTTTCTATTGCAAGCTAATCTAAAATGAATGACTAATGCATTTAACATTTTTCAAGTTTAAAAATGCATACTTGCAACTTTTGTTATGCTACAAATTTGATAGTTTTTTTTTTTTTTTTAATTAGCCATTAGATCTAAGCTTTTCCTTGACGGTTCTTTGACTTGGTGAGACAATAAGGGTTATTTACTAAAGGAAAGTGCACTTAAATTGCATCAAACATGCACTTGGAAGTGCTGTCGCTGTAGATCTGAGAGGGACGGGCAAGGAAAAAAAAAAAAATCATTTTAGCTTCCACATGGTTGAAAAATAAAATCAGCATAACTTCCCCTTATTTCAGATCTACCCCTCAGATTTATAGAGACTACAATTCCAAGTGTAATTTCAACTTTCGTAAATATCGTAACTTGCCTTTCGCTTGATGCACTTTTGGCAAAAATCTAATATCTCTTTGTAGCTTTTGATCTTCTATGCTGGTGCTAGTATTTTCTGGCCTGGTGCTGCCCCTGCACTTGTGCTCCACTGAGTTCTTGGTATCCTCCTGCCTCGGTGATGCATGGGATTTGTAGTCTTTTCTTTCATAGATCCATGTGAATGGATACAGCAGTGCAGAGGGCTACACCTAGCAACCCCAACTTTGACAAAATAAGTGTGTACAGGGAGAACCGTGTGGCTTGAGGGTGGGAGACTGAGACCTTGTTTTTACACCGTAAATATGATATGTGTATCGTTCTTGGATCATGGAGTTTGAGCACCTAGCACAATTTCTCCTGCTTTCTAACGGTCTGTACACACAATTTGATTTTCCAACAAGTGTGTGATACCAGGGGTTTGTCAGAATGCTCTATCGAACAATTGTTGGATTTTCCACCAACAAATGTTGGATAGTATGCTTTAAAATTTCCAGACAATAAGTGTTATCCGATCGTGTGTACACAAATCTGTTGGAAGAAAAAATTAAAAAGTACTAACACGCATGCTCTGAACCAATGCTAGCCGTAAGACAACATTAGCAGAAGTTGCCCAAAGGGTGGTGCCAAAGAGCCGAAAAACCACGTAGTATGTCGCTAAATTAGTGTTTGTTGGCTGACAACGTTTTCCTATCTGTATGCAGAACAAGTTCACGGCCAATGGCCTTCGCACAAAATCCCACAGATTTGTCCGATGGAAATCAGATTGTGTACGAGACTTGAGCCTCACTATTGGCCTATTATTGTGATGGGAGGACTAACTGGCTAATATTCTATTTCTATGGGGGAGGGCAGGTCCAAGTACTCAAATCTGACCCAAAATGATCTGCCTTCCCAAGATTCTTAAACTTGAAACTGGGCCTGACCTGCAGGCAAAGGCATCGGTCGTGTTGACAGCCCTGATTATGAAAGTATTTTGCACTTCAAGGTTGCTTACAAAGAAAAAAGCCAACAGATTATTGGATTTAAATTAAATTTGGAGAGGTGTGGGTACACTTCCCCCCCCCCCCAGCTTTTACCTACAGCCATATTGCTATCATTACCAGTTGGTTCTAGTATGGTAGGGAACTGGAGAAGGGGTGCTTGGTCAGGTTAGGTTTAAACACTGGGATTGATTTACTAAACCTGGAGAGTGCAAAATCTGTTAGAAACTATGCACAGCTGCACCAGACTTTGTGCTCCAATTTAAGTAAATCAACCTCTGGTATTAGACTTTTGTATGCATTGATACAGTGAATACTGTTTGGTCTATCTAAACCATTATTTCACAACCTTTGCATATTCTCACCTGTCATTTAAAAAAATTGTTCTTGTGTCTTGCGCACATGCTTTTTGAGCAGCTAATTAGATTACACACACATAAGCACATGCAAAGTTTTTTTTTTTTTTTGCTGTAGCTTACATGAGTTAAAGTGGTTGTAAACCGCAAAACATTTTTTTTTTAGACCTGCAAGGGAAAAGCCATAATGAGCTAATATGCACCGCATATTAGCTCATTATGAAATACTTACCTCGGAACGAGGTGTAGGGAACTTACCTGGTGCACGCCGAGCGAGATCTCATCTTGACTCGGCGTGTCTTCCGGGTATCGCCGCTCCAGCGCTGTGATTGGCTGGAGTGGCGATGACGTCACTCCCGCGCGCGGGAGATTTAAATCTGGCGAGGGTCCGGCGGATGCCGGTCCTTTCGCCGTGGATTCCCCCTGCGCATGCACTGCTGCAATCAGCGGCGCATTGCGAGGGGAATATCTCCTAAACAGTACAGGTTTAGGAGATATTCTTTATACCTACAGGTAAGCCTTATTATAGGCCTACCTGTAGGTAAAAGTTAAAAAACATGGTTTACAACCACTTTAATATATTCTCCTGAAGAGCATAATGTCCAATCCCCATCAAGTCTCAACACTAATCAAAGCACAAGTTTAACGCTTCGGTAAAAACTGATGCCAACTGCCTGTTAAAGCTTTTGAGACATTCAGTTCTGTATACAAATGGAGTGCCGCTGGGTATTGCAATTTGAGAGCTGATGCTGTGATAGGACAACTCCATTAACAGATGTTGAGTGTTGAAGATACTTTCTAAATATTAATGATATAATTATTTTGTTTCTATAATATACTTTGACATATAAGTGATTGTAAATGTTTGATTGTTTAGAAAAAAAAAAAAAAACATGGCTATACTTACGTGCTCTGTACAATGGTTTTGTATAGAGAAGCCCTGATCCTCTTTTTCTAAGGTCCCCCCACCTGTTCTCCAGACCCCTCCTCTTTATCAAGTGCTTCCACGGAAAGCTGTTTTCCATGGGTGCATCTGTGTGGGCTTGCTCCCAAGTCCCGCTGCTGTGTCCATTGACTCAACCAGTGGGACTCGGCCCCACTCCAGTGTCATGGCTTTTGCTTGACCAATATCGCCTGCTGTTATCAATCGGTCCAGTGCGGAGAGTGACAGCGGCTGGAGCTGCTGTGCTGAGGCACATCACTGTATCGGTTCAGGCAAGAAAGAAGGAGAAGCACACCGTTCCAGGCAGAATCAGGTGCAAGGTAGATCACGGGTGCAGACATCCGCTCACCACTGTGGAAGACGGTTAAAACAAGAAATTGGTCGCACACTAGAACGCCAAATTATCTTAATGTCATCTTTATTGTCAAAAGGGTCAGACAGACACAGGCAATGGTAGACACGTTCACAAGCGATAGCTTGTTGGTTATGGACAAGCAAGCTATCGCTTGTGAAACGCGTCTACCATTGCCTGTGTCTGTCTGACCCTTTTGACAATAAAGATGACATCAAGATAATTTGGAGTTTCAGTATGCGACCAATTTCTTGTTTAAAAAAAAAAAAGGGGGGGGCGGGGTCTGAGGAGGAGCTGAAGCACAGGTTTTTCACCTTAATGCATAAAGATGAAAAACCCTTTCAACCATTTTAAAAGCTATTGAAGTAGGTTCTAAAGTTAAATCAGACTATCATTCTAAAGATGTCTAGTTACCCTCCCTCTTATACTTGGATTTGAATATATATGTCATATGACAGTGATGGCGAACCTTTTTGAGCCCGAGTGCCCAAACCGCGACACAAGAGCAATTTATTTCTTGCAAAGTGCCAACACAGAATTAAACCCGCCAGCAGCTCTGTACAGAGGATGGGACTGATCATCCCTCTCTAAATGAGCCCTAAAGGGACTAGAAATGTACGATTCGCTCAGACTGCAGGGATCAGGAATACATTGTGCTCAGAATGCACTGTGCAACATACACTGACCATTGCACTCGCCTGCCTGACCATTGCACTCGCCTGCCTGACCATTGCACTGGCCTGCCTGACCATTGCACTCGCCTACCTGGCCATTGCACTCGCCTACCTGGCCATTGCACTCGCCTACCTAACCATTGCACTCACCTACCTGACACATGAGGCACAATATTCTCCAATGACACCAATAATGAGGCACAATGACACCAATAATGAGGCACAATGTTCCCTAATGACATCAATAATGAGACACAATGACACCAATGATTGGGCACAATGTTTCCTAAGAACACCAATAATGAGGCACAATGACACCAATAATGAGGCACAATGTTCCCTAATGACATCAATAATGAGACACAATGACACCAATGATTGGGCACAATGTTTCCTAAGGACACCAATAATGAGGCACAATGATGACAAAAGATGGGGGAGCACAATGTTTCCCAATAACACCAATAATGAGGCACACCGACACCAATAATGATGCACATTGTTTCCCAATGACACAAATAATGAGGCACACTGTTTCCCAATGATACCAATAATGAGGCACAATGTTTCCCAATGACACTAATAATGAGGCTGTATAACACCAATGATGGGGCACAATGTTTCCCAATGACACTAATGAGGCTGTTCTTTTTGCACAATTGATTGTTTGCAGAGCTAGCACCTGATATCTGAGAGTGGGGCAGGATTAGGACTAACAAGATAACTGTACTGTACACTCCACAATAACACCTGTCTCCCAGTGTCTGACCTTGCTCCAGCAGCTCATTCCCGCCGAAAAGGCTCCTCTAAATCCAGCGTGTGCTCCCAGTCACGTCACCGCTGATTTGTTTAATGTTGAATGCGGTGTGGATGAGACAGATTCCTTGATTGGATCAGCGTGCGCACGCACGTCACCCCCAGGAGTTTCTTCTTTTCACTCCCACTCTGACACGTCATCAATAGCCCTAGAGACCTGTGGGAGTTGTAGTTTTGCGGTGCGGTGGGGACGAATGGATTTTAGTGTGTGCTTTCAATTTTTCATGGCATTTGGCGTGCCCACCGAAACAGCTTGCCGTGCCGGGAGCGGCATGCGTGCCACGCGTTCGCCATCACTGTCATATGAGGTGTAAAGAAGGGCACTTTAGTGGTTTCTTAACTGGATCAGAAATACGTTTTTTTTTGTTTCCCTTCTCCCTGACCCCTGTGCATGTGTAGATGTGTTGCAGGGCTTCAGCAACTGAGTGGGTGGTACATGTATGGGTTTACCTAACCGTATGCATGGGGTTTATTATTGCATACCCAAGCATGGCTATTTGTTAAATTCCATGTCTTTGTCCATGTGTGGGAAATCACCTGTGCAAGCAGGGATTATGCCAAAGAGCTCCACCAGAATCCAAAGGTGTAGCGTTTCAGCACATTTAAACATGTGCCATAATGGTGGCGCCAGTGGAGTTTGAGCCACCTGACTGGTGATCTTAAAAATGCACCTGGTATGAGAGAAAATATAGGCTACCAGTGCTGGCCTAGAAAAGTCACAATTTGTGCTATGTAAGTGGGATTACCAATATCAGATAGGGATGTGTGAAATTGTTTTTGCATGTCGGACATTTCACTAACTATTTAAAATCGATGAGGAAGGTAAAACAAAGTTGAATTTGGTGGTTCTTAAAGCTGCAATGGGCGCAGTGCCAGTGATAACGCTGGGGGATATGGATTATGATGCGATGTGGATCACACGGTTCCACCGGCTACTTCTACAGCAGGTGTCACAGTAGACCGCTCACTCAGACAACGCAGAGGAAGAAGTGTCATAAGACTGGAAAAGTTTCCCTTGTTACCCTTATATGCCAAAGCTGGGGAACGCACACCAACATGATCAAAAAAATAAGGGGACAGCATGGCCCCATATTATTATTATTTTATTAATAAAAAAATAAATATATATATATATATATATATATATATATATATATATATATATATATATATATATGAGTTTGGGGCGAAGATCTCTAGATCGCTGTCATTGGAGGCTGAAGCAGTGGGAGCATGTTACATTATTATTATACAATATTTATATAGTGCTACCAGTTTAAGCAGCACTTTACAATGTAAGGGCAAAAATTACAGTTACTATATAATTCAATACGGGAGTAATCAGTGGACCCTGCTTGTTAGAGCTTACAATCTAAAAATGTGTTCCTAAAAATGAGAGGAACATACAAGATGTTATCAAAGGCGAACTTATCATTTAAACATCTTTCTTTAACCGCTTGCCGACCAGCCGCCATAATTTTACTGCCGCAGGTCGACTCGTTCCAATGGACGGTCGTAGCTGTATGTCGGTCCCTTTAAGAGAGTATAGTGGGTGTGCGCCCACTGCACATCGGGGTGCCGATGCTCATGACCAGCGGTTGCGAGGGCTCTGCCAGACATGAGAAATCCCAGGCACGAGAGGCAGAAGAAGGAGGTGTGTATGTAAACACACAAATCCCTGTTCTGTTTCTGAGGAGATGCAGATCATGAGTTCCTACAAGCTGGGAACCACAATCTGTCATCTCCTATAGTGAGTTCCATTCCCCCACAGTTAGAACACACATTAGGGAACACAGTTAACCCCTTGATCGCCCCCTAGTGTTAACCCCATTCCCTGCCAGTGACATTTACACAGTAATCAGTACATTTTTATAGCACTAATTGCTGTATAAAGGGCAATGGTCCCAAAAATGGGTCAAAAGTGTCCTATATGTCCTCCATAATGACCTAGTTCAGATAAAAATCGCAGGTCCCCGCCATTACTAGTAAAAAAAATTACCAAAAATATGAAGAAGGCCTAAACTAAGGAAAAAAATGTGCTTAAAAAAAAATGGGGCTATTTATTACAGCAAAAAGTTTCAAATATCGTGTTTTTTTCTTTAATTGTCGCTTTTTTTTATAGTTTATAGCGCACAAAATAAAACCCGTAGGGGTGATAAAATACCACCAAACGCAATCTCTATTTGTGAAAAAAAAGGACGTCAATTTTGTTTGGATGCTACATCGCACGACCGGGGAATTGTCAGTTAAAGCGACGCAGTGCTGTATCGCAAAAAATGCTTTGGTCATTAAGCAGCCAATTCTTCCAGGGCTGAAGTGGTTAAAGTGGTTGTAAAGCCTCAAGGTTTTTCACCATAATGCATTGTATGCATTAAGCTAAATAGCTTTTTTTGCTGCCCCTCATTAGACAGACTGATAGCAGCAGAAGCCATTGGCTCCCACTGCTGTCAATCAGATCCAGTGCCAGAGCCATTTTTGCACACGTTTAAAAAAGGATTTTAGGGCTAAAAATTACACCAAACTCCCAAACATTATATATTTTCTGAATGCCGACACGCTAGAGAAAAAATAGGGGTAGTTTCAAATTTTTTATGTCACACGATATTACATGAAAGGAATAGGAAACACTAAATTTCAGAAAAAAAACACACTAAAGTGATTTTTAGGGCAAACATAAGAAATAAACGACCCACATTTTTGGTAAAATATTAGAAAGACAAGGTTGCACTAGTAAATACATACCCAATATGTCAAACCTTAAATTTGTGTGCATGAAACGGCAACAAACTTCAGTCCCCTATATTTTCGACAGGTGACGCTTCAAATACCCCCTATAGGTCATCAGTTTAGTGTTATGGAGGAGATCTGCTGGTAGAATTATTGATCTCACTTCAGCCTGCTTGGCAATATGTAACGTGTATCGCAATAAGCGTTTTTGACCCTGCATGTCTCCTCTGGGCTCCACTCAGGGCCGACGCTACCACTAGGCAGCCACTGGTGTTTCTACTCTCTTCTCCTTGCAGCAAGTGACTAAGTCTCAGCATCAGCAGGCAGCCGCCGCTCCATTCGCACATAGTGTCAGAGGCGCAGCGGAGGACTGTGTCTGTATCCCGACTCCCAAATAAATGTAAGCAAGCAAACATTCATAGATGGGCACTAGTAGGCTGCATTGACGGGCACTGGTAGGCTGCATTTAAAGGGTGCTGGTGAGGGTTTACATGGGCAGGGAAAAGGAGGTGGGGTCAGGAGCGGCGCCAGGGGGGGTGGCAAAATGAGGTAAAAAATCTTTGCACCAGCCCTGGCTCCACTGAATGTTTTGTAATGCAGATTGCATTGCAAAACATTGTTTCCTGCTATGCCTAGCCGAGGACACTGAGAGGCTGTCCTGGAAGTGACATCATAGACGTCGTTATCTGGGTCACAGCAAGAAGGGGAAGAGAGCGGATGTGTGTCTGCTCTTTTCCATTCCCTCCTGTCACCGGCACCCACCATGACGGTACAGGGCCCACAGAGGGGCAAGCAGAGCTCGGAAAACATAACGGACGCTAGTACCGGGGTGTATGGAAGCAATCGAGCAGCAGCGCAGCCACCCAAATGCTTTCACCTGACAGGCAGGAGTCTGCCTGTCCGTTTTACACACAATTCCAGTGGCTGCAGCCAGTGTAAAAACCCTCGCTGTTAGGTCCATACGATGTAGGGACCTGACTAGGAAAGGGTTAAAGGGGTGATTCTTTTCTATACCCACTGTTTAGATCAGGGGTCCTCAAACTACGGCCCTCCAGCTGTTCAGGAACTACAATTCCCATCATGCTTAGTCATGTCTGTGAATGTCAGAGTTTTGCAATGCCTCATGGGATGTGTAGTTTCACAACAGCTGGAGGGCCGTAGTTTGAGGATCCCTGGTTTAGATAGTCTTATAAAAGTGAATACACCTATTCAGGGCCATATTTAATATTGACCCTGGACAAACATTTCTTTGGGCCCCCCCTTCATGCAGTGTCACTCTCCACCTGCTCTGAGACATACAATAAATAGCAGCTGGACTCAAAATCAGTTTAGTGAATCAGATCAGGCAGTGATTGCAATAAAAATCCCATAAAATGCTGATGCATTTCGACCTTTAACAGTATAGGTCTTCTTCTAGGGGAGAACAAGAACATGAACTCTAGAGGAAAATACATATGCATAAGCAAAAATAACACATACATTCAACAAAAATATATATATATATAATTAGGGTTGTCCCGATACCGATACCAGTATCGGTATCGGGACCGATACCAAGTATTTGCTGCCTATAGACACTCCCCCTTGCTCGGGATTGGATGGGTGATCGTGATCTGTCCAATCCCGAGCAAGGGGGAGTGTCTATACGCGCGGGCAAAACAGCTATTCAAATGAATGCTGTGATTTTCTCCATGCGGCGGCACGGTGGCTTTCGGCATCAAAGGTATGGGGGAAATGGCTGGAGGGACATGGCTGAAGGGACATGGCTGAAGGGACATGGCTGCATATGTGAGGGACATGGCTAGAGGGACATGGCTGAAGGGACATGGCTGCATATGTGAGGGACATGGCTGAAGGGACATGGCTGCATATGTGAGGGACATGGCTAGAGGGACATGGCTGAAGGGACATGGCTGCATATGTGAGGGACATGGCTAGAGGGACATGGCTGGGGGGGACATGGCTGCATATGTGAGGGACATGGCTAGAGGGACATGGCTGAAGGGACATGGCTGCATATGTGAGGGACATGGCTAGAGGGACATGGCTTAAGGGACATGGCTGCATATGTGAGGGACATGGCTAGAGGGACATGGCTGCATATGTGAGGGACATGGCTAGAGGGACATGGCTGCATATGTGAGGGACATGGCTAGAGGGACATGGCTGCATATGTGAGGGACATGGCTGAAGGGACATGGCTGCATATGTGAGGGACATGGCTGAAGGGACATGGCTGCATATGTGAGGGACATGGCTAGAGGGACATGGCTGAAGGGACATGGCTGCATATGTGAGGAACATGGCTGAAGGGACATGGCTGCATATGTGAGGGACATGGCTGGAGGGACATGGCTGGAGGGACATGGCTGCATATGTGAGGGACATGGCTAGAGGGACATGGCTGGAGGGACATGGCTGCATATGTGGGGGACATGGCTGGGGGGGACATGGCTGCATATGTGGGGGACATGGCTGCATTTGGGGACACATTTAAAAAAAAGTATTGGTATTCGGTATCAGCGACTACTAAAAAAAAAGTATCGGTACTTGTACTCGGTCCTAAAAAAGTGGTATCGGGACAACCCTATATATAATCATTATTGGCCATATTGGCATGGGTGCGCAATTTTAAAACATGACATGTTAGGTATCTATTTACTCAGCGTAAGATCATCTTTCACATTATACAAAACAATTTGGCTAACTTTACTGTTTTGTTCTTTTTTAATCCATGAAACCATTTTCCCCCCCAAAAAAGGCGTTTGAAAAATTATTGCGCAAATACCGTGCGAGAAAATAAGTTGCAATGACCGCCATTTTATTCCTTAGGGTGTCTGATAAAAATATATATATATATATAATGTATGGAGGTTCTGATTAAATTTCTAGCAAAAAATTTAGATTTACATGAAGGAGAAAAGTGCCAAAATAGGCCCGATTGTCAAGTGGTTAATAATGCTTAAAGTGAAACATTAAAAGTGAAATATTCCTTCAAATTCCGTACCTGGGGGGTGTCTATAGTATGCCTGTAAAGTAGTGCATGTTTCCCGTGTTTATAACAGTCTCTGCACAAAATGACATTTCTAAAGGAAGAAAAGTGATTTAAAACTACTTGCGGCTATAATGAATTGTCAGGTCTCGGCAATACAGATAAAAGTCATTGAAAGTCATTGAAAAAAAAAAATGCGTGGGGATCCCCCCAAAGTCCATTACATTACCAGGTCCTTCAGGTCTGGTATGGATATTAAGGGGAACCCTGCGCCAAAAAAAAAAAATGGTGTGGAGTTCCCCCCAAAAATCCATACCAGACCCTTATCCGAGCATGCAACCTGGCAGGCCGCAGGAAAAGAGAGAGCGGGCCCCCTCCTGAAGCGTACTAGGCCACATGCCCTCAACATGGGGATGGAGACAAGGGCCTCATCCCCACAACCCTTGCCCGGTGGTTGTGGGGGTTTGTGGGCAGGGGGCTTATCAGAATCTGGAAGCCCCCTTTAACAAAGGCGACCCCCAGATCCTGGCCCCCCCATGTGAATTGGTAAGGGTTGTGGGGATGAGGCCCTTGTCTCCATCAAAATCGGGATATCCTCCCCATGTTGAGGGCATGTGACCTAGTACGGTTCAGGGGGGGGCTCTTTCTCATCCCCCCTCTTTTCCTGCGGCCTGCCAGGTTGCGTGCTTGGATAAGGGTCTGGTATGGATTTTTGGGGGAACCCCAAGCCATTTTCTTTTATTTTGCGCAGGTTTCCTCCTTAATATTCATACCAGACCTAAAGGGCCTGGTAATAGAATTTGGGGGGACCCCACAAATTTATTTTTCAATGACTTTCAATGACTTTTATCTGCATTGCTGGGACCCAACAATTCATTGACCCGAGTAGTTTTAAATTACTTTTTTTTCTTTAGAAATGTCATTTTGTGCAGAGACTGTTACAAACACGGGAAACATGCACCACTTTACAGGCATACTGTAGACACCCCCCAGGTACGAAATTAAAAGAAATATTTTACTTTTATTGTTTCACTTTAAGCATTATTAAAATCACTGTTCCCAAAAAAACAGACGTTTTTAAAACTTTTTTGCTTTGATACATGTCCCCTGGGGAAGGACCCAGGTCCCCAAACACTTTTTATGACAATAACTTGCATATTAACCTTTAAAATTAGCACTTTAGATTTCTCTCATAGACTTTAGAGGGTGTTCTGTGGCTTTTCGAATTTGCTGCAAACACCCCAAATTGTTCGCTGTTCGGCGAATGGGTGAGCAGCCAATGTTTGAGTCAAACTCATGTTCGACCAGAACATAAAGCTCATCCCTGGCCAAAAGGTTTGCTGTGTCTCCAAGCACAAACTCAAGAGCTTGGAGGAGATTCTAGGAGACAGGCAGTTACTCTAGGAGTGCTGGACAAGGCCATAGAAAGTCATTAACCCATAAGCAGGACTGGTATCTGCTCCTTTGGGCAAGGAGGAACAGGATGAGTACTGGTGTGATTGTCTTTTACCAAACAATCAGAAACAGACTTCTTGAGGGTGGCCTGAGGGCCTGACATTCTCTAGTGGGCCCTGTGCTTGCTTCCCGGCACCATGGAGCTCGATTGGCATTTGCCATTATAGACCAGAATTGGCAGGTCCACCACTGGCGCCCTGTGCTTTTCACAGATGAGTACAGGTTCGCCCCGAGCACATGTGACAGGTGTGAAAGGGTCTGGAAAAGCTGTGGAGAATGTTTTCCTGCCTGTAACATCATTCAGCATTACCGATTTGGTGGTGGGTCAGTAAAGATCTAAGAGGCGTATCCAGGGAGAGACACCCAAACCTCTACAGGCTAGACCAGTGTTTCTCAACTCCAGTCCTTAAGACTAATAGGTCATGTTTTCAAGCTTTCCATGATTTTACTGCTTTGATCAGTTTCACTGCCTTTGTAATTACCACAGCCGTCTCATCTGAGGGAAATCCTGAAAATATGACCTGTTGTGGCGCCCTGAGAACTGGAGTCGAGAATCACTGGGCTAGACAATGACACCCTGACTGCCATAAGGTATCGGGATGAAATCCTTGGACCCATTGTTAGATCCTACACTGGTGCAATGGGTCCTGGGTTCCTCCTGGTGCACGACAATGGCCGGCCTCATGTGACGAGAATATGCAGCCAGTTCCTGGAGGATGAAAGAATTTATACCATTAAATGGCCTCGCGCTTGCCTGACCTAAATGCAATAGAACACCTTTGGGACATTATGTTTCGATCCATCCGAGGCCGCCAGATTGAACCTCAGTTTGTTCAGGAGGTCAGTGATGCCCTGGTCCAGAACTAGGAGAAAATACCACAGGACACCATCCATCGTCTCATTAGGAGCATGCCCTGAAGTTGTCAGGAATGCAAACAAGCACGTGGGGCCATACAAATGACCGAGTAGAATTTTGAGTTGCTGCAATAAAATTTCAACAAAATGGACTAGCCTTCTGCATAATTTTTTCACTTAAATTTTTCGGGATGTCTTTGAATTCAGCCCTCTGTAGCTTGAGAACTTTCACTTCTATCAAACAATGTGGCATTCTTTCATAACACATTACCCAGTCCATTTCAGTATAGATATCCAGCATGATATTTTTTCCCATTGAGATCTGAGGCCAGAATCAGGAAGCATTTACGCCGGCGTATCTACAGATACGCCGCCGTAATTTCAAATGTGCGCCGTCCCATTTTTGCGCCGATTCACAAAGCGAGACACGCCGAAAAACATGGCTTCAACTTGCCTACGCTGGTGTATCGTGGGCGCATAGTTACGCTGGACGCATTCGGCGTTCCCATTATAAATATGCAAATGAGCAAGATACGCCGCTTCACAAACGTAGATGCGCCCGGCCACTTCATATACACGCTTTGCGTAAGGCTTACGTCCGGCGTAAAGTTACCCCTGCTTTATGGGGCGCAGCTAATGCAAAGGTATGGGCCAGGGAACGACGCCATCAAATTTTATGTCGTTTACGCCGTTTACGTAGTATGTGAATAGGGCTGGGCGTAGGTTACGTTCACACATCGTAGGCATTGTGCGCCGACGTCACTTAGGGAGTATATGCGACGTGATTCTGAGCATGCGCGTGCATGCCCAGTTCGGCCGGCCATTTAATAGCATGGGGTCACGATTACTTTACGCTACGGCGCCGCAACTTACGGAGCAAGTGCTTTGTGAATACAGCACTTGCCTCTCTAAGTTGCGGCGGCGTAAAGAAGATACGCTACCCCTGCACAAAGATGCGCCCGGGTACATAAATCTGGCCCCTGATGTTTTCAATGTGTTCCTTTTTTTAACATTATATATATACAGTGTGTATATATATATATATATATAGGACCCCACATCCCCCTCCAGGCTTGAAAGCATGAGATTGTGAAAAAAAAATCACGATTTCATGCCGACAGCCGCGATTGCGGCTTTATTTACTTCCGGGTACCCGGGCGTGACGTCATAACATCGCGCTGGGGCCTTTGACGATCATAGAGATGACCGGTCCCCTTCCTTCTGCCACCGGATGGAGGCGGAAGGGGGGTGTCCGCTCCTTCTGCCTATAAGAAAGATCAAACAGCGGAACTGCCACTATGATCATTCTTACGGTACGCAGAATCGCCGGCTGAAAAAAAGGATATCTGAATGTTGCCTGTACTGTACCTGCAGGCATTATTCAGATATCCCCCTCTTAATACCAGGACGACATATGACATCATGCAGTATTGAGGTGGTTAAAAATGTATGCTATGCAGATATTAAAGATGCTAATTATTTAAAATGTACAACTGGACTTTGTAGCAAGTAGCATAAGGAAGGGTGACACATGTCAAACAAAAACAAAGAAAATTTCCCAACTCTTCTTACTGACCAGCCTGCAATGAACTGATTTATCCTGTCTAATGCCGCGTACACATGGTCGTTTTTTGCGATGAAAAAAAACGACGTTTTTTGTGAAGTAAAAAACGACGTTTTTGAAACGTCACTTTCAAAGACGATGTTGCATACACACCATCGTTTTTTTCACAAAAAACGAGGTTACGTTCACCACTCTTTTCCATTGAAGCTCGCTTCATAACTAGCTTCTGGGCATGTGCGGGTTGAAAAACGTCGTTTTAAACGACATTTTTGCTACACACGGTGACTTTTTGTGAAACAAAAAACGACGTTTTGAAAAACGACACAAAAAATTCAAGCATGTTGGAATTTTTTTTTGGTCGTTTTTTTTAAGACAAAAAACAACGTTTTGCCCACACACGATCAATTTAAATGTACGCGGCATAACAGTATGCGTTAAAAAACAGGATTTAGTTTGCACACATTTGTAAATACATGTGTAAGCTGCAGAGCCTCGTCACGGCACCCCAATATTATCTGCAGTCCTAACTCTAAATTTTGAGAGCCTCCATAGTAGAAGCACATGCATTATAATGGCTAGGCAGAGGGCAGGTAGGCCTGGAGGAGCCCACCCTCCTTAAGACACAGTGTGGACACCCTTTGCTGCCATTGTGCTATATGCTGGGTGTCCATTGTGCCCCTGTGCCTTCAAGGAGGTCCACTGACATCCACCGCTCCATAAAGAACAATGGATCTGTCCGCTGGTGTGAAAGGGGCCTTAGGAACGTCTGTCAAATGATATGAACTGAACTGAATTGAAGGTAAGCCAACTGATGTAACCTGAATCACTAGTCATCAATTTTCCTCTAAGCAAAAAAATGTGACTGATCTGATTATCCTATGTCAGTGGTTCTTAACCCTTTTCTTCAGGGCCCACTAACGGGCCAGGTTTGCAAGATAACTGAAATACATCACAGGGGATATAATTTGCTGCTCAGTGATTGCAGTATTCTAGTCTGCATCTTCTTAGGCCACGTACACACTATCAAATCTGTCTGCTGGACACGGTCTGCCAGCTCGACGAGCTTCCCGACGGGACGCTCGTCGATCGCGTACACACGATCAAGCTTCTCGCCAGAATCTGTCTCCCAGCGAGCTTCTCGCTGTATTCTGGCGAGAAGCTTGGTCGTGTGTACGGGGCCTCAGACCATCATTTGCATAAGGTCACACCCACTTCCACTTACACCTACTTGCGCCTTCACATTTAAGTTACACCGGCGCAAACTTAGGAGCAAGTGCTTGGTGAATACTGTATTTGCCTCACTAGTTTGCGTTGGCGTAACGTATATGCGCTGCGTTATGCCGGCACAAAGATGCGCCCATCTACCTGAATCTGGCCCTTTAAATTTGTATGTAATCAGGTAGGCCCTTGCTCTACATAGTTGAAGGTAAATCTAAAGGAAATTGAACAAGAAAATTTTATATTTTATAGCCATCTTAAATGCATGTGAAATTTGTTCACTTATACTGCTACAGTACATAAGTGTGCATTGGGTTAGGGCAGCCTATTTATTTGAATGAGCGGCCTAAGGCACAAGCATCCACCTACAGAGGTTCATGTGTCATTTCAGCAAAGCATGGCAGCGTATGTTAGTGCATTGCCATGCATCTATGCATGTTCATCAGCAAGGTTCATTGGAGTGCAATTAACCTCTTCACGCCTCCCACCTTTTTAAGAGGTTTAAGATTAGTGTTGAGCAGAATATGCCATATTCGATTTCGCGATATATCTCGAATATATAGTCGAATATTCGAGATATATTCGCTAAATGCGAATATTCGTGATATTTTTTGGAAATTAAAAGATTGCAAAATTTCGCTATTGCGAATGCGAATGCGAAATTTCGAGAAATGCGGAAGGAGCACTCTGATTGCCTCAGAATATTCGTGATATTTTATAATACAAACTAATTGCGAAATTTCGAGAAATACGGAATGGAGCACTCTGATTGGCTCAGAATATTTGTGATATTTCACAATACAAAATAATTGCGAAATTTCGAGAAATGCGGAATGGAGCACTCTGATTGGCTGAGAATATTCGTGATATATTACAATACAAAATAATTGCGAATATTCTGCAAATGCGGAAGGAGCACTCTGATTGGCTCAGAATATTCTTGCTATTTTATCGTAATTTCGCAAAAATGCGATTGCGATATTTATTGCGCAATTTCGATACATGCTTTAGGAGCGCTCTGATTGGCTCATTCTGAAATCGAATATTCGAGATATTTTATCGAAATTTCACAGAATGCGAATGAGAAATTGATTGCGGAATTTCGACAGTTACACTCTGAAATCGAATATATGTGTTATTTTAGCTAAAAACAATATTGCGAGTTTCTCGATCGCACATGCGCAATCGCGCGAACAACACGCGACTACTTCCTGGAACTTGGCCACTTGCCAGTTTCATTTGCCATAGCAAGTTTGTGTTGGCCAAGTGCCCAGCTTTGGTTTAAAAAAATGGTCGGGAGTAATCTGTCACGAAGTGAGGAAAAGATGCTGATCTGTGTAAGTATTTGCATTATCTTTAACTGCATTTTAGACTAGTTTAAAAGTTAGTATATAAGATCAGATATTAGTATTTCCCAAACAATTTAACTCCTGGTGTTACAAAACTACAACTCCCAGCATGCCTGTACAGCTGCAGACACCCTGCTTGGTAAATGTGTATTTAGGCACTTTCCTTGCTATTTTGCATAATGAATTTAACATGTTGTGGACACCGGGCTAATTTTTCAGATTTGGTGTTTACGAGACTAAAACATTTTTTTTTGCTAGAAAATTACTTAAAACCCCCAAACATTATATATATTTTTTTTCTGACACCCTGGAGAATGAAATGGTAGTCATTGCAATACTTTTTGTCACACCGTATTTGCGCAGCGGTCTTACAAGCGCACTTTTTTTGGAAAAAAATCACTTTTTTGAATTGGAAAATAACACAACAATAAATTTTGCCCAATTTTTTTATATTTTGTGAAAGATAAAGTTACGCCGAGTAAAATGATACCCAACATGTCACGCTCAAAAATTGTGCCCGCTCGTGGCATGGCGTCAAACTTTCACCCTTAAAAATCTCGATAGGTGACGTTTAAAAAATTCTACAGGTTGCATTTTTTGAGCTACAGAGTAGCTCTAGGGCTAGAATTATTGCTCTCGCTCTAACGATCGCGGCGATACCTCACTTGTGTTGTTTGAACACCGTTTTCATATGCGGGCGCTACTCGCGTATGCGGCACTGTTTCCTAAACGGAGCCTACAGCTGTTGCAAAACAACTCCCCGTTATTACCGGACTGCCATTAACTGTCCAGGCATGCTCGGAGTTAAAGTATAATTGTTGTACAGCTGGTGACGGTGAGCTACATGGTGTATCAGAGCATGCTGGTAGTTGTAGTTTTTAAATAACATCAACTCCATTATTTATTCTAAATTAATTCATCAAAATGTCAAAAAAATGGCAAGATATAAAATCTGTCATGTTACCCCTGTCATTGATTAATAAGGCGAGAATGCTCCCAATGTTGAATACCATAGATTTCCGTCATATATCCATAAGGCTTTAAACAAAAGTATTATAATATACTTTGTTCTTCATCTTGCAGACGTTCCTGGAAACAGGGTACGACCAGCTGCCGAGGCAGGCTCAAAAAAAGGATGTGATACGCTCCATAATGGAGAAACTGAGTGATCACCACGGCGGCCCACCAGATCGCATGGCGATCCTGAAAAAATGGTCCGACTTGAAGAGGCGCCATATGGACCGGGTCAAGCGTCTCCGTGTTAAATATCACCCAGGTAAGTTATTGCTGACAGTTATGTTTTTTTTTTCTAAAGTGTATTTTGTGCGTGTACTCGAGAGAGGAGCCGGACTGCAGGAGTTGGGAGTAGGCAGGCCTCCCCCAGAGGCAATCTGCCACCTTTCTCCATGCCCCGGGTGACAATGGCGGGTGTGAGGGGGTCCTCCCATACAGCCCGTCCTACCTGCTCCGCTTTGAAGCCCAACGTGGCAGAGGGACTCCCTATAAGGGAGTGAGAGGATTTGCCCGCTCAACCAGCCCCGTTAGTCCTTCGCCTCTCTTTTTAGAGACCGCGTGGTCAGAGTGCGTGCATGTTAACCCAATTTCGAGTGCGTGTGTAAGTGTGGTGGTTTTTGTGGGAGGGGGGTGGGCGTACTAAGCGCAGGCTTACCTCGCATAGCACTCCCACCAGGGGCCGGGCTGAGACCACCAAACTCAATTAACATGTAGCCGAGAGCGGGATCCGAACCCCTAGCTGCAGAGGTGAATGGCTTGTCAGCGCAGTGGCAATCGCGTTGAGCCACCGCAGCTCCTTTGGTGACAGTTATGTAAGGTCATATGTAATTAATGTAAGGGCAGATGTTGTTAACCCAGACGCCATGTTGTGGTAACATTTATCACCACCAGCCAAGGTATTCATAGTACTGTTGAAAAAAGACATGGGACAGCAGACAGCAACACAGAAGTTATGTGGGAACATACATTTCCCATTGCTTTGCATGGGACTTTTAACAAAAACCACAACCATCACAAATGGGGGTAGTTAATGGATAAATTAACAATCCTATACTTTAAGTGGACGTATAAGTAACATGTGACCAAGTGTTATCGAAATATCTACAGCTGTTATGAAGTAACATGTATTTCCCATAGAGTTGAATGGGACTTTAAAGAAAAACCCCGACCATGGCAAATGGGGGAGGGTAAGGCTTAAATCACCTATCCTATGTTTGTGGCTGACATATAAGTAACCTGTGTGCCAAGTTTCATGTAAATATCTTTCGCCGTTTGGACGTGATGCTGGTACATACATACATACATACATACACAGACACGTTGAGTTTTATATATATAGAAACAAACAAAACAAAGGAGACAAAAACAGCTCATTTTACCATGGTGGCAGCCCAGCTCACGCTGAGTCCCCTGTAGTGCCCACAAGACCCTTTAATATAACATTTTCCCATTGGTTAACTGTCTATATAAATTCATTTGTATTCATATACAATACAGCAGAGTACACAGAATTTGCATACGTCATTAGAAAATATTTTTCTAATATATGAAGTCGCCAGGCCGCTGAGGAGGATGCGGCAGAGGAGGATACGGCAGAGGAGGATGCGGCAGAGGAGGATGCGGCAGAGGAGGATGCGGCAGAGGAGGAGAGGGATGAGGAGGAGCAGCCAGGGCCCTCCCACTCGCCAGCCACAGCTCCTGTTGTGGAGCATGTCCCCCCCCAACAAACTACTGAGGAAGAGGATATCATGGTAGCTGGAGAGGTCGAGGTCCTTGAAGAGCAACTTCCGGTGAGCCTCGCTCAGGAAGGTAAATATGTGCACAAAGATTAATAACATTTCAACAATAAAATGTAGATATAAAAATGGACAACATATAAAGCGCACCCGTCAGATTGCAGAACCATCATATGGTATTTATGATAGAAGTATACAGGTAGTGCAGAATTATTAGGCAAGTTGTATTTTTGAGGATTCATTGTATTATTGAACAACAACCATGTTCTCAATGAACCCCAAAAACTCATTAATATCAAAGCTGAATATTTTTGGAAGTAGTTTTTATTTTGTTTTTAGTGTTAGCTATTTTAGGGGGATATCTGTGTGTGCAGGTGAGTACTATTACTGTGCTGAATTATTAGGCAACTTAACCAAAAAAAAAATATATACCCATTTCAATTATTTATTTTTAACAGTGAAACCAATATAACATCTCAACATTCACAAATATACATTTCTGACATTCAAAAACAAAACAAAAACAAATCACTGACCAATATAGCCACCTTTCTTTGCAAGTACACTCAAAAGCCTGACATCCATGGATTCTGTCGGTGTTTTGATATGTTCACTATCAACATTGCGTGCAGCAGCAACCGCAGGCTCCCAGACAATGTTCAGAGAGGTGTACTCTTTTCCCTCCTTGTAAATCTCACATTAGATGATGGACCACAGGTTCTCAATGGGGTTCAGATCAGGTGAACAAGGAGGCCATGTCATTATTTTTTTTCTTTAATACCCTTTCTTGCCAGCCACGCTGTGGAGTACTTGGACACGTGCGCTGGAGAATTGTCCTGCATGAAAATCATGTTTTTCTTGAAGGATGCAGACTTCTTCCTGTACCACTGCTTGAAGAAGTGGTCTTCCAGAAACTGGCAGTAGGACTGGGAGTTGAGCTTCACTCCATCCTCAACCCGAAAAGGCCCCACAAGCTCATCTTTGATGATACCAGCCCAAACCAGTACTCCACCTTCACCTTGCTGGCGTCTGAGTCGGACTGGAGCTCTCTGCCCTTTACCAATCCAGCCACGGGCCCATCCGTCTGGCCCATCAAGACTCACTCTCATTTCAGCAGTCCATACAACGGTAGAAAAATCATTCTTGAGATATTTCTTGGCCCATTCTTGACGTTTCAGCTTGTGTGTCTTGTTCAGTGGTCGTCGTCTTTCAGCCTTTCTTACCTTGGCCATGTCTCTGAGTATTGCACACCTTGTGCTTTTGGGCACTCCAGTGATGTTGCAGCTCTGAAATATGGCCAAACTGGTGGCAAGTGGCATCTTGGCAGCTGCATGCTTGACTTTTCTCAGTTCATGGGCAGTTATTTTGCGCCTTGGTATTTCCACACGCTTCTTGCGACCCTGTTGACTATTTTGAATGAAATGCTTGATTGTTCGATGATCACGCTTCAGAAGCTTTTCAATTTTAAGAGTGCTGCACCCCTCTGCTAAACACCTCTCTATTTTTGACTTTTCAGAGACTGTCAAGTCCTTCTTTTGACCCATTTTGCCAAAGGAAAGGAAGTTGACTAATAATTATGCACACCTGATATAGAGTGTTGATGTCATTAGACCACACACCTTCTTATTACAGAGTTGTACATAACCTAATATGCCTAATTGGTAGTAGGCTTTCGAGCCTATACAGCTTGGAGTAAGACAACATGCATAAAGAGGATGATGTGGTCCAATTACTCATTTGCCTAATAATTTTGCACTCCCGGTCTGTGCTAGACACATAACAAGTGTATAGACATGATAATGATTGATTAATAAGCAACAGAAATATTTTATGTATTTGTTAAGGGTCTTTGAAATCAAATTGTTTTTTCTTATATCCTAACAGCTGCCAAAGAGATGATGCTGTACCAAGCAGCTCTGAAAAAAAATTCCAAAAAAATCCTGGCTAACCAGATCCAAATTATTTATCTTCAGAAGCAAAATCAACAGGTGGAGGAGGAACAAATGCAACTTTTGTTAAAATTGGAAAAAACGCAGAAGCGCATGAACAGTTATCTTAAAATTTGATATTTTAAATAAAAAGTGTTATTTTTTTGAAATGTTTCCTTTCTTTTTGAGATAGATTTTTAGGTTTTTCAACACATCTAACTTCTCATCTAACACATCAACATCAACATCAACACATCTAACTTCATAATAAGCAAAATCATTTTATACTATTATTTTATTTAACACAAAACTAGGACAAACTAAAGTACACAGACACAGTCACGACGAACACAAACTAAACTGTTGAAAAATGAACATAACAAAAGCAACAATAGATATATATAGATATAGAGAGAGAGCAAGAAAGAGAGAGAGAGTGCAGATTTGCTCTTGCATACAGGCTAATGGTTGCAGTATAATGGTTGCAGTATAAAGGCCGCAAACCAGGGTTTAACATAAAGTTCATTGTTTTAGTTACACTTGCTGTTACGATCCGGTCTGGTAGCTTGTAGCGGAGGCTGTTGGTGGATCCGCTGTGCTAGAGAGGTCATGAAGCATTACTCAGCATGGAGGCAGCAGCAGTAGTATTAAAATGTAACTAGAAAAGATACAATTTCAGGGTAAATTGTGCGGCGTGGTCTTGCCTCCACCAATACTACTGACTGGAGATGGTGCCCCTGGAGATGTAAATGTGATCCAACCGTGTGTCAATCCAGTTCGGTCCATTGCCCCATCAAAAACTGCTCCATCAAAAACTAGCCCATCAAAACTGCACCATAAAAACTAGGGCTGCGCATCTTCACCTGTCTCACAATTCGATGCGATTTCGATTATCAAGTCCACGATTCGATTCCGCGATGCATCACGATGCATCACGATTGCAGCGCAAGTGCGCATGGCTCTCCCTCCAAAATACTAAAGGAGAATATCAGAGACTGCAGACATAGTACAGGAGATGGTCAGAGACTGCAGACATAGTACAGGAGATGGTCAGAGACTGCAGACATAGTACAAGAGATGGTCAGAGACTGCAGACATAGTACAAGAGATGGTCAGAGACTGCAGACATAGTACAGGAGATGGTCAGAGACTGCGGACATAGTACAGGAGATGGTCAGAGAGTGGGGACATAGTACAAGAGATGGTCAGAGACTGCAGACATAGTACAAGAGATGGTCAGAGACTGCAGACATAGTAAAGGAGATGGTCAGAGACTGCGGACATAGTACAGGAGATTGTCAGAGAGTGGGGACATGCTACACGAGATAAGAGACTGCGTGCATGCTACAGGAGATGGTCAGAGACTGGGGACATGCTACACGAGATAAGAGACTGCGTGCATGCTACAGGAGATGGTAAGAGACTGCGGACATGCTACAGGAAATGGTCAGAGACTGCGGAAATTATACAGAAGATCAGTAGGTAAGTATGATTTTTAATTTAATTTTAAAGAAGAAAATAATACCCTTTAGTATCACTTTAACAAACCCATTGAGTCTTTTGGCAGCAACTTGCATAGTAAACAGGTCAACATCACTGCACATATAAAAAAAGGGAGGCATTCCAATCAGCAAGAAATCTACTGCTTGCAGATCAGTAGATGGTTCCAGAGGGGAGAGATGATAGGGAAATCACAGCAAGAAATTAGACAGTAAAAGAGTTTGCCTTACACATTGGGGGCTGCACAAACAGTACACACACACAGAGGATAGCTGCAGCAGGACGGGGGGGGGGGATGTTGCCACCTCTTTACACTCACCCATATATCAAGCATGACAGGCTTATCTCTCACCTCCGGAGCACTTCCATCCCCCCCTCCTCTCAGCTCGTTTGTAGTTTGCAGAAGCCAAATTTATGGCTCATCCCACGGATGTTACAACAGCTCCGTGCAGTCATGATCTGTATGCCTCTGTCTCTCAGCTCCTCGTGCGGCTCGGCACCACCCATCGGGGAGATGAACAGTGTCACTGTCCAGTCAGACTCAGAGCTCCAAATGAATGAATGAATGAATGAATGAATGAAAACTTATATAGCGCGGCACATGCGAACTGAATCGCCTCTGGGCGCTTGTTGTTCCTGTCTCCTTTGATATCAAAAGAGAAAAGTCTTGACCTTTTTCCTAAATGCTAGGTGGTTCTCCTCCAACCGAATGCTGGTTGGTAAAGCGTTCCATAGTCTGGGACCTTGGATCGCAAATCTTCTTTCTCCTTTGGACTTGCAGTTGGCTTTCGGAACCTGGAGCAGGTTCTGATTCGTGGATCGCAAAACGCGATTGGGATTATGCGCTTTTATTATTTCGCATAAATAAAGGGGGGCATTCCCATGGACACATCTATGCGTAAGACAGAGAGCTTTAAAAGCAATTCTGTCTTTAACTGGCAGCCAATGAAGGGCTCTCAGTGAAGGTGAGATGGATTCCCAGGGTTTTTTCCCAGTCACAAGTCTGGCGGCCGTATTCTGAACGACTTGCAGACGAGCGATTTGGTACTTGGGGAGGCCGAGGTAAAGGGCATTTGCATAATCCAGCCTGGAGTTTACAATTGCTCCCACCACGACCGCTAAGTCTTCTTTAGGGATGAACGGAGTGAGTCTACGTAGTAGGCGCAGTAGATGGTGAGATCCGCTGACTACTGACCCTATTTGTGCGTCCATTGTCATAAAGGAGTCAAAAATGACGCCTAGGCTTTTGACTTTGGCGCTAGGGGTGATGAGCTTGCCCAAAATAGGCGGGGGGGTCCACACTGTTGAAAGTTGATTCCTGCGCTTGGCGTGAAACAGAAGAAGTTCTGTTTTCGCTCCATTGAGTTTAAGATAACTCTTTGTCATCCAGTCCTCTATCAAAGAGAGACATGTCTCTAGATTGAGGTGGTGATCCTGTCTGTTGCAGATGCGGAAATACAGTTGTGTGTCGTCTGCGTATGAGTGATAGAGCAGTTTTTGGCTGCTGATAATCTCAAAAAGAGGACGAAGATAGATGTTAAACAGCACTGGTGACAGAGGCGATCCTTGAGGGACTCCGCATGTTACTGTGCGTTTTTCAGACGTAAAAGGTCCTAACTTTACTGTTTGCGATCGGTTTTCCAGAAAAGAGGAGAACCAAGATAAATCTCCTTCTGCGACTCTGGCTACTTCAGCAAGCCGAGTCAGTAACAGTTTGTGGTCTAAAGTGTCGAAAGCTGCACTTAGGTCCAACAGAACTAGAAGACAAGATTCTCCTTCGTCTGCGGACTTGAGAACATCGTCCCATACTTTCAGCAATGCTGTTTCCGTCCCGTGTCCGGGACGGAAGCCTGATTGCAATGGATCAAGTAGCTTGTAGGTATCTAGATGCTGTTGCAGCTGTTGTACCACTACTTTCTCCATTATCTTAGAGAGTACATTGAGGCTTGTTATGGGACGGCGGTGGAGTGGGTCCTTGGAGTCCAGGGAGGGTTTCTTCAGGATGGGTTGGATTATACCCTCTTTCAACTGTGAGGGCACTATGCCCTCCAGAAAAGACTGGTTGATAAACTGCGTGATGGGAGGAGCCAGGATGTAGGCGCATTCCTTCAGCAGTTTTGTGGGGATAATGTCATTTGGCGCTGTGCCATTACGCAGAGCGGCAAATCACAGAGGAAGGGAGATCGTGGGTGGGGGCAGCAACGAGGCTCAGGCTGAGGCTACACTGTGTGAGTTGAGGAGGGGACAGCGCCAGGCGCAGCCAGCCGATCGGCGGCATATCTTTCCAGCAAAGACATTGCTGTACGGGGGGGAGGGGCCGCAATGACGTCATTATTAATCGATTATTGCACAATACCGAATCGATGCAGAATCGTCCAGGGTATAAACCGCGATGCATCGATTCGACGATTATTTTCAACACCACTAATCAAAACTGCACCATGCTATTAGTCCCATCAAAAACTGGTTGCTATGGAGGGTTGCTATGGACTGATGGCTATGGACTGGTTGCTATAGACGGTTGCTATGGAGTGGATGCTATGGAGGGTTGCTATGGAGGTTTCATATGGAGGGTTGCTATGGAGGGTTGCTATGGAGTGGTTGCTATGCATGGTTGCTATATGCAGAGCATGCAGAAGTTACGCATAGTCAAAAAAAAACTTAGCCATATCTCCTCACAGTGTGTGGGAGGAGCTATAGAAAACCCTCACAGATGTGTGTATGAAGGATTTTACCTCAGTGTCTCCTAGGAAACCAATGTAAAACATATGCAAAAACACTCTAAATAGGAAATAACTGTTTGTGAGGTGTTATTAAACTCTTTAGCGTTTCCTAGGAAACCAATTTTTGGGTTTGCAGGCTCTCTCTAAACACAACAGAAATTGAGGAATGTTTTTTGAATACTTGTCCTTTAAATGAAGCTATTTACCTCACAGAAAACACCTCACAACTACCTCACAGCTGTGTGTATGAAGGTATTTACCTCACAGAAAACACCTCACAACTGTGTGGGAGGAGCTATATAATCCCCTTACAGCTGTGAGGACTTTTAATTACCTCAGCGCCTCCAAGGAAACCAATGTAAACAAATGCAAACACACTCTTGGCAGATTCTCAGATACTGGATTTATTTTTTAATAATTGTCCTTCAAATTGTTCTATCTTAAAAACTAGAAATCTCACAGTGAATGTAGTGTAAAAACTGTGGGCGGAGATACCGTTTAAAATTTGGCTATAATAAGAATAATATATATGTGAGATAACAATAAGTGCTCTTGCTATGCAAGACCACTTAACTAACTATCACACAGGCAGCATTTACAAGCAGTATTGGTAATATTACTAGATAGCATCTAAACACGTGGGCAGGACTTTACAGCATCAATAGTGACCATAGTAGTCAATAGTGTCAAATAACTAGTGACATAGGTGTCGTGAGCAGCAGCAGTATTAGTAACAGTAGACAATATAGTGTCAAATCACTCGGGAAAGAGGTGCCATGAACAGCAGCAGCAGCAGTGGTAATAGTAGTATAGAGTGGCAAATAACTTGTGACATAGGTGTCTTGACTGATCCAGAGGACTCATGGGAGAAAGTCATGTGGTCAGATGAGACCATAATATAACTTTTTGGTCATAATTCCACTAACCGTGTTCGGAGGAAGAAGAATGATGAGTACCATGCCAAGAACGCCATCCCTACTGTGAAGCATGGGGGTGGTAGCATCATGCTTTGGGTTTTTTTTCTGCACATGGGACAGGGTGACTGCACTATATTAAGGAGAGGATGTCCGGGGCCATGTATTGCGAGATTTTGGGCAACAACCTCCTTCCCTCAGTTAGAGCTTTGAAGATGGGTCGAGGCTGGGTCTTCCAACATGACAATGACCCAAAGCACACAGCCAGGATAACCAAGGAGTGGCTCTGTAAGGAGCATATCAAGGTTCTGGCGTGGCCTAGCCAGTCTCCAGACCTAAACCCAATAGAGAATCTTTGGAGGGAGCTCAAACTCCGTTTTTCTCAGCGATAGCCCAGAAACCTGACTGATGTAGAGAAGATCTGTGTGGAGGAGTGGGTCAAATATCCCTCCTCCAGTGTGTGCAAAGCTGGTGAAAAACTACAAGAAAGGTTTGACCGCTGTAATTGCAAACAAAGCCTACTCTACCAAATATTTACATTGATTTTCTCAGGTGTTCAAATAATTTGTTTCAGCACTGTAAATAGATCAGGGAATGCATGACAAGGGACCCTTCAGCGCCCTGAACCGACGGCGGGTGCCAGAAAGTCACCGCCGATCCAGGACTCATTCATCTTTATGAATGTGAGTCTGTCCACGGAGTCTGTGGACAGACGGGTCCTCTTGTCCGTGACCACCCCACCTGCCGCGCTGAATGTCCGCTCAGATAGTACGCTGGAGGGGGGGCAAGACAATAGCTCCAGCGCATACTGAGCGAGCTCGCGGCAGGTGTCCAATCTGGCATCCCAGTACTCCATGGGGTCGTCGGTATTCATACTCTCAGAAGCACCGGCGGACGCCATGTAATCTGCCACCATGTGGGCCAGCCGCTGGTGGTGACTGCTTCTGCTGCTGCTGGTACTGGGTCGCTCCGATTGGAAGAACATCCTCATCTCTTCCATTAGGTCACCTGCTCGGCTGCTGCTGGGTGCAGCCACCTGCTGGGTGAGATGAGGGGGGACAACTGGAGGCCGGGGAGTTGCCAATGTGAGTGTACTACTTTATTTTATCTTAGTAAACTTGTTTATCAGAGTTACGCTATGTTTGCTTTATTTTTCTTCCTCCTCACTATTGGGCCTTCTGAGTCACCTTGTCGGCTGAATATATTGTAAAGAAAAAGGAAAATAATATTTTTGGATTTGATCTTTCAACCGATCGGATACCTCTTCCACTCCTCCTCCTACTGGAGTCGTCTTGTGAGCAGTTCCTGGTATAAGTTTAAGCCTTAGCTGACCAAATAGGTGTATACTTATTGTGGTCGCTATCCATCTGGTAAGCCTCCTCAGCTTCATCTATGGTGGTGGACCTTTCAGACCTCACTTGCACCCAGTCACTATACATTGATTTTTTGGACTTTAGCACTATTTCAGAGACACTTCAATGTGCACCTATGGTGTCTAATGTTCAGCTTATGTTATTATTTGCTATTCACTATTGTTATTTTATTTAAGCGCTACATATTTCTTTTGTATTTTCTATGTTTGCTAAATTGATCATTTAGTTGTGTTAGCTGCTATTTTGTTTAGTAGCGCGGTGAGTGTACATACTTAGTTATATACCATATTTTTCCTACTTTTTTGATCACTTTTCACTGCTGCCACTTATTTTATTATTTTACGTTACTTTTATTTATAGCCCATCATGGATGTGTTTGACTATAGGGCTTCACGTACTGTCAACACTGATGGTGTCTTTTCAATCATTGACAATGACACTGAGATTGGAGGCCTCTTTCTGAGACTGAAAAATGTAATGGTATCAGAACTCCATTTACAGTGGGACATTGCCTTCCTGACACAATATGTAAGGGAGGACATGGTACCCCGCAGTCTCAGATGGGAAGTCCAACCACAACAGGGAGAATTGGACCTTGACTCTTGGTACAGATACTTCAATGAGGCAGGTACAGATTTTGTACAATTTCTTATCTTACGTAAGCAGTCGAGACTTGTAGTCTTAGATAGAGAAATTAAGGAAATTAAAGACAAATTATCATTGTCTAAGAACTCTACTGAATACAACACTTTCTCTTCTAATCTCCAGTTACACCTGGAGAAAGAAGATAAGGACCAGAGAACCAAAAAACACAAAATAAAAATAAAAAACAAATATCGGTCTGTATTTAAGTGGCAGAAAAAATTGGGGATCTCGTTAGATCAAGATTCCCCTATTGAGGTAGATGTACGTGATAGTCCTAGTAATGGGAATACATCTAATCCACAACAACCCAAATCTACTCACCTTAAACTTCGTCCACCTCCCCCTGTCTCGGGAGGATACCCTCCTGGAGGTAGACATTCTAATGTCCATACCCCAGTGAGAAATACCTCCAGGCAGGGAAGGAGAGGTGGCAGAGGTAGATCTAGGGGTAACTTCCCAGATCCCAGATTCTCCGATCACCGGAGATATGACCATTATGACTACTATGAGTCACCAAAGAGACACAATGACTATATGACACCACACGACACTAATCTTTATTATCAAGATTATCCAGTAATACCTATTAATAACAGGTTTACACCACTTCGAGATCTTAGGGATGAACCCTCTGGTTATTCTAGACCTAAACCAGATCATGGTCATTATGGTCCGGGGGTCCGCTCTAGTCAGGATTTTCACCAGGGAGGACAAGGCCACAAAAGGCCTTCGGACACAAAAGAGGCAACCGGGGAGGCAAAAGGCACCAAAAGAAAAAAGAGAAGAACTTGATCGGCCAAGGAATATTCAACCTTAGCGGCAAAGATCTCTCTCAAAATGAGTTGGCCGTTTTAGATAAAGGCCTTAAATTTGCCCCCCCCAATAAGCTCAATAAGTTCGATACTTTTATCGACATTCATAAATTTATACGTATGATGAACATCCAACGTCATATTATGTCCAATCCATTGCCCACTATGGAGAGAGCCGCCACGTCGGGGACTGTCCATTCAGGGCTGTCCAATCCATCGTTGTTCAACCCCCCTGCTCCTGCCTCGTCTACTATCAATACATTTAGAGACCTTGTCTTTAAGGATTTGGAAGCTTTACCTACTAGGAAGTTCTACAACCAACCCATCCCCAAAGATGGCTTCCTTGCACTTTGTAACCGTAAGGACATCATAGTGCGCCCAGCCGACAAAGGCGGTGCATTGGTTGTTCTAGACAAATCTGACTATAATGCTGAGATGGATCGCATCCTCAGTGATGTTGATACTTACAGACAAATACCCAGTGACCCTACAAGTATTTAAAAAAAAGGACTGGTCAATCTTGTGAATAAAGGGTTTAACTCGTACATTTTGAATAAAAAGGAGCAATCCTATTTGATTCCACTTGCTCCGAGGATACCCACTATCTACCAACTTCCTAAAATTCACAAGGATCCCCTCAGACCTCCTGGCAGACCAATAGTCAGTGGGATCGATTCGATCACGTCTCGAATCGGTCGCTACATTGATAACTATTTGCAGCCTCTTGTTAAGCTCACTCCATCTTACCTTAAAGACACCACCTCCACAATCAGACTCTTGGAAGGCACACATATTGGTGGAGACTATCTTCTTGCAACAGCAGATGTAGCCTCACTATACACGTGCATTCCTCAACATTTGGGCTTTGAAGCAGTTGCTCACATTTTGAGTCAGGACCACTCTATTGTCGATGAACAGAAATCATTCATCATGGAACTTCTGAAATTTGCGACTACCCACAATTATTTCTGGTTCAACCAGAAGTTTTATCTACAGAAACGTGGTGTCGCAATGGGGGCTAAGTTTGCCCCCAGTCTGGCTAATTTGTTTATGGCCAAGTGGGAGGAGGATGTCATCTATTTGGACCGTCATCCGTCCCTGGTCCTATGGGCTAGATACATAGACGACATCCTCCTCCTCTGGGATGGCCCACCGGAAACGTTGAATGATTATTTCCTGGCATTGAATGCCAATGATTGTGGCATTGCCCTTACCCACACTTGGAGCTCCAGTAAGGTTGTTTTTCTTGATTTAGAAATAGAATTGCATTCCCGCCAGTTTAAATTTCAGACTCATTTTAAAGCAACAGACCGGAACAGCTATATCCCCAGAGATAGCTGCCACCACTGGTCCTGGTTGGATTCTGTCCCTCGCAGTCAATTTCTGCGGCTACGCAGAAACTGCACTGATCTGGAGACCTATTTCACACAGGCTCAGGTTCTAAAGGAGAGGTTTATCGAAAAGGGTTATGACACCTCAGTAGTAGATCTTGAATTACAACAAGTGGGAGCTACTGAGAGGACGTCCCTGTTATCCCAAAAGCCCCCAGGAGAACCAGATGGCTCTTTTAAGTTCTCTGTTCTGGTGTCTTATTCTACACAGCACAGAGATATCAAATCCATCATCAATAAGCACTGGGGTATACTTAAGAACGATAAAGTCCTTGGACCAAAATTACCTGATACGGCCAAAATCATTTTCAAAGGAGCTCCATTATTAAGGAATAGCATTGCTCCAAATGTCATCGATCCATCTATCCGCCCCGTTTTCTTTCAAGATATGAAGGGTTACTTCCCATGTAAGAAGTGCAATGTATGCCACTTTAACATCAGTGGTAGAACAAAATCTTTGGAATTTAGATCCACCTCAACAGGAAAAGTTTACCCTATTAAATGCTTTTGCACTTGTGCAACAACACACATAGTGTATCTTATCACCTGCCCGTGCGGGAAACAATACGTGGGACGCACTATACGTGCATTTTCCGTGCGGGTAGGTGAGCATGTAACCAAGATTTTAGGTGGTTGCACCAAACATACCGTACCCCGCCATTATCGGGAGTGCCATGCACGTGACCCCAAGGGTACCCAGTTTCTAATCATAGACAAATATGTGGCACCTTGGAGGGGCGGCGCTAAGACTAGGGGCGTCTCCAGGTTAGAAACTTATTGGATTTATGTATTACGCACTTATGTCCCACATGGCTTGAATGTTGAATGGGACGTAAATGCATTCATTAACCTATCCTGAGATTAGTACCCTTTCAGATTTTATTTGGTTTTGGCTATCCTTTTAGCTTTTTCCTGTTTAATTTATCATGGGTCCCATTACTCCTGGATATATTGTTTAACATTTCAATGTTTTAATCCATGTTAGCTGTAGGATCTATATATGAAGTTCTCATATACAGCTAGATATCCTACAATATATGTACAATATATGTATACAATATATGTACTAGCCCATTATGTGTCTCTGGTGATTAGTTACATATTAACATGTATTTTTATTATCATTTTTTATCATTACTTTCTATATTGTATGCGTTTTTTGAATGTTTTTGCAAGATTGGTTTACTGCATCTTGCACAACAAATCGTACTTAGGACTGTTTACACTTCATTTGACCTTCCATCTTTTGAAATGTATATTATGATCCCTCTACCCCGTTAAGCTCTTGCACGGACAGCTCACTGATGCAACGGGGTGTTCGCATCCTTTTGAGGGCCGTGGTGTCTCTCTTTTGTCTGATTGGTCCCCCTGTTCCATCCGTCGAGAAGCCGGGGGCGGGTGTCCCCTCGATCGTGACGCCATCACGCGCTCCAATGATGCGTCCAGAGTCTACGTCTCTTCCCCCTGTTGGTTACGAGGTCTGGAACGCATCGCAGAGTACAAACCAATGACGCTTGACACGCCACGCGACGTGATGACGCGCGTACGTCCATCTCCTATGCGCTCCACTGCTCTGCGTTTGATACGAAGTTTGAAACGCACAGCGGTGTATCAGCAGCGGCGCTAACACAGTCGGGGTCACCACTCTATATCGTAGTAGTGCGAGATTATTTTTTTTTTTTATTTTATTCTATGTTTTAATTGAGTCTTTTAACTGACGGTCCATATATGCTCGGCGATGCGCTCCAATGCCCTACACGGAAGTGAGGCTTGGAACGCACGCTGCAGTGGCCATCTTTTACCCACCCGGAAGTATTCATTAATTGATGATTCCGTTCCATTCGCGTCATTGCTGATTACCTGTGGGGGCTCACTATATATTTAAGGGTCTCTCTATGCAGTAGGACAACTCCCATGAAGATGTTTATGAAACGAAACGCGTCGGGAACCGATTGACCCTACTGCCTGTATATTTATATGCCCATGATTGTTCATACCAATGTGAGTGTACTACTTTATTTTATCTTAGTAAACTTGTTTATCAGAGTTACGCTATGTTTGCTTTATTTTTCTTCCTCCTCACTATTGGGCCTTCTGAGTCACCTTGTCGGCTGAATATATTGTTAAGAAAAAGGAAAATAATATTTTTGGATTTGATCTTTCAACCGATCGGATACCTCTTCCACTCCTCCTCCTACTGGAGTCGTCTTGTGAGCAGTTCCTGGTATAAGTTTAAGCCTTAGCTGACCAAATAGGTGTATACTTATTGTGGTCGCTATCCATCTGGTAAGCCTCCTCAGCTTCATCTATGGTGGTGGACCTTTCAGACCTCACTTGCACCCAGTCACTATACATTGATTTTTTGGACTTTAGCACTATTTCAGAGACACTTCAATGTGCACCTATGGTGTCTAATGTTCAGCTTATGTTATTATTTGCTATTCACTATTGTTATTTTATTTAAGCGCTACATATTTCTTTTGTATTTTCTATGTTTGCTAAATTGATCATTTAGTTGTGTTAGCTGCTATTTTGTTTAGTAGCGCGGTGAGTGTACATACTTAGTTATATACCATATTTTTCGTAATTGCAAACAAAGCCTACTCTACCAAATATTTACATTGATTTTCTCAGGTGTTCAAATAATTTGTTTCAGCACTGTAAATAGATCAGGGAATGCATGACAAGGGACCCTTCAGCGCCCTGAACCGACGGCGGGTGCCAGAAAGTCACCGCCGATCCAGGACTCATTCATCTTTATGAATGTGAGTCTGTCCGCGGAGTCTGTGGACAGACGGGTCCTCTTGTCCGTGACCACCCTACCTGCCGCGCTGAATGTCCGCTCAGATAGTACGCTGGAGGGAGGGCAAGACAATAGCTCCAGCGCATACTGAGCGAGCTTGCGGCAGGTGTCCAATCTGGCAACCCAGTACTCCATGGGGTCGTCGGTATTCATACTCTCAGAAGCACCGGCGGACGCCATGTAATCTGCCACCATGTGGGCCAGCCGCTGGTGGTGACTGCTTCTGCTGCTGCTGGTACTGGGTCGCTCCAATTGGAAGAACATCCTCATCTCTTCCATTAGGTCCCCTGCTCGGCTGCTGCTGGGTGCAGCCACCTGCTGGGTGAGATGAGGGGGGACAACTGGAGGCCGGGGAGTTGCCTGCTCCAACCGGCTGACAATGCCTGCCTGCAGTTCCTCCATCCGGTGCTGCCTCCGGCTGGCTGGGATGAACTGCTCCACTTTCCCCTTGCACCTGGGATCCAAAAGGGTGGCCATCCAATAATCATTCCTGTCCTTGATGGTCTTAACCCGGGGGTCCCTCCTGAGGCATCTCAGCATGTGGGCAGCCATGGGGAAGAGCGCAGCCCGCTGTGACTCCTTACTGCTGCCCAGGTCAATGAGGTCAGACTCTTCATCCCTAAGGCGCTGCTGCTCACGCTCAGAGATGCCCAACCCCCGGACTATCGGTGCCCCCAACACCGGCTCTCCCTCCTGACCAGGCCCTGACTCCAGGACGACACCAGCAACCTCCTCCTCATCATCATCATCCTCCTCCTCCTCCTCCTCCTCCTCTTCATCCTGGCCCTGGTCTCGGTGGAGCAGTGCTGCCTCCTCCTGCTCCACCAAGGCACTCTCCCCAGCTTCGAGCAAGCGATCTAGTGTCCTCTCCAGCACGAACACTATAGGGAGCACGTCATTGAGGCCGACATGCTCCCTGCTGACCATCTTGGTCGCCTGCTCGAAAGGGCCCAACACCTGGCAGACCTGGTGTATCTGCCCCCACTCCGCACAGGTGATGTACGGGAGTGTTGGTGCTGGCCCGGCAGTGGGTTGCTCCAGCAGGTACTGCCTCACCACCCTTCGCTGCTCCCACAACCTCTCCAGCATGTGGAGGGTGGAGTTCCACCGCGTCACACTGTCCACAATCAGCCTGTGAGGGGGCAGCCTGTTGACCCGCTGCCACTTGGACAGGGACGCGGTAGCGGTTGGGGAGCGCCTGAAGTGGCTGGCAATCCTACGCACCCTTGGCACAATGTCACTCAACCCGGGATAGGTGCGCATGAACTTCTGCACCACTAGGTTGAGGACATGTGCCAGACAGGGCACGTGTGTCAGACTGCCAGCCTGAAGGGCGGAGAGTAGGTTGCTGCCGTTATCACAGACAACCATACCTGCCTGGAGCCTTCGGGGTGTCAGCCACTTCTGGACCTGAGCCTGAAGTGCGGTCAGCACTTCTTGTCCAGTGTGTCTCCGGTCCCCTAAGCTAACAAGCTGGAGCACGGCCTGTCAGCGCACGTGCACCACACCTGAATAGCTACGGGAGCGCTTGCTGGGAGGCTCAGCAGCTGCGGAGACAGAGGCTTGACGGAGACCAGCACTTCTCCCCTGGACACCCCGGGGTGGCACCACCAAATCTGTTGCCGCCGATCCCTCCCCGGCGCCTTGGAGGGAAACCCAATGGGCAGTGAAACTTATGTAGCGCCCCTGCCCATGCCTGCTGGTCCAGCCGTCCATTGTCAGATGCACCCTGTCGCTGACAGCGTGATCCAGCGACAGGGTTACATTCTTCACAATGTGCCGGTGTAGGGCAGGGACACCAGTCCTGGCAAAAAAATGGCGGCTGGGGACACGCCATTGGGGTTGGGCCTGCTCCAACATCTGCCTGAAGGGGTTGCTGTCCACGATGTTGAAGGGCAGAAGATGTTGGGCAATAACCCTTGCCAGGAGCCCATTGAGGGAACGCACACATCGGTCTCCGGTGGGGAAGGGAGTGTTGCGTTCAAAGGCGTCTGAAATCGTCGCCTGGCACCGGACGGCAGTGCGGGACACAGACGGGTGCTGTCAAAGTAGAGGTCTGGGTGCCGGTACCAGTACCACTACTAGAGGGAGCGGGGGGGCATGACCTGCTGGGAAGAGATGAAGCTGTGGCAGGGGCTGCTGTACCCTGCTCACTTGTGGTGGTGGCGCTGCTACCACCACCACGCTTCATCTCGTCATGCACCCGCCAGTGGTTTATCCTCAGGTGCTGGTTCAGGGCTGTGGTACCCACCCGAGCCAAATGCTTCCCTCTCTTCACCCTGACTGAACAGATCCGGCAGATGGCCACTAGAGGGTTGTCTGCCACCAGGGTGAAGTAGGCCCAGACAGGTGACTTCAGCGCCACCCTCCCGTCAGATGGGGTGACGCTGACTTGCACCTGCTGGGACTCGGTGCACACAGGTGGAGCTGCCTGCTGCTGCTGCTGCTGCTGCTGCTGACACCTCCTGCTGCCATGTCCAGTGGAGACCCTGACGCTGGTCTCCCTGGTGGTGACCTGGCGCACCGTTTCCCCAGGGTGCCTACCTTCCCCGTCGTCACTGACGCAGTGAGCCGACGAGCCAGATGGCAACCATGATGGGTCACCCTCCTCATCGCCCCCAGAGATGTCAGACCAAGGGCTGAGATGTTGTGGTCTGAGGGAACCAGCTGACATGGAGCCGATAGCCTGGCTCCGCTGTCCCCTCACCCACGCCTGGGTCTGACTAGGTGCTGCTGTTTCCTGCACCAAAACAGCAGCACCACTTTGAAGGGATGTCTCTGGGATACTGACAGCAGGTATCCCATCCTCCTCGTCCATCCCTTCAAAAAGGTCCTGAGCATCAGGACAGAGCTGGAGGTCTGCCCGATGCATGGCCTCCCCCAAGAGATCCCTCTCACTGTCGCTGTCGAACAGTAAGATGCTGGACTCTTGGGGGCTGGGGGGGGGGTACTACAGGCACCGGTGTAATGGTGGAACTACTGGGAGTCGGGACCGACGACTCAGTGGCACTGCTGTGCCCCATGTAGTCCACCACTACTTGAGCCTGAGATGGCAATATCGGGCGGCTGCCCGATGTAAAAAAATCCCGCATGAGGCGGAGTCCCCTTCCACCCGATCCTCTACCACTAGTAGGGGCACGAGAGGTACCCCGTGCTGGCAGCGACCCAGCACTGGGAGTAACTCCCCTACCCCTGTGCCACGGCCACGGATGCCGCTCATGATTGCTGATGTGTGTGGGGGGGGGTAAACTTTATTGGGGGGGGGGGAAATGTGTGGAAAATGTTTTTTTGTGTTTTTTTAAAAGACAGGCACGCAGACACAGACGTACACAGACAGCTACTAAACTATAATAAAACTAGTACACCAAAGACAAGGACTACAAAAAAAAAAATGCACTAAACAAACACTAACTGCTTACACAAACGTATATGACTATAAACTAAAGCTAATTATTTTTATTTATTTTTTTTTTTTTTTACACACTAACTGACAAGGACTACAACTACAAAAAAAATTCACTAAAGAAACACTAACTAATAACTTTTTTTTTTTTTTTTTTTTTTTTTTTAAACACAGAACACAGACACTGAACACACACTAAAGTAAGCTAGCTGAAATAAATGTACACTAACAGTATGTACACTTACTATACAGAAATCAAACTAAACTGAACAACACAAAACTTAGCTTTTACAAAAGCTCTTGGGCCTTTTGCTTTGAAAAAAGCAAAAGCTAATCAGGAAAATATGCACTTAAATCAATAAGAAGCAATCAAAAGCTAAGCTGCAAGATACTACAGTAACACAAGCTGAACAACACAGCACAAAACTTAGCTTTTAAAAAAGCTCTTGGGTGTATTGCTTTGAAAAAAGCAGTTTATAAACTGGAAAATATCCACTGAAATCACTAAGTAGCAAATAGCAACGATGAAGCACAATGCTGATGATGCAAGATGCAAGATACCAGCAAACTACCAGCAACACAGACACAGTCTCCACACTATCACGCCAATCAAGCCAACTTCTAAATCTGCAATGAAATGCTGCTGGGAGTGACCTTATATAATGCCCGTGCAGGCAGGTTCCTATTGGTTGCTAACCTATGACAAGTGTGGAAGGAGAACTCTGATTGGCTCTGATGCAAAAGGGCGGAGTAAATAATCGCGCAATATTACGATTGCCGAATATTCGCATTGTGAATATTCGGCAATATAAAAAGATCGCTTCAGCTACTCGGACCAAGGTCTCTAATCATAACAGCAATGCTTTTAGACGTCGAAGGAGATCACTAGGATGTGATCTGTTTTAAAAATGAAACTGAAATAATCGCTCTGAGGCGGAAGATAGGGCGGAGAAAATAATCGCGCGATATCGCTATTGCCGAATAATCGCATTGCGATTTTTTGGCAATATAAAATGATCGCTGCAGCTACTCGGCCCAAGGTCTCTAATCATACCAGCAATGCTTTTAGACGTCGATGGGGATCTCTAGGATGTGATCTGTTCTAAAAAAAAAAATGAAAAAATATGAATATTCGAAATAGCGAATATTCACCGCGAAATTCGGAATATATCGCGAATACTCGAATATGCCATATTCGAGCCGAATATTCGCAATAAGAATTTTGCGTGAGCAACACTATTTAAGATGCCTGGAGGCAGGGTGTGGCTTAAGATCATGTGACCGCCGTAATTAGCTGTCATGGCAGTCATGTTACAGCCAATGTGACACTTTCGGTTAGACGCTGGTCATTGTGCCTCTTACTGCTAAGGCCCAGGCGCATATTTGTCCCTATCACAGCATGGTCACTTGTCATTGCTGGATGACGGCCATAGAGATTTCTGGTGACCATATGGTCACTAGTCATCTCTATGACTGTCGGAGGCCCAGGCGTGATGTTAACAAAGCAATGTTAGCATGAGATTGATGATTTTTTTTTTATCTCATGCTTTCCAGCCTGGAGGAGAGACGTGGGGTCCTATTGACCCTGCATCTCTCCATTAAGAGGACCTGTCACGATAGATTCCTATTACAAGGGATGTTTACATTCCTTGTAATAGGAATAAAAGTGATAAAAAAAAAATGTAAAAGAAACTGTAAAAATAAAATAAAAATTAAGTAAAAAAAAAATGTAAATCACCCCTGTCCCTGGTAGCTCACGCTCAGAAGCGAACACATACGTAAGTCCCGCCCACATATGTAAATGCCGTTCAAGCCACACATGTGAGGCATCGCTGCATGCATGAGAAACAATTCTAGCACTAGACCTCCTCTGTAATTTTAAACTGGTAACCTGTAAAAAAATTAAAGCGTCGTCTATGGAGATTTTGTGCCAAAATTTGGTGCCATTCCATGAGTGTGCGCAATTTTAAAGCATGATATGTTGGGTATCTAAGTACTCGGCGTAACATCATCTTTCACATTATATAAAAAAATTGGGCTAACTTTACTGTTTTGTTATTTTTTAATTCATGAAACTGAAATTATTGCGCAAATACCGTGCGAGATAAAAAGTTGCAATGACTGCCATTTTATTCCCTAGGGTGTCTACTAAAAAAAACATGTATAATGTTTGGGGGTTTTGAGTAATTTTCTAGCAAGTGGCTAGTTTTACTCTGACTTTACAATAGGCATACAGTGCAGGGAGTGAGCAAAAATGTGCTTGGGTACAACGATCAAATGAATGACTATATATCCTTGAAACTGATAAAGGAATGCTCCATGTTTCATACAGAATCATTTGTATTTCATGGAGATAAAAAACAAACAAAAAAACCCCCATACATGTTGAGAAAAAAGATTACAGTCTAATTGCGTGAGCAGGGATGGCATATCTTGTGAAATAGTTGAGGCATCTTCCAGTTATGCCCAAACGGAAATGAAGACTTTGGTTGCTACTGGTCAACCATACTATTTTCGGATGATTTAAAGAGAACCTGTCAGAACTGAAATACAGGAGGTGCCATTATATCCTTTTTTGTGATAGCGTCATCTCTGGTCCTAACGTTCTAATTTCTGCCTTTTATACCTACAGTCAGTAACCTGAACAAAGCCTGGAAGCAGTAAACTTTCATGTAATTAGCACATATTTGTTCCAGGTCTGCTCTTCACAAAGTAGTGATGGAAAGATGACAGCCCAGGATCTGGTAGGCCGCGTACACACGACCAAATAAATCTGTTCAAATCAGTCTGACAGACCGATTTGATCAGATTTGTCTGCTGGGCTGTTTTGGTTTGATCGCTGTACACAGGATCAAACCAAAATCCCCGCCAGCAGACAGCGCGGTGACTTGGCGGTGACATTGACGCCGCCACGTCACCGCACCAGGAAGTAAAACACTTCCGTGCATGCGTCGAATCCATTCGACGCATGTGCGGGCAGATATGTCTGCTGGTTAGCGTACTAACCAGCAGACATGTCGGACGGACAGGTTCCCAGCAGACAGATTTTAAAGCATGCTTTAAAATCTGTCTGCTGGCAAAATCTGTCTGTCCGCCCGTACACACGATCGAATCTGTCTGCTGAAACGGTCTCTCAGGCCCCATACACACGATCGGACATATCCGATGAAAACGGTCCGCGGACCATTTCCATCGGATATGTCCGATCGGGAGTTTGATCCGATGGCGTGTACACACCATCGGATCAAATTCCCCGCCGCCGGACGGCGCGGTGACGTGGCGGTGACGGGACGGTGACGTTGACGCCGCCGCGTCACCGCCACGTCACCGCACCAGGAAGTAAAACACTTCCGCGCATGCGCCGAATCCATTCGGCAGCGGCGCGGCGGCGGTGGGGGACGACATGTCTGCTGGTAAGTGTACTAACCAGCAGACATGTCGGGCGGACAGATCCCCACCGGATAGATTTCAAAGCTTGCTTTGAAATCTGTCGGGTGGACAAATCTGTCCGCTAGCCCATACACACGAGCAGAGATGTCTGCTGAAACGGTCCATCGGACCGTTTTCAGCGGACATATCCCCTCGTGTGTACGCGGCCTAAGACTGTTTCCAGCAGATAGATTTGATCGTGTGTACGCGGCCTTATTCTTTGAATAACTTGGTGGTGAAACATCAAAAGTCCTGTTGGGTTTTACCTTCAATCCAGGGCTCAGTTAAAAGATTCACTACCACTTCCTGTTCTGCTGAATTGATGAAGTCGACCTCATCAGACAGGGAGAGAGAAAAAATCTGTAACGGGGACATAGATAGAAACACAAATCTGACAGGCGCTGTCTTGCTTTACTAAAATAAAGTATGCTCATACAGTATTGGCAGCAGGACAGGAAGTTAGGCTTAAAGCGGAGGTCCGCCCACCCCACAAACAATTTTAGGTCAGCAGCTACAAATACTAGACATGTGCATTCGTTTTCGTTAGAATGCATTTTCGTCCGAAAATCAATTTTTTTCATTATCGTTTTAACAAACGATAACGAAAGCGCAAGAAACAAAAACCGAAAGATCCGACATAAAAAATGCTTCATTTTAGTTTTTGTTGCTGTAAAAATTAGATATAGAGAGATTCGACATTATAGGGAAAAGATTTGACATTATAGGGAAAAGATTCGACATTATAGAGAAAAGATTCGACACTATAGAAATAATAGATTCGACATTACAGAGATTAGATTTCGATTTATGAGAAAATAGATTTCGACATTATTACTAGTCATACAACATTAGAATTCTTGTAGGCGGAATATTCGAACGGAAATGTACAATTCGACGTTCCGTCGAATATTCTTTTGACCATTCGACAGAAACCAAGTATTATTGGATTTTCGGACGAAAGCTATTCCCAAACGAAAAACAAAATAAATCAAAACGATTTTCTGGAGTAACTAAATACATTTATTTTCCAAACGAAAAGACGAAACGAAATATTGCAGTCTGCACATGTCTAACAAATACTGCAGCTGCTGACTTTTAATATATGGACACTTACCTGTCCAGGGTGCCCACGATGTCGGCACCGCAGCCGATCTCCGGAGCAGTTGTCGGGTGCAGCCGCTGCCATTGCCAGCAAGGGAACCCGGCAGTGCAGCCTTTTGGTTCCATGCCTGGTTCCCTACTGCACATGCATGAAGCGTGCTGCAAATTCCAATTGATCTGTTGGTGGAGAAAGGAGGTCTGACGTAAGTGGGGACAGGGTACCTGTTAAAAACAGGACTCCCCCCCCTGAAAGTTTCAAATGTGGCACACCGCTGGTACTTGATGGGGGTGGTAGCGGTAATACTTGAGGGGGGTGGCAGCAGTTGTACTAAAAGAGGGATGGTAGCAGTGGTATTTGAGGGTGGGTGGCCGTGGTGGTACTTGAGGCTGGTGGCAGTGGTGGTGCAATCCTCTCCCACCACCACCTGTGCCTCCTTACTGATCCCATCCCCCCACCACTGATCTCATCCCTATCCCCCTCATTCCTTCTACAACAGAGGTGATAGGGGGATAGGGATGAGATTAGTGGTGAGGGTATGGGATCAGTAAGAGGCACAGGTGGTGGTGGGAAAGGATGGCACCACCACTGCCACCGCAGCCACCCCCCCTCAAATACAACCGCTGTCACCCCCCCCTCAACACTAGCACTTCCACTGATCTGGCTGGTAAACTGAATGGGTTGTTTTACAAGATGATTGTTTACATTTTCTCAAGTAAACAACTTCAACTCTCTGTCTAGAATTCCTGGAAGGACAGGTAGAGCTTCGCCTTTCTGGTGGTCTTCCGAACAACGTGGGAGGTTAAGGTGGACCCTCACAAGCCGCTTGAAGACTTGCAACGGGCAGCTTTGCAGGTATGATGAGCCAATATCCGTACCAGATTCATATGACTATGTAATAGACTCTTATTTCTCAGGCCAGGCATGTCCAAAGTCTGGCCCACGGGCCGTCCGGTTTTGAACGCCCCGTCTGGGTATCTAAACGTATATATCTTTTGTGGCCCCTGACGATCTCCCAGCGTCGGGGCCACAAAAGATATATAGGCTGGCTGCCTTGGAGGGACAGGGAGGAGGTGGGATGAGTGCCGTGCACACAGGAGAAGTATATCCTGTTTACACGGCAGCCTCTGTAATAAGAAGTCCCGTCTCCGGCGCTGCCATTGGACGACTGTTCTGTCCATCAAAGAAAACAGGATTTTCTATTAAAGAGGCCGCCGTGTAAACAGGAAATTCTCCTGTATGTAATCTTTGGGGCTCGTCCTGCCCCCTCCCTGCCCCTCCAAGGCTGCAGTGGTGGGTGCTGCATTCCTGGCAATGGTGGGTGCTGCATTCCTGGCAATGGTGGGTGCTGCATTCATGGAAATTGGGGGTCTGCAGGTGGGCACTGACCCTTATTTTGCTACACAGTTCTTTATTTAAAATCTTACGTTTTTTCCCCCCCTAAAACTTCCCTCTTAAAGCTGTTGTATACCCACTGAATTTTTTTTTTTTTTTTTACACCTATAAGGCAAAAGGCATAATGAGCTAATACTAGCTCAGTATGAAATACTTACCTTAATCCTTGATTATCATCAGCTCCATCTAGTGGTCATAACAGTGTATTTCAGGAAAATTCAGCATTAATTGGGCTTTATTTAGGTAGTAAAGGATAATATCTATTTTTTTTTTTTATATATATATATTTTTTAATTTAATGACTAAACAATGACAGTTGTGGACTGTTTGTATTCCCCATGATGCTCAGCCAGCCATGCTTTATGGGAAAAGGTAATCCAAAATAGAGTGACAATGGTTATCTAGCATTGTACTGTGGGGTAAAAACAATGTGATACTGAATACTGAAGCATTGGTTTTCTTTGGTGTTTGTGTGCTTTAAGTGACCACAGCTTAGTTTATTTTATGCAAAGTAAAACCTAACTAGAGTTTATGCACTATTGCACAAATTCAGGCAATTTGCAGATAAAAAGATAGAGCACTTAACTTGGACATAGGACTGAATATGGAAGAGAATCCCAGAAAATGGTCATGCCGCACCATGGTGGGAGTCCATTTACTATAAAGCTTTGTCTTATTCGACTAGTTTTTACTTGCAATGACCAAGGCTAATTCTGGGTCACTTCTATGAAAGTGTGATTTAATGTATCAATACATTGAATTTTTCAAAACATTTTCAAAATTTTTGTGCTGCCCCAGAAATATAGCTGTACTGGGGCTGAACTATGACTATATACAAAAGTTAATAATAGTTTACAACATATCGGTTAATACTACCCTAGTTGTCCTGTTCATTGTAAATATTGAACAATGCTAGACTGTAAAATGTGTCTCTGTTCATCTCATGTAATCCTAGGTATTATATATGGAGTGCTATATATGGAGTGCCTTTCCTGAAGAGCTTGTATAATATGACTTTTCCATCATAATGTCATCCACACAGTCCAAGACTGGTGCTCAGAAACGTAAAAAGGCTAAGGAAGAGCAAATAAAAATTCAAAAACTGCCTAAAATAAGTCACTTCTTTTCCACCCCTAAAACTGTGGCTGAAGGTTCTAGAGATAGTGAGGAAACTGAAAAAAGTATTCAGGAAAGTGTAAATATCGCACGGATCAGTGAGGTGACAGTCAGTGAAGAAACTTGCTCTACTGAATTTTCACTAGGAGAGAACAGCAGTAATCCACTTGAAGGCTGTAGCATTATACAAGACCAACCTCTTAGCACCAGTCCAAATACTAATGAAGATGAAGATTTAGAGAACAGTAGAGCATCTTCAGGTGGTGCTATTAAAAGTAGTATTGTTGGTGAGAAATATGTGACTGATAGGGGACATTACCCAATCACAATAACAGATCAAAATGTTAAAAGGTTTATATTGGCTCATGGTCCATGCAGACCTCCAGGACCTTTTCCCCGGGATAATGATACTAAGAAGAGATGCTTTTCTGAAAGTTATTATGAGCGAGTCACCAAGACAGGGCTTAAACTACCTTTAATGTGGCTTTGTTACTCTCCAAAGCTTAATGCAGCGTACTGTGAACCATGCTGGCTGTTTGCAGACCGTAAAAAGGAGGATTTGAACCTGCATGGGTAAAAGGGATCCAGAAGTGGCAGAGGCTGTCTGCTAAAATTCAGATCCATGAGTCTTCACAACTTCACATGGAAGCATGTGTACTCTATGATCAGTGGAGGCGTAATAAAACAATTGATGATGAAAATGAAAAAAAAAAATACATCAGGAAAAAAACTTTTGGAGGCAGGTCCTACATAGAATTGTTAATGTAACATTAACAATGGCAATGGCTAATCTAGCCTTTTGTGGTCATAGAGAGCGCCTGGGAGAGGTTAACAATGGAAAATTTCTCTCCATCATAGAGCTACTTGCCGAATATGACCCAATTTTAAAGGAACTTCTACAGTTACCCCAAGGCACATTTAAATATTTATGTCCAATAAAGTGCAAAGTGAAATTGTTTCTGAAATAAAAAAAACACAATTTTATTCTATAATAATGGACACAACCCAGGACATATCCAAAGTAGATCAGATGAGTCAGATATTTCGATATGTGTCTGTTGAAAGAGATGTGAATCGGCGAGCCTGCAGTATAACAATAAATGAGGCTTTCTTAGGGTTCCATGCCATTGAAGATCAGAGTGCAGCACAGATTGCTAGCAATATGGTTGCCTGCATAGAGAGCAAGGGTCTTGAAATATCAAAGTGTCGTGGTCAGGGGTATGATGGTGTAGCAACAATGAGTGGTGTTTATTCTGGTGTGCAGGCTAGGATAGCAAATATGGAAAAAAATGCCCTCTATGTTCATTGTGCAGCACACAATTTAAATCTTGTCATTCAGGATGCTGTTTCTGACATACCGGAAGTTTCTAGATTCTTTGATGTGGTAAATAATTTATACACCTTCTTTGGGGAAAGCATACGCAGATGGGCCTTTCTCTCATCATTCACATCTGAATCCTCTGTCACACTGAAACGGCTTTGCCCTACACGGTGGTCTTCTAGACATGAATCCCTGCTTGCACTTCGTTTCCGTTTTCTAGACATTATCCAAAAGAAAGGGATGACGCTGCAAATCTAAAAAAGAAAATTGAATCTTTTGAGTTTGTGCTTCTTGTCGCCCTGCAAACTAAAATATTGAACCATGTGAATCCAATTTCAAAAGCCTTGCAATCAAAAGACATGGAACTGTCTGGAACAGTGCAGCTCATTCAGAATGCGGTTACAGCCCTTTCCAGCTACAGGGATCATTTTGAAGAAGCCAAAAAAACTGCAGTGACACTTGCAGAAAAGTGGGGAATTGAAGTAAAGTTTTCAAATAAAAGAATAAAAAAAGTAATGTGCCACTTTGATGAGCTGTGTATGGATGAAAGATTATCTGATCCAGAGGAACACTTTAAAACAACTGTATTTTATAGATGTTTGGATATGATTATAAACCAGTCAGACCGATTTAATGGAATAAATGCAGTCCATCATAGATTTGAGATAGTTCAGCCTGCCATTCTTGCTTCTCAATCTGATGACAATCTGATTGCAGCAGCATCAAAACTGCATGAATTTTACAAGGAGGATCTATCACCAGATTTTCCTGAGCAGCTTCTTTCATTCCGTTCAGCACTTCAAGAAGAGGTTCGCAGTTGTTCCACTGTAAAGGATCTTGCTCACCTACTACTTGTTGAAAACAGTGCACTGTCTTCTACTGTCCCAGATGTCTGCATAGCATTACTGCTGTTCCTCACACTCCCAGTAACCGTAGCAACTGCAAAAAGGTCTTTTTGAAAATTAAAAATAATTAAAAGTTATTTGAGAAACACCATGTCTCAACAAAGACCCACTGGACTTGCTTTGTTAAGCATAGAAAATGAGAGAGCTAGAAGACTTAACATGGAAAGCATTGTAGATGACTTTGCTGAAGCAAAAGCAAGGCGTCGTCATTTTTAATGACCGTAGTAAGTTTGCAGTTATATCTGTTCTGTTACAAGTTACACTATACCAGCCTTTCTCAACCTTTTTACCCCAGAGGAATCCTTTAATACATTTTCAGGTCTTGGGGAACTTTTACTAAAACCTATCCATTAGGGGTCGTTGGGAGGAATGAAGTCTATATTGGTGGTCAGTGGGAAGAATGTCTTTCTTACAGTGGTGGTCAGAATGCCACCCTTTAGATGGATACATAGATCAAATTGCCCTGGATCAAAGCAAATGCCATCATATAGGAGTTCAATCAGTCACAGCTCATGGAACCCCTAACAACCTTTGTAGAAATTCTAGGGTTTCTCTGAACCTTTGTTGAGAAAGGCTGCCCTAAACACTTTTTCAGTTTTGTTACCGGTTACCGGTTACACTAACCCATTTTTATGGTTGAATGCTTGGTTCCAAGTTAAACTAACCAGTTGAGTTGAATGCTTGCTATTTTCAATAAACCATGCTAATATATATACACATTTCTATATTACAGGTTTTTCTTCACAGAAACAAAGTTAAATGTGTGAAATAGTTTTAAGTTCTAAAAAAAGTTGGAAGCTATTGTTGGCCCTGTTGTGGACCCTTTTTTGAAGATTTTCTTCTACCTTTGTGAAGATTTTTTTACTTGATGTGATTGTAGCCTCGGACAGTACTCAATTTTCTCTGAAGATTTATTTGTAAGTTTGTGTGTCTATACATGTACAGTGTTTTATATTTTCCAAATAAATAAATAAAATGTGGATCTTTGACTATAACTTTGCCCAAAAGATGTATATACCTTTGATTTACGATTGTTCTTCGTGATATTTTGCAGGTTCCTTCTGTGACCTGTTGTGTCCTATCCTGAAGCTTCCTCTCAACAGTTATGGTAAGTTGAAATCAGAAACAAATGTTTTACTTAGTTATACAGTGCAAAAAAATAATGTATCAAAATCATGCTTTTCGGGGGCGTGGTCTGGACATGGCTGAGTGAGGACGTGTGCCTGAGGAGCTCCCGGTCCGACCCGTCCTTACCCAGCTTTATAGGCAAAATATTTACTTGTTCCACCCGGCATGTACTCGGCTGGTAAACGGAGGGGAAAGACACAAAAGCGAGTACCTCCCAGGACAGACAAGAGCGGGGATATCCAGAAATATCTTGCCAGCGCCAACGGATCATCTCCAGCCCTCAAGATGGCGGACACCAGCGAACAGAGACCACGTGGCTCACAGCCCTCGCAGACCACCACATCAGCACTTCAACCTTTCACAGTGCAGACCCTGAATATGGATCTTACTATCCCGGAGGCCCTCCAGCCAGATCGGCCAGGGCCCTCACAGCCTCCTCCCGCACAGTCACCCTGGAGCGAGGACACTGAGCTTCGGGCACTGCTGCGAGCACTGCCGACGAAGGCAGATATAGAGGACATTGTTGGCAGGTTGGAGGCGACACATCGCAAGGAGATAGCGGTGGTGCGACAGGAGGTGCGTACACTATCCGACCGACTGGGGTCAGGGGAATCAGCGATGACCAGCCTCGAGAGCCGGATGTCGGCAGTAGAAGCAGCCCAGGCGATTCAGGCAAGCACGGTCCTCACACAACAACTGCAGCTCGAAGAGATCGAAGATCACAGCAGACGAAATAATCTGCGTGTGAGGGGTCTCCCGGAGGCCACGGGAGCGGAGGATCTGGGGGCTACGGCCCTGGCAATTTTCAGGGCCGTGACGGGAGAACACTTCCCCCCCACCCTGACCTTGGACCGTATTCATAGAGCCCTTGGCCCTCGCTCGGAAGACCCGGATAGACCACGGGACGTTATCTGTCGGATTCATCACTATGCCCATAAGGAACTGATCCTTCGAGCGGCATGGGAGAAAGGAGATGTGGAATTTGACGGGGCCGTGTTAAGGATCTTGCCCGACTTATCCCGAGCAACACTGCAGCGAAGGGCACTTCTGAGACCCGTACTGGAAGCTGCGCGAACAGCTGGACTTACATACCGTTGGGGGTTCCCTATCTCCGTCACCTTTAAGAAGGCTCAACACTCCTATACCCTACGGTCCCCAGCAGACTTACCTGCCTTGTTTGCTTTCATGGATGTAGATCCTGTGGATGTCTCCGATTGGCTCCAGCCGTTGCCACGCAACTCTACCCGGCCGGGAACGAGGAGAGCCAGATCCCCGGGTCCACAGAGGAGCCGGCGTAGACCCCGACACTTCTCTGCAGACACCGCGAGAGAGGACTAGTCAGCAGCGATGGTGAGGTGAGCTCCTGCACTTCGATGCACTTCTTTACTTTCCACACCCGGGTCCTGGCCACCCGTGTTCCACTTTTGCCTCCTCTGTGGTTGTTCCACTCCCGCCCCCCCTCAGGCCCCCATGCCCGCATTGATCCACTCTCCTCTCATACCCTGTCGCCCTTGGGCGGGGCATTACCTGGTCGGATACCCCCTTTTTTTTTTCCCTTTTTTTTGTCACTAGCGGTGGGGGAGGCGGGTGGATATTCCTTTCCCTGTTCTGCCAAGCTGCCACGATTCTTGACACGGCTGCCGCATGTCCCTGGTGTCCCGGGACCTGCCGAACACACACCGCATTTGTTGCAGACAAGTTCACCTGAGGTTTAAATCGTTCTCTAGTCCTCCCTCCCTATGACTCCCCTGCCCCCCTCCGCGTGTGGACACTCCTGGTTGCGAGAGGGTGGCAGACCTGCAGTTTCTGTTAATGCTCTCATGACGCGGATCTCATATACTCACCCCGGCCGACCGTTGACTTGGAGTTAATTACAGGAGGGATGACTTACTAGGTTATACTATAATGTTTTGAGTGTTTTGTTCGTTGGTGGTCTAGCACTAGCCATACAGGGGGGTGGGAGTGAGTGGATGGGGGTCGGCAGAGTGGGGATGAAGGAGGGACATGCTATTGGCTGGGTTACTGTTGAGAGGGGAGACCCGGGGCTTGTGGGTGGGGGGGGGATGTGGGGGGGGGACGTTGGAAGCTACCAAGGTTTCTATATGGGCACGGACTTGATTTTGGTTTGAAGAAATTACCAGAGGCTCACCCACCCTGATAGATGGGGTTCTTAATGGACTCTTAATATCTTATATCAAGTATTATATCCTGGCTAAATGTTATTGCTGTTTTTTTCTTTATAAAGTTCTGCATTTATATGTTATATAGTAGATTGCTAAAGTACGTTTTCTGGCTGGGGAGGCGGGGGCGGATGGGAGGGCTCCACCCTTGGTCTGCCCTTACCTCTTCCCAATTAGGACGAAGCATCCACCCTGGGTGAGCTGGGGAGTGCTTCTATACAAACTGATTGTTTGCAAACTTAGTCGACGGACGATTGATTAGTCCGTTTAGTGACCGTTTGGGTTAACGGTACAAAAATTTTGTTTTTTCCTTTTCTCTTCTTTTTTTTCTCTCTCACTTCTTATTTCTTCTGATTTCTCTCCTCCTCTGTCTCCCTCTATTCTCCGCATCCTCCTGTGGTCCCTGTACGGACCATACCCCTCCCCCTCCCCTTTCCTCTCCTTGACCTGAGGGACGATGGACCACATAAACATTTTCTCGATAAATGCTAAGGGACTCAATATTCCTGAAAAAAGGCGTATGCTCCTGAATGACCTTAAAAGAGCCCACGCTGATGTAGTGTTCATTCAGGAGACGCACCTTAGGACGGGTAACCCTACCTACCTCAAAAACCGCTTCTTTCCACATGCATACCATGCCACAAATGTGGCTGCCAAATCTAAAGGGGTCTCCATACTTGTGTCTGGGAAAGTGCCGTGGACATGCACCGATACGCTCCTGGACGCTCCTGGAGGGAAGGTTTGTATTTATTAAAGGGCTGTTCGGGGACGTGAAGGCGACACTGGCCACAATATATGCCCCCAATGTACATCAGGATGCGTTCGTTCGCCGGGTGTTGCGGCGGTTGGCGGAGTTTAGAGAGGGTCTGCTTTTCCTTGGGGGCGACCTGAACGTACCACTTACCCCAACGGTAGACACATCTTCAGGTACCTCATCCCTGAGCACGAGTGTACACAAAAATACAACAAGGGCCCTTCACGAGGCCCAATTGATAGATGTCTGGCGGCTCCACCATCACGGAGAACGGGATTACACATTTTTCTCATCTCCGCACAAGGTCTACTCAAGAATAGACTATATTTTTGTCCCTCATAACCAGTTGGAGGGGGTCCGCGACATTGCTATAGGTAACATTACATGGTCAGACCATGCTCCTGTTACCATGAGCTACTGTATGTCGCCTTCTGGGCTCCCGAGATCTAGATTTTGGAGGCTGAACGAGAGTCTCCTGCAGGACCCAACTGTGCTGGCTGATGTCACGAACGAAATGAAACATTACTTCCAAACAAATGACACTGCGGAGTGTGACCCGGGTGTCCTGTGGGAGGCTCATAAGGCGGTCATAAGGGTAATACTAATAAAACACGGCGCAAGGATTAAAAGGGAAAGGGAGCAGACTCTACTTAAGCTGATACAAAAGATTCGGGACGTAGAAGCAAAACATAAACACACGCCAGTAGCCTCCCTTGGAGTAGAATTGATGACTCTCAGGAAACAGATAGTAGATTTGTTACACTATAGGGCCAAGGCAGCATTGCAGGTCTGCCAAAAGCTTTCCTACGAGTCGAGAAACAAGTGCGGGAAGCTGTTGGCCGGGACGGTCAGGAAGCAGCGGCTCAGCGCATATATTCCCCAGATCGTAACCCCCTCAGGTCTCCGGAAATCCACTCCGTCCCAAATAGTGACAAAATTCAGAGACTTTTACTCCTCCCTCTATAACCTCCCGGTGACTACCCTAGCCAAATCAACAGTGCGAGATTATGTCTCCGCTTCCCAGATCCCCCAACTATCGACGGAGGCAAGGGCGGGACTGGAGGATCCCATTACAGTGGAGGAATTGCAGCAAGCAGTGGGCGGGATGAAACCGGGCAAAGCACCTGGCCCGGATGGGTTTACACTCCAGTACTATCGAACGCTTTTGCCACTCCTGAGCCCCTACATGGTGAGGATGTTCAATGGTTTGGGAGACGGTGGGCAACATCCAAGGGATACGCTCAGGGCACATATATCCCTTATACCGAAGGAAGGTAAAGACCCGTCAGCTTGTGGCAGTTACAGGCCCATTTCCCTTCTTAATATCGACCTTAAGCTGTTCACTAAGATCTTGGCCAACAGAATCTCTCAGTTTCTGCCAGGCCTGATTCATTTAGATCAGGTGGGATTTGTTCCGGGCCGCGAGGCAAGGGACAACACGACCAAGGTGCTTAACCTCATTCATGTAGTCAACTCGACGAAGACCCCTTGTGTACTCCTTAGCACTGACGCAGAAAAGGCGTTTGACCGCGTGAACTGGGTCTTCCTGTCCTCTGTTCTTGAGAAGATTGGCGTAGGGCACAGGATGCTACAATGGATTCTCAGCAGTTATTCCGTTCCCTCGGCCCAGGTCAAGGCAAATGGAATCCTCTCGGAACCATTTCAGATAACAAATGGTACGAGGCAGGGTTGCCCACTTTTACCCCTTCTCTTCGCACTGGCCTTGGAGCCCTTTTTGTGCACAGTAAGAGCCAGTCCGGACATAGTGGGGGTGACAGTGGGAAAGGGACACCACAAAATCTCTGCCTATGCAGATGACCTCTTGTTCTCGTTAACTAACCCATTGGTGTCCCTCCCGAACTTACTTAAGGAATTTGATAGGTACGGGAAGCTCTCTAACCTGAAAATCAATTTTGATAAGTCAGCTGCCATGGGACTCAACATACCCGCTGGTAGATTACACTCGCTGCAAACGCATTTTGGATTTAAATGGTCCGACACCTCCCTTTCTTACTTGGGAACCCAGATTCCTAAAGATCTGAAACGCACATTTGAGCTTAATTTCCCGCCTCTTCTGACCAGAACCAGACTGCTATTGGAGGACTGGGCTGGAGGCCTACACTCCTGGTTCGGCAGGTGTAACCTTTTGAAGATGTCCATCCTACCAAAGTTCCTCTATTTGTTTCAGGCCCTGCCAATTAGAATCCCGTCTCATTATTTCAAACAAGTAAACTCCCTCTTTATCAGATTTGTCTGGGCGAAGTCCAGGCCTAGACTACAGAGGCGCTATCTCACTTTGCCCAAACATTACGGAAGGTTAGCACTCCCAGATGTGCGACACTACTACTCGGCTGTCCACCTGGGACGAATAATAGACTGGAACCGGCATAACAAGACTAAATTGTGGACACAATTAGAACAAGCGCAATCTACTGCCACGGAAGGAAAGGCCATCTGGTGTTACGAGGGGTTGCCCCCGGGACTGAAATCGCACCCGGTGATAGGTGCCACACTTCAGATAGGCTTTTCTACGGTATTTTCAAACGCTCTCTCCTCCAGGGAATCCCCCTTGTATCCGATACTGGGCAATCCCAACTTCCCTCCCGGACTGGATGCAGCGACTTTTGAAACGCTTCGGACGTCGGGCAGGGAACAGGCCCGCCATTTCCTGACTGACAATCACTGGCCCTCGATTGTCTTATTGGCGGACAACGAGGGCCAGTTCCGGCTTCCCTTCTGGAATGCAATAAGGCTACATCACTTCCTCCACTCAATACCACATCCAGCGCAACACAACCGTGCGCTGACAATGTTTGAGGACTACTGTGAGGGGGAGGGAACGGTACCAAATGTCCTGTCCAAAACTTATGACATGCTTAATACCCCAGCAGAGCTACCCAAGTTGCATTTTTTACAAAAATGGGAAATGGATCTGCAATGCTCATTCACTGACGCCCAGAAACAATCAATTATCAGATTCTCTCTAACGACCTCTATCTGCACAAAGATACAAGAACTAAATTATAAGATCCTGACAAGATGGTACTACACCCCCAGTCGTCTCCATAAGTTCTTTCCAGCCACCTCAGACAGGTGCTGGAGATGTCAGACAGGGGAAGGTACACTCCTCCACCTCTTCTGGTCTTGCCCCCTACTGCAGCATTACTGGACGACAGTCCGCATGGTAACTCAAAAATTCACAGACCATCAAATTAAAGATGACCCAGCCGTTATCTTGCCTCATGCTACTACACTCCCAGCTCGGAGTTACAAAAAATCGATTGTGAGACACCTCCTGAACGCGGCCAAGGCCTGCATTCCACTTTTGTGAAAGAATACCTGCCCTCCGACTGTGGCGATGTGGCTGCGTAGGGTGGAGGAGATCAGGAGACTGGAAGACCTAGTCAGTTCAGCTCAAAACAAACAGGAGCAACACTCCCAAGCATGGTTGCTCTGGAATATGTTTATTTATTCCGATGAAGGAGTAGCTTTTTTAGCCACTTGAGCGACTGCATACGACGGTTAGAATAAGTGCCACGCCCTCAGGTCCTCCCACCCCCTCCCTCCTTTTTCTTTTTCTTCTCCCCCTTCTTCTTTTTCCCTTTCTTCTTCTTCTCTCTTGTTTGTTCCCCTTGCTTTATTCTTTCCCCCTCTCGATTTTGCTATACTCTTCCTTTTTCATCTTACGGGCGCAGGAGCGCCATGTATGAGGTACAAGAGGATACGGTTTGTTGTATTGGTGGTTTAGGTTTGGGTAATGTGCCCAGGTTGGGAGTAGCTGTGTTTAAGTAGGAAGTAAGCTCATCAGGCATGATTCCAGTGTTTAGCCACATTGCATATTCATGGCTTGCTGTCTACCACATCAATATTAAGGTAATGCTATGCCACCCTTGTACCTGTGTATGTTTATTATTGTGTTGTTGTACTGCACTGTACACTCTCTGTTTTTCCTCGGTTTCATTTCTGCTTAAGAAAACAATAAACTATATATTCGAAAAAAAAATCATGCTTTCCGGGGGGGGGCGGGGGCCTTCACTATTTCTTGCACCGGGGCCCCGAAGTTTCTAGTTACGCCTCTGCCTGTAATGGCCACTAAACAATAGCAGTCACCTCAAAATCGTGAATGTTGTTAATGATGGTGATAAACCAAAAACAAAAAAAGAGAAAAAACAAAAAATGTAATATCAGGTGATATACAAATATAAAACCATCATCTAAAGTGTGAACTTTAGTTCTGAATAGATTGATACACAGTCCAAAGTATTAACAAAAAAGAGTCCGTGAATAAAGATTAGCAAACACCCGTGCTTCTGAATCATAACGGATTTTCCTGACGCATTCATGGCAGCACACACTGGGTTGTGACTCCGCCCCCACAACCTGACAGGATTGGTTAGCTATAAATTTCAAGGGGAGACGCCCCGCATCATTCTCTTTTTTTATCCTCACCTGACAAGATTGAATGAACAAGCAAAAAGCATGCCTCTTACCGCAAATCGCCCCAGCAGGTTCAGCCTCTCCTGTTTGGAAGTCCCTCCTGTACAGTCTCTAAATGAGCTTTATGGTGGGAACCCCGTTCTGGTGGTCTCAGGGGCTTTGGAATTATACTGGCATATGTAACAAGCTTTAAAGAAGCTTCAAATCTCGCAGTGGTCCCCACTTTCGCTCTGTCTTTCCTTCCAGTGCAGTGTGTGCTTCCACAAAGGTATTTGTATCATTACATTTACCACCCAAGGTTAGTCCGTTTTGTACCTTTGTCTGCCTGTTGTTTTTTTCTCAGCTCTGCTGAGCCCTGTGGTTCCTCTGACACCCCATGCTCTCAGGGTCACCGCTGCGTACCCCTTGGTGCTTTGCACATGCGCGCAGCTCAGTAATGACGCTGCCTGTCTCCTCTGCCCTCTTCCAAAATGGCGCCGGGCGAGCGGGACGCTTCTGCACATGCGTGCGTCATTAAAAAAAAAGGAAAAAAGAAACAGTCCTATTGCTCTGTAGTTCTGGCTTCCGCACTGCTGCTCTGCTCTACTCAGAGTGAAGATTGCACCAGGTGTGTGCAGGCATGTCCCAGATCAGCCTGGGCTAATTGATTACACACAAAAAAAAAAAAAAAAGGAATAAATAGGATAGAAGATATTATACGGGCGCCCAGAGGCGATTCGGTTTGCATGTGCCGCGCTATATAGGTTTTCATCATTCATTCATTCCATACATTTATATATTAATTTATAACATACCATAGAAGAAAGTGTATCCATAATTAAACAATTAATATAATCCAAAAAAAAAAAAAAAGGGATAGATATATGTATATAAAATTATTATATTAATTTAATAAATAGAAATGTTGGGGGGGGGGGGACATATTGTAATGTTTTCCCTTCTCTCTTTTTTTTTTTCCCACCTTTTCGGGCTGTCTCTCTGCTATCCTCATGGGGGCCACTGCCCTCGCAGACCACCATCAGCACAGGTATAGAGGCCGACTAGAAGGTGGTAAGTAGAGGGGAGACAAAAAAGAGAGCCTGGCCACTGACGCTACAGTTTTGGTAGCCCTATCGGGTCAAGAGACGCAAGTTTGCGGCACAGAGGGAGATTCCAGCCATGCTTCCGGCAGAAGGCGCAAGAAATCGCTCAAGGTTACCCTCTTGATTTCTTCAATCAAGGCATAGCCGCTCGCGTCACAGCACTCCCGTCATAGTCGGTCCCACCGCAGACGATTACCTTCATCCCAGACAGAGCTATCTTACCCGCACCACGGCAAATGTTTGCCAAATATGCGGGGCGCCATCCTTGCCAGGGGAATCGGCCTGCCGCTCATGCTTCATCAAAGTAACCAAGGATTCAGAGGCCAGAGTAGATACTGAGCTCCTAGGAGAATCGCCACAGGGATCATATGTGGGCGATCCTTCCCCAAGCACATCGCCCGGCCGTTACGCCAGGGTGCAGTAACCCTCTCTAAGAATGAGGAGTGTGAGCAGGCGTCGGACTGTATCCTTTTGGTTGAACCATTTGCCCATTCACTCAAGGAAGCGATCGGCTGGGAGGAGGTTATGGCAGAACTTCTGAAGGTTCAGAAATATTTCCCGGTGCTGAAAAGGGGGTCCTGAATCATTTCCCTTCATCGAAGAGCTGGAGAACCTCATAAAGGATAAGTGGGGGGGTCGCATAAGCGGCCCAGTATGAGCAACAAGTTTGCAGATTGTACCCCTTGTGGTAGTCTAAGATCGATTCTTTGATCAATGCAACTACGGTCGATTCATCTTTAATGCGACTCGCTAGAGACGTTTCTCTACCGATTGAAGACGCAGTTACCTTCCGGGACGCTCTTGATCATAAAATCAATATAGAACTGAAGAAAGCCTGCTCCACGACAGGAGCCGCTTGTAGGCCGCTATCACCACAGCGGCAGTCGCTAAAACTATCGCTGCATAGGCAGCTAATGTTGAGAATCCCATTCTAGAAGGAGCCGACCAGGGGAAGATATTCTCCTCCCTGCAGGAAAATTAAGTTTGCGTTTACGGCTCCTGAGGGGGCGACTTCATGGCTGGGAAGAGCCTTATGGCTGAGACCCTGGATAGCGAAGGCAGCGTCAAAATCAACTGGTGCAAAATTCCATATGGCGGCTCAAGTGTATTTGGCACAAAGATGGACTCGGCCATCTCCAAGGTTACCGGGGGAAAGTCTGGGCTGATTTCTCCGATAGGAAAACCAGAGCCCCAGAAGGGCCCCCGCTTACAGGCGTGATCTTCCTGTCAAGTACAGGGATGTTAGATCCGACCGCCCCGGCAGGGAATTTAGGAGGGACTGGAAGACTCGACCCTCCTTCATGTAGATACAGTATGCCAATCACAGCTGGGGAACAGCAGAAGTCCTTTTTGAGGGTCCGTCTGCCCACCCAGCTCAGGTGAGCACCAGACTCAAGAGATTCGCTCGGATATGGGCAACTCCATGAACACTATCCTCTATCAAGACCGGTCACAATTGGAAATTCATGGGCACATTGCCAGGGAACACATTCCAGCCTACCAAGTACTTCCGCACCAGAAAGGGAGGGGGTTTTATTCCCGATTATTTCTGGTACAAAAAAAAAAACGGGGATCTACGTCCAGTCTTGGACCTAAAGAAGTTCAACAGACGATCAAAATAGAGGCCCTCAGATTGGAAAAGCCTTCAGTCCATTTTGTTGTCAGTGGACGTGGGAGACTGGATGCTATCTCTAGATTTTTCGGGCGTTTACCTTCACATCCCAGTTCATCTTAACTTCCAGACGTCCCTTCGGTTCTCAATCGATCAATCCCATTTCCAATTTTGGTGCCCCCCATTCGGCATCGCCTCAGCACCCAGAGCATTCGGCAAGTTAGGGTGTTCCTAGGGGCAGAATAAAATACCAGGTTGTACCGGGTGCAACTCCCTCAAGAGAGGCTGAAGGCCTTGCTCCAGAAGATACAGAGTCTGCTATCATCCAGACGTCTAACTGTCAGAGCCTGCCTCAGTACCCTGGGGTCCATGTCAGCATCCATACCCTCGATACAGTGGCCCCTGTGGCACATGCGAGTCTTACAGAACTCCTTTCTCAGGCAGTGGAATAGAACGTCAATACTCCAAACCATTCACATCCCGAACTGGGTAAAGCAATTAGTATGGTGGTGGACACACCCGTCCGACCTCAGGGAGTCCATTCCAAAAGTTCCCCCAAGCCCAGAAGTAGTAACATCGGACGCCAGCCAGGGGTGATGGGGTTCACACTATCTAGACTGAGTAGCCCAAGGACAGTGGCATTTTCGGACTCAGGGCATAGTGTCAAATATTTTAGAGCTCAGAGCAGCCTTTCAGGCCCTCCTGGCCATTGCGCCTCTTCTATAGAGGAAGAGTGTCCTGATCAGGATGGACAACAAGTAGCAGTGTCATGTATCCAGAGACAGGGGAGCATCAGGAGTCGCACGCTTCAGGAGGAAGTTCGCCCATAATGGAAGGGGCACAAGTGCACCTGTTAGATCTGTGGGGAGTATGCGTCCCAGCAACACAAAATTCGTTGGCCAACTACCTAAGCCGAGAGACACTTTCAAACAACGAACGGTCCCTAAACCAACAGGTATTCTCCATTCTTACGAAAACTTGTGGAGTACCAGAAGTCGACCTAGCGGCCACGCCAAAGAACTCCAAGTGTCAGAGGTTCCTGTCCAGAGCCCACTTTCCATTACCTGAAGGGACAAACTGCCTAGTTCTTCCATGGAGCTGCGAGCTAGGGTACATTTTTCTTCCAACTTCTCGGATTACAAGATTCCTGTCCCGACTTCGGAAGTCCTCAGCCACGGTTGTTGTACTAATACCGTTCCGGCTGGAGAGGCCATGGTTTACGACCCTGCTACAACTAGGTACGCGGCCTCCAATACATCTTCCAGTAACCTGGGATCTCATACATCAGAGGCAATTCTTCCATCCAGCCCAGAGAAGCTGCATTTGCCAGCTTTGAAGCTGAGAGGGCTAGGTTAGGGGAACTAGGATACTCTCAGGAGGTAATATCAACCTTAGTACAAGCTCTAAGGAGCTCCACTGATGTCACCTATACTAGGATCTGGGAGAGGTTTGTGTCATCGCAGCAAAGATTGGAATCCCATCTCAAATTCTTGAATTTCTTCAGTCAGGGTTTAACAAGGGCCCGGGCTTGGGTACCCTGAAGGTGCAAGTATCTGCCCTTTCAGCCATGACGGGTACTAGATGGGCTCTTCATCATCCGGTCACTCTGTTCCTCAGGGCCTACGTAAGATCAGACCACCTAGGAGGCCAGCCTTTCCAACAGGGGATCTCTGTGTAGTACTCGAGGCCCTGTCCAATCCACCTTTTTCTCCATTCAACTTAGTCTCACCGTGGAACCTAGCTCTGAAGATGGCTTCCCGTATTGCTATCACCTCAGTTAAGAGGGCGTCGGAGATACAAGCACTTAGGGCTATGGAACCCCTATTCAGTGTTCTTCCCTATCAGAGTGGTTCTGAAGCCCTCAGACCATTTTTATCTAAGGGTAACTTCCTCCTTTCATTATAACCAGGACATCGTCCTTTCGTCTTTTACTAATGAGAGGGGCGAGTCCCATGACTAGGATGTCAAGTCTACCATCTCCAGTTACGTTACAGCTACATCTCAGGAAGACGGATTCTCTCTTGATTATCCCACACGGGAGCAGACAAGGTCAGCCAGCTACCTCCCGTACCATTACCTCTTGGGTGTTAAAGCTATCAAAGAGACCTATTCCATCCAGCAACTTACGCCTCCTAGAGGGCATTAGGGCTCATTCGACAGGGGCAGAGGCCACTTCTTGGGCAGCATATTGCGGGACTTCACCGGAAACCATAGGCAGAGCAGCAACTTGGTCTTCCCAACACATCTTCATTTCTCACTACAGAGCGAATTCTGCTCTCCTGGCTACCGTCGACTTCGGCAGATCTGTTCTTAGAGCCAATTCCTCAGCGCTATAAAGAATAAATATTACTGTTTTCTTGCACCCTCCCGACTGGCGAGTTATATCCCAGTGTGTGCTGCCATGAATGCGTCAGGAAAACGGAAAATTGTATACTCACCTTTCCGTAATTTTCCTTTCCTGACGCATCTTCATGGCAGCACACAGATGCCCACCCTGCTGTTTTATGATGATATATACAGAGAATGATGCGGGGCGTCTCCCCTTGAAATTTATAGCTAACCAATCCTGTCAGGTTGTGGGGGCGGAGTCACAACCCAGTGTGTGCTGCCATGAAGATGCGTCAGGAAAGGAAAATTACGGAAAGGTGAGTATACAATTTTCCGTTATTGAAACGTGTCCAAACGCAAATAACGTGTCCTCCACCAAACTTATGATTTGGCCTCTTACCGGAAACCCACGATTCCAGGGGATCAGAAACAGCATGTAATGGGTCCCAATCTCGTGGTGTCAAATCTAGTCCTGATGGATCTCGTATCCCAAAGTGTTGCAGCAATTTGAATGCCCACAATGCAAAAAAACATCAATGGCTCCACATAGTGTGTTAACGTATAAAAAGTATTTAAAAAAGAGATAAAAATGCACTTACAGTCATGCAATGTTGTAAACACCTTGAAATTTTAATGTGCCGGCCGATACACAAAAATCCTCAGGCACTCGTCCACTGGGGGAACATTCAGGAACTTGGGTGACGTCCGTTTCGAAATCATTTTCGTCTTCCAGGGGCACTGAATATTATTAATTCAGCCTTTACTTGGTGTTGACATGCAACATGCAGCTGAATATATTAATTTAGATGAAATTGCCAGAAATGTGATAGAAATAGGGTTCCTCACTTCATGGTTCCAACAGGCTCGTGCCCCTCCCCCCACATTTTCCATTGGGATCAACTAATAATGCCACGTACACACAATCGGTTCATACGATGAAAACAGAACGATGGATTTTTTCATCAGATATCCGATGAAGCTGACTTTCATCAGTCTTGCCTACACACCATCAGTTAAAAATCTGATCGTGTCCAACGCAGTGACGTAAACCACAACAATGTGCAGAGAAAAATGAAGTTCAATGCTTCCGAGCATGCGTCGACTTGATTCTGAGTATGCATGGATTTTTGACCGATGGATTTCCCCACAGACGATCGTTTTTTTTCTATCGGTTTTGTAACCATCAGAAAATTTTAAAACAGGTTCTATTTTTTTTCACCGATGGGAAAAAAACGATGGGGCCCACGAACGATCAGTTCGTCCGATGAAAACGGTCCATCGGACCATTTTCATCAGACGAACCGATCGTGTGTACATGGCATTAGAGAAAGCTCAGTCCAGTACTACAGGAAATTAAGAAATGGTCAATGGGCGAAACCTTTGTGTGTCACAAGGAGCAAGAGGGAACCTTTATTTTTCTTTAAACATTTTATCACCAATTATTATCAGTTTGGTCTTTTTTTTTTAACCAAACAACACTTCCTTCCAAATGTTTTAAAGACTGGAAAAAGCTGTTTATGTTGGTTAGAACAACCAGATTCTCACTTATTTTTGCCTTTTTAAAGCGGATGTTCACTGAAAAAAAAATATTAAAAGCCAGCAGCTACAAATACTGCACTTTTAATATTAGGACACTTACCTGTCCTGGAGTCCAGCGCCGTCCGCAGCAGAGGACGAGCGATCGCTCGTCACTCTGCTGCTCCCCCGCCATCCTCAGTGAGGGAACCAGGAAGTGAATCGCTCCGGCTTCACTACTCGGTTCCCTACGGAGCATGCGCGAGTCTCGCTACGCCTTCCGATTGGTTCCGGCTGTGTACTGGGAGCCAAGTGTTCCCAGAACACAACAGGGGGGGGGGTGACATCATGCCCGCAGTCTGCCCGAGACTGTGTGGCCGGAAGTGGGTGCAAATACCTGTCTTTAGACCAGTATCTACACCCCCTCCCCCTGAAAGGTGTCAAATGTGACACCAGAGGGGGGAGGGTTCTGATCAGCGGGAGTTCCACTTTAGGGTGGAGCTCTGCTTTAAACACGTAATCAAGCAACTGATGTTCTAGACCAGGGGTCTTCAAACTTTCTAAACAAAGGGGCAGTTTACTGTTCTTGAAACAGTGTCCCCTATTTGTTATTATTTGTTATTGTTGAGTGTGGAATAGTGCCCCACTGTTATGCCTTGTACACACGATCGGAATGTCCGATGAAAAAAGTCAGGCGGAATTTTTTCATCGGATATTCCAGTCATGTGTGGGCACCATCGGACTATTTTCCATCTGAGTTTAGAAATAGAACATGTTTTATTTTTTTCCAATGGAAAAAAATGCTATGGGAAATTCCGATCGTCTGTGTGGAACTCCGACGGAGAAAAAAAAAGAAGCATGCTCAGAATCAAGTCTACGCAGGCTCAGAAGCTTTGAACTTAATTTTCTCGGCTCGTCGTAGTGTTTTACGTCACCGCGTTTTGAACGGTCGGAATTTGGTCTGACAGTGTGTATGCAAGATTCCATCGGATTTTATCCCATCGTAAATTTCGATCGTGTGTAAGGCCGCGTACACACGACCAAATTAATCTGTTCAAATCGGTCTGACAGACCGATTTGAACAGATTTGTCTGCTGGGCTGTTTTGGTTTGATCGCTGTACGCGCGATCAAACCAAAATCCCCCGGTGGCGATGACGTTGACGCCGCCACGTCACCGCACCAAGAAGTAAAACACTTCCGCGCATGCGTCAAATCCATTCGACGCATGTGCGGGCAGATATGTCTGCTGGTTAGCGTACTAACCAGCAGACATATCGGACGGACGGATTCCCAGCAGACAGATTTTAAAGCATGCTTTAAAATCTGTCTGCTGGCAAAATCTGTCTGTCAGCCCGTACACACGATCAAATCTGTCTGCTGAAACGGTCTGGCAGACCGTTTCCAGCAGATAGATTTGATCGTGTGTACGCGGCCTAAAGGGCATTAGTGTCAGTGGGAGTAATAGTGCTCCATCATTGGTGTCAGTGGGAGGAATCGTGTTCTGTTGTCGTGTTCTGTTGTCTATGTCAGTGGCAGGAACTATGCCCCACCATTGCTGACAATAGGGGGGGGGGGGGAACGCCCAAAGGGATGGATGAAAGCAAGCAAAAGCAATGGAGAGATGTTATTTCAGGTATAAGACTGCATATGAGGTCAAATTGAGACTGGACCCCATCAAAATCTGTTGTTTTAAAAACAACTTTACCTAAGTGTAGTACTTACTGTATGCCTGCTGTCAAAGACCTCTACAGTATTATGCCATGTGATAGTGGATATGTAGAATGAATCAAACTGTTTCCTCCAAAACCAAGAGCCACAGTTACATCTAAACAGAATATTACCCCCTAAACTCTCTTTGTACAGTATGGATCCTTAGCCTTTCTTTATGTTTTACTGGATGTCCTGTCTTCTGCTTATAATTGATTTGGTTTTAGCAAAATTGACAGTGCAACGGAAAAATCTATAGGACACTTTTACTCCTCTGTTCAGCTTATACTGACACTAGACTAAAATGTTAGATTAGTAAATGATCAGCCATTCTATCTGTCTGTCCATCTGTCTCACCCTATATTCATTTTTTTTGAGCCGTATATCTATAATTTATTTGTCAATAATTGTTTTTATCTCTCTGTCTATCTATCTATCTACCTATCTATCTAGCTTTGTTTTTTTTTTTGCAGACTCAAATGTAGGAATTGATTGTTCTCTCTTACATCGACTTTGTGACATCTGCCATCCCTTACAAAATGTCTTCAATTAAAATAGCAATCAATAAGTTACTCAATATTTAAAAGTTTTGTGTGCCTCATAAGATTAAAAGCTCAGTTACATCTAAGATTTTGAGTCCTCATGAATGTGATTTTAAACTCCTTTTTTTGACAACAGCTATTGAAATCGACATATTGAAAATAAGTTGATCAGCAATAAGTTAAATCTTAAAAGTTAAATAAGTTATTTTAAAATCTCCCGTGTTACTAAGCTATAATATTTATTTATTTTGTTTTATTACTTGATTGCAAGACCTGGTGCTAGAGGGCCCTGGTGATATAATGACACTTAAGTTATCCCTGGAAATTTATTGGCATCTTAAAGAATGCAGGGAGCCTTAGATTTTCTTTATTTTTTTAAACCCCCTTTCAATAGCTGTGCTAAATGTTCCACATCACTGAACTTCCTGCAATGCAGGATCTGTTAATTTGAGCATTCTTTTTATACCCGGGTTTTATAGCTGGCTAAAAGTCTGCAATATTTACAAGATCTGTGGGCTAAATGATGCCTTTCTGATGTGTCTTTTGTGTCCCTGACACTCACATCTGGTCACTAAATAGAAGACACTTTTATTTGAGTTAAGGGAATCCGCTTCCTGATCTAAGATGCTTCCTTTTTCTGTTTATTCTTTAAGCAACCTAAAATCTGTCATTCTTCCCTTACTGGCTTCAGATTTCAAACAGATATTCCTCACTTGCTGGATAAGCGAAAATTCTTACAGCCATTCAACAGAATGTGTTAAAGTTCCATCAGGTTCACACAAGTAATTATTGCATCAAATAAACTTTTATTTTGTTTTTTCTGAAGTCCTTGCCATAATTCACTCGCCTTTATGAATAAGCAAAGTCTTTTCAATTAAATTGAGAAAAATGCAACATTTGACTGATTTAAATACTCTGGAACACTGCCATGCTAATTTTCCGATTCCAATATAAGAGATAATGAACTAAAACAATTTGTAGAAAATATACTCTTTATGGGACAACGTTTTGTTAAAAAGAGAGATTTGGGCAGGCTTGAGATTAAAGATTATTTTATAGTCTATACAGAGTGTCGGGGCAAGATTACACTTTGCAGAACAGGATGATGGGTGTAAATTTTAATGTTTAAACTAATTGCATCTCTTGTGTTATGAGTTAAAACTTATTTTACATCAAATGCTTATCAACAATTCTAACACGGACCCTGTTTCTTTTAAGACTGATTGTAGAAATGCAATATTCTTTATAAACATAAAAGAGAAAATTTACATATCCAACTAATTAACCACTTAAGCCCCGAACCTTTTGCTGGCCAAAGACCAGAGTACATTTTGCGATTCGACACTGAGTCGCTTTAACTGACAATTAAGCGGCCGTGTGATGTGGCTCCCAAACAAAATTGATGTCCTTTTTTTCCCACAAATAGAGATTTCTTTTGGTGGTATTTGATCTCTTCTGTGGTTTTTCTTTTTTGCGCTATAAACATAAATAGAGCGACAATTTGGAAAAAAAATTCAACATTTTTTTTACTTTTTGCTTTAACAAATATGCCCAAAAAATCTATAAAAAAACTATTTTTTTCCACAATTTAGGCTGATACATATTCTTCTACATATTTTTGGTAAAAAATTGCAATAAACGTATATTGATTGGTTTGCGCAAAGTTATACCACCTACAAAATAGGGGTAGTTTTATGGATTTTTTTTTTACTAGTAATGGCGGCGATCTGCGATTTTTATCATGATTGCGACTTTATGGCGGACACATCGGACACTTTTGACACATTTTTGGGACAATGTCATTTTTACAGCGACCAGTGCTATAAAAATGCACTGATTACTGTAAAAATGACACTGGCAATGAAGGGGTTAACCACTAGGTGGCGCTGACGGGGTTAAGTGTGTCCTAGGGAGGGCTTCTAACTGTAGGGGGGATGGGTTGTGTGTGACATGACACTGATCACTGCTTCCAATTACAGGAAGCTGTGATCAGTGTCCTGTCACTATACAAAAAGGAGAGGGAGCGGAGATCCGAGGAGAGGGCCATCTGAGTCATCCTGTCGGCTACATGTACTGAGAAGTGAAATTTTTGTGTGTCTGGTCCTTCATCTGATTGGATACCTTCATCGTCTTTCTTCCACCGGAGTCCCTATGTGAGCGATCCTTGATGTCTCATTTAAGCCTTAGTTGACCAATTAGGTGTATACCTATCTTGGTCGCTATCCATCTGGTAAGCCTCCTCAGTCTCTTCTATGGTGGTGGACCATCCAGATTGCACCTGCACCCAGTCACTCTGTATTGATCTATTTGGACTTTATCACCATTTTAGAGACACTTCAAGTGCACCTACGGTGTTATTTTTTGCATATGTTATTATTTGCTATTTATCTTCAGTTAAGCGCTACACGTTTTCTTTTTGTTTATTCTATGCTTGCTAAATTGATAATTTAGTTGTGTTAGCTGCTGTATTTGCTTAGTAGCGCAGTGAGTGCATATACCAAGGTATATACCGTTTTTCCCATCCTGTCACTATACAGAAAAAAGTATACACAGTGTCCTGGAAGACTGGGGAAATGCTTGTTTACATCAGCATTTCCCCATTCTTCCTCACCATGAGACGATCGGACATTGAGTCTGCGGGACTTGTGGTCGAAGTCACGGAGCTCGCGGCAGGCCTGTCCACAATGCCGCTTCTTAAAGGGGATGTATATATACGTCCATCTGCCTGCCTATGCCATTCTGCTGACGTATATCGTCGTTTGATGGTCGGCAAGCGGTTAAAGTACATGTTTTGCAGTAATCCTAAAAAAACAAATCCCATAGTTTTTCTTTATATTTTCTGATATATGACATGATCATTTAGATTCAGCAATACTTTATTGAAGCTATACCTGCAAGTACATGTGTAATATACAACCATGGTGTTTTAAAGGGGAAACACTAAAGCAACTACTACTTTATCAATTCACACTGCCACTGTCATGTCCAAGCTACCGGTGGAAAGCCTTTTCTTTGAACCTTTTGTTAAAACTCTATGGCCCAGATTCACAGAGAGTGGGCGCATACACAGTACGCTATGCCGGCGTGGCGCGGAGAGGCATGCACTGTATTCGGCAAGCTATTGCTCACCAAGATACGCCAGCGTAGCGCATTTTCGAAGGCGCAGGCCAGCGTAAGTGGAAGTGGGCGTGACCCATGCAAATGATAGTCTGAGCATTGTGCAGTGTTTTACGCCCAGCGTATCACAAACTGTGAATGCGCCGTGATGTAGCCGTGACGTGGACACATGAAACAGCACCCTTATGAAGGGGTGTATTTAGGTTTTGTGCTGCCCTAGGCCTGACTAAACTTGCACACCCCCTAATTTAAATATGACACACCCCTTCCTGGCAAGGCCACGCCCCCTTTCTATTTAAGACCTGCCCTGGATTCCCTTAATGTGTATACATTTCCTCTTACTTCCTGTTTGGCTATGGGGTAGGAAGTGAAGGGAAATCTCTGCAATGGGACAGGAATGGTAAAAAATAAACGGAAAGGGGCTATAACCCCCCCTTACTCTATCCAAAATGAAAAATAAAGTTAAGTGCCTATAGTTCTACTTTAAGCATACATTTCTGATAATTTTATGGAGAGGACCAAGAAGATTTAACCATGCCAATGGTGCAGCAGAACCCCCCCCCCCACAGTTGCAGAATGCTTTATGGGGGCGCTAGACTAATTTGCCTCTCAGCCCAGCCTGCCCCATAAGACTGCCGCTACACTAACAGTGTAACGCAAGCCGGCGGGGACTCTTTTTGTGCTGCCCCCCTGCAAAGTGCTGCCCTAGGCCTGGGCCTTTTTGGCCTAGGCCAGGATACAGCGCTGCCCTTATGCGCATTCTCACAACAACGCCGGCACAACTGCCTAAGCTACGCCGGATCACTACGTACGCCATGAACGTAACGTACGCCCAATACGCCGGCCTGTGTTCTCTGGGGCAGACCTTTGCATGTCTATTGCTGGGTTGTGCCTCATCTATGGGAATAACTTTACGCCGGACGTAAAACTTACGCAAACATCGCATAGCATGCGTTGGGCGCACGTACGTTCGTTAATCGCCGTATTTTCCTCATTTGCATATTTGAATGCCTAATCAATGGGAGAAGCAACATGCATCCAAACCATATTTGCGACCACTCTACGCCGGCATAAGCAAGATACGTCGGGATAGGATGGCCTGTTTTTAGACGTATGTTGGTTTTGTGAGTCTGGCGCACGCATACGCCGGGCGCACATTTGCACTACGTCGGCGTAAAGTGATTTTCGTCGGCGTAAGTGCTTTGTGAGTCCGGGCCTATCAGTTTTGGAGGAAACAGTTTAGAGGCTCATCCGTAGAAGAAAAAAAATGTAAACAGCTTATGTGGCAGAGGCACTCTTGGCAGTGTGTTATAGTGATCATAGAGAAGTCAAAGTCATTGCAGTTATTTCATTTATTAGTTACAGCAAAGATGTGTTGAGTGGCTGATACGCCACTTCATCAGTTTTTTTTGGTGTTACATAGAGGTCCAAAATATATCAACCTAAGTGCCTCCTGGCTGCTGAGCAATATTCATCTTGTTTAAAAGAGAATCTTTTTTTTAGATTCATACTTACCCAGGTGGATGCAGCATTGCCGATCGAGCATCTCCGATCACTCGTTTTTTTAGAGCTCCAATAGCAGAAAGCTGTAGACTATCAGTTGTTGGAATGATGCGGTGCCTGGATTGACACTGGAGACATTTCTGTCCGCTCTCTGGTGAAAATGGGTCACAGGAGCGCAATGAATTACACTCCTGTCACCCATAGGATAAGTACAGCCAAACAAGCTTTGGCAGGACTTCTCCTTTAAGGAACTGCATAGATATGAAGCTTTTAGCATTGCTGTATGCCTGAACACTGGCGATAATTATTAAATCAAACCTGGGCTTTGCCATGCAAAGCAAAGCAACAAATTGACTTCAATGACCCGCATTCCACCAGCATATACTCACTTATTCTTTGCGCACATGTCACTCTGTTCAGCTGCCAAGAGAAAAGAAGATACATAAGCTAGGAGACCTTCAGCCTGGTGTGAGTTCTGAGTGTAAATCTGAATTGAAGCGATTGTAAAGTCTTGTTTTTTTTTTCTATAAAAGTAACAAACATGTTATACTTACCTCCCCTGTGCAGTGGTTTTGCACAGAACAGCCTGGATCCTTCTCTTCTTGGGTCCCTCTACTGTGCTCCTAGCCCCTCCTTCCTGTAGAGTACCCACAGTAATCAGCTTGTTGTTTCGCAGCCCCCTGTGTCCATTCAGACATGGAGCCACGGCCAGGACCCTCTCTCTCCTAATTGGCTGGCTGACTTTGTTTGACAGCAGCAGGAGCCAATGGTGCTGCTGCTGTGTCTCAGCCAATCAGGAGGGAGAGTCTTGGATGGCCGAGACACTCGTGGACATCGCTGGACAAGGATTGGGCTTAAGTACATATTTCGCCGGCTGAGGGGCATCTGCACACAGAAGGCTTTTTATCTTAAGGCATAGAATGTGTTAAGATAAAAAACTTTCAGGCTTTACAACACCTTCAAGCTTAGACAGAGCTGTTGTCCCTCACTATCTGAGCCAGACACTGAGTAGATGACAGGGCCCTCTTGCACCTCTTGCCCAACACTTCTGAAGATGTTGGCACAGTGTGAGGGCACAGAGTGGCCCAAGTGCCAGAATTTGTAGACCAATCCAAAGCAGGAATAAGGCATAGAAAAAATGTGGTACCGGAACAGAAGACAAAACAGTCCAGGTACTAAGCCAAGTAGCAGCTGGGCAACATAGTTCCAAAAGGCAGAGTTCAAGAAACAAGCTAAGGTCAATAACAGCTAGGAATAAAGAGCATACAAGGCAGAAGGTGGTAACAGAGTCTAGAAGGCAAGCTGTGTCATACACAGAGGGACATAATCAGTAGATCGGCTCTCAGGTAAATAAGGCCAAGCTGACGACCACTTAGCAATTTCCTTCTGCAGTGCTTCAGTTTATGTAGGCCAGTAATGCCAGTGCTGAATTTTAATGCACGCTAATGCGTGTGTGCCTGCTTGCTAATGCACATCTGGCATTTACCTTATGGACAGAGGTATGAATGGCATAATTCACAAGCACATATGCCCACACTGGTTTCCCTCTACTGATGAGAATCTGACCTTCTTTACAGGGGTACTGAAAAGAAGGTAACTATATACCTTAGCCGCGCTCTTGAGCATATGTGGCATAAGTCTCTCAAAGACGTCAACCAAATGCAAATCTGCCTTCCAAAAATACAAGTCTTGCCTCCACACTGCCAAGCAGACCTATTTTATCACTCTCATTAACACCTTCTCAGCCAGTCCCCATCAACCCTTCTCTACCTACAAAGATTGGTAAAATTTGTGCTGAAATCTCCACTCTACAGGTATGTCAACAGGTACAATTGGCACTCCCCTTATTCAAACCTGCTACTATAGACAAAGTTGCTAAACTCCTTTCTAACATCCACCTAACCACCTGTCCCCTGGACCTAATTCCCCTTTTAAATACTACGGTCACCCTCTGACTCTGACAAACTCCTTGAACGCCTGGTCTACAACCAACTGAGTGACCACCTCATAAAGAATAACCTTCTTGATCCCCTTCAGTCTGGATTTCGCCCTCAACATATAAACTGCTCTTCTAAAACTCGCAAATGACTTACTAACCGCAAAAGCCAACGCATACTATTCTGTACTCCTACTTCTAGACCTTTTGGCTGCCTTTGATATGGTTGACCACCTCCTCCTCAAAAAACATTACTCACTCGGTCTCCACGACTGCACTCTTCAGTGGCTCTCATCCTACCTATCCCAACGCACCTTCAGTGTCACTTACAATTCTACTTCCTCCTCTCTACTTCCCTTCTCTGTTGGGGTCCCCCAAGGTTTTGGTCCTGGAACTCTCTTATTTTCAATCTATACCTCTTCCTTGGGTCTGCTGATTGCCTCACATGGTTTTCAATATAATGTCTATGCTGACGACACCCAATTTTATCTCTCCACCCCTTAACCCACTCCATCAGTCTCCTCATGCATCACTAACTTACTAACAGATATATATGTCTGGATGTCACACCACTTCCTCAAACTCAACTTGACCAAAAGCAAACTCATAATATTTCATCCCCCACGTGTCTCTTCCCCTGACTTCTATGTCAAGAGCAATGGCACAACCATCAACAAAACACCACATGCCCACATGTCAGGGTGCTAGGTGTTATCCTGGACTCTGAACTCTCTTTTCAGCACCACATGAAATCCCTTTCCAAAGCTTGCCGCCTCAACCATCACAACATCTCCAAACTACGTCCCTTCCTAACCAATGAAACCACAAAGCTCCTGATTTACACCCTGGTTATTTCTCGCCTTGACTGCTGCAACTCCCTCCTCATTGGCTTACCTTTAAATAGACTATCCCCTCTTCAGTCCATCATAAATACTGCTTCCACTCACCCACCTTACAAACTGCTCCATGTCTGCTACCCCTCTCTGCCAATCCCTCCATTGGCTGCCACTCACCCAACACATTTTATTAAAAATACTGACAATAAGTTACAAAGCCATCCACAACTCTACCCCCAGCTACATCACTATCTCAGTCTCAACATACCAACCTAATCGTCCTCTTCGTTCCTCCCAAGACATCCTGCTCTCTAGCTCTCTCATCACTTCCTCCCATATTCGCCTCCAGGACTTCTCCCGAGTCTCTCTCATCTTCTGGAACACCCCCGATGACATCAGTTATGACGAAACTAGTAGGGTGGGGTCTATGCTCAGTCCTATCACGCTAGTTTTTATGTGATCTGCAGATTGTTTTATCCTGAAACTTTTTATTCCTGTCTGATTGAACTTGTATTATCTCAATCAACCATCGTGGTTTTATGCTATGTTGGCATTCTTATCCTCTTTTTTACACCTTACCTGGGAGCGAGGGATAGAGAGAGCAGACATTTGAATTGATATCTTCATCATCCAGAGGATGGACCTTATATATTGTATGAACCCACGCTTTACTAGGCTCCTATAACATGGAGTCTAGTCATGGTAAGGGCACAGTCTTTCTTTTTATCACAGTGGAAGGTGCACTTTTGGTTTGTAGTCATTTACCGCTGAGACACGAATATTTAAGGAATTTTTTAACAATTTTGGCTTAATTTATGGACTGATCATTGTTACTTTGGATGTCTTCATAGACTGATCACTGTATATACACATATACACATCCATTATATTTTGTGTTTTGGTTATATCACTCCTTTTAGCGTGGTAATCATGAGTTTTTATTATTTATACACCAATATTCTGTTGTGTTATTGCCAGCTGATGTTTTGATTATTTAGCCTTTTCATCTGCGTAATTACTATACATACTTTTCCATCCTCTGGAATACCCTACCCCAGTCTGTCAGACTCTTTCCAAATCTATCTACTTTTAGGCGATCCCTGAAAACTATTTTTTTCGGAGAAGCCTACCCTGCCTCCACCTAACAACTTTTCTTTTATTTTCTTCTACAGCTCATCCCCCACAGTTATTACCCTTTGAATCACTTGACCCTCCCTCCTAGATTGTAAGCTCTAACGAGCAGGGCCCTCTGATTTCTTCTGTATTGAATTGTATTGTAATTGTACTGTCTGCCCTCATGCTGTAAAGCGCTTTGCAAACTGTCGGCGCTATATAAATCCTGTATAATAATAATAAAAGCAACAAAAGGAAGGGGACATTAAAATGAACCCATTACTTTATACTACTTGGGCAAAGCACAGACTTATTTTTTTATTAAAAGGTACGTTTTGTTATTAGATTGTAACATTTATAAAATATCAATAGGAATTATTATGACAGATTCATGATTCTTTGGGATCATTCATTTAGCAAACTGCTGCAGTAATTTTTTTTTCTTGAGTAAAGATGCTATTTATGTCTACGATATCATTGGCTGCTGAAGATGGGAAAATATCAGTGGTGGCCGAAAGATCTAAAAATCACAATGTTCTGCTCCAGCTCTTGCTCAAGCATTAAATATGTCATATGTACTAGGAAAGGAGCATTGCGTTTGGTCACATTCTAACTGTACTGGATCTATTCTTTTTTTATACACTATGCCATTACCACATCCCTATCCCTACACAAAATCCAACTGTTGCATTACTGTGAATATTACATCATGAAGGGATTCATTAAAGTGGTATTTAAAGCCAAAAGCAAACATTGTCTTGCACCTTGGAAATTCTGAGGCCGCGTACACACGATCAGACATGTCCGATGAAACATGTCCGACGGGCCGTTTTCATCGGACCAGGCTGAAGTGGTCTGTTGGTCTGATGTGCGTACACACCATCGGACCAGAACGCGGTGACATAGAACACAACGACGTGATGAAAAAACGAAGTTCAATGCTTCCAAGCATGCGTCCACTTGATTCTGAGCATGCGCGGGATTTTGGTCCGATGATTTTGTGTACTAACCATCGAACATGTCCGACGGACAGGTTTCCAGCGGACAGGTTTCTAAGCATGTTTGGAAACTTTTGTCCGCTGGAAAACGGTCCGATAGGCCGTACACACGATCAAACATGTCCGCTGAAACTGGTCTGTGGACCAGTTTCAGCGGACATGTTTGATCGTGTGTACGCGGCCTTAGATGTGATGGCTGCATTTTTTTTCTTTCTTAGGCTTTCTTTCTTCTTTTTTTCATCTGGTGATCTAGCCAGTAAGTATGTATTTTTTTTTGTCTCAAAAGAATAACAAAAATGTGAGTGAGTAGGATTTTTTATGGTGCTGTGCCCCCCCTCCACAAAAAAAAATATCAAAGAATCATACACTTAAGAAACCAAAATGTTTTTATTATAGTTCAAATTTAAAATCTTTTGGGGGAGACAGACCCCTAAAACACATATATAAGTAATAAACAGCTCAGCCTTCCTGATATATTGTCCTCCCTTGAATACACATATGACACGAGGGAGGGTGAATTGGATTGTAATGGGACTGACAGGTCAGACAGGGGTCAGACCCTTTTGGTGGGTGAAATGGGGAAAGATGGGGGTGAGCTATAGCAGATGATATGAAGGTTCCTATGTTAAAATCATCTGTTGGAAATATTTGTAATATTTGTACTAAAATAAAAAATATGCAACATACGTTTGCACAATGTGACAATGAATTAAAGTGTTTGTTCACTAATGCCAGAAGTCTGCCAAGCAAAATTGGTGAGTTGGAAGCTCTGGTGCACAAGGAGAACTATGATTCAATTTGGTATTGCTGAATCTTGGCTTCATTCTTCTCATGACTGGTCTATTAACTGCTTGCCGACCGCCCACCGCAGTTATACGGCGGGACGGTGGCACTGCTGGGCGAGAGCACGTAGCTCTACGTCCTACCTTTAGGGGGGCGCGCGCAGCCGGCAGCCCGCACGCGCACCCCTGCTCGTCCCCCGAGTCCCGCGCGAGCGCGCTCATTCGTTACAGAGTGGGGAACGAGAGCTATGTGTGTAAACACATAGCTCTCGTTCCTGTCAGCGGGGGAAACGCTGATCTTCTGTTCATACAATGTATGAACAGAAGATCAGTGATTTCCCCTAGTGAGTCCACCCCCCCATACAGTTAGAACACAAGCAGGAACACACTTAACCCCTTCCCTGCCCCCTAGTGTTAACCCCTTCACTGCCAATGGCATTTTTATAGTAATCCAATGCATTTTTATAGCATTGATCGCTATGAAAATGCCAATGGTCCCAAAAATGTGTCAAAAGTGTCCGATGTGTCCGCCATAATATCGCAGTACCGAAAAAAAAACACTGATCGCCGCCGTTACTAGTAAAAAAAAAATATTAATAAAAATGCCATAAAACTACCCCCTTTTTTGTAAACGCTATAAATTTTGCGCAAACCAATCAATAAACGCTAATTGCGATTTTTTTTTATGATAAATATGTAGAAGAATACGTATCGGCCTAAACTGAGGAAAAAAAATGTTTTTTATATATCTTTTTTGGGGATATTTATTATAGCAAAATGTAAAAAATATTGCATTTTTTTCAAAATAGTCGCTCTATTTTTGTTCATAGCGCAAAAAATAAAAACCGCAGAGATGATCAAATACCACCAAAAGAAAGCTCTATTTGTGGGAAAAGAAGACGCCAATTTTGTTTGGGAGCCACATCGCACGACATCGCAATTGTCAGTTAAAGTTATGCTTTTGTTTTGGAAAGACAGGGTAAAAAGGAGGGTTGGTGGTGTCTGTCTCTATGTGAGAAGTGATCTCAAAGCGAGTGTGAAAGAGGACTTAGTTGATGGAGAGTTTGGTGAGTCTGAAGCATTATGGGCGTGGGTACCACAAAGGTTGTCATTGGAGTTTGTTATAGACCTCCCAGTGTTAGTGAGGAGGTGGAGACTCAGCTCCTTGCACAGATGAAAAGAGCTGGGACATTGATAATAATGAAGGATTTTAACTACCCGGAAATTATGGTAACTGGAGTAATGGCACTGCTGGGACAGTTGAAGGGCAAACATTTATAAACCTATTATAAGACAATTTCATGGTCCAGTTTATTGAGGCCCCAACTAGGAATGACGCTCTGCTGGACCTGGTAATCTAAAACCATGCAGAGCTTATTACCAATATTAATTTAAAGGAAATCTGGGTAACAGTGACCATAACATGATTTAATTTAATGTTAGCTGTAAGCAACAAACACATACAGGTAAGATTAAAACACTTAACTTTAAGAGAACACATTTTCCAGAGATGAAGGCAGCTCTCCATGACAGACTGGAAGGAGACATTGGCATCAATAGGCTCAGAACATAAATGGGAATTCTTCAAAGTGACTGCAAAGTACATTCCCATGGGCAATAAGTAAAAAAAGAGCCTTTAAAAACATAACAATGAATGAACGCTATTATCGTTTAAATGTTACAAAGAATATAACAGGATATGTAAAAATAAAATGCATGCAAAAATTCAAAATGAATGACAGGTTGCAAAATATAGTAGGACAAACCCCCAAAAATTCTTCACATATCTTAATAGTAAAAAGGTCAGGTCTCAGCATGTAGGCCCTTTACAAAATAATCTAGAGTTGGATGACTGGGGACGAAGAGAAAGAAAATGTATTAATTACTTTCTTCAGCTCTGTGTATACAAAGGAGCATGGGTGAGCTCATGTCCATAATGCTGGTGCTATTGACACAGCCCAAAATGATCCACAATGGCTCAAAAGTGATATGGTAATATTTAGACAGAATAAAGGTGGATAAAGAACCTGGACCAGATGGCATCCACCCACGGATTGTAAAAGAATTGATCTCTGTTATTTAAAGGCAATCGTTTCTAATATTTAGGGACTTGTTAATGACTGGAATGGTACCACTGGATTGGCGCAGGGCCAACGTGGTGGCCATATTTAAAAAGTAAAGGGCCAGATTCAGAGAGCCGTAACTCCTGTCTAACTGGTGTTAGACTGGAGTAATTTCAAATTACGCACGTTTTTTAGCTAGTCGGAAACCTCAAACCTCAATAGACGGCTGCAGGCTTCAATTCGACTGGATTACGTGTTTGTACGCCTTCGGATCTACGCTGCAATAAAATTGCGGCCACTGGGTGGACTTCCCGTCGTTTTCCGCGTCGGGGTATGCTAATGAGCTTTTGCCAGCGATCCCAGAAATTACGATCTTCAATCGCAATCTCTTACAGCATCTTTAGTCATCTTTTTTTGCGTATCACTATACCAGCTTTTTGCTGGTCTAATATTAGACAGCCCATGTTAAGTATGGCCGTCGTTCCCACGTCGAATTTCTACGTTTTCCGACGTCTTTTATTATTTTTAACGTAAGTCGTCCAGGAATAGGAATGTTCGTAAATGACGCTACTCAAACAACGAATGACGTAACGACGTGATTTCGTGCAATGCGCGGCGGGAAATTTCTGAACGGAGCATGCGCAGTTCGATCGCCGCAGGGACGTGCCTAATTTAAATGATTCACGCCCCCTAATCGCGTATTTCGATTACGCGGCGAGAAATAGAGTACGCCGCCGTAGCGTACGGGCAAAAATCTACCAGAATTCGATGTAGAGCCTGGTAAAATACGGCAAAATTAAGTGTATCTGAATCTGGCCCAAAGGCCCAGATTCAGATAGAATTAGACTATCGTAGAGTATCAGAAATACACTACGCCGCCATTTTTTACCTGGCTCTACGTGGAATCCAGGTAGATTTTGTCCAGTAAACGACGGCGGCGTAGTGTATTTCTCCCGTCGCAATCCATATAGACGAGTAGGGGGCGTGAATCATTTAAAATAGGCGCGTTCCCGCGGCGATCGAACTGCGCATGCTCCGTTCGCAAATTTCCCGCCGTGCATTGCGCGAAATCACGTTGTTACATCATTTTTTCTTGAGTAGCGTCATTTACGGAGATTCCTATTCCCGAACGAGTTACGTAAAAAGAAAAAAAATTTAAATTCGTCGTTACGTCATTCGTTGTTTGAGTAGTGTCGTTTACGGACATTTCTATTCCCGAACGAGTTACGCAAAAAGAAAAAAAAATTAAATTCGACGCGGGAACGACGGCCATACTTAACATGGGCTACGCACCGTTAGACCAGCAAAAAGCTGGTCTGACAGTACGTATAAAAAAATAGACGAAAGCGATTGCGAAGACCGCTCGTATCTTCGTGGATCGCCGTAAAAACTCATTTGCATATCCCGACGCATGAAAACGACGCGAACTCCTCCCAGCGGCCGCAAAAATATCGCAGCGTAGATCCGAAGGCTTACGAAGACGTAAGCCTCTCGGATCGAAGCCCGAAGCCGCCGTATCATGGTTTGAGGATTCAAACTAGTGATACGGCGCGCGAAATTTGAAATTACTCCTGTCTAACACCAGTTAGACAGGCGTAATTGCTCTGTGAATCTGGGCCAAAGTTTTTACCAAGTAACTATAGACCTGTTAGCTTAACTTCTATACTTGGGAAGATACTGGTGAGTATAATAAAAGACCACATAGATGTGTTTTTGCTGGAAAAAAATATGTTAAGCAACAGACATGGGTTCATGAAAAACAGAAGTGTCAAACAAACCTGATTTCTTTTTATGAGGCGGTAAGTAAAACCTTGGACAGAGGGGTCGATGTGGACATGGTATACTTGGATTTTGCAAAAGCATTTGACACAGTTCCCCACACACGATTCTTGTGTAAAGTAAAATCTACAGGATTGGAAAGATCAATTTGTAAATGGATAGAAAATTGGCTAAAAGAATGAATTCAGAGTAGTGGTTAATGAGTCTTTCTCTGAATGGTCTAAGGTTATCAGTGGTGTACCCCAAGTTTCAGTGCTGGGACCCTTACTTTTTAATATCTTTATAAATGATATCGGGTATGGGATTAAAAGCAACATTTCACTGTTTGCAGATGACACTAAGGCGGCGTACACACGACCGAGGTTCTCGCTGGAAACCAGCGAGAACCTTGCTGGAAGCTGCATTCCAGCGAGAACCTCGGCCGTGTGTACGCTGCTGGCTCGCCCTGCCCATCGGGAATCCCGTCGAGCGAATAGAGAGCAGGCTCTCTATTTGCTCGACGGCCCGCCTGGATGAATGGCTGGTTGCCATTCCTGACGGGCGGGTTGCCGATTTCGACGGCTGGCAGAGAACCTCGACGGGCGGAACGATGTGTTCTGCCTGTCGAGTTTCTCTGCCGTGTGTACGCGGCTTAAGCCATGCAGTGGAATAATGTCCTTACAGGATGTCTCGAATTTACTAGGGGTTCAAAGTCCGGCCCATATGCCAATTGTTTCATATGGCCCCAATGGTAATTTGGATACATATAAAAGATTTATACCGTATTTATCGTTCAGTTCTGGCAGTCTCGGAGGCCACAGGGAGGGGGCTGGACAAGTGTCGTCAGATTACATTCAGGAAAATCTCCTATTTACTCAGTAGCTTTTGTAATAGGAGGTCCCGTCTCCTGGGCTGGCAACTATTCTGTCTATTAGGAGGCGGGACTTTGTATTAAAGAGGCCGCTGAGTAAACAGGAGATTCTCCGGTATGTAATCTGTTGATGCTTGTCCCACCCCCTCCCTGTCCCCTCTGAGGCTTCATATGGGCATGGATCAGGCTACTCTGATGGCAATTGTGAGGCTGCATTCATGGCAATGGTGAGGCTGCATTTATGGCAATGGTGGGACTGCATTTACATCAATGGTGAGGCTGAATTCAGGCAATGGTGAGGCTGCATTCATGGCAATGGTGGGGCTGCATTCATGTCAATGGTGAGGCTGCATTCATGGCAATGGTGAGGCTGCATTCATGGCAATGGTGAGGCTGAATTCATGGAAATGGTGGGGCTGCATTCATATCAATAGTGAGGTTGCATTCATGGTATTGATGGGGCTGCATTCATGGCAATAGTGGGGTTGCATTCATGGCAATGGTGAGGCTGCAGATGGGAACTGATTAGGGTGCATTGATGGGCACTGACCCTTTATTATTTGTTTTCCTAAAACTACAATCTTATACGCCAGTAAATACGACATATCCAAATAACATGCCCAAGCTCATTCTTAGACTCTTCACCACACACAGCCACTAAGGCAAAATAATTCTTGTTGGGCAGTGTATTAGTTAGTTTGCATTAAACGGTGGCTGATAATTTCTCTAAAGAATATACCGAATTGATTTTTTTGGCCTATCAAAGGGGTACCATCGATCTAAATACCTGGAACTATCTAAACGTTAAAGAGTCAAAAACTCCAACCTTTTATGCCTTACCCAAGGTGCATAAATCTCTTGACCATCCCCCAGGACGGCCTATTATCTCGGGTTGCCAAAGTTTGACAGAAAATGCGAGTGCTTTAGTTGATAAATATCTACTTCCACATGTGACTGCTTTGCCCTCCTATGTGAAGGACACAATTGATCTTCTCCAAACCCTTGATGGAAAGTCTATTCCACCGGGGTCTTGGTTGGTGGCCCTCGATGTAGAGAGCCTTTACAATACAATTCCACATACCCGAGGCTTGGAGGTTATTTCCTCTGAACTCCAAGCCCGAGGTACACACTTTGATGTTTACAATCAATTTGTGCTTGATTTGTTAAAGTTTATTTTGACACGAAACGTGTTTCTTTTCGGCTCCTCCCACTTCCTCCAGATACAGGGTGTAGCTATGGGGACCAAATGTGCCCCTAGCTATGCCAACCTGTATCTGGGGGGGTGGGAGAGAGAGATTTTTTCGGCCAAACACATGCTGGGTCTGTTGTCTAACGTTATAAAATGGCACAGATTTATTGACGACATTCTCATTTTTTGGTCAGGCAATAGAGAAGAACTTAGCTCTTTGATGAAATTACTCTCAATAAACAATTATAATCTCAAATTCACAATGGAATGTAGTCAATCTTCAGTCAACTTTCTGGACCTGAAAATACATATTGATCCAGCTGGCCAGCTGCACTCGTCCCTTTTTCGTAAGCCCTCAGCTGGCAATACCATTCTTCATGCTCACAGTGCCCACCCAGCACCCCTTTTGGATAGTATTCCCTATAGTCAGTTTTTGAGGCTCAAAAGAAACTGCACTAGAAATGAAGATTTTCTCACTGCAGCTAATCACCTATATTCACGATTACATCTTCGTGGATACAGTCGTTCTTTACTCAAAAAATCCTTTAATAAGGTTCAGAAACTAGATCGTTCTACCATTGTTCACTCTTCTACGAAAAAATCAAAAGATACCAACTCAATTAGAATTGTAACTCCGTTTTCGAATCAACATGCAGAAATGAGATCTATATTCAAAAAATATTGGCCCTTACTTACGGCAGATAACATTATCTCTAAATATATAAAGACCTACCCAGAGATAACTTTTAAGCGAACACCCTCTCTTAGGGATCGCTTAGTCAAAAGCCATCATGACAGGATGGACATCCATCCACCCACATCCACCGGCACTTTTGCATGTGGACGATGTGATGTTTGTCCATTCATTGCCAACAGTCCTGTTACCTCTCTGCCAAATGGCAAACTGCATAATCTAAAACATCGCATAACATGCCAATCTATAGGAGTCGTCTACCTGGCTACTTGCCAATGTGGAAGCTTCTATATTGGCAAAACTAAAAGGCCATTTTTCAAGCGTATCAAGGATCATGTGTCCCCCCTGTATAAACGATTAATGACTACCGCTCTCAATAGACATGTAGGTTGCCTACACGATTTTGACATCAACTGTATCAAATTTGCAGCCCTCGAACATGTCCCTTCACATGTTCGTGGGGGAGGTATCGACCAGACCCTATTGCAACTCGAGACCAGATGGATCCATGTTCTAAATGCCGTAAAATTTCCTGGTTTGAACGAATATATAAGTTTTAAACCTTTTCTATAATTATAATTTCATAATTTTATCTTTTTTTATATACCCTTATAATACAGGGCCATGATATGATATCGGCTTCACCATGGATCCATCTTCTCTCCGATTTTGGCTCGAGTACCTGGCCTCACCCCCTCCCCTAAATGTCACTCTATCTTCCTCTCTACAATCAGACCCTGCATTCCAACCTATATGGATACCAATGTGGGCCCCAATTCTCCTCCTAGGGGCCTTCTGTGCCTTGAGCCTTCAGCCAACTGTCGCATTCCCAAAGTTCCCATTGCTCCTTTTGGAGTGATCTTTATTTTGGGAATTCTCTTTCTCCCCTTTTTTATAAATACTTAAAAATCTACAATACAAATTAACTGTTCATCTCTAATATCCTTTCATATGATATTCATACTAAATTGGAAATGTTTCAATAGTAACTAAGATCTACTAAATATAGTTAAAATAGGTAGATTCTATGAAAGAATTTGGAACAGAATGTTCTTATATATTTCTTTGTTTTTCTTTGTACATTACTTGTTTGTATTTTGTTTACATGCTTTTCCTTGTGTGGCCCGGGTCCGTGGCGGGACGTATTTGCCAATCGGGGATACTGCCCATTATTGGGAGTGGGCTCTCTCCCCCATATGGTCCCTCTACCCAACCTCAGTTTGTTTTCCCTCCCTTGTCTCCCCCCCTCCTTCCTTTTCTTTTTCCCTTCTTCCCTCCCTCTATCTTTCTCCCCCATCCCTTCCCCTTTTCCCAGTGAGCTCAATACCCCTTGTTATATCCTGCTACATCTGGATGTTCCTTCTGTCTATACTATCTTCTATATAATTCTATATAATTTTATATATAAGTATTTATATTAATCAGTTATACCTTAATAAGTGATTTTGTTTTTGTAATATTCAAAAAAATTCCTTTTTTTTTCCTCCTTTATTCTAAGAAAAATTCTTTATTTTTCTTGTATTTTCTCCTTTGTTCACTATTCATTCCCCAGCAATGCTTTGCACGCTGTGTATCATTTCGACGGGCGGATCTCTTTGATCGCGCCCCTCCTCCCCCTGTCTGAATTGACATCTTTGTTTGTTTACCGCAGCAGCGATGCGCGCGCTGCTTTCTCTCCTTTTTCTCTGTGCCTCGTGACTGAGCGCCAGATGATGGCGTCACGACGCTCGTCGATGCCGTGATGCACCCTGGGACCTGTAGGCGGCAAACGTAATAGCCGTGGCGTCCCTGCGACGCAACCATTCACTAATTGGACCGGCTATTTATAGCCCTGTCAGTTTCAACTATAACCCAACCTGTTAGGACTACTATCTCTCTGTGTGGCAACATCAAGGTAACTTCTACAACTATAGAATCACATACTTCTAGTTTGCCTGCTTATTCAGAGACACTTCTTTGCTCTTATGCTACCTTCTCCTTATTTAGTGTGTCCCTATCCTAAATTCCACCACTTGGAACTTCCTTTCGTTAGACACCATCTGGCACGCTATGTCCAACCTTTTGGAAGGCTGCTTTCCAGACAAAGACTGTTGCTGTAAGTCCCTCAAAATCTGCTCAATTCTTTCACAGATATGCTACCGCTCTTATGTTGCTTTTACATCTCCTTTTTATTTTTTTATTTTTACCGTCTATAGTGTTCCCTTGATTTTTACCTTCAATCGATTGGACCCTTTCTATGCTGCGTGCCTAAGGCACCCCGCATTTAGTCTTTGGAAGTCTTGTTTCTAATAAGGGTCATTGTTACACTGATTGCATGACGCCCTCATCACCTGTTTAGCTGATTTGCAAGGTGATTCATCTACTCTTCAATCCAGCTTAATAGCACTGATTTTTGAAGGTAGGTACTTTTACATACTCTTTAGTTTTGTTCTGTGATATATCCATGATATGTTTACTTTGCTATACATATACCACACCTATTCCCTCGTAACCAAGATGTCTTTCTCTATTGTCAACTATTAGATTCACCTATGTCTATTCAAGTTGCTTCCCATATGTGAGGGCACCCTTCTGCCCTTTAGGAAACCACTTTTCCTTCTAAAGGTCCATCCGCATGTAAGCAGGTTCACCATCCGGGTAGGTTATTTTCTTGTGCCTTCTCTTTTACAAGGGGTTATTCTTTCCCTCTCTGTTGTTCTATTCGCACTTGTGTTCTTCACACCTGCGAATAAATAATCAGTTAGGCCAGCCACTAAGTTATCCTTCCCCTGTATTCCTGTTATACTTGCTGGGTTCGGTGGGGTACCTGGGCTGTTTGCGTCCCGCCGCGGACCCTAGTCACACCTTCCACAATGATGTTAATGTGAACCATCTTTTGCTGTTTTTTGTTTTTGTATCCATTGAAATATATGTTCTAATTTAAAAATCTCTCTGCACTAGAGTTCTCATAACTGGAACGATCCGGCTATAAAATCCCCTGAAGAAGCCATACCTGGCGAAACTAGTAGGGTTGTCTGGATCACTTACCATATATCCCAACGAGTACTCCCAACTGTGTTTTTACTATATTTGTTTTCTTATGGTTTTCTTTTTTCTTGTTTGTGTGCGCTAATTTATTAAGTAATTTAAATATTTAAAATAAAAGATCTTTTGTACTCAATACTGACGCAGTCTTCTTTGGTTTCTACTTATAATTCCTTTCCCAGGCACCGCTATAATCCCCCCTCTCCCCCACACCTCTTTAATTTAATTTTAATGGTTTAAAGAATGTCAGGCAAAATGGTCAGCCCTGATGCATGTTCACTTCATTAAACCTGGCCCTCTTTGAAAAAACTTTGGACACCCCTGTACTAGGGGAGTTCAACTGGGGGAATCAACAGTGGAGAACGATCTATGGGTTTTGGTAGATCATAAGCATGCAACGCCAAGCTGCACTCTTTATGTCTAGAGGAAAAAAGATTTAGGGCCAGATTCAGGTAGATGAGAGTATCTTTCCTCTGGAGTAACGCTTCTCATTTACGTTACTCTGAAGACCCTTTCAGCGCAATTCCTGTAATTCACATAGCAGTTGCGCGTAAACTTGCGCCAGAGTAACGATAATGCGCTGGCGTAACCCGACGCAAGTGGAAGTGGGTGTGATCATATGTAAATGATGGGCGGAGGCCGGCGCAGAGGCTTACGTTCAGCGCATCATCCACGGAGCATGCGCAGTGAGTGCGGCTCCCCTCGCCCCCTTGTGCGCATGCTCACAACTTCCGTCGGCACCACTTCCTGGGAAACGTCAGCGCAATGCGTTCCGCTGGGCGCTTAAAAGCGCTGGCGGAAACGCCATTCCGGCGCAAAAGTAGTTCCGTTTCCCCCCACCCCAGGGAAGATACTTTTGCTCTGTAATGGCTGCTCCCGCTACCCCCAGAGAGAGGAGGAACCTCAATTTTAATACCCAGGAGGTCTCTGTCATTATCTCGGCTATGGAGACGGAGAATGAATTTCTCCATGGCCAAAAAAGCCGCAAGACCAGCCGGGAGAGGAAGCAGGGCATCCTGGAGTCGATTGCTGCCAGGGTCAATGTCCTGGGCTACTCCACCCGGACTGCTGGGGACATACAAAAGAAAATAAATGACCTGCGGCGCAAGGTGAGGGACAAGGTGGCCTCCATCAGGAGGCATGAGAGGGGCACAGGTGGTGGTCCCCCATGTCCTGTCACCCTGACCGCAGAGGAGGAGGTGGTTGCTCGCTGCCTGGAGAGGGAGCAGGTGGAGGGGGTCGCAGGCTATGACTCCGTGGAGGAAGGCACAAGGACAGGTAAGTGTTTTATAATCCCCTATTTGATGTTTTGCATTTGGGGGGGTGGGGGGGGGACATGTGCCAAGTGTGTGGGACCACCAACATGTGTCTGCTTTGTGTCATCCACAGATGACGGAGCTGGGCCATCATCTGTCAGCCTGCATTCCACCCCATCCCCCCCACGCCATCATGTGCCCGAGCCACTGGGTGGTGAAGAGGTTGTGGAGGAGGAGAGTGGCCACACCACACCTGCCGAGGTGGTTGTGGAAGATCCTGCTGTGGCAGAGCAGGACTTTTCATTAGTCTTGTCTGTCTCCTCCCCTTCTCCTGGCCCGTCTGTCGTCCCCTCCCCCATCCTTGGAAGCCCCTCAAGGGCGACACCTTCCACCCGAGGACATCCATCTTCGGGCCCCAGGAAGGCGACCCAGAAGACCAGGGGGGTGTCTGATGGTGTCCAGGACCAGTTGGCGAGGGATCACGCCAGACAGACAGAACACATGGGGGCCATAGCGGACCACTTGCAGAAAGTGTCTGACAGCCTGGGCTCCGTTGCCAACCTCAGCAACGCAGTGTAGGATGTCAGCTCTAACTGCGCTGCAGTGGTCACCACTTTGGGGGAGGTGCAGGGGGATATCCAGCACCTTACTGCAGCCGTCCAGGCCAACACTGCTGCCATCCATGGGAACAGTGCTGCCATCCGTGAGCAGGGGAGGCTGAGTCGGCGGGCCCAGCATTACCAGATGACCCGTCAGCTCCGGATGCAGGCCCAGACGAACACATACCTTGGACGGATAGCCAGGGCCTTGGAGGGCACGCAGGCCACACCTGCCAGGAGTGGCCCACCTGGGGATCAGCCACCTCCAGATGCCCCCCCACCCCCACCCACTCCATCCAGGCAGCTGCGGAGCCAGAGAGGGGCCCCCAGAAGAAGCCCCCGGCATCCCCGATGAGGCCTTTTTTTTGTTGCTGGTTTTATATTATTATTTTTGACATACTCAGGTCATGAGTTTATTTTTTTTTTTTCTCAGGTTATGAGATTATTTTTCTTGTATTGATCAGGATATGATCTTTCTAATTTATTTTTGTACTGCACACGGTCAGGAGTGCAGGGGACAGTGTGAATGGTGTGTGAATGTGAGAGGGTGGCACTCCTGAAAGTAAGGGGTGTCACCCTCGGCCGTGGTGGTGAAGTGAACCCCACGGCTGTATGAATGACGTGTGAAAGGTGTGTGAATGGACAGTGACATCATTGGGGCCTTGACGCTGGCGTTACTGCTCCCAACTCCTACATGCTGGACTTGGGCTAATCCAATGCGATGTGCATGTGGTGTGTGTGATCTAGGGACATCAGTGGTGTACACGCGTGCACTGTCTGTGTAATTAATGTTTTGGTTTAGTGTCCAAAGATGCCTACGGCGAGGACCCTCCTGACTGCTCTTCCATCAGCAGACTGGGTGTCCTCTGGCAGGGGGGGACTGTGTGGGTCGGGGGTCAGGTCATCACGTATGTCAATATGCAGGCCTTTTTTCATAGCAAAGTTATGTAGTATGCAACATGCACCGATGATCTGACACACAAAGGTAGGGGAATACAATAGGGCCCCCCCAGACTTATCCAGGCAGCGGAAACGGGACTTCAGGAGCCCAAATGTTTGCTCAACCACTGCACGGGTTTTGATGTGTGCTTCATTGTATTTTCTCTCTCCTCTGGTTTGGGGGTTCCGGAAAGGAGTCATTAGATGGGGTCCCAATGCATATGCAGAGTCACCTGTAAGGTAAAAGACAGGAGAATGTTAGTCATGCATGTGCGATTTCTGTTGTGCATGACGGGAGGGGATAGTCATGCCTGACTCCCATGTCACTCACCAACCAGCCAGCTGTCCCCATACATGTTCTGGTTAAATTCTGCTGGGATGGGGCTCTGACGGTATATGAAACTGTCATGGCTGGACCCGGGGTGTTTGGCACGGACGTGCCATATGAGGCGTTGGGCATCGGCTATCACCTGTACGTTGATGGAATGCCAATGCTTCCGATTGCGGTATATGTGCTCTGTGGCACTGGGGGGCTGTAGGGCCACATGTGTGCAATCAATGGCCCCCACAGTGCGTGGGAATCTGGCAATGTTGTAGAAATCTGTCATTGCCTTCTGCCGCAGCTCCTCAGTGGTGGGTCTGATGAACTGGTTGGACATGCGTCTGAGGATTGCAGGGACAACCTGGTGCACACATCTGCTTATGGAGGATTGTGACATCCCAGCCACCACTCCACTTGTACGCTGGAATGATCCACTTGCAAGGAAATGGAGTGTTGCCAGGACCTTCACCAGTGGCTGCACTGCTTGTGATCGGTGTGTCTTGCTGGTGATGTCATCCTGCAGGGTTGTGGTTAGTTCAAGTATTGCATCAGGGCTGAATCTGAAGAGGCGATACACCTCCTCATCCCCCATGCCAAAGAGGTTCATACGAGTGCGGTATATCCTCTCACGTGCCCGCCTTCTTGGTTCCAGGGGACCCATCAGTAGTTCTAGGACCACGAGTGCCCCTGGCATGTTGGCACACAGAGGTGTTGTCCTTGCAAGTGGGGGTGCTCAGCAAGCTCCTATCGTCGGTAACGCTGCTGTAGCTGCTCTCCTGCTGACCTGTGACCGTCTGGAGTAAAGATAAAGCAGCCTTTTGTAGAAATAACTTTGCGCTGGACGGATCAGATACGCGCGGCGCATGTAGCCAGCGTATGGTGCTAATCCGTTCGTGAATTGGGAAATCTCCCTCATTTGCATATTTGCAGGGGAAATCAATGGGCGCGACTGATGCGCCCAGCGAAAATAAACGCTGACGATACTCTGGCGTCGGAACGTTCCGCCGGTCGCAAATGAGCCGTTATTGGGCGCATCTAGTTTGGTGGGTACGGGCACATAGAAACGTCGGCGCATCAGCACAGTTACGCGGCGCATATCCAAATACTCCAGCGCAAGTGTTCGTGAATCTGGCCCTTAATCTGCATCTCTTTGCAAAGATGAAATGAGGAAAATAATATTTGTTAATAATACACAATGCTATAGCAAGCTATATGTTTAAGAAATGAAATTTAAGCTCCACACCATTGCTAATAGGTCCAGATACAACTTTAGTCTAACAAATGTCAGGGGTACAATCCAAAAAGTAGCCAATAAGCTTCAGGGTTCCAAGAGTGTCCACTTTATCCGGGCTTAATTTACAACATGTAAATAAACTATAAGTGAACTGGGCACATAATGGTATTTCTTCCATTGTGATTACAAGCACAAGCCTGGTTTACAACTAGTTTGGCAGGGATGTTTATACTTTTTGGATTGCCCCCCCCCTGACTTTTTTAGGAATAAAGTTGTGTCTGGACCTCTTAGCAGTGGTATGACTCTTCAATTTCCACTTTTATCAACAAGAGTAAATTAAATGTCAGTCAGTAATGGCCAATTCAGATCTATTCAGACATCCTATATTATTATTATTGTACAGGATTTATATTGTACCAATCGATTGCACAGCACATTACACAATGGAGAGAAATAGTACAGATACTATACAATTTGATACAAGAGGCATCTGAGGGTCTTGCTTGTTGGAATCTTGTTATAATCTAAAAGGAAGGGTCAAGTGATACAAAAAGTAATAACTGTTATGCCCTGTACACATGATCAGATTTTCCGTCGGAAAAACCTTGGATGTTTTTTCCGATGGAATGCCGACCAAGCTTGGCTTGCATACACACGGTCACACAAAAGTTCTCTGAACTTTTGTCCGCCAAGCATGCAGTGACGTACAACACTACGATGAGCCGACAAAATTAAGTTTAATGGTTCCGAGCATGCATCAAATTGTTTTCGAGCATGCGTCGCAATTTTGTGCGTCAGAATTGTTACAGATGATCGTCTCAAAATTTGAGAACCAGCTCTCAATCTTTTGTTGGTGGAAATTTTGACAGCAAAAGTCTGATGGAGCATACATGTGGCCAAAATTTACCTTTGAAAGCTCACATTTGCTGTCGGAATTTCCAATCATGTGTACGGGGCATTAGGCTCCATGCACACTGGCTTAAAATCGCTGCTTCCACAGGAGTTTTGTGTCCTGCCTGTAGAAGCAGCTCAATGTTATCCTATGTGTCTATGTACACTAGGATTATTAGAGGAATATTTTGAGCTCAGCAATTAGTGTCAGGAAAGAAAAAAACTTTCTGGTTTGCGTTTTTGATTGGCGCTTTCTGGCAGAAAAATGCTAAACTCGCCTAAACTGTGTTCAAAAAGACCCTATATGAGCATTTTTTTTGGCCAAGGGAACTGACGTTTTTTTAAGCCCAGTGTGCTTGGAGCCTACAGATTGAGCTGATAGAGCAAGTACAAATTATTAGTTAGATGCCTCTCTGAAGAAGAGTGAAGAGTTCCAAGGGATGGGAGCGGTTCTGGAGAAGTCATAGAGTACACCAGCAGTGCACTACTGTATAATGTGGAGTGTTGCAACACAGGTTTACTGCTCAAAATGCATGTTTCCATAATGCACCAGATCGTTTTGGAAAGGATTTGTGATGCTTTATGATGACATCAGCTGGACTAAACTATTGCTGAAGACGTGATGTGAGTTAAAACAAGCAGATGTTTCAACCTTGTTACTCTCAGCAAAACATGTGCCAACCTAAAACAACAGAGTAATTCTATACCTGAGTGCATGTTATTGTTCTTTTATTATGTAATGCACTTTTTGTTTATTACTACCCATGTGTTATTATTATTTAGGTACTCATACCATGTGTTGCAAAGTTCCCCAATAAGACTGCTCGTGGCCAGACTATATGTTATGATCAATAACGCAGAACAGTGGTCTCCAAACTGCAGCCCAGGGGGTAGATGTAGCCCTTTGCTTGCCTTTATCAGGCCCTTAGGATACTATACCTCCCACAATACATGGCACTATTCCTTCTACACCAACAATGGGGCATAACTGATATAAAAAGACTGAATATCCACGCAGACATATATATGATAGATCAGCAGCCAGCGCAAATTAAAACATGAATAAAAATAATATTCAGTGCATAATAAAGTAATCATAAATTCATGCAAAAGTCCATTTAAAAAAGATTACCAGCTTCAATGTGACAGATAAATACACATGTCACCACATGATGAGGCAATTCTCTTTTACCAGAAGAGATTTATAGAGTGGTCAATGGCACATTATTGTTTTCATGATGAACCCCTTGTCAATGGAACTGTCTCCAACATCAACCAGATGTCTCTGAATCCACAGTAAAGCCCTGTACACACGGTCAGGAATCCCATCTGTTTGAAAACCGTCAGGCCGCGTACACATGACCGAGAAACTCGTCCGGAGAAACACATTGTTTTCCCCGTCGAGTTCCTTGTTTGGCTGTCAAAAAACTTGTCGAGCCAATTTTTCCCATTGCCCATCGAGGAAATAGAGAACATGCTCTCTTTTTGGCTCGACGAGTTCCTCAACAGTTTTCTCGGCGAAAAGTGTACACACGACCGGTTTTCTCGGCAGAATACGTCTCCCATCGAGATTCTTGCTGAATTCTGCCGAGGAAACTGGTCGTGTGTACGCGGCCTCAGTTTTCCTGATGGGATTCCTGCCAATCTTGCCTTGAAAAGCCATGTATACACACGGCCACACAAAATACACGCCATTCTTTTGAATGGCAAGAACGCGGTGACGTCAATGACTATGACAAAATTACGTACTATGCTAAAGCGCATGCGTCAAATTCTTATTGAGCATGCGTGGTTTATTTCCCCTTCAGGTAAGTATACAGATGACCGTTTTTTTTCGGCAGGAAACACTCTGCTGGGAATTCCGACGGGAAGAGAGCAGGTTCTCTGTCAGTTTTCCTGTCAGGAAAACTGCTAGGGGGCATACACACGGCCGGGATTCCCGGCCAAAAGCTCTCCTGGCAGTTTTCCTGCCAGGAAAACCAGTCGTGTGTACAAGGCCTAATGCCGCGTAGACACGATCATTTGTCGGCATGTAAAAAAACAACGTTTTTCCAACTTCATCATTAAAACGACGTTGCCCACACACCATTGTTTTAAAAAAATGCTCTAGCAAAGCGTGGTGACGTACAACACGTACGACGGCACTATAAAGGAGAAGTTCCATGCGGATGACGCCACCCTTGGGGCTGCTTTTCTGTCTGTTACAGGGTGATGAATGTTCTTACTCCATTATGAATGGTATTTTTACCAGAACGAGCGTTCCCGTCTCATAACTTGCTTCTGAACATGTGCTGGTTTTTAACGTTGTTTTAGCCCACACACGATCATTTTTTACAACACGAAAAACAACATCGTTTAAAACGTCGTTAAAAAATGCAGCATGTTCGAAAAAAAAAAAAAAAAAATTGTTTTTCAGAACCCGAAAAATTATGTGAAGCCCACACACGATCATTTTAAATGACATTTTTTTTAAACAACGTTTTTTTCATCCTGAAAAATGATCGTGTGTATGCGGCATTAGAAGCGGTACTCTCAATAGGTAACAATACACATTTGCACTAACTCCAAGTACCGTATTTATCGGCGTATAACACGCACAGGCATATAACACGCACACTAACTTTAGGAGGGAAGTTTCAAAAAAGTGTTATACTCCAATAAATACAGTAATTAAAAGTAACCGGCACCTTAACCACAATCGTCTTTTGACCATAGTGGTAATAACATGTAAAGATGATGCAAGAATCAATGAACAAACTTTTAAAATGGTCATGGCATCCAGCATGCTTGCATCATGCGTCAAGGTCCAGCCTCAGGTGTTTCATCATAAAAGGATGTCATCGGAGGCATGACCGGCAGATGCAAGCACGCAACAAATAGTCACATAACCAGAAATTAAAAGCAAGAAACACCATCTATCCACACGCTTCAAAGACCAGAACTAAAGATGACATCATATACAGGACTCAGGATAATTTAAATCCTAAGATCGATACAATTTCTGCAATAAACAAGATATTAATAAAGAAAACAATCACAAAAAGAGAAACAATAAGCAAAAAGCCGAATTATATCAGGGCTCAAGTCCTGCAGGAATGCGTGGGAACGGAGTTCCTGCATTTTTTTCACAGCAGGAACTCAGTTCCCTTTGCAGGACTAGAGCAGCCGAGCCGCCCGAGCCAATCCTCACTAAATGGCGAAGCCCAGCTCGAGTCACTGTCAGGGCCAGGTAAACCTTAGTAATCATTTATGTTACTGGCCGCTTCCTGTATATGGATTCATTGGGTAGTGTGCCGGTTATCACAGGATTTGGAAAGAACTTGCTTCTTTTTAAGTTCCGCGATAACTCGCGGCAGACCTCCGCAATGTCTCCTGGGAACAATGAACAATGACAAAAGCTCCCAGGAGACATTGCGGCATCGAGGAAGTGATGGCATACCCGCACACTACCCGATGAATCCAAATACAGGAAGCGGCCAGTAAAATAAAGGATTACTAAGGTATTGTGCATCGAAAAAGAAAAAAACAAGTGGTTTAGTAATTATGCATATGAGCGTATCATTTTATTTATTTTTTGGTGGGGGAGTAGATCTTGGGTGGGAGTTCCCACACTTTTTTCCCCAGGACTTGACCCCTGAATTATATTGTGGATCAAATGAATGCCTCAATGGTCATTCCCGGCCTCATTAAAGCAACAGCACCATCTCGTGGATCCTGATTTTATTCATGATATTAATAAAGTATATCGGTATTTTCTAAAGGATGGGGGGATATCTGGAGATACCAAATGCCAGATAATAATTTATTGGGGCACATCAGGGGCGTTATGCGAGAACCAACTTAACAATTGCTTACAGCCTTTCTCCGACAATACCCTCTTATATCTTTTCTTGAAGTTGGGCAACTTCACTCTCAGCAGCAATTCCCCATGTTTCTCCCTATTCATAACATTTGTAAGTCTACCTAGACAAATAGAATGCACACTGGATTAACTCAATAAACTTTGTTATGGAACAACCCGGCCTTTCTGGAATTTGCCAAAATTACACTGACCAAATCTCCATTTGTAGAAATTCAGCCCCAAACTTGCAATGAACCTCCACCATGCATCACTGTTGCCTGCAGATACGCATTATAGTACCGCTCTCCACACCGCTACACCAATCTCAGTAAAAAACCTCTGACGGAAGCTCTTTACCAAGTGATCAGCCATGTCCAATCACGGCTTATCACAGTGTAAACAAGAAGAGCCGTTGATCGGATTTTCCTCACTCGCGGCTGCTTCCCGACAGGGGGGGTCTGTGCTGATTGTTTATCAGCACATGCCCTCCCTCGGATGCATGCATAGGACAAACAGCATGCCTCCAGGACCACCAGGGATGGCCACTCACACTGGACCACCAGGCATGCCACCCTAGACCACCAGGCATGCCACCCTAGACCACCAGGGATATGCCAATCAGTGCCCAAGCAGCTGCCAATCAATGCCCAGGCAGCTGCCAATCAGTGCCCATTCACAATGCCTGCCAGTGACAGTCCCACCAGGGATGCCTATCAGTGGCATCTATCAGTGCAGCATATCAGTGCTCATCAGTGCCACGTATCAGTGCCCATCAGTGCCCATAAGTGCCGCATATCAGTGCCCATCAATGTCGCCTATCAGTGCCACCCATAAGTACCCATCAGTGCAGCCTTTCAGTGCCTATCATTGTCGCCTATCAGTGCCCATCTGTACCCACCAGTGCCACCTATGAGTGTCCATCAGTACCGCCTATCAATGCCCATCAGTGCTGCATATTAGTGCCACACATCAGTGCCTCCTACCAGTGCCCATCGGTGCCGCCTATCAGTGCCCATCATCAGTGCCCGCCAGTGCCCATCAGTGCCACCTCATTGGTGCCGCCTTTCAGTGTCTATCAGTGAAGGAGAAAACTTACTTATTTACAAAATTATATAACAGAAACAAAAGAAAAACTTTATTTGTTCAACATTTTCGGCATTTTTTTATTTTTTTTGCAAAAAATAAAAACCGCAGAGGTGATTTAAATATCACCAAGAGAAAGCTCTATTTGTGGGAACAAAATTATAAAAATGTTGTTTGGGTACAGTGTTACATGACCGCGCAATTGTCATTAAAAATGTGAAGCTGAAAATTGGCTTGGGCAGGAAGTGCCTGGTATTGAAGTAGTTACATTTTACATTACACATTAAATATAATTGTAATATGTTTTGTCCCTTCATTTATCAAGCAATACACTAAGGCCTTGTACACACGGCTGAATATATCCGCTGTGAACGGTCCCCGGACCGTTTACAGCGTATATTTACGCCGGGGTGTTTTGATCCGATGGCTGTACACACCATCAAATCAAATTCCCCGCCGGCGGACAGCGCGGTGACGCGGCGGTGACGTTGACGCCGCCACGTCACCGCACCAGGAAGTAAACACTTCCGCGCGCATGCGTCGGATCCATTCACAGGCCTTGTACACACGAGGGGATATTTCCGCTGAACATGGTCCGACGGACCATTTCAGCCGAAAAATCCCCTCGTCTGTACGGGCAAACGGACGCTTTTTGCCGGATTCATCCGGCGGAAAAATTTCAAAGCATGCTTTGAAATAATTTTGCCGGATAGCTGGCCGTCAGATATGTCCGCTGGTTAGTACGGCAAACCAGCGGACATATCTTGCCGCACATGCGTCGTATCCTGTGAATGGATCCGACGCATGCGCGCGGAAGTGTTTACTTCCTGGTGCGGTGACGTGGCGGCGTCAACGTCACCGCCGCGTCACCGCGCTGTCCGCCGGCGGGGAATTTGATCCGATGGTGTGTACAGCCATCGGATCAAAACACCCCGGCGTAAATATACGCTGTAAACGGTCCGGGGACCGTTCACAGCGGATATATTCAGCCGTGTGTACAAGGCCTTATACAACATAACAAGATCATCAATTAATCTAAAGTCTGAGTGGTAATAATTCTATTTTACTTGTTTGACTCAGGAGGCATTATAGACGGTTATCTCTATGTCTTTTGCAAACATCTCCGGGTCACACTTTAAAAGAGTAAACAAAGCAACTGAACATTACTCAAACATATATATCATCCTAGATAGGTATATCTTGTTTTCTATACCTCCAAAGAGAAACTGCAGCTATGTGAATGTGTATTAATGTGTTAATCTCTTATATTTTTTACTATCATAGAACTGCAAACTGTCCATGCTGATGTATTTGACATTCTTATAAATGCCCTATGACAACTCTCAAAATATTATGTCACAATTTTTTTTTCTCAGCTTGGGTTGACTGGTTTTCTCTGAAAACACTTAAGAGGTCTCAAGTTACTGTGATGGAAGTCACTTGACCTCAAATCAACACAGAAATCCTTCAGGATTAAGACAAAAGCCAGTACTGACAGCAGCAGGGGAGACTATTTTTGCAAGGTGATAAAATGATATAAAGGGGATTTAGAGACAGATACAAAGTCATATATAGAAGTAAAAGCAATGACCAGAAACAGTAACACATTTCAAATTACTTACAAATAATTATTTTACTTGCTGCTGTTGTCAAGGTTTTGTAGATAAAAGACTGCCATGAAAGCATAAGGTCATCCATATAAACTAAAGGGGGGGGGGGGTCAGCAACCTGTAGATCATGATCTACCAATAGATCGCAGACAAGTGACTGGTAGATCACGGTCTGGGCTTGCTGACCCGCCATTCCAGAGCATTAAACAGAGTGCAATGCAGAGGCACTACTTGTTGGAGCTGTAGTAGAGAACAAGAGCCACATAAGCCGATGTATCCTCTGTAGTGCTGGCTCCTGTCACATGCGGTGTGATACCAACTGCACTCCACCTTTTATCCCAGCTAGCTGTCTCCAGAGTGGTGCCACCAGCAGTAATTAAGAGATCTTCACGTCAGAATGAAGCAATACACTGTGCATAATACTATAGGGCTTAAGGTGCAGTGCAGTTTACCTGCAGCTCTCCTGGGGGTTTGCAGGGCTTAGCCATAGTCTTCTATTATATTGTGCGTGTTTCTGAATGCAGGAGTTTTGGTGCACTTTCAGAAAGTGGACCACTCCTGCAGGATATAATAGAAGTATATGGCAAAGCGCAGCTAACCTAGGAAAGTTGCAGATGCACTGCACTAATAAACCACAGCACATCAGTGGGAAAGCAGCCTTATAGGGGGCTCAGAACAGTAAAGGTTAATTAACCACTTCCCTACGGCCGTACGACTATATGTGGCCGCAGGGTGGTTCTAAATCTCTGGGCTGCCGTGTTTTCACGGCAGCCTCTTTCTGTGTTCCCAGCGCGCGCTCCAGAGCGCGCAGCGGGGAACTTGTGTACTGGCCGTGTCCCTTGGACACAGCCAATCACAGATCGCCGCGAACGGCCAATCAGAGTGGCCGTTTGCGATGCGATCTGATGGGCCAATGAGAGATGATCTCATATGTAAACATATGAGATCATTTCTCATTGCCGGCTCTCACAATGACAGCGTCCTGTCACTGGAGAGAGCAGACCGATCTGTGTTCCTTATACATAGGGACACAGATCGGTCACCCCCCCAGTCACCCCCCCTCCCCCCACAGTTAGAACACAATGCAGGATACACATTAACCCCTTCCTCACCCCCTAGTGTTAACCCCTTCCCTGCCAGTCACATTTATACAGTAATTAGTGCATATTTATAGCACTCATTGCAGTATAAATGTGAATGGTGCCAAAAATGTGTCAAAAGTGTCCGATGTGTCCGCCATGATGTCGCAGTCGCAATAAAAATCGCAGATAAAAAATAAATAATAAAATAAATAATAAAAAATAATAATTCTGTCCCTTATTTTGTAGGCGCTATAACTTTTGCGCAAACCAGTCGCTTATTGCGATTTTTTTTTTTTTTACCAAAAATATGTAGAAGAATACGTATCGGCCTAACCTGATTTTTTTTTTTTAAATTGGGCTATTTTTTTATAGCAACAAGTAAAAAATATTGTATTTCTTTTCAAAATTTTCGTCGTTTTTTGTTTATAGCGCAAAAAATAAAAAACCGCAGAGGTGACCAAATACCACCAAAAGAAAGCTCTATTTGTGGGGAAAAAAGGACGCCAATTTTGTTTGGGAGCCATATCGCACGACCGCGCAATTGTCAGTTAAAGCGACACAGTGCCGCAAGCTGAAATTTCACCTGGTCAGGAAGGGGGTTTACATGCCCAGTAAGGAAGTGGTTAAACATTTCATTTTGAGAGGTGGTAAAACCCCATAGATAAGACATGTTTTTATCACCACTGCCTGTTGTGGAAAATTCTATAAATGTATGTTGTCACATGTCCCCCAGTGTCGGTTTTGCTGTACTGCGCTCAGGTGAGTGTATTCACGCATACAGACGTTAGTGGAAGGCCATCGGCGCAAACACCTTTTCAGGGACAAAGATTTGCGAGCTCCTTTTTGGGATGCTCATTTATGCCTCAGCAAGGGACTGGCCACTTCTTGTCAAATGCATTAAATGACTCCGAGTGGACAGATCTGCGTACATGGAAACTGTAGCATAACTATAAGAACATTATGGGTATCTGATCCATGATTTAAGTATGGTTTGCAAAGATAGCGGCGGTTTGGTTTGCACACGGCTTTGTGACGAGGCCATGCTTTCTAAGTCCTTTGTCTCACGGAGCATGGCCTGGCACCCAGCCGTTTGCACACCTTACTACTAGTATTATTTGAATCACATGTCTGTGATTGGTTCTTTTGAAAGTATACAAACATGTCTGATTGGCTGTTTTGTAAAGCCACCACCTTCTTTTCTTACTCTTGTTGACACTATAAAATAAATGGAGCTAGCTGCTGCTGGGGGAGGTAGACATGGGAGCTATGACATGATAGGAAGCTGGTGTGAGGTCTCTTTGATTTGTATGGCAGACCGAATGCATGGTGAGTGAATTTATTTTAGCTTAAATATGGCATTATCTCATTAAGATGTAGTTTGTGCTTTACAGCCACAAGGCAAAGTGGCGGTGTGGTCTGCACACCCCCAGTTTGCCACGTCACTGCCCTACCCCAACCACACCCCCTTTAACTTCAGTGGCTAGGGGTGTACACATGTAACAGCTGCAGCAGGAGTTATACACCCTGTCATGGTTGGTGAGTGTAGCACCTGCCAAGCATGACCCATTCAAGTGAATGAAGCCACTCTGCAACTGTCCTGTACCCTTGTGCAGTACAGCAAACAAAAAGGTTAAAACAGCCACCACCTGCTTTAACTCCTTGGACCCCGCAGAAGCATGCATTTACAGGGCACTTGCAGAGTGGCCCCATTTACTTGAATGTATCATGAGGGATTGGCAGGTGGTAGCACCCACCAAAAGCAACAGGGGGTTTAATTCCTGCTGCAACATGTATATACCTTTAGCTGCTGCCTCAGGAGCTAAAAAGGGTAGGGATTGGGGTGGGTAAACTGCAGGGTTTTACCACCCCCAACTTCACGCATAAATGAGCCCTAATGCCGCGTACACACGATCAGTCCATCCGATGAGAACGTCCTGATGGATCGTTTTAATCGGTTAACCGATGAAGCTGACTGATGGTCCGTCACGCCTACAAAAAACAATCGTGTCAGAACGCGGTCACGTAAACCACGTACGACGGCATTATAAAGGGGAAGGTCATATCCAATGGCGCCGCCCTTGGGGCTGCTTTTGCTGATTCCGTGTTACCGCGTGTTAGTAAAAGTTTGGTTAGAGCCGATTCACGCTTTTCAGTCTCCGGGTTCAGTTTGTGTTTGTGGGTTCATATCTGTTTTTCAGTGCTTGCTGTCAGGTCATATCTGTTTTGCAGTGCGTTCCTGTCCGCTCGATTTCTGTTTTTCATTTCGTTCTTTACAGGCCTTGCTGTACTTGGTTGCTTTCTGTTTTAAGTGTTCTGCCATCATACATGTGATACAGAAGGTCTATATTAAAGTAAGTTGTCTCCTTTTACATCACAATCTATAGATGTCTTAAATGTATACTAATGTCTTGTATTTCTTGCATCATTCCCTAATTACAATGATTGTAATATGCTGTCAATGTTCCCTTTGTCCCCATGCATATTGTAAGCTTTGACTGAAGCCCCGTACACACGGCCGAGGTTCTCGGCAGAAACCAGCGAGAACCTCGCTGGGAGCCGCATTCTGCCGAGAACCTCGGCCGTGTGTACGCTCTCGGCGAGCCCCGCCCGTCGGGAAACCCGTCATGCAAATAGAGAACAGGTATTTGCTCGACGGCCCGTCAGGATGAATGGCTGGTTTCCTTTCCCGACGGGCGGGTCGCCGATTCTGACGCCGGCAGAGAACCTCGACGGGCGGAACGATGTGTTCCGCCCGTCGAGGTTCTCTGCCGTGTGTACGGGGCCTGATCCTTTTTTGGCCTTCATGCATATTTCCCTTCACTAACCTGTCCAACATGCTATGCTAGGCCCAAACACACCTAGCCTAGTCTATTTACAACTTTTCTTTGTCTGCTCCATTGTAGTTCTGCCCCCCCCCTAAAATATTTAATGGCCCATCAGAGAGGTGAGGAGTCTGATAAGTGGGCCTATTTCAGTTCTGGCATGAAATTCTCACTCCACTAATATATGTTATACTGATGTTGGACAAGGATGTCTTTTGTATTGTGATTGCAATGTGTTTGTGCCAAAGTACTAATTTTTATTTTTGTTTGACTCCACAGTTTCCTTCCCAATTGGCCCAGCGGTGGGATTTCTCCAACTACAAAGGTTTTCATAGTATTGTGTTGATGGTGATGGTGTCGGCACAGTACGAGTTTTTGTATGTGGACGTGGGGAAGAACGTCCGGATGTCCGACGGCGGAGTCTTTGTGCAGATGGAGTTTGACCACCGTCTCCAGACTTGTGGCCTGGCCTTGCCACGGGATAAAGACAATGAGGGCAATGTGTTTTTTGTTGCAGATGAAGCTTTCGGGCTTGGACCACACCTCATGAGGACGTTTCCCCAAAGTACTCTCACCCCAGAGAGGAGGGTTTTTAATTTCCTGCTGGCCAGAGCCGCGAGGGTCGTCGATTCCGCCTGTTCTAGACAGCCATCCACATGGCGGACTATAAACTGAACACTGTCATTTTACCTGCTGCATTTTTTTAGAATTATTTGCGCAGGCATTACGAGACCTTTTAAAACATTGGGTCTGAGGTCAGACAATCATCTGAAAACCTGACTGGCCTGGACAGTGGCCGTACTGGATTGGCCCCCCGAACTGCTTAAGAGTCCAGTGATATATACGTGGAGTACTTCACTGGTAGGGGGGCCATTGCTATGCCAGACCATATATCTTTTAAAACAAAAAAAAAGGAACAAAAAACGCATGTCCCGGTTGGTGGAAGAGTGTCTGCAGGTCATTAGGGAGGCAGCTTCCATCATGAGGGCCCCCTTAACCCTGTTGAGGTCTACAGCACCTACATTTCTGACCAGCTGCAAAAAATGGATGAGCGACAACGGGCCCTGGCAGAGGATATTTTAGCATCTGTGATTCAGAAGGGAAGAATGGGCCTGCTGACTGAGAACACACAACTCAGTGACCCGGCCCAGTCTCCTCCCCCTCTTCCTGCTGCCACATTCTCACCACCTGCAAGGGGCCGTGGAAGGAAGGCTGCAAGGAAGACCAGAAAGTGAATACATGACTTCAAGCTGATCTGCCAGAAAACTGAGGTTGTTGTAGTACCACAGCTTGGGGTCATGTATGACATCTGCTGCTGCTTCTGATTTCTGGGATTTGGAGAGCACATTGTGACCCAAATTAGAGGGACTCCTGATGTTATTGATTTTGTTGTTTACCATGGTGGAATGTGCCTTTGGTGTCCAAAGTCTGCATATATTTGGCTGATTGGTCAATTGTTGCCCTTAATGTTGAATTTGTGTTTCAGAATAAATGGAGATTTAATTTAAGTTAAATACTTGTCTACTGAGTCTTTCTGGTGAATAGCCATCAAACATTTCAGAAAAAAAGGACACAACCTCCTTGAGGGGGGGATTGTTGTGATAACTTGATAACAAAAAAAAAAACATGGGGCCAGATTCAGGTAGATGCGCGCATATTTTATCCAGCGTAGCGCAGCACATATACGTTACGCTGATGCGAACTAGTGAGTCAAGTACAGTATTCACCAAGCACTTGTTCGTTACTTTGTGGTGGAGTAACGAAAATGCGATGGTGCAACCCGACATAAGTGTAAGTAGGTGTGACCATATGTAAATGATGGGCGGAGCCCAGCGCAGAGACTTACGTTCAGCGCATCATCCACGGAGCATGCAAAGTGAGGGAGGGCTCCACTCGCTCCCCTGTGCGCATGCTCACAACTTCCGTCGGCACCACTTCATGGGAAACGGCAGCGCAATGTCTTACGTTGCACGTATAAAAGCGGCCGTAGATGCGCCTTTCCGACGCAAAAGTGTATCCGGTCCCCCCCCCCCCCAGGGAAGTTACTTTTGCTCTGATATGGTTGCTCCAGTTCCCCGCAAAGAGAGGAGAAATCTTAACTTCAATGCCCAGGTGCTGTCTGCCGTCATCTCGGCTATGGAGACCTACAATGAGTTCCTCCATGGCAGAAAAAGTCGCAAGACAAGCCGGGACAGAAAGCAGGCCATCCTGGAGTCCATTGCTGCCAGGGTGAACAGTTTGGGCTATTCCACACGGAGTGCTGCGGACATTGCCAAAAAAATTCACCATCAGGAGGCATGAGAGGGGCATGGGGGGTGGACCCCCATGTACGGTCAGCCTGACCACGGAGGAGGAGGTGGTCGCCCGCTGCCTGGAGAGGGAGCAGTTGGAGGGGGTCCCGGGCTATGATTCCATGGAGGAAGGCTCCAGGACAGGTAAGTGTTTTTTATCCCCTATTTGGTGTGTTGCATGTGGGGGGGGGAGGGTACATGTGCCAAGTGTGTGGGACCACCAACATGTGTCTGCTTTGTGTCATCCACAGATGACAGAGCTGGGCCATCATCTGCCGGCGGCCTTTCCACCCCATCTCCCCAACTGCATCCTGAGCCCGTCCCCCTGGGCACTGAAGACAGCGAGGTGGAGGGGAGTGCCCACACCTCACCTGCTGAGGTGGTTGAGGAGGAGCCTGTTGTCACCGAGCAGGAGTTTGTCCTATTTTTGTAGGAGTCCTCCCCTTCAGCAGGGCCCTCTCAAATCCCCTCCCCCATCATAGGAAGCCCCTCAAGGGTGACTCCATCCCCCCGGGGACTACCATCTTCTGGCCCCAGGAAGGCGACCCGGAAGATCAGGGGGGTGTCTGATGTGGTCCATGACCAGATGGCGAGGGACCAGGCCAGGCAGATCCAGCAGATGGGGGAGATAGCTGGGCACCTGGACCGGGTAGCTGACAGCCTGGGTTCCGTGGCCCAGATGACCAACGCAGTGCAGGATGTCAGCTGCAACTGTGCTGCAATGGTGACCAGCCTGGGGGAGGTGCAGGCTGATCTTCGGCACCTCACTGCAGCCGTCCAGGCCAACACAGCTGCCATCCGGGACCAGGGGAGGCAGAGGCAGCGGGCCCCACTGTATCAAGTGGGGCCCGCTGAGGATGCAGGCCCAGACCAATTCATACCTCGGCCGGATAGCCATGGCCTTGGAGGGCATGCAGGCCACAGCTGCCAGGAGTGGCCCACTCGGGGGATCAGCCACCTCCATATTGCCCTCCCACCCACTCCCTCCAGGTAGCTGAGGAGTCAGAGAGGGCCCACCAAAAAGAGCCCCCATCAGCCCAGATGATGGCTTTTTGGTGTTTTTTTTCCTGCTCAGGTTATGAGCTTTTTATTTTTTGGTATATGTTGCTCAGGTTATGAGCTTTTTATTTTTTGGTATATGTTGCTCAGGTTATGAGCTTTTTATTTTTTGGTATATGTTGCTTAGGTTATGAGCTTTTTATTTTTTGGTATATGTTGCTCAGGTTATGAGCTTTTTTTTTTTTAAACTGCACACGGTCAGTAGTGCAGGGGACTGTGTGAATGGTGTGTGAATGTGAGGGGGTGGCACTCCCGTTGGGGAGAAGTTATCCCCACGGCTGTGTGAATAACGTGTGAATGGTGTATGAATGGACAGCAAATATTTGAAAAAGATATACTATATTTATGCCTAAATATAGTATATCTTTTTCAAATATTCAAACACAACACAGAGTTGTAGCCTACGGCATAGTTTCTAGTTGTCCCGTATTTAGAGTGCCTGTCCCTCTTCTGGAATCAAATCCATTTGTCCCTCATTCCTCTTTTAGACCTGAAGTCAAGGGAAAGGGGTGCTGTGTAATGTAAAGGGGTCCATTGATGCAGGGTGCTGTGTAATGTAAAGGGGTCCAGTGATGCAGGGTGCTGTGTAATGTAAAGGGGTTCAGTGATGCATGGTGCTGTGTAATGTAAAGGGGTTCAGTGATGCATGGTGCTGTGTAATGTAAAGAGGTCCAGAGGTGCAGTTGTGGAGAGGGGTACACAGTAGTGACAAAGAGATATTGAAAGATGCAGGGGCACAGTGGGGTGTTTTAACTGCACACCACCAATAATAAGCAGCCAAGGCATTCACCAGTAAGCAGTGACAGCTTCCTGGTGGGACTGCTCAAGGTAGGCTTACACTAGAATTCGAACACACCAAATACACCTGAGCTCATCCCTGGCCCAAATCAGCCAGACCTGCTTCAGTTGGTCTTGCCAGCCAAAATGAAAATAAAATGAAAGTCAAAAAGCAGTTGATAACCACTAATTACACAATGGTCACCTAATCAACCCAAAAACGGAAAATTGTTATTCTTACCTACGGTAATTTTCTTTTCCTGGCCTGTCCTCACGTCAGCACATCATGGGTTAATCCCCTCCTCCGGTCCACCAGTACCACCTTCTTCTAGCTAATAAGTAGGGGCCCCCTCCTCCCAGTCCTTGTTCCACTAATTTGGCGGACGACAGACTATAGGGAGGGAAAGGCTGTGCTGACGTGAGGACAGGCCAGGAAAGGAAAATTACCGTAGGTAAGAATAACAATTTTCCGTTTTCCTGGCCAGTCCTCCCGTCAGCACATCATGGGATTTAATTTAGCACCCTAGGGCGGGAAAATGTACATAAGACTCGGACGACAACTATAAATGCTGCTTAAGTGAATCTTTTTTTATTCTGCCTGAAAAGGAGCCGATACCACGGCATTTCCGAAACTAGACGCCTTAGATGACGTCACGTCTAGATTGTAATGCTTTGCGAAGGTCTTGCAGGAACTCCAACTGGCCGTCTTGCATATTTCCTCAACTGGTATTTTGGCAAATGCTGCCCAGGAGGCTGCCACCCCTCTGGTAGAGTGAGCTCTAGTTGCCTGAGGAGGCGTCAGCCCTTGTTTCTCGTACGTGAGTTTTATTACTTTGGTGATCCAGGTCGAGATTATTCTTGTCGAAGCGGCTTGTCCTTTTTAAGGCCCAGATGGTAAGACGAAAAGGGAATCCGTTTTGCGCACTTGTTGAGAACGATGCAGGTAAATTGAGAAAAGGTTGACCATGTCCAGAGGTCTGAGGTCCAGTTCTTCTTCCTGCATAGGCGGTGATGTAAAGCTAGGTAGCACTGCCTCCCAGTTAAGGTGAAATTTTGAAATTACCTTGGGCGTTGCTATTGGTGAAGGCCTCAGAATTACCTTGTCTGGAAGGATGATGCAGTACGGTTCCTTACTGAACAGGGCTGCTAGCTCGGATACCCCTCTTGCCGATGTTACGGCGGTGAGAAAAAACAGTTTAAGTGTTAGAAACCAGAATGGACAAGATTCTGCCGGTACAAAAGGATGTAGAAGCAGTGCTCTTAGCACTGTGCCTAAGTCCCAGGCCGGAAATAGAGACTTTCTTGGAGGATTCATTTTCATGGTCGCTTTTAAGAATTGTTTTACCAGTGGTTCGTCTGCCCACCTGTATCCTGTAAAACATGACAAGGCTGAAATGTGTACCTTCAATGTACTATAGGCTAAACTTGTGCCACATTCGGATCCACTGAAGCAAAATTTTTCTGTAACGCAAAAGTTGTAAACTTTGCCCAAATCCTGTTGTAGGTGGCGTTAGTCGAGGCCTTTCTAGACTTTAACAGTGTTGAGATTACTTCCTTTGAAATGCCTTGTGCCTGGAGTCTGGTTGATTCAGCAGCCAGGCCGTCAGTTGCAACCTGTTCGGGTTGGGGTGTACCCATTGGCGCTGCCATAGGAGATCCCTCTTTAGCGGCAGACGTATTGGGGGGTCCGACGCCATGTGTAGGTGTAGAGGGAACCACGGCCTCTGCAGCCAGAAGGGTAGCATTATTATTGTATGGACCTTTTCTCTCGCAATCTTTAACAAAGCCCTCATTACTAGCGGCACCAGCGGAAAGATGTAAGCTAGGGGAAAATCCCATGGAATGGAGAAGGCATCTTGGGTCAAGGCTTTGTTGCAACGGAACCTGGACACAAATTGGGGTGTCTTTGTATTGACTCGGGTCACCATTAGATCCACTGAGGGTGTCCCTCACTTGGAAAAGATTGGTTCTAGGAACTTTTTGTTCAAGGCCCATTCGTTCTTGTCGGGGAGCTCCCGAATCAGATGATCCGCGATGGAATTCTGGCTGCCCGAACTGCTGTTAGGGCTTCCAGATATGCTTCGGCCCACACAAATCTTTTGGTTGCCACCTGCAGAAGTGGCAAGCTCTTGGTTCCGCCCTGTCTGGCTATATATGCCACTGCCGTCTTGTTGTCTAACATTAGTTTGACTCAAGCTCCCTGAACTAGCTTCTCGAAGGCCCGCAGGGCCAGGTATGCGGCTTGCAGCTCCAAAAGGTTGGAGTGTCAGGATTCCATCTTGCTCCAAACTCCCTGCATCTGCTTGCCGAGGCAGTGAGCACCCCAGCCCCGGAGACTGGCACCCGAAGTTATCAGAATCCAGTCCCCAGGGCCGAGGGGCATGCCCCGCAACAGGTTCTCTGATGACTTCCACCAAGCTAGGTTCTGTCGAATCCGGTTTGGTATGCGAATCCTCTGGTGGAGAGAGGTACCGTCCCATTGGTTCAAGAAGGTTGCCTGGAAGGCTCTTGTGTAGAACCTTGCCCAAGGAATGGTTGGGCTTGCTGCAGTAAACATCCCGAGTAGGGTCACACAATCTCCTGCCGTTAGCGACGTTGACTTCATCACGCTGCTGAAGCAGGCTACCAATTCTGCCTTCATTCGTTCGGGTAGGAGGACAAGGCCTCTGTTTGTACTGAGAATTAGTCCGAGATATTCCATCTGTTGTGAGGAAATCAATTGGCTCTTTTGCCTGTTGATGATCCAGCCAAATTTTGATAGGATTTCTAGAACCATCTCGCGTTGAGACGCCAAGAATCTTAGGTATCTTTGGTGGCTCTCGTTGATTGGGACGTGCAAATATGCATCCGTTAGATCGACTGATATCAGCCAGTCTCCTGGTTGCAACACAGAGATGATTGTAAATACAGATTCCATCTTGAACGTCTTGGGTTCTATGAAGTGGTTTAGAATTCTCAGGTCCAGAACTGGTCTGAGATCCCTCGATGCTTTGGGAACTAGAAAGATTGGAGAGTATACCCCTTTTCCTTGTTGGGATAGGGGTACCGGCGAAATTGCATTCCTTTGCTGTAAGCCGTCTAAATATTCTTGTAAGCAGATCTGTTTCCTCTGATCTGTCGGCCATTCTGTGTGGACCACCGTATTGGGTGGTTTCTTCTAAAAGGATATTTTGTAACCGTATCTGACCGTCTTGCGGACCCACTGGTCCTTGACTTCTTCCGCCCATACTTCATAGAAGGACATTAACCTGGCGCCCACCTGGGGGGAATGGGCGGTTAACCCGTCAAAAAGATTTTTCGGGTTTTTTAGCAGTCTGTGCCGCTCTAGACTTTACTTTCTGCAAGAAAGAATTTTGTGGATTTTTCCAGTAGGGTCTTGTATATTCCCGTCCTGGCCTGTATGACCTGGCGTCATACGCCCTCTTGTAGTCTGGTTGGGCTGGCCGGGTGGCCTGCTGTGTCTTCCTGGGTCTCTGTGGCATTAGACCCGACTTTCCCCCTGTAGCTCGACTAATGGCTTCTTCTAGGGTCTTTCCGAACAGCACCTTGCCGTTAAACGGAATATTGCAGAGACTCAGTTTTGAGGTGCTGTCCTCTTTGCCGTCACTTCAAAAGCCATGATTCTTGTGAGTAACTTTGTCAGGTCCATAGAGGCTTCTGCTATGAAATCGGCGGCAAGATCAAATTCCTCCATTGTCTGTATGACTGATTCTGACCCTGTATCTGCTTTTAGTGCTGCTTGGGTTCTCGTGGTCCAAACCTTGAGTGCTCTGGAGACTGAGGTTAGGGCAATAGCTGGACGGCACGCTGCACCCGCAGCTGAGTACACCTTCTTTAGGTCTGTGTCTGCATGTCTGTCCATTGGGTCTTTGAAGGTTGTAGAATCTTGCAATGGCAACACGACCTGTCGGGCCAGGCGCTGTAAGGCCACATCTATGCCCAACGGGGAGTCCCAAAGGTCTGCTTCTGGGGTTTTAAAAGGGTACAACCTTGAGAAACGGTTCTGTATGTTTGCCCTCTTTTCCGGCTTTTCCCATTCTTCCTCGAACCCTTCTCGGATCTCTGGCAAGAGGGGGAAAGTAACCCCTTGTCTCTTCCGGCTAGGAAAAAATCTTTTGATTTTTTCAGGTGGCTGAACATCTTGATCCCAGTCAATGGCCTCCCTTACGGCTGTGACAAATGAATCAATATATTGAAAATCAAATAAATATTCTGAGGGCTCTTCAGAGTCCGATGAGTCTAGTAATAGCGCCTCCCGGGCAGGTGATTTGTCGCGCACTGGCTGATTGGCGCTACTTTGGATCTTGATCTAGGTGATTTGGTGGCTGAGGCTGACTGAATACCCTCTGCCACTGCTTCTTGAATAAAGTCTCTAATTCTTCTCACCTCTGCTTCCCTGTCTGTAGGCACGTCCTTAATGCAGCTGGTGCATAGAAGTTTGCCAGGTTCGGATGGTGCCGAACATGCCCAACAAAGACCATCGTCTGGGTGGGGTTTTGATACATTTGGCTCTGCTACAGTCGCAGAGGGACTGAATTTGCGTGCTGGACTAGAATGGGACTTATGCATTGCCCGAGAGCCAGACGCTTGCGGAGATTTTGAGCGGTGGCGGGACTTTTTTCTCCGTTCATGTCTTATCTTAGGGCTTCTGCTCCTAAAAAGACAACCAAGAAACACTACCTTTAGCTCTTGGTATTGCACTCTTTTACATTGTGGCCCCCGTTGACCCCTCCTACCTGTCCGGTGACCTTGGTGCATCCTGAGGCTGTGGTGAGCTCATGCTGTGTAAAGAAGCAGGATATGCACATCAGGCGGTGAAGCAATTGATACCAGTGTACTAAGAAAAAAAGTGTGTACCTAATTGTGTATTTCTTATTTATCTATATATTTTATTATTATTATTATTATTATTATTATTATTATTAATAATATATATAGATATATACAGTATATATATTTTTATTTTATTTATTTTTACCTATGCACCCCAAAATAATATCCACTGTATGTATGTACATTTTTTACAACCTCTTTACCTTTAAAGAGAAGGAAAAATTCCAGGGTGGCAGCAGGTGTTTAGAGAAAAAAAAAAGAAAAAAGAAAAGTACCTTTAAGAATAGTGCAGCGCTGACACAATCTTTCACACACTCCTCCTCAGCTGGTGGCTTACCTAGAGCTTCCTCTCCCAGACAGTGGCAGACCACACTGAGCCTCCTGCCCTGGACGAGTCTTTATAGCCGATTTGGGCCCGCCCATTGCGCGCCCCTGGCCCCACCCCCCTGTGACATCACCACCGACTAACAGAAAGTGGAGGAAGGAGGGGCGGCGCGCTCCTATGGAGCTCAGATCTGAATAAGGAGAAGGAGCCACAGCATGTCCTAGCAGATGGACAGGAGACACACCACAGCCCCTGTTAACACAGTAAGCTTCCTACAAGCTAAAACGCCCGCAGCTCATGCACCTGAGCGTCCAGTGTCATAAAGGGGCATACCTTTATTACTTCTGGACCTTCCAACCCGAGGAGAGGCTGAACCTGGGTGGGGATGGTTCGGCAGGGGGGTTCTTTTCTTCCTCTTTGTTCGTAGTTTGTTTGTCTGGAAGAGTCTTAGGTGGTCTGATCGTCCGACCAAAAAAAAGGAACAAGGACTGGGAGGAGGGGGGCCCCTACTTATTAGCTAGAAGAAGGTGGTACTGGTGGACCGGAGGAGGGGATTAACCCATGATGTGCTGACGGGAGGACTGGCCAGGAAAGTCAGTTGCATAAAATTGTTGTTATAAATATCTGATATTCACAGCTAATTACAGACAGTAGATGGTGGTCAAAAGAACATTATTCACCCAAACACTTATTAACATTCAAATTTTCCTAACTTTTATGTTAATGTCTATGGAGGCAAGAAGCTGGAGATACCTCCAGACACTCTTTATGCTGACTTTATCAGTGTGGAAATAAAAGTAGGTGCCGATAAAAGTAATTCCAGTCCGTCACTTGCTCCCATGGAAATGAATGGCCAGAGAGGTCTATAGCCATTCACAGATATGATGATTGTCACCTGAATCTACTTAGATCATTCACATAAGTATCAGCTCATGTTTGTGAGAACATTAAAGTGGTTTTAACTGTTGTTCTTCCTTATAAAACACTCCACTAACTGCCCCCCCCATCCTTAAATGCTTACCCGACTTACCTTACTGATTGAGCACTATTCTAGTTGCAGCTTTTTCCTCTCTGCCTGGTTTTACAGGAAACACTAGCAGCAGCTAGAGCCATAGCCTCATCCTGTGTCACTTAAAACCACTTCAGCCCCAGAGGATTTGGCTGCCCAAATACGGGGCCATTTTTTGCATCGCTTTAACTGACAATCGCGCAGTTGTGCGATGTTGCACCAAAACAAAATTTACGTCCTTTTTTCCCCACAAATAGAGCTTTCTTTTGGTGGTATTAGATCACCTGTGCGGTTTTTATTTTTTGTGCTACAAACAAAAAAAGAGCGAAAATTTTGAAAAAAAGCAATATTTTTTACTTTTTGCTATAATAAATACTAGGGTTGTCCCGATACCACTTTTTTAGGACCGAGTACAAGTACCGATACTTTTTTTCATGTACTCGCCGATACCGAATACCGATACTTTTTTTAAATGTCATGTGACAGTTTTCAAACCACAATACAGACTAAGGATATTTTCTTTAGAATTATGAAAAACTCTAACTCAAGACATTATAAAAGAATAAAAATGAGTAAAAATGAATAAAAATGTATTTGCTTGTCACGCAGTAGTAAAAAACTCAAAGAATTTTCACAGAACATGTTGATAAATACAAAAAAAGTATCGGCAGAAGCATCTGGAGCATTTGCGCGAGTACAATTATTCGCGCAAATACTCGGTATTGGTCCCGATACCGATACTAGTATTGGTATCGGGACAACCCTAATAAATACAGGTATCCCCCAAAAATGTATAAAAAAAAACACATTTCTTTCTAAGAAAAATAGTGGAGGAGAGTAAAAAAATTCACAAGAAATTCTTTAACCACTTCAGCCCAGGAAGATTTTACCCCCTTTGACCAGAGCACGTTTTACAATTTGGCACTGGGTCTCTGACAACTGACAACTGCACAATCATCCGACTTTGTACCCAAACAAAATTTGCATAATTTATTTCCCACAAATAGAGCTTTCTTTTGGTGGTATAAAAAATGGAGGGTTTGGACTTTAAATGAGATGCGATTAGCGATATGCGATTAAATATATATATGGAAAAAGAAAAAAAAAAATTCCATAATGACCAGGCTCAAAAATACCAAACCAAGAAGCACAAACCAAATTAAACTGTCTAACTGTGTGTAATTAAAACAGAGGTTTAGTTGCAGAGATTTGCAAATACCTGGGAAGCTGCAGGCCAAGCGTCAAGGCACTCTGTGTAACTGCAGTCCTAACTATGATTTTTATATCCTCCAAAGGAGGAGCACAGGTGTGCTAATTAATAGACAGGGAGCAGATGGGAACCTAGACCTGCCCCTATCTATAGTTGGTCTGGCAAATGAGAGCACTGGAAAGACAAAAAACAGGGGTGAAACCAATACATGCCTGCCAAACCAAAATACCACCAAAATAGGTGCGGACCACATCAAACTGGGTCAGCTAGTCAAAAAATGACAATGCATAAATTAACTGTTGGTGGTAGATCTGTGGAGGCATTCTGTTAAACTCCTGAAAATCGCATCTCCATCCCTGGCTATTATTAAAAAAATAAAGAGGGGTTGGGACTTTGTATGAGGCATGTGGTATGCACCACCACAGGCCTCCATCCCTGTAAGGCCTCGTACACACGAGGGGATATGTCCGCTGAAAACGGTCCGATGGACCGTTTCAGCAGACATCTCCGCTCGTGTGTATGGGCTAGCGGACAGATTTCTCCACCCGACAGATTTCAAAGCATGCTTTGAAATCCATCTGGTGGAATCTGTCCGCCCGACATGTCTGCTGGTTAGTACACTTACCAGCAGACATGTCGTCCCCCACTGTCGCCGCGCCGCCGCCGAATGGATTCGGCGCATGCGCGGAAGTGTTTAACTTCCTGGTGCAGTGACGTGGCGGTGACGTGGCGGCGTCAACGTCACCGCCGCGTCACCGCGCCGTCCGGCGGCGGGGAATTTGATCCGATGGTGTGTACACGCCATCGGATCAAACTCCCGATCGGACATATCCGATGGAAATGGTCCGCGGACCGTTTTCATCGGATATGTCCGATCGTGTGTACGAGGCCTAAGGGTGTTAAAAATGGAGGGTTGGGACTTTAAATGAGATGCGATTAGCGATATGCGATTAAATATATATATGGAAAAAGAAAAAAAAAATTCCATAATGACCAGGCTCAAAAATACCAAACCAAGAAGCACAAACCAAATTAAACTGTCTAACTGTGTGTAATTAAAACAGAGGTTTAGTTGCAGAGATTTGCAAATACCTGGGAAGCTGCAGGCCAAGCGTCAAGGCACTCTGTTTAACTGCAGTCCTAACTATGATTTTTATATCCTCCAAATCTTAGTTAGGGCTGCAGTTACACAGAGTGCCTTGACGCTTGGCCTGCAGCTTCCCAGGTATTTGCAAATCTCTGCAACTAAACCTCTGTTTTAATTACACACAGTTAGACAGTTTAATTTGGTTTGTGCTTCTTGGTTTGGTATTTTTGAGCCTGGTCATTAAATTTTTTTTTTTTTCTTTTTCCATATATATATTTAATCGCATATCGCTAACCGCATCTCATTTAAAGTCCCAACCCTCCATTTTTTACACCCTTACAGGGATGGAGGCCTGTGGTGGTGCATACCACATGCCTCATACAAAGTCCCAACCCCTCTTTATTTTTTTAATTCTTTTGGTGGTATTTGATCAGCTCTGAAGTAATTTTTTTTTGCACTATAAACAAAAAAAAAAGCGACAATTAAAAAAAAACGATTTTTTTGATTTTCTTTTTTTTTTGCTATAATAAATATCCCCAATAAATTTTTTTTTTAATAAATTCTTCATCAGTTTAGGCCGATATGTATTCTTCTACATATTTTTGGTAAAAAAAATTGTAATATGTGTATTTTGATTGGTATGCGCAAAAGCTATGTCTACAAAATAGTGGATAGTTTTATGATATTTGTATTAATATATTTTTTTTTAATAGTAATGGTGGTGATCTGCGACATATCATTGCATTTATCATGACTGCGACATTATGGCGGACACATCGGACACTTTGACGATTATTTGGGACAATTGTCATTTATACGATTAGCGCTATAAAAATGTACAATCTGTGTAAAACTGTGTAAATGACCCTGGCAGGAAAGGGGTTAACCACTTGTGAGGAAGGGGTTAAGTGTGTCCTAGGGAGTGATTCTAACTAAGGAGAGGGGCTGAGCTACTAGTGACCTGACAGTGATCACTGCTCTCGATGACAGGGAGCAGTAGATCTCTGTCCTGTCACTAGGCTGAGCAGAGAAATGCCTTGTTTACATAGGCATCTCCCCGTTCTGCAGCTCCGTGACATGATTGCGGTACACCGGCGGACATTGAGTCTGCGGGTCCCGCGGGCACGGTCATGGAGCTCGTACGCACGCCAGCAATTTCAAAGAAATGTACATATACGTTGCTTTTCGCAGCTGTGCCATTCTGCCGATGCATATCTACAGGCGGTGATCGGCAAGTGGTTAAACAGAGCAGGAAAGCGTAACCTATTTTTTATCTTCATGAAAAAAAAAATTGCCCTTATTATCACTTTAAGGACATCTTTACTCTTTATCTGATTCAGTAGACATAGCAATATTGCACCATACGGCCTACATAATAGTAAAAAAAAAAAAAAAAGTAGAAAATATTTTTTTTGTATATGTTTCACCTACCATGTGCTATCGTTATTTTACTTTTTACCATCAATAACTACTTAGCAGTTCTAGGTAGGATATGTTTCCAGTTCTTTAATTGTAGCACTCTGCAGCTGGCTATTCCCAGCCAAGCTCATTGAATGTCTATCATCTGCTACAATATGGAGCCTTCTCTTCTTTTTTTCTAGGAAACAGTTAATATCAAAGGACAAAGAATTAATAAAGAATCACAATTCTGAATGCGTCATATTGAAGCGCAGGTTTTTTTTTGTGACTGTGTTAAAAGATCTTTTAAATATTCCGAATATCTAATTACAGCTTTTCCCCCACAATGCTTCTATCTGAGGAATAAAGGAGGTTATTGTACATAAAATGATACAGTACTTAAAGGCACGCACTGCTTAAATAATAGGTCACTGACATCTAGCCCTTGTGTTTTCTGCATTTTGTCTTCTTAACAGCCTAATACAGAATATGTTAAGAAAGGGCAGATAAAATATTATTGTGTATTAACCTCCTGCAACTACTCTGAGGGTTCATGATCCTTAGAAATAGATTTAAATGTACCCTCTAAATATAAATGTACATTATAGAATCATAATAGTTACATTTTTAGTTGAATATAAAGTACAACAAATCTGGTTCTCTTTGCCTGGCCATACACAGCAATTTGTAACTAGCAAGTGACTTATTTGAGCTTACTTAAAGCGGAGGTTCACCCTAAATCTAGTCTTTTCCATGTGATCCAGCATTCTAGCGTCAGCATTCCCCACTTACTGTGTAATCTTTATTTCTCCGAGTCCTATTTCGGCTTTTTTTGGAGGGCGTGACGCGCCATAGCCGTAGCACTCGGAGAAATACGGCGCCTGCGCAGTCAGCTCCTAGGTCTGTGCGCAGGCACCGCATTGCGCCGTAAAAACACAAGTCCTAATCCGGGTATTTTCGGAAGCCGTGACGCGCTATACAGGCGCCATCCACCACGGGGGAAATAAATAAAAAATAAAGATTACACAGTAAGTGGGGGATTTAAAAAAAAAAAAAAAAACAGCATAATGGCGCTGACGCCAGTATGCTGGATCACATGAGAAAGACTATATTTAGGGTGAACCTCCTCTTTAATGTGTAAAATACAAGTGATGATGAGCAGGAATGACTACTTATGTTACTGACAGTTACAGATATTTTCAACTATAGCTTTTTCACAGAGTTTTTTTCCTGTGCATGGATAAGAAAACATTGCACAGCTCAAGTTAGAAATCGCATGGCAAGTCTGTGCACATACAGTATCAGTTGATTACGAATATAATTATTCTAAATATTTATTTATTATAGTCACCAGAAAAACAAAAACAAATCTAAATGAACTATTTTAAATATTTTTTATCTTAATGAGAAATATAGCATGTAGATATTTAATGTGAAAGACCTGTGCATTAACCAGGACACCTTTTAATTTACAAATATAAAAATAGGTAATGTATTCACAAATGGTAGAGAACAACCTGCTCATTACAAATCTCCAAAGGAACAGCCAGAAGACCTCCAGATGGATTCGGAAGATGTCACAGAGTACTACAGATGCTAATGCATTTCGAGGGTGCCCCCTCTTCATCAAAGCAAAACTGTTGCTCTGATAAAGAGGGCACCTTTGAAATGCTTTAGTCCTGGTTCACACTGGGCTGCGGGAGTGAAGCCGTGCGAGTTCAGCTGAACTCGCACGATTTCACTCCCGCTGGCAGTCCCGATTTCAGCTGCGATTTAAGAGACATCTGTGCAGGTTTCTGCACAGATGTCAATGTAAATCGCGTCCTTAAATCGCAAAAAGTAGAACAGGAACTACTTTTTGAAATCAGTGCAGCACCACAGATGCGGCGTCGCACCGATTAGGACGGTGTCATTACCGGCAATTGCCGGCAAATGCCACCGATTTGAGATGCGATTTCACATGTGAAATCGCATCTCAAATCGAACTAAATCGTGCCCAGTGTGAACCAGGGCTTAAAGTGGAAGTAAACCCACCTATCATTTTCAGGCAAGGAAGCTGCCATCTTGGCCTATGTTTAATCTTCAACTGCCATGATGCTGCACATGTGATCAGTTATGACACCAGCCATTGGATGGTTTGACAGTTTGGTTGAGAGCACAACCAATGTGACAGTTGGCAATCCCGGCATGCCGGAAATGTAACTGCTTTTTGAAACTGTTAGATCAATGGGTTTACTTCCGCTTTAACATTTGTAGGGCTGTGAGACATCTTCCAAATCCATCTGAAGGCACCCACATCAATTCTGGCTGTTCCTCTGGAAATTTGTGACGAGTATGTTGTTTTTTACCATTGGTCAGTACATTACCTATTTTTATCTTTGAAAATAAAAGGTGTCTTGGTTAATGCACAATACTAATCTGTCCTCTTGTTCTTTCAATCTTGTATATATTCTATGACTCGGTGAAAAAAAAGAATAGTCTTTTTCAGTGCTATTGAGACATCTCCAGGTGTCATAAAGTTCCTGAACATGCAAGGTTGATTGGTGTGAGTGGACGTGCCTGTGGGAATTGGACGTGGAGTCCATGTGGGGGTCTGGAGGGAGAATAAAGTTCCCGCAAATCAAAAGAAAGCCTTGTTGCACCCATTTGGCCTTTTTAAGGACTTGATTTAAAAAGCGTATTTGATACCTGTTGGGTGCATACACATTAACCACCGTATAGGTGGTGGATTTGATATCACATACAAGGATGTGATAGCGACCCTGAGGGTCAGCGATTTCACTATGCAACACAAAAGCAACCGTGTCTCTGATTGCAGTCAGGACTCCACGCTTTTTAGCAGAGGTGCTTGCAGTGAAAACGTGAGGGAATTTAGGGTGAGTACATTTGGGCATCTTGTGAGTCTCCTGGGTACAGAGGATGTCACATCTGTGTTGAGTTTCTTCATTCCAGAGTGACTTTCTCTTCACCGTGTGATTAAGCCCTTTGGCATTAATAGTCAAAAAAGTGACAGTCATCTTGGAATGCGCATAAGTTCCAGTAAGCAAATAATGTGTGTGTAACACTTACATTAGGAGGCATGGATCCCCATACCAGTATGATGTGGACCTAAGCGTCCAGGTATGCCTGCGCAGGCAGGTATACATCCACTTGACTTCAGGCAGATAAGAAGGAAACTGCATAATCAACTGCAAAATCAGTTATTAAACCATTAAACAAACAAAAGGTAATGAAAAAAGAAAAAAAATGCACAAAAAAACTTGTAAGTCATGTTGACCAATATGTAGTGGAAAGCTACATCAATTGAAAGGGGTAAAAAATCTAGCTTAACAGGTTGTCTCCAGAACAGGGAGAGGAAACAAACCGTAGGAGATCAATTCGCCCATACGCTGCCGTTAGCGGTGTGTGCAAGCATTTTTGGAGTTGACCAAATTCCATTCCTTTGCGGTGTGATTTGGGTTGTGATTGTTGGAACCTTGGGGAGGGTTATCTGGGATGATATGCCACGATTTAAGTAGATCCAAGCCTTTGGGGAGGGTGTCCACTGTGTGCTCTTTTCCATCATTGGTGATGATGAGTTTGGTTGGGAACCCCCATCTATAGGTAATCTTATTGTTGCGTAGAGCCTTGGAGATTTTATTGAGGTTTCTCCTCCTCTGCAGTGTAAATTTAGACAGGTCAGTGAAGAATTGCAAATCCTTATATTGTGCTGGGATCAGATCTTTGTTGTGTGCTCCAGACATCAAACGCTCCTTCATTTGAAAAAATGCACAGCATTATAATGTCCCTTGGCACCTTATCTGGTAGATAAGCGGGTTTTGGCAACCTGTGGATCTTGTCTTTTGTGACATCCATTTCTGTGAGGTAAGGAAGGCTAGAGGTAAATACTTGAGTGACATAGCTACGCAGATCTGACTGCTAGACAGACTCCAGGACCCCCCGCAGCTTGAGGTTGTTCCTCCTGGAATGGTCCTCAATATCTGCGATTTTAGCCTTGACAGTCTCCATCTCGTCGTCTATGGCATCATGTGCATCCACCAGGTTGTTAATTGTGGAGGCAAACTGCCCCATCTTAGTTTCCACATGATCCACTCTGTCAGATACAATTGTATGTCTTTCCCAAATTTATGGACACATGCCATCATGTCACTATGGAGTGAGCTTCTGAGTGAGACTAGCATATCTTTAAGTGTGGTATCTAAGACTGGTTGATTGCTAGTGGGAAAGCGATTGATGGAGTCAGGGAGCTCCCTAGTATCATCCCCTGAGTCTAGGCCCACGCTCACCTCATGAGAAGGATCTGTAACATCCTTGACTCTGGACTTATCAGGGCTCCCAGAAGCTGAGGAAGACGCAGGAGAACGGCTGCTGCTGCCCTAGGTGAGTTCCATTTAGGAGGTTTTGACGTTTTCTGCACTGGGTGGAGAAGTACTAGCCCTGGGTGGCTTAGGGGAATCGGCGCCATCTTACCTCTGCTCCCATGTGAAGAACTCTGTCATCTTCTGGGGTAGCTGGAGCCCCTTTTTTTTGTTGGTCATGGTGGCTGGTGGCAGCATGGTGTAACCGCCATCTGCAGAAGTCACGATCGCCGATAACTGGGCTGCTATGTGCCGCTGTGTCCTTGATTAGCCAGGGGCTCCAGACTCATCTCTGTCTCCATCCTCTCTTGTTCCTTCACGTATAGTGCCATGGATTTCCTGGTCTGAGGATGGTAGCAAGGCCAAGTGGAACCCAGTGGACCAAATTTATACTCCGGATATGCCTGAGACTTTGAAGGAGTTCTTCCACAGTATTGGTGTCATACTTGAATGGAGAAGATTTTTGCTATATAAATATTAGTCTCATTTTCACATGGTTTCCAGAGACTCATCACCTTGCTGAAGATTACATTTTTCATGGAGTCAGATTAGTGACTCATCACAAAGAATCATCCTTATCAGACACATTTCAAGCTTTATTCAGCCCAAATTAGTCTTTAGATGGGTTTCTACTGCTGTGATATAAAATATAAATTTAGAAAACTCATAGGGCTTTGGAAATCCTTTGTTGGTAAATCTGTATTTGTAAAACAGATTTGGTACACATGGTAAAAAATAAAAAATAATCTAAATTAAAAGATAAAACTATTATTTCTTTCCTTTTAAAGCTCATTTGTGTTCTATTTACCCCAAATGCACTTATGAAGATGGTGTCGGTGGTCAAGAAGATTATGGTGACCGTGGACTTGATTTACTAATGAAATTAAGTATATTCACTTTCAATTGTTACGGTAATTTCCAAAGTATTACTTGGGAGCATCAAACAAAAAACCCCTATACCTTTGCAAGGGTCTATGCTAAATACCAAATATTTCCAGACTCTGGGCCAGATTCAGAAAGCTCTGCCTATCTATAGGCAGGCGTAGCGTATCTCAGATACACTACGCCGCCGTAACTTTCAGTGGCAGGTTCCGTATTCAGAAACTATTTACACCGAAAGTTACGGCGGCGTAGTGTATCTGTGGTGCAATTCAAATTTGGAAGATGGGGGCGTGATACATGTAAATGAATCATGACCCCACGTAAGTGACGTTTTTTTTGGACGTTCCCAGTGCGCATGCGCGAAATCACGTCGCTTTTTCTCAATGTAAATGACGTGAACTTAACTAACGACGAGCCCTATTCCCGAACGATTTACGCAAACGACGTAACCGACGTTCCATTCGACGCGGTCCCGATGTCCATACTTAACATTGGCTGCGCCTTCTATAGCAGGGGTAACCTTACGCCGCTCGACCGCTTACGCAAACGACGTCAAATACGACGCGTCACCGCAAGTACGTTTCTGAATCGGAATAAATAGCTCTTTTGCATATTTTACGCGAGAAACAACGTAAACGCCACCTAGCGGCCAGCGGAACATTACATTTAAGATCCGACGGTGTAAGATTATTACACCAGTGGGATCTTAGCGTAAATCCGGCGTATCATGTCTTCTGAATAGAAAACAAAATGATACGCCGGCGGGAAATTCGAATTACGCTGGTGTATCTGTAGATACACCGGCGTAATTCCTTTCTGAATCTGGCCCTCTGCCTCCAATGCTATCTGCTGTTGAAACATGGGGTCCACAAAGTATATGCCATATGAATAATACAAGACGTGAATTTTAATTTTTCAAAGTTAATTTTCAAATTATTACCTGAGAGCGTCATGTAGCAAAACCCTTACTTTTTTTCAAGGGGTGTATGCTAAATACCAAATATTACCAGACTCTGACCTCCAATGCTACTTGCTGGTGAAACATAGGGTCCACACAGTCTATGTCAGGTGAAAAATACAAGAATGCATCTTTAGTTAGTTAGAGAATGCATGCTTAAATAACACATATAACAGTATCAAGTAGTACCAATATAACTAGTGCTTTGGGTTGTTTACAGTTCTGCCTGTTTTTGGTGTGTTTATGTGAAAAGGAGGCTAAGGTGTCTGCTATAGAAGTGTTCACCAATCAGTGGTCCGAGAAAATATTGGTGGTCTCCAGGGGTTCTGCTGCAAATCAACATTGTGACAGATGTATACCACCCAGTTTCCTATGTTGTTCTTAATGCAGGCTAACCGTCAATACTGTCTGCGTGTATTGATGCCTGATGCCTCCTCTGTAGTTACGGCTCTTGTGAACTCAGAGAGAGATGTCAGGAGTGGTGCATAGAGTGGGAGGTGAAGAAGGAGAGGACTTCCAATGACAGCGCTGATCACAGACTGTGGGAGGGAGTACAGAGCTTGAGCAAATGGCTGGATAAAGAGGTGAGAGACAATAAATAGTCTGTGTAAGACAGCAGTGTGATTCAGAGTGTGAGGGGCAGAGAGCCAGAGCATTGTGTGTATAAGGCAGGTCCCCCTGGCTCTGGGAGCGATCGCCGACGAGCGGGCGGATGTCCGTGTTTTCAGCCCCCCCCCCCCGCAAAAGCTCCCAGCCAATGGGAGCGCTCCCCCTTCGTGTCAGTTCCTCCTCCTGTGTTTACACAGGAAGGAGGAAATGATGTCACCTCTCATCGCAGCGGTGTTTCCCACCGCTGCTGATGAGAGAAGACATGCACAGTAAGTGTGCACCAACACAACACTGACACACACACACATAGGCACATTAACCCCTTGTGATCGCCCCCCCCACCCCCCTGTCACAGTGTCACTGAATGCAGTGATCTAATCACTGCATTTAGTGTCAGTGTGACAGGCAGTGTAAAAGTCAGTTAGTGTTAGGTCCAGGATAGCCCCCCCACCCCCCTAATAAAGTTTTAACCCCCTGATCACTGCCCTAGATAACCCTTTCACTCCCTATTGCCAGCATCACTAAGCGATCATTTTTCTGATCGCTGTATTAGTGTCGCTGTTCCCGCTAGGTAGCTATTTTTTTTATTGCGATTTTTTTTTTTTTTACTAAAGACATGTGGCTGAATTAATTTTGGCCTAAATGTTTTACTAAAATTTAGTTTATTTGATTTTTTTTATAACAAAAAGTAAAAAAATTGTGATTTTCTTCAAAATTGTCGCTCTATTTTAGTTTATAGCGCAAAAAATAAAAATCGCAGAGGCGATCAAATACCACCGAAAGAAATCTCTATTTGTGGGAAGAAAAGGACGCAAATTTTGTTTGGGAGCCACGTCGCACGACCGCGCAATTGTCTGTTAAAGCGACGCAGCGCCGAATTGTAAAAACACCTTGGGTCATTTAGCAGCGTATGTGTCCGGGTCTTAAGTGGATAAGGCAGCAGTGTAATCCAGGGGGAGGGGGCAGAGAGCCAGAGCATTGTGTGTATAAGGCAGCAGTGTAATCCAGCGGGAGGGTGCAGAGAGCCAGAGCATTGTGTGTATAAGGCAGCAGTGTAATCCAGGGGGAGGGGGCAGAGAGCCAGAGCATTTTTTGTATAAGGCAGCAGTGTAATCCAGGGGAGGGGGCAGAGAGCCAGCGCATTGTGTGTATAAGGCAGCAGTGTGATCCAGGAGGAGGAGGGCAGAGAGCCTGAGCATTGTGTATAGAACATGTAAAATTCATGTTAGTGGTCCGCAGGATTCAAAATTGTGAGTTTAATGAATCTGTGAAGTCTGAAAAGTTGGCGACCACTGTGCTATAGTATGTGGGCAAAGCTAGTTAGAGTTTACATTGGTGTATGCATTCCTATTCCTAAATATGTAAACATTGTTTTATGCTTTAAACTACTCTTTAAATAAACATTATTTACAGTACTTATCACATTCTATACAGTAACAGTGCTCCAGTGTTCATCTTTGTGATCTGTGATCTGTGTGGTCAGTATACAAAGCAATAAATGCTTTGATTATGTGTCTCAGGTTGAGTAATCACCTAGGTGAACCTGAGACACATAATCAAACTGTTAGATGTGTCTCTGAATAACTCCCTGGTTTCAATTATTATAGCTAATTACGAAAAAAAAAGTAAAACCTTTAAGATGGTTTTGTATCTCTGGCCAAAAATGGGGTACTTTTAAATTATTTTACATATACGAAGATAACAGAATGAATTAGGTATCTAGGGAATCACTTTTATTTCTATTGATTGTATTTAACATAAAAGCAATTTGTGCAAATGAGTGCAGCATTGATTGGCCAATTATTTGGATATTCAGCATAGATTGGCATCAATATGGATATCCTAGAAATTTTAATAGTTCTATGTAAAATAATTTGGGCCATTTTCAGTTCATAGGCTTCCACATTGTCTATTAATGCTATACTTACATACCCTCACCTATAGAGTGCTAATCAGATGTGACTAACACAATTGCCAAAGCTTCTGGGTTGGTCTGTGCCTTTAACTGACAAGTCTTACTGCTAGTTGTCAGTATTTCTTTTCATTTTTCACCTATTGTGCTGTAATTTAACAGAAAAGCCCATGTATGTTATCTGATCATGTTACAAACACAACCAAGCAGTTATAGTCTGCTCAAGGGCTCCCTATTACCTGACTATGTTTTTGGAAACCAAGGAGATTCTGGGCTATTATGCTGCCTGCCTATCTTTTGGACAATCCTGTGCAATAAAGATTCCTAAAGTGATACTAAACACACACCGTTTAATGTACACAGTCCCTTTGTTTCCTGTATATGGATGATGGCACTGTAATTATTTTGGAATACAGAGTAAAAAACATTTATTAATATCAATAAACTGTTTAAATTGTCATTCAACAATATATTTGTGGGGTGTGGGGAGTAGGATGGCATGTACCACTGTGTAAATGCACACATGTGTGACTCTATAGTCACATGGGTTGCTCAGATGACATAGGAAGGAAATGCTCAGTATATAAACTCAATAAAAACTGAGTATGCGCAGAACTGCCAACACTGCTCTGCAAATCCCTAGCTGAATTGGGCATATAGAGAACCGCAGAATCAACCAGTTTTTTTGCAGAATGCAGAAAACAAATCTTGCAGTGACTGAATGAGTATGGACAGCATTTAATACACAATTTATTGATAGTTTTTTATGATGTGGGTCCATAAGTCCCAAGGAGGCCTGAATCTTCCCAACATTATAAAATACTATCTTGCTACTCAACGTCATCTGGTCTCTTGGTCCACATTGTGCCTATGCAATAAATGGACAGAGATTGAACGTTTCTGGATAGCTCCAATACATACTAACTTGTTGTTATGATCTTGCAATGTGAACGTTGGCAGTGCTCAACTTTTGACTTCTATGCTTTATACAAAGAATATCTGACCTCACTGTAAAGCTACATTCCAATTGGTGGTCAAAGCCTCTAGGATGATCTCTGTTGTAGGTAATCCATCCATTCCTTTAAGCCTTGAGTAGCAGGTGACTTCTCATTTGTTAGCTAAAGGTCTATTTTACTTTCATATAGTTACATAGTTACTGTACATAGGTGAGGTTAAAAAAACTACACAAGTCCATCAAGTCCAACCTATGTGTGTGATTATATGTCAGTATTACATTGTATATCCCTGTTTGTTGTGGTTGTTCAGGTGTTTATCTAATCATTTTTTAAACTATTGATGCTCCCCATTGAAACCACCACCTGTGGAAGGGAATTCTATATCTTTACAGCTCTTACAGTAAAGAACCCTCTAGGCAGTTTAAGGTTAAACCTCATTTTATCAAATTTTAATGAGTGGTCTTAATAAACTCCCTTTCACTAAAATATTTTATCCCTTTTGTAGGGTCACCAGTAGGGTATCTGTAAATTGAAATCATACCCCCTCTCAAGCTCTCTTCTCCAGAGAGAATAAGTTTAGTGCTAGTAACCTTTCTTCATAAGTAATGTCCTCCAGTCCCTTTGTTTGTTTTGTTGCCTTCTCTGTACTCGCTCCATTTCCAGCACATTCTTCCTGAAGACTGGTGCCCAGAATTGGATAGCATACTCCAGGTGTGGCCGGACCAGAGTCTCTTGAGTTACTCCACTTTTTAATGCATGCCAATATTCTGTTTGCTTTGTTTGCAGCAACTTGGCATTCCCTATTGGACCAGTGGGGGACAGTCAAAATAATGCTGATCTGCATCTGATTACAATGAGCAGACCTTACCAATATATTCTGCACCCTTGATAAGAACCCCTAGGTTCTTTTCCATCCTTGATTCCTCCAGAGGTTCTTACCCCAGTAAGTACATTTCTTATTTTTGCCACCCAAATGTATTATTTTAAATTTTTCCACATGCCATGTAGTGGCCCACTCAGGGCCGGTGCAAGGATTTCTACCTACACAAGCGAAGCCCCATTACATGACCAGACCGTTCCCCATTACATGCCAGACTGTGCCCCATTACATGCCAGACCTGCCCCATTACATGCCAGACCTGCCCCATTACATGCCAGACCTGCCCCATTACATGACCAGACTGTGCCCCATTACATGCCAGATCTGCCCCATTACATGACCAGACTGTGCCCCATTACATGCCAGATCTGCCCCATTACATGACCAGACCGTGCCCCATTACATGCCAGACCTGCCCCATTACATGCCAGACCTGCCCCATTACATGCCAGACCTGCCCCATTACATGACCAGACTGTGCCCCATTACATGACCAGACTGTGCCCCATTACATGCCAGACCTGCCCCATTACATGACCAGACTGTGCCCCATTACATGCCAGACCTGCCCCATTACATGCCAGACCTGCCCCATTACATGACCAGACCTGCCCCATTACATGACCAGACCTGCCCCATTACATGACCAGACTGTGCCCCATTACATGCCAGACCTGCCCCATTACATGACCAGACTGTGCCCCATTACATGACCAGACTGTGCCCCATTACATGCCAGACCTGCCCCATTACATGCCAGACCTGCCCCATTACATGACCAGACTGTGCCACATTACATGACCAGACTGTGCCCCATTACATGCCAGACCTGCCCCATTACATGACCAGACTGTGCCCCATTACATGCCAGACCTGCCCCATTACATGTCAGACCTGCCCCATTACATGACCAGACCTGCCCCATTACATGACCAGACTGTGCCCCATTACATGCCAGACCTGCCCCATTACATGACTAGACTGTGCCCCATTACATGACCAGACTGTGCCCCATTACATGACCAGACTGTGCCCCATTACATGCCAGACCTGCCCCATTACATGACCAGACTGTGCCCCATTACATGCCAGACTGTGCCCCATTACATGCCAGACCTGCCCCATTACATGACCAGACTGGGCCCCATTACATGACCAGACTGTGCCCCATTACATGCCAGACCTGCCCCATTACATGACCAGACTGTGCCCCATTACATGCCAGATCTGCCCCATTACATGACCAGACCGTGCCCCATTACATGTCAGATCTGCCCCATTACATGCCAGATCTGCCCCATTACATGACCAGACCGTGCCCCATTACATGCCAGATCTGCCCCATTACATGACCAGACCGTGCCCCATTACATGCCAGACCTGCCCCATTACATGACCAGACTGTGCCCCATTACATGCCAGACCTGCCCCATTACATGCCAGACCTGCCCCATTACATGACCAGCCTGTGCCCCATTACATGACCAGACTGTGCCCCATTACATGCCAGACCTGCCCCATTACATGACCAGACCTGCCCCATTACATGCCAGACCTGCCCCATTACATGACCAGACTGTGCCCCATTACATGTCAGACCTGCCCCATTACATGAACAGACTGTGCCCCATTACATGCCAGACCTGCCCCATTACATGCCAGACCTGCCCCATTACATGACCAGACTGTGCCCCATTACATGACCAGACTGTGCCCCATTACATGCCCAGACCTGCCCCATTACATGACCAGACTGTGCCCCATTACATGCCAGATCTGCCCCATTACATGACCAGACCGTGCCCCATTACATGACCAGACCTGCCCCATTACATGACCAGACCGTGCCCTTACCTTATCCCATGCGAATCGCGGCCGTGTAACCTAACAGTAACAGCTTACCTTACCAGAATCGCGGCCGTACGATTTTTCAAAAGCCGCGCCTCCGACGTCTTCTGTTCCGTGATAGGCGGAACATTCAGCTTCCCATGAGGCACTGTGTTCAGTGTTCCCCTATCACGGAGGCCCTCTCGTCCGAGGACGAGAGGGCCTCCGTGATAGGCGGACACCAAACACAGGACGAGAGGGCCTCCGTGATAGGCGGACACTGAACACAGTGCCTCCTGGGAAGCTGATTGTTTCCGCCTAACACGGAACAGAAGACGTCGGAGGCGCGGCTTTTGAAAAATCGTACGCGATTCTGGTAAGGTAAGCTGTTACTGTTAGGTTACACGGCCGCGATTCGCGGTCATTTTTTCGCCCCATCCCAGGCTGCGGACCTGCCCGCCCCAAGCGGCCGCTTGGTCCGCCTGGTGGTTGCGCCGGCCCTGGGCCCACCCCATTAATTTGTTCAGATTTTCTTGCAAGGTTTCCACATGCTGAAGAGAAGTTATTGCTGTGGTTAGCTTTAGAATTTTCCATTTCTGTCTTCTGTTAACCATGAGGGTACTTCCTGTGACATGTCATGAGGATAAACATTGCAGTTTTGGTTAGTGAAGCCCCCGATTCCCTCGTGAAGGCTGAGGAGAAAAACAAATTCAATAACTTTGCCATCTCACCATAACCAGTTTCCCTCCCTCATTGTTTATAGGGCCAATATAGTCTGTCCTCCCTCTTTTACTGTTTATAGACTTAACCGGTTCCCGACCATGTCAAGGCAGGCTTGACAAGAATCACGTCGAGAAAAACGTTGCTTTTTCCATGACATTAAAAACGGTCGCTGGCCATAGATGAGTCTTTTTTTTCATTCAACTGAGGAGCGTAGCGGAATCCTCCTCGCTGCACTATTGTAATCTGACAGTGGCAAGACATCCCTACTGTCATTATACACTGATCAGCGTTGTAGCGCTATAGCACTATAGCGCTATAACGTGTGGCTCTGATCAACACATTAACACACATTAGCTGAAGTTTTTCAGTCAGGTAACGTCATAGAAAAGCTTAAAAAAAGGGCATTTACATTGTGAATTATGCTATGTAAAATGTATGCAGAATAATGTGGAGCAATGGGCAGGGTTCTAAAAAAGATTCACTCTTAAGCCTTTACTTTTTTTTTTTTTTTTTAAATACTGTATAGAGGAAAAAATGAATGTTGTGATGGAATGATCAGCAGACACAGAGAGAATTATTTTAACTTACTGTATTTATTGGCGTATAACACTCACTTTTTTACCCTGAAAATAGAGGATAAACTGTGCCTGCGTGTTATATGCAGGGGGCTGTGGAAAGTTTTTTCCTGAAACTTCCATCTTAAAAGTTAGGATGCGTGCTATACGCCTGTGCGTGTGATACGCCATTAAATACGGTATATTTTCTAAATATAAGGCTTCACCTAATTTTTCTAACAAAGAGTTTGATCTCATTAGTACTTGAGTACTGCTTGGACCTTAACCACTTGAGGCCCCGCTTATCGTCAATTGACGGCAGCTTAGTGGATCTGAATATCCAAGCTGCCGTCAATTGACGGCATCGTGTTCTCCGGCCACTGGGGGGCGCGCGCACCCGGCACGTCCCCGAGATGCCGATGCGCGTGCCTGGCAGTCGCGATGTCCGCCAGGTACCCGCTGATCGGCAGTTTTAGAGCAGGGATGTGAAGCTCTGTGTGTAAACACAGAGCTCCACGTCCTGTCAGTGAGAGGAGACAGATGCTGTTTCTCTTGTGCATAGGGAGACAGCATTGGTCACCTCCCCCAGTCACCCCCCTCCCCCCACACAGTTAGAACACACCCAGGACTCACATTTAACCCCTTCCAGTTAACATGACTAAATCGACAGCGTTGAATAATACAGTTCCCCCGGACCTTCTCAATCAGCTCTCTAATAATTTGGAGTTCCGCTGGGCCCCTGGTGCCATCCCATACCTAGGCATTAAACTAACGTCAGACGTCAATGGTCTGTTTAAAGCCAACTATCCCCCTATGACACTGAAATGTAGAGGCGACTTGGAAGCGTTGTCGAGGTGTGATCTGTCCTGGTTAGGTAGGGTCCATACAGTAAAAATGACCCTTCTCCCTCGTTTGTTGTACTTATTCTGCTCCCTCCCTGTGCCAGTTCCGAAACGCTTCCTCAGTACAATGCAATCACAAATAGTTTGCTTTGTGTGGGGTAACAAGGGGTATAGGTGTCCCTCTGGAATTCTTTTCCGCCTAAAATCGCAGGGCGGTCTAGGTCTCCTAAACCTATGGGGCTATTATCAGGCAGCTCAACTTACACAAATCTCGACAGCCTTTTTTAGGGGGCCTAAGCCTGACTGGCTTTCTATGGAAAGAATGGCTACCCCTTTGCATACCATCGATTACCTTCTCTGTTGTGACCATGGGGTCAGACCTGCAATATTGTCCCCCACTCTCTCGCACTCAGTAGCCTTAAGCACTAAGCTCTTTGGATTCCCTGCTCTGACATCCTCCCTTAGACCCCTGGCTCATTTATTTCATAATACAGCTTTCCCCCCGGGTTTGAACATTGAGGCCTTTCGGTGGTGGACCGATAAGGGGCTCTACCGCATTGGACACTCCCTTTCTTCGGAGGGTCCAATTTCCCTGTCCCATTGTAGGTAAGCCTATAATAAGGCCTGTATGGTTTGAGAGATATTCCCTTTGCATGCAGCTGCTGATGTCGGCGGCACATGCGATCTAAATGCCTGGCTGAAGGTCTGGGAGACAATGTCAGACCTTGCCAGAAAGAAGACTCGCGCGCATTCGCGGGAGTGACGACATTGTGGCTCCGGCCACTCACAGCGCCGGAGCTGCAATACCTGGAAGACACTCTGAGGGAAAATGTCAGCTCCCTTAGAGTGGAGCAGGATCACCTGCAGACGCCACGTTCTAAGTAAGTATTACATAATGAGCTAGAAAGCGGTGCATACTAGCTCATGCTTTTTGCCTTACAGGTTAAAAAAAAAAATCTGCAGGTATACAACCTCTTTAACAAAAAAATTAAACCCCCAGTGGTGATTAAATGGCACCAAAATAATGCTCTCTCTGTCTAAAAAAATTATAAAAATGTAATTTGTCGTACAAACATTGCACGACAAATTACATTTTGTAAGGAATTAGCTCGGTAGCGGGTGTGTGCGACCCCCTGGATGGTTTCACTACACGCTGAACTGTACAAAAAGGCAGTTGAGGATGATTGAAAACAAATGATATGGTTTATTTTTCCATATTGCTGGATACACGTGCAAGCATCAAAACAGCATAAACAAAACAAAACATAAAATAAACCCCTGCCACTTGGGGCGTCTACCTTCCCAACACAGGAACCTACCTATGGAGTCTGGCACAGCCCACTGCTGGTCCTACAGCAGAAAACAAATAGTCTCTTTGATATTTCTCACACAGAAATATCCATCAGCACCTCACCTCTTCAGTAACTGGTTGTGACTGCTCCTTCACTCACACTCAGGATGCAGCAATCAGTCGTCATCCTTGGGCTGTCTTTATAGGGGCTTTAATTGGTTAATTCTGAACAGCTGAAACTCTTTAACGCCCCAAACCTCTCTGGCCATCTCTGCAGCCGATGCCTAATAGTAATTGGTGTATTGTCTAAACAAGGCAGGAATATATCTCCCGTCTGTGACAACACACACAGATTTACCTGACTTCCTGTCACATACCCCCCTCTTGTTTCAACCCTAGGGTTGGGACACAGGTTGCCAGGCACGCATGCACTCGGGACAAACCATCTGCATTACGACAAAACTAAATTCCTGAAGGGCCAGGAACCACCTATTTATTCTCCTATTGGTCTTCAAATTTCGGCTGAGGTACATAATAGGGTGTTCCTTGCTCTGTATTATACTTATTTTCAGTTGTAAACCATGCAAAACCTTAATTGGTTTTTCAATGGACACAAAGGTTTCCCCTTGATAGCTCAATCCCTGAAGAACTCAGCGAGTCATAACCAATACCAAGAGCTGATAACACTGTGCTCTGCAATGGATCATCCATGTGGATGACTTCTTCAGATGTAAACACACTAAGACTGGAATCCTCCAAGGCATGGTGACACTGAAAAAAATCTGTTCTTCTATGAACTGGACTAAAGTCTGATGCATATGACCTCTGATAAACCGATGTACTAGGCGGTTTTTCTTCCCTTTGGTGCTCTAGACGGAAATCATTACTTGTCAATTCTGTATTTCCAAGTTTCTTACTTTGTGATAGTTCAGACTCACAAGTATGGTGGAAATCTACCAAACCCAATGTAAGGTTTTCAGAAACTGAATCCTCGTCAATTTCTTGAACCAACTGCTTACTCTGTGCATCACTTGTTTGCACATCCCTATTCTCACCAAGAACTTGACAACTGCTATGGGACACATCATTAACTGAGCTAGACAAAATTTCTTGTCTAGCAGATACAATCACTTTTGAAATTCGGTTTATGGCTAGTTGTTCAATTATCTTTGCCTCATAGTCTCCCAAAAATGTTTTAGTATTTGTTTCTTTGAAACCATCGACTCTTGGACACAAATTCTCATATTCTTCATTCCTTTCAAGACATTTGGAAAAAGCATCCATTAAATTAGTACATTTAGCCTCTGACCACTTCAGTGATGGAGGTTTCACAACGTTCAGAGGGCTCGCCTGCCATTACAGATTCTACACTTTGAAAAATAGATTATACTTCCCGAGGTATCTTGGTAGTCAAGTCCAAAGTATTATCCTGCGTTACTTGCTCTGACAGAACACTTTCTAAAGACTGGGTTTCACAGGATGTGACATTACCTTTATATTCAAATCTGATTTTATTAACATTAAAATTAACACACTGCTCTTCAACATGCAAATAATTCACAGAGGCAAAAATAGCTTCAGTCTGGGTGCATATTTCTTGCAATTCAGATTCCTCAATGACCCTCCTCTGCTGATCATCAATTATGGGAAAGTCATGAATATCACCTGCCTTACTACATTCACAAGGCTCAGTGGATATTGGACACACTTTTTCTACATCATTTAGTGCAGTGTCAGACCACGTACACACAATCAAATCTGTCTGCTGGAAACGGTCTGCCAGACCGTCCCAGCAGACAGATTTGATCGTGTGTACGGGCGAGCCGACAGATTTGGCCAGCCGACAGATTTGAAAGCATGCTTTCAAATCTGTCGTCTGGGAACCCGTCCGCCCCTCATGTCTGCTGGTTAGTACGCTAACCAGCAGATATGTCTTCTCGCACACGCGTCGAATGGTTTCGACGCATGCACGGAAGTGTTTTACTTCCTGGTGCGGTGACGTGGCGGCGTAAACGTTACCGCCACGTCAGCGCGCCATCTGCCGGCGGGGATTTTGGTTTGATCGTGTGTACATGATCAAACCAATACGTCCCCAGCAGACAGATTTGTTCAAATCCGTCTGTCCGACCGATTTGAACAAATCTGTCTGCTCGTGTGTATGGGGCCTCAGAATTAAGTTTTTCAGCTTTATTTCCATCAAGCAACTGACTGAGAACTGAAGATGTGCAAACCCCTACTTCCTGCACTTCAGCCACTTCATTTGCCCTGAAGCGGTCAGGGATTTCACTTTCAACATCATTCCAGAAAGTTCAGCTTCATTTTCCAAAAAGTCCTTTAGATTTAGCTTTCTAAGAATTGCCTCCTCCTCATCGTCGTTATCTTCCACACATTCTTCATTATTTATTGTTAGTCCATTCTGAGTGTTGGCTGTTTCCGTAGGACAATCATCAACTTTAACATCTTCATGTTCCGTTTCTGCTTTGGTAATCTTGGTGACACCAGGAACTCCTAACTTGGCAGAGTAGGCCCAAAGAAATGAACAGTGATCCATACAGCCCTGGCACACCATCTCATGAAACTCAACATGCTCCGATGCAATTGTCCCTAGGTGCTGACCATGAAACCAGTCCTCACACACCATACACTGGATCATCTCATCTGGGGTCTCATCCTCAGGATCGGGGTACGGTCTCTTACATGTGCAGTATATGCCAAAGAAATTGTCGTAATTATTAGCCAGGTTTTTCTTCTCTTTATCTGGATATAACTTGCACTCCAGCTGTTTAAATTTGGCATTTCCACAATCGCAGCGAAAGTTCCTCTTGGTGTAGAGCTCAAACAGGTCGTGGCCTTCATGACACTTGTATGTACAGGCCAGACATATCCCAGCAGGCTCCTCTTTATCCGGGGTGTAGGTACTGCAGGCGTACAGTACTTGTCTCTTCACATAACCCCGGGGGTAGGAGCACTTTTCGGAATCGCTCCCGGCCAGCACAGGAGATGCCTCAGCCTGCAGGGCGTCATCCTCCTCCTTCACTGCCATTTCCACCTTTACTTCCTCCTTCACTTCCTCCTGTTCATCTTCTGCACCACTTTCAATTTCTGCAAGCTCTTCGCTGTCAGAATCATCACATGGTAGAAGATGGAAATCCTCAAGCTCGGCCTCATTTTCTTCATTTTCTCTGTTGGTGAAAGAACCGGAACAGAGAGCAACTGCTTCAGACATTAGGTCACTTTTCTCATTTTCAGCATGAGCCTTTGTACAACTAAAAGATTCTTGATTTGAACCATCATCTTGACAGACACATTTTCCAGAGCAGAGATCTAACCGTTCGCCCATATTTGCATCCATAGCATTCTCATCCATACTGTCCATCACAAGTCTTTGCTTGGCAGAGCTGTACTTGCTCCTGTTGCGGCCAACATTTAGAAAACCATCAGCATGCGTGACAACGATCTCTTCGTTGTAATCCTCATCACTCCAAAGTAAGCTTTCCGTGCAAGAATCGCTGAGCGTCTCCTCATCGCTTAGTCTTGTATATGTACGGCATCCATGATTGCTGCTTTTACCGGAAAACGAGGCCTTATAATCACTGTTGAGCTTTGAAGGTTGTAATTTTTTTGGTGAGAGCTCATTAGAAACCCCTTTGTTCTCTTCACTACCAGACAGCTCTAACTTTGCTTTCTTTTTCTTCTTTTTTTCTTTGACTTCAGACTCAAGAAATCTTTGAACTTTTCTCTTACTTTTTCTTTAACACTTTCAGACAGCTTGTCTGGCTTGCGATGAGACTTCTGGATTAAGTTCTCCTTGCTTTTGTCTTTTAGGGACGGTCGGTGGGAATTTGAACTGTTTGTGGTGCGTCTTCTCTTTGAGCTTTGTTGACTGGCCTTTTCGTGAGCTAAAGAGCCTCTTGTCTGCATATGCCTTGTGACAGGACTCTGATCCTGCTCTGACTTGTCAACGCAATGGAAATACTTTATATGGTAATGCAGCAATTTGGCTTTGCGAAAAAATTTGGAGCAATCCAAAATCTTGCCTTTAAACTTGCTGGGTTTCAGTTCCAAGGTAACAGCTTTGTAGCTGGATCATCAAGTTTCTTCAAAGTATTTGCTAAAGGTTCTCTACTGTATTTAGCAGAACTGTCAGACCGTCGATTCAGCTTCATAGGAGCTGCTACTGCGGGGACAGCCGGGACCTCCTCAGCATCTTCTTGTACATGAGGGTCTTTCTCTTCTGGTTTGGTCTCGTCTGGTTTGACCTCTAGAATACCATTCACAACATTGGATTCAACAGGCTCTACAGACTCTTCTACTACTAATGGCGGCTCCTTCACTTCGGGAGTTTCAGGCTCTGCCAGAGCACACTCCTCTGGCTCCACTTCTTGTTCCTCTGGTGAAGTACTACACTCCGGTGATGATTTCGTCTCAACAACAGACGTGGCAACCTCTATAGCATTATGGTCCTCTGGAATCTCAATCAGAGAGGGCTTGCTATCCTTTTCCTCTGTTCTCTCAAATTGTTTCACAATGGCCTCCATTTGCTGCTGGTGTCTCAGTTCCCAACCTGCCACTCTCTCTCGGTGAGCCTGTTGTTGAGCTGCAAGGCTCTCTTGGTGAGCCTGTTGTTGAGCTTCAAAACTTGCATTGGTCTGCTGGTGTTTTGCATTTGCTTGCTGTTGATTTGCATTTGCTATAATCATCTGTTTCAGCATCTCCTCCATTTTGGGTTTACTTTAACTGCCCGTGACACTCCACCATGTGTGAGGGATTAGCTCGGTAGCGGGTGTGTGTGACCCCCTGGATGGGTTCACTACACGCTGAACTATACAAAAAGGCAGTTGAGGATGATTGAAAACAAATGATATGGTTTATTTTTCCATATTGCTGGATACACGTGCAAGCATCAAAACAGCATAAACAAAACAAAACATAAAATAAACCCTTGCCACTTGGGGCGTCTACCTTCCCAACACAGGAACCTACCTATGGAGTCTGGCACAGCCTACTGCTGGCCAGACACTGCTGGTCCTACAGCAGAAAACAAAAAGTCTCTTTGATATTTCTCACACAGAAATATCCATCCTCTTCAGTACTGGTTGTGACTGCTCCTTCACTCACACAGCCTCAGGATGCAGCAATCAGTCATCATCCTTAAGCTGTCATTATAGGGGCTTTAATTGCTTAATTCTGAACAGCTGAAACCTTTTAACGCCACAAACCTCTCTGGCCATCTCTGCAGCCGACGCCTAATAGTAATTGGTGTATTGTCTAAACAAGGCAGAAATATATCTCCCATCTGTGACAACACACACAGATTTACCTGACTTCCTGTCACAATTTTTATAATTTTTTTAGACAGAGAGAGCATTATTTTGGTGGCATTTAATCACCACTGGGGTTTTTATTTTTTGTTAAAAAGTAGATATTTTTTTTAACCTGTAGGGCAAAAGGCATGAGACTGCAGATGACCGTGCAATTGTCATTTAACCACTTAAGGACCGCCGCACGCCGATGTACGACAGCAAAGCCATGCCCCCACACAGTAAGAATCACTTCCTAGGGAACACTTAACCCCTGCAGCACCCCCTACAGGTTAACCCCTTCACTGTCAGTGGCATTTTCACAATAATCAGTGCATTTTTATAGCAAAAAAATAATTACAATGGTCCCAAAATAGTGTCAAAAGTGTCCGATGTGTCTGCCATAATGTCGAAGTCATGATAAAAAAAAATTGCTGATGGCCTCCATTACTAAAAAAGAATATTAATAAAAGTGCCATAAAACTATCCCCTATTTTGTAGACGCTATAACTTTTGCGAAAACTAATCAATAAACGCTTATTGCGATTATTTTTACCAAAAATATTTAGAAGAAAATGTATCCGCCTAAACTGAGGAGAACTGAGGGGAATTTTTTTTTTTTTTTAGATATTTTTTGGGCATATTTATTATAGTAAAAAGTAAAAAAAGTCAAAATTGTCACTCTATTTTTGTTTATAGCGCAAAAAAAATTACCAAACCAAATACCACCAAATACCACCAAAATAAAGCTCTATTTGTAGGAAAAAAAGGGCGCCAATTTTGTTTGGGAGTCACGTCACACGACTGCGCAATTGTCAGTTAAAGCGATGCGTTGCCGAATCGCAAAAAGTGGCCTGGTCCTTTAGCTACAAAATGGTCCGGGGCTTAAGTGGTTAAAGTGTGACATCACTGAAAACTGAAAATTGGCCTGGGCATTAAAAGGGTTAAAGTGTCTGGTATTGAGGTGGTTATTGAGCCTGAATACTTTTATAACACATAAGTGGCCCTACTGATTGTTTCAACCGCTTGTCGTCTGCCAGCCGTCATTTGACTGCTAGACGGTGCGGCTCTCGTTCTGGGTCATATAATGTCCGTCCATTTAAACAGGGCATGCATGCAATCGTGTATGCACAGCCCTGTACTGTCAGTGGCGGCGTGTCACCGAGACACCACTTGTCACTGACGGGGGTAAAAAGCCACTGGGCATGGCTGTTTATTACGTGATCACAGATGGTAACTCCCCGCATTACACAGCACATGCACACGATCGTGAGCTCGCTGCGCTTGCACGTCAGTGGTAGCGTGTTCCCGGGAACACTGCTCATCACCGACGCTAGTAACAGCCATTGATCCGTGGCTGTGTACCACCTGACCCATCAGTGATCGTGGCCTGTCACCCATCACCCATCAGTGACCGTGGCCTCTTACCCGCCTGTGACCATCCCCTGTCACCGTCCGTGGCCTGTCACCCATCAGTGACCATTGCCTGTCACCCATCGGTGACCATCGCCCGTCACACCATCATCACCTATCAGTGAACATCTCCTGCCACCCATCTCACAGCCCATCAGTGAACGTCACCTGCCACCCATTTGTCACCCATTGCACAGCCACCAGTCACACAGCCATCATGTCCAGCAAGGAGTTCTCATCAGATTCCTATTCTAAATCCGAATCAAATTTGGCATTTAAACTAATTGAGAGTAGTGGATCGGCAAATGATTCAGGTAAGGAATGGGTCCCTCCTAAAAGGGCATGGTGCTCTGGAAACCAGGCAGCCGCCAGCAACCAGGATTATATTCCCAGGCCCAGTACCAGCCTTGCCACCAGCAATAGGCCCCAGGAACAAATGCCCTGTACCAGTGCTGCTGCCAGCAATAGGCCCTGGGAAAAAAAATTCCATGCCCAGTACCAGTGCTGCCACATGACACCTGAGTAGCACAGGAAATTCAATTCCCTCAACTACTGGAGTGTCACTTCCCCCAAGAGCCAGGGCCACTACATACACGCCAGATGGTCTTGCCAACCCAACATGGCTGCCTACTGACTCAGAATTACCAATTATTCCCCCTTTCACAGCATAGCCAGATGTGCAGGACAACTCCCAAAATTTCCCAGAGATCGATTGCGTTCCTCTGTTTGTGCCCGACACTTTGCTGCAATTCATTGTGGACCAAACTAATTTATATGCCCATTAGTATATTACCAACAACCCTCAGTCTCTTCTTAAAATTTTAGAGAAAAAGAGGACAGAGAACAAAAATTTAAGAAAAATAAAAAATATAATAGAGACCTCATTGATTACCAAGGGGGTGTAGTGTTCGAATGGCAAAAAAAAATTCTAGCCGAAAAGGCCTATACAACAATGGAGGTTACGGAACCCCCCAATGAAACTAGGGTCCCTCCCCCTCCTACAGGTTCACACCAAAATAGAATTAATAACTCTAATATAGGCCCACCAACTAAAGGGGGATGAGAGTCTCACCACTACCGATATAGGTCTGGTACTTGGAGAGAACGACCCCCACCAGGATATCCACCTTTAGCCCAGCAGCGTCCTCGTAGATCGGGTCATGGGTCGGGTAGTGGTAGGGGTGGTAATTTTGTTAATCAACATTCAGGACCCAGTCATGCTCGACCCCTTCTTCCATATACCCACAATAATGGTTATAATGGCATACCCCTCACTCCCCGTCCACACAACCAAGGGACAAATTCTAATCAGTCATATGGTTCTCATTATAGTCGTGGTCCTGATTCTTTTGAAAGATTGAGATCAGGACCCTACCATTTTGAACCTTTGGGGGTTCGAGATTACAGGACTGATTATGACTATAACATCAATACGTCCAATAATTTCTTCCCTCTTAGCGACAGAGATGGGCCCATTAATGAGTATGATGTAGGAGGAGCTGTTGGTCCTTCTGACCCTACCTATTACTCTACCCCTGAGAATGGGGGTGGGTTTGACGGCCAGGTCCTTCTAATTCAGGTGACCAATATTGGGGTTTTCACAAACCCAATCAGTGTATAAAAAGGTCAAACCAAAGAGAGGAACGAGAGGAGGTAAACGGTTATGAGCTAAAAAAGAAAAAGCTATAAAGCTATAAATTTGCTCCCCCTCGGCAGCTGAACAAGTTTCAAACATACAGTATATGGATGTTCACCGTTTCATACGGAAATTGAGTGTTAGGCCGCGTACACATGAGGAGATATATCCGATGAAAACGGTCTGATGGACCGTTTTCATCGGACATGTCTCCTGGGAGATTTTGGTCTGATGTGTGTACACACGATCAAACCAAAATCCCCGCGGACAGACAGCGCGGTGAAATGGCGGTGACGTTGACGCCGCCACGTCACCGAACGAGGAAGTAAAATACTTCCACGCATGTGTCAAATCCATTTGACGCATGCAGGAGATTTCGGTCCGCTGGTTAGGCATACTAACCAGCGGACATATGCGACAGACGGCTTTCCAACAGACAAGTTTTAAGGCATGCTTTAAAACTTTTGTCTGCTGGAAACCTGTCTGCTATTCCATACACACGATTGAATCTGTCCGCTAAAACTGGTCTGCGGACCAGTTTCAGCAGATATATTCGATCGTGTGGACCAGTTTCAGCAGATATATTCGATCGTGTGTACGCGGCCTTAAGCGTCACATGTTATCCAATCCTATCCAGACTAATTTGATTGCTCCCAATGACTTCAGGCATTCAGGGCTTTCGAATGCATCACTATTTAACCCTCCGGGGGCTATGGCACCATCACTTTTCAGAGATGCTGTACATAGAGATCTTGATTTGGTCAAACACATCAAATCTAACAAACATTTTTCAGATGGACTAAACTCCTTATGTTAAAATAAGGAGCTAGTCATCAGACCCGCAGGCAAGGGTGGGGGGATTATTATCCTCAATAAAAGTGACTACCTATCAGAAATGTATAACATTTTAGGTGATCGTGATACCTATACCCCTCTTTCCTCGGATCCAAAAACTCAATATAAGATTGAATTGGAGAATTTAGTACATAGAGGTTTCCAACAAGGCATTCTCAATAGGAAAGAAAAATACTTTTTGGTACCTATAGCACCTCGCACCCTGGTAATTTATTACCTGCCAAAAATACATAAACATCCTACTTGTCCCCCGGGACGCCCTATCATTAGTGGCATAGATTCCATCACGTCCCCGGGTGGGCAAATACTGTATATTGATTTCCACTTCAACAACCGTTAATCAATAAGATGCCATTATATATAAAAGATTCCCGCCATGTTATTAACATACTGGAAGGCCTTACCCCTAAAGCAGGGATGTGGTTAGTAACGGCGGATGTCACATCGTTATACACAGTGATTCCACATGCTTTAGGTCTGTTTGCATAGAATACTTTTTAAGGTGGGATTCAGTTCTCTATGATGAGCAGATTATGTTTATTATGGAGTTGCTTTCTTTTGTGGCCTCTCGGAGTTATTTTTGGTTCAATAACCAGTTTTACAGACAGGCAAGAGGAGTTGCAATGGGGGCTAAATATGCGGTGTTGTGGGGCAGATACATAGACGACATCCTCCTCCTATGGGATGGTGACCGTGATGCATTAGATCTCTTTATTGCAGATTTAAATACTAACAACAGAGGTATCATTCTTTTTTGAGGCTAGACAAACTGAGATAATTTTTTTGGATTTAAAAATCAAGATCAATGAGAATGCCTTTACCATGTCTACTTTTTTTAAAAGTACTGATAGGAATTCTTTTATCCCTATTGGAAGTTGCCACCATACATATTGGCTGAGCTCTGTACCCAAAAGCCAGTTCATTAGATTAAAAAGGAACTGTTCTAACGATTTAGAATTTTGAGATCAGGCCAATGAATTGTTTAAGCGTTTCCGAGACAAGGGGTATTCAGAGGACACCCTTAAACATACATTGAACAAAGTGGTTCTGCTCAATAGGAGGGACTTGCTTACAGAAAGGCCATTGAGAACTAATAGGGCACCTATTACAACCACCTAATCGGTGCAACACTTCAGTGTTAAGAAACTCTTAGGAAAACATTGGCATATCCTTACTAATAAACCAATCCTTAAACCCGCACTTCTGCATAGGCCACAGGTCATTTTTAAGGGAGCTCCATCTATTAGAAATAGATTACAAATATTTTGGATCCCCCCTCTATCAAGAGAGTTTTTTTCGAGTATATCACAGGATTTTATCAATGTAGAAAATGTAGAATATGTACATTAAGTGGATGTAACCACAGACGTACTCACAAATCCAACTCCTTCAGCACTGGACTTGAGTTTGAAATAAAGTCTTTCATTACGTGCTCCACCGAAAGAGTCGTCTATCTGCTCAAATGCCCTTGCGGGCTCCAATACATGGGCGTAACTAAACGAACCTTGCGCGTGAGACTAAACAAGCACATAACTAACATCCTCACAGGTTTTTCAAAACACCCAGTCTCTTGACATTATTTGGAGGCCCATAACAAAATCCCAGATAAAACCATATTTCTAGGGATAGATAAATATGCTCCACAGTGGAGATGTGATTCAATGGTGCGTAGTATTTCCAGGCTAGAAATGGCCTGGATCCACAAAATTAAGTGTTTTACTCCATTTGGCCTAAATGTTGAGGTTGACCTTAATGCATTCATTGATAACTCGTGATTATTTACTATCGATTGATAATGTAATAAATATTACTATTCTTTTATTTTGACATCTTTCCTCTTATCGATGTACACTTAGGGCCAGATTCAGGTAGATCAGAGCATCTTTGCTCTGGAGTAACGCATCTCATTTGCGTTACGCTGCAGAAATTTTAGGAGCAAGTGCTGTTATTCAGGAAGCACTTGCTCTTAAAGTTGCGTCAGCGCATCGCAAATGAGCCAGCGGAATTCAAATTGGGCGGGTACGGGGCGTGTAGTATTCTAACAATGCGCGATCCCGCGGCGAACGTACTGCGCATGCGTCGAGTGTCAATGCATCCCAGTGCGCATGCTCCAAGTTCTGTCAGTGAACGTCAATGACGTCACGTCCCCATTCATGAATGTTTTACGCAAACAACGCGATTTGTTTTTTATCCGACGCGATGACGACGGCTATACCTAACATAGGATACTCCACTAGGGGGCTGCTTTATCTTTACGCCGCGTATCGCTTCCGGAAACGTCGTAAAGTCACTGCGTCGCGCCCGAAAAAGATCGTGAATTGCCGATTTCCGCTCATTAACATATTTTTTGAGCGTAAATCGGCGGGAACGCCCCCGGCGCCATTTTTAAGTTGAAGTAACGATGCGATGGCGAAATTCAATTACGCCGATCGCATCGGAACTCCAACCCGGCGTTTCTTGTTTTCTGGTTATAGAAAACAGAAACGCCGGCTTAAAGTGACAGTTAGGCTGGCGGATCACTGGATCCGCCAGCCTAACTCTTCATGAATCTGGCCCTTAGTGTGATTTGAGACTTTGCTACTAATTGTTACACATATATCATGCATGAGCTTAGACTTATATGCGTTGGTACATATATATTTTTACTTTTAATTTTATTCATGTATACAATTTTTTATACTTTATGTTTTTATATTTTTTACACCCTATTGATCATTATGTCATCTTATTCATTTTTGGGTGTATATATATATAATTTACAATTTTTTCCAAGATTTTGGAATAACATTCAATTGCATTCTCCTATTTAGTCAGTGGAGGTGCAATATCTCCCTTTACGGGTATCATAGACTGGTTGATTTCCAGCCTATGTAACCACATTGTAGTTAGTAATTTCATATTCTCTAGTCCCAATTAAGTTGATATTTTTTGTGTCTTACAGCTCTCCAATATGGTTATCCTTATTTAGAAAATTCTGTTTGATCGTATTGTAGTGTAGTCGTCTCCAAGTCACATCGGACGTGGTTCCCGCCATTTCCTTTTATATGCGATGCATCAGTGCGTCACCTGATCTCCTGTGACAACGTCTTTGTGAGACAAAGCGATCTTCGGGAGGTTGACGCGCTGACACCTCCATCTTATTTTAGCAGGCGAATTTCCCTACCCCAGTTGCTAAACCGTTAAAAGAAAGTCAGCCCAGCCTTCCACATGCTCAGTGTCTGAATGCTAGCTTGGCCAAATTGCTAGCACGGTGCCTGCTGCCTTTTCAGCTTGTAGACTTTGCCCCCTTTTGTGAATTTATGGAATGTGCTGTACCTCAGTGGCAGGTTCCAAAACACCATTTATTTTAACAGAAGGCCATTCTGGCTTTCTACCAGCATGTGAAAGGCAATGTTTTGTCCTCGTTGGACAGGGTGGTCAGCAGTAGGGATGAGCCAAACACCCTCCAGGTTCGGTTCGCACCAGAACTTGCCAACGGACTGAAAGTTTGCGTGAACTTTAGAACCCCATTAAAGTCTATGGGACTCGAACGCTCGAAATCAAAAATTTTAGAGGCTAATATGCAAGTTATTGTCCTAAAAACGGTCTGGGGACCCAGGTCCTGCCCCAGGGGACATGTATCAATGCAAATAAAGTTTTAAAAACTCACGTTTTTTCTGGAGCAGTGATTTTAATAATGCTTAAAGTGGAAAAAAAGTGAAATATTCATTTAAATATTGTACATGTAAACATGGCTGCATTGTGAACCTAAAATGGCCAAGAGAAATGCCGGCGGACCGCAGAAAATAGGGTTCGGGGCCACTCTGTGTAAAACAAGCTGCACAGTAGAGGTAAGTATGACATGTTTGTTATTTTATTTATTTTTTTAACCTTTAGTGTCACTTTAAAGTGAAACAACACAACGTATTGTGGCTGTCAATAAGAGATGGTTAAAGTATAACTAAAGGCAAAACTTGTTTTGTTTTGTATAGAGTGGAGATGGATTAGAACCCCTGACAATATTTATTGCTGTCTGTGCCCCTGCTAGGGAGAATAATGTTCTCCATTTGTCCTGTTTACTATTATCATTGAAAGTAAAAGAAAATCCCAAACTTTGGGTTGTGCCCAGAAAAGTAATAGAGGGGAAATCGTCCAATGAGGAATTCCTCTCACTTTCTGTATGGCTATGGGCAGTGCCGATCCCGACCTCCCTGGGGCCCTAAGCAAAATTCTGCTAAGGGGCCCTCTACCTGACCCATGATGCCGTGAGTTATGTAAACCATTTGACCGGAGAGAAGCACGCACACGAGTGAAGTCTGTGACATTAATTGACGCACTATGACATGTGGGCAGGGCTGGACTGGGACAAAAATTTGGCCCTGGTTTTCATCCAGATCGGCCCACTTTAATTTTGAGTGTCACCAACAGCACCCCCTTACATCAGTGTCCCCATCAGCGGTCCCCTTACATCAGAGTCCCCATTACCATCAAAGTCCCCATTACCATCATCCCCCTTACATCAGAGTCCCCATTACCAGCAGCCCCCCTACATCAGAGACCCCATTACATCAGCGTGTCCCCCCTCTCCTCCCCCTCCCACATGTACTCACAGTTCTGAAGGCAGCATCTCGTTCCTCTCTTCAGTCATCATGTGATAAGTGATAAGTGCAGAGAGGAAGAAAAGTCTGCCGGCTGTCTATCTCCCCCTGCAGGATGGAGGGAGCAGATAGCCTAATTCTTTCTCCAGCAAGTAAATGTGACGAGACGAGGGGGAGGCGGGGCCTCAAGTAGATTGTTGGCCCTACACAGCTTGCATAGTAAGTGTATAGGGCGGATCAGCTCTGGTTATGGGACAGGAAGTGAAAGGAAATCTCTGCAGTGGGAAACAGATGGCACAAAATCTGACAGGGGTTATAACCCTCCCTTGTTCTTTCCAAAATGGAAAAAAAAGTTTTGCCTATAGTTCTACTTTAAATGTACATACTTACAAATTATATGCAGAGACAAGGGGCCAGATTTAGAGAGCCATTACGCCTGTCTAACTGGTGTTAGACTGGAGTAATTTCAAATTACGCGCGTTTTCTAGCTAGTCGAAAACCTCAAACCATGAATAGACGGCTGCGGGCTTCAATTCGACTGGATTACGTGTTCGTACGCCTTCGGATCTACGCTGCAATAAAATTGCGGCCACTGGGTGGACTTCCCGTCGTTTTCCGCGTCGGGGTATGCAAATGAGCTTTTGCCGGCGATCCCCGAAATTACGATCTTCAATCGCAATCTCTTACGGCATCTTTAGTCATCTTTTCGCTGCGTAAAACTATACCAGCTTTTTGCTGCTCTAATATTAGACTGCCCATGTTAAGTATGGCCGTCGTTCCCGCGTCGAATTTCTACGTTTTCCGACATCTTTTATTATTTATTACGTAAGTCGTCCGGGAATAGGAATGTTCGTAAACGCCGCTACTCAAACAACGAATGACGTAACAACGTGATTTTGCGTAATGCACGGCGGGAAATTTCTGAACAGAGCATGCGCAGTCCGATCGCCGCGGGGACGTGCTTAATTTAAATGCTTCACGCACCCTAATCGCGTATTTCGATTACGCGGCGAGAAATAGACTACGCCGCCGTAGCGTACGGGCAAAAATCTACCAGGATTCGGTGTAGAGCCTGGTAAAATACGGCAGCGTAGAGTATTTCGATTACGCAGCGCAATATTAAGTATATCTGAATCTGGCCCACGGTTTTAAAAAAAAAGTACCGCTATTTGGATATTGCAAAATTAATTCTTTCTGTTCTTCATAACAGCCTAGTATAGACATTTAAAATAAAAAGAACGATAAAGACAAGATCAAGGGTAATTGTAAAATGTGGAAAATGTATCCTTGTTGAATAAAAGATTGGTATTAGGTCTCAGTTATCTTAATTATTTTTTAAGGGGAATTAAAGCATGGAATAATGATGGTGAAACAAATCAATGCAATATTTTTAAAGCTTAGCAGGACAGTGGCTTACTGAAGAAAGATTGCCACAAAATGTAAACGTATGTGTGATGATAGATGAAATGTAGGGATAAGGGAAAGCTTCCAGGTTTGGTTTGCTAGGAGATTCATCATATCCTGCATGAGTCCCTTCCTATTGGATGGTGATGAGGGATCCAAAAGAATGGTCCATCTCTTTTAAGTCCCGAATCCTGGGCAAGAAAGAGCCCATTTGCAACACATTTTTTACAATAAAACATACCTTGCACAATAAACGAAACCCTGAAACACTAAACCCCAACTTAATTGATTTATTTATTTTTGTTAAAGCAACTGAGCAGAAAATATAGAATAAGAAAAAATATACAGTATATACATTGAATGGAGCTGAGGAGCATTGGAAGTATATACATCTTAATAACCAGAAATGTGATGTAGCAATACTAGAGGAGTCGGTTCACACTGGGGCGACTTGGGATCCGACTTGAAGTCGTCTCAAGTCATCCCAAGTCGCGCTGTCCAGAAAAGCAATGTAAGTGAATGGGAGCGGTGTTAATACACACTACTCATGTCGCTCCGACTTCAGAAGAGGTTCCTGTACTACTTCAATCAGACTTCTAGGCGATTTGTACCCATTGATTTCAATGGAAGTCGCTTCCAAGTCTGATCACTGTTTTAATTGAAGCGACCTTTCAGCAAGATAACATACATTTCTCAGGCAATGCATGTGCCTCACAGTTGAGGCACATGCATTTTAATGGATAGATAGGGGCAGGAGGACTGAAGGGGAGCCACCCCTCCTTAAAGGTACATGAGCACACCAAACACCCAGCATATAGCACAATGGCTGCAAAGGTGTTGGACCAATATAAACACCACAGGTGAAGCAAAACGTGTCCACCGCCCCCATCTATGGCTGGCAATCGCAGTAAGTAGCAATGGAAGGCTAAAGCAGATAACAACAAAAACCTGGGGAATGCCCAGGGAATAACCAAGCCTACTTACCGACCAGCTAGCAGAACAACCAATTAACCTGTCTAACAGTATGCGTTAAAACAGGGGTTTTAACACTAAACAGTGAGTTTCCTCACAGTGGAGGCACATGCATTTTAATAGATAGATAGGGGCAGGTGGACTGAAGGGAAGCCACCCCTCCTTAAAGGTACAGGAGCACACCAAACACCCAGCATATAGCACAATGGCTGCAAAACGTGTCCACCCCCCTCATCTTTGGCTGACAATTGCAGTAAGTAGCAATGGAAGGCTAAAGCAGATAACAATAAAAACCTGGGGAATGCCCAGGGAATAACCAAGCCTACTTACCGACCAGCTAGCAGAACAACCAATTAACCTGTCTAAACAGTGAGTGTCCTCACAGTGGAGGCACATGCATTTTAATGGATAGATAAGGGCAGGTGGACTGAATGGGAGCCACCCCTCCTTAAAGGTACAGGAGCACACCAAACACCCAGCATATAGCACAATGGCTACAATATAAACACCACAGGTGAAGCAAAACGTGTCCGCCGCCCCATCTATGGCTGGCAATCGCAGTAAGTAGCAATGGAAGGATAAAGCAGATAACAACAAAAACCTGGGGAATGCCCAGGGAATAACCAAGCCTACTTACCGACCAGCTAGCAGAACAACCAATTAACCTGTCTAAACAGTGAGTGTCCTCACAGTGGAGGCACATGCATTTTAATGGATAGATAGGGGCAGGTGGACTGAAGGGGAGCCACCCCTCCTTAAAGGTACAGGAGCACACCAAACACCCAGCATATAGCACACTGGCTGCAAAGGTGTTGGTGCACTGCTGGACCAATATAAACACCACAGGTGAAGCAAAACGTGTCCACCGCCCCATCTATGGCTGACAATTGCAGTAAGTAGCAATGGAAGGCTAAAGCAGATAACAACAAAAACCTGGGGAATGCCCAGGGAATAACCAAGCCTACTTACCGACCAGCTAGCAGAACAACCAATTAACCTGTCTAACAGTATGAGTTAAAAACAGGGGCCCAGATTCACAGAGAATTAGATTCTCGTAGAGTATCAGAAATACACTACGCTGCCGTATTTTACCTGGCTCTACGTGGAATCCAGGTAGATTTTGTCCAGTAAACGACGGCGGCGTAGTGTATTTCTCCCGTCGCAATCCATCTGCGCGAGTAGGGGGCGTGAAGCATTTAAAATAGGCGCGTTCCCGCGGCGATCGAACTGCGCATGCTCCGTTCGCTAATTTCCCGCCGTGCATTGCGCGTAAACACGTCGTCACGTCGTAGTAGCGTCGTTTACGTACATTCCTATTCCCGAACGAGTTACGTTAAAAAAATAAAAATATTTTCAAATCGACGCGGGAACGACGGCCATACTTTACATGGGTTACGCACTGTTAGACCAGCAAAAAGCTCCTCTAACATTACGCAGCCAAAAAATGACGTAGGCGATTGCGAGGGACACTCGTACCTTCGTGGATCGCCGTAAAAACTAATTTGCATACCCCGACGCATGAAAACGACGCGAACTCCTCCCAGTGGCCGCAAAAATATCGCAGCGTAGATCCGAAGGCTTACGAAGACGTAAGCCTCTCGGATCGAAGCCCGAAGCCGCCGTATCATGGTTTGAGGATTCAAACTAGTGATACGGCGCGCGAAATTTGAAATTACTCCTGTCTAACACCAGTTAGACAGGCGTAATTGCTCTGTGAATCTGGGCCAGGATTTTTTGTCCGCACACATTTGCAAACGCATGCGTGAGCCACAGAGCCGCGCCAAGGCACCCCATAATTCTCTGGTCCTAACACTAAACAGTGTGTGTCCTTACAGTGGAGGCACATGCATTTTAATGGATAGATAGGGGCAGGTGGACTGAAGGGGAGCCACCCCTCCTTATAGGTACAGGAGCACACCAAACACCCAGCATATAGCACAATGGCTGCAAAGGTGTTGGTGCACTACGCTACGCCGCCGCAACTTACAGAGCAAGTGCTTTGTGAATACAGCACTTGCCTGTAAAAGTTGCGGAGGCGTAGTGTAAATCGGATACACTACATCCACACAAATATACGCTCTCCATCCTGAATCTAGCCCTTTAAGTCCAATGTGTTTCTTCAGCCCAAAAAGTCCTAGTGAAGAAATCAAGTGAAGAAATCCAAAAGATAGGTCCATCTGCGCCTTCCTCTCCAGGATTTGTCACAGTGCCTATATACTATATATATATATACATATATATATATATATATATATATATATATATACGGTATATATACACATATATATATATACAGTTTATTGTATAACATTCTTTGCAGCAAGTAAGTTCTTCTCTTTGTTTCTCTTTGAGATCAGCCAAACCCTGGTCAAATCCTCACTTACTGTGGATGTTAGATACAACAAGCTCAATTCAGAGAGAGAAATACTGGAAATCAAACTTTTTCTTGGTTCACCAAGAATCATTTTGCACATACACACACAATTACAGTGCTTGTTCCTGTTCATTTCCATCACAAGTACCTGCCAGACACCTCTGAGAGGCTTTCACTGCACAATTTATTGCCCTGCAGGTGTTTCTGTGTGTGGTCCTCAGTGTAAGGGATAAGTGTGGCTGCTATTGTACTTTAAGGGTACTTTGATCTTGTATGCTCAAAGTATTGCATAGTTGGATGCCTCCATTCAGTCTCATGCTGGGCTAAGAGGAGCTGTGCAGTTGTAGACAGACAATCTATAATATTTACTTCTACAACTGCTCCAAATCTCCTGGCAACATCATAGGAAGACGGCTCATTAAACTGCAACAGCCTTAAAATTGTATTATGTAACCACAAAACAGAAATCGATACATTTGTTGGATGGGTGGTAATGAATTGTATTGAGTGGCTTGCCAAGCCTATTTACTGGTGATCATAATAATAATAATAATATTATCCCGATGCTGGTTGTGCTAGTAATTTTTAAAATCAAACTGTGAAGTGATTTCTTCCGACAAGATGTGGAGTGACGGAGCCCAGCTGCTGCAAATAAAGTGAGGGATGGTTTCTTTCTCCTACAAGCAAAACCAAGGAAAGCAAATGCAAATCAATCCTATATGTATTTGCTATCTGCTCTGCAGACGTTTTGTGTTAATTCAGTTCTAATCAATACCCAGCACTGTAAGAGCCCAACAGAAAACAACATCAATATAATAACTCACTATAGGTTTATTACTGAACTAAAAGCATGCCACGCTTCTCATTTTTAATAGAGATTAATGACAGCCGGAAAAAAAAATGTTATTGGCACAAGTGCTGTTCTCCTCTGAGAGACAGTATTACAGGTCCTTATTGATTAGGCTATGCTGTATTATTGGCTATTTACTTTAGCAGGCTGTAACATATCTTCCAAAGTGTCTACACACAAAGCAGAGCTCAGTTTCAGGGCTTTTTCTTACATTAAAACAGTACCATTATTTTTTAGCAGACATAATGCTGTAAAAGGTGAAATACATGAAAGGAAAGTTTTATTTATTTTTTGCTCAAAAGGTTTTAATATGCATATGAGCATTAATTTGTGAAGTTAAAGTATATATACACCCAAGAATTGTAAAAAAATGCCCCCCCCCCCCCCAAAATAAATAAATAAAATAAATAAAGCTGAGTTGAACTTTCTACTGTTTGGATACTGCTAGCCCTTCTTTCCATCTCCATATCATATGGGGTAGTAAGCAGTTCAGTGTAAACTGGGCATTGCTTATAACACAGCTTAAAAGAGTGTAGAGGCCCTGCCTTACGCTGCAGTACCCCTATCTAAATTTACTGTTTTCAGCTAACCAGCCCGAGTTTTGTTTGTGGTATCTGGGATTGTTAGGTTTCTCCTAAGGACGGTGGTTGCTTCTGCCAGATACTGAGAATGAGAGTGAAAAGATACAATGTAGTGGGCTATGAATTTTTATTGTGCCCTGGCAAATCTCTGAGGGGTTAATGCAAGTCATGTGGGCTCTGAAATTCATATTTGGGGGAAATCTCTAGAAGGGTCCTAACATCTCACCAGGTTATGCCTGTTAAGAATGTGAATTTAGCAGCATCCAGCTGTTATTTCTCAGGTTTTGCCTAGAGTGGATGTAGTGGAGGAAAGTTCTTCCCTCTCAGGCTGTTGCCTGGGGAGGGTACAGCCCCAAATGGGTCCAGTTTTTTCCCTTTGCTCAGGGGAGAAGCAAGGGACAAGAGAGGGTGTATGTTCTCCTAGCTGCTGAGCCTATGGTGTCCTAAACTGGGCTGCAGCAGAGACCTAAAACTAGTTTTAACTTTGCATGTGGCAGAGACCAAAGGAACTGAAAGGTATCCACCTATTCCAGGCCTACAGAATCTACAATTACCAGTGGCAGAGGCATAAAGAGGCATAAAGAGTCCAACAGCGAACCTATGGCAGAGGTAATAAGATACTACTTGCCCCTCTGGTCCTGAAGAGTGCCATAGAAAGGAAGTCTACTGTCAGAAACCATGAATCAAACCAAGACAGACATACAGATAAATCACACTTGTTTAAAAATAATAACAAAAGTAAATAGAACAAACGTAGTCAAAACATAGCCAAAGTTTGGTAACCGGAACGAATAGTCAGACAAGCCAGGAAGTCAGAAAGCTAGGAAGCCAGGAATTAGCAGAGTGAAACAGCAAGCAGGATCTGGAACCAGAAGGGACGTCAGCCAAGCAAGCCTATTACAGGCACGTAGGCAGGATGTTGACCAGGCGAAGGCATAGAAGATCTGGACTGGATGGCTAAAGTAAGCAGGACTGACGAGCAGGATATCATCAACAGATGAGTCACTGTGGAGAGATAGGAGCTGACAATTAACCGACAGGTGAGTGGCCAGCTCAGAAAAGGAAGCCCTGGGAGACCGAGAACCGACATGTCTGCCGATAAGGGGGAGCTGGATCTGAGCGGAGCCAAGCAGAATACAGGCGTGTGGTTGGTGAAGCTTCCAAAATATTTGGCACAGCAGTGGGCGAAGGCAACGGGAAAAGGTGAAGTGGGAAAGCTTAGGATTGCCAAAAACCAAGGAAAGACTGAGGTGTCTTTTACGTTGAATGAAGAGCTTGCCAGCATTCAGGATATAGGAGGCAAGCCAGCCCCATCCTTTGCTGCACCAAGGGAACATCCTTTTCAGTTACAGAGCATAGGAGGGCAGACATTAACAGTATTTACTGAGAGCTTAACAGGTCAATCTGAGGAAAAATCTGAAAACAGGACAACTGACAAACTTGCTATTGAAGGCATAGTTGTACAGCGTGCTGAATGCAGGGCAGCAGCCAGTGAACACTACATGCAGATGAAGAGACGGCAAATTAAAGAATCTTCAAAACCGAAGAGACAATCGCAGCAAATTGAGAGAGCTATAACAACTAATTACAAACCAGTTTCCAATCATCAGAATAATATTGAGTGCGAGAGAAAGAAAAAAGATGACGGCAAACGTGCCCGCGCAGACAAGCAGCAGGTTCTGGACATGCTGTTTTCTGCTTTTGAAAAGCATCAATATTACAACCTTAAAGATCTTGTGGATATTACAAAACAGCCTGTGCTGTACCTGAAAGAAATATTGCGAGACATCGGTGTTTACAATGTTAAAGGGACTCACAAGAACACATGGGAGCTGAGACCCGAATACAGGCATTACCAAGGGGAGGAGAAGAATGATTAGAGGACAGAGGAACACAGGTCACATCCTGGATTTGCATCTTCAACAGCACACAGCTAAAGAAGGAAGGCCGTTTGATGTTTTTGTTTTTTGGAAACCAAGTTCCACACAGTTTGTTATAAAGTAATGCAATGGACGTATTTTTATATTGGGGCAGGACATTTTCTCCAGCAATAAAAGTTGTTTTATTCATTCGAAAAAAAAAAAGAAAAGGAAGCCCTGGCAGTACCCCCTCCTCAATGACTCGGAGGACCACCAGGCTTGAGGTGAAATGTCTATGGAAATCACAGAGGAAGACAGGGGCATGAAAGTCTGAGGATGAGACCTAAGAGTGTTCCTCCAGACTGTAACCTTTTCAATGCACCAGGTACTGTATTCACCCACAGAACCTACGGGAGTCAACAATGTACTGTACTTCATACTCCTTATGGTTATCAACCTGTACAGGGTGAGGACGTGGCACTGAGGTGGTAAAGTGGTTGCACAACAGAGGTTTTAATAAGGAGACATGGAATTTGAGATATGCAATAAATTAGAAGAAAGGTCTAAAGCATAAGCCACTGGGTTAATTCTGTGTAGAATACGCAAAGGCCCAAAAAACCGAGATGCCAATTTCAGAGAGAGAACATAGAGTTGGAGGTTGCGAGATGACAGTCAGACCCTGTCTCCAACCTGGTAGGAAGGCGCAAGCAGGCGCCTGAGGTCAGAATGGAATCTATACCTATCATTGGCATGTTACAAAGTCTCCTGGACTTGTACCCAAGTGGAACAAAGACCACAGAGATGCTCCTCTAACGCAGGAATGTTCTGCGGAACAAATGAGTCGCGTACACACAATCGGTCAAAACCGATGAAAACGGACTGAAGGTTTGTTTCATCGGTCGAAACCGATCGTGTGTAGCCGACCATTGGTCAGTTATCCTTCGGTCCAAAAAAATAGAACTTGCTATGGACACCTGACCGATGGGTCACAACCAATCATTAGTATGCAAAAGCATCGGTTAAAAGGCCGCGCATGCTCAGAATCAAGTCGACGCATGCTTGGAAGCATTGAACTTCGTTTTTTTTAGCACATCGTTGTGTAAAAACACGTAAACGTCACCGCATTCTAACACAATCGTTTTTTTTTAACGATGGTATGTAAGGCACATCAGACCATCAGTCAGCTTCATCAGTTAACCCATGACAATGATCCTTCAGACCGTTCTCATCGGATGGACTGATCATGTGTACGAGGCTTAAGACCTGTAACAGGGCTCAGGCACATCCCAGCCAGCAGGATTCTAACGATAAACAGACATGCACCAATGCACATTCGGGTGCGCAGAACATGCGCACGCGCGCATTCATGCACAGTAACGCTGCCTTGGCACCCAGTGGCCTATAAAAGGGGGCTCCTGCTGCTCATCCATTGCTGATTGATCTGCAGCTTATCCTGAGACCTGACTCTGAACCTGCACCTGATCTGATACTGACCCGGCTCTCTGACCTTGCTGCTGTTTCCAGTCCTGACCTTTGGCATCCTTGACCCTGCTCTGTTTACCTGTCTGTCTGATCTTCGGTTGCCAAAACCAGCCTGAACTCTGACAATACTCTGCCTGCTGCTTGTGCCTAAACTGATCCTCTATGTATGACCTGGTTTGTCTGACCCCTCTACTGCCTGCCGTTTGCACCTGTGCACACCTGCTGTTCTCTGGTGCACCAGCATCCAGCTGACCTTCATCCCGCTGACCTGCATCCAGCTGATCTGCATCTAGCTGACCTGCATCCTGCTAACCTGCTTCCACTGACCTGCGTCTAGTGGACCTGCATCCTCTGCACTCCAGCCAGCTCTAGCCTCTCTCAGTGGTTATCATCTCGGGTCTTAGAGTACCCAGCAGGCACTCATACCTCACTTTGCTCTTACGGTCACTGTCCCAAGTCCAGTGACCCAGGGCTGTACGAGAGGTCTCCCTCTGCACGTCAGGCTCATCTCCAAGGTAGTCAGTTCACCATAAACAGGGACAATCAGTAAGCAGAATTCAAGGCACTATTGTGAGCAAACTCCGCCCAAGGTAAGAGGTTTGACCAGTTGTTATAATAGTCAGAAATATAGCAATGTATTAACTGCTCCAAGGACTGGTTGGCTCGTTCTGCGGCCCCATTAGACTGTGGGTGAAACTCAGAGAAGAATTCAAGCTGAATTCACAACTGTGCACAAAAGGTTTGCCAGAACAGGGACACAAACTGACTACCCCTGTCTGAGACAATTACCTTGGTTAGCCCATTTAAGAAAAGATATCCCAAGCAAAAATGGAAGCTAGTTCCTTAGATGTGGGCAACTACTTAGGTGGAAAGCAATGAGACATTTTCGAGAACAGGTCAACCACCATAAGGATAACTGTGTTACCCTGGGAGTTGGGTAACTCCACAACAAAATCTATAGAAAGGTGGGTCTAAGGCCTCTCTCCATTGGAAATGGGTTGCAGGAGACCCACTGGAAGGTGTCATGGAGTCTTACTCTGAGCACACACAGAACAAGCAGCTACGGACGCGGCTACATCAGCACATAGACTAGGCTATCAGAATTGTTGAGAAATGTCTCAAAAGAGTTGATTCTTCCCAGGGTGACTAGCAGCCTTGTAAGAATGGTAAGTTTGTAAGTTTGTAAAAACCATTGCTCCCTGGAGGCAGTCAAATAACTCTGTAATGAATGGAATCGGATAAGCATTCTTAATCGTGAAGCGATTGAGACCCCTATAATAAATATGAGGTTTCAGTTGACAAAGAAGAAACCAGCACCAGAAGGAGACAAGGATTTGCAGATGAAACCTTGAGAAAGTGCATCTGCAACATACTCCTCCTTGGCCTTATCCTCCGAAACCGACAAAGGGTAAACCTGGCCACAAGGGGGTATGACACCTGCTTGACCTTTGTCAAAGACATTGCTAAAATCACGGTACTACTCCAGCAGGGTGGAGAGTGAAGATTTGCACAGGACCTTAGCCACCTTGTGAAAGCATGTCTTACTGCATTGTGGCAACCAGGAGAGAACCTCATCAGGAAGCCAATCGAAAGAGGGTTTGTGCCTCTGTAACAAAGGATAACCAATAACCAGTGGGAATTTAGGTGAGGAAATAACTTGGAATTGGGTTATCTCATGGTGAAGAGCCCCTATGGCCATGGACAATGGAGCAGTCTCATGAGTCACATGGGTAGGCTGTAGAGTTCTCCCATCAAGAGCCTCAATGGCAAATTGAGTGGCACGCAGCTGCAGCGGAATCGAGTGCTTCGATACAAAGGCAGTATCAATAAACAGGCTGCAGCCCCAGAGTCGATAGAGCCTATATCTCCATGAACAACTCATCCTTCTGGATAACTGGGGACAAAACAACACCACCTAAGGTCTGTCCATGACAGGACCTCAAGGTTCGGGCATTCCCTGGACGGGTAGGACAAAAGGTGACCTGCTTGGTCACAATAAAGGCACAATCTCTCCCTCCTCCTAAGGGCTCTCTAATCTGCAGAGGGACGTGTGAAGCCCAAGTGTATGGGTTCACCTTCACTGACCGTCTCGGTACCAGGAGGCATGGGAGGTGAGGGAGGCAAGGTTGGGACTGCAAAGCTCAGAGACAAAGGTATAGGAGGCTTCCGCAAGCACTCCTTAAAGGAAGGTCTCGCTCAGAGTCTGGAATTAAAAAAGAATGGCAAATAAGATCAACTTCTCGAGCTCAGTGGGTATGTCTCAGGCTGCTATCTCATCTTTGATGTTATCCGAGAGACCATGGGAAAAAACAGCCATGAAGGCCTCATTGTTTCATGCAACCTCTGCTGCCAGAGTGCAGAAGTCAATGGTTTAATCCGCAACAGTTCTTGTACCCTGTTTGATGGACATGAGGCTTTTGGCAGCAGAAGTGGAGCTTTCGGGAATGTCAAATACCCCTTTAAAGGAAGCCACCAACGGGTTTTTGCGTCTCTCATAGAGTGTTTGCCCAGGCCAAGGCTCTTTTAGAAAGCAAAGCTATCACGATTCCTATTTTGTTTCTGTCCGTGGGAAATGCCTGGGGCAGCATCTCAAAGTATATCTTAACCTGTGCATTGAAATGGATCGCCTCCAAATCGCTGGGAAGTGGAGCGAAACCGGAGATACCTCTTACAGAGGTAATGGGCGTGTGCCTGCACAGAGACTGGAGCAGCAGCAGGGACGGCCTGCAACACAGGTTGTAGAGTGGGAGATTACAGGTAAGCCGTGCGACTCATGAGTAGGGATTAGCTTCGAGTTCGAGTCGAACTCATGTTCAACTCGAACATTGCCTGTTCACCTGTTCGGCGAACAGCAAACAATTTGGGGTGTTCGCGGCAAATTCGAAAAGCCGCGGAACACCCTGTAAAAGTCTATGGGAGAAGTCTAAAGTGCTAATTTTAAAGGCAAGTTATTGTCATAAAAAGTGTTTGGGGACCTGGGTCCTGCCCCAGGGGACATGTATCAATGCAAAAAAAGTTTTAAAAACATCCTTTTTTCAGGAGCAGTGATTTTAATAATGCTTAGTGAAACAATAAAAGTGAAATATTACTAATTACTAATATTTCGTACCTAGGGGGGTGTATAGTATGCCTGTAAACAGCGCTTGTTTCCCGTGATTAGAACTGCCCCTGCACAAAGTGTAATTCCTGAAGGAAAAACAAGTAATTTAAAATCACTCGCGGCTATAATGAATTGTCGGCTTCTGGCAATGCAGAGCAAAGTCATTAATTAAAAAAAAAATGCGTGGGGGTCCCCCCAAATTCAATTACCAGGCCCTTCAGGTCTGGTCTGGATATTAAGATTAACCCAGCGTCACATAAAAAAAAAATGGCGTGGAGTTCCCCCCCAAAAAATCCACACCAGACCCTTTATCCGAGCACGCAACCTGGCAGGCCGCAGGAAAAGAGGGGGGGGGGGCGAAAGAGCACCTCCCCTTCTGAACTGTACCAGGCCACATGCCCTCAACATTGGGAAGATGCTTTGGGGTCTGTGAAGCCGTGTCATTCCGCTGGGTTGTCCAGCGGAGAGAGAAGGACGGCGACGCTGCTCTGGATGGATAGTCTTCTCATCGCTGGACCGATCACCCGTCGCTAGAGAGATCACCCGTTGGAGCAGGGAGCCGCATCGAGAGTGGATTACCACCGCTGTATTTTTATTTATTTTTTATTAATAAAGACATTTTTCTACGGTGTCTGTGTTTTTTTTAACTATTTACACTTCCTTTGTGAAATGGTAGGGGTACCAGATTCTGATAAGCCCCCCGACTGCAGAACCCCACAACTGAGCACAACTGAACAAGGGTTGTGGGGATGAGACATCCTCCCCATGTTGAGGGCATGTGGCCTGGTGCGGTTCAGGAGAGGGGGGGCCGCACTCTGTCCCCCCCTCTTTTCTGCGGCCGGCCAGGTTAACATGCTCAGATAAGGGTCTGGTGTGGATTTTTGGGGAAACTCCACGCCATTTTTAAAAAAAAATTGGGGTGGAGTTCCCCTTAAAATCCACACCAGACCTGAAGGGTCTGGTATGGATATTTGGGGGGAACCCAACGTCATTTTTTTTTAAATTGACGACGGGGTTCCCCTTAATATCCATATCAGACCTGAAGGTCCTGTTAATAGAATTTGGGGGGACCCCCACGCTTTTATTTTTTATGAATGAATTCTCTATGAATTGCCAGAGCCGACAATTTATTATAGCTACAAAGCCTCGAACTCAAAGCTCATCCCTAATAGAGAGACATGAAGAATCGACATAGAGAGACACGAAGATTCAACATAGAGAGACATGAAGAGTCGATTTTTTTTTTTAAGATTCTGTCTAATCTTCTTTTTTTTCTTATAACATTTGACAGACACCATAAGCCTTCAATGACAGATTTGACATAGAGAGACATGAAGATTCGACATAGAGAGATGTGAAGAGTCAATTTTTTTTTTTTTTAAGATTCTGTCGAAACTTTTTTTTCTTAGGACATTCAACAGACACCATGGCCTAGATTCACAAAGCGATTACGCCTGTGTAAATGTTGTTAGACAGGAGTAATTTCGATTTACGAGCGTTTTTACGCTAGTCGAAATCCTCAAACCATGAAAAGATTTAAATTTCGACTTTATTACGAGTACGCCTTCAGATCTACGCTGCCTGAAAATTGCGGCCACTGGGCGGACTTGTTGTTTTTCACCTTCATGGTATGCTAATGAGCTTTTGCCTGGAAAAAAATTTCGCTCTTCAAACGCATCTCTTACGGCACCTTTATATCTTTTTTTTCCGTTTCACTAAACGCTGGTCTAATATTAGACAGCCCATGTTAAGTATGGCCGTCGTTCCCGCGTCGAATTTCAACGTTTTTCGATTTCTTTTAATTTTTAAATTTATTTTTTGGACGAAAACAAAATTACGAAACAACATATTTCAGTGTGCACATGTCTAATGTTTAATAATAATAAAAGTAAATAGAACAAATGTAGTCAAAACATAGCCAAAGTTTGAAATGGATAGTCAGCCAAGCCAGGAAGTCAGGAAGCCAGGAATCAGTGTAATGGAACAGCAAGCAGGATCTGGAACCAGAAGGGACATTAGCCAAGCAAGTCTTTAACAGGCATGCATAATAGAGTGTCTGTGATGTTGACCAGGCAAAGGCAGAGATCTGGGCTGGACTGATGAGCAGGATATTATCAACAGGTGAGTCACTGTGGCTAGCTCAGAGAAGGAAGGGCTGAGCCCAGCCCTGACAGTCCACTGAGAAAATAAAATCCTGTACCCCTGGTCCTCTCTCCCTAAGGCCATTGAGCAAAATACATTGCAAGAAAAGGATGGAAGACACTGAAGTCTGTCTGTTACTGTGGATCAGTGAATGTCTGGGTGCAGCTACAGGGCAGGTCATCATTAGGAAGGCTAGAAGAGCCTGTAATGCCCTGTACACACGATCGGTCATTCCGATGAGAACGGTCTGATGGAGTGTCATTAGAGTGTCATTGCTACAATAACACTGCAAAATGCACATAAACTTCAAAGTTAACCGAATTCCTGTTAGTATTAACTTGTATATTTTTGGCCTACATGATTATATATAACAAAGTGCTTGCATCGGTTTATTTGCCAGAGCAAAAGGGAGAAAATAAGAACATATTTTTGTTAGTGTTCACATACACTTTACAGAGAACCTATCTACAAAGAAATAAACAAGCTCCACTTTTTGTTGAAGTGCAGATCGTCATCCTTCAGGGACAATCAGGGACAGATTTCAGCACAGTCAATATAGGCCATGGCCAGGGTCTGCAGGGGCACAGATATAACCTGTGCTTAAAAAACAATGACACGTTCTCATGTTTAATACATGTTACAGACTACTGTTCTGAGCACCAGTAACACCTGGCTGATGCTGCCCCAGAGAAGCCTGCATACCAGCATGATTGAATTGTGTATTGTGTGCTTACTAGTATGTGACAGATATGCTAAACCAAACATGAATGCATTATAAGGACCAGGCTTGTTCCAACATTGCCTTTATTGTATATTACATTAATATTTTCATAAATCAGAACTACAATAGTGTATCCTGATTGACAATAACAATTTTATTAAACATAATGAGCAGAAAACTCTCTCTTTGTCATTGGTGATTTTATTTTAAATGGGTAAACATTTCTTTATACAACTCTACAGTTCTGGCTACAGTTATTTAGCCCACCACAACAGTCCTTTAGGCTAACTGACATGTGTGCAGTCAATATAAAGGCATTCAAAGCAGCACCTGAGGCAATGACAAAGGATAATTATGTATATATTAAAATATATATTAAAATAAAATTGTATCAAATACTTACCATCATTTTCCAGATGCCAATCCATAGCAGCATTCATGTAATATAGCCCCACCCCTATATCCACAGGACCTGTTAAAATCTATAAAAGGAAAGCAAGAGCAACCTCCCACATTCTCTGTAAAAATAACAAGATAAAAAAAGAGAGGGTTCGTATACTGCTAAACAAGCTTTATTACAATGGATATGGAAGCCTTGACCATTATTCCATTGAAGTCTATTGACGAACAAGACCCTGAATTTTCCCTGTAGTGCCTAAGGCAGGTTCACTGTGGCAACCAGCCTGCTGCTTTGCAGATGTCTCCTCTGGCATTTTGCATGTGCTGCCTTGAACTTAAAGACATACATATGGACCTAGATAATTGAGCTTATGTTGGTGCAAATAGAGTCCTGGCATGGAAATCCAGGACCAAAATAAAAATCCAATGGGGAGCGTTTTTTTAGTCTCAGGACCGACCTCCTAAAGTGACCCCCTAGCAGCTCACATGCCCATTTTTCCAAAGCTGAAATGGCTGAAATTTATACCCTTACAGAACTACCCTGAGCCCCAAATCCAGATCCACGTGAAGAAAATGATAACAAATGGGCAACCTCCGGGTTGCGAGGATCAAAATTCTGCTCAGTTGCGAAAACTGTGAACCCGTTCCAGACTTTGGAGTAAATAGTGTTTTTTGACGTCCTTTCTGGAACCTTGCCAGGATTGAACCACTTCTAGAGGATGGCCCAATTCCTATAAACCTTCCCTCTCACTTTCCAATCCATTCTGGGCAAGGTGTTGCGGAAATATTGGTAGATGAAGTGCTTGGTCTGGACTAAGTTCCATGACTAGGATAAACCCAAGGCCTGCAGGCCGATCGGCATGCTTTATATCACAGTGAGGCCGCGTACACACGAGGAGACATGTCTGCTGAAACTGGTCCGCAGACCAGTTTCAGCGGATATGTTCGATCGTGTGTATGGCCTAGTGGACAGGTTTCCAGTAGACAAAAGGCATTCTGGCAAAAGGATCTTGAGTCCTGGAATGTAGAGTGGGCCAAACTCACCAGAGTAAATTGATCAGTCCCCCAGGGCCACCATGGCTTGGAGTACATCCAGCATACCCCCCAAAAGAAAAGATAAAGTCCACCAAACAGCGAAACTCGTTGACGCACATCCTATCGTGCCATGTATTATATTTAGCGTGTGTTATATGTTTTTAACTCTTTATTCTTTTTTGCTCTGTCTGTTTATGTATTGTCATAAAGTATATTTTTTATATTTAATATTGTCAAATGTACCTCTAAAGTCCGACCCTGGGCTATTTCTTGCCCTTTCTTTTTAACTACCAAATTTCCTATACAGCTTAGCCCCTTTGGGGAGAGTGGCCAACCTAATTCTACCTCTGGTGTAAGGCAGGGATGAATGGCTTGGATAAAGGTACCCTCAGAGCTGGGAATGGGCTGTTTAGAATGGGATGTTTAGACAGATTGTATTGCTTACTCATTTTAATATAATAATAATAATAATAATAATGAAACATTTAATTTCAATGTACATTGTTTTTCATGTTTTAATACAATTTTATTCAAAGAAATTTGCAAGGTACAAAAGTACAAACACAAACAAGCTCATCTCAGTCAAGTTACATGGAAATTCCGACTGTGTATATGCTCCATTGGACTTTTGCTGTCGGAATTTCCACCAACCAAAGATTGAGAGCTGGTTCGAAGATTTTCCGACGGAAAAAAATCCTATCGTCCTATTTCGATCGTCTGTATGAAATTCCGAAGTGCAAAAATACACGCATGCTCAGAATCAAGTAGGAGACAAAGCGCTCTGTCTGGTAAAACTAGCGTTGGTAATGGAGATATCACATTTGTCAAGGTGCAAATTATTGGATCGTTTAATGCAGCACATTCTTTTCTTCTTTATAATGCTAGAATAAAGAAATTGTTTTGCTGCTGATATTCACACAAACTGATTTCTCAGAGACTCAGAGAGATCGGGAACAGCAGCAGATGACAAATAAGCGCGAATCGTCTCTCACCAAACTTCTACTAACACGAGATTAGCAGAAGGAGCCCAAACGGTGGAGTGTTGTACGTGACCGCGTTCTTGGTGATTGGAATTTCCGACAGCATTTGTGTGACTGTGTGTAAGCAACACAAGTTTGAGCCAACATTCCGTTGGAAAAAACACGGTTTTCTTGTCGGAAATTCCAATGGTGTGTACGCATAAGGATGTAAAGCTCAGTAATAATAATTAGCCAGTTACAACAATCTGAATAAAGTTTTGACTATACAAATGTGTGCTATTAAACAACAACTCAGGTATTATCTCTACTATACTGAAAAGCCATAGTGTCATGTAACAATCCCTGTGCCTCAAATGGCAGTGCCCTGCACCCAAAAAATTTTAGATTGAAAAAGACACCATGGCCTCTATATAACAATTTGCTAAATCTAAACGAGACTAAGAAAAGAAGAAAATTAGAAAATAAAAGAAAGAAAAAGAAAAAAAAATACAGAAAAGGGTTTCCCTGACCCAGACCTCCAACCCCCAGGGTACCCCATTTACTAAGAAGCTTGAAGACATCTAATCCAGGGATTCCACACTTTTTCAAATATGGCTTGTTTGTCCCTAAGGATACTTGTCAATTTTTCATTAACTATAGTCCAATATTGTAACGGGAGGGCCCATGGGACCCAGGAGCTCTTAGAAAGCATTAGCCAGAAAATAATGGACAGTCAGAATATATCTTGGACTACCTGAGATGGGACTATTATGTCATTATTATCCACAATATATTCCAGGATATCTGTGGAGAACTGGTTGCTGTTTATTGATTCTGAACGCAACAGGTTAATTGAAAAAGTGACTCGTTCTTAATGTGGGGACACATACTGTAAGGCCGCGTATACACACGATCAGTCCACCCGATGAGAACGGTCTGAAGGACCGTTTTCATCAGTTAACCGATGAAGCTGACTGATGGTCTGATGTGCCTACACAAAAAAAACAATCGTATCAGAACGTGGTGACGTAAAACACAACGACGTTCTGAAAAAAAGTTCAATGCTTCTAAGCATGCGTCGACTCGGCTTTTTAATCGATACTTTTGCATACTAACGATAGGTTTTGACCAATCAGTTAGGCGTCCATCGGTTACATTTTAAAGCAAGTTCTCTTTTTTTTTGACCAAAGGATAACTGACCGATGGGGCCCACACACGATCGGTTTGGACCGATGTAATGGACCTTCAGTCCGTTTTCATTGGTTTTGACCGATCGTGTGTACGCGGCCTTAGGTGTTAATGTCATCAATTCAGCCACCTGTCTGTCTGTTTTGATTTAAATGAATATATGATGGATTCTGAGGATCTGTCATTGTGTCTTGTGCTAATTGACCCTGTATTGTGTGAAGGAGTCCTGTGATAAATGTGTATTGCAAGTTAACAGACAGTCTAAAGGCCATGTGTCTGAGACATCAGCTGTAGTTAATTAGCTCATGTAAATTAGATCAGGAGCCAGAGTCATGATGTCTACCAAAAAGATGTGTATTGGGGCTCATTGTCTGTTGTGGGTGGCGTTGGTCATTGCTCATTTGGACTGCAGTATCCTAACTGTATATAAGAGCCTGATTTTCTCAATAAAGGATCTTTTCTGTTGAACCTCAAACAGAGCTGTGTCTCGTTATTGGGGGAATTTGTATGGGTCGTGTTCACCGGATTGTGGAGTCTCGATAGCTGCCTTATGTGTGGAAATGAAATATCCTAAACGGCTTTAACCCCTGTCCCATTTGGGGTTCCGTTACAAATATATGTTATGTTTGACCAGCGCAACATTGACCATGGGAGAATCCCACACTTGTGCTATGGCAATTTCAGCTGCTAGTAAAGTGAAGCAGATGAGGGTTCGGACATGTCTGGGATGTTTTGGCTTTTTTGGGTATATTTATCCCTGTGACCAAATAAATTAAACTGAATATCCTGATCCAATAGCACTGAACCTTCGGACAGGACCACCAGACATATTCCATATTGCCCTCCTGTCGTATCCTGAAAAACAGAGAGTGAAGGTGCCAGGGTAGATTTTTGCCAACCTTGCCAAAGCAAAGTGCCAGCAGCATCTTCTTATTCGCCCCCACTAGAAAGGAATTGAGTGTACCCCTGTGCACCATGGTCAACCATTGTATCCACTTTTCCTGCTCTATGACCTCCTCTATGTCCCTCAGATAGGAAAATGTATAGGAAAATGTATAGCTTTGGCTTGTAAATAGAACATACAACTCTGATATCCCGCTTCACATCCCCGGGCCGCGTAGGCATTTATTCTCAAATAAAGTCTTATCAAATAAATTATTAGCTGATACATCCACCTGGTCCGTACTTAATGAACGTATTCTAGACTGCATCTCTCCAAGGTAATATATGAAACCTGACTTGTTAGTGGGCCCTGAGGACAGGGTTGATGACCACTGCTCTATGGTCTTTAAAGTGTGCTATCTGATAAAGGCCTTTTTTGACTCACACTGTTGGGATTCCTGACCTGGGGGAAAATATGGATTTTTGAAAGAGGATGCCACAGGAGCATGAGGTGACTTCAAAGGATATAGTTTGCATGCTGTGTCCCAGAGATATAATGTGATAAGAAGGGCCTCAAAATGGCAAAATGCAAAATAGGAGACCTATTGGGAATGGAGCACTAGCTTGTTTCTCCAAGCAAACCCAGAGTGGTTTATAAGTCTCAGAGAAAATTTGATATAGCTAAACTTATTGTGTGGCTCTGTTATAGGGTAGAAAATGGGTAACTCCCAGACCGCCTCGCCATTTAAAGGTGTAAAAAGTGGAGCAATCTCCCCTACAGCCACATTGCTCCAAATAAATTTGAAGGTCAACAATTGTAATTTTCTAAGAAATGTGGATATACCAGGATCAGTGAAGACCGGAACCAATACAATATTTTGTGGAGAACCGTCATCTTAATTGCTGCTATTCTACCCATCCAGGAGTGAGCGTGGTAGTTTTAAAAGTCATAGTCAATTGAAGAGTAGAGAGGAATGCAATTATCTCGGTATAGCATAGAGACATCGGTGGTAAGCTTAACATCCAGATAAGGAAGTGTCTGCGTGCACCATTTGAAGGAAAAGGATCCCCACGCCGACCCCAGGACAGACTATGGTAGATTAACGTTCAACGTTTCCAATTTAAATTGATTTACTGCAGTCCCGAGATGGCTGCAAAATTAGACAAAGTGTCAGATAGGTTAGGCAAGGTCGTGATTGGGTCTGTAATAAATAACAATAAATTGTCGGTAAATAGAGCACATTTGTGCATCCTGCCTCCACTAGGGATGCCATGAATGTTAGGATTAGAGATAATAGCTATTTCTAGCCTCTTAATTGCCGAAAAGGAGGGGCGAAAGAGGGCATCCCTGCCTAGTCCATGTTTTAATATGCAAATGATCTGCCTTATGACCATACGCAACTACAATGGCTGAGGGGTTTGAATATAGCACACCAAGAAGAGTAAGAAATGTATGTCCACAATTCCATTTCCACAGAATATGGAAAAGGAAGGGCCAAGATAAGGCATCAAAGGCCTTATGTAGGTCTAATCACAACAACATTCCTCATCTGGTGTCTATACATCCCATTTCGAGCAGAACATGGAAATGAGATCTATAGCCTGTTGAATCTGGTTCACGGTCTATCACAAATGAATCCAACCTGATCTATGTAAATATACTGGACCAGAAATTTGTTAAACCAGTTGGCGTCGATTCTCATCAGTTGTTTCAAGTCATTATTTATTAGTGATAACGGACAGTAATTAGTAACATCACTGTGGTCCTTATCTAGTTTGGGTTTTAAAGATATATGAGCTCTATTTGAGTCTGCGTCTAGTGCAGTGCCGTCCTGTATATCTTTAAAGAGTTGGGCAAGTGAGGTGCCAGCAATGGGTCAACATTTTTATAATAGGAAGCAGAGAAGCCAACTGGGTCTGGGGTCTTAAATGCACTGGCTAATTTCTCCCCCTGTGATTTCTTAATGAGGGGCCAAGAGAATTGGAAGAGGGATGGGAGACAGATCCTTAACAAAATTGTCTGAGTGGCAGAGCACCTAACTCCCTATACAGGGAAGCAAGCATATTAACAGTGGAAAAGGTTTATTTTTGCCTGCAGGTTCAGAGTACGAGATCTGTTAGATTGTCTATTCTTAGGAATTGTCATACAGCAAAATCATGGTGTGAGTTTACAAGCTAACATTGTGCCCGGCTTGTCTTTCTTTCAATGTGTAGAATTTAGTTAAACTAAGGCTCTTTTCTGCCCTAGCTGTCAAAGATTCAGTTCCAGCCAAACGGAATTTATCGCGTCTCTGAGGTCAAGATCTGGCTTCTCCTTGTGTTGGGCTAGCAGGTCGATTAGTTCACACTCCTTCTGGAGAACGAGAGAAGTTTTCTTTAGCAGGGCTGCAATTTGAATGAAAAAGCCCCTGGTGGTAGCCATAGGGTCCACCCAATTAGTCACTGGAGAAGTGTCTTGAATTATTTAAGTAAAAAAACTCCTTAAGGTATTGTTCTATGTCAAAGCAAACCAAAGGGTTGCTCAATAGGGAAGCATTTAGTCTCCATGGGGCAGGCCCCCTGTGACATATTAACGACTCGCTTAACGCTCAGAGCAGTGAATGATCCGGCCAGGCCACGTCCACTATTTTACTAGACTGGAAAAGAGGTAAAGCAGTCAGGATTGTAAAGAATGCTGTCTCGTGGTAGTCAATCAGTCTGGGGTTCTGTCAAGGCCCTATGGGCTCTATCTAGCGCCAACCTCTGAGGAGGAATGTCTGGTATGGGATGTGACATGAATTTTTTGATTATAGTCCATGAAAGTTTCTGGAATCCCACGAACCCTAAAATTGTAATGATGGGATCGGTTTTCTAGATCATGAATCTTGTTTAGAGCTTCATCCAACTGTTTGTGCAGATCTTCTATACAGTATGGGATAGATTCACGTAGAAATGCCTATCTATAGGCATGCCTAGCGTCTGCCTTTTAAACTAGGCCGCCGCAACTTTTTCAGGCAAGTACTTTATTCTCAAAGCACTTGCCTGTAAAGTTGAGTCGGCGTAGCGTAAAAGACCTGGCCAAATTCAAATTTGGCGGGTAGGGGACGTGTATCATTTAAATGAAGCGCGTCCCCGCGCAGAACGTACTGCGCATGCACCGGCCGTGATTGGCTTTCAGTGCGCATGCTCCAAATCTCGATGTCAATTTGACGTGTAAACGACGTGAACGGCACTTACGCAAAACCCAATTTGCGAACGTTTTACGCAAACTATGTAAACGACGGGAAAAAAAGCATCAGCACGCCGTCCATACTTAACTGTCTGCGCCTCATATAGCAGGCATAACATTACGACGGTACTACGCTAACGCAAACAACGTAATTAAATAGCGCCGGCCGGGCGTACGTTCGGGAATCGGCGTATAGGCTCATATTTTAGACGGGAACACCACCTAGAGGCCAGTCTAAAATATGAAATTAAGACTAGACAGTGTAATAGACTTATGCATGTCTGATCTAAGGAAAATCTATGCTTAACTGATTTTATGAATCAGTGGCATAGATTAGGCGCATAAAACGCAGAGATAAGACGGCTTATCTGGAGATAAGCCGGCTTATCTGGAGATAAGCCGGCTTATCTCCTACCTAAATCGACCCCTTAGGCCGCGTACACACGATCGAATTTGTCCGCTGAAAACGGTCCTGCTTTGAAATTTGTCCGCTACAAACCTGTCCGTCGGATATGTCCACTGGTTAGTACGGGAAACCAGCGGACATATCCTCCCGCACATGCGTCGTATCCTGTGAATGGATCCGACGCATGCGCGCGGAAGTGTTTACTTCCTGGTGCGTGACATAGCGGTGACGTGGCGGCGTCAACGTCACCGCCGCGTCACCACGCTGTCTGCCGGCGGGGATTTTGATCCGATGGTGTGTACACGCTATCGGACCGAAATCCGATGAGACATGTCCGCTCTAAACTGTCCGTCTGACTAGTTTGAGCGGACATATCTCATCGTGTGTACGAGGCCTTAGTGTTTTGGTTGGTTCTATTAATGGTTTCACCAAGCGATTCAAGGGTCCCTATATGGGAGCCCAATTCCTGGTAATGCCTTGTTTTCTTTTTCTAGGGCTTGGTCTAGCAATGCAGATAATCTTGCCAAAATGATAAGATCCCCCGAATACTCTAATGGTGGTACGACCTAGGTGTTAGGTATGAAAGCAGGACTGTCCTCCATGCTCCCCTGAATGAATACAATGTCACAAAGCACCTCATCAAGTTCAGATTGTTGTAAAGAGAATATATCCCTCTCTGGGGATAAAGCATAGTACACACAATGAGATTATCAGACGAATGATCGTTTGGTTTTTTTGGATGCTAATATCCATATCGAATAGTCAGCTAGCTCACTTGCTTAGGTGTGTTTGAGATTGTCCGAAGGCTGTGACTGGGGATCAGGCTGTGGCTGCTGTAGATGTGGTAGCACGGGATCGCTGGCTGCCAGGTCAAAATTCTGATCATCTGTGTGGAACTCCGATGGAGAAAAAAACGCATGAGCACAATCAAGTCGACTAATGCTCGGAAGCATTGATCTTCATTTTTCTCAGCTCGTCGTAGTGTTTTACATCACCGCGTTTTGGACGGTCGAAATTTGGTCTGACAGTGTGTATGTAAGACAGCTTGAAGGGAGTTCCGATGGAAAATTCCATCGGATTTTATCCCATCGGAAATCCGATCATGTGTACAGGGCATAAGAGTTCTTTTTAAATTAAAAAAATGTAAATTTTTTAATATTCACTCATCCCTAATAAAAATTTGAAGATAGAACTTCTGCGGAGAATTTGGCAATATAATAATTAAGTCAATCCTGATGCATGAATTATACATTTTTCTGTTTACTGAACAATTGTGCTTTCATGTGTATTTTCAAAAGAATAAAAACATTTTAATTGTATGATTCACTACATCATTTGACTTTCAAACTTATATATTCAGCCCTAACAGTATTACCTGTGCTTATTAAAATTGTGCAACAGTTTTAGTGTTTTTCCTAGCTTTTCATGGGAAAGGGTTAGAACCACTTTCAGGTTTTTACTGTTATTCAAGGCTCTATTAACCGCTTGCCGACCAGCCGCCGTTATATGGTGGCAGGTCAGCTCTGCTGGGCGAGATCACGTAGATCCACTTCATCTCGCCAAGCAGCCAATAGGGGCATGCGCGCCCCCTGCATGCCCCTGATGCTGACGCGCGTGCTGACGCGGTGGGCGCAATTACCGCTGGGCACCCGCGATCGCTCGTTACAGAATGAGAACCAGGAGCTGTGTGTGTAAACACACAGCTCCTGGTCCTGTCAGCGGGAGAAATGCCTGATTGTCTGTTCATACAATGTATGAACAGTGATCAGTCAATTCCCCTAATCAGTCCACCCCCCCTTCAGTTAGAACACACCAGGGAACATACTTAACCCCTTCCTCACCCTCTAGTGTTAACCCCTTCCCTGCCAGTGGCATTTTTATAGTAATCAATGCATTTTTATAGCACTGATCACTATAAAAATGCCAATGGTCCCAAAAATGTGTCAGAAGTGTCCGCCATAATGTTGCAGTACTGATAAAAATCGCTGATCGCTGCCATTACTAGTAAAAAAATATTAATAAAAATGCCATAAAACTATCCCCTATTTTGTAAATGCTATAACTTTTGCGCAAACCAATCAATTAACGCTTATTGCGATTTTTTTTCCCGAAAAATATGTAGAAGAATATGTATCTGCCTAAACTGAGGGAAAAAAATGTTTTATATATTTTTGGGGGGATATTTATTATAGCAAAAAGTAAAAAAATTTTCAAAATTGTCTCTCTATTTTTGTTTATAGCGCAAAAAATAAAAATTAGTGACGTGGCTGGGTGAGTGGACAGCTAGCAAGGACGAGAAGATCCCTGCTAGCTGCCACAGCAGGGGGTGCGGGGGCCGATCCATTTGTAACGTGTTAGGCCTCGTACGAGTTCCTTGTTAGGCTTGTCGAGACAAAATCTCGTCGTTCTCAAACGCGGTGACGTACAACACGAACGACGGCACTATAAAGGGGAAGTTTGATTCCACTGGCGCCACGCTTCTGAGCATTTGCGGGTTTCTAAGCATACACACAAACGTGACTTCAGGAGTATCTGCAATCGTGGATAAGCCAGCCTCGCCGAGTTCCTGGATAGACCAGCACCACCGAGTTCCCGCATAGGCCAGCACTGCCATGGAATATGAAAACAAGCATATGACTGGTCACTATGTGAATCAACTCAGTCTTTCTTTTCTTCAGGTCTACTCTTGACACAGCATCCCGATAATGTTATCACATTTTGAGTTATGTTACTGATTTCATGGGTAACACTTACAGTAGAATTAGCAATTTTGTTTTAGATATACAGATGCTTTATTTATGACCGAGACTTCAGAAAGTTCCAAACAAAAATAATGTGCTTTGTGTACAACCAGAATTAACTAGCAGTGTTTAATTAGCCTTCTAGAACCATGTTCTTAATGTTTATACTCATTCTATTAAATTACAGGTATTTTTGTCTACTCCAGTTAGACTTACTAGATGAAGAATAAAACCTGTTTCTGTCAGATTTATATTTCACGTTATAAGCATTATGAAACGTCATCAGAGGAGCTATAACACTACATGTAAAATTAAGAATTATGATACTCATTAAATGTACAGCAATGAAGATTGGAGGGACTAAAGTGTTAAATTAGAAGTAATGTTTATCCTACTTATTCCTGTTCCTTTTTCACATCTTAAAATACTGCAAATCACTCATTGAGATGTCTCTCCTTCTCTTATGAATGCCGTGGAAGCGTGCTAAACAGTCATATCCCCTCACCACTGAAGCTTATTTAGCAAACTATTTCCTATTTATGCCTGCTATACAGGATAGTTAAATGTCCTATTATTGTAAAGATAAGGCTTTGTTTCACTTCGACCAATTGGTGGATGCTAGAACCAGAATATTACGATCCTTCCAGGACCCACAGGAAGCTTACAATCTTCCTAGAGAGGCTTGTTTCCGTTATTGACAAATTTGCCACTATGTATAATCTTTTACAAGCTCTCTTCAACTCCCCAAATTGATGGGGTGTGAAAGAACCTGCATGGTGGGTCCATTCTCCAAAGGTCTAATTTCCCAGATCTATAAAGTTCTCATCTCCCCTTCTGCCCAAGACCCAACCCGACCCGCGTATATAAAAATGCTCAATTTGCACGCTATATAAGGAAAACCAGTATAAAATCCTATTTTACAGATACCAAACCCTAGAACTGATCCACTCCATATATCCATCTTCCAATAGGTGCTGCTGGCACTGCAATGAAGAGTTGGGAATATTTACCACATTTGCTGGCCCTGTCCAGTCCACATGCCTTATCGTCAGACCATTTACACCCTTCTTTATGCCCTGGAACCTCTTCATTCTCTAAAATATCAAAATAACAAAATACCAATGTTCTCTAAAACTTCCAAAAAACTGCTAGCCCATGTGCTGACAGTAGAGTGGAACTTAGTGGCCTTTAAGTGGAAAAAAGAGGCGCCGCCCTCTTTAAAGCCTTCCTACAGCCTTTGGACAAACACAATCATGTCTGGGAACCATGGGATCTTGCTGGAGGCTCCCCTCACTTGACTAACCCTCCCCCCCATATCTAGTATGGACTTTTCTGGGGGCACATGGTGAGGTCCAGCCTTGTGGTGCATTGGTGGTTAGGTGCTCTATTTCATCTCCCCTCCCCATTTTCTTATATTATCACTACCGGTATAGGGCTTGTATTTGTGGAGCATAATACCTGTTGATAGCTATTTACATTACCTGTATAAATACTAGTGGTACTCTATCACTTGTCTCCAGATTTGCAGCTATTTTTAGCTATCTGTTACCAATCTGCCATTTTATTAACTGATTCTGCTGTTATGCCACTTTTTGGAGCCTAATGTCTTACAACCCCAGACTATACTTGTGCTGCACAGTTGCATTGTAGATTCTTGTATAAAAAAAAAATACAATTGTCAGTAAAAAAAAAAGTAATTTTAAAAATAGAGAAACTGTACTAGTAAGCAGGAAATGTCATACACAGAACACCTTATGCCGCGTACACACGTTTGGTTAAACCGATGAGAACGGTCTGATGGAGTGGGCGTCATCGGTTATTTATCCATCAGTTAAAAAAAGCCAACTTGTTTTAAATTTAACCGATGGATACCTAACCGATAGCAAAAAAAAAACGATCGTTTGTAGGCACAACCATCAGTTAAAAATCCACGTATGCTCAGAATCAAGTAGACGCATTCTTGGAAGCATTGAACTTCATTTTTATCAGCATGACATGTTTTACGTCACTGCGTTCTGACACGATCGTTTTTTTAACCGATGGTGTGTAGGTGCGATGGACCATCAGTCAGCTTCATCGGTTAACCGATGAAAATGGTCCAGCAGACCGTTCTGATCGGATGGACCGATCGTGTGTACACGGCTCTAGGCTCAAATCACAGAAGGAACACACCAGCGACAGGTATTTTCAGATGGGTCCAACAAGGCTGGAAAATGATATGCACCTAAATTATAAAGCATTATCTCTGTGTTAAAACTTATTGAACTTAGCCTTTTGTATCCAAAATGATAATAATAAACTTGCTGAAATTTTGTAAAACAAACCAGTAATGACCCCTGACTAGAACGGTTGGTAATCAAGTGGTAACCTTGCCTATTATCCTCCAGACTTTGAATCTTACCTTTCACAGAGTCACAATACCTAATCCATCTCAGCTACCTTCCTGAAACTCCCGCCTATGCAGCCTAGTTTGATACCAACCTATTGGCCATACTTAAACCCCAAGAGCCATTTGTACTGGTCATTATTTGGTCTGGGTTGCTGTGTACCAGGAAAACCTTAAACACCTGTATTGCTTTACAGAAGGCTTATAGTAGACATACTGTATATACATTTACAATACAAATTCAATATATAGGTACTGACCCTATACAGCTTTCAATCTCTGTTTATAACTTTGACTTAGAAAGATAAAAGGAAGTATTTCCAACAGTCGTCATATATTTGCAGTCATGTACAATGTGACATAACAGTGGCGATAAGCTGACTTGGTCCACTCAGGGTGTTCTCTCTCTTGCAGCTGTAAATCTTCATGGCCTATTTGATCCTTGACCTTTTTCTTCATAATCCGTATAACCTTACTTCAAGCTCAGGCAAGGCTAAACTCATTTGCTGTATCGGCTTTTGAAAACCATGTTGGTATGTTGTACAAGATGTGTTGATAGCTGCAAAGGTCACTGATGTTAAATATTTTTTTTTTATGCAGATTAATCCCTAGTATATTATTTTACAGACTTAAAATTGCTGCCCAGAGAAAGCATTTTAGTCATTGGAACACAAACTGCACAACATGTCAGCTGGACATGGGCAAAGCACAGAATGCACTTATTAGATGCTTTTGGTTCAGTGCCTTGCACTTTTCCTGAGGACATCACACTTCATGGAGAATTAATGGCCAAGTGTTGAAATCAAAAGTGAGATGCCATTCATAGACTGAGGGAGAGCAGCCTCCTGCACTTTCCCTTTTGTTCCCCCTCTAAGGTTCACATCAAGCTTGGGATCACTTTGCAGACGGCCATGTAATAAACTCTATTAAAGTACTTTTGGATTGGGTGCTCTTCATTTTCCCAGGCAGCTGGGGAGCCTGGCTGCAGATGTAATCTGAACAGGACAGACAGCGTCCACTTTATTTCATACCAACTCTGCCGTCGTATCCCTTTCAGGACTTGAATGAGGCTGTGTAATCAAGCTACTTAATATTCTAAATTTTCTCTGGAATTTTTGGTTAAGAAAAGACACACACTTTAACCCTCTATATAACTATTTAAACAGCATGTATTGAATTTTCTGCCTTTGACCTTTGTCAGGGGCTAACATTTGAATATAGGGTAGTAGCAGTGGTGGTAGTAATAGTACTAAAAATAAATGCATTCCATTAAAAAAAAAAAAACTGTTGAGAAATTGGTATTCAATATGAGATATTGGATTGAATTTAATATAAATTATTTTTTGTTTTACTCCTGTATTATTTTTTGATGGTACATTTACATTAAACATGTCAGTTACATACTGCACATGTAATCCAGAATACAAATCAGATATCAGTGCAAAATATCATGCAATCCTGCTAATAAAATAGATGTTACCAACAAGTGAATGGTAGGTGATGGCTGTGGTTACTGATTATTTATTTTCCAATGCTATAGCCTGATTAAATACATCTTCTATTGCTAATAAATTGGTGAAGATGTGAATATAGATGAACTAATGATGTCCCAAACAAATAAATTGAATTGTTTGCAATACAAACACTATATCTAATTTGATAAATGTTCTTAGTATCTCTATATTGGTTTGCAAGACCTCTATAATAATAATAATAATACAGAAAGGTTTACTAATTTGAGCAGATACTAAGGAGTTACTCTACCCAAAACTGCTATTGTTGGAATGAGTGAAACATTGCAGTCATTCACCTTCTTATTACACTCTCTGGCATTACAAAGGCAAGAATACCCGTCTGCCATTTCTACCTTATCCTGTTGCCATGACAGTCAATTTAAAGCAGAGCTCCATTCAAAAGGGGAAGCTCCGCTTGCCTGCCTTCTTCCCCCTTCGTTGCCACATTTGGCACCTTTTGGGGGGAGTGGGTACCTGGTTTTGACTTGGAAGGGATACTTCACAGGTCCCAAAAGACTGCGGCCTATTTACAAAGTGCAGCGCGCTTCATGCATGAGCAGTAGAAAACAAGCTGTGAAGCTGCAGGCGGTGGATGGTGCCAGCACCCAATAGCCAATTGAAACTTTCTTAGAGAAGCACCATACAGCTATCGCAAGAGTGTGAACAGAATTTAATTAAAATAAAGGGTGGTTGTTTATGATGCACAGTGATTTAGCAAACTATACTGTATGTCATTAATTCAGGGTTTACATTTACTTTTAAGAAGATCTTCACCCTAGAATGAAAGAAAAAGAAAATTGATCAGCTACAAAAACTGTAGCTGCTGACTTTTAATGAATGAACACTGACCTGTCTAGGGATCCAGCGCCATCCTCACCTGGGCCAGTTTTTCTATGGTCTCTGGGTCCCCAGTACTGTCTTGTTAACTGTGGGAAGCAGCCTATAACTCCACAGCTGGCTTTCCACTGTGCATGCACAAGCCACACTGCATTTTGTTAATGGCCCCGCAGCCTCCTGGGACATATGACGTGTCCCAGAATGTTGCAGACAAAGAGAGAGGGAGCCATACTTCTGCTCAGTATAAATTCTTGATGAACTCTCTGCACACTGCCATACACCCTTTTCAGTAAACTTTGCAATTAAAAAATAGGAGCATTTAGTTCACACATATTGCAATACATGTTTAAGCTGGCCATCTGCATTAAAGTAATCCCTCATACAGCCAGTCCTACACTTCTCTGCCACTGCAAATGGTATGGTGACACAATGCCAACATAGGGCATACAGACACAAGGTGGGGGAGAGTGATTAGGTTCAGGTCTGGTCACTGGCCTGCATTGCAACACGATATACCTTTGCTTAAATCCCAATAGCTTGGACATGTCAAAGATATTGTGTTTTGAGTACAGGTATATCTTGTCTCTATACTTCTGCTCAGGTCACCTAGACGATTTGTCCATAAGTCAAAACCAGTTGCCCATTCACCCCCCCCCCCATCTTTTGGGTGGAGTTTTAATTTAAGTTCCAAGGTAGTGAAAAAAAAATCATCTTCAGTTATTGTCAGATTATCAGATATTTGATATATGCATAAAGCAAAGTTTTAAAAAGTTTAACAGTTATTAAAGCAAACAGACAGAGTAAAGGCCTTTGGCAAAACTTAACTAAATAATTAAAAGCAAAAACTAAAGAAGAAAGGGATGCAAAGATAGCTTAGCTACCTGAAATAATAATCTTACTGTTACTTTGTAGTAATAATAGTTGACATGATTGTGTGTCAGGTCTTTAAAGTTTAAATAAACAAAGTCTCCTTGTATCTTGAATTATACTTTTTTAATTTCCAAAAACAGATTTATTTGTGGGAAACCTTTGTTATGTACACTAACAGAGATTGAAGATTGGGCCTCTAAGGTCAGTGTGTCCTTGACTGGTCATGTACAAACTCAAATCTTATAATGCTTAATGAATGGGCTCCTATAAGACTAGCCTTCTGTTGTTCATAAAGATTGTAATGTATTATCTGCTGTAAATGCCAGGTAACTTTAGTGAGCACAATCAGCCTCAATATCGAAGAACATGTAAGAACAGACAAGCAGCATCTTTAAGGTCATTGCAAATATTGTGTTACTTTTTACGAAACCTAACCTCAGTCCTTTCAGATGGGTGGTCTATTTAACCATCCTTGGGATTTGGTTTGTTGTATAATGTTTTATAAAGCTATTGAATGTAATCCACTTATCTGCTGGCAAAGATCTTTTCACATGATGATAATTTATTTCTCAACTATGCAGGTTTTTGAAGGAAACACTTGATAAAGTAAACTTGCAGTGTGGAAGTATAAAATATGATACCCAGGGGATATTAGTGCAACATTGTTATTAAAACATTACATTTCAATATGTTAATAAGCAGTACTAAAGCTGTGTCCAGATAGTTAAAGAAAAAACAAGATCACTTAAAACCTAATTCCAGCTTGGGTCAAATACAAAAATGTAATTGCCCAGCAGCTCTTTAACCAAAGGACCTGGCCAGTTTTTGCGATTCGGCACTGCGTCGCTTTAACTGACAATTGCGTGGTCGTGCTCCCAAACAAAATTTACGTTTTTTTCCCCCCACAAATAGAGCTTTCTTTTGGTGGTATTTGATCACCTCTGCGGTTTTGATTTTTTGCGCTATAAACAACAAGGGAGCCCCAATTTTTAAAAAAATGCAATAATTTTTACTGTTTGCTATAATAAATATTCCCCATAAATATATAAAAAAAAATATTTCCTCAGTTTAGGCTGATACGTATTCTTCTACGCACACCCTAATCACCCTGTGCAGCACATATTCCCCCATACTGCCTAGGTTCCTCCCTCCTTCCCCTTGCAGTGCTGCCAGCTTCCCTATTCTCCTCTACCTCTGGCTGTTGCTGCAGGGATGTTTTAGCATGAGTGGGGGAAGGGGGCCATAAATATGAAACTTACCGGCCCCTTCACTTTCATTGTAAGTGATCAGTAGTATGTGTTTGAGCTTTGGGGTGCACACCCTAATGCAGTAGGCTGCACACACCTATGATCGCGTTTACCACTCACTGTGTATTTTCTCTACCCTCTCTCCCTAGTATAAATCCCACTTGATCTGGGTGTATCAGATCTGGAATATATTTTACTAACCTCGTAGCGAGAATCTTAGTAAATACTTTTAAGTCCACATTCAGCAGTGATATGGGACGGTAACTGCGATGGAATTGCGATGGATCTTTCCCTTCTTTTGGAATAACTATATAATAATGTGTGCCATCAACCTTTCACTTGGTATTTTCTTTCCTTCCCGTAATGAATTGAAGGCTGCTATAAATATTTGTGCTAATTTCTCTGTGAACATCCTGTAGTATGTTACGATAAACCCATCTGGGCCTGGTGCCTTTCCCAGTTTTAATATTTTTAAAGCTTCCATGAACTCCCCCACTGTAATTGGCTCATCTATTTTCCTTGCTATATCCTCTGGTATTTTTGGCATCTGGGTGTCTTTAATAGTGTTGCTCACGAATATTCGCATTGCGAATATTCGCTACGAATATTGCATATTCGAATATTCGCGAATAACGCGAATATCGCGGCGAATATTCGCTATTTCGAATATTCGAATGTTTTAAATTTTTTTTTAGAACAGATCACATCCTAGAGATCCCCATCGACGTCTAAAAGCATTGCTGGTATGATTAGAGACCTTGGGCCGAGTAGCTGCAGCGCTCATTTTATATTGCCGAAAAATCGCAATGCGATTATTCGGTAATAGCGATATCGCGCGATTATTTTATATTGTAATATATCACGAATATTCTGAGCCAATCAGAGTGCTCCATTCCGCATTTCTCGAAATTTCGCAATTATTTTATATTGTAATATATCACGAATATTCTGAGCCAATCAGAGTGCTCCTTCCGCATTTGCCGAATATTCGCAATTTTTGTGTATTGTAATATATCACGAATATTCTGAGCCAATCAGAGTGCTCCTTCCGCATTTCTCGAATATTCGCAATTATTGTGTATTGTAATATATCACGAATATTCTGAGCCAATCAGAGTGCTCCTTCCGCATTTCTCGAATATTCGCAATTATTGTGTATTGTAATATATCACGAATATTCTGAGCCAATCAGAGTGCTCCTTCCGCATTTCTCGAATATTCGCAATTATTGTGTATTGTAATATATCACGAATATTCTGAGCCAATCAGAGTGCTCCTTCCGCATTTCTCGAATATTCGCAATTATTTTGTATTGTAATATATCACGAATATTCTGAGCCAATCAGAGTGCTCCATTCCGCATTTCTCGAATATTCGCAATTATTTTATATTGTAATATATCACGAATATTCTGAGCCAATCAGAGTGCTCCATTCCGCATTTCTTGAATATTCGCATTCGCAATTCGCAATTCGCATTCGCAAAAATTCGCGAAAATTCGCAATCATTTAATTTCCAAAAAATATCACGAATATTCGTATTTAGCGAATATATGTCGAATATTCGACTATATATTCGAGATATATCGCGAATTCGAATATGGCATATTCTGCTCAACACTAGTCTTTAATATATTTCCTAGCTTTTTCTAGTTTCTCCTGTTCCTTCTCCAGAGAAGGTGTATCAGCTAGCTGGTATAGCTTCTCGTAATAATTCTTAAAACACTTTACGATCTCTTGCGGGGTATTAACAATTTTGTCATTAGGTGTCTTAATTTGTGTAATATGATTACCTATATGAGCTCCTTTCAAGGCATTTACTAGAGTTCTACCTGGTTTGTTCCCAAAATGCATAGAATGTTCGCCTCCCTCTTGTTAATTTAGCTTTGGCTTTATCTATCAGCAGAAGGTTCAATTTTTCTCGGGCAACATCTAATTCTTGTTCTATGGATTGAGCCTGCGATTTTTTATGTACAGTTTCTAGCTCTCGAATACGTTCAAACATTGTATCTATTTGTTCATTTAACTTCTTTTTTCTGTGTGCTCCCATTGCGATAAGTTTATCTCTCATTACACATTTGTGCGTTTCCCACAGACAAAAAGGAGTTGTTTCGTCTTTATCGTTTGTAGCGAAAAAGAATTCAAATTCTTCCCTTATTTTCTCTTCATACCTACTGTCTTTTAATAGCGTCTCGTTTATTTTCCAATTCCACTCTTTCTTATCTTCCGCTCCTCATTTTATTGTGCAGTCTGTTGGAGTGTGGTCTGAGAGTGTGAAGGTTCCAATAGCGGCATCTACTAGGGGATGTCACCAAGTTTTGAGGAATTAAAACATAATCAATTCTAGTGTATGTCCCATGTCTGGCCGCAAAGAACGTGTAATCCCTCTCCTGTGCATGAGCCATTCTCCAACTATCAATCAATTGTAATTCTTGTAAAAGTTTTTTGGCTTTCCTTAATTTAATATATGAGAGGTGAGAGATACCTTTCGACGTGTCTTTTATAGGATCCAGGGCTAAATTCAGATCTCCCCCTATCACCAAATTTTCAGTAGTCCCCGCTGTCAGAATACAACAGCTCAGCAGGGAGGATTCCCTCGTCCTCCTTGAATGTGTGGATGGGGAATTCTATTCGTTTTTTTTATTAGACGACTCGCCGATCAATTTTTTTTTTATATATATGGCAAGCTTAAAGGGGTTGTAAACCCTCCTGTTTTTTCACCTTAATGCATCCTGTCAATCACTTGCCCCTCAGCCCCCCCCATTTTACTTACCTGAGCCCTGGAATGTCCCACGCCGAGGACACGCCGTCTCTCTGCCCGGGATTCTCTGCTCTTGATTGGATATATTGATAGCAGCGCAGCCATTGGCTCCCGATGCTGTCAATCAAATCCAATGATGCGGGGGTTGGGGCCGAGTCCTGTATTCAGCGGCTATGAACGCGGAATGCTGTACACGGAATCGCGCCCGCAGCGTAACAACCTGGGAGAGCACTTCTCCTAGGGGGGTTATCTTATGGGGAGAGGAGCCGCAAGAGCTGCTGAGGAACCCCAGAAGATGAGGCCACTCTGTGCAAAACAAACTGCACAGTGGAGGTAAGTATGATATGTTTGTTATTTTTATTTTTTTAAATTCAAACCTTTAGTATCACATTAAGTTCAAAGGCCATGCAGTGCATTAGAGTTACAACATGTTGAGGGTTTTAGCTGTATTTTTTTTTAACTTAAACTTTCCTATAGCTTTCAGATCTTCCAACAACAAATTCAGGCTTATTGCCATAGGTGTAGCAGATGAAATTACCTTACACAGTGTTTTTTTTAAAGCTGAAATTAATTGGATTGGGGTGCTGCAGCTTTTTTAAGCCAACATGAATGTAAAAGTTAAAAATCAAGTGAGTGAGTGAGTGAATAACTTATATAGCGCTACAAATGCGAACTAAATTCGCCTTGAGGCTCATGGCATCCATTTTTATCGTTCTTTTAATCCTTCAGAATAGGTGGGTCTTGAGTTTTTTTTTTCTGAAGGCCAGGTGATCAATTTCCATTCTGATGTTAGTTGGTAATGCATTTCATAATCGCGGTCCTTGGACTGCAAATCGTCATTCTCCTTTTGTCTTGCAGCTGGCTTTAGGGATTTATAGTAGTTTTTGATTAGTTGATCAAAGAAAGCGATTGGGGTTTTGGTGTTCTATTTTCTCACTTAAATATCGGGGGGCGGTTCCGTGTACACATTTGTGCGTCAGGCAAAGGGCCTTGAATGTGACTCGGTCCTTTACGGCCAGCCAATTCAGGGATCTCAGGGACGGGCTGTTTGGTTCCCAGGGTTTTTTCCCTTTTACCAGCCATACCGCCGTGTTTTGGATGACTTGGAGACGGGCAATCTAGTATTTTGGGAGTCCGAGGTAGAGGGAATTTGCATAATCTAACCTGGAGTTAATAATTGTTCCTACCACTACTGCTATGTCTTCTTTCGGGATGAAGGGAACAACTCTTCGTAGGAGACGTAGAAGATTGTGAGACCCGCTAACTACTGATCCTATTTGTGCATCCATTGTCATGTCAAAGTAAAAAATTACTCTGGTGCTAGCGGTGATGGTTTGTCCCAGAATGGGTGGGGGTGTCCAGGTAGTCCTGGCCAGTCCCTTTTGGCTTGCATGGAGTTAAATGAGTTCTGTTTTTGCTCCATTGAGTTTGGGGTGACTCTCCGTCATCCAGTTGTCTATCTGACTAAGGCATTGTTCTAATACGGGGTATTGGTTCTTTTTTTTCGCTGATACGAAAATAGAGTTGTGTGTCGTCCGCGTAGGAGTGATAGAGAAGACCTTGGTTACTAATAATTTTTTAAGAGTGGGCGGAGGTAATTGTTGAAAAGTACGGGCCACAGGGGTGATCCCTGGGGGGACCCTGCAAGACACGCTACGAGATTCAGGCATGATACTAAAATATGATGAAAATTGTACTACTCCATAACACCACATACAGTTTGAAGGCATGTTTCAAGCAAGTATTGGTGTTATTTGCATGTTGCCCTTGATGTTGCATTAAAATTACCTCTCCCCACTGTACTGCATTTAAAAAAATGTTTTTTGCTTTGTTAAATGTCCCCCATGGCAATATCCAGTTCCCCATGTCAATTTTAACAATAGCTTGCCCTAGCCTTGATTTGCCAGGATTTAGTATCAAGATTTGCATCTATAAACTTCTATAAGATTTGCTGTTAAGTTTGGATTTCATTAACTTCAAACACGATTCAATAAAATGCTGTTTTTTTTTTAGCAAGGCTTAGTGATTTGCAATTAATCCATCCCTTGCTACTGTGTACATTTACAATACAATGCAGACAAAATCAAAGGACAAGTTCACCTTTAGTAGCATGTTACATGTTACACCAATATTCAGGTGTGACATGCTACTAAATAACCTACCCACATCCCTCATTCTGACAGTGGGAGGAGGATCCTCTCCCTGAACCCGCTATCACAAATCATTCTGCCCACACATCCACATCATTTACCAACATCAATCTGTGAATACCTGAACTACAAGTCCTGTCTGCCACTGTGACAGATGGCTTGTAGTTCTCAATGCTGGAGAGCGCTCTCATAGTTCACTAATTCTTCCTGGACTTCAGTAACTGTCTGCCCATGGGGGAGGTACAGGCATACAGCTGTACTGAGAGTCTGCAGCATCCTGTCATTGCACTAGCGATTTGATGATCTGCAGGCTTCTAAGAAAAAAAAATGAAAATGCATATTTTTTATTTGAAAAAACAGCGCATTTTTTTTTTTTTTCATTAACTTATCCTTTAAATTTATTTTAAAAGAGAAATATATTTTTGGTCACTGAGCTGATTTCTACTTTTTTTCTTTTAGATTAGGGTGGAAGATTAAGATGAAAAGAGTAACATTAAAGTTTGGATCTTTTCTTTAAAGTCTACTTCTTGGGCACGTGTCCAAAAATGTTCTTTCTATTCAAGACCCCAACTGGTTTTTAACCACTTCAATACCGGGCCAATTTTGGCACTTCTCTCCTACATGCATAAATCATAATTTTTTTGTTAGAAAATTACTCAGAACCAAAACACTATATATGTTTTTTTAGCAGACACCCTAGGGAATAAAATGCCGGCCATTGCAACTTTTTATCTCGCATAGTATTTGCACAATCATTTTTCAAACGCCTTTTTTTGGGGGAAAAAAACTGTTTTGTGAATTAAAAAATAACAAAACAGTAAAGTTAGCCCAATTTTTTTGTATAATGTGAAAGATGAAGTTACGCCGAGTAAATAGATACCTAACATGTCACGCTTTAAAATTGCACACACTCATGGAATGGCGCCAAACGTCAGTACTTAAAAATCTCCATATTTTTTTTTACAAGTTACAATTTTAGAGTTACAAAGGAGGTCTAGTGCTAGAATTGTTGCTGGCGCTCTAACGCGCGTGGCGATACCTCACATGTGTGGTTTGAACGGTGTTTACATATGTGGGCAGGACTTACGTGTGTGTTCGCTTCTTAGCGCGAGCTACCGGGGATAGGGCGTTTTTTATTATTTTATTTTTTATTTCACTCAATTTCTTACACTTTTTTTGACATTTTTTTTTGATCACTTTTATTCCTATTACAAGGAATGTAAACATCCCTTGTAATAGGAATGGTTCGTGACAGGTACTCTTTATGGAGAGATGCGGGGTCAATAAGACCTCACATCTCTCCTCCAGGCTGGAAAGCATTAGATTGTGTAAAACGATTCACAGTTCTAATGATTTCAGTCGCGATTGCGGCTGTGTTTACATTCCTGGACCCGGGCGTGACATCATAACATCGCGCCCGGGCCTCCGACGATCATAGAGATGACTGGTGACCATCTGGTCACCAGTCTACTCTATGGTTTCCATCCGACGCCGGGGGATCGTTTCTCCGGGTCTCCGATGGCAAAGGAGAGCCCGGAGAAGCACCGGGTGGCGGCGGAGGGGGGGGCGTCCCCTCCCGCCGCCTATAAGAACGATCAAGCTGCGGAACCACCGCTATGATCATTCTTATGGTGCACAGAAATGCCGGCTGAAGAGATGGATAACTGAACCATTGTACCCATTTGAATTTTCTGTCCTTTTTTTCACACAAATAGAGCTTTCTTTTGGTGGTATTTGATCACCTCTGGGTTTTTTATTTTTTGCGCTATAAAAGAAAAATGACTGAAAATTCTGTAAAAAATAAATAAAATAAAAAAAATAAAAAAATCTTGTTTCTGTCATATTAGCGAGTTATTTCTCACACACAGCATATGCATACCACAAATTACACCCCAAAACGCATTCTGCTATTCCTCCCGAGTATGGCGATACCACATGTGTGAGACTTTTACACAGCGTGGCCACATATAAAGGCCCAACATGCAGGGAGCGCCATCAGGCGTTCTGGATCACCCAGACCAATTCTGACATTCCTCTCCTACATAGAAAAATCATCATTTATTTTCCAGAAAATTACATAGAACCCCAAAACATTATATATGCTTTTTTAGCAAAGACCCTAGAGAATACAATGGCGGCAGTTACAACTTTTTATCTTGAATGGTATTTTCGTAGAAATTTTTTGAACGCGTGTTTTTAAAAAAAAAACAGTTTTGTGTTAAAAAAAAAACAAAACAGTAAAGTTAGCCCAATTTTTTTTCATAATGTGAAAGATGACGTTACGCAGAGTAAATAGATACCCAACATGTCACCCTTCAAAATTGCGCACACTCATGGAATGGCACCAAACTTCGCTACTTAAAAATCCCCATAGGCGACGCTTTAATTACTTTTATTGATTACATGTTTTTAGTTACAGAGGAGGTCTAGGGCCAAAATGATTGCTCTTGCTCTAACGTTCGCAGAGATACCTCACATGTGTAGCTTGAACACCGTTTTCATATGTGGGCGGGACTTACGTATGCGTTCGCTTCTGCATGCGAGCACACGGGGACAGGGGTGCTTTAAAAAAATGGGTATTGCAGAGTATTTGGGTATTGCAGAGTATTGGGGTATTGCAGAGTATTGTGCAGGGTATTGCAACGTATTGGGGTATTGCAACGTATTGGGGTATTGCAGAGTATCGCGCAGGGTATTGGGGTATTGCAGAGTATCGCGCAAGGTATTGCAGAGTATTGGGGTATTGCAGAGTATCGCGCAGGGTATTGCAGAGTATTGGGGTATTGTAGAGTATTAGCGTATTGCAGAGTATCGCGCAGGGTATTGGGGTATTGCAGAGTATTGGGGTACTGCAGAGTATTGGGTTACTGCAGAGTATTGGGGTATTGCAGAGTATCGCGCAGGGTATTGGGGTATTGCAGGGTATTGGGGTACTGCAGAGTATTGGGGTACTGCAGGGTATTGGGGTACTGCAGGGTATTGAGGTATTGCAGAGTATCGCGCAGGGTATTGGCGTATTGCAGTGTATTGCGCATGGTATTGCACAGTATTGGGGTACTGCAGAGTATTGGGGTACTGCAGAGTATTGGGGTATTGCAGAGTACTGGGGTATTGCAGGGTACTGGGGTATTGCAGGGTACTGGGGTACTGCAGAGTACTGGGGTATTGCAGAGTATTGGGGTACTGCAGAGTATTGGGGTACTGCAGAGTACTGGGGTATTGCAGGGTACTGGGGTATTTCAGAGTACTGGGGTACTGCAGGGTACTGGGGTATTGCAGAGTACTGGGGTACTGCAGGGTACTGGGGTATTGCAGAGTACTGGGGTATTGCAGAGCTTGGATGGTTGGAGGGATGGCTGGATCTGTGACTGCATTTGTCACAGATCCAGCCACAGCACAGCTGCTGACACCCCGCTCCCCCCCTCTCCTCTCACACTGTACCGAACGGTACAGAGAGGATACTCAGAAGAGGGAGGAACCGGCGTCATCAAATGACGCCGGTTTGTTTACAAGTGATCGCTCCGTCATTTGACGGCGCGATCACGTGGTAAATGGCCGCTGTCAGCGTCAATTTACCGTGATCCGTGATGCGCCGGGTCTTCTAGACCCGGCGAACACGGATACTTCCGCGAGCGCGTCCCAGGGGACGCGCAATCACGGAAGTGAAGGACGACGTCCCAGGGACGTCGTCCCAAAATAACTCCACCGCGCCGTAGCAGTAAAATGCCTATGGCGCGGTGGGCAAGAGGTTAATTAGCATTACCTAAAAAATAAAAGCAAGATCTTTCCCATTAGGAAGCACAACTCAACTAAATTGTCATTGTTTGTCCCGTGGTCATTAGAAATAATAATAATAATAATAATAATACTAATAATAATGTAATAATATTTTATATCAACAGATGGTAAGAAGCAAAGTATTTGCACTAAGCCATACTTAGCTTCCGTTAATGATTAATCTAAAAATCACCATATTTTAACATATTGTGGCAGAGGGAGGCTCTGTCCCTATGAAAATGGTGTTGAAATGGACACAGAGGGCTAGATCCACAAAGAATTATGCCGGCGTATCTACCGATACGCCGACATAATTCCAATTTCCCGCCGGCATATCTTTGTTTTGTATCCACAAAACAAGATACACCGGAATTACTCTCAAGCCCCATACACACTTTTTTTCCTGAGGGTTTTCCTGACGGTTTTCTCTTCAGGTTTACCAAAACCATGTAGTACAAAGGCCTGCCTGATTGCATACAAATTGAAACTCTTGAGGTGTGACCTCATATTAGATGGTTTTGGTAAACCTGAAGAGAAAACCGTCAGGAAAACTAATAGTGTGTATGGGGCTTCAGAAACGACTGGTGTAACATATTTACGCTGGACGCTAGGGGCGCTTCCGTCTATTTCCAGCGTAAAATATGCAAATAAGCGTAAAGCTACCCCTGCTATATGGAGGCGTATGCAATGTTAAGTATCGATGTCGGGCCAGCGTCGATTTTTCTGTTGTTTACGTCGTTTGCGTAACCCGTTCACGAATAGGGAATTGCGTAAGTTATGTACACGTCATTTTCATTGACTATTTGCGACGTGATTTCACGCATGTGCACTGGGATACGTCCACGGCCGGCGCATGCGTAGTTAAAAAAATTCGTAGTTTGCGTTGGATCATTAATAATTTTAATAAAACACGCCCACCAACAACCCATTTGAATTACACCCGCGAACGCCGGCCCATTTACTCTACGCCGCCGTAAGTAACAGCGATATTTCTTTGAGGATAAGTTATATGCCGCTGTAACTTACAGCGATGTAGAGTAAATGGGTTAGGCTCACAAAGCGTGGCAGCATTGTGGATCTGGCCCAGAGTCTGCATATAGCCAGATTGCAGAGCTGCAGAGCTTACCTTTAAAGACAGAGAAAACTGCTATGGTAGTTTTCACATATTTTTCTATTTCTACATGGGGCATTATGGCTTGGAGATCCTTCAGAGATATGGGTGGGACAGGATCTCCAACCCTGTGTCCAGATCTTATAGCCTGCAGGGTGTGTGCCCAGGTGCACACAGCCCATATAATGAAAGGCTGAGGAGAGTTAGAAAAGAGAGGAAGGTGGAGTTGAAGCAGTGGCTGCTAGAAAGTGTCTGTGTCTGTGCGCCCGTCGCGCGCGCCCCCCGCTCGCCCCCGAGTCCCGCGTGCGATCGCTCGTTACAGAGCGGGCAATGGGAGCTTTGTGTGTAAACACAAAGCTCTCGTTCCTGTCAGCGGGGGAAATGCTGATTTTCTGTTCATACAATGTATGAACAGAAGATCAGTGATTCCCCCTAGTGAGGCCACCCCCCCCATACAGTTAGAACACACCCAGGAACACACTTAACCCCTTCCCTGCCCCCTAGTGTTAACCCCTTCACTGCCAATGAAATTTTTATAGTAATCCAATGCATTTTTATAGCATTGATCGCTATAAAAATGCCAATGGTCCCAAAAATGTGTCAAAAGTGTCCGAAGTGCCCGCCATAATGTCGCAGTACTGGAAAAAAATGCTGATCGCCGCCATTACTAGTAAAAAAAAATATTAATAAAAATGCCATAAAACGACCCCCTATTTTGTAAACGCTATAACTTTTGCGCTTATTGCGAATTTTTTTAACGAAAAATATGTAGAAGAATACGTATCGGCCTAAACTGAGGAAAAAAATAGTTTTTTTATATATTTTTGGGGGATATTTATTATAGCAAAAAGAAAAAAATATTGCATTTTTTTCAAAATAGTCGCTCTATTTTTGTTTATAGCGCAAAAAATAAAAACCGCAGAGATGATAAAATACCACCAAAAGAAAGCTCTATTTGTGGGAAAAAAAGGACGCCAATTTTGTTTGGGAGCCACGTCGCACGACCGCGCAATTGTCAGTTAAATCGACGCAGTGCCGAATCACAAAAAGTGCTCTGGTCATTGGACAGCAATATGGTCCGGGGGTTAAGTGGTTAAGAAGCCCAAAGCTGTGTGCGTCCAAGACTGAGACTGGAAGATCTGGTGGTTTAAGGTACCAGTACCTATAGCAGCAGTGTTGTTGAAGAGTAGCCAGGTGGGCTGGTATTTTCATTTATCTTTGAACGTCGCTTAAACCCCTGCGTGAGATTCCTGAGTGGACTTTTATTTTGTTTTTCTCATTCAATAAACGTGTGCTACCATGCCCTTAACGATATATGCCTGTTTGGTGTGGACTCACTACAAGAAAATGCATCTACCACAAGAGCTAACAACCCCCAATGTCACAATATGTAAAAAAAAGTATGGAAGAGCAATGATTTAAAAATGTAAAACCTAATATATAAAAGAGACTTAAAAAGAATCTGCAATAAAAGTGCTAACTATGTGCTCACTGAAATACACTATAGCTTTACTTTAACCCAATATCGTCCCGTTCCTTAATTATTTTAAAACAAAATGAATGAATTAACTTGCCAATTAATCCTGGTAGGTTTCCCCAATTCAGTTCTCATTCTCTGATTGACTAACTTGTTCATTTGTTCATAAGAACATTTTGTGGGTTGCAATACATTGGAAAAAACAAAGAAAGTGACAAAATATGTTTTGCCGCTACAGGGAAATACTGCAATGTGGTGTTGATGTACTGAGCTTGATGATAAGTGACAATAAGAAGCATTGTGACTTCAGATGAAGGTTCTGGTGAACATATGCTCCTGTAATGCTATTAAATTGGGATTGTGGGAAAGGGCAAGAAAGGATAAGATGGCTTGAAGGGCAGCATGGGAGAATCCACTGGATATCACGATAATGTAAAATGTCACTAGACTTCTTGAAGCTGACTACCAAGAATATAAGCAAGTCAATTCTGTTGAATTAATATGTTTATTTATATTGCTGGGCCCTAAAAGTGACCCTGTCTAACTCTTTTCAAATTTACTTGGAGTAATAAGAATAGGTAAAGCTGAACTAAATACACAAAACTCCTATTATGAGATCTGCCTCACCTGCCAAAGTATTTGTCTCTCTCTTTCTGTACCTGAAATTTGCACTTCCCTGCCAGACAGCCAAACAGATGACACCACTCTTTTTCTTATTGTTTTAGGCTGGCCAAACATGAATTGAAATTCAACAGGTTCAACAGGGACCTGCCAAATTTTGATTTATGTATGGGCACCCTGGTTGCATAAAAGTCAATATACAGAAAATGTTTTTCCAGCACACTTACAGTACCAGCTAGTCAGTCTATAGATTGGTGTGACATACTACCTTGATACCAACTTATAGAGGTCTTAATACCATGGCCAAGCACACCATTATGATGTGCTGTCAATCAAACATGTTTTCGGGGGCACTTGCCCTTCTTCAGAGCTCAGAGCTCTGAGATATTGACTTCTGTCAGTGGCACCAGACATACACTGGTCAGCTGCAGCCTCTTACCAATGACATTTTTTTAACATGTCTGTCAGGGAAGGCTTGCCGATAGCGCAAATTAAGTTTCCAGTCACATACATATGCACAGGCTAGCAACGGATATGCATAGATGCACTGGACTGGACACAGTGCATCGCTGCTCAGCAGAAGGGCTTTGTGATTGGCCCTTCTGATTACATGATTGCTCACCTCCTGGTTGGGAAATTCTGAGGACCCCAACCTGGTACTAAAATGCTGCAAAACCGATCTCCACCATCATGAGCTCTGGGAAACTGGCTCTTGGAAACTGGATTTTTTTTTCACCACATCAGTGGCTCCTCAGTCAGGATGAATGTACCGTGCTGTCACGTTTAACCATAATGGTGAGTCACAATAAAGGAAGGGTTTCAGATATATATTCTCTCTGGTGTTCCTGATGGAATTAACACTGCATTGTGCAGCAGAAAAGACACTCGAGGCACAGTAGCATGAGGGAGGATAGGACTTCCTTGTGTCACAGGGCTCACTTTCTTTTGACTCCATTCCTGATAGATAGCACCAGTCACCAGAGAAGCATGAGAAGGAAGGTTGAGATGCTGGTGGTGAAGAGGAAGTGTAACACCTTGGGAAGGATTCCATGGGTACATTTTACCCCTTCCAAACAGCAGGAGTTTTTACATGGGTGGGGGTGATAGTGGTGGACATCATTGTCATCAGAGACACTGAGGGCTAGGGTTCCTCTGCCCCCAGAAATTGGGGAAGATGGGTTCATTCATTCAACAGTACCTATGCAAGATGCCCATGCCCCCCTTTTATGAGAGGAACTGTTATTGGATGGCCTCCCATTTGGATCCACAATATAAGAGAACATTTCAGAGGTCATGCTGCCATCACAAAGGGTCCAAAAAAATTGCCTCTGTAAGAGAGGCTGCAGAGGAAGCTTTTAAGTGCTTTACCATAGAGTGTCAGGATCTCCTTTCATGTCCAATGTGCCTCCAATACTCAGGATGTTAAAACAAGGAGCAGTGGTGGTGGCTGCTGCTGAATTGAGACTTCTAGGTCCTTCTTCATGAAGTTTTTAAAAATAGGGCAGTTGATACAGTGAATGGTGATAGAAAAAACAATCCACCTGCCACAGTTGACTGGGTTTGCCTTTACAAAAATGAATCAGTTGCAAAAGAACATACGACTCCAACACTTAAAGGTTATTCACCAACCAGGGATGATGTGTGGGGTCAATGTTTCCTCTGGGACAATGCTTCAATGGTGCAGCCCTTCCTCGGAGGGGAAATCCAACTATAGACTGCAAAAGAAGACACGGGAGCACATGATGTATTAAAAGAAACCAAATAGCCAATTGAATTCTCACAAAGGACAGAAGTAACATGCAAAAGAACAAACTCTGATGGTCAACCAGTCTGGCAATGAGTGACCAGTCTGTGGAGATGTCAGCAAGCTGACATGTTTCAGGGATGCATCCCCTTCCTCAGAGCTCAAGCCAACTAATGTTTGCCTCCTAATAAATGTAACCGACACCCTATAGCTCCACTCCCCAATTAGGCAGGGTGTCACAGCATCAGACTGGGTCAAAAGGTCATCATATTAATCACATAGAATGTATTAAAAATAGCATTGGGAAGAGGGGGCTTATTCCAGAAAAAAAACTTTTTTATATAACTCATATTATTGTAATAGATTAAAAATGAAAAGTTATAAAGTATAAGTGTATAAGGCAGCCTCCCATACATACTATCAGTCTCCCTCTTGATATAATGTGCTAAGTCTTCAGCCTGTATGGCGGCAATGGCTGTCAAGGAACACACCAGACAGGCCAGCGGTAGTGTTGCTCACGAATATTCGCATTGCGAATATTCGCTACGAATATTGCATATTCGAGTATTCGCGAATAACTCAAATATCGCGGCGAATATTCGCTATTTCGAATATTCGTATTTTTTCAAATTTCGCAATCAATTTCGCATTCACACTAGCAAAATTTCGCATCAGCGAAATTTTGCAATTTTTTTTTTTTTTTATAAAATATAGCGAATATTCGTAAAGATTGAATATTCGTGATATTTTATCCAAAAAAAATAGCGAAATTTCGCAATCATTTTCGCTTTCGCATATGCGAAATTTCGCTATTTTTTTTTTTATAAAATATAGCGAATATTCGTAAATATCGAATATTCGTGATATTTTATCCAAAAAAAAAATAGCGAAATTTCGCATTGGCGAAATTTCGCAATTGGCGAAGTTTCGCAATTTTTTTTTTAATAAAATATAGCGAATATTCGTAAATATCGAATATTCGTGATATTTTATCCAAAAAAAATAGCGAAATTTCGCAATCATTTTCGCTTTCGCATATGCGAAATTTCGCTATTTTTTTTTTTTATAAAATATAGCGAATATTCGTAAATATCGAATATTCGTGATATTTTATCCCAAAGAAATAGCGAAATTTCGCATTGGCGAAATTTCGCTATTTTTTTTTATAAAATATCACGAATATTCGATATTAACGAATATTCGCGAATGTTCTTCGAAATATTCGCGAAATATCGCGAAATCGAATATGGCGTATTCCGCTCATCACTAGTCAGCGATAAAGTTGTTGAGAGGTTTAAAGCAGAGTTAGGAATAAAATAAAATCTCAAGCTTTGAAAATCTCACGTAGCACTGTTTAATCCATCATTAGAAAATCGAAAGAGTATGGCACAACTGCAAACCTACAATGACATAGCCGTCCACCTAAACTGACAGGCCAGGCAAGGAGAGCATTAATCAGAGAAGCAGCCAAGAGGCCCATGGTAACTTTAAAGGAGCTGCAGAGATCCACAGCTCAGGTGGGAGAATCTGTCTACAGGACAACTATTAGTTGTTCACTCCACAAATCTGGCCTTTATGGAAGAGAGGAAAGAAGAAAGCCATTGTTGAAAGAAAGCCATAAGAAGTCCTGTTTGTAGTTTGCAAAAATCCATGTGGGGGACACAGCAAACATGTGGAAGAAGGTGCTCTGATCAGACGAGACCAAAATTGAACTTTTTGGCCATAAAGCAAAATACTATGTGTGGCGGAAAACTAACAGAGCACATAAACCTGAACATACCATCTCTGTGAAACATGGTGACAGCAATATGTCGTGGGATGCTTTTCTTCAGCAGGAACAGGGAAGCTGGTCAGAGTTGATGGAAAGATGGATGGAGCCAAATACAGGGCAATCTTAGAAGAAAACTTGTTAGGCCGCGTACACACGATCGAATTTGTCCGCTGGAAATGGTCCGACGGACCATTTCAGCAGACAAATCCGATCGTGTGTATGGGCTAGCGGACATATTTGTCCGGCGGACAAATTTTAAAGCATGCTTTAAAATTTGTCCGCCGGAGACATGTCCGTCGGATATGTCCGCTGGTCAGTACACTCACCAGCGGACATATCTTCCCGCACAAGCGCCGTATGGATGCAACGCATGCGTGGAAGTTGTTTACTTCCTGGTGCAGTGACGTGGCGGCATCAACGTCACCGTCATGTTACCGCGCTGTCTGCCGGCGGGGATTTTGATCCGATTTATATAGACATGAGACTCACATTTAAAATCAATGGGCTAGATCCATGTAGAATCGCCTATCTTTGTGCGGGCGTAGCGTATGCTTTTACAGGCAAATGCTTTATTCACAAAGCACTTGCCTGTAAAGTTGTGGCGGCGTAGCGTAAATGGCCCGTCTTAATTCAAATTGGGCGTGTAGGTGGCGTCTATTATTTAAATGGGGGTGTAGGTGGCGTCTATTATTTCAATTTCACGGGGATGGTATGTTCAGCACATAACTCTGAACATACCATCCCCGTGAAACATGGTGGCAGCAATACGTTGTGGGGATGCTTTTCTTCAGCAGGGACAGGGAAGCTGGTCAGAGTTGATGGAAAGATGGATGGAGCCAAATACAGGGCAATCTTAGAAGAAAACCTGTTAGGCCGCGTACAGACGAGTAGACATGTCTGCTGAAAGATGTCCGACGGACCGTTTCCAGCGGACATGTCTCCTCGGATATTTGGTCTGATGGCGTGTACACACCATCGGACCAAAATCCCCTCAGACGGATAACGCGGTGGCGTGGCGGTGACTTTGACACCGCCACGTCACCAATCCAGGAAGTAAAATACTTCCATGCATGCAAATACTTCCAAGCACGCATCCATTCGATGCATGAGGGAGATTTATGTCCGCTGGTTAAGCGTACTAATCAGCGGACATGTCCGACGGACATGTTTCCAGCAGACAAATTTCAAAGCATGCTTTGAAATTTGTCCGCTGGAAAAACCTGTCTGCTAGGTCGTACACACGATCGGATATGTCCGCTGAATCTGGTTGGCGGACCAGTTTCAGCGGACAGGTTCGATCGTGTGTACGCGGCCTTAGAGTCTCTAAAAGACTTGAGACTGGAGCGAAGGTTCACCTTCCAGCAGGACAAAGACCCTAAACATACAGCCCGAGCTACAATAGAATAGTAACATAACAAAATGTGGAAAATTTAAGGGGTATGAAACAGGATGTAAATACAATTACCCCTAATTACCATGCTTCTAATATACATAATAAATATAATTTAAAAATGTGTATAATAAATATAATGCAATTATGAAAATAATTATTCATTATAAAAATGTAGATAGACATGAGACTCACATTTAAAATCAATGGGCTAGATTCATGTAGAATCACCTATCTTTGTGCGGGCGTAGCGTATGCTTGTGGCGGCGTAGCGTAAATGGCCCGTCTTAATTCAAATTGGGCGTGTAGGCGGCGTCTATTATTTAAATGAAGCGCCGAACGTACTGTGCATGCGCGGCCGTGAACTTTTCAAGTGCGCATGCTCCAAATCACGTTGCAAATTGTCAATGAAAGCGATGTGAACGTAACGTACGGCCAGCCCCATTCTGAATCGACTTACGCAAACGGCGTAAACGACGTCTGTTCCGACGTCCATACTTAACATTGCCTGCGCCTCATATAGCAGGGATAACGTTAGGCCAGGCATAAGCCTTACGTAAACGACATAAACAGATACGCCGGCCAGGCGCACGTTCGAGAAGCGGCGTGTACGCTCATTTGCACATTTTAGACGGGAACGCCACCTAGCGTCCAGCCTAAAATATGAAAATAAGATTCAACGGGGTAAGAGCCAGTTGGATCTAATGGAAATATATGCGTTACTGATTCTATGAATCAGTCGCATAGATAAGAGGGCTCAGACGCAGAAATAAGATGGCTTATCTGGAGATAAGCCGTCTTATCTCTTTCCTGAATCTGGCCCAATATGTTTGAAAGAGATTTAAATATAACTACAAAAAAACACATAAAATATTATGCAGGGCATCTTCAAATTGTTTAGACAGCCCAATATATTTTTATTTCCATATCAAATTTAGAAACATAATTAGTCAAAACATAATCAAATTGACCCCAGTCTTGATATAAAGGGCTATAACAAGATATCCAATATTATTTTGTTTGTCCCTTTTTTGTTTATCCACATTCGACCTTAACCAGAGCTACAAAATGAACATGGGTATGTGGACATGGTGATATAAAACTCAAATTATCCCAGATGAGACTGGAATGAAATTATGGAAAGACATGGGATATTACTGCATCAGTATATTAATATCTACTCATTCCCTCAAGTCCCAGTCAGTGACGTCACAAGGGGGTGGTGCCACCAGGTAATGTCACCAGGTGGCTCTGCCCCTTACCTATTCAAGAACAATAGAAAGTAGTAGTAGGGTAGTTAGGACTTTAAATGAAGCAATAGAATAGTGGAGGTGGAGATAAATAAATAATTAGTAACATGGATTTAAGAACAGTAATTAATGTATTTCGTATATACATATATAATTTACATGCACACAACATTCACATGATAGAAAAATAATATACATGGCAGCATATGATAGCAATAATGGGTATATAAAAAATATAGTTGTAGAGAATAGTATAGCAATACAATCATAATGGTAACATGCTCGGCACCCATATATGAACCTATATAGATCCACTGGATAATATATAGTAATATACAGTAAGTAGGTAAATGGGATTCCATATGAAGTGTAGCTGTAGCATCAGATATAGCTCTACGCGTTTCGTGGATTTGTCCACTCGTCAGGGGCAGATACAACAGAATTCCTAGGGAATATTACAGGGTTTAGGCGTTATTATATAGTAAACCAATATAAATAAATAAATCAAAAGGATAATAAACCAGCCACACTCACCAACCTAGACAACGAGTGCAGCATGCAGCAATTGGAGCAAGGTGGGCTGCAAACAAAAACTTGCCACGGGGGCTGAGGCGGCAAGAGGCGGCATAGGTGGAGATGCGATATTGGGCAGAGTCCAGTAGCGCAGGAAATAGTGACAGGGTCTGAATGTGAAGAAGTATTGGGAGATTCTTAAGATAGGGATATCTGGGAACAAAATAGTATATTAAATATTTGTATTTTGTATAACAGTATTATATTGTACAGGTTGGTAATTAATAGTGAACCCAGTGTATTATCTCAATTAAGAATTAGTTAGAGGGGGAGTGTTTTATAAGGGGATAAGGAAAGGCAGAAAGCCATTGGAAAGGAAATGTGTAAGTGTGATCAAAAGTGAGTGGGGGGACTAAAATTAAAGTTGAAATTAAAATTAAGATTGAGAAGGAAGAGCAGGGAGCTTGATGTCCAAACCAGCTGTATAGTGAAAAGGACTCACCAAAAGATCGCATCATATCTCTACCAGCAAACAGATGTAGCTGGTATACAATGGTATACAATGTTCTCAAGAACAGACAGACAGCGGAGCAGGCAGTTGGTGGTTAGGCTCCGACGGAATTGTCAATAATTTAGCATTTTTATTACTTTTTGACACTTCTTTGGTGAATGAGTAGGAGTAAAATGCACCCCTAGTCTTTCACATAGGGGGATAGGATCTGGTGGTCCCCCTAAAGTGGACTTCTAGATTCCAAAAAGCCCCCTGCCTGGAGACCCCCACAACCATGACCCAGGGTTGTGGGGAAGAGGCCCTTGTCCCCATCAACATGGGGACAAGGTCTGGGAAGGTAGGTTGAGTGACCTTACTTGATTCGGCACCTCATTCCTATTGCATAGATAAGAGCAATAACAGGGAGATTGGGATTATAGCAGTGTCCAAAACAAGAGAAGATATATACATATACCAACATAGAAATCCTAGAAATATATAAATAGAAATAAGAATAATATTCATAAACATGAGGTAGTCAGTGATGATAGTCATATACCTACATTTTTCACCAACAATGGCTTCTTTAGGGGATTTTTGCAGCCACTAGTTTTCATACAGCTCTAGTAACAATAAATTCATATACAGGTCAACATACATTTTTATAAATACAATAATACATGAAAATATCTTATATCATGGTTTAACATGTCCACTCTCCCACCAAACTGACCAAGGGAGCTTCAGGGAACACACACCAGGCCAATCCACAGATTACGGAGGGGGAGGTTCTGTGTGACCACAGGGGATATATGGGGACCAGGCAGACAAGCAGAAAAATAATAATAAAATCCATTCTTGGACAGAAGATCTTATGTCCAATTTGTGGGCTAATAAAGCCTCCAATATACTTGTAAAACTCTGCTATGGATAAATATTCATGCAGAGGTGCCAGGAAGTGAATGCAGCCATAAGGTATGATACCGTTACATATGGACCACTGTCAAAAAGGAATAAGGAATAATTCAATGGTAATATAGTCGCCAATATTGCAACAACACATGAAAACATGGCTGCAGCCAAGTGCACAAAGCCCTCCAATACTGCAGTTGTCTTCAGGTAAGCAAATTCCTCAAACACAGGTAGGCCTACCCATAAAGGGCAGGTCTCGCATGAATAGTCAAACACAAATCCATTCATTATTCTACATAATCCTAAGACAGACCCAAACAGTCCACCACTAGAGTAGATAAGGCATTTGGGGGTAGGGATGGAAACACATACTATAAAGCTGTGCACTAGGGACGAGCTTCGAGTTCGAGTCTAACATGAGTTTGACTCGAACAGCGAACAATTTGGGGTGTTTGCGGCAAATTCGAAAAGCCGCAGAACACCCTGTAAAAGTCTATAGGAGAATTCTAGAGTGCTAATTTTAAAGGTTAGTTTTCAAGTTAGTGTCCTAAAAAGTGTTTGGGGACCTGGGTCCTGCCCCAGGGGACATGTATCAATGCAAAAAAAGTTATAAAAATGGCAGTTTTTTTGGGAGCAGTGATTTTAATAATGGTTAAAGTTCCTATACATTTCGTACCTGGGGGTGTCTAAAGTATGCATGTAACCTTTGTTTTTCTTAAAAATTTAGTTTTTTTAACAATTTGACTCTTTTTTTGTGAAATGATAGGGGTACATCAATTCACATGGGGGGTCCCCTTTGTTAAAGGGGGCTTCCAGATTCCGATTAGACTCCTTCCTGCAGACCCCCACAACCACCAGGCAAGGGTTGTGGGGATGAGGCCCTTGTCCCCATCAACATGGGGACAATGTGCTTTGAGGGGTCACAGACCCCCAAAGCATCCTCCCCATGTTGAGGGCATGTGGCCTGGTACTGATCAGGAAGGGGGCACTCTCTCACCCCCCCTCTTTTCCTGCAGCCTGCCAGGTTGCATGCTCAGATAAAGGGTCTGGGTATGGATTTTTGGGTGGATCCCACGCCATTTTTTTTAAAATTTACATAATTTAAAAGAAATATATTACCGGGGTTCCCCTTTATATTCATACCAGTCCTGAAGGGCCTGATATGAAATTTGGGGGGACCCCCATGCATTTTCTTGGTTCCCTGCACAAAATGTAATTTTTGAAGGAAAAAGGTAATTTAAAACTTGTGTTCCCCTGACCTTAATGGCTGGGGTGAATTTTGGACAAAGTGGCACAGCTGGCGATACCGCCACTCATCAATTATCATTAATTCCTCTTTGTATTTTAATTCCTGAAATTGTGTAAAGATAGGGTTGCGGCAATGCTACTGGTATCATCTGAAATGTGTACAGAATTTTTGGGAGGAGGACCATCTTCAGGAGTTTAATTCGTCCTATCCATGATATTGGTCTATTTATTACCCTTTTAATTTCCATTTTTATTTAATCTAGAATGGGGAAAATAATTTGTTTTATAAATTTTCTTGATTGAGTTAGCGAGTTTAATTCCTAAGGGCCAGACTCACAGAGCGATTACGCCGGTGTTACAGGAGATGCGCGGCGTAAGTCTAAATTTGCGCATGCGTTTCGATGCGCCGCATCCCCAAAACGAGATACGCAAGAAATCTACAATTTTTGGTCCGGCGTAATTTCGATAGACCGGCGTATCCGTCCACGCAAAACTGCGCTAGACACACCATTGATTTGCTATTCAAATATGCAAATGAGGGAGTTACGGGGATCCACAAAAGAACGTTGGTGCAGCGCAGGCTACGCGCTGCGCGCAACAGCTGCACGTCCTGTCTAAAATTAGACCATATAAAAGGTTTAATAAAATTAGACAATCCGTCTACATGTCAGCTAAAGCAACACTGTTAGTGAGGAGCTGAGCAGTCGAACTTGCTGGACAACAAACTTTATGCCAAGATGCCAGGGGCATCCTCGCTCATAGCTATACTAATGACTTTAGAGGAGCAAAGAAGGAAGAGGGCACAAAGGAGGGCACAGAGGAGGGCACGGAGGAGGGCACGGGAGAGCATATACCGCACACGCATAGACCTCTTTGGCATGAGTGATTCTGAGGTGTATCGCATCTTCAGATTCACTCCTCATGCCATCCTGGAGTTAACCATAACCCTGCATGATGACATCACCAGCCGAACACACCGTTCACATGCAGTGCAGCCACTGGTCAAGGTCATGGCAACACTCCATTTCCTTGCCAGTGGCTCTTTTCAAAGAACAAGTGGAGTGGTGGCTGGGATGGCACAATCCACCATGAGCAGATGTGTGCACCAGGTTGTCCCTGCAATCCTCAGACGCATGGCCAACCAAATCATCAAACCCACCACTGAGGACCTGTGGCTAAAGGCAATGACAGATTTCTACAGAATTACCAGATTCCCACGCACCGTGGGGGCCATTGATTGCACACATGTGGCACTCCAGCCCCCCCATGAGACAGAGCACATATACCGCAATCGGAAGCATTGGCATTCCATCAACGTACATGTGATAGTCGATGCCCAAGGCCTCATATGGCACGTCCGTGCCAAACACCCCGGATCCAGCCATGACAGCTACATATACAATCAGAGCCCCATCCCAATGGAATTCGAACAGAATGTGTATGGGGACACCTGGCTGGTTGGTGAGTGACATGGGTGGCAGGCATGACTGCCCCCCCCCCATGATGCACACATCACAAGGGACACATGCATGACTAACATCCTCCTGTCTTTTCCCTTCCAGGTGACTCTGCATATGCACTGGGACCCCATCTCATGACTCCTATCCAGAACCCCCAAACCCCAGGAGAGGAAAGATACAATGAAGCCCACGCCCAAACACGTGCAGTGGTAGAACACACCTTTGGCCTCCTGAAGTCACGTTTCCGATGCCTGGATAAGTCTGGGGGGACCCTGTTGTATTCCCCAAACTTCGTGTGCCAGATCATCGGTGCATGTTGCATGCTGCACAACTTCGCAGTGAGAAAGGGCCTGGAGATTGACATACGTGATGACCTGACCCCTGAACCAGACAATCCCCCCCTAACCGAGGCTACCCCGTCTTTTGAGGGAAGAGCAGCCAGGAGACAGCTCACATTAGGCATCTTTGCACGTTAAACACACACATTAATCATGGCACAATGAGAATGCATGCATGCACACCACTGTGGTCCCTAGCACAGACACATCACATCCTCATCAAATTGGATTAGCACAAGCCCACCATGCAGGACTTGTGAGCAGAAACGCCACGCCACGGCTCCAATTATGTCACTGTACATTCATACACCATTCACACGGACCTGGGGATCACTTCCCCCTGGTCCTGGGGAACCCTTCTCCACCACAAATGAGGGTGACACCCCTTTTCCGGCAGGAATGTCACCCCCACATTCCGAAAGCAAAAAAGTCATGAAAAAAATAAAAAAAGGGGGAAAACAAATTAATGCCGCTGGTGTGACCCACGCCTGGGGCGCCCACGGCCACATCCCCGGCTCCTCAGGGGAGACTCATGGGGAGGGGGGGGTAATCCGGGGAAGGAGGAGCAGCCCCTGGTCTCTACCCACCTGGTGGCCTGCCCTCCGAGGCCACGGCAATTCTGGTCAGGCCAGCACTGGATAGCCTGGGTGAGGGCCCTCACATCCTGCCCAACGTCTGCTGTAGTAGTCTGCAGTTCGTTTAGGCAGTTTGTAAGAGCCAGGGAGTGGCAGTCCAGGTCCCCAAGCGTATCCTTTATGGAGGACAGGCTCTCCTCCATCCGCCCCAAAGTCTGGCTGACCTGTCCCAGATGGTGGGTCTGAAGGGCCTGGTCCCTTCTCAGATTGGCGGGCAGAACCTCGGCCACCTCCCTGGTCTTCTGGGACGACTTCATGCCTCCAGCTGATGCTTGTGGCTGTGGAGAAGGGGAGGCCCTTGGGAGGGGAGCCCTGTTGGGGGAGGAGTGGGAGGGGCTAGCCCTTATGGAGGGCTGGCTGCTGCCAGCCAGAGAGGAAGACTCCTCCAAAACCAACAATCCACTGGCTGACATGACATCCTCCTCCTTCTCAAACTCCTCCTTCTCCAACTCAAACTCCTCCGAGGACTCCGGCCTTGTCGGGGGGTCCTCAGCAGGCTGGTGTCCTGGGGATGGTGCAGTCAGGCCAGATGGCCCAGCACCCTTCTGCACATCTGTGGATGACACAAAACATTCACAGGTCGGAGGATCCACACACTTGCCACATATTCCTTTACCCCCTCCCCCACACATGCTACACACCAGATAGGAAAAAAAAACCTTACCTGGCATCACAGCTTCATGACTGGAGTCAAAGCCAGGCAGGCCCTCCACTTGTTGTCTATTAAAGGTGTGGGCCACCGCACGCTCCTCCACTGTCAGCCTAACAGGGCATGGTGGGCCCCCTCCAGTGCCCCTGGCATGGGCTGCCATTTTGGCCAGCTTCCCACGGACCACACGCCGGAGGTCATTGATTTTCTTTACGATCCCCTCGCGTGTCCGGGTCTCCCCCCCCCCAATGCATTTACCTGGTCAGTAATGTTCTGCAAAATCTCCTTCTTCCTGGCCGGGGTGGTGTTGGCACTCTCCGGGTCGTGAAGGAAATGCCCATAGTGGGTAAGGGCCCGGGCAATCATTTGTTTCTCCCCCAAAGAAAAATTGCTCTTCCGCTTCCTCTCAGTCATACTCATACAACAACTCTCTCCCAAACAATCACCAAAAATCACTCAGAAAAACAACCAGGAAAAATCAAGCAACAAAACAAACAAACAAAATCTATCAACCAAAAAGCCTCACAAGCAGTCACCAAAAAACACTATCAAATAGATTCTACAAAACACTAGATCAAACAGTCAACAAATATCACAAAGACAAGTCACAACGCAACAAACAACAGAACAAAAGCACCTTGCTGTATAGGAAGGGATACAAAGGGATGCACTTTTGCAAAGGAAGTGCGTTTGTGTCTGTCTATTTATGCTGTCTGCGTAGTTCACTAAGTTGCCCGGGTCCACTTCCAATTTCACTGATTGCGCCGTTCCCGAGTTGTGAGCATGCGCACAAAGGTGCTGACCATGGTCTGCTTCATGTGCGCATGCGTGAGCCGGCCGGCCCTTAATTTGCATGGGGTCACGGCTCATTTCAATGTAACACGCCCACGTCCTTCCCAATTTGAATGACTCCGCCTTACGCATCAAAATTTACGTTACTCCGGCGCTAATTTCTGAGCAAATACTACGAGGGTACAGTGATTGCGCCTCTACATTGCGCCGGTCTAACGTAAAGGAGGTGCGCTACGCCGGTCAAAATATGCGCCAACGTACGTGAATCTGGCCCTAAGTATTTAAGTTCCTTCTGCCAAGGAAACCTAAACTCCTCCCTTAAGAGTCGTTCTTCTAATTTACTGATATTAACGTTTAGGATCTCGGTCTTAGTTACGTTAATTTTAAAACTTGAGATCTCCCCGTACTGTTAAAGAATTTTTAATAAATTCGGGATTGTAGTCCTAGGGTTGACGATACAAAACAATACATCGTCTGCAAATGCTGATGTGTTTATCTTCCTCCACTTTGATGCCTTTCACGTCGGGGTTATTTCGAACACTAGCCAGGAGGGGTTCTAGGGACAACACAAATAAGAGCGGCGAGAGGGGACAGCCCTGTCTTGTGCCATTTTTCATCTCAAATACTGGGGATAGCCTAACATTTATTCTTATCCTTGGCGATGGGTGATGATACAGTGTTTTAATCCACTGGATCATACTAGGTCCAAAACCCATGGCTTCCAGGGTTTGTATCATGAGTCCCCAGTCTACCCTGTTGAATGCTTTTTCCGCATCAATCGATAGGAGTAGACCTGGCGACCCATTCTCTTTCAGCTTCAGGAGGAGTAACAATGCTCTCATCCAATTGTCCCTCCCCTCTCTTCTGGGGATGAATCCCACCTGCCCCGTGTGGACCAGTGTGGGCATCAGCCCTTTCATTCGTTCTGCTAAAACTTTTGCATACAATTTTGTGTCTGCATTAAGCAACGAGATCGGTCTATATCCAGAACAGAGCATTCCGTCTTTACCTCCCTTTTGGAATTATTATTATCGTAGCTGTTAGAGCCTCCCTGCCCATTTCGTACTCGGTCCCTAGTCCGTAAAATATTGACACAGCCTAGGGATCAAAATCTCACTACAACGTTTAAGATAATACGTTGTAAACCCATTTTTCCCATGGCTAAATCTGCCAGCGCTCGACTAATTTCTTCTTCTGTTATTGGTCTAACCAGATTTGATCTTTCAGTTTGACCGATAATAGGCAGTCAGTATCGCTCCTTCTAGAAACTCTTTTATTCTTGCCCTTTTCTCCCCTTTCTGCCATCTCTTCTGCTCTACAGAGTACAACCTCATATAGTAGTTTTTAAAGGTAACTGCTATATCCTTTGTTGAAAATACCACCTCTCCCATTTTTTTTCCTTCTTTTTTCTATATAATTTCTGGTTTTCTTTTTCTGCACCATTTTTGCTAAGTGTTTACTAGATTTAATTTTCCACATGTACCTTTCTTATGCAATACTATTTAAGTTCCTTTTGGTCTCTTGTTCCATGAGTTCTTTAAGCTCATCTCTTTTTATAACTCATTTGTGATATAGCTCTTTCTTGTTTCCCCTGTTGTTTTTTATGTTTTTGTTCAATTTTTAATATTTCTTCTGTCAGATTATTTAATTTTATGCCTCTCTCTTTTTTCTTCCTTGCCCCCTCCGATATCAGAATCCCTCTAATATAGGCTTTGTGTGCTCCCCAATTAATTCTTCATTTAATCTCCAAGTAAAAGGTGGCCTTTGGTGTCCAGGGATATTAATTTTCAAGTGAAGCAATATCTATTCTTGAGTCTATAATCCTTTCCAACAATCTATGGTCAACTATAATGTAATCTATTCTAGAGTATGTCCAGTGTACAGGGGAGTAGAATGTATAATCCCGCAGTTTACGGTGCAGTATCCTCCATATGTCCACCATCTGGCTACTATGCATTTTTTTTTCATAATTTTTAGCTGTACGTTGTTTGTCCCCTGTACCTGGGACGTACTGTCCACTTCCGAATCCATACAGAAGTTCACATCTCCTATCAAGATCACATACCCTGCCCTGAAGTCCTTCAGTTTTGCCAAGATTTCACTAAAATATTTAATTGGGCTCACATTAGGGGCATGTTTGCCAAAGTGCATTCCATCTCACCTAATTTACCTTTTAGGAAGAGAAATCTTCCTTCTATATCTGTCATGCTTGCCTCCAATGTGAACTGAACTTCCTTAGCAAATACTATTGCCATTCCCCTGTCAGAAACACAAGTACTTACCGAGGCCGAGATGCTGAGGACGGCTCACCTTTACGACCAAGCGCACCTGCCCCCTGGAATTTGAGACAGGAGGCAGAGGCACAAGGAGGTACCGGTACCGGTGGGTAGGTAGATGGGATGCAGGTACTGGAGGTCAGAGGCTGAGATGTGCTGCAGGTGCTGGAGGGTCACCAAGGCAGATGAAAGTGGTAAAGTCCCAGGGCACAGTTCAAAAGCCAACAGACTAATGGAAGCAGATCCGGGGTACAGGTAAAAAGTCCGGGTTCCGGGTAGCGCTAAGACAAGTCCAGGTATGTAAGCCGAAGTTCAAGGGCAGGAGACAGAAGCAAATCCAGGTCACGGTCCGAGGTCAAAGGGTTCAAGAAGGCAGCAGAGTCCACAAACAGGCCGAGGTCAGGTTTCCAGGCGAGAGCTGAGTCGGGAAGTAAATCCGGGTCAAAGGGCACAAGTCAAAGTGTCAAAACTTTACTCAGAGCTGACGATAAACCAGCAACCTGTGCAAAAACAGGGGCTGGTTTAAATAGGCCTGTCAGGTCTGTGATTGGTCCCGGGAGGAGGCGCGCACGTCCGCGCGCTCGTGCACGTGCCGCGCCGCTGCGCCACGCACGCGCGCGCGCCCCAGGTGTGCGGGCACGCACCGTGACGCGATTCTAACGTGCCTGTGCACGGATTGAGCGCTGTGAGCGCTGGGACCCTGACAGTGCCCCCCCCAAGGGGCGGACTCCGGACGCCCAAGCTGGACAACAATTCTGGGTGTTCCTGATGAAAAGTTCGGATTAGACGTGGAGCATGCAGATTTCTTGCGGGTTCCCATGAGTTATCTTCCGGGGGATAGCCCCTCCATTTAATCAAATACTGAAGCTGTCTACCTCTTTTTCTACAGCTGATGATGGACTCAACTTCAAATTCTTCCTCTCCCTCGACCTCTACTGGTGGAGGCGGAGGTCTTTCTCTTCCTTGGAAAGGATCAGGGGTAACAGGTTTCAGGAGAGAGGCATGGAATACTGGATGGATCCTGTAGGAATCCGGCAACGAGAGTTCAAAGGCCACCGCGTTGATCTTGCGCTTGATCCTGAAAGGGCCAATGAATCTTGGACCCAACTTTCGAGAGGGGACCGGTAATTTTAAATTAGTAGCAGATAGCCAAACCTCTTCTCCGATTTTAAAAGTAGGACAATCTTTCCTTCCTTTGTCGTAAAATCTTTTGTAGTCCTCCTGGGCCCGTTGCATCACTCTTTGTAATTGTAGAAAGTTTGATTGGATAGCCGTTAAATGCTCTTGGGCCGCCGGAACAGGTGTTTCTGGGAGGGCATCAGGAAGAAAGGGCGGGTGAAAGCCATAGTTGGCCCAAAAGGGTGTTTGATTCGTGGTGGCATGGACGGAATTATTATAGGCGAATTCAGCGGAAGGTAAGAGGGACGACCAGTCATCTTGAGAGCCGGAACAGAAACATCGGAGGTACTGCTCCAGCGTTTGGTTAGTCCTTTCCGTTTGGCCGTTACTCTGGGGGTGGTAGGCAGAGGAAAGGCAGGTCTTGACTTCCAAAGATTTACAAAGTTCCCTCCAAAATTTTGAGGTGAATTGAGAACCCCTATCTGAAACGATGCTCCTGGGCACCCCATGGAGCCTGACGATTTCCCTGAAGAAGACTTTGGCTGTCTCTAGGGCAGAGGGAGTACCGATCATGGGCACAAAATGTGCCATTTTGGAGAGACGATCTACTACGACTAGGATTGTGCTGAAGCCTTCAGAAGGTGGTAAGTCGACAATAAAATCCATAGAGATTTCAGACCAAGGCCGTTCTGGGACTGGTAGAGGCTTGAGTAACCCCCAGGTCTTGGTTTTAAAAAACAGAAGAAAAGAGGATTTATCACAACCGGACACTCTGAAATTAGCCGCATCCCTGATATATATAGACGATTATGAAAGAAACCCCCAAAGGATTGGGACTTTTAAGGCCAAGTTCAGATAAAAATGGACTTTAATGCATAGATAATAATATAGACCCAGTCATAAACATATTGGTATCTGTGGAAAAGGTGACCTGTATGGTCCGTTGCCTCTCTGTGGATATCACAAAGTGGGCAGGGAGCATCAGGGGTAAAGAAAAAGCACCCAGTGATAAAAGATATAGAGAAATTACAATTCTAGGACAATACAGTGTATAATACAACACAATAAAATAAACAAAGCACAATCTCCATAGGACAAAATGGAGAATGCCCGACGCGTTTCTGGTCTCTTGAGTTAGAAGCAGACCGTCATCAGGGGCCAAGGAGTTGTACCATATGAAAAAATGTATTTCTCAATTCGCTAGTATGTGCGGAAGGAGAGGTTCCTAATTGGGATGGTAATGGTCATGGGTAGATTCGAGAACCGATTAGCTGGAGGGGTAAAAACCCTTCCTGTGTCAGTGGTCAACACTCCCGATATGGGAGGGGGGGTGATTGTCTTTCAAAGACGCCCCCTGAGATTCTATATGAGAATTCTCATGTGGTCCCTCCAGGTCAGACCGAGTAGGACAGTTGTCTCGAAGTATCCAAAGATTGGTAGCGTTATCCCTGTTGTGCATGGGGTGTCTTGGTTTTAGGACCCTTATTACGTTGGCAAGTGGTACAGGATGCAACGTAGGCTTTACAATCTTGTCTGCAGCTTGGCCACCAAAAGTATCGTAGAACCATCTCCGTGGTCTTTCGTGCTCCAAAATGACCTGCTAGTTTACGGTCGTGAAAGGTGCTCAAGACAAGTTGTCTAGATTCTGATGGAACGAAAATTTTCCCTCGGGACAAAAAGATATCGTGATGTTTTACCAATGAAGACACCTCTGGATCAGAACATTGTCTGGATGAAGCCTTAAAGAATTTAACAGGTCGATTTGAGAGACTAATAGAAAATTCCGAGATGACAAAATGGTGCTCGGTTCAGTTGTGGATGGAGTTTCAGGGAACATTCTAGAAAGAGCGTCTGCTTTTCCATTCTTTGAACCAGGCCTGTAAGTGAGATGAAAATTAAACCGAGAAAAAAAAAGAGCCCAACGGGCTTGCCTGGGTTTTAAACGTTTTGCTGTCCGCAGATATTCAAGGTTTTTATGGTCGGTAAAGATCATTATAGGATGAGCCGATCCTTCTAGCAGATACCTCCACTCCTCTAGGGCAAATTTGATAGCAAGCAGTTTCCTGTCTCCTACATCATAATTCTTTTCGGGCGTAGTTAGTCTCCGAGAGGCATAGGCCACAGGGTGTAGTAGGGACTTTGGCCTTTGTCTCTGAGATAGCACGGCTCCTGTAGCAGTCTCAGAGGCGTCTACTTCCAAGGTAAAAGGCAACATTGGATCGGGGTGTCGCAGAACAGGAGCGGAAGAAAAAACTGATTTTAGTTTCCTGAATGCTTCTTGGGCCTCCGGTGACCAGCAAAAAGGATGACCCTGGCGGGTAAGCTGAGTGATGGGGCTCACGATGGAGGAGAACCCCACAATGAACCGTCAATAGAAATTGGCGAAGCCGATGAACCGCTGCACCCCTTTCTTGTCCACCGGGGCTGGCCATTCCTGAATAGCTTTAACCTTTTGAGGGTCCATGGCGACGCCATTGGTGGATACAATGAATCCCAGGAATTGCACGGAAGATTTCTCGAATTCACATTTCTCAGCTTTTAAGTAGAGTCTATGTTCTCTGAGTATGGTATGCACTCTTTTTACATGGCACCTATGTAGGTCTAAGGAAGGTGAGAAAATGAGGATGTCGTCCAGATACACGACCAGGAAATCGTCCAGGTGTTCACGGAAAATGTCGTTAACTAAATGCTGAAAAGTGGCTGGGGCATTGCAAAGTCCAAAAGGCATAACAAGATATTCAAAGTGCCCGAATCTTGACCTGAAGGCGGTTTTCCACTCGTCTCCTGCCCTAATTCTGACAAGATTGTAAGCACCCCGTAAGTCCAACTTAGAGAATACTTGAGCTGATCGGAACCGCTGGAATAATTCTGATATGAGGGGAAGCGGGTATCTGTTTTTAATCGTAACTTTATTGAGCTCCCGATAGTCAATACAAGGTCTAAGAGTTCCATCTTTTTTCTCAACAAAAAAGATTCCCGCTCCAGCCGGGGAAGACGAGGGACGAATAAATTTATTTTGCAGATTTTCGTCAATGTAGGCCTTGAGGGCCTTTAATTCTGTCTCGGACAGCGGAAAAATGCGGCCAAAGGGAATCTCGGAGCCGGGTAGAAGGTCAATGGGGCAATCATACGGTCGGTGGGGCGGAAGGCAGTCGGCTTGCTGTTTGTCGAACACATCCGTGAATTCCAGGTAGACGGAGGGAACGTTCCGGAGAGTTTCAGGCGAGGTTGTCACGGCAGAGCAGGAAACAACTGGAGGTGGAAGGCAATTCTGTGAACAATATGAGGATGTAAAGTTGACCTCTTTCTTTAGCCAGTTTATGACCGGTTGGTGTGCTTGTAGCCAGGGAAGACCCAGGATGATGGGAAACAGTGGGGAAGGAATGAGGTCCAGACGTAGAAATTCCTGATGGCCGGAGTCGGTGGTGGCAGAGATAGGTGCGGTTTCTTGCGTGATAAGTCCAGATCGGGGTAGAGAACCGTCAGCTAAATGAATTTGAAAAGGATGGTTTTTGTTGCGAAGGGGTACATGAAGCTTTTGAGCCAATGTAGCGTCCAAGAAACAGCTGCATGCCCCGGAATCAACTATGACCGGTAGACGGGTTGCCCCTTCCGGTAACTGCAAGGAAATGAAAAGAACAACGTGAGCCTGAGAAAGGTTTGCAATATTGTAGCTGAGAGTAGGTTGTAGTTTGGACTTACGAGGCCTTGTTGGACAGGAGTGAAGGAAATGACCGGCTTCTCCGCAGTACAGACATAAGTTGTTTTGATGTCTCCGCAGTCTCTTCTCGGAGGTAAGCGGGGTTCGGACCAATCCAACTTGCATAGGTTCAGGATCCAGGAGGTTTATGTTTTGAGGAGCTGCAGGTGGCTGTGGAGCCGGAGTGAGCCTTGGATGGGCCCAGGTAGAGCACGGAACTTGATATCGTTCAGAACGACGTTCTCTCAGGCGTCGATCCAGCTGCGTGGCAGTTTGAATCAGGTCTTCAAGAGTGGCCGGGACTTCTGTCTGAGCCAGCTCGTCCTTAAGAGACTCAGACAAGCCTTGGCGAAACTAGTATTTTAGCGCAGCCTCATTCCAGCCTGTGTCGGCTGACCATTTTCGGAACTCGGCTGTATAGTCCTCGATAGGCCTTCTACCTTGGGTAAGGTTATGGAGAATGGTTTCGGCAGTGGCCGTACGCTGTGGGTCATCATATAACTTCGCCATGTGTTCAAAAAAGGTATCTATTGTGTTTAGGATTGGGCTCTGTTGCTCCATTAGAGTGTGAGCCCAGGCTTGTGGTTCTTCCGAGAGAAGAGAAATGAAGAAACCCACTTTCACAGTCTCTGAACAAAAGGTTCTGGGCTGAAGAGATAAATATAAGGAGCAAGCATTTTTAAACGCCCGGTATTTCCGGCGCTCACCTGAAAAACGTTCCGGGATAGGCACACGTGGTTCCGGGTGAGTCACCATTACGGCCAAGCTAGAGGCGACTTGAGGTGCTGCAGCTCCAGAGGATGGTGGTGCAGGTGGAGATGAGGGTCCAGGAATCACGGCCAGCTGTTGGAGACGGCCATCTATTTGGAGGTAGCCATCTTGAAGCTTTTGAACTGCGTCAGTAAGTGCGGACACTTGCAGGCAGAGTGTTTCAAATGGTGAGCGCGCCCTGTCGGCCTCAGACATCTGGCTGGTTTATACTGTCAGAAACACAAGTACTTACCGAGGCCGAGATGCTGAGGACGGCTCACCTTTACGACCAAGCGCACCTGCCCCCTGGAATTTGAGACAGGAGGCAGAGGCACAAGGAGGTACCGGTACCGGTGGGCAGGTAGATGGGATGCAGGTACTGGAGGTCAGAGGCTGAGATGTGCTGCAGGTGCTGGAGGGTCACCAAGGCAGATGAAAGTAAAGTCCCAGGGCACAGTTCAAAAGCCAACAGACTAATGGAAGCAGATCCGGGGTACAGGTAAAAAGTCTGGGTTCCGGGTAGCGCTAAGACAAGTCCAGGTATGTAAGCCGAAGTTCAAGGGCAGGAGACAGAAGCAAATCCAGGTCACGGTCCGAGGTCAAAGGGTTCAAGAAGGCAGCAGAGTCCACAAACAGGCCGAGGTCAGGTTTCCAGGCGAGAGCTGAGTTGGGAAGTAAATCCGGGTCAAAGGGCACAAGTCAAAGTGTCAAAACTTTACTCAGAGCTGACGATAAACCAACAACCTGTGCAAAGACAGGGGCTGGTTTAAATAGGCCTGTCAGGTCTGTGATTGGTCCCGGGAGGAGGCGCGCATGCGCCGTGACGCGATTCTAATGTGCCTGTGCACGGATTGAGCGCTGTGAGCGCTGGGACCCTGACATCCCCTTGCTCTTTTTGAAATAGTATCCCCATAATACCATATTGGGAAATCAGGGAAAAATATTTTGACATTTGATTCCAGGGTCAGGTGAGTCTCCTGTAAAAAGACTACCTCCTCTCTGTACCATTTAAGCTTTTTTTAAATCTTGTGCCTCTTGGTGGTAGTATTTAATCCTCTGACGTTATAGGTCATAACCTTAATTGCTGTCATCACCTCCTCTCTCTTTTTTTCCCTTTTTTTGACCTGTTCACTTTCACCCTGTCTGTTGTAGGTTTTTAACTTTCTATCTTGGAAACTCAGTGAGGGAGCTCCACCACTCCCACCCTCCCCATTCCACTCCCCCAACCCCTCCCCCCCTCTTTAAACCACCCCTTCCCTCCCTCCTCCCACCCCCCCATTTTTCCTCCCATCCCCCCGCCCTCACCCCCCATCTCCCCTTTGGCCCGTTACTGGCCTTAGAACCATAAGTGGTAACAACCCACCTCCCTCGCCACTGGTTCTTTTATTTAGAGGTGTGACTCTGATCGTACCATTCATCACTCCCCCGCTATATGCAGGGGGAGTAGGAAGTGCCAGAAACAAAGAATGAGATCCCAGTGAGCCCATTTTCAACTTAACTCCACCCTCCTCCCATTCCTCCCATTCCCCCTCCACCCCCACCTATAATTCCTTAACAGAGATTTCGTCTTATCAGCCCCGGCCCAACTTCATTTTATCTATTGTTTTCTTTTCCTGCCCAGCCTGGCAAATCTGGCACCTGCAGATCAAGTTTGTTACAAAATCCTGCCAGCTCTTCCGGGAACCTTAGTCTTGCTGACCTTCATTTTTTCTGGCCTATTAAACAGGCCGGGAATTCCCAGTTGTATCTAATATTCTGTGCCCGCATTTGTTCCAAAAGTGGTTTCAGGAGTCGCCGTCTTGCGAGCATTTCTGGGGCCAGGTCTGTAAAAATCTGTAACTCAGTCCCTTCATACTGTATAGGTGGTTTCCCCCTTAACATCATCCAGATTTCTGCCGGAACCTCATTATTATGTCTCTTGCCCAGTCTGCTTCTGCACTTTGGGGTTTTCCTATCTGATATACTCTTTCGATCTTAAGGGGGTCAGATGATATTCCCGTATCCAATATAGGGTTAAATATTTTGTTCATAATTTTTCCCAGATCTTCTCTTTCTTCTGGGATTGAACGGATTCTCAAATTGTGTCTTCTATTTTGGTTCTCCTGATCTTCAAATCTATATAAAATATTCTTCTGGTTTTGTTGCGACCACCTAATTTGCTCCTTTAGTTCTCTTATTTCCTGGGCATGTTTATCTGTTCTCTCTTCCGTCATCTTTACTCTTGTCAGGAGGTGCCCTTAGTCGGTTCTTAATGAGTTAATTTCTACCTTGATTGCATTTTCCAGTCGCAATAACATCTCGGTCATTTCCCCTTTTGTTGGAATTTGTACATCTGCCCGTTGTTCGTCCTTTCTACATATCTCCAGTCCGCTCTCTGTAGTTAGGTCGTCTCTGGATAGGTCCAATCAGGGCCACTGTTAGAAATCACGGGGCCCCCGGAAAACTTACCTGACAGGGCCCCCCTGGAAATATCAAGTTAAAATGCTAAAATGACATGGTTGCAATTAGAGCCATGCTACTGCCACCTCACGACTCCTGTTTTTTTTATTTTTACTTTTTTAAATTGCTGAATGGCAATTTTACATTGCAAGACCGCGTTGCAACTGTAAAATATTTTTTTTTTTCAAGGTGCAGAGTGGCCCCATTGAACTTGATGAGAAATTTGACAGGCGGTGCTGCCTGACAAACTCTGCTGCCTGCTTTAAAAATGCTACAGCTCTGAGGTAAATCATTGCTGCAATGTCATGTATACAGCCCTGTCTGACTATATAACAGTTGGCTTCTGTTGAAGGGGCATGACCAAAAAAGGTCCGTCAACCCAAACAGTGCTGTCAGCCAATGGCTGAGAGTACTAACCAGAGTGTTCTGGTGGGAGGCATCCCCTTGTCAGAACACAATAGAACAGCAGGGGAGATTTTATGACTAACATCGGATTGTTAGTACTGCGGCTCTGACCTGAGGTGTCAGGTTTGCTTTGTACAGCCTGCGGGGTTAAATTCAAAAAACAAAAAACTAGTGGTGTATACTGGGCACTAGGCCGTATTCACATTTGACGTTTTATGAATGTGGGATAAAGTGCACAGGTAGCGGGCATTTTTTCAGTGCATTTTGAAAATGCACTGCAAATGCATATAGTGCTTGTGGTGTCATTAATTGTTGATGGCACCCTGTGTTGTGTCATGTGGCAAATATGAATGCTTTAAAAAGTTCTAGAGCCTCTATGTTGTGTTTGCCACACAAATGGCAACCCATTCAAGTGAATGGGCTCCCCTATATGCGAAAAACAAGCAAAAAATCAAAACAAAACACGTGCAGGAATGTGTGTTCCTGCTACATGAAATATAAAGGGGGTCTTAGGGGTGGTGTATAGAAATATTTTGGCAGAGATGTCTGTCAGCTGGAGGGAGAGATGTGTACACTGGTTCCTAGCTTAGTACTGCAGTGGCATCTACCTGAGTTCTAGGCTGGCACTATATTTACTTCTCTCCAAAATCCTAAAGTTACTGTCCCTTCACTCCAGCAGCAACCCCCCCACCCCCACTTACCCTTTTCAGCAGAAGGACTGCTCCATGCAAACACTGTAAACACAGAGCACGATCTGAAGGGAGGGGGATCAGAGGTCAGGACTTAGTGAGGAGGTGGAGCAAACTTCCTGCTCATTCATCACGCTGACCAGAGAAAACACTGCCAACTGATGGAAGGGGAGTTTCAGGACCCGAGAGAGGCACATGCAGAGATTCTGCAGCTGTCTCCCTCTGCTTCAACTTGGGACACTTTGCAGTATGTAGAACCGATCCCCCTGCATAGCTGCCAGGGGGGAGAAAGCAGGCTGCGCTGCAAGGTGATCCACAGGAGTCACAAGGTAGTATAGCTAGTTCTCCTGCTCTGCAGGTGCCCGGGCCCCTCTTCTGAAGTGATAGAGCTCGGGCCCCCTACAGGAAGGCTGGCTGTACTGCCCTATCAGCGGCCCTGGGTCCAATGTCTCCCCTGCTTTATTTGCAGTACTTTTTTTTGTCTGTTTTCTTGTCTATTCTATCTTGCTTTTGCTTACCCAAACCAGGACATTTTGGGCTTGCCTCTTGAGTCATGTATTGCTTTATTGTACTGGTCGCTGCAGTATTTTTAGGAGTTTTTGGGACACTGTCCTTCGTGGTTTTGCTCGTCGTCTTACTCATGATGTTTTTATTAACCGCTCTTATACGCTTCCTCAGTTTGAAATTAATTATTTTATTTTCTATGTGTACTTTTTTATCTGAACCCCTTTCTTAAGGAATGTCTGTGTCGGATACAATGTACCATAGTTATTTGGGGGACACAGAAATTCAGATTCACTGTTTATGCAATTTACACAGGGACAATTCTAAGCGTGGGAAAAATGCGCTTCTTTACTTGCATACTTTAGACACACCCAGGTACAAAATTTAAAGAAATATTTCACTTTTATTGTATCACTTTAAGCATTTTTAAAATCACTGCTCCTGAAAAAACTAAAGTTTTTAAAACATTTTTTTTTCATTGATACATATCCCCTGGAGCAGGACCCAGGTACCCAAACACTTTTTTGGACAATAACTTGCATATTTACCTTTAAAATTAGCACAATTGATTTTTCATGTTCGTGTCCCATAGACTTTAACAGTGTTCGCATGTTCGAACAAATGTTTTGCCTGTTCGCATGTTCTGGTGTTTGGCTCATCCCTACTGTGCACCAATTGCATCAATCAGCCAAAGCTCAGCCATAACATTAAAAAAACAATCCGTAATTACCTTATGCTAAACAGCACACAATAGCAGTGGTCGCCCCTGCCCTCCTGCTGATGGTGTGCTGGAGAGGTTGGCCCCATATACCTCCCCACTCGGTTGGTGTCTGACGTCATCAACTGAGCGCGGATGGGATGTGGCCACTGCACAAGCACCAACACCGGCCCTTCATTCACCTACAATGCCCAGCATTCACAAGCAGCAGGAGGGAATGGTCATGTGACGCGGAGGCGCCACATGATGCAATGGCGTTATTCCAGGGGGAGCAGTGGAACCAGCCCTCTGCATTTCACACAGCGAGGAACACTGGGATAGGCAGAGGCACTGGAGGCTGAGATGGCACATCGCTGACACAGAGCGAACAGCAGAGTAGGCATCTGCAAAATGAATTAAACAGAGGCCACGGGTGTCCATGCTGTCCCAGTCACAGCCCACTACCCACCAAGGTGGGTGACCCAGAGTATTTCCCATGCTTCTCAAATGGTAGAGGGAGGGAAAGAAAAAGGGAAAATACAGGGGATAGTGGTGCAGGCTATAGTATATAAAATACAACATGCGTCCATACAAGAGTCCTTAAGCTATTTAGCTCTGTGTGAGGAAACAGTCTGTAGTATCAGGGTAGCCTTTCAGGGGGAGTTGAAGCACACTCCAAGCATGTGAAAAAAACAGGAAATAGGCGCATCATGGCCAGCAGGAGTCTCTCGGCGTTCAGACGGGGTCCATAACAAGGCCTTTAACACAGCTGGTAGATCACAGGAGAGGGTACCTGGGTACCTATTTAGGAAATGCTGCATGACCAAATTGAGGACGTGTGCTAGGCATGACACATGTGTCAATTTTCTCTGTCTAAGGGTAGACAGGAGGTTTGTGCCATTATCGCACACCATCATTCCTGGCTTGAGCTGGCATGATGTAAACCACCTGTCCCTGACCCTGTCCCTGCAGAGCTGCAAGAATCTCTGCTCTGGTGTGGTTTCTGTCCCCTAGACATACCATCACCTTTTAGCCTGACTCATTGAATAGCTGCTGGAATGCTTAGGGGGTACTTGCGGTTCATAGGACAATTCAACAGAGGAGGGAATGGAGGAGGAGGGGGTAGAGCTGACAAATCTCTTATTATCAGCACTAAACCATGCCCTGCATCCTTCCAAGTTGCAAGAAGAGTTTGGGTCCTTGGACTCAAGCCGGGATCTTTCAGCTGCGACACTTGGTCCACCCAGTTACACGTGTCTTGCTGACCTTCCCAGAACTCAAAACAAAATATGATCTCCCATCCTCCCTACAGTACCCATACCTACAGTTTAAACATTTCTTCCTTTCTTCCTTCCCCTCACTTTCGCTAGAGAGGCCCACAGAATTCGAGCGCTTGTGTGTAGCTGGTCCCTATGAGCCTAAACAAATCTCATCTACATACAAGATCTTACACGAATCTTCTCCTCTATCTGATGTTATGCATAAATACATGCACAAATGGTCCTCCATCTTACAGCATTCGATCTCATTACTGGATTGGGGGAAGATATGGGATAATACGTCCAAAATTTCACGCTGTGTGATACAGAGGGAAACTGCCTTTAAGATTTTGATGTTCTGGTATAGGACCCCAGATCTATTACATGCACGTGACCCTACCCTCTCCAATCTTTGCTGGAGATGTCAGGAAGCAGTGGGTTCCCTTTTTCATATCTTCTGGGAGTGCCCCCTCATTAGGCCTTTATGGGTACAGGTACAGGAGCTTCTACAGAAATTGTTACCTTACTCTATACCCCTGAAGCCTATACACTTTCTTTTAGGTTTGCCCCTTACAGATATACCTAAAACGTCACAGAAACTAATGTCCTTTGTTCTCTTAGCTACCAAGAGGGCTATCCCCAGGCTATGGCTCTCCACTTCTCCCCCCACCCTCCATCAAGTCCTTGCGATTCTAGCTGATACACGACGGTTGGAACACCTAACTGCCAAGATTGAAGACACATTATGTCTTTTTGATAAAACATGGAATGCCTGGGATGTTTCTGAATTCTCACCAGACTCCCTACCTGAGCCTCCCCAGGGTATTTGATTTTCATGATGCTTTTGCTTTCATTTGTTCAGTTTCATTTTACGTTACCTTATTTTATGCTCCTACCTGTTTGTTTGTCTAACTTCACATGTATTACTGGTTACATTTTTGCCCATATCTTTTAGATACTTCTTCGGGCATAGATCTAGTTAAATTTTCCAGGTTATGTATGTACCGGTTTATAGTCATTGTGTGACTTAGTTGATTCCTGCCTGAGATCGCTGATTTCTATGAGATGTGATAGGCTATGTTTAATTGCTTGTCAATTGTATTTCTTCTTATGTCGGACGATATACTCTGTTTCTGTGAATCTTTCATAAATAAACAATTTATAAAAAAAAGAAATAGCGAGTGGGGACCTGCCATTGTGGTACAGCACATTCTGCAAATTCATGAAAGGGGGCAGAATACACCAGATGGAAAGACAGAAGTTGTAGAGCCAGCAGCTTTGACAAGCTTGCATTTAGATGCTGGGCATGTGGGTGGCAGTGACTGTATTTTTTTTTGCTGCAGCAGACGGGTCAGAGAAATTTGATATCTATAGTCTACAGCTGGTGGTGTGCTGCAGGCAGATGTGCTGCACCATCCTGTGCTATACCATCATTCCATCCAGTGGAGGCTGCTGAGAGGTAATGAGGTATAGTGGGGGCAGACTGAGGTGAGTAAGGAGGAGGAACAGATTTGTGCCCCTTTTGTGTGGCTTTCAGGTGCTCTTGACAATGAGCTGAGTGGTTGGTTAAATGCCTTGTCAAGCATGTGGTAGGAATCCCTACTAGTGTGGTTGATTACACTAATAACCACACTAGTAGGGATTCCTACCTATTAGACTCTAGAGACACATTTTTTTCTTTGTTTTATATGGTTTAGGGTGCATCGGTCACAACTGGCATCCTTATAGCAGCATAGGATCATTTTACTTTAGCAATCTTTGGGCCTGCTGGCCTGCACAGGCTCCTGACCTAATTAATCCACCTTTACTCAATTTCACAGAAATTAGTGGAAGCTGAGGAACCAACATCTACCCTCCTATTAACACAGGGTATCTCTCCAATTGCACCCTAATTCCAGGCAAAAGGGGGGCCTATTACCATTGGGCTCACCCCACGGATATACCCGACAAAGGTATTAATTTAGCAGCGCCATTTCCCTTTCTACTATTCATATTTATATTAGCTCCCCACATAGGGATCCTACTGGGAGGCAACAGCTACTTTATTCCCCATAGCGCGGACTCCCCTGTTCTTACACGGGAGAGGATCTGCCCACCGCCACTGGGCAAGGTACTGGCAACACTTCATTTCCTTGCCAGTGGCTCTTTTCACCCTAATGGGTAAATATATATTTTATATACATTTTTTTCTGTTTAGTATATATTTTATAATAATTAATATAATACATATATATATATATATATATTTTAACTAATATAAATGTACTAATTTTAATATTATTATAATTATCTTATTTAATATTTTATATATATATATATATACACACCGACACGACACAAAATTGGATGTACTTTTGCAATGGAAGGGAATTTCTCTCGGTCTATTTAAGCACTGTGCTTAGCTCACTAAGTCTGACGGGCCTAGTTCCTATCTAACTGATTGTGCCGTGCCTAGTTCTGAGCATGCTCAGAGAGGTGCTGACCATAGTCTGATTCATGTGCACATGCCCAGTCTGGCTGGCCCTTCATTTGCATGGGGTCACGGCTTATTTCAATGGAACACGCCTACGTCCTTCCCACTTTGAATTACACCGCCTTACGCCTCGGAATTTACATTGCACCAGTGCAAATTTGGCCGAAAATACTACGAGGATACGGTACTTGCGCCTCGAAATTAAGCCAGTCTAACTTAAAGGAGTTGCACTACGCCGGTCCAAAAATGCACCGATGTACGTGAATCTGGCCCAAAGTTTGCAAATTGCAACAGTGTGATTGGCTGCACATGTACCAATGTGCAAAAAAAAGGCCCACACAGCTGAGCTGTGGGAAGTGGGCCCTGGGAGATAACAGCTCCACAATGTGATGGGATTGGGTGGCTGCTCTCTACTCTTCCATGATGGCTGCCTCATTGGGGTTGTGCCTCACCCTCACTTTCCTCCTCTGCTCTATCTGGTACCCAATTTGCCAATTTTCCCCTCTCTGTAGGCATATGTTTCTGCCTTTCTCAACCTCAGAACCAACATCTGAATCATGTAATAACTGTGCATCGTTAAGGGGCAAGTGACCGACGCTGTGTTCCAATAACTAGCTGAATCCTCCATGTCTGATAATGGGGCTATGACAGGAACAGCTGTGGACAAGGAGACATATTTAGCCACTCTGACAGCTACAGTGGACTGCACACTAGTCTATGCATGGGTGACGGAGGATGAGGAGGATGAGGATGGTTTAATAAGCCAGCCCACTACCTCATCTTCATGCTGTGGCTGGATAGCATGGGAAACATCACTAAACAGAGGAAATTATGCCCTGCCTGAGGACTGACCACATCCACTTTTGCCTATGGACACATGCTGCTTTCCCCCTTACAGTACCATAGTTATGTCTGCCTCTCCTCGTTGTCCTCCCAGATATGATGGGGGGGGGGGGGAGGTGCTTATTAACAAAATGTAATAAAGATGTGGAAATGTGTATGTGATGTGTATGTGTATGCACTTTAATCAATGAAAAGTGGTGTTTGGTGCACTTTAACCTGAGTACTTACCACACAGAATCACTCCACTGATACACTGCAGTAAAACTGTTCTGACACACTGCATCAAATGTGCAGTAATGCACAGAAATATACTGCATTAAACTTGCAGTAATGCACTGGACTATACTGCGTTAAACGGAGGGTAATGCAATGAAATATACAGCGTAAAACTTGCACTACAGCACTGAAATATAAGGCGTTACACTTGCAGTAATGCACTAAACTATACTGTGTTAAACAGAAGGTAACGCACTAAAATATACAGTGTTAAACTTGCAGTAACGCACTGAAATATGCTGTGTTAAACGGGAGGTAATGCACAGAAATATATGGCGTTAAATGTGCACTAATGCACAGGAATATACTGTGTTAAATGGCACGTACCGCACTGAAATATACAGCATTAAACTTGCAGTAACGCAATGAAATATACTGTGTTAAACGGTCACTACACTCATACTTACTGAACTATCCCTAGAGTTACACTAATATAAAGATGAATGTTGGTCACACTACACTCACACTGACTGAATGATCCCTAGATTCACACTAATGTAAACATAAATGGTGGCCACTACACTCATACTGACTGAACTATCCCTAAATTCACACTAATATAAAGATGAATAATGATCACATCACACTTACACTGACCGAACTATCCCTGGATTTACACTAAACTGATATTCTACACTGACAATAGAATCACCATACCACACTATAGCATACTGTCTAGTAGCACTGAACAGAGCCCTGTTCAATCTCTCTCTGTGCCGATATAACACTTAAAATATCCGCTATTGAAAGAATGCTTTTATAGTGTGGGGTGGGACTAAGAGCAATGAGCCATGATTGGATAGGATGAGTCATCATGACTGTGTCCAATCATAGCTCTCAAAGTGCTCTGTGCCCTAATTGGACAAAGCTTTCATTGCTTCAGTTAATTTAGGACTTTCAGTGCGGCGGCGCGGTGCATTGTGGTTGTTCAGCGGGCCAAACAAAAGGTTGTACTCCCCGATAATTCAGGTGTTTCGTCGAACGTGTGAACAGCTAATGTTCGGCCCAAACTCATGCTCAGGCCGAACCATTCGCCCATCTTTACTGGAGACGACCCTTTCCCTATTTATTTCAAATCGTTTTTATTGAAATTTCAAAGTTTAACGTTACAAGTACGATATCAAGGCATACAACACTGCATATAAATGGCAACGTACCTATAGTGAGCGTTAGAGGGGTGCTGAATGTGCGCCCCAGCTAAATCAGGCTTGGTTCGGTCCAACAAAATGGTATATGTAAGTTCAAAAGCCAAACCAAGGAAGGTTTTGAGGTTAACATAGTTTGCGTTGTATCAAGGGTAGAACATAGGGGGGGGGTGGGAAAGAACCGGGTAGGGAGGTGGGGAGGAAAGGGGGGGTGGGGTGAGAAGGAGAGGGGAGAGCACCCGTAAAGTTCACAACATGGGTCAAAGGTGTATCACTTGCTGTATGTGTTCGTGTACCAGAGAGTCCAAGGGTTCCAAAGGGCTAGCAGCTTGGGGTAATTGGATTTACCCCTAGCTAGGATAGTTTCATAGGTGTGGTGGGTTTGTACTAATTGAATGACTTCCGTGAGTGTGGGGATGTCTTTTGTTTTCCATTTCCTAGCAATCAGTAGTTTTGTTGCCAAGAGGACATGTGTGGTCACCAGTCGGAGACTCGGTGGTAGTTCGTCAATAGTTAAGTTGAGGATGGCTAGGTGGGAAGGCAATGTTAAAGGGAAATGAAGGATCTCCCGCAAAGTTACCTCTATCGTGGTCCAGAGTTGTCGTAAGCATGGGCATGTCCAGAAGATATGCATGAGTGTGCCAGGTAATTTGCATTCTCTCCAGCACATGTTTGAGGTGTGTGAATAGAATGTGGCTATCTTGTGAGGTGTCATGTACCATCTCATTAGTAGTTTTTGGGTAAGCTCCCATAGGGTGGTGCAGGAAGTGTATTTGTAAACAGTTTTGATTGCCGCTTGCCATTGCTCGTCAGTAAATTTAGTTTGTATATCGGTTTCCCAGTCGGTTAAGGGTTTAGTTTTGTGGAAAACATATTTGTCTTGTAGAGTAGAGTACAGTAAGGAGGTGCCCCTTGGTGTACTAGTGTCCTTGAGGAAGTAGTTCCAGACGTGGATGGGCAAAGAGCCTTCTAGAGAAGGGTTCGCTGTAAGGCATTTTTGTAATCTATAGTAAGTGAAGTAGTCCTTGGCAGGGGCATGGAACTCTTGTTGTAGTTGTAAGAATGAGGTGTTAGACGCAAGGGAGCGTAGGTCAGAAGTGAGAGTCACTTGGTCCGTAAGCCAGGTCGGGACAGCCAGGTCAGGGGTCAACAATGTGAGGGTCTCGATGGGGACGGGCACGGGTTTGGTCAGGTGGTTCGTCCATCGGGTGTTGTGAAGGGTTTTCCAAGCTTTTACAGAAGCCTGGATGGTAGGAGAGTAGAGGGACAACGAAGTGTTCCTCGTGGTCACGCTAAACAGCCAGCCGGATAGGGTGGGGCCAGGTGTTGTGGTGTTTTCTATGTCCCCCCACAGTGTAGCTGGGGAAGCGGAGAACCAGTCTCTCATCTGGGAGAGGATAGAAGCTAAATAATAGTCTCTAACGTCCACATGTCCCATCCCTCCCACCGCTCTATGTTTAATGAGCTTGGTATGACGACAGCGAGATTTTTTGCCTTGCCATACAAATTGAGAGACGATGGTCTGTAGAGATGTGAGATACTTGTGTGAAAGGGGTATGGGCAATGTGCGGAAAATGTACAGTAGCCTGGGAAGTAGCATCATTTTGAAGGCCGCTAAGCGGCCCGCCCATGAGAATTCGTATTTAGAAAGGTTATTAGTTTCTCTGATGAGAACTTGCTTAATGTTGGCGTAATTATGTTTAGAGATATCCTTTAGTGATTTAGAAAGTGTCACACCCAGGTATGTTATACCCTCGTCAGCCCAAGAGTAAGGATAAGTGTTTCTGAGTATGTTACTTGTAATTGCGTCTAGGCCCAAGTCTAAAATATGTGATTTTTGTTCATTCACCTTGTAATATGATACATTGCTAAATCTATGTAACAGCAGTTGTACCGAAGCCAGGGAGGATATTGGGTCTGTTATCATCAGAATCACGTCATCCGCGAACAAATTAATTTTATGGTCTTTAGTGCCTATTCGGAAGCCAGCTATAGCGGAGTGGGCCCTGACGTGTTCCGCGAGGGGTTCCATAACCAGATTGAATATTAGCGGGGACAGAGGGCACCCCTGGCGGGTGCCGTTGGTTATGGAGAATGGTCGTGAAAGCATTTCGGAAGTATACACCTGGGCCGAAGGGGAGGAATATAGTGCTAGTATGGCCGACAGTATAGGGCCTTGGAAACCAAATTTAATGAGAGTCGCTCTCATATAATCCCAATGGACTCTGTCGAACGCCTTCTCCGCGTCCAAGGATAGGAGCAGAGAAGGCGTTCGTGTGGATCCTGCACTATGTATGATGTTGATAATCCTGCGGGTGGCATCAAACGTTTGCCTCCCCTTCGTGAAACCAGACTGGTCCTTATGAATGAGCAAGGGCATTAGGTCAATCAGTCGGTTTGCTATGATTTTAGCGTAAATCTTGGTGTCTATGTTCAGTAGGGATATAGGGCGAAAATTTTGCGCATGGGTGGGTTCCTTGCCTGGCTTCGGCAGCGTAATTATCAGGGCAGACAACATTTCTGGGGGGAGAGAGGAGGATGAGGCAGCGTCATTGCAAACATTCGAGAGGAAGGGCGCTAGTGTGTGTCCGAAAATTTTGTAGTACTCACTAGTGAGACCATCTGGGCCTGGGGATTTATTAGAGGGCAATCTCGAGATGGTTTGAAGGATCTCCTGGGGGGTGAACGGGGCATTTAACGTCAGAAGTTGTTCGCCAGATAAACTAGGGAGGTTGATGTCTTCAAGAAACGATGATATATCTTGGGGGGAGGGTTGTGGTACAGAGGAGTCATCTTTTAGGTTATACAGAGTATTATAATAATGGCGAAAAGCATCCGCAATAGCCGAGGGATCTATGAGTTTTTGTTTCGATGTGGGGTGGTACAGATGGGAGATTTTGGTTTTGGAGCGATGACCTTTAATTCTGGCGGCCATGGCCTTCCCTGCCTTATTACCCGTGGAGTAGTGTGCGGCCTTGAAACGGGTGTGGGCTTTTTCGAAAGAGTCTAAAAGATGGGACCTTAATTCTTGCCTAAGGAGACCTAGTTTGTGCTTAATAGTGTTGTCGGGGTGAGATTGATTTTGGACTTCCAGCGATTTAATATCCGCTGTTAGGGAGTCTAGACGCTGTGATCTCCTCCTCCTCTCTCTAGCTCCAATTTGGATAAGAATCCCACGTATGAATGCCTTATGGGCATTCCAAAGAACAGAGTTATCCGCAACGGAGTCTACATTTAGGGCAAAAAAGTCCTGCAAGCATTTCTGAATGTGGTCAGAGTAGAGTGGCGAGGTCATGAGAGCCGAGTTAGCTCTCCAAATCCTCGTAGCGGAGGTAGGTGGGGAGTCATTGGTGGTCAACATGACTGGCGCGTGGTCTGACCACGTGATAGTGCCTATCTCAGAAGCTGAGGCATTAGGAAGGGTCCATTTATCAATCAGAAAGTAGTCAATGCGGGTGTAGGTGTTATGGCACGGGGAGAAAAAGGAGAAGTCTCTCTCAGTAGTGTGGTGGCAACGCCATACATCATATAGGTCATGCGAGCGGATAAAAGCGGCCATAGGTGACGAGGTCCTTCCAGGTCTGGATGAGGCGTCAATAGAGCTGTCAGGCACAATATTGAAATCCCCGCAGATGATAAGCCGGCCTTGTTTAAAGTGGTCTATTTTCCTCATCAGTTTGGACAGAAAGGGAATTTGTCTCTTGTTGGGTGCATACACCGTCACAATTGTGTGTCTGACACTATTTAAGGAGCAGTCCAGTGCCAAATATCGACCATCAGGGTCAGTGAGGGCATTGTGGAGGACTAGAGACACCGTGGACTTGAAGGCCACCAAAATGCCATTTTTCTTATCAGGTCCTGAGGCCTTAAAAATGTTGGGAAAATTTTTGTTTGTACATGCGGGTTCTGCGGAAAGCTTAAAGTGTGTCTCCTGCGCACATAGGATGTCGCACCCAGATTCTCGGGCTGTTTTCCACATCGAGGCCCTCTTGGCCGGATGATTTAGCCCCTTCACATTGAGTGATAGAAATTTTGGCATCTTGGGAGGTGGTGTGGTGTATTGAAGAAAAAGAAATTACTCACAGTTCACGTGATGTGGAAGTAGATCAGAATAGGATTCAGCAAACCCGGGAGATCTGGAGGATCACGAAGGTGAGTTCTTCAGTGAAGGCTGCGTAGTAGTAGGTAGGTGCTCTTCCGGGATCAGGACGGATATGGGGGAAAAGAGGGTAACAGTTATTGCGAGAGAACACAAATGCAATAGGAACTATTGGGGTAGGTAGGAGAGGGAGCAACAGAACACTAACAAGGGTCAGCGGTGTATCAGTAGAACCACTGAGCGGTGTTGGAGGGTGAAAGTTCGTGAACTAGCTGCAACGAGCAGGCACTGGACCGGAGTGCGTACATAGACTTGATAAAGAACTGCACTGATCCTTGATCACTTGGTGTTACTGAGGTGAGGGTCTTTCAAGATGGGCCGTTGTTTCTCCGCGACCGGCATGTGAGGCAACGCGTCTCCCTCTGGGATGATCTTCCACTTTTTAAGTAAGGTTATACCCTCCTCGACCGTGTGGATGGCGTGTTTCACCCCGTTTTGGGTCACTAGTAGTTTGGTCGGGAACCCCCACTGGTAGGATATCTTGTGGTTATTGAGCGGCTTAGTGATGGTTTGCAGCTGCTTCCTTTGCTGCCTGGTGTAGTGGGAAATGTCCGCAAATAGCTGCAGCTTAGAGTAGGGAGGTGGAAGTTGACCTAGGTGTCTGTTTTTGGCTAGGAGCATGTCCTTTGTGTGGAAGAAGTGGATTTTCATCAGTGTATCTCGGGGGATCTCTGCAGGCAAATGGGGAGGTTTCGGCAGGCGGTGGATACGATCGATTATCGTTTCCACAGGGGGAAGATCAGGTAACAAGGTGGAAATCAGTTTTCTAGCGTACCCATTCAGATCAGCTGCAATGATCGATTCAGGTATTCCACGTATTTTGACGTTATTACGTCTCGATCTGTCCTCGAGGTCCGCCATTTTCGCCCGCACCCATTGCTGTTCCTCTCTGACATGATCATGGGCGTCCACCAGGTCGTTTACCGTTTCAGTCATGGCACCCATCTGATTTTCAATATGTCCCATCCTGTTCCCTATGTGGCCCATCTCAAGTTTAAATGCAGAGAGCATAGTGGATATGTCATTATGTAGGGAGCTGTGCAGGGAGATGAGCATATCCTTTAGCTGTGTGTCTACTATGGGCTGGTCAGATGTGGGGAAGGCCGCAATAGGGGATGGTGCGGGAGGCATCGTGAGGAGAGTGTCCAGATTAGGCCTTACCTCTGAGGCCTGCGCTCCTGAGTCGAGACGCATCCGCGTCTTCGCCGGACTGTTGGAGGTGGACGCCAGCCCAGGAGCCGAGGAGGAAGCCGCGGGTGTCATGTGCTGCCGGTCGAAACAGCTCATCCTCGTCAGGCAGGTCAGTGTATGCTCGATCCCCGCGCGGCGATCGGTCGCGGGCGCCATCTTGGATGTTTCCTCCGGGCGCCTTGGAGAAAAAGTCGGTCAGTTTCCGAGGAGCCCTGTAGTCCTTTCGTTTGCGGGATGCTCCGGACTGGTTCCCCACATCATAGGGGTCCTGGTAGTGCATTTTGGTGCTCGGATCGGTGCTTTTTGCGGGTCAGATCTCCGGTCAGTGCAGGAGCTGTAAGATCAGCCGTCCATTCAGCTCGATGGCTAGCCACGCCCCCCCCCTTTCCCTATTTAAAGGTACAGAAACATATCAAAAAGCCAGACATTGGCCAAGGCAGCTGAAGACTTCATGTTTGTCTCTGAGGCAAACCTTAAAAAATTACTAATGGCTGCCATCAGTTTGATACTTCACATCTGGTTCTGGTAATACAACCTTACCTGACTACATAAGGAAAAGGGTGGAAAGACACAGGTAATAACAAGAGGGCTTAAAAAACAATAAATTACAACACAGTTTGGACATTATTTATTCATTCATACCCATATACAAATCAGCCTTATCGCTTTTCATTTCAGTCTATAGGTTCATGAATACTTTAATTACATCCTAAGCTTTTTTATAATATTCATTATATTGATAATACATTGGTAGATATAGTCTTCAGTCTTTTTATATGTTTACATTTATAATATAACCTATTTGTCTTCTTAACTTACTGTAAGGGATCAGTGTATATGCAGGTTTTACACAAACCTGAGACACAATACCTTTAGGGTTTATGTATATGGGTATTAGACAGCTGCCATAGAAAAACATGATTTTAGGTACTTTCATTGACTGCTTTTGAGATTTGTTTAGAATGCATATTCCAGACTTTTACAAGGCGTGTACTATGCATTGACACTTCATACCCAATTAGGAGTTAAAGCAGTTGAACTGTAGTAGAAAAGGACATGCAGTATTTACAATGACAAAAGCCACATTAAACTCAAGTTAAAGCCCAATTCCAATTTGAAAATAATTCCCAGCAGTTTTACAATTGAAAACGGCAACTTTTGCTATAAGACTCACCTCTTTGATGTTATTCCTTGCAGAAAGTCCTGCTACTACCACTGTTCTGAGATGGAGAAAACTGAATCACCATATTCTGGACTTCAGCAACTGTTCTTGCTTATTTAAACAGCAGCAACTGACATGTTTTATGCTGAAAAGTACTGTTTAAATAAACTATAGAAAATTGCTGTAGATCAGAGTGCAGTGACTCTTTTTATTTTCTGATTAATTTGACTTGAGTGCAACAAGCTGTAACGACACCCAGAATTTTACTGTAGGGTCTGTGATGAGGCACTCACCTTGAGTATTATACATACCTTCTTGTGGAACTATTCTGGTTTAAATAACACCAAGCATCATGCATTCCACATCCTCTTAGCCCAGTTCATTATGGACACCCACTACAAAGGCATAGGCTCACATCACTGCTGCACAGAATTGCACAGAATTGTCCTCACATTTAAGAGCTTGAGAGCTGTTATAGTCCTAAGTTAGGACTACTTAGAAGATCCCTGACCTCCTGGCCTCTAACTGCTTTTCTGGGACCAGAGTTAAAACATATGACGCGATACAGGCAGAATACGGAGAATCGTTCCCTGGCTTCTGGTTTTATCTCCAAATGAGAGACTTCTTGGTGAATACTAAATGCCTATCTTCATACTGTCGTCCACTGACAACCTTGGAAAATCTTTGTTACAAGAGATCCCAGGTCCCACACACTACCTCCTTGGCTTACTCATGGCTGGTACAGCCAATAAACACAGACAATAACAAACATAAATTAAGGTGGGAAAAGGGACCTGGGTATCCAAATAGAGGATGTGCAGTGGGAGAAAGCATGCATCATGTCACATAAATGCTCCCTGAGCACCAGATACCAGGAGATTTCATACAAGATAGTCAGCCAGTGGTATATTACACCACAGAGGGCCAGGAAGTGGTTCGACACGGCTTCAGACACATACTGGCGCTGTGGAAAAGATGTAGGAACTTTTCTACACATCTGGTGGGAGTGTCCCCCTATCTTTGATTTCTGGCGGGATGTGATTGAATGGATCAGGCATATAACGGAAACGACAATGACTCTTGATGCCGCTGCTTGCCTGCTCCACGTCAATCGCCTCTCGATAAGTAAGTACAAGAAAACTCTCACTAGACACCTACTAAACGCTGCCAAAACTCTTATCTCCTTGCACTGGAAATCAACTCGGACCCCGAAGGTCAGGGATAGGTTGGACAGAGTTGCCTATATTTACAAAATGGAGGAAATCTTAGCTATGAAAAATGACAATAGCACTAACTTCAATGCCTTATGGCAACCATGGTTTCTGTTTACCTATTCTGTTGAATACCAAACACTGTGTCAATGAATCTGCTTTACACCTAAACCTGCCCATTGTGAATTAAGTTTGATGATACTGTTGAGTGTTTCTTTTACTTACTGCTCTGTAACGATTTATGTGCTGCATGATCTATCTTGACTATATCCAGATGCCAGTCTCTCCTGCTAATACCCCCCTACCCCACCTCTCCACTTTCTCTTTCTGCCTACTACGCCCCCACTCCCCCCCCCCTTTCACAAAATATTATCTCAGTTGTTTTATTTTTGTCTTAAATTATTTGTACTACGCCATTCCAGTTTCTGCCACATTTTATTGTAAACTGACATATGTTGTTCTTTTACTTGTATTGGATCTGTATACACACTGAAACGGATATGTCCTTTGTAAGCTTTGTTAAATCTTACAAATAAAAACCTTGATTGTGAAAAAAAAAAAAAAGGACTACTTATCACTGCAGGAAAAAAGATGAGGAAAAATACCTATTACATTATGTCACGCGACAAGAGAAATACATCCAGAAAAATGTATGTATCCTAAATAATTTAAAAATAAACAAAGACGGAAGGCAGGTAAGCAGGTGGAAACCCGTGGGATAAAGTTTGTGTTCAGCATAGAGTTGGGCTTTAATGGGAGTCCAAATGATCCAATTAGAAGTTGGTAAAAAACACCTTTTAAATGCTTTTAAAATGCTGTATAAATGCTTATCATCAGCAAAGCACAAACGCAAACTAATTGACTGCACAGTTTACAATAAATCAGAGCTGATATAATCCAATCAGAAATAGATGCTGTTGTGATGTCTTTTGTCGCTGTTACTTTTCTAGATTCAAAACAGTGCGTCATGGACACTATACCTTTTCCTCCTGGTTAAACTATACTCAGCTTTGCCAGAGAAATTGGACTTAAAAATTCATAAGTGGACATAAACCGAACATTAGAAGTATGATGAAACTACAAATGGTATTGTGCACAGAAATGGTTAGCGTTATTATGTTAAAGTAACATGTTAAGTGTTAATTTTAGGTGCAAATAATGGTTAGTGGAGTTTAATTTAAAAGGAAATATTTTATTTATATGCAACCATCTCCTTTGCATCTAGAATAGCTTACATAGTTTCTCTTTTGTATAAACTTTAATGAACATCCAGTCCTTGGTAATTAATAACAAGGCTGTAGACCTTTTCCTAGTACGAAAATGAGAATTTTGCCCTTCTTCAGAGCCTCAACTGGGTCAGGACATTCTCAGAATTTACATTTCAATTAAAAGAGCAAACAATAATAACGCATTATGCCAGCAGAGAGCCTTTCCTCCTAAGGGAAGTAAACTGATATTCACTTTGCAAATGAAAAGTCTCTTCATGTAAGGAGGGCCACACATGAGGTGCAACTTATTGCCTGCTTGGATTTGAAGTCCTTTAAGTAAGTGGATGGCTCTGCTGCAAGGTGTCATATTAACACAAGGCACGCATCTGGCCTCGGGGTAAAGCTCAGCCAAAAGTGAACCTGTGTGTAGCTGTGTAAGTTGCTGGATTAAAGAAAACAAGCTTTTTCTCTACCAAATGAATTCTGTGGTGGGGATAACTGTCATTTGTAATACTGTATACAAGCAAACAGTGTTGTGTTTGTGAACTTTTCTGCCAAGTACTTGGATTAGTTTACAACAAGCACCATTTTCTATGAATTAAGCCATCTATTTAGTGATGTAATGCTCTCAATGTACTTAGGAAATGCATTTCTTTCATGAAAGGGTAAGTCCACTAAAAAAGGATAGTTTAGTTAGATTTTAAAAAGTGACTCACCTACTAGCTTTTTAGCTCCCTTGTGCACCCAGTCTATAAGATCTGTTTACTGGAGTTCAAAATCATGCCCACCTATTGTAATCTGTATGGATGTGTTTAGCAGTCCCTGTATTTTTGAGAGTCCATTTACATCTGTGTGGTGCATTAACACACACAAATTAACACATTAACATGCATTGGGTTAAGGCAACCCATTCAAAATGAATGGGTTGTCAATGCACCTTAATGTGCTTAAACCACACATGACATTATTGTGCACGGCAACATGTTAAAGTGTGCTAAAATGAAGTGTAGTTGAAAATAAATGGCACCACAGCACAGAAAGGCAGAAGTGTAAGTAAGGCCTTACATTTGTATCAAAAAAAGCAAAAGTAGTGAGATCAGAATTGTTTTTGTTGCATTGCCAACATGGGTTGTGGCCTTGGATGTCATGGTTGGCAGTGTTGGACAGGCAATTTGTGTAAACTGTGCAGTTACAAAAAAGGCCTTCTAGAACCTAGAGGCTCCATCCTATATGATGTTATCAAGCAGGTGTACCTTTCTCCATACCACTGCAATAATCCTGGTTTATTATGCCCAAGTGTTATCAGATAGAAGGAACCATCTTCAGTGTTGCCTTTCTGGCACTTAATGCTTCTATCATTTAATTTTGAAACAATCTACACTGGAACTAAAGAGGATATTTACTGTTTGACCCCAGTTACAATTAACGTATTGAAAAGGCTGCTCATTACCTGCATTTATATACACTCAGTATATTACTTAGTGGTTAAATACAGGGTCAAAATATTGCTTTTGCGATTTGTCTGGTTTTGTGTGCCAATGTGTTTGTTCGATTTGTACTGATGCAGAGTGGACTAAATTTCTTTCCCACCATACCTGGTGTGCTTTGTAGGCTACAACCTTTGATCTGGTTACTGTGAAATTAAGCATAGCCAGTAGACTTGGGTAATTTAAAGGGGCACAGAACAATTGGCCTAGGGAGCACAAAATATAAAACCAACCCTGAGTAAAACTTTTTGCTAGAGTAAGAATAGTAAGGTATCATGGCTCTAGATCCCATTTTTGGAGTCTACGAGATCTATAAGGGACCAGCAAGTTATTTAGCTGATCAAGGCCACTTCACAACCTAATCATTAATGTGGCATTTACAGCACATTTAAGAAGAAAATTGCATATGTAGACATTTAAACCAAACAGCATATGCACATTACTGCTTATTTGTGTAAATTAACATTTACTTTCCTTTGTGCTGCAAAAAGCAGTGCTTAAAGTGGTTGTAAACCCTGTTACACCACTTGTACCTATAGGTTAGCCTATGATAACGCTTACCTGTAGGTACTGTAAATATCTCCTAAACCTGCATGATTTTGGAGATATTTACCATATACGACTGCGCCAACGTCATCGGCACATGCACAGTATTACCCCAAACCTCTAGAGATTGTTTCGCAGTTGTACCAAAATAATGTCCATATTTAGCTAGTTGAAGACATGGATATGTTGTAATGATTAACCACTTCAGACCCGCGGTATAGCCGAATGACGGCTACAGCGCAGGTCTAAATATCCAACCTGCCGTCAACAGACAGCCGCCCCTTTGGGCGTTCTCAGCACGCGCTCTAGAGCGCGCTGCGGGGAAGCCCTGTGTTGGCCGTGTACCTTGGACAAGCCAATCACAGATCGCGGCAAACGGCCAATCAGAGTGGCCGCTTGCGATGCGATCTGTGCGGCGAATGAGAGATGATCTCACAGATCATCTCTCATTGACGTTTTTACACAGAGACAGCGTCCTGTCTCTGGAGAGGAGGAGACCGATCTGTGTCCCTTGTACATAGGGACACAGATCGGTCACCCCCCCCCAGTCACCCCCCCTCCCCCCACAGTTAGAACACACCTAGGATACATTTAACCCCTTCCTCACCCCCTAGTGTTAACCCCTTCAATGCCAGTCACATTTATACAGTAATTAGTGCATATTTATAGCACTGATCGCAGTATAAATGTGAATGGCGCCAAAAATGTGTCAAAAGTGTCCGATGTGTCCACCATAACGTTGCAGTACCAATAAAAATCGCAGATCGCGTTTTTTTTTTTTACCAAAAATATGTAGAAGAATACGTATCGCCCTAAACTGAGAAAAAAAAATGTTTTTTTTTTTTTTAATTGGGATATTTATTATAGCAACAAGTAAAAAATATTGTATTTTTTTTCAAAATTGTCACTCTTTTTTGTTTATAGTGCAAAAAATAAAAACCGCACAGGCGATCAAATACCACCAAAATAAAGCTTTACTTGTGGGGAAAAAAGGACGTCAATTTTGTTTGGGAGTCACATCGCACGACCGCGCAATTGTCAGTTAAATCGACGCAGTGCCGGAAGCTGAAATTTCACCTGGGCAGGAGGGGGGTATATGTGCCCAGTAAGCAAGTGGTTAATAATAGATAACAATGTCAAGACACATTTTTGTTTATTTGAAATATACAGTTTTTTAATAAAATCTCATGGAGTGAAAATAAGACTTCCTTGCATTAAAGGGGTTGTAAAGGTACATTTTTTTTCCTAAATGGCTTCCTTTACCTTAGTGCAGTCCTCCTTCATTTACCTCATCCTTCAATTTTGCTTTTAAATGTCCTTATTTCTTCTGAGAAGTCCTCACTTCCTGTTCTTCTGTTTGTAACTCCACACAGTAATTCAAGGCTTTCTCCCTGGTGTGGAGTGTCATGCTTGCTCCTTCCCTTGGACTACAGGAGATTCAGGATGCTTTCTACATTGCAGATAAAGAAAGGAGCTGTGTGTTAGGCCGCATACACACGATCGAATATATCTGCTGAAACTGGTCCGCAGACCAGTTTCAGCGGACAGATTCAATCGTGTGTACGGGCTAGCAGACAGGTTTCCAGCAGACAAAAGTTTTAAAGCATGCTTTAAAATTTGTCTGCTGGAAAGCCGTCTGTCGGATATGTCCGCTGGTTAGTACGCCTAACCAGCGGACCGAAATCTCCCGCATGCGTCGAATGGATTCGACGCATGCGTTGAAGTATTTTACTTCCTGGTTCGATGACGTGGCGGCGTCAACGTCACCACCACGTCACCGCGCTGTCTGTCTGCGGGGATTTTGGTTTGTTCGTGTGTACACTGATCAAACCAAAACATCCCAGGAGACATGTCCGATGAAAATGGTCTGTCGGACCGTTTTCATCGGATTTGTCTCCTCGTGTGTACGCGGCCTTAGGGGGGCATCCTGACTTTCCCATGAGTGAAAAAACTTAGAACCTGTTTTAAAATAAAAAAAACGATAGAAAAAAACGATCGTCTGTGAGCATGTTCAGAATCAAGTCGACGCATGCTTGGAAGCATTGAACTTCATTTTTCTCAGCACGTCGTAGTGTTTTACGTCACCGCGTTCTGACACAAACGTTTTTTTTTAACTGATGGTGTGTAGGCAAGACTGATGAAAGTCAGCTTCATCAGACATCTGATGAAAAAATTCATCAGTCCGTTTTCATCGGATGAACCCATCGTGTGTACAGGGCATTACATGATGGCTGCATGGATCAGCAATGATTATTTCTCTTTTAAATGTTACTAATATAAATTGATAAATATTTGCACAAGGATTTAGAATATTTGTCTGTATGTCCCATGTATGACACAGAAAATAACCAGTCTATTTAAAATCTTAAAGTCAATGTTCTCCTTAGAACACAAAATTATCTGCATGAAAAAAGAGCATTTGTTCAACTAGCACTGTAGTGAGTTTTTGATGACACTTACAGTAATTCCTATGTAAACCCAACATTTCATATTCTTAATATGCGTCTGCTGTACCATTTACTTGTATGAAAAAGTATCCTGTGGTCTTTGTATTGCTTTTTTCGAGTGACATACTGGGTGTTCCTGCTAGTTCCTCTGCTTTCCTATCTAAAATTGACCACATTAGGCATGATACCACAGAGTGGTCAAATTTTGTAGCTGTGTTGAGAACTTGTCCTAACAACCCCCCATGCACAGCCATTTACTGGACAGACAAGTGTGCTGCTTTTTCTACTGCCCCAGCTCTCTAAACTTAATATGCGGTCGAGAACAGAGATAATGTGATCGCTTCTAAAAAAAGATAAAAAAGGGGGAAAAATTATATTTATAATGTTTTCCTATGTGTACACTAGGGATGGGCCGAACGACCCCCTGTTCGGTTCGCCACAGAACTTTCGAACATCGCAAAAGTTTGAAACCGAATAACGAACCCGATTGAAGTCTATGGGACCCAAACTAGAAAAATAAAAAGTGCCCAATTGGAAGGCTTATATGCAATTCATTTCGCATTCAATGGTTATAGGGGTCCGGGTACTGCCCTGGGGGACATGTATTAATGAAAAAACTGTGTACAAAAGCTGCTGCAGCAATAATTGCATTTATAAAGCCAAAAAAAATGCAATTTGATCTGCAAACTTTCTTTATTTTGTAAGCAATGGCTCGGGGAGCCAGTCTGTATGATTAGGCCACAATGTAGTGCACTGGGAACAAGATTCAAGATACTTTTGGATAAATTCTGTCTCTTCCAAAGACTTTTCATAGAAGTAACGGGTGCAGAAAAATTGGTCTTTGGGTGTCGGTGGCGCCTTCTCACCATAACCCTATCAGAGGTACTCTTGATGAAAGCAAGAATTGGCCTTGCTGTCAAAAATGTTATTGATATACACCTGTCAAACAGGTGTGGAAAAATTGGTCTTTGAGTGTTAATTGTGCCCATGAAACCTATTTCAAATACATTCTTCCAGATTAAATCCATACCCGCAACTCTAGGCCGCCTAGAAGTCCTGCAGAGATTGCATATCTCCAAAACACTTATTTAGCAACATAAGCATCGGGAGCTTCATACAGTATCTCACAAAAGTAAGTACACCCCTCTCATTTTTGTTTTATTATATCTTTTCATGTGACAACACTGAAGAAATTACACTTTGCTACAATTTAAAGTATTGAGTGTACAGCTTGTATAACATTGTAAATTTGCTGTCCCCCCAAAATAACTTAACACATAGCCATTAATGTCTAAACCACTGCCAAAAAAGGGAGTACACCCCTAAGTAAAAATGTCCAATTATGGCCAATAAAAGCCATTTTCCCTCCCTGGTGTCATGTGACTCATTAATGTTACAAGGTCTCAGGTCTGAATTAGGGAGAAGATGTGTTAAATTAGGTGTTATCGCTCTCACTCTCTCATACTGGTCACTGGAAGTTCATCAAGGCACCTCATGGCAAAGAATTCTCTGAGGATCTAAAAAAAAGAATAATGTTGCTCTACATAAAGATGGCCTAGGCTATAAGGAGATTGACAAGACCCTGAAACTGAGCTGCAGCACAGTGGCCAAGACCAAAGAGTGGTTTAACAGGACATGTTCCACTCAGAACTGAGCGCATATGCTCAGCATCATATCCAGAGTATGTCTTTGGGAAATAGACTTATGAGTGCTGCCAACATTGCTGCAGAGGTTGAAGGGGTGGGGGGTCAGCCTGTTAGTGCTCAGACCATATGCTGTACACTGAATCAAATTGGTCTGCATGGCTGTCGTCCCAGAAGAAAGACTCTTTTAAATATGATTCACAAGAAAGCCCGCAAACAGTTTGTTGAAAACAAGCAGACTAAGGACATGGATAACTGGAACCTGTGGTCTGATGAGACCAAGATAAATCTATTTGGTTCAGATGGTGTCAAGCATGTGTGGCGGCAACCAGGTAAGGAATACAAAGACAAGTGTGTCTTGCCTACAGTTAAGCATTGTGATGGGAGTGTCGTGGTCTGGGGCTGCATGATTGCTGCCGGCACTGGGGAGCTACAGTTCATTAAAGGAACAATGAATGCCAACATATGCTGAACCCGAGCATGATCCCCTCCCTTCCGGGACGATGGGCAGTATTCCAACATGATAACGACCCCAAACACACCCCCAAGATGACCACTGCCTTGCTAAAGAAGCTAAGGGTAAAGGTGATGGACTGGCCAAGCATGTCTCCAGACCTAAACCCTATTGAGCATCTGTGGGGCATCCTCAAATGGAAGGTGGAGAAGCTCAAGGTCTCTAAAATTCACCACTGTTGTGATGTTGTCACAGAGGAGTGGAAGAGGACTCCAGTGGCAACCTGTGAAGCTCTGGTGAGCTCCATGCCCAAGAGGGTTAAGGCAGTGCTGGAAAATAATGGTGGCCACATAAAATATTGACACTTTGGACCCAATTTGGAAATTTTCACTTTTTTTTGCCAGCGGTTTAGACATGGCTGTGTGGTGAGTTATTTTGAGGGGACAGCAAATTGACACTGCTATACAAGCTGTTTTACATGGCAGCAAAAGTAATTTCAGTGTTGTCACATGAAAAGATATCACTAAAAAAAAAATGTGAGAGGTGTACTCACTTTTGTGAGATACTGTAGCTGTTGGTGATCCAAAACTGATTCATTTTGATAAATGCCAGACGGTCCACAGAGCCTGTGGACAGACATGTTCTATTATCAGAAACATCTTCCCCGGAAAGCATGCAGGATACAGGGCAGCCCAGCAGCTTCATCAGGGCCCTAAATTGAAGCACACATTTGTTCATACACACTAACAATATACAAACATAAACATCAATAAATAATTTTATTCCTAAAAAGAGGATTTGCTAATTGAAACATACTAAGTCACATTATTTTACGGGGTCACCCATCCACTTCATTGGGAAAGCCCAGCATTTCCCATTGCGTCAGAGGGGGACGGGGTCACGTGACGGGTAGCCCCACCCTCAGCTAGATAAGAGCTGTCAGGCTAGCGCTGTGTCATTCCCGGGGTGTCTCCAGTGGAGTCAGGATCTTGTGCATGTTCCTCGCTGGATATCATCGCTGGAGAGTGGAGATTACCTATCACTGGATAACGAGAATGGATTCCATTGCTGGGGTGGAGATCATGAGTGGATTACATTGCTGGAATCTTTTTTTCTTTAAAAAATTTTTATTTTTAATAAAGGACTTAGGCCTCGTACACACGAGTAAATCTATCTGTTCAAATCGGTCGGACCGACCGATTTGAACAGATCTGTCTGCTGGCATTTTGGTTTGCTCGCGTGTACACACGAGCAAACCAAAATCCCCGCCAGCAGACAGCGCGCTGACGTGTCGGTGACGTGGCGGTGACGTTGATGCCGACACGTCACCGCACCAGGAAGTAAAACACTTCCGCGCATGCGTCGAAATCATTCGGCGTGTGTGCGAGAAGACATGTCTGCTGGTTAGCATACTAACCAGCAGACATGTCGGGCGGACGGGTTCTCAGCCGACAGATTTCAAAGCATGCTTTGAAATCTTTTGGGTGGTCAAATCCGTCTGTTTGCCCGTACACACGATCGAATCTGTCTGCTGAAACGGTCTAGCAGACCGTTTCCAGCAGACAGATTTGATTGTGTGTACGAGGCCTTATAAAGCTGTGTCTGTGTGGTTTTTAACAATTTGACTCTTTCTTTTTTTAAATAATAGGGGTACAATGTACCCGTTATCAATTCACATGGGGGGTGGGATATGGGGGTCCCTTTTGTTCTGATAAGCCCCCTGGCCATAGACCCCCACAACCACCGGGCAAGGGTTGTGGGGATGAGGCCCTTGTCCCCATCAACATGGGGACATCCTCCCCATGTTGAGGGCATATGGCCTGGTATGGTTCCCGGAGGGGGGATGCTCTCTCGCCTCTTTTCCTGCGGTTTGGATTTTTGGGGGAACCCCACGTCATTTAAAAAATAATAATTGGTGCTGGGTTCTCCTTAAAATCCATACCAGACCTGAAGGGTCTGGTATGGATTTTGAGGGGGACCCCCACGTCATTTTTTTCAATTTGGTGGCAGGGTTCCCCTTAATATCCATACCAGACCTGAACGGCTTGGTTATAGAATTTTGGGAGGACCCCCTGCACAAAATGTCATTTTTGAAAGAAAAAAAATCCATTTAAAATTACTCACGGCTATTAATGAATTGTGAGGCTCCCGACAATACAGATAAGTAATTGAAAAAAATTGCAAGGGTTCCCCAAAGGGCCTGCTAATGGACTGGGGGGGGGACCCTGCTGTTTTTTTCAATGAATTTTCTCTGTATTGCCGGGAGTAGTTTTAACCAATTAAGCCCCAGACCATTTTGCAGCTAAAGGACCAGGCCCCTTTTTGCGATTCGGCACTGTGTCGCTTTAACTGACAATTGCGCAGTCATGTGACATGGCTCCCAAACAAAATTGATATCCTCATTTTTCCCACAAATAGAGCTTTCTTTTGGTGGTATTTGATCACCTCTGCGGTTTTTATTTTTTGCGCTATAAACACAAATAGAAAAATTCCTCAGTTTAGGCCGATACGTATTCTTCTACATTATTATGGTATTCCAGACACTCTATCCCCTCCTGGTGACTTCACGTCCGCCCGACTGTACCCGACAGACCACGCAGAAGTAAGGACTCAGGACCCTCTGGTGGAGGAACCAGTTTATGATAAGCCTTTTTATATCTTACTCCTTGTAAGTGTTTTTTAAACCTTGTTTTAATAAAAAAAACTGTGATACTGCACTTAGGTGGCACTTCCCCCCTCTTCTTTCTTGTATCTGGAGGTGTATAGAATAAGGTAAGTATTACAGCCTTCTCTTACACTACTTGGACTAAAGGAACATTTAGTCATGTCTATGCATGGGGAATTAATATTATTTTTAATTCCTGGAGTTTGGCTTTAATATGAAAAGGAGAAGAAAGTTGATAACCATGCTTACCCATAGCTTTTTTACTGGGTGGTAATGGGAGGGAGGGTGACGCAAAGCTCCTTCCAATGAGATCCTGGGAAATGCAGAGTTGTCCAAATTAGCAGGGTGACATCTAGTAGTGTGCAGAGTTTTTTTTGGATATTTTTGGATTTGGACTACTTTGAACATTCTTGGGATCTCACTAAAAGATGTGTGACATCATACTCAACTAAACAAGGACCTCTCTCTGCAGTGTTCTTTTTTATTTTTTTTATTGCAGTGTTTATGCATAGGGGGCAAAGTAAATGAGTGAATCTTGCATTTTTAGGTAAAGATACATTTTAAAAAGAACAAAAAGACATCACTAGTTATCCTAGGCAATACCTAAAGGGTTAATAGCCGATTAACGTCTGATACTAGCTTTTTTGCTTTTGCTCAAAACTAAATTCACCCCATGTGCTCCCACTGGAGATATCCTGGGGCACTGAACATATTTATTTAATAATCAGTTTAATACGTAGTTCACTTATGTTTTCAAATATGCAGGCAAAATATCTGACATTCACAAAAATTACATATTCATTTATTCTGAAGATTTAGAACCTCTTTTCTAATCCAGGAGGTCTGAGCACAGTAATAAAATGCACTCAGCTTTTTGTGATTCATTGAAATGAATGGTTTATCTGATAACACAACATGAAGTGTAACAGAAACTCAAAAATTACAATACCATATTCCGTATGTGTTCCAGCAGCCAAGGTTGTCAAGGTGTTGCATTACCACACATAAAGCTAACAGTTTAGCAATAGCTTGTGATGTTTTTATTATTTACTTCTTAAATTCAGATAATATTTTTTCACTGATTGTTTTTTCTACTGGATGTTTCTTAAATTTTTGCAAAAAAATATGAACTGACTCAGCTGAATTAAACTTTAAAGAAAAAATATTTAATTTAATTGCGTTAAGCCTGGCACATGTATTAATACAACCAGACAATTCACACTTTAGAATTATAACCAGGATTTTAACTTACATCTTGAAAATGTATGTAAACCCTAATAATGATAAAACCTCTCGTATATGCTCCCTTTTGGTTGATAAATTTACCTGTTGATTTTGGCAGAAATGTTGTAAACCTCCTTGTTATCAGTTAGCATTGGTCCCAGCTATCTGCTGCCTATAGAACAACTCCTTTCTGTGCATTAAAAATGAGGACTAAGGCTGCTTTCACACTGATGCGGTAGGGGCTCCGGCGGTAAACCGCTGCTATTTTTAGCGGCACTTTACCGTAATTTTTGTGGCTCTTTTCAGCTGCTAGCATAGGCGCTTTTAACACCTGCTAGTGGCTAAAAATGGGTTAAAACCGCTGGCAAAGTGCCACTGCAGCTGCTGATTGATTTCAATGAGCAGGGATGCTTTAGGAGTGGTGTATAATGATGAATAATTATTGGGTTTCCTTTATTATTATGAGGCTTGGTGTTATAATAGATTCTAATGCTGCGTACACACGACTGTTTTTCATGATGAGAAAAATTCAATTCTTTAAATTGGTCATTAAAAACGATCATGTGTAGGCTCCAGGGCATTTTTCTCATTGTTAAAAATGGCCATAAAAAATTTAGAACATGTTCTAAATTTTCTCGTCGTGAAAAACGGTGGTGTGTGGGCTTTAACGACGGGAAAAAAACACACATGCTCAGAAGCAAGTTATAAGACGGGAGCACTCGTTCTGGTAAAACTAGCGTTTGTAATGGAGATAGCACATTCGTCACTCTGTAAGGCGGCGTACACACGACAGAGGTTCTCACTGGAAAGGGTGGCACCATCAGAATGGAACTTCCCCTTTATAGTGCCATCGTATGTGTTGTACGTCACCGCGCTTTGCTCAAGCATTTTTTTTTCATGATCGTGTGTATGCAAGGCAGGCTTGACAAGAATTGCGTTGAAAAAAACATTGTTTTTCCCCTGACATGAAAAATGGTCGTGTGTACGCGGCTTTAGCTTTTCTGCTGGTAATAGTGCTTAACCACTTGACCACTGGGCACTTAAACACCCTTCCTAACCAGACCAATTTTCAGCTTTCGGTGCTCTCACAATATGAATGACAATTACTCAGTCATACAACATTCTACCCATTTGAAATTTTTGTCCTTTTTTTCACACAAATAGAGCTTTCTTTTGGTGGTATTTGATTACTTCTGGGTTTTTTATTTTTTGCGCTATAAAAGAAAAACGACTGAAAATTCTGTAAAAAAAAAAAAAAAAAACTTGTTTCTGTCATATTAGTGGGTTATTTCTCACACACAGCATATGCATACCACAAATTACACCCCAAAACACATTCTGCTATTCCTCCCGAGTATGGCGATACCCCATGTGTGGGACTTTTACACGGCGTCGCCACATACAGAGGCCTAACATGCAGGGAGCGCCATCAGGCGTTCTGGAACACCCAGACCAATTCTGACATTTCTCTCCTACATGGAAAAATCATCATTTATTTTCTAGAAAATTACATAGAACCCCAAAACATTATATATGCTTTTTTAGCAAAGACCCTAGAGCATACAATGGTGGCTGTTACAACTTTTTATCTCGCACGGTATTTTCGCAGAAATTTATTGAACGCGTGTTTTTTAAAAAACTGTTTTGTGCTAAAAAAAAAAAAAAACAAAACAGTAAAGTTAGCCCAATTTTTTTTCATAATGTGAAAGATGAAGTTACGCCGAGTAAAAAGATACCCAACATGTCACACTTCAAAATTGCGCACACTCGTGGAATGGCGCCAAACCTCGCTACTTAAAAATCCCCATAGGCGGTATTGCAGAGTATCGCGCAGGGTATTGCAGGGTATTGGGGTATTGCCGAGTATTGGGGTATTGCAAAGTATCATGCAGAGTATTGGGGTATTGCCGAGTATCATGCAGAGTATTGGGGTATTGCCGAGTATTGGGGTATTGTCGAGTATTGGGGTATTGTTGAGTATTGGGGTATTGTTGAGTATTGGGGTATTGTTGAGTATTGGGGTATTGTTGAGTATTGGGGTATTGTTGAGTATTGGGGTATTGCCGAGTATTGGGGTATTGCCGAGTATCATGCAGAGTATTGGGGTATTGTTGAGTATTGGGGTATTGTTGAGTATTGGGGTATTGTTGAGTATTGGGGCATTGCCGGGTACTGGGGTATTGTGGGGTACTGGGGTATTGTTGGGTACTGGGGTATTGTGGGGTACTGGGGTATTGTTGGGTACTGGGGTATTGTGGGGTATTGTTGGGTACTGGGGTATTGTGGGGTATTGTTGGGTACTGGGGTATTGTGGGGTACTGGGGTATTGTGGGGTATTGTTGGGTACTGGGGTATTGTGGGGTACTGGGGTATTGTTGGGTACTGGGGTATTGTATTTGGGTACTGGGGTACTGGGGTATTGTGGGGTACTGGGGTATTGTGGGGTATTGTTGGGTACTGGGGTATGGTGGGGTATTGTTGGGTACTGGGGTATTGTGGGGTACTGGGGTATTGTGGGGTATTGTTGGGTACTGGGGTATTGTGGGGTACTGGGGTATTGTTGGGTACTGGGGTATTGTGGGGTACTGGGGTATTGTGGGGGATTGTTGGGTACTGGGGTATTGTGGGGTACTGGGGTATTGTGGGGTATTGTTGGGGGGGTATTGTTGGGTACTGGGGTATTGTGGGGTATTGTGGGGTACTGGGGTATTGTGGGGTATTGTTGGGTACTGGGGTATTGTGGGGTACTGGGGTATTGTGGGGTACTGGGGTATTGTGGGGTATTGTGGGGTACTGGGGTTGTGGGGTATTGTGGGGGATTGTTGGGTACTGGGGGATTGTTGGGTACTGGGGGGATTGCAGGGTACTAGGGGATGGCAGAGCTGGGATGTTTTGAGGGATGGCTGGATCTGTGACTGCATTTGTCACAGATCCAGCCACAGCTCAGCTGCTGACACCCCGCTCCCCCCCCCTCTCCTCTCACACTGTACAGAGAGGAGAGCGAGGAGAGGGAGGAACCGGCGTCATCAAATGACGCCGGTTTGTTTACAAGTGATCGCGCCGTCATTCGACGGCGCGATCACGTGGTAAACGGCCGCTATCAGCGGCAATTTACCGTGATCCGTGATGCGCCGGGTCTTCTAGACCCGGCGAGCACGGACACTTTCGCGAGCGCGTCCCAGGGGACGCGCAATCGCGGAAGTGCACGAGGACGTCCCAGGGACGTCGTGTCAAAGCAACTCCACCGCGCCGTAGCAGTAAAATGCTTATGGCGCGGTGGGGAAGTGGTTAAAGAACCTGGAACAGTTTTTAAAAGCATTAGTATTGTTTTGTTATCTGCCACAAGCTTGCAAAATATAAATAGATTGTCAGCTTCTCTAATAAGAAAAATAATGGTGTTATTTCACAATTTCACAAATAAAAGTGATCTACCATTAACCTAAAAGTTTCAATACGTATAAATTGCCAGCTCCTTTGCTCAGTAAAATAAATTAGCTATAATACCTTATGGTGCAGAACAATAGCATCAGTGTCCACCCTATCCTCCTCCTAACCAGCACTTGCAATTTTGTACTTCCTTTAAGATTTAGCTTAGTGTTAGGGATGACCTGAGTTTCTAAGTCTGCTACAAAGACTCTTAATACACAGTATATGTACAGTTACATAGTTCCCAGATGTGTATAGGTTTATCATTTTTTATTTTAAGTTTTTTGCTGTGTTCTATTTTTGTATATTTCTAATTATGTTTAATTAGTATGTAGCACAGTGGTCCTGCGAGATGCGACATTTCGTTCTACCATATGTCCTAACATGTAGTAGAATGACAATAAAGCTTGACTTGACTAATGCCGCGTACACACGATCATTTTTTGTGTTGAAAAAAAACAACGTTTTCTGTGAAGTAAAAAACGACGTTTTTGAAACGTCACTTTTCAAAGACGATATTGCATACACACCATCGTTTTTTTCACAAAAAGCGAGGTTACGTTCACCACTCTTTTCCATTGAAGCTCGCTTCATAACTAGCTTCTGGGCATGCGCGGGTTGAAAAACGTCGTTTTAAACGACGTTTTTGCTACACACGGTGACTTTTTGTGAAACAAAAAACGACGTTTTGAAAAACGACACAAAAAATTCAAGCATGTTGGAATTTTTTTTTGGTTGTTTTTTTTTAAGACAAAAAACAACGTTTTGCCCACACACGATCAATTTAAATGACGTTTTAAAAAACAACGTTTTTTTTTCATCGCAAAAAACGACCGTGTGTACGCGGCATCAGTCATTAGCAGCTCAAGAAAATGCTGAACACATTTGGCAATTTGTGTCTACAGCAGCCAATTGCCAACAATGCACTCCCCAGCCTTTGAACTGTGATCAAGTGAATTATAAGGGCCAATCGTGAGGGTTTTCCTATGTGCCACGTCCTTCCTAAAAAAAAAAACGTCATGGTTTCCAGCAGCTTTTTGTCAATGTGTATTAGAGAAAACATGGATTAGTTAGGAACAGATCACAGAGTGTTTGCAGAAAGAGCTATAATGTAAATGTTGCTCCTGGTCAGGGCCGCCATCAGGGGGGTACAGGCATTACACCTGTAAGGGGCCCGGGGGTCCCCAGGGGCCCGGATGGGAACCACCCTAAAAAAAAAAAAAAAAAAAAAAAAATTTTTTTTTTTTTTTTTTTTTTTTAGGGGTCCGAAGGTCCCCAGGGGCCCGGAGGCCACCAAGGGCCCCAGATGGCAAGCCCTTTTTTTATAAAAAAAAAAAATATATTATTTTTTTTTTTTTTATAAAAAAATATATATTTTTTTAATATATTTTTTTATAATTTTTTTATTAAAGGGCCAATTTTTTTTCTTTTATTTTTTTAGCGGTCCCCAGGGGCCCGGAGGCCACCAGGGCCCCAGATGGCAAGCCCTTTTTTTTCTTTTTTTTTTATAAAAAAAATATATTTGTTTATAAAAAAAATATATTTTTTTTAATATATTTTTCTTTTCTTTTTGGGCCAATTTTTTTATTTAATTTTTTTAGAGGTCCGGAGGTCCACAGGGGCCCGGAGGCCCCCAGGGCACCGGATGGCAACCCCCCTTTTTTTTATTTATTTTCTATTAAAAAATATATAGATTTTTTAATATATTTTTATTTTATTTTTTTTATTAAAGGGCCATTTTTTAGGGGTCTAGGGGCCCGTGACCACCAGGGCCCCAGATGGCAACCCCCTCTTTTTTATTATTTTTTTTTTAAATATATTTTTTTAATATATTTTTATTTTATTTTTTATTAAAGGGTCAATTTTTTTTCTTTTCTTTTTTTTAGAGGTCCGGAGGTCCAAAGGGACCTGGAGATCCCCAGGGCCCCAGATGACAACCCCCCTTTTTTTATAAAAAAATATATAATTTTATATATATATAATATTATTATTATTAAAGGGCCCAGAGGTCCCCAGGGCCCCCGGATGACAATCCTCCTTTTTTATAATTTTTACTTTTTTATATTATTTTATTTCTTTTTTTTAATATATAGATGTATTTTTATTAAAGGGCTCAGAGGTCCCCCAGGGCCCCATGTGTCAAACCCCCTTTTTTTATAATTGTATTTTTTATTTTTGTTTATATATTTTTTTTATATTAAAGGGCCCAGAGGTCCCCAGGGCCCTGGAAGGCAACCCCCCTTGTTTTTTTTTATATAAATGTTTATTTCTTTTTTATATATATATTTTTTTCTTTCTTTCTTTTAAAGGTCCCAGAGGTTTCTTTTTATTAAAGGGCCCAGAGGTCCCGAATGGAAAGCCCCCTTTTTTTTGTAATTTTCTTTTTATAAAAAAAAAATAACGTCCCCGGGGCCCCAGTTGGCAACCACCCGTTTAAAAAAAATATTATATATATATATATATTTTCTCTTTTTTTTTCTTTATATTAAAGGGCACAGAGATCCCCAGGGCCCCGGATGGCTACCCCCCTTTATTATATATATTTTTCTTTATTTCTTATTTTTGTAAAGGGCCCCCCCCCCGCTTCTGAATTCGTGGCAGCAGCCCCCCCCCCCCGCCGCTTCTCAATTTCATGCGGCAGCACCCCCCCCCGGCTCTCTGCTCCAGGGGGCCCATGCCTGAAGCTGTGTAAGGGGCCCCAAAATTCCTGATGGCGGCCCTGCTCCTGGTGATTGTTGAAAACTAGCATATTCACAGTAAGTCATAAACATACTCACTGTGCTTGACAGTACTGAAGTATATAGGGACAGAAAACATCCCTCTACAGTGCTGTTCACAGTCAGTGTGTGCTGGGGACACTTGGAGTAGATAAGGAGAGGTCACACTGTATTTGCAGGAAGAGATATTTTATGTGTGTGTGCCAGAAACAACTTTAGTTACTTTTACACTGTTGTTTTATCACGTGTTCGTTTTTTTAATTTTTATATATATCATGTTTGTTGTATACTTTCAGTTATTTTTTTTAAGGGGGCTGGGGTTTAGTGTTTAGCAACGATACCCACTACAACATTTTGCTGACTGTTTTTAGTAAAGTAAATACATTTAAATGTATTTTTTCAATTAACCACTTGCTTACTGGGCAATGAATCCCCCTCCTGCCCTGACCAATTTTAAGCTTTCAGCGATATCACACTTTGAATGGAAATTGCATGGTCATGCAATGCTGTACCCAAATGATTTTTTTTTCACACAAATAGAGCTTTCAGTGTTGTTTTTTTTTTTTTTTTTTACAAAAAAATTAAAACAAAATACAGAAACATTTGAACAGTTTCATAGTTTGTTATAACATTTTGAAAACAGGTAATTTTTCTCCTTCATTGGTGTGCGCTGATGAGGCTCCACCAATGGGCACTAATATGCACTGGTGAGGTGGCACTGATGGGCACTGATGGTTGTACTGATGGACACTGGTAGGTGACACTGATAGCACTGATCAGTGGCACTGATAATGAGGCATGGATGATCATTGATTGGCAGCACTGGTGGACATTGATAGGTGGCACTTGTTTGAGAGACCGATGTGCCCCTGAAATAAGCTGAATGTTGGCTTTTTTCCCCCTCATGCTGACAGCGTGAGGGGAAAAAAATGTTGATTACCGATCTTCTGTTTACAGCTGATCACGTGGTAAGGGGCTTGGACCTACAGCTGGCTCTGCCTCTCAGTGTATACAATAGGAAAGGTAACTGTCAGCGCAGATACAAAGTACATGTGTGGTAGGGGTATGGTGATTAGTTCATTAGAAGTAATAGTAACAGGCAGTTCAATGGTTAAAAAAAATGCAGGTGATTTGGTTGTTCAATGGCGGCTGCTGTCTTTAGAGAGCTGACTCTGTGGTAAACAAAAGAGGGGTAGAGAAAGGAAGCGCCACCTAAGTGCAGTATTAAAGAGGTTCTTTTAATGACACATTGTACAAAACACACTTATAAGAAGGTAAGGAAAGAAGGCTCATCTGTAACATCCTGTAGTCCTCGTCCTGGATCCTAAAGACTCAACACATTCTGCTATCTTTACTTCTAAGCAGCCCATGGATCCAGGACGAGGACAACAGGGTGTTACAGATAAGCCTTCTTTCCTTACCTTCTTGTAAGTGTGTTTTGTACAATGTGTCATTAAAAGAACCTCTTTAATACTGCACTTAGGTGGCACTTCCTTTCTCTACACCTCTTCTGCCTCTCAGTGAGCTGCTGGGAGCCTGAGCCAGTGATTCCTGCCCCCTCCACAGCCAGAAGTTCAAGTGAGCACTGGAGGGGCAGAACAGAGAGCCAGTGACTGAAAGTCAGCAGTTTATTGCAGGCTGAAGACTGATAACCGAGTGATCAGTGCTGTTTGATTGCCTAGTTCTCAGTCTTAGAGGTGGCGGGGTGCAGCCGGGATCAGTGCTGCAACAATCTATGTAGTAATAACTGTTTCTTTTATAAAAGCCAATGAGATCCTGGGAAATGCAGAGTGAAGAGAAAGGTGGCTGGCTGCTATAGGTGAAGCTGTCTAAAGCCTCACTATTTTAGCAGAATAGTATGCTATTAACGGATCACTAAAGACATTTTTTTTATTTTTTTTTATAAATAGCTTTCTTTACCTTACTGCAGTACTGGTTTCATGTCCTTATTGTTTGTTTTTGCTTTAAAGTTGCTGTAATCCTGCTCTGATCTCCACACTTCCTGCTTGTCTGTTTCCTTATAACCACAGTGCTGGGAGCTTTCGCACGATGGTCTAAGCTGTCATTACTGTGTGTCTAAAACTTCCCAGAACCAATCAGATTCATTTTAAAAACAAAACACTGCCCTGGATTTGTTTGTTTTTGTTCTGTGTGTCTATTTCTACTTCACAGAAACATGAAGCCAGTTCAAAAGTGAAACTAACCTGCAGGCACGATATATGATTGATTTTTATCTATTTTCAATCATTTTGAAAAGGAATCAGTTAACTTTTATGTCTCTATACCCTGTAAATAGCCATTTCAGCAAACAATTTTTTTCCCTTTAGTGACCCTTTAAATCTATTGCTATTGTAATAAATCTTACACTGGACAGTCTTCAACTCAATGCAATACTAGGCATAACATCCCATTTGTATTGTATGCTGGAATGGGATCATTTCAGTGTGTGTGTGTGTGTGGTTGGGGGGGGGGGTTTATTATATTATTAATGCTTATGCTAATGTTTGTGTCATATTTCCCTTTTTTAACTGCCCATATCCAGTTCAGTTAATAAACCTTACAAATCTATTTGTAATTTCTCCTAAATTTAGGACTGTTGATGTATTTGTTACCAAATCTTTTGTCAAATGTGATATTAAACCAAAACAGAAACCCTGATTATTTTATTACATTCTTTAACCTGTTTTGTTATATCGGATATTAATACTATTGACTCATTTTAACCACTTGTCAAGCTGTAAATTGAATTGTGTACATTATTGAACAGGTCACAGACTAATCAAACCCTCTTTTGTGGACGTTATTAAAAATTCCGCCGTCATTTCTGATAGACATTTTCGGACGTATTATGCGCCAGAGAATTGTAATCACCTGTATTTAAAACTAATAGATTTGAAATAACCTACAGGCTTTCTCCTTAAATGAGAGTTAGATTAATGAAAAAAGACCCCTTTTGCTTCAGATTGCATGACAACATTTTCAAATTACATTCCTGAAACAGACAATTCACTTATTCAGAGTAATTGGATGCTGAATAGGGGTTAATACGTACAATGTACTTAAATGAAATTCTTCTATTGTGAGTGCGGCCGAATGATACCTGAAGCATTTTCAATGGAGGATTGCGGAGGCTTGGAGTTAATTATTCTGCATTCTATTTTGTGAATGAACTCAAGCATGAATTCTACACGGCAAAGATGGGATAATTATATTCAATACTACCAAGTGCCCTGCTGAATGAATTGACCTTTTAGATAAAACTAGTCTTTTGGAGCAGGAAAGCAGAATAAAGGTTGCACACATATGCATAAGAAACTAAAAGCATTCAATAAAAAAAAAAAGAACCACCGACTGTTAGGAAGATTGATTCTTTACTTTTGTTGCTATACATTAGTGTTTTCCTCCATATCCCTCCTGGTACTCTGGCTGGTAGAATCAAGTTAAAGATTGTAGTTATAACAGTGAAATAAAAATTATATTTTCTTTAATAGCTATGTTAACAAAATGCTGTATATCTATGTGAATCCACTGACCATTACATACACTGTTCCTGAAGATAGTTCCTTGAAAACTAGGCAAAGCATTGGATACAAGTATAATCTGCCCTTATGATAAAACATCTGTTTTTCTCTGGTGCTCACAAATAGGGATGAGCCGTCAAACATTTAGAACCCCATTGAAGTCTATGGGACTTGAACGTTCAAATTCAAAAACGGTCGTATTAAAGACCAATTTTCAAGTTATTGTTGGAAAACGTCTTTCAGAACCCGGGTCTTGCCCCAGGGAACATGTATCAATGGAAATAAGTCTTAAAAACGGTAGTTTTTTTAGGAGCAGGACTCCGTTTTTAAAACTTTTTTGCGATTGATAGTAGTATCAATGGAAAAACGTTCAAATTCAAAAACGGTCGTTTTAAAGACCAATTTTCAAGTTATTATTGGAAAACGTCTTTCAGAACCCGGGTCTTGCCCCAGGGAACATGTATCAATGGAAAAAAAGTCTTAAAAACGGTCGTTTCGTTTCACTCGAGTTTGCCGCGAACGATCGTTTTTGTTTGAAATTCGACGAACGATCGAACGGACGATGTTCGAGTCGAACATACGTTCGTTTCGAATGGGAAGCTTATCCCTACTCACAAATCAATTCCAATGAATCAACCCCAGTCACCGCCAAAGCTGACCATAGATGGGTAGAATTTAGAAAGAAAATTGGGTCAAAAAGTGGGTCAAATTGATGTTTTCTACAAATTAACGAGAAATTTTGAAGAAACAGGATTGAAAAATGTTCTTGACAAACACATTTCTAACAGGGAATGTGGTTTTTGTTCAGAAAAGTCCATTCGTTCTGAATAAAATGTTAGGAGCAAAATAAAAAACTTTCAATTGACAAAAAATTGTTCAGAGAATTTTCATTTTCTGATGTTTCCTAAGACTTTTCATAAAAATGAAGGTGAAGGGTGGGGCATGAAATTTCCCCACTCCCACCACCTGTGGGATCGTGGTAGACCTATAATTTAATAAAAATCTGTTAAAGGATCAGTAAAGATCAGACTGGCCAGGAGATTTTCTACAATCATCATAGGGTCATCTCCTCAGTGTGCAGTCAGACATCGAGAGAGCAGGACGCTCTCAAACGAGTCACTCTCTCAGGGATAGCAGGGTCCTCCCCACTGTGCGGTTCCAGGCCTCACAGACAGGCAGGCAGGATTTCCACCTCCCTGTCATCTGTCCACCTGCCACTGCCACTGCCACTGGCCACTCGGACAAGCTCCTCTCCCCCCTCCAGGACTTGCACGGCTTTCCCCCGGTTCACCTGACCCCCCCTGCCTCCCTCAATCAGGTAAGCCACTCCTTGGGAGCTGCAGGCGGCCGTCCTTCTCAGGACAAGCCACAGTAGCTTCCCCCAATCCCCACGGCTCTTCCCCTCTCCTCACCCCCATACCGCTACCCCCGCTCGGGCGTCCTTCCCGCCAGCCATCCCCACAAACCGCCGCTACCCTCGGGCGCAGTGGTTTTTTTCCCTCCGCGCCGGTCGGTGGGGATTCGCGGCAGCCGCGACTCAGAAAGGGCCGCGGCTTCATCCGCGGCCTAGCGGCGTGCCGATCCCCACCCCCCAACAATCGGCACTATTGCACTAATTGGGCCAGAAAGCCCCCCCCCCTACCCCAGTAGAGCCCCCTTGCCCTCGGATCATCCTTCTTAGCCCCCCAGGCGCCACTCAGCCTGGTACCCCCCCAGCCTGGATCCTGCTGCCAGGTCGGCGGCCATCTTGCTCCACCCTGCCCTATCTCCCCCCTCTCAAATTCATTTAAAACTTGATCCAGGGCTTAACCCGATCGCCTCTTTAGGGGTCAGGAAGGAATTTTTTTTCCCTACCACAGCATATTGGCGCAGCGTTGTCAGGGTTTTTTTTGCCTTCCTCTGGACCAAGCTAGGATCAGAGGATTCAGTTATCCTTGTGAATCCACCCCCCCCCACCCCTTGGTTCCACAGCGGCCATGGTTAATTGGCAATACTCGGCGGAGAACATTTGGGATCTGGATCGATTTGCCGCAATTCTGCCGGCCGCCACCAAAAAAGCCCTAAGAAATCTGCGACTTTTGAGGATCGATCGACGATCGACTACCAAGGGTCGCAGCCATTTACCCCAGCCTAAGCACATATCATGTGCTTTGAGCAACACTAGATCGGCAGTAAAACACCGATTAGAAATCCATGATTTCTTATTGCGACATGATTTAGACTGCCTCTTTATTACAGAGAGCTGGCTCACAGCCGACTGTAACACCATTCTAGGAGAATTGGTGCCAGAAAACTACCGTATTATAACAGAATATGGCAAAGAGGAGGAGGACTGGCGGTGATCCATAAGACGCGTCTTGCGATCACAAAACCAAGCCTTCAAAACCCTCTTCCATTCATGGAAACCCTTACTCTTCAACTGCAAGTAAACAGCCAGGAGACCGTACGGATTCTACTCTGCATCAGGCCACCCGGCCCAAAATCGCAGCTGCTCCCATCTTTGACAGACTTTGTCTCCACTTATACCCTGAACAGCAAACACCTTTTGCTGCTCGGGGACTTCAACCTCTGGGCCAACTCCCCGCAAGACCCCATTGCCGATGCCTGCATCAACCACCTGGAAGGATTGGGCCTCAGGTCATGCGCTCGATCTTATTTTCAGACAAGATCTGGAAATAAAAATCTTGGAAAATGAACCATTGCCATGGACAGATCACCATGCAATTAAATTCATTATTTCCGAATTCCCCCCCTTAACAAAAACATCAAATCCAGTGACAGCACACTGGACCAGATGTCAGAAGAAGCTCCACTCGGAACTCTTCAAAGCCACGTTAGGGGAAAAAATAAACACAATTCAGCCGCACCAAACAGCGGAAGAAACACTGGAGGCCATAAACACAGCACTATTGCAGTCAGCTGACTTGATAGCGCCGAAACGAAAGACCCAGATCAGGAAAAATAACTCCAGCTGGTTCTACAACCAGCTGGCATTACTGAAGCAAGAGCGCAGAAGGGCAGAAGCAGCCTGGAAAATAAGCTCTTCAGATGAGAACCTCTCGATCTACAAGGCAATAACCAGAAAATACTACAAGCAAATCTTCGAAGCCAAGAAAAACTATTTTTCTGAGGCTATCAACGGTGCCCTAAACCGCCCCCGCGAACTCTTCAAGCTGGTCACTTAGACCATGAATCCAGGATGTCTTGAAGCCCCCAACTTGGATACACAAGAATTTTGCGATGAGTTATCGGATTGCTTCATTAACAAAATTGAGGCAATCCGGCAAAGCATTCAGCAAAACAATTTCTCTCCTAGCCCCCCCCCCCGTAGTTATTTACACAGCACCGGCAGTAATTCACCACAGTTAGGTGAGTTCACGCTGGAACCCATCTCCATTCAGACCACAAAAAATATCATCGGCACTCTGCGCAACAGCACTGCGCCAAATGATATTATCCCCACCAAACTGCTGAAAGAATGCGCCGACATCCTGGCACCTCCTGTCACGCAGCTTATCAACCAATCCTTCAGGGAGGGCATAATGCCCTCCCAGCTGAAGGAGGGCTTTATTCAACCCATCTTGAAGAAAGCCACCCTGGATCCTAAGGATCCACTCAACTGGCGCCCCATAACAGGCCTAAATGTTCTCTCCAAGGTAATGGAGAAAGCAGTGGTACAGCAGCTGCAACAGCATCTAGATACCCACAACTTACTCGACCCATTTCAATCAGGATTCCATCCCGGACATGGGACGGAAACAGCATTGCTTAAGATATGGGACGACGTTCTCGAGGCCGCAGACGAAGTAGAATCTTCTCTTCTGGTTCTGCTGGACCTAAGCGCAGCCTTTGATACAGTAGATCACAAGCTGTTATTGACTCGGCTGGCCAAAATAGCCAAAGTCGCAGAAAGCGATCTATCCTGGTTCTCCTCTTTTTTGGAAAACCGATCGCAAATAGTGAAGCTAGGACCCTTCACTTCTGAAAAACGCACATTATCGTGCGGGGTCCCTCAATGATCTCCCCTGTCGCCGATGTTATTCAACATCTATGTGCGTCCTCTTTTCGAAATCATCAGCAGCCAAAAACTGCTATATCACTCATATGCAGACGACACGCAACTGTACTTCTGCATTTGCAATAAAAAGGATCACCACCTCAATCTAGAGACTTGTCTCTCTTTGATAGAGGACTGGATGACAAAGAGTTATCTCAAACTCAATGGAGCGAAAACAGAACTTCTTCTGTTTCACGCCAAGCGTAGAAATCAATCGGTAACAACCTGGATCCCCCTGCCCATTCTGGGCAAAATCACCACCCCTAGCGCCAAAGTCAAAAGTCTCAGGGTCATCTTTGACTCCGACATGACAATGAACGCACAAATAGGGTCAGTAGTCAGCGGATCTCACCATCTGCTGCGCCTACTACGCAGACTCACTAATTTTATTCCCAAGAAAGACATAGCGGTCGTGGTGGGAGCAATTGTAAACTCCAGACTGGACTATGCAAATGCCCTTTACCTCGGACTCCCCAAGTACCAAATCGCTCGTCTTCAAGTCGTTCAAAATACGGCCGCCAGACTTGTGACTGGGAAAAAACCCTGGGAATCAATCTCACCTTCACTGAGATCCCTTCACTGGCTACCAGTTAGAGACAGAATCACCTTTAAAGCACTCTGTCTAACGCATATATGTATCCATGGGAATGCTCCCCATTATCTATGCGAAAAAATAAAAGTTCACAATCCCAATCGTATTCTACGATCCACCAATCAAAAGCCAATACCGAAAGCCATATACAAGTCCAAAGGAGACAGGAGATTTGCTGTCCAAGGTCCCAGACTATGGAACGCCTTACCAGCCAGCATTCGGCTGGAGGAGAACCACTTAGTCTTCAGGAGAACGATTAAGACTCATCTCTTTTGATCTCAAAGGAGACAGGAACAACAAGCGCCCAGAGGCGATTTACTTCGCATGTGCTGCGCTATATAAGTTTTCATACAAAGGAAAAACATTTTAATGCTGAATAGCTTGCTTTACCTTATAGCAGTCCTGCTTTCATGTCCTCCATGTCCATTTTTGCTTAGAAGTTGCTGTAATCCCTTGCTGATCTCCACACTTCCTGCTTGCCTGGCTCCTTATGAAAAAACTCATGCTAGCTTTTCACTGTGGTCCATGATCAAGAAGATGTGATTACTATGTGTCTAAAACTCCTCAGATTCATTTTAAAAACAAACACTGCCCTGTGTTTGTTTGTTTTTGTTCTGTGTGTCTCTGTACACACAGAACAAACTGAAACTAGTCTAAAAACAAAACTAAACTGCAGCCACATTATATGGTTGATTTGTTAATCATTTTTAAAAGGAATCAGTTAACTATTATGTCTCTATACCCTGTAAACAGTAATTTCAGCAAAAAAAAATCCTTTAGTGACCCTTTAAGTAAAAAAAAATAATATATATATATATATATATATATATATATATATATATATACATATATATATATATATATATATATATATATATATATATATATATATATATATATATATATATATATATATATATATATGTTTGTGTGTATATATTTGAATTCGATACTTACAATGGATTGGTTGATGAGATGACAGTTGCCCCAAATAAACCTATAAAAGAAATAGAGGATGCTTCATTAGTGGGCAGAAGACAATGAGGATTTTAAAGAAGCACATACCACCTTTCCTCCCTCTTGTGGCCCGTTTTTATGAGGTTTGTCCCTTCCTTCTGGAAAGGGGATATTATAGTTGATGTCACAATTATAGCTCAAGCTTAAATGGCTAAGCTATACATATATATACTGTATATATATATATATATATATATATATACATTGTTATGTAAGAAGATGTTTTAATATATGCTATGTGTATTGATTATTTACAAATTTATTGAAATTGATATAAAAATAATTTAATAATAATACCTATAAATAAAAGGCTGCGGCCAGTTTAATCCACAGGTATTGACTATTTATTTTTATATTTTAACTAATGGAATATTTTTTTTAAACAGTATTGTTAATAAGTTCTGACTACGACCTCATTTACATTTGAAATTCCATCCCTCTATGGTCAGCTTAAAGGGTCACTAAAGATTTTTTTTTTAGCTAAATAACTTCCTTTACTGTACTGCAGTCCTGGTTTCATGTCCTCATTGTTAGTTTTTGCTGTAATCCTTCTCTGTTCTGGACACTTCCTGACTGTCTGTTTCCTGATGAAAAAAGTCATGGGAGCTTCTCTCTAATCAAGGAGGTGTGATTACTGTGTTTCTAAAACCCCTCAGAACCAATCAGTTTCATTTTAAAAACAAACACTGCCCTGTATTGGCTTCACAGAAGCATAAAAAACTAGATGAAAAACGAAACTGAAACTGCAGGCACATTATATGATTGATTTTTATCTATTTTTAATCATTTTTTAAAAGGAATCAGTTAACTATTATGTCTCTATACCCTGTAAACAGTAATTTCAGCAAAAAAAAATCCTTTACAACTCCTTTAAGGCCCCTTTCACACATGTGTACCATTCGTAACATCCACCAGCTAGAAAAAAAACATAAAATGGATCATTTGTCTGTTTACGTCCGTTTTTTGTCCGATCTGTTTTTTGATGAAAGAAAAATAGCGCTTTTATCCGTTTCAAAAAATAGATGTTGACAAGAGTGGATGTAAATGGATGATCATCTGTTTACAAACATTTTTCTATAGAGATGAATTGATGTCCATTTTTCATCTATCAATAGATAGATGAATAATGTGCAAATGGTCTGCATATGTGAAAGGGGCCTTGGGCACATAGAAAACAATTGTTACTAGAGAACGACAAGCAAGTCCTTTCAATATAGTTCCAAAGCTGTTTCCAGAGTGCTTAAGAAGTGTAGTTTAGCAAAGGCACTAGACAAAGTGCTTCTGAGGAAAAGTAGCGCCAACACCGTCACCCGATCACACTGCCTCTTACCATCAGGTGTGGACCCCCACACAAGGAAGGTCAGATCAAGAGTAGAAAAAACAATCCTGGACAGGGATTCAAGTTTTGCCACTCTCCTCTTATTCATATACTCTCAATCAGCTTAATGGTCTCATATATTCCTTCAGCGTCCTCATCTAGTTGGCTTGCAAAGCCTTTTTTAAACAAGCGCATTCATAATAAAAGCATTTTCACAGTCCATAGTAGACACAAAGCAACCAGGTCACGAGACTGTACCAAGCAGATTGAAGGACCTTCCTGAAGGTTAATGCGTTTCGAGGGGTGATCCCCCTCTTCTTCAGAGCCTCGCTTGTCTTTCTGTAGTGGGGAATTAGATGTCACAATCTGATAATTGCTTTAACGCTACACCTTTATTATATTAGTTTATGTATATTATTATCTTCCAAAATTATTGTGCCAGCAGCTATTTTAGCAATTTTTTAAATTGTAATGCTTTACTATTGTATTGTTTTTGGATACTCAATATTTTACTACTCAGCGCAGATTTACTACGGTGTTTCCCTGAAAATAAGCCCTACCCTGAAAGTAAGACCTAGCATGATTATCAGGGTGGGCTGCAATATAAGCCCTACCCCCAAAAAAAGCCCTATTAAATTTGATTAAGAATCCTATAATCCGTTTTTTTAAAACTGGGGCAGTGTCTCTGATTGTTGCACCCACTGCTGAACCACTGGAGGTCCTCTTCTCTCCTCCCGGCTGACATCTGCTGCCCCTTCTTCAGTTCACGGAGCAGGCTGATGTCAGCGACACACTCGGCTCATCTCGTTTCTCCTCTCCTCAGACTCAGAGATCTCAGAGAAGGGAACTGTTATAAAGGGTACTTTAAATACTTTCTCCTGACCTGACAATGAGGGGGGGGGGGGGGGGGCATGGGAGGAGAAGACAGAGGACATTTTTATAAAATTGTATTCATTGATTTATTAATTTATTTCATGCTGTAAAAGGAACAGGATTTTTTTTAAGGCTTACAACCACTTTAAGTCAGCCAGACAGACTTTATACTTATTGCACACGTTATATTAATACAGTAAATAAATAAGCCCTTTCCCGAAAATAAGCCCTAGTGTGTTTTTTCTAGCCAAAATTAATATAAGACCTGGTTTTATTTTTGGGGAAACACGGTATGAAGCATTTTATTGCAGCGATCTTCAAAACGTGAGATTACCATGCTGCTATGAAGAGAAAGTGTTACTTCATGACAAGTTAAATAAAGTAAAAAAAGGTAAATAGTGTGATGAGCTGAATGCAGAGCATTTAGCGTGCAGGCTGTGTAAACGAGCCTTAAATGTGCTCATGACCGGGAAAAACACATGATAATGCTGTTAAAGAAGGACTGCATCTTTGCACTTACAGTTTTCCAATTGATCCTGCAGTGAAGTCCACCTCCTGTGAATTTCTGTGAGAGGGTGACAATACTTTGTATTGCTACTTAATTAAAAGCAGTGCTTTCATCCTCAAGTAATCTGTACCTACTTGTACTACAGTGGGATTAGAAGACGTTGCAGGGGGTTTGGCTATAACCATTATTACTGCTGGAGCACAGGCTTGTCAATCAGCAAGTAGCCACACCTAGCCACACTTTGCAGAAATCATATAAAAGGATGAGCTTACTGCATATGATGTCAGTTACAAGTACAAAAATTTAATAATTCTTACTTAACCCCATATTAACCCTTATGCTGCGTACACACGATAAGGCTTTTGCCTGGCCAAATCACATTGGAATTCTGACGGAAATAGAAAAAATAGAACATGTTCTATATCTAGATTCCAATGGAATTAATCGGAATTTCCGATAAAAAAAACTTTGATAGGGCTACACACATTTTTCCATGGGAAATTTCCAAATGTGTGTATGGGGCATTAGTTTACCCAATCAGTCCTAAATCAGTTACAATTAACTCTCTTCACATCTCTCCTTAGCTAATATGTTCCTGTTGTTTTTATATTTCTGTTATTTTTTAACAATACCATTCATATTTATTGTTCCACTTTACAATGCCAGAGAGCCTAACCTTTCTGCAGGGTACTACATTTTCCTAACGGGAACACAACAGCAAAATAAAATCTGGCAGGTGTTCTAAATATTTTCTGTGGGTAACATGGGTAAAATCAAACTTGTTCAAATACATTCTCATCTGTTATATGTTACCATAAAAGTGGGTGAAATTTTGTGTACCAAATTTAACTCTAGAGTATTTTTTGCTGAAAATCTGCCATTTGATAAATCACTAATATCATGTGACACAAACAATGGAACTACCCCTGTTTTATTCTTCAAGGTTTCTGATCAGAATTAGTTCTTGAAGGAGCCTATTCCACATTTTCAGAGCTCTTACTGTGAAGAAGACTTTCCACATGTGAAGGTTAAATCTCCAGCGTAATCCAGTCTGCCTGGATGTGGTCCCTGGTTGTGGGGAGCGGCTGTTACTTCTGTGGTGTAAGGGGTCTCCGGATGCCGTGCAAATATGATAGCTGGGAAGGTAAAAGGAATCCCAGGATAGTGTAGTATGTTTTAACTACAATTGCTTTTATTGCATAAAAGGTATACAAGGTACTCACATTTAAACAGTAAACAAAACATGTGTATCCACGAGCGCCGAGCTTGCGTCACTTTTGGTTGCCTCTACGTCCCGTTCAACCCAATATAACACCCTTCTTTGTGCAATGGTCCAAATAATTTGGTGGAGGGGGGATTATGGTGTGGGGTTGTTTTTCAGGGGTTGGGCTTGGCCCTTTAGTTCCACTGAAGGGAACTCTTAAGGTGTCGGCATGCCAGAAACACATTTCTTGCTTCCAACTTTCTGGGAACAGTTTGAGGATGGCCCCTTCCTGTTCCAAATGACTGTGCACTACCTTATTAAGACTATGATCTACCAGAACACCCAGATCCTTCTCCACTATTGACTCCCCCAGCTGTTCTCCTCCTAGTACTTAAGATGTGTACATGTTTCTAGCCCCCCAAGTGCACAACTTTACATTTATCAACTAGGGATGAGCTGAACACTGCTCCGTTCGGTTCGAACCAGAACTTGTGAACAGGCAAACATTTTATGCAAACACTGTTAAAGTCTGTTGGACACGAACATGAAAAAATGCTAATTTTAAAGGCTTATATGAATGTTATTGCCATAAAAAGTGTTTGGGGATCTGGGTCCTGCCCCAGGGGACATGTATCAATGCAAAACAAGTTTTAAAAAAGGCAGTTTTTTGCAGGAGCAGTAATTTTAATAATGGTTAAGGTGTAACAATAAAAGTAAAATATTTCTTTAACTATCGTGCATGGGGTGTCCTTAGTCTGCCTGTAAAGTACCGTAGCTCATATTTCCCATGTTTAGAACAGTAGTGCAGCAAAATGAAATTTCTAAAGGAATAAATGACATTTTAAACTGCTCGTGGCTGTAATGTACCCATAGGGTCTGGTATGAATATTAAGGGGAACCCTGCACTAAATATTAAACAAAATAATGTGGGGTCCCCCCAAAATCCATACCAGGCCCTTCAGGTCTGATCTGGATTTTAAGGGGCACCCCAAGTAGTGCAGCAAAATGAAATTTCTAAAGGAATAAATGACATTTTAAACTGCTCGTGGCTGTAATGTACCCATAGGGTCTGGTATGAATATTAAGGGGAACCCTGCACTAAATATTAAACAAAATAATGTGGGGTCCCCCCAAAATCCATACCAGGCCCTTCAGGTCTGATCTGGATTTTAAGGGGCACCCCAAGCCAAAAAAAAAAATCCATACCAGACCCTTATCCGTGCTCATAATTTGGCAGGCAGCAGGAAAAGGGGGGGGGGAGAGCGCCCTCCCCCTGAACGTACAAGGCCACATGCCATCAACACAGGAAGGTATATTTCTTTTGGGGAACCCCCAAAACACCTTGTTGATGGGAATAAGGCCCCTTCCCCCCAACCCTTGGTTGTGGGGATCTGCAGGCAGGGGGCTTATTGGAATCTGGAAGATCCTGCCCCCTATGTAAATGGGTATCGGCTACACTGTACCCCTACACATTCACCAAAAAAAGTGTCAAAAATGTAAAAATGACAGTAGACAGTTTGGGACATGTCCTTTATAAAAAGGAGGCACCGTCAGCCATCAAATCACTGCGATCTCGCAGTGCATTGACGGTCTCAACATTCATTATTGTTTTGTTTACAAGCGGTTTATTGAAAAATAAGTCTCAATACAGTTATGAAGTACAATGGCAAGAGGTACAAAAAAATATATATGTACATATTTATATATATATCAGCAGTAAGCATCTGTGAAACATAAACATAGCAGTAAATCAAGAGGAGAAAAAATAGGTCCTGGTAAGTATAAAAGGTCATTCAGTAGCAATATATAGTGACAAAATGGTCTGACGAATTAGTTTAATGGGCAATGGGGAAAAAAAAGGGGGAAGATAATAGACTCACATCTTTATTCAATGAATTAACAGAGAAAGGTCCCACAGTTTCCATTTCTGATCGTATATGTCCATAGTATCATATAAGGTGTGGTGAATGCGTTCTGCTAGTTTGATGGACAACATACGATCCATAATTTGGGACCATGGCACAGTAGCGGAACGCCAGTTGAGAGCTATAGCCCAGTGTATTGATGTGAGCAAGGTGTGTATTAACCTAGTGTGGGCTATAGGAATGTCAGGGATAGGATAAAAAAGGAGACACAATTTAGGTGTTAGTTCTATTCTTCTACCTGTTATCTGTTCTATTTTGATACTGAGTTGTTGCCATGTATCTCTGAGGTGTGTGCAGTCCCAGAAGGTGTGTATGAGGGAGCCCTGGACTGGGCAACCTCTGAAACACAAGGGAGAGATTTCAGGATAGAATGAGTTAATTCTGTCAGGGGTGAGGTACCATCTATGTTGAAGTTTTATAGCAGATTCCCTAATAGAGGCTGTTTTGGTGCATTTTCTTAGGTTATTTGCCATGCTGTCCCATTGTTCCGTGGAGAAGGATTCATCAAGATCTGACTCCCATTGCAACATTTGGCGTGTTTTGTCTGGTAAATTGTGTTGATTTAGGTTTCTGTAAATTCTAGATACCAAGCCCCTTTCTCGAGGTGAAGTAAGACACATTTTTTCAAATATTGTGAAGGGGGTTTGGAGGTTAAGAGAAAAGTTTTTTTGATAGAATAGTTTGATATTATTGTAGTCTGAGAGATCAGTATCTTTAAGTTTATATTCTGATTGCAAATCTAAGAATGTGCGAAAAGTATTGTTTTTAGTGAATGCTTTAAGGTTAGATAGATTGAGGAGTTGCCAAAGAGAGTATTGGTTAGAGTGTAGGTCAGGGGGGGAAAATAGGGGGTCCCCCAGGAAGGAAGATGGGGGGGGGGATTTCTGAGGATACATTAAATTTATGTTTATGTCTGTGCCACAATAGTAGATCCTGATGAACCACTCTGTTGAGGCTGCCCATTCTTTGTGTTTTAATAGATTTGGACCATAGAAGGCCTTGGAGGTGGAACGGTAGGACAGACTGTTTCTCAAATTCTAGCCACGGGATATGATTGGAGGGTGCATACCATTGTGCGAGTTGTGTATACCTGGCTGAGAGATAGTATAGCCATAGGTTGGGAATACCCAACCCGCACTTTGATTGAGGTCTAAACATTAGTGCATAACCAAATCTGGGTTTTTTATTTTGCCATATGAACTTATTTATATCTCTCTGTACAGAGTCTAGAGTGCTTTTAGGTACCAGGATAGGGAGCAATCTAAAGAAGAACAGTAGTTTTGGCAATATAACCATCTTGGTGGCAACTATCCTACCCATAAAAGATATATGGAATGTTGACCAGGACTTGAGTAAGTCTCTGATGTTTTGGAGTAATCTAGGGTAATTTTTGTGGTATAGGGTTTTGTAGGACGGGGTGATATGAATGCCCAAATAACGAAAGGAATCCAAACTCCATTGAAAGGAAAATTTCTCTTTTAATGAGGCAGTCAAATCAGGGGAGCAATTGATTGGGAGGGCAGAACATTTAGATAGATTTATGCTTAAGCCTGAGAGGTCGTGAAACGTCTCTAACGTCTCGATTAGGATTGGTAGCGAAATTAGCGGATCAGTGAGGAATAAGAGGACGTCGTCCACGTAGAGGCTTAACTTGAATTCTTTCGAGCCTTTTGTGTACCCTTTGATGTCGGAATTACTGCGGATGGCACAAGCGAGGGGCTCGATAGCTAGGGCAAACAGAAGAGGGGATAAGGGGCAGCACTGTCTTGTGCCCTTACTTAATGGGAATAATTCTGAGTTATGGCCGGGGAGCTTGATACGGGTATGTGGGTCGTGGTATAATGCTTTAAATCCATGTAGAAATTCATCACCTATACCATATCTGGGAAGTAGTGAGTTTAAGTAGGACCAACTAACGCTATCAAAAGCTTTATGAATATCTAGACTAAGGGTGGATCTAGCATGAAGGTTGGAATCTTGAATGATGTTTGTTGTTAACCACTTCCCGACCGCCCACCGCAGGTATACGTCGGCACTTTAGAGATGGATATCTCGGTAACGGCAGCAGCTGCTGCCACAACCGAGATATCCATCTCTTCTGTGGGCGGTCGGGTAAACGATAATGGCGGTCTCCGCGGCGGAATCGCCGCGAGATCGCCGTTATCGGTGGCGGACGAGCGTCCGTCCCCCCTCCCGCTGCGCTCCCGCGCTCTCCGCCGCTTACCGGAGCCGTCGGTAGCGGCGGAGGCGATCGGGTGCGCTCGTCTGGTCAGCGGGGATGCGAGTGAGGGAAAAAATTTCCCTCGTCCATCCCCGTAGCTCTGCTGGGCGGAAGTGACGTCAAACGTCAGTTCCAAACAGCGTCTTAAAGAGACATTTTTTTTTAAATGTCATTTGAAAAATGACATTTAAAATTTTTTTTTTTTTTTTGCATTTTAGCCTAAATATGAGATCTGAGGTCTTTTTGACCCCAGATCTCATATTTAAGAGGACCTGTAATGCTTTTTTCTATTACAAGGGATGTTTACATTTCTTGTAATAGGAATAAAAGTGATAATTTTTTTTTTTTTTTATTTTAGTGTTAAAAATTGGTAAAATAAATACAAATAAATCCGAAAACAAAAAAAAATTTTTTTTAAATCGCCCCGTCCCGACGAGCTCGCGCGCAGAAGCGAACGCATACGCGAGTAGCGCCCGCATATGAAAACCGTGTTCAAAACACACAAGTGAGGTATCGCCGCGATCGTTAGAGCGAGAGCAATAATTCTAGCCCTAGACCTCCTCTGTATCTCAAAAAATGCAACCTGTAGAATTTTTTAAACATCGCCTATCGAGATTTTTAAGGGTAAAAGTTTGACGCCATGCCACGAGCGGGCGCAATTTTTAAGCGTGACATGTTGGGTATCATTTTACTCGGCGTAACATTATCTTTCACAATATGTAAAAAAATTGGGCCAAATTTATTGTTCTCTTATTTTTTAATTTAAAAAAGTGAATTTTTTCCAAAAAAAGTGCGCTTGTAAGACCGCTGCGCAAATACGGTGTAACAAAAAGTATTGCAATGACTGCCATTTTATTCTCTAGAGTGTTAGAAAAAAAAATATATAATGTTTGGGGGTTTTAAGTAATTTTATAGCAAAAAAAAATGTTTTAGTCTCGTAAACACTGAATCTGAAAAACAGGCCCGGGGCTAAAGTGGTTAATCTTATATTATCTGTAATTTGCCTGTCTAGGATAAAACCTGATTGATCAGGGTGGATAAGGGGTGAGATGACTGAGGCCAATCTGTCTGCTAATATTTTGCCGAAAATTTTTAGATCATTGTCTATAACTGAGATCGGATGGAAGTTCTGGGGGGTTGAATGATCTTTGTTTGGTTTTGGAAGGAGAGACATATTCGCAAGGAGCATTTCAGAAGGGAATTGATTGCCTTTTAAGATGTGGTTGAACAAATTCATAAGGTGGGGAATTAATACTGGTGCAAACTTTTTATAGTAGGATGAGGAAAAGCCGTCGGGACCGGGGGCTGTGGAGGTCTTTAAAGAATTTATGATCTTACCTATTTCTGTTTCAGAGCAGGGTGCATTCAAGGCCTATTTTTGTTGGGTTGATAGGGAGGGAAGCAGGATTTCATCAAGCCATTGCGTCATGGATGGCTTCGATGTGTTTTGTGGAGATGACAGAAGATTCTTGTAAAATTTCAAAAAGACCTCCATGACTTCTTTAGGATGGGAAATTAGGTTGCCTGCAGAGTTTCTCAGTTTATAGGTATGGGGGGGTTTTGTGGATTGGTTTAGTTTCCTGGCAAACATGGTGGAGGTAGAGTTACTATGTAAAAGGAACCTAGCTTTAGACCATCTAAGGGCTTTTTCTGTATCTGAGGTTAGTAGAGTGTCTATGTCCGTACGTTTCTCTTGGATATGTTTTAATATATCATTGGAGGGGGATTGATTGTATTTATGATATAGTTTATCTAGGTCTCTAGTTATTGTTTTTATATCAGTCAGCTTATTCCTGTTTTTAATCGAGGCCAACTTAATAAGATGGCCTCTCATGACAGCTTTGTGGGCCATCCAAAGAGACGTGGGAAGAATGTCAGGGGAGGAGTTAAGAAAAAAGTATTCCTCCATTTTGGATGTTAGCTGTTGGATATTCAGATAATCTGTTAGTAGTGCATCATTGATGCGCCAATTGTGAGGGGTGTCAGCGAGGCCAATTTTAGAGGTGGTGAAAGATACTATCTGGTGATCTGACCAGGGGCAAGAATGGATGTCTGCTTTTGATGAATTAGCGACTAGAATTGGGGTGCTGAAGATGTAATCTAATCTAGCAGAGCAATCATTAGGGTGAGAGTAAAAGGTATAATTTTTTATACCCACGTTGTGGGCCCGCCACGTGTCAATGAGTAGTATGCGATTTAAAGTTTTAGGGAAGGCTTTGGATGAAGGTGCTACTTTGCTTCTATCTAGGGATGAGTGAGCAGCTAAATTAAAGTCCCCGCCCACAATCAAATGGGGTAGGAGTATTTATCTAAAGTGTCAAAAATCTTTGAGAAAAATGTTGCATGAGCTTCATTAGGTGCATATACCGAGGATATTGTGACTAGACGTCCTCCTATAGAGCCCTTAATAATCAAAAAAACGAGTTTCTGGGTCTCTGAAGACACTATGGGTTTCAAACACAACTGAATTTTTGATAAAGATGGCAGTTCCTCTTTTTTTGGAATCGAAAGTTGTGAAATAGAATTGTCAAAAAATGTGGGATGCTTGGATACAGCGAAGTGGGTCTCCTGCACTAATATTATGTCGGCACCCAGTCTTTTATAATGACGGAAGGCCTTTTTCCTTTTTTGGGGAGAGTTTATGCCATTGGCATTATGGGAAATGAACTTCAATTCCATTTATAGTGTAAATAAAAGTTCTGAGGGATGACATATAGTGATAGCGGTTAGCACTGTCTGTGTCATGGGGTTTGGAAATGCGATACTGTGACAGATAGGTTGTATACCAAGAGTACAAACCCGCAATCGCATTGCGTGTATCTACTAAGTATAAAGAAACATATGATAGTGTAGCATTAACCGTAGTTGAGAAATACTTGCCAAGTCTATAACTAAACACTTTGGCCCAGATTCACATACAATTAGATTCGCGTAGAGTATCAGAAATACACTACGCCGCCGTATTTTACCTGGCTCTACGTGGAATCCTGGTAGATTTTGTCCAGTAAACTACGGCGGCGTAGTGTATTTCTCCCGGCGCAAGCCATCTACGCGAGTAGGGGGCGTGAAGCATTTAAAATAGGCGCGTTCCCGCGGCGATCGAACTGCGCATGCTCCGTTCAGAAATTTCCCGCCGTGCATTGCGCGAAATCACGTCGTTACGTCATTCGTTGTTTGAGTAGCGTCGTTTACGGACATTCCTATTCCCGAACGAGTTACGTAAAAAAAATAAAAAAAATGTATTTGACGCGGGAACGGCGCCCATACTTAACATGGGCTACGCACCGTTAGACCAGCAAATAGCTGGTCTAACAGTACGTAGCAAAAAAATGACGTAAGCGATTGTGAAGACCACTCGTATCTTCGTGGATCGCCGTAAAAAGTCATTTGCATATCCCGACGCTGAAAACGACGCGGACTCCTCCCAGCGGCCGCAAAAATATCGCAGCGTAGATCCGAAGGCTTACGAAGACGTAAGCCTCTCGGATCGAAGCCCGAAGCCGCCGTATCATGGTTTGAGGATTCAAACTAGTGATACGGCGTGCGAAATTTTAAATTACTCCTGTCTAACACCAGTTAGACAGGCGTAATTGCTCTGTGAATCTGGGCCTTTGTTATTACTGCGAGACTTGAGTGTAATAAAGCACAATAAAATGAACTGTACAAACATTGTTACTGTAATTATAAAGCAACTAATCATGTTATTAAACTGTGAACATTGAGTAAACCAAAAAAAGGGGTCAAACTGAAGAGAACGGTTTGACAAAAAAGTAGTAACCTTTGGATCTGTGAGTCCAAAGCTCACCTCCGGAGTCCTGCCAAAAAATAAAGCAGAAAGTATGATCAAAGGCACAAAAAAGCGTGCCGTAAGAATCATACTGAGACTCCAAAAGTGAGAGGGGGGTCAATCTAGCGGGGGCGGAGAGACCGAGCCACTCTCCATTCATTATTGGGCATTCCACAGGCTCATACAACATACCTCACCTTATGTAGTGTAAATGTGCTAAAAAACATATACTTTAAAGCTGCAGTAGATGAGTATTACATAGTTGCATAGTAGATGAGGTTGCAAAAAGACACAAGTCCATCGAGTCCAACCTATGTGTAAGATTGTATGTCAGTATTACATTGAATATCCCTGTATGTTCTGGTTGTAGATAAATAAAAAATAAATAAAATTACATTCATATATGTGCAATAAATAAATAAATGGCGATAATTCATATATGTACAAAACGTCCGTGATGAAGTACTCAAAAGCAAGATAAGAGAGTCCAATGAGAAGTAAATTAAAAAAAAAAAGTGGGAATCCCTTCTAGGTTCTTAGTGGGAGGTAGAAAGCCTCAAAATATCTAATAGCAAGAATGTCACAACACAACACCTCAGTGAAATCAGATGGGGAATTGCCAGAGTTTTATGACCACTAGAGCATAATGGTATAAAAAAAAGCTTACAACACTCAAAGAGGATATCACTTTCCTACAGCCAGCAATCCGGTCATCAAACAGGATAAGATGTCATCAGAGCAATTGGTGTATTTTCTGAAAGCATATGACAAGTAGAATAAAAAAAAAATGCTACTGATTGTGTCTGAAGCCCAATCCACGTTCAGATCGTGCTCCAATGGCTACTGACAGGTGGTGAGGAAGCAATGCAACGCCTCCTCACTGCCTGTTTAAACTGTATTTTACCAACAAATGCACCACAACCGAATGCATTGCACGAGGTTTCAGGGCAATTGTGGTGTTTCCCCATTGGCATGAATGTGTAGTGGTTCGATGGACGGCATCTCTACAAGTTGGGTCAATTTTGATGTGACTGCAAAGCATCACAGCATCAGCACCCTGTCCGCTGCCGATTGTGGCTTGGGGGGGCACCTCCCAGTTGGCAATAATGCATTCATATATACAAGGAAATGCATGTGGTTACATTTGTTGGTAAAATAGGGTTAAAACAGGCAGTGAGGAGGTGCCATGTTGCTTCCTCAGTGCATATCACTGGAGCATGAGCCGAACGTGGATGGGGCTTCAGAGGCAAGGAAGATTTTGATGCATGTCCACTGACAAACAAGCAACTTTAGTGATGAGCGAGCTGGGAAAAGTTTGATTCACTGCACAGTCATGAAATCCATCAAGAAGATTGCCAATACCGAACATGGCACATAACCCCACTACAAAACTATGAAATATACCTAATTTCTCTGGTCTTATTCAGGATTTTATTTTAGAGTTGAAAATATGTTTATTGGATTTTTAACATAATAAACATGAACAGCATGAGATGTCACAAACAGGAAACAGTCATAGATACTTAGCAGTAAGGAGTCAGCCAAATGGCTATCGCCCACAGCTGGACTCCTATCAACGTAGAACTGAACGGGAACAGTTATGACAAGAACCCGGTACAAAAACTTGTGTGCGGCCAAAATGGCCTCTTAATAGGTGACGACAGTGCAAATAGAGCTTCCAGGAAGGAAACAATAAAATCAAAAAAGAGAAAAGAGAAAAAAAAAAAATATAATAATAATAAAAAAAAATAATAATAAATGGGACAAAAAGGGACAGGGACCAGGGATAAAAAGTAACATAAAAATGGGAGGTCAAGAATCAGGGGAGTGAGTGGGCGGGGAGAGAGAGAGAAGAAGGAAAGAAAGAGAATGGTGGGAGAGAGAAGAATAGGGAAAAGAAAGCCAGAGGGGTATCATAGAGTAGAGAGAGAGTTGCTGATATCGGGACTGGGAAAGCCTGCGTGAAGTAGGTGGGTGAAAGGGAACCTGGCTTGACTCTAGTTGGTGATACATGTGGAAGCGATCAGGAATGATCATGGTTGGGTGGACAACATTTTCGCCAGGGTGTCAGAGGAAGAGAAGTGGAGCCAGATAAGCCACAGTAATGTATAATTATCAAAGGTGTCGTTATCAAGGGCTAGCATCTCCTCCATTCTCATGGTGTCGTTCATAATAGAGACCCAACGTGACAATGGGGGAGTTGCGGACGACTTCCAATAGGAAGGTATGAGCTGCCTCGCCGAGGACATGAAGAAACGGAGGAGACCCCGTTTCTGCGATTTAACTGAACCTGGAAGTATAGAGAGAAGCGCAATTTTAGGAGAAGGAGTCAGTGATTCACAGTAGAGTTTGTTGTAACAGTCAAATACCTGAGTCCAGAAGGGGCGGATCCTCTCACAATCCCACCAGACATGTAGATAGGTCCCCTCAGCGGCGGAGCATCGCCAACAGGATGCCGGGGTGGATGGGAATATATTGTGCAACACGGAGGGGACCCTGTACCATCTTGACAGAATCTTGTAGTTCTTTTCTTGTGCGTAGCAGGAGATCGAGGATTTGTGAGTAAAGTAAAAAGAGGTCTGCCAGTCCGCCTGCTGAATGTCTTCGCCCAAGTCTGCAGACCACTTCCCGGTGTAAGAGGGTAGTTCGGTGTGCGTGAGTGTTTGTAAAAGGCCGTATATTGCTGACAGTAAGTGTCTGGGTGTCTCTGAGAGGGAACACAGTCGCTCAAACTCTGTGAGAGGACGATGTACCTGAGAGGAGGAATGTAGGTGCCTTGTGAGTGTGGACAAGTGTAGTGTAGTGAGCCAGTCATGAGAACCTGCCGGAGTCACTGGCGACCCCAGCGTAGGATGTACAAAGGAGCGTGCCTGGGGCCATTCAATCCTCTTGAAGGGGCCTAATGATGATACGCCAAGGCCTTGGGGAAAGGAGGGGTTATCGAATAGGGAGGATAGTGGAGAGGGATCGGAGGATAGAAGTGAACATAACCCCCTTTTGTACCATAGTCTGAGAGAGGCCAGTGTAAGTGGAGAGGGAGAAGGCATGTGTGCCAGTTCAGTCCCATAACCCCATAGAAGTGCTCGGAGGTCTACGTGAGACAGATCCTGTTCCACGGCAACGGAGGCCTTTAGAAAAGGTCGCGGGAACCACTCCAAGACCCGCGCAACGTGCGCGGCCTTATAATAGGTCTCGAAGTCAGGAATGCCAGCCCCGCCCCGCAGCTTTGGGCGGGTGAGCACATTGTATTTCACCCTAGATAGCCCACGTCTCCACAGGAATCTGATGGCCAGAGAGCGCAGGGAGTTAAAGAAGGATTTAGGGATTATGACGGGGACCGTTTGAAGGAGATATAGGAGTTTGGGTAGGGTGTCCATCTTCAAGGTGTTGATCCGTCCAAACCATGGTAGAGAGCGCCCCCCCCATTCCTCCAAGTCCTTCCGTAAGCGTGAGAGCAGAGGAACATAGTTTGAAGAGAAGAGATTGGACAGATTGGAAGGAATAACGATGCCAAGGTACGAGATTCCCTTCGTCTGCCATTTAAAAGAGAAATTGGCTTTGAGCAAAGTCATCGTAGCAGTGGGGAGGGAGACGTTGAGGGCCTCAGTCTTGGACAGGTTGAGTTTGAAGTTGCTAAATGAGCCAAAGCGACGGAATTCCGCAAAGAGCGACGGCAGAGAGATATGGGGGTCCTGTACGTATACCAAAAGGTCGTCGGCATAGAGGGATAGCTTGTAATGGGAGGAGGGTGTTTGGATACCGCGTATGGAGACGTTTTGTCTAATGGCGCAAGCTAAGTGTTCTATTACAATGACAAATAAGAGTGGGGACAGGGGGCAACCCTGCCGAGTACCATTAGAGATGTCAAAGGGCGCGGAAGCAGAACCGTCCACCAAGACCGAGGCTGAGGGCTGTGAGTAAAGGGACATCACTTTTGAAATAAAGGGCATTCCCAAGCCTAATTGTTCCAACGAGAATCGGAGAAATCTCCAGTTGACCCGATCGAATGCCTTTTCGGCGTCGAAAGAGAGGAGGCAAGCTTTCAGCCCCTTACGTTGGATGTAAGAGATCAAATGAATCGTTTTGGTAGTATTGTCCCTCGCCTCTCGGCCTGGGACAAATCCCACCTGGTCGTTGTGGATCACGCCTGGGAGTAGAGGGGACAAGCGATTGGCCAGAACTTTTGCAAACAGCTTTAGATCCACGTTGAGCAGAGATATGGGCCTATAACTGCTGCATTGGGAGGGGTCTTTGCCTGGCTTGGGTAGTACAGAGATGTTAGCAGATAACAGAGTCTTAGGCGGTAAGAGGGAGGCATCCAAGGCATTAAAGGCCTTAGCCATCAACGGGGATAAGAGTGGGGCAAAGGTCTTGTAAAAACGCGGGGTGTATCCATCTGGGCCAGGGCACTTGCCCACCTGTAGACTTTTGATGGCGCTGAGGAACTCGAACGCATCGAGGGGTTTATCTAGTTCAGCAACATCCGACGCATTAAGTGAGGGTAATGCTGTCTCAACAATATAACTTTGCATGTCGTCGTCCGAGGGCGGGTGACACCTAGTCGGTTCAGAGGACTGCAAGTTATAGAGTCGCGAATAGTACTCCCGAAAGGCCGAGGATATACCGACCGGATTGTACGATCTAGTTTGATCGGGGTGTGAGATAAAGGGAACGGAGCAACGTGGCGTTCTAGGGTGCAAGACCCGAGCTAAGTGCTTACCGCATTTATTGGCAAGTGAGTAATGGAAGTTACGCGCCCTGTCCCTGGCAATCAGGGAGTGGGAGTCGAGAAGCTGAAGGAGATCCCTACGAGCGTTTGATAAACGGACAAAAATAGCAGGGTCTAGATTACGTTTGTGCAAAGGTTCAAGCTCCGCTATGGTGGAGAGGAGACGGCGGATATCACTCGATCGCATTTTCTTGAGGCGGGAACCATGTTGGATGAGTACGCCTCTAAGCACACATTTCAAGGCTTCCCATTGGGTGGGAGGGGGGGTAGCGTCCGAGGAGTGATCCGAAACAAAGTGACGGATAGCAGCAGAAACTTCAGCCACACATACGGGATCCCGCAGTAAATTGTCATTAAGTCTCCAGTGTGCGCCTCTACGTGATGTGGGGGGGCGTGCAAGAGTCAAGTAAACTGGGGCATGGTCGGACCAGAGCAATTGACCCAGGGATGTGTGTATAGGGGTATCTAACAGAGACTGGGATATTAGGAAGTGGTCTAATCTGCTATATGAGTTGTGTGCTGCGGAGTAATGACTGTAATCCCTGTCTGTGGGATGCTGGACCCGCCAGACATCCACCAGGTGGGAGGAGTGTAGAAGAGCTTTGATGCGTGTCAGTGTAGAGTGTGGAATGGAGGACTTACCCGAGGATGTATCTGCAGACGGGGACATGACGACATTGAGATCTCCACCAATGATGTAACAGGGACCCCCGAAAGAGGACAGTCTGGTGAGGACCGATGAGAGGAACCGAGCCTGACCCACATTTGGAGTGTATATATTGGCCACTGTGAAAAGAAAGTTGTTTAGTTTCAGTTTGAGAAAAATGAAGCGCCCATTAGTATCAACCAGTGTGTCTAGAACCTCAGGCTTAAAAGATTTATGGAAGGCTATGGATACACCTTTAGACTTAGCTTGGGGATTAGAACTATGAAACCATTGTGTATAGTACCTGTTACGAAGAGCCGGCACGGAATCTGTACGGAAATGTGTTTCCTGGAGCAGCAAAATGTCAGAACGTTTTTTGTGAAAATGGAAAAGGACCTGGCTCCGCTTCTCAGGCGTGTTAAACCCCCTGCAGTTGAAAGACGCTAACGCTATCGGGCAAACAGAAGCCATGAGATTCGTAGGGGTGGGCGGTGTGGATAAAGGGCAGGAATACGGGCATAAGCAATACCAAACATCAGCAACTCTCGGAGATACAAATAGCGTCGGATAAGACCCAGAGGAAGAGAAAGAAGGAAGAGAGGGAGAAGAACAAAGGAGGGGAGAGGAGGGAATAGACAGAGGGAAGGGTAAGAACGGGTGCTAACAAAAAACATAAAGGCAAAAAGGAAATAAAAAGACATGGATTGAGTATGGACCCCGTCCGTGCCACCCTCGTCATCATGTAGAGGCAATAAGAAACAACTAGGGAAAGGCGGCAGGGAGGGAGACCACAATAGCAAGGTGAACAATGTGGAAAATAAATGAGCAATAACAAAAAAGGCCACTAGGTGGCTCCAAAAGACTGCACAGAAAAAGAAAAAAATTTTTTTAGCTAGGCTATTAGCCATAAGCCATACGGCATCCATAGTGACACCGTAAAAAAGAAAAACCCCTCAGAGGGGGGGGGGCGCGGTGGGACCACTCCAGGTAGGGCGGACCCCCCGGCCCCAGCTCCACGGTAAAACAAACATGGAATAAGATCAACACGTGGTATGGTAAACAGTGGTACAAAGAGAGGAAAAAAAAAAAAAAAAAAACACGAGTTGGTTAGGCATATGAGACAGGAAACCAAACGATCTAGTAGATACAGGCAACAGTGAGGTACAATAATAAAAAGCATATTGGTAGCAAGGCAACAAAGTATAAACATGTCATTTGAGGTCACATAAGAGAGGATACTTAGGAACAATCTGTGGATGTCTCCCCGTCTGGAACATGGAATCCGAACCACCTGGAAAGAGAGCCAAGATCAGAACAATAAACATCAACATTAAAGCAGTCCAGGACTCAGGAGGGGTAAACCCAGTAAGCAAAGTAGTGTCTAGGGAGAGCATCCGGCCGAGTCCCCAAAAGTAAAACAAAAAGAAAAATGAAAAATGAAAAATGGGGGGGATCCGACCCAGAGCTATTTCCGGGGGGGAACCCCCGGAAAGGCGAGGCAAGCGGAGTGATTAGACCGACATGAACGTATTCAATCTTCAGAGTCCCGGCGAGGCAGAGGTTGGGGGTTGCGCTTGCGGCCCTGCGTCTGCCAGGGGGAGGCGAAGGGCAAACCTGGGGTGGTCGGTGCGAATGGCCAGTCCGGAAGAGAGACTTGTGGAAGACCCAGAGTGCTGAGGAAAGTAGGCAGGTCTCCGAGCGTGCGGAAGATGGCTGTCTTGCCCTCATGGTATACACGCAGATGGAACGGGAATCTCCATTGGTACTTCATCTGCTTGGATATCAACAGTTGGGTAAGCGGCTTCAACGCTTTCCTCATCGCCAACGTTTGACGCGACAGGTCCGGAAGAAGCATTACGGGGGCATCATTAAACAGTATAGTGTCCTGTGAACTGGCAGCTCTCATGATGGCTTCTTTAACCTTATAGAAGTGGACCCGGCACAGGGTGTCGCGGACGAAGGAAGGGTCCTGGTTCCGCGGGCTGGAGGTTCTGTGGACCCGGTCCAGCTCAATTGGATCGTCCTTAGGGCGGCGTAGTAGTTGATTGAAAATGGCGGACACGGCTGCTGGTAGGGCCTTGGCGTCTACTGTTTCGGGAATTCCGCGAATGCGAACATTGTTACGACGGTTACGGTTCTCGATATCGTCCTGTTGGTAAGCCAGCTGCTGTAGCATGACAGTATGGGTGTTCAGAATTTGGTCATGTGCCTGTACCGTTCTGCTAAGACCGTCTGTGGTGGCGTCCAGGTCTTCAAAACGAACGCTCACATCTTTCTTGAAGTCAGAGATTTCTTTTTTATAGGTTTTTTCAATCCTGTGAACACAGTGTTCAAAGTCAGCCTTGGTGGGCAGAGATCTGATATAGCTATGTAGGGAGCGTATCTGTGCCTCCAGGTCCCAACCCTCTCCCGAGGTCAGAGAGGCATTAGAGCGGCTTCTGGTGAGCACAAAGTCAGTATCCCCAGGGAGGGGGAGACGATCGTGCGTGCTCAACTGAGAGTGTAGGGACGACTCAGACCGGGCCGGAGACGGAGGTGCCTGCGCCATAGTGGTTTCAGAGCGGCGTTGCGATGCGGCGCGGGATCGGGCAAAGTAGTCTTCCAGGTCACCTCCCCTACGGTCCCCACTGGATCCCTTACGTGCCCGCTGCTTGTCTTTCCCCATGAGCCGGGGATTGAGCTGGTTTCCAACAATGAAGTGTCCCGTGGAGCTGGGGGTTCAGGGGGTCATGTTAAAGTCTCATTGCCCCATGTAAGAAGTCAAATCACACTGCCTGCTTCTATGCTGAAGGATGGGGGGAGGATGCAGGACAGCCAGGGAGCTCTAATGTTTTAGGGGGGGTGCAAGGCAGAGAAGGGGAGAGGAGCAGAGTCTGTGGGGGACTGACTGGACAAGGCAAGATGGCAGTTACTCACTGTTTGGAGTCAGGAGACCAGGAGATGCTGCTGCCTGTGCAGTGGAGAGCGGTAACAGGCTCAAGGAGTCCCAGCCACGCGTTAGGAGAGGATTAGGCAGTAGGGTGGGAGGATGAAAATAGAGCCAGAGGACCCGGGTGTAGCAAGCTGGGCGCCGCTCTCCAAGACTAGGCCGGAGCCGCGGCCTGTCCTAGAAGTGTCGCCGGACGTCAGCGGTTCTTCCGCGGGTCCCGATCGTTGTACACCTCGACCGCTCCCTCCGGAGGTGTAGCGGGTGGTGGATGGAAAGAGACAGCCGCCCGTCCCGCAGATAACAGCCCTCTAGTGTGACAGACGCCGGAGGACTCGTAGGCCCCAAGATGGCGGCGGGCCTCGGCAACGTGGAGCCGGCTGAGGGAAGGAGCGAACCGTCCGGGAACCTCGGAATAGGCTGGCATCCGTGGGAGGGATGCCCAGATGCAGGTGCAGGCGTTTTGGGAGCCCACCGAAGCAGGACTGGCAGGGGATGGCAATAGATTGTGTCAGGCCTGATGGAGCTCTGTAAGGACACGTCTTCCCCGGAGCACTTCCGGACACGCCCCCCCAGGATTTTATTTTAAAAAGGATGTGGATAGTTGGGAAATGTCATGAGGAAAATTCAATATGGCTTAACCAGTTCAATACCGAACACTTTTACCTCCTTTATCCCCAGGCCAATTTTCAGCTTTCCGCACTATCACATTCATTTGTATGACAATTGTATGAAATTTTTTATCTTTTTATCACAAATACAGCTTTATTTTGGTGGTATTTAACCACCACTGGGTTTTTCATGAACATTTTGAGAAAACATCTATTCTGAAAATTTGGTAAAAAATAAACATTGTTCATAAATTTAGGCCAAAATGTATTCTGCTAAATTTTTTTTTTTTGGGGTGAAAATAACCCAAACCAGTGTATATTCTTTAGTTTGTAGGAAAGCTAAGGAATCCACAAACTATTGTATATAAAGTATCTGAATTTTGTTATCAATCCTCATTTCTTGAGGCTTGAAAACACCAGGACAGTACAAATATCCCCAAAATGACCCCTTTTTTGGAAAGTAGAAAGTACAAGGTAATTAATAAGAGGCGTGCAAGTTTTTTAAAGTTATCATTCTTTGTCACAATTTTATGGAAAATTGAGAAAAAAAAATTTGACCAGTACCACATTATCATATAACAGACGTGGTGGTGATCAGGGACACTGACTGGTGACAGTATGTAAAATAATATATATATATGATAATAATTAAAAAAAATTTATTACATGTTTTTTTTTATACACTGTGACCTGAGCAATACAGTCTTACTATAGTAACACTGTACTACTCTGGGGAAGTGATCAGGATTTTTTTTTTACACATCATAATTGTTTACACTAGTGAATTTCACTGGTATAAGCAACCATTTTTCCTGAATGAAACTGGTTCATTCAGTGTATTTTGTTGTGTATAGCTGTGATTGGCCACAGCTAATCACATGGTACAAATGAGCTGTGATTGGCCCATGTGATTGGGCCTTTCTGTACTATGTCACTTTGACCAATAAAAGCTAGCAACACAATTGTACACAATGTATGGCATGAAAGGAAGCCACCCATTGTTTACAATTGTCATGTGATCTGCTGTGATTGGTCACATTGATCACATGGTACTGGCATCAGCCCGGTACACTAATCAGTCTTCGGCTGTGTCCGATGGGCACAGCCAGTGACAAATCACGCTACAGCATGGCTCCGGGAGGACGTCATATAACATCCACCCCGATCTACGAAAGTCCAGCCTGGTTATCATTTTGCTATAGGCCAGGTGGGAACTGGTTAAAGGAAAACATTAAAAATACACAAATGCTTTAAATAACATGCTTTGGGTAAACCTTAAACTTGCACATGATTTTACAGATACGGTAAGTAAGATATACTCCTTTAAGCATGGTTCACATTTGTGTGGCTGCATTCTGCATGTAGAGCTTTCCTTTCACCCTAATGGGCTGCCCCACACGTAAGAAGAAAGAAGTCCCCAACAATTTTTTTTAAATGTTGCTGCGCCAAGCCACCATACAGTTTAGAGCACACAAAATAATCTGCTTTTGCTGATGCATGGGGGATGTCATTAAGAATAAATGGCACCCTCGTCTTCTGCTAAAGAGCAGCGCATTTGCCTGCAGGTCGGGAAAGCACAATTTTGCATACATTCTAGACCTGCAGTAATGTGAACCTAGGCTTAGAAAATACTGGGGGCCAGATTCAGGTACATGTAAATTTGCGCAGCGTATTCGAAATACTCTACGCTGCCGTATTTTACCAGGCTCTACATCGAATTCTGGTAGATTTTTGCCCGTACGATATGGCGGCATAGTCTATTTCTCGCCGCGTAATCGAAATACGCTATTAGGGGGCGTGAAGCATTTAAATTAGGCGCGTCCCCGCGGCGATTGAACTGCGCATGCTCCGTTTAGAAATTTCCCACCGTGCATTGCGCGAACTAACGTCGATATGTCATTTGTTGTTTGAGTAGCGGCGTTTACGTACATTCCTATTCCCGGACGACTTACGTAAAAAATAAAAACAAACGTTGAAATTCGACGCGGGAACGACGACCATACTTAACATGGGCTGTCTAATATTAGACCAGCAAAAAGCTGGTATAGTGTTACGCAAAAAAAAGATGACTAAAGATGCCGTAAGAGATTGCGATTGAAGATCGTAATTTCGGGGATCGCCGGCAAAAGCTCATTAGCATACCCCGAGGCGGAAAACGACGGGAAGTCCACCCAGTGGCCGCAATTTTATTGCAGCGTAGATCCGAAGGCGTACAAACACGTAATCCAGTCGAATTGAAGCCCGCAGCCGTCTTTTCATGGTTTGAGGTTTCAGACTAGCTAAAAAACGAGTGTAATTTGAAAGTACTCTAGTCTAACACCAGTTAGACAGGAGTTACGGCTCTCTGAATCTGGCCCTTTGTTTACAAACAGTGCTCAGGAATATGTAATTTATCTGTGTAAGTAATGTTCCTAAAAATATTGGGACTTGCACTTGGTTGCAGGTAACAAGACAGCTGCACAGAAAAGTAGCTGAATACTTAAACACATTAAATAACGACATAAATGCATTAAGATAAATTAAATTGTGCTGTTTTGGAGTGTTTACAGATATAAAAATCACAAATATTAGGCTGTAATCCATAAAGTGCAAAATCAATTGTTCCAAAAAAATAATAAATAAATCACACAATATTTCATAAATCAATTATACCATGTAAAGTGCAAAGTGCAATTATAATTATTCCAAGCAAACAACGTTTGTGACACAAAAGGGTATTTATATGTGCACATTACTTAATTAAAATATAAGCAATGCATCAATTAATAATAAATAGTCCTTCTGGGTGCAATAAAGGTGCTCAATGTGACTAAATCCCAAATTATGCACCGCTTTACCTACACCCAAGTGTAGGTGCAGACAGACAAGCTGCTTACCAGAACATACGATCCCAACAGGATTAAACACGCTTAGAGAGTGTCCTCCATAAGGAAAGCCAGCGCTCACTCCCAATCAGATTCACGGATGTCCTGATAATATCGAGCTTGTGTTTCAACTCCAACAGATGTATACATTAAAAGCAAGGAGGAGAACTCATAGTGCATTACTTACAATCTGATTATTAAAAAATATATATTGTACTTACAGATAAGTAGAGTATTCAAAAAACATAACCCACAATAGGGTTGCAACATCATCCCTTTTATCCAGGACACACATTTATTACACAGGTTCTGTGGATGTGGTAATTAAACTCACTTGGTGCCTTATTTGTATTAAATCAGCCTCAGAACCTGACTCTTAGAAGGCGTCAACTTGGATTGGAGAATAGCATGCAATGTCACCAGTAAGGCTTATATTGCAAAGATATACCGGAATCATTAGTATCGTGCATCGGAACACCTAAAGGGCAAAAAGCAGCGCCCCATGCTAGTGACACATACCTTGGACCAAATACATAGAAATGGCTTAACTAAATATCTCAGTCCATGTAACTAAAAATAACAAACATAACCACTTGTAGTGATGCTAATAAGCAAGTATATTATATTAAAAATATTTATTATTAAAATAGATAAAAAACATATTTTATCTGTATTTTTTTTTTTACGTATGGTTGTATTGTTCTCAGGTTTCTTTGAGGTATACAACAAAGACTGTCTATTTGGGATGGTAGCTAAAAGCCTTCTTTAAACAGGGTTTTGGAGTAGCCCCTAAGGCCGTGTACACACGAGGAGACATATCCAATGAAAACGGTCCGACAGACCGATTTCATCGGACATGTCTCCTGGGATGTTTTGGTTTGATGTGTGTACACACGTTCAAACCAAAATCCCCGCAGACAGACAGCGTGGTGACGTGGCGGTGACATTGACGCCGCCACGTCACCAAACCAGGTAGTAAAATACTTCCACCATGGCGTCGAATCCATTCGGCGCATGCGGGAGATTTCGGTCCGCTGGTTAGGCATACTAACCAGCGGACATATCCGACAGACAGCTTTCCAGCAGACAAGTTTTAAAACTTTTGTCTGCTGGAAACCTGTCTGCTAGCCCATACACACGATCGAATATGTCGGCTGGAACTGGTCTGCGGACCAGTTTCAGCAGATATGTTTGATCGTGTGTACGCGGCCTCACTCGAAGCCTATTACGTAAAGCATTGGCCTCCATTTTAAAGGTAATATCATTAGAGAAGTTCCTGCGAAACCGCAGATACTGACTGTAAGGGATGGAATTGATTAGAGGTCTAGAATGAAAGAATGGTATTCCCTGCTGTTGGTTAAGGAAAAGAGTACTCAAAAGTGTCCCGTCCAAATCCTTGGAAATGACAATGTCCAGAAAAGTTAGAGATGTAGGATCTGAATTAAGTGTGAAGATTAAATTGAATTCATTGGAATTCATGGCCTTCAAACAACAATGGAGGCTCTCCACCAGGCCATCCTACATGACAAAGATATCATCAATATACATATGCCATAATAGTAATAGTAATGCCAGAGAGTCATCAGATGATAGGAACCCTTGTTCCCATCCCCCAGGTACAGGTTGGCATATGACTGGGCACAACAAGTACCCATTGCCACCCCCTGTACCTGGAGGAAGTGGGAACCCTGGAATTCAATTTCATTATGGGTGAGTATAAACTCGCAGCACAGTAGCTATAAACTCATTAAGTTTCCATTCTGTCTGATTTGTCTGCTGGAGAAGATCTGTTATAACAGATATACCCTTGTTGTGTGGGATGGAGCAGTAGAGGGCCTCCATGTCTGTTGAAACCAACAGAGCATCTGGGGAAATGTGTTGACCATCTAAAATCTGAAGCAGGTTTTGGGTATCCCTAATATAGCTTAGTAGGCGCAGCACATATGTCCTGAGATATTTGTCTAAATAGCGGCTGAGGCCTTCAGTCAGAGAGCCATTGCCCAATACAATGGGTCTGCAGAAGGGTTGTTTTTATTTTTGTTCACTTTGAGGAGAGCGTAAAATGTAGGGACCACTGGAATTCCCAGATCTGTTTGGAGATTGCATTATTAATGTACGCAAGATCCACCAACTCATAGAACCTATTAGTACATTTCTGAAGAAATGTAGCTGGAATAGATCGGTACCAGTCTTTGCTATGAAGAATATTCATGCACATTCAGATATACTGCTCATTGTCCATAATCACCATGTTGCCGCCTTTGTCAGATGGTTTCACGTGATATCTATTTGATTAGTGAGATCCAAAGGGACTTTCCTCTCACCTGATGTTAGATTATCTACAGGGGTTTCAATTTTCAGTGCCTGAATGTCTCTAGTAGTTAGTTTGAGGGATACCATTACATTTTAATTAGTAGTGGGTGTAGGATAAATTGTGTGAAATCCCCATGAATTTCACACAACGGAAGCAATGCGAAGAATACATGATACATTTAAAAAAACTACATGGTACAACAGTCATCAGGATTATGGAATTTTTGGGTAACAAACACTTTAAGGACTCCTTAACAACCTATGATAGCTGTCATTTATAAAGGTGGTAATAATACTACTATTATATGTGACGTTTGGCTCCTGCTGAATAGGTAAATCTTCGGGTGTTCGTCCAGATGCAAAACAGAAAAGATTCAGTCCAACCTTCTGTTCATGTGGAATATACAGTACAGTGCTCAGAGGAAATTGAAAAAATAATCTAATGTAAACAGATTTTATATATGGCTATAATAGCTGGTGAATAATGAGAGTTGAGTCTCACAATATCAAAATTACGTGAAAAACCAATGTGCAACACAACAAACATAAACATATGTGGAAAAATAAGGGTAAAAAAAGAATTAAAGAAGAAAAGTCCCACTACATTTGATAAGTGAAAAAATATAAAAGATCCATCCTCATGGAATAAAGCTGTCCTTATGGGGTTAATCCAAATGGTCATCCAAAAGACAGGTAGAAGGATAGAGCGAACTTTATTCACCAGAAAAAAAGGTACCAAGAAGTAGTATTGCAGTCTCCTTACCCTATTAATGTGACCACTATTACGGTGGTCTCAGCAATCGTGGAGATTTTAGGTCTCCCTCCGGACCTTCTATGGTATGTCTGAGGCGATGTCTGTTTATCTCGCAGACAGGTAGGTGCGCTCCTCTCTCCACTATGCACTGCAACCTTCTGTTCATAACAAACCTTAAGCTCATCCCTTGTCAGCAACAACCGCCTTATTTTTTTTTTGGGGTCCCCCTCCGATGCTCCTGGCTCCATTTGCCCTGCTTGAGTGCCCCCATAGCAAGGCACTTGCTATGGGGGCATTAATGCTTGATCACACCCAAGCCCCACTCTGTTTTTTTTCATAAGACACACAGAGCAGGGCTTGAACCTGCCCCTCCACTCCCTCCTTACTGGCTGCCACTGCTGTATCTGAACCAAGAAGGAGGGGGAGAGTCGAGAGAGCCTCAGCTCTCACACACATCGCTGGATCGAGCAACCACTTTACAGGTATTAGCTAAAGAAAAAAGAAATAAAAGAGACGTCTTAACAGATAAAATATTTTTGGATGTACATATTTGTTCACAAACAGTGAGGGCACAAAAGCAAATCTACCCCAGTGCTGCCATTCAAGCTAAAGCATTGTTTGTTAAAGTAGATGTACCATTACAATGTCTTATAAACCTTAACAGCTGACAATACGGATATATTGTTTGGGTCATTTATGACATAGGGTGGCAAAAAAAGTCTTTAAAATTGAAGCTACCAACAATTAGGATATATGCCCTGTGACTGAAGACAGCTCAAGTTGAGAGGCTGTAAAGGGGTTGCAGCACACATATCAGCAGCTTTAATATGTTAAAATGCTTCCCCACCACCAAATTCCCCAGCATACACAGCAGTTTTCTCTAATGGACATTCAGTAGGAGTTTACATCCACTTTAAGAGGGCAGAGAGCACCTACGAGTCCTGTACTAATCTGTCCTATGTACTTTATCAAAAGCACTCCCTATGCTTTCCCTATCCCAGCTAGGCACATTTTCAAAATGGCTTCTGGGACCCCTTAATTTTGACCTAAGTTCAGAGGCCAGTTAAGTGTTATGGTGGCAAACAGCCAAACTGAAGCCTCATACACACGCTCGGTTTACTCAGCAAGCTGGCAGAGCTTTCTTGCCGAGTATACCGAATGTGTGTACGAGGCTTTCAGGTTTCTCGTCAAGAAAACTGCCTAAAATCTCAATGAGAAAAATAGAGAACCTGCTCCCTATCTTCTCGTCATGATTCTCGCCAGTGTTTTCCTGCCGAGAGACCCGAGAATGTGTATACTTAGCTGTCGCCGTGGAAACCCGCGCATTCTTGAATTGTATTTGACGCATGCGCGGTAGTTTCCTAGGCATATGTAGGGTGCAACAAGATGGCTGCAATGGCATTGAATGTGACGAGCACATGCTCATCGTATGCAATGACGTCACTGTGTTTTTGCCTTTCGAAAGAAGTGTCTGTACACTCGGGTGGCAAGAGATTCTTGCCAAGAATCTCATCAGGAAAAACAAGGGTTTTTTCCTGATGAGATTCTGTGTACAGGGCTTAAGTCACAAACAGGTTGGGTTCACTGAGAACCCAAAGCTAATCTATCGCTACAGCAAATAATTCAAGAAAGCAGCGGGACATACAATTAAAAAAAATATATATCTTTTGCTTAATATAGATTTACAATTTCATAAACTAGCAGAAAAAGCCTATGAGCTTACTGAGTAATAATAAGCAACATAGCTTCCTTTTAAAAGTCATTTTTTTCATGTCATACATATGTTTCCATTTTATCCAAGTGTTAGACAGCTGTTTGTGAACATGCTTAGTATGTTAATGAGTTAATTGGAATGAACTGTCTCATTTCTACTTATAACGTCACATGATAAATTCACTTTTGTTAGCTGCTGCTATTTTTATTGCAAGTGCTCACACACACGTGTTCACTAAATCTATTATTTTTTTCTCTCTCCACTTCCTTTCTTGATCTCTGGCAATTGCAATCTAAAACAAATATGATTAATGGTGGACTCCCTGGTCTAATCTTAGGTCATTGAATCCTAGACCTTCCTAGCAAGGAAAATAATATTTTCACCCCAAATTCTACACCATGAGCTGACTGCAATGAAAGGTTTTCACACAGTGCATCCCTAAGCTAATCTAAATGAGTCAAGCTCCCTGGTTAATCAATACAGTGTTTTGTAAAAGGCAGATGTTGCCCACGAATTGCAAATGAATGATTTGCTTGTCAATCTGATTAATGGCAAACCCATCAATTTAGCAGTTAGTACCTTCCTGCTCTTAATATGGTTTTCTTTGATTGCTAATGAGCTTTTCTGAAGAAACTGTAACCCCTCACACACCAAAAGTGTAGCCCGGCCTTGAAAGTGTTAAAATTTAAGGTGTACTGCACAGTTTGTATATAATGAAAAGTTAGCAATTATTCTGGAACAATTAATAATCTAAATATGCAGAACAAAAACAAATCCTTAAATTTCCATCACTCTATTGCTTCAGTTTTGGTTGATTTTGCACTAAGCAGACAGCAGATATCAGGAAAAAAAAAATATTAATCGACAAGAAAATAGTGTAGATGACTGCCATGGGAAAAAAAGCAAAAGGATCATTACCAGTTATAAGACCATTGTGTTATGTCTATGGGCTACACTTACACGACAATTGCTCAAGGCCCATGAAAGATTTCACATCAATATGATATCCATTACATGTCATAAAGGACCCCACAAGCAGTGTTAAGAAGTGTCAACTTATTGCTGCACTTCAGGGTGTTTGTGTCAGCTGGCCATAATTAGGATTCCATGTAGTTTTTTGGTAAGGGGATTTTGAAACTTACTAAATAATTTTGTGGTCTGTTAGTCTCCTTGGCAACTTACCTGAAACACGTATGAAGGTGCCATATGTATATATGACATCATCTAGTTTGTCAAACCCTTAGGCCGTGTAAACACGATCAGTCCAAACCGATGAAAACGGACTGAAGTTCAGTTTCATCGGTCCAAACTGACCGTGTATGGCCCATCAGTCCTTTGTCCTTCAGTCCAAAGTTTTAAAACTTGCTTTAGAATCGGACTGATGGATGCCTGACCATCGGTCAAAACCGATGGTTAGTACGCAAAAGCATCGGTTCAAAACCTGCACATGCTCAGAATCAAGTCGACACATGCTTGGAAGCATTGAACTTTTTTTCAGCACGTCGTTGTGTTTTACGTCACACGATCAGTTTTTGAACTGATGGTGTGTACACACATCAGACCATCAGACCATCAGTCTGTGAACCGAAGAAAATGAACTTCAGACCGTTTTCATCGGTTTGGACTGATCGTGTGTACAAGGCCTGAGACTAAAATTAACAGGGGTGATTAACATGGTTCTGTTCACAAGACACTCCAGCCATATCACACATGGGACCCAAGAGGAACACAGAAGACAGAAAAAGTGAGACGAATAAGCCAGAAGATTATGTGATTTGCTAGCTTCACTAAAACACACATCATTATTCTCCCTTACATTAATAATCCAGCTCAAAATACACTTTCCTGAAATTTTTACTTAATTAAAGAGACCTTGTCATCGCCTCTTGCATAACAAGATTAACATACCAAGTAAATTTTCTCAGTGACAGTAACTTTTTTCTAGAACAGTGGTTCTGAACCTTGGTCCTCAAGCACTCTCAACAGACAAGGTTTTGAGAGTTTCACAAGATAGAACCACTGTCATACATTCCAAGCTATTGATTTTGAATGAAAGCACCGGTGAAAGCAATGCTTATAGCATGACCTGTTGGGGGTACCTGAGGATTGAGCTTTAGTGCAAAAATAACTGTTTTATTATACTTTGGTACTTCCAGAGGCCCAGTATGCCAGGAAGATTTAGCTATTGGGAGCAGTGAGGGAGGGGGATTAATGAATCTTGACAAAGGTTTAAAGAAGAAATATGGCTTAAGCTCTTTGTCCATACCTTTCCTATGGATCACAGGAGTGCACTTAGTTTTGCACTTCTTTGACCCATATTCAGCCGACATTGGTCTAAAGCCTTCTGTCAGCTGACATCTCAAAGCTGGTCCAGGAACTGCAGGGATCCTGACAATAATGTCAGGATCCGCCTAGATGCCTGTCCGGCAGGTGGCTCAGCCTCACTTCTCAGCGTGCCATTGACAGCGTGAGCCAGCCTCTCTTGGAGGGACAGGAACATCTTTGATCTCTCAGTTCTCAGTGTAGAGGCAGCAGGGGACCCAATGACATGGACTGGTGACCCCACCCCCTCTTGCGTGTCATGAGGGTTCTGTGTGGAGTGGAGACTGGAGCATCGCTGGAGAATAGATCACTGTGTGACATTTTGAGAATGGATTACAATGCTGGACAGACTGGATTACATCGCTGGAATGTTTTTTTTTAATTATTATTATTTTAATAAAGGACTTATCCCAACTGTGTCTGTGTGGTTTTTGACATTTTTGACACTTTCTTTTGTGAAATGGTAGGGATACAATGTCCCCCTGTTACCAATTCACAAGGGGTTCCACTTTGTTAAAGAGGGCTTCCAGCTTCCAATAAGCTCCCTGTCCGCAGTCCCCCACAACCACCGGGCAAGGGTTGTGGAGATGAGGCCCGTGTCCTCCCCGTGTCCCCATCAACATGGGGACATTCTCACCATGTTGAGGGCATGTGGCCTGGTACGGTTCAGGAGGGGGGGGGCGCCCCCCCTTTTTTCCTGCGGCCTGCCAGGTTGCATGCTCAGATAAGGGTCTGGTATGGATTTTTGGAGGGGACCCCACACCATTTTTCTTTCAATTTTGCTGCGGAGGGCCCCTTAAAATCCATAACAGACCTGAAGGTTCTGGTATTAATTTTTGGGGGGAACCCCACGCCATTTATTTTATAATAAATATAGTTGTAAATCACTTGGGAGCTGTGTTTGGGGAAGAAATACTTAATTAGTGCACTTGCAACAAGAACAATTGAATACTGTTTGTGATCCCTTTTTTTTATTTGCACTACCATCCAAATTCAAGTTTGGTCAAAGTTTATTGGCTTCATGCATTTGTTTTGGTCAATTAGTAAAGCACATATATCTAACCCCTATTAGACCCTATATATTAGGTAACAAGAAGCAATACTAACATCTTGACCTGAGAATAACCCCGAAGAACAGAAACATTTGTTCTTACGGCATAGGAGCATACATAATACGGAATATGTATACAGAAAATGTAAAGTGATTGCTGTTCACATCCTTTTTCAAGATACTTAATTTAAAATTAAGACAAGTCCTCTAGTAACAGCATTTCCTTCCAGACCCTTATCTGAGCATGCAACCTGGCAGGCCGCAGGAAAAAAGGGGGGGACAAGAGAGCGCCCCCCCCCCTCCTGAACCGTACCAGGCCACATGCCCTCAACATGGGGAGAATGTCCCCATGTTGATGGGGACACGGGGAGGACAAGGGCCTCATCTCCACAACCCTTGCTCGGTGGTTGTGGGGGACTGCGGCCGGGGAGCTTATTGGAAGCTGGAAGCCCTCTTTAACAAAGTGGAACCCCTTGTGAATTGGTAACAGGGGGACATTGTATCCCTACCATTTCACAAAAGAAAGTGTCAAAAATGTCAAAAACCACACAGACACAGTTGGGATAAGTCCTTTATTAAAATAATAATAATAATTAAAAAAAAACATTCCAGCGATGTAATCCAGTCTGTCCAGCATTGTAATCCATTCTCAAAATGTCACACAGTGATCTATTCTCCAGCGATGCTCCAGTCTCCACTCCACACAGAACCCTCATGACACGCAAGAGGGGGTGGGGTCACCCGTCCATGTCATTGGGTCCCCTGCTGCCTCTACACTGAGAACTGAGAGATCAAAGATGTTCCTGTCCCTCCAGAAGACAGAAAAAGTGAGACGAATAAGCCAGAAGATTATGTGATTTGCTAGCTTCACTAAAACACACATCATTATTCTCCCTTACATTAATAATCCAGCTCAAAATACACTTTCCTGAAATTTTTACTTAATTAAAGAGACCTTGTCATCGCCTCTTGCATAACAAGATTAACATACCAAGTAAATGTTCTCAGTGACAGTAACTTTTTTCTAGAACAGTGGTTCTGAACCTTGGTCCTCAAGCACTCTCAACAGACAAGGTTTTGAGAGTTTCACAAGATAGAACCACTGTCATACATTCCAAGCTATTGATTTTGAATGAAAGCACCGGTGAAAGCAATGCTTATAGCATGACCTGTTGGGGGTACCTGAGGATTGAGCTTTACTGCAAAAATAACTGTTTTATTATACTTTGGTACTTCCAGAGGCCCAGTATGCCAGGAAGATTCAGCTATTGGGAGCAGTGAGGGAGGGGGATTAATGAATCTTGACAAAGGTTTAAAGAAGAAATATGGCTTAGGCTCTTTGTCCATACCTTTCCTATGGATCACAGGAGTGCACTTAGTTTTGCACTTCTTTGACCCATATTCAGCCGACATTGGTCTAAAGCCTTCTGTCAGCTGACATCTCAAAGCTGGTCCAGGCACTGCAGGGATCCTGACAATAATGTCAGGATCCGCCTAGATGCCTGTCCGGCAGGTGGCTCAGCCTCACTTCTCAGCGTGCCATTGACAGCGTGAGCCAGCCTCTCTTGGAGGGACAGGAACATCTTTGATCTCTCAGTTCTCAGTGTAGAGGCAGCAGGGGACCCAATGACATGGACTGGTGACCCCACCCCCTCTTGCGTGTCATGAGGGTTCTGTGTGGAATGGAGACTGGAGCATCGCTGGAGAATAGATCACTGTGTGACATTTTGAGAATGGATTACAATGCTGGACAGACTGGATTACATCGCTGGAATGTTTTTTTTAAATTATTATTATTTTAATAAAGGACTTATCCTAACTGTGTCTGTGTGGTTTTTGACATTTTTGACACTTTCTTTTGTGAAATGGTAGGGATACAATGTCCCCCTGTTACCAATTCACAAGGGGTTCCACTTTGTTAAAGAGGGCTTCCAGCTTCCAATAAGCTCCCCGTCCGCAGTCCCCCACAACCACCGGGCAAGGGTTGTGGAGATGAGGCCCTTGTCCTCCCCGTGTCCCCATCAACATGGGGACATTCTCCCCATGTTGAGGGCATGTGGCCTGGTACGGTTCAGGAGGGGGGGGCGCTCTCTTGTCCCCCCCTTTTTTCCTGCGGCCTGCCAGGTTGCATGCTCAGATAAGGGTCTGGTATGGATTTTTGGAGATGACCCCACACCATTTTTCTTTCAATTTTGCTGCGGAGGGCCCCTTAAAATCCATACCAGACCTGAAGGTTCTGGTATGAATTTTTGGGGGGAACCCCACGCCATTTATTTTATAATAAATATAGTTGTAAATCACTTGGGAGCTGTGTTTGGGGAAGAAATACTTAATTAGTGCACTTGCAACAAGAACAATTGAACAGTGGCGGCTGGTGCTCAAATTTTTTGGGGGGGCGCAAACGAAAAAAAAAAACATTGCAGCCTCACTCTGACCACCACATGCAGCCACTGTGCCATCAATTGTCACCACTGTGCCATGCCATCAAACGCCATCACTGTGCCATCAATTGTTACCACTGTGCCATGCAACACAGCAACTGTGCCATCAATTGTCACCACTGTGCCGTGCCACCAAATGCAGCCACTGTGCCATCAATTGTCACCACTGTGCCATGCCATCAAACACAGAAACTGTGCCATCAATTGTCACCACTGTGCCATGCCACCAAATGCAGCCACTGTGCCATCAATTGTCACCACTGTGCCATGCCATCAAACGCCACCACTGTGCCATCAATTGTCACCACTGTGCCATGCCATCAAACGCCACCACTGTGCCATCAATTGTCACCACTGTGCCATGCTATCAAACACAGCCACTGTGCCATCAATTGTCACCACTGTGCCATGCCATCAAACGCAGTCACTGTGCCATCAATTGTCACCACTGTGCCATGCCACCAAATGCAGCCACCGTGCCATCAATTGTCACCACTGTGCCATGCAACACAGCAACTGTGCCATAAATTGTCACCACTGTGCCATGCAACACAGCCACTGTGTCATCAATTGTCACCACTGTGCCATGCCATCAAACGCCACCACTGTGCCATCAATTGTCACCACTGTGCCATGCAATCAAACGCCACCACTGTGCCATCAATTGTCACCACTGTGCCATGCCATCAAACGCCACCACTGTGCCATCAATTGTCAACACTGTGCCATGCTATCAAACACAGCCACTGTGCCATCAATTGTCACCACTGTGCCATGCAACACAGCAACTGTGCCATCAATTGTCACCACTGTGCCATGCCACCAAATGCAGCCACTGTGCCATCAATTGTCACCACTGTGCCATGCCATCAAATGCCACCACTGTGCCATCAATTGTCACCACTGTGCCATGCCATCAAACGCCACCACTGTGCCATCAATTGTCACCACTGTGCCATGCCATGCAACACAGCAACTGTGCCATTAATTGTCACCACTGTGCCATGCCACCAAATGCAGCCACTGTGCCATCAATTGTCACCACTGTGCCATGCCATCAAACGCCACTACTGTGCCATCAATTGTCACCACTGTGCCATGCCATCAAACGCCACCACTGTGCCATCAATTGTCACCACTGTGCCATGCCATCAAACACAGCCACTGTGCCATCAATTGTCACCACTGTGCCATGCCATCAAATGCAGTCACTGTGCCATCAATTGTCACCACTGTGCCATGCCACCAAATGCAGCCACTGTGCCATCAATTGTCACCACTGTGCCATGCCATCAAACACAGCAACTGTGCCATCAATTGTCACCACTGTGCCATGCCACCAAATGCAGCCACTGTGCCATCAATTGTCACCACTGTGCCATGCCATCAAACACAGCAACTGTGCCATCAATTGTCACCACTGTGCCATGCCACCAAAAGCAGCCACTGTGCCATCAAACGCCACCACTGTGCCATCAATTGTCACCACTGTGCCATGCCAAACGCCACCACTGTGCCATCAATTGTCACCACTGTGCCATGCCATCAAACGCCACCACTGTGCCATCAATTGTCACAACTGTGCCATGCCATCAAACGCCACCACTGTGCCATCAATTGTCACCACTGTGCCATGCCATCAAATGCAGTCACTGTGCCATCAATTGTCACCATTGTGCCATGCCATCAAATGCAGTCACTGTGCCATGCCATCATATGGAGTCACTGTGCCATCAGTTGTCACCACTGTGCCATGACATCAAATGCAGTCACTGTGCCATCAGTTGTCACCACTGTGCCATGCCATCAAATGCAGTCACTGTGCCATCAATTGTCACCACTGTGCCATCAATTGTCACCACTGTGCCATGCAACACAGCAACTGTGCCATCAATTGTCACCACTGTGCCATGCCACCAAATGCAGCCACTGTGCCATCAAACGCCACCACTGTGCCATCAATTGTCACCACTGTGCCATGCCATCAAACGCCACCACTGTGCCATCAATTGTCACCACTGTGCCATGCCATCAAACGCCACCACTGTGCCATCAATTGTCACCACTGTGCCATGCCATCAAATGCAGTCACTGTGCCATCAATTGTCACCATTGTGCCATGCAATCAAATGCAGTCACTGTGCCATGCCATCATATGGAGTCACTGTGCCATCAGTTGTCACCACTGTGCCATGCCATCAAATGCAGTCACTGTGCCATCAATTGTCACCATTGTGCCATGCCATCAAATGCAGTCAGTGTGCCATGCCATCATATGGAGTCACTGTGCCATCAGTTGTCACCACTGTGCCATGCCATCAAATGCAGTCACTGTGCCATCAGTTGTCACCGCTGTGCCATGCCATCATATGGAGTCACTGTGTCATCAAGTGTCACCACTGTGCCCTTTAATTGTCACCACTGTGCCCCATGCCACTGTGCTCATTGTCGCCTCTGTGCTCTTTGTCACTACTGTGCCCCATGCTGCCACTGTGCCCCATGCTGCCACTGTGCCCCATGCTGCCACTGTGCCCCATGATGCCCCTTTCCCTGTTAAAAAAACACTTACCTGATGCTTCCATGTCCTCCCTCGATGTCTTCTGCCGCCGTGAAGAAGCTACAGCCAATCAGGTTCCTGATAACCAGAATCCGGGAACCTGATTGGCTGAAACGGCTGTCAGTCTAATGCAAGGACCGCAGATTGCCTGCGCTCCGAGCATAGACTTCCGGGAGCCGGAGGGCGGTACTGGAAAAGCCTATCAGAGCCACTGGCTTTGATAGGCAGTTCCCCTCAGCCAACCAGCTGCCGCTATTCAGGTAACCGGCGCCCTATGTCCGGTTATAGGAATAGACCAGGCAGCTGGCAACAACACACGTTCAATGCATTGAAGTGTGTTATTTGCGAGAGGGAGTGGCGCTGCAGCGCTGCAGCGCCCTCTATAGACGGCCGCCAGAACTTCGGCTAAAATGTCAAAATGACATTTTAGCCGAATAAAAGTTCTTAATGGGCCCGTTTTTTAAAAAAAAAAAATTTTTGTGACTGCGGGAGGGGGGGCGGCGCCCGTGCGCCCATATGGGCGGGCCGCCACTGCAATTGAATACTGTTTGTGATCCTTTTTTTTATTTGCACTACCATCCAAATTCAAGTTTGGTCAAAGTTTATTGGCTTCATGCATTTGTTTTGGTCAATTAGTAAAGCAGATATATCTAACCTTTATTAGACCCTATATATTAGGTAACAAGAAGCAATACTAACATCTTGAACTGAGAATAACCCCAAAGAACAGAAACATTTGTTCTTACGGCATAGGAGCATAAATAATACGGAATATGTATACAGAAAATGTAAAGTGATTGCTGTTCACATCCTTTTTCAAGATACTTAATTTAAAATTAAGACAAGTCCTCTAGTAACAGCATTTCCTTCCAGTGATGCCCATCTGTTTTTCTTTCTAACTTTCTTGAGCAAAAAACAGAGGAGAACTAGCTGAAATTTTCAACCAGGCCATTCCAAACTTGTTGTACCAGGATTATCTGTAGTCCATACACATGTTTATTCCATATATGAAAGCCAAAAAAATATTTGTACCATTTTGATAAAGAGGATATGTTTTTACAATGCATTATGCACGATTGAGGCAAGCCATTTTTAGTTTTAAGTGTTTGAAAGGTAGCCATCTGTGCCTATTGGTTTGAAAGACATTGGATTGTATGTATTCTATGAGATACAATGGGGATCAAAATTTTGGGCACCCCAGATACAAATTCATATTAATGTGCATACCAAAGCCAAGGAAAGATGGAAAAATCTCCAAAAGGCATCAAATTACAGATTAGACATTCTTATAATATGTCAAAAAAAGTTAAATTTTATTTCTATCATTTACACTTTTAAAATGACAGAAAACAAAAAAATGGCGCCTGCAAAAGTTTGGGCACCCTGCAGAATTTTTAGCATGCACTGCCCCCTTTGCAAAGCTGAGACCTGCCAGTGTCATGGATTGTTCTCAATCATCGTCTGGGAAGACCAGGTAATGTCAATCCGAAAGGTTTCATATGCCCAGACTCATCTGACCTTGTCCCAACAATCAGCACCATGGGTTCTTCTAAGCAGTTGTCTAGAAAACTGAAACTGAAAATAGTTGACGCTCACAAAGCTGGAGAAGGCTATAAGAAGATAGCAAAGCGTTTTCACATGTCAGTATCTTCTGTTTGGTATATAATTAAGAAATGGCAGTCATCAGGAACAGTGGAAGTTAAAGCAAGATCTGGAAGACCAAGAAAAATAACAGACAAAACAGCTCGCAGGATTATTAGAAAAGCAATTCAAAACCCACATTTGAATTCACGATCAATCCAGAAAGATCTGGTAGACACTGGAGTTGTGGTACACTATTCCACTATAAAGAGATACTTGTACAAATATGGTCTTCATGGAAGAGTCATCAGAAGAAAACCTCTTCTACGTCCTCACCACAAAAATCAGAGTTTGAACTTTGCAAATGAACATATAGACAAGCCTGATGCATTCTGTGGACCAATGAGGTTAAAATATAACTTTTTGGCCGGAATGAGCAAAGGTACGTTTGGAGAAGAAAGGGCACAGAGATTAATGAAAATGTCCAACTGCTAAGCATGGGGATGGATCAATCATGCTTTGGGGTTGTATTGCAGCCAGTGGCACAGGGAACATTTCACGAGTAGAAGGAAAAATGGATTCAATAACATTTCAGCAAATTTTGGATGGTAACTTGATGCCATTTGTGAAAAAAGCTGAAGTTAAAGAGAGGATGGCTTCTACAAATGGATAATGATCCTAAAAACAGGGCTCAAAATTTCAAGTCCTGAGCTACTAGCCAGGCCTCAAGAATTATTCGCCACCAGTTGCCCCACCTAATTCATACACTGCCCTGCACCTGTAAACACGCCCTCGTAGATTATCTCATGGAATGACACTGTTAAATGTTTTATGCAGAATCAAGTTACACAATTAAATATTACCAACAACAACTTTAACAAAATTGGACAGGGCACTGGGGGCAGACCAGAGGGACAGGGCACTGGGGGCAGACCAAAGGGACATGGCACTGGGGGCAGACCAGAGGGACAGGACACTAGAACTGGGTCTCTTCCCCATTCTTGTGCTGTCTCCTCTGCAACTTCCATCCATCCTCTCTCTCCCTCTCCTATTCATCTCATCATCAGGAGCCTGTGTGTGCGGCTCCACGCTTGCATGTCCCCACTTCCCCCTTTTATTTAGGCTGGCAGTAAGGAGAGGAGCTGCAGCACAGCGGGAGGGAGTACAATCCAGTGCTGAGATCCACACAACTGAACAGCCATTGACACGATAGCACAGTGCACACTGACACTGCACAGCACACATTGAGACCAGTCTGTTCACAGTGCTCAGGCTGAACTGTTGGACGCTTACACTACATTGGTCGGGGGGAGGGGGGCAGGCTCAGAGAGGTCATACTGTTAGGTCCCATGGCTTAATGAGAATTGTAAGGAGAGCTCCTGTGCACTGCTCTGCCTGTGCGCGGCTCACCAGACTACTTTTCCAGAGCATGCACCTTTCCTCTTTGGCCACTAATCTCATCGGGACTCTAAGTGTAGGCACAAATTGGAGTGAGATTGGTCGTGCAGCCCTGTCATCACTCGCCCCCAGCTTAAATCCACTCGCCAAATGCTAGTAGGCGAGTGGAAATTTTGAGGGCTGCTAAACAGACCTCAAAATACAGTACACGGGGGATTACATCAAGAGGCGTAAACTGGAGGTTTTGCCATGGCCTTCACAATTTCCTGACCTCAACATATGTTTAGACCTTAAAAAAGCAGTGCGTGACAGACAGCCCATAAATCTTAAAGAACTGGAAGACTTTTGTAAGGAAGAATGGGCAAAGATACCTCAAACAAGAATTGAAAGACTCTTGGCTGGCTACAAAAAGTGTTTAAAAGCTGTGATACTTGCCAAAGTGGGCAGTACAAGATATTAACTCTGCCGGGTGCCCAAACTTTTGCAGATGTCATTTTTTTGTTTTCTGTAATTTTATAAGTGTAAATGATGGAAATCTAACTTTTTTTTACATATTATAAGAATGTCTAATCTACTCCCAAAGTCGGGGGGTGGACTTGGACTCCCAGACCTGCAGAGGTACTACTAGGCGGTTCACCTGACCAGGATGGTAGATTGGAGACTACATGCCAACTATAAGGGCTGGGTGTTGCTGGAGAGGCTGATCGTTGGTAAAGAACTCCATCTTATACCCTGGTTCTCAAAGAAACACATTCCGACTGGTATCTATTCTCACCCTCTGGTTGGAGCAACCCTGCATGCCTTTGACAGGGCATGCAGGGTACATTCGCTTTTGAATATATACGGTCCAATCACGCCCGTCAGGGGCAACCCAGACTTTCCCCCTGGTATGGAAGGAGCCTTCCTAGCAGTAGAATGGCCCTACGCAGATATGCAGGCTAAGCATTTTTTTTCCAGAGGAATGTTTCTCCGCCGTTCTTGTCCAAAACAAAGTCTTTCCCCTTTTGGGCCTATCTCCAATTGAGGCATTTCCTGGAAAGTCCTCCACGGTGTTTGAATCACTGTGTTCTAGTTCCCCTCCTCAGAGCCACCTGATCTCAAGGCTTTATGCCGCAATGTTTGTGGAACCTTATGTTTCTCTGAGATCGGAGCATGCCTTCTGGGAAGCTGAACTAGATATGGAGATTTATGATGCGGCCTGGGAGTGGGTACATTTGTACATCCATAAGGGCTCTCTGAACGTCCATACCCAGAAAAATGGCTATAAAATCAAACCGAGGTGGTACAGAACCCCGGAGATACTCCACAAATTCATCCCAGAGGTGTCTGATCAATGCTGGAGATGTGAGCAGGATCTGGGCACACTTCTCCACATCTGGTGGACGTGCCCAATGATTCAGTTGTACTGGCGTAAAGTGCATGAAGTAGTGACTGAGGTATCTTTACTTGCTTTGGAGTTCTCTCCAGCACCATCTTTCGGGACTTCCCTGTAAGAAATACTACAGGCCGCGTACACAAGATCGAATTTATCTGCTGAAACTGGTCTGACGGACCGTTCCAGCAGACATCTCCGATCGTGTGTACGGGCTAGCGGACATGTTTTCCCAGCGGACAAATTTCAAAGCATGCTTTGAAATTTGTCTGCCGGAGACATGTCCGTCGGATATGTTCGCTGGTTAGTACACTAACCAGCGGACAGAAATCTCCGTGCATGCGTCGAATAGATTTGACGCATGCGTGGAAGTATTTTACTTCCTGGAGTGGTGACGTGGCGGCGTCAACGTCACTGCCACGTCACCGGGTCCTCAGTCCGAGGGGATTTTCGTCCGATGGTGTGTACATGCCATCGGACCAAAATCCGATGAGACATGTCCGCTGGAAACGGTCCGTCGGACATGTCTCATTGTGTGTACGCGGCCTAAGTGTTTACAATACCTGTATTGAGTACCTTGACTGGTACCTTCCCATCCCTACATGAGTCCGTTGGGCCTGTACTACACTGCACTATGTCCTCCTTGATTGATGGTTTCCTGATACTCCTATTTTCCTGGAGGCAACATCTGTAGACTCATTCTCCCCTGAATGTTGTACCCTATATCTTCCCCCTTTTCTTGGAACTATGTACTCGCACCTTTTGCTGTATGTTTTCTAGTACTTTGTATACCATCTGTGAACAACATTTTTTTTTCAATAAAACTTTTGTGTAAAAAAAAAAAAAAAAAATGTCTAATCTGTAATTTGATGCCTTTTGGAGATTTTTCCATCTTTTCCTTGGCTTCGTTATGCACATTAATACAATTTTTACCTGGGGTGCCCAGGGGGGAAAAGCCCAGGTCCAGACGGACTCCCAATAAAATACTATAAAAAATTTAAAGAGTCTTTAATTCCAGAAATGTGTACTTATTTTAATAAACTAGGGGGTATAGAAGAAGTAAGGAAAGAATCCCTTCTCGCCAATATCGCCATCATAGCTAAACCAGGAAAAGATAAGACGCTTTGCTCCAATTATCGCCCAATCGCATTGTTAAATGCTGATATAAAAATCTTTGCAAAGATATTGGCAACAAGGATAAAACCGTATATGCCTGATCTGATAAGTCCAGATCAGACGGGATTTGTAAGAGGTCGAGAAGGGAGAGATAATAGTTTAAGAACACTCCTATTGCTACAGGATTATAAAAGAGATGGACCCCCAGCCGTACTCATGTCATTAGATGCTGAAAAAGCGTTTGACAGAGTCGACTGGGGGTTCATGTTGGAGACTTTAAGAAATATAGGATTGGGCCCCAGGTTTATGAAATGGGTAGGAAATCTATATAAGTCCCCCTCGGCAAAAGTAAAGGTAAATGGGAGGGAATCTCAGGTGATTGACATGATGAATGGAACAAGGCAGGGATGTCCGCTCTCCCCCCTCCTATATGTAATAGCTTTGGAGCCACTGTTGTGCATGATTAGGAATAACCCAGAGATAGGGGGGGTGGGAGTAGGAGAAGAGGAACAGAAGCTGGCAGCATACGCCGATGATGTCCTCCTGTACGTGACCAAGCCCAAAACATCAATCCCTAATATATTAGAGGAAATAGGTAGATACGGTAGACTTTCAAATTTTAAAATAAATCCAGTAAAAACTGTAATTATGAATTTAGGGATTGAACAAAAAGAAGAGGCGGCCCTACGTAGAACATTCCCTTTTACGTGGGAAAAAAAAGCATTAACTTATTTGGGAATAAAAATAACCCCCAAAGTGGCTGGCCTCTTTGAGGCAAACTATATCCCTTTACTCAATGATATAAGACGGGATCTGAAAAACTTCTCCTATAAACAGATCTCCTGGATGGGGAGGATTAATTTATTTAAAATGACAGTCCTACCAAAGATCATATATAAATTTCAAATGCTTCCAATAAATGTTCCACAAAGCTTCTTTAAGGTAATAAAAAATATAATCTCAAAATTTATATGGCAAGACAAAAAACCTAGAATAAGCTATGCAACCCTAACTCGGGCAAAAAAAAGAGGCGGATTGGCTCTCCCAGATATAAAAAGATACTATCAAGCTGTAATTTTAGCGAGACTAGTTGAATGGACAAATAAGAATTCACTAAAAAAATGGGCTCACACGGAAAATGAGATAAGTAAACAGCACTTAAACACAAATATATGGATTCCACCCAAATATAGAATAATTAATCCAAACACACATAGTATAACAAAACAGGTTTATAAGATATGGGATCTGGCACATAAGCGGGAAAAATGGGAATACAATTCCCCATTAATCCCATTAGTAAACACAAACTTATTTGCACCGGGTAATAGGACTAAATTGGGAAAAAAATTAGGCACTAAAAGACTTGGAGATATAGTAGCACAAGGAAAAATAAAAAATAAAGATGAGATCCATGTAGTAGAAGGGACACAACAGATAACGGATTGGGAATACATACAATTAAAGCACTTTGTAAACTCACTCCCAGCACCAATAAGAGATAATACAGCACAAAATCCAATAGAAAAACTATGCACCAGGGGAGAACCATTACAGCATGGAATCGCAACGACTTATAAAATTCTTACAGAAATCGGGACAAAAGATACACTACAAAGCATAGAGGCCTGGGAGAAAGAAATTGGAGAAAGATTAGAAGAAACACATATGACTAAAGCGACATTTACCTATGCAAAAGATATAACAACAGTAGAAGCGAACTATAAATGCATGATGCGATGGCACCTGACACCTGTTAGACTTAATAAAATATCATCAGCTAACTCCCCCCTCTGTTGGAGAAACTGCAACCAGGAGGGGACTGCCCTGCACATATGGTGGGACTGCCCGAGAATCCGGGAATTCTGGATTGAGATCCTCAAAATGATCGAGGAAATCTCCGGAGAAAAGATTCCACTAGATTTCCTGACCTGTCTTTTTCATAAACATGCCCTAGTAAAAGGGAAAAAAAAATATGCTTCAACATTGGTACCAGTACTGTTAAATGCAGCAAAGGGATTGATCCCGAAATTCTGGCTTCACCCACATAAACCACCTTAAGCCCTGGTTCACACTGGGCTGCGGGAGTGAAATCGCGCGATTTCACTCTCTCTGTCAGTCCCGATTTTGGCGCGATTTAGGAGACATCTGTGCAGGGTTCTGCACAGATGTCAATGTAAATCGCGTTCTGAAATCGCAAAAAGTAGTACAGGAACTACTTTTTGAAATCGGTGCAGCGCCGCAGATGCGGCGTGGCACCGATTAGGACAGTGTCATTGCTGGCAATTGCCGCCGATTTGAGATGCGATTTCACATGTGAAATCGCATCTCAAATCGAACTAAATCGTACCCAGTGTGAACCTGGGCTTAAAAGAATTCATACATAGGGTTGACTACATCGCAGAGATGGAGTATTTAAGAAGACTAGACCTGGGTGAGGAGGCGGGAGAAAGAGGAGGAAAGAAATGGGATCAGTGGAGAACTTATAAAACATCAGAAAATGTTACTTCAATATTATTAGAAATAAACCAGTAAAGGTGTTTGACCCGACCCAATAGGGAAAAGAGGGAAGAGGGGGGGGGGGGGGAATTAGATAAATAAATTGACAGACACCATAGAGACCTAGGGAGGTGGTGCTGAGGGGTGATAAAGTCGATCTAACTACCTAGAGCAGGTTTTGTCATTTGTAACTATACCTTTGTTTTTATAATATATAATACACATATAAAAAAAAAAAAATATATAATAATATAATAAAAAAAAAAAAATAGTACCATCCACAAATGATGCAAATCCGAGGTGGCAATATGAAGGGCGGAACAAGATGAACCCCTCTTAACACCTCCAAACCCTGGGTTAAGCCTGATGTGGAAAAACAAAAAAATAATCTGTAATTTGATGCCTTTTGGAGATTTTTCCATCTTTTCCTTGGCTTCGTTATGCACATTAATACAATTTTTACCTGGGGTGCCCAAACTTTCGATCCCCACTGTATGTGTTTACAGAAAGTAGTACAAGATATTTAGTTAAATAAAATGTATTAAGTATCTTACATTATGCCAATGTACTCTGTTAATTTGTGTAGTGCTATCTAAGGATTTACCAGTCAGAAGGGATCAGTAAGGTTGTGGAATTTCATTCAGCATATACATTTTATATTTCAATATTTTTATTGTAAGATACAAAAATGCAAAGGTTAAACAGTGTCTAAAAAAAAAGAATTTGGTTATTGAAATAAGATGAGATTCCAACTGGGATGTGCAATAAAGAACAACATAGTGGTTACAGTGTGATAGTAGAATTGAATATGTTGGCTTTCTTTTATGCAAAATGATGTAGAAGAGAGATAACAGATATAATAACATGACATTCAGGTTTTTAGAAAGACCAGAATGCTTAAAAGTCGTGTCATTGAAAACCTAAGCAACAGAGCATGAACAACAATGATAAAGTATCCCCATTGGGAGGCTCTTACACACGCAAGCTGGATAAACAGAATTGTGACTTTCGCTAAATAAGCTTTTATGAGCAGTGTTAAGAGCACCCCTAGGGGAAAGGCAAAGTGTAACAGAAACCCATTGAACATCATTTATATAGAGGTCACTCATGAAAGTCTTTAGGGTTGGGCTAATAGCCGTCCAAAAGATCTCATTCTTGGCGATCCATCTTGGAGGCGCAATTCCAGGTGGTCTATAAACCTAGGACCACTGGGATGGAGCTCACAAGCCCTATAGGGAGTTTCTTACAAATGGAGGCTAATGGGAACAATTCTACAATTGGAATATCAAACTTTAAAGTCCAGAAAAAATGAGCAGAAACTTTGAGGCAACTTTGGACTTTCACCGTACGGTAAAGACTCACATAAACAGTATGTATAAAAATATATAAATTTATTAAGACAAAATAGAGTTAAAAGAAGTCCTTTAAAGTGAAGGTACAGAACACACACATTTCTATCTCTGAAGGAAAGAACTGCAAATACAGATGTAGAACCATCTGTGTAGGGGGGGGGTCAGATATTCGTCCCTTGTCAGTTAAGCCTCTACATGTCTCGCGGTGGGACCACTTCTTCAGGAGTATATTTTTCAAAGTTTAGTTTAGTTTTTCAAAGATTTTGTACAAAACATGATTCCACAATCTGTCTGCCACAGTAGTGAACCAAAATCTATCATAAAGTTCAACCCCATGACTGTGTCCCCTGTGAACGGAATAGACATATGAAGCTTACCCACAGAACACTGACTCAAATCAATAGGATACCCTGGGCGAGTATGGGAGCCATGTCACAGAACAAAGAACAGACAAATTATTAGTAATAATTTTTTAATAGTGTTAATTCATTTTAAACTTTAAAATCTGTTAGGCCAGACAAGGACACGGAAAGAAGGTGAAATTATGAAGATTTGAGTTGAGTTTGGGTTGAGTATGAAGGAGAATAGAAAATAGAAGATAAAGTGGTGGGAGGGTTGGTGAGAACCTATGCACAGAGCCAGTAGTGTTAGTACAAAAGGGAGTTGGGACCCAAAAAGGGGTTAACGTGCTGCTGGGATTATAAAGTTACTTTGATATATCAGGTTTAGGATTCCCAAACCCTTTCAAATTTCTCTGTACAGTAATACCTCGGATTGCGAGCAACGCGGTTAACGAGAGTTTCGCAATACAAGCTATTATTTTTTTTTAAATCCTGAATCAGTTTGCGACTGTTATCTTGCAAAACAAGCAGGATTTGAGCCTCTGCGGTGTGCAGTCCTGCATTTGGCCAGTGACATTCGGAGCTGCTCGGAGCCACTCAGAAACACTCTGATGCTGCGTACACACGATTGGTTTGTCTTATAAAAGCGGTCTGATGGACCGTTTTCATCAAACTAACTGATCGTGTGTGGGCCCCATCGTTTTTTTTATCCATCAGTTAAAAAACTAGGAACTTGTTTTAAAATTATCTGATGGTTAACTAAACAATAGGGAAAAAAAAGATCGTCTGTAGGCACGTCCATCGGTTAAAAATCCACACATGCTCAGACTAAATTAGGGGATGGGAGTGCTTGTTCTAAAAAAAATAACATTCGTTATGGAGATAGCACATTCATCACGCTGTAACAGACAGAAAAGGGTGAATCGTCTTTTACTAACACCCAAGGGTGGCGCCATTGGATTTGAACTTCCCCTTTATAGTGCCGTCGTACGTGGTTTACGTGACCGCGTTCTGACACAATCGTTTTTTAACCGATGGTGTGTAGGCATGACTGATCATCAGTCAGCTTCATCGGATTACTGATGAAAAAATCCATCAGTCTGTTTTCATCAGATGGACCGATCGTGTGTACAGGGCATGAGTGTTTTTGAGTGCATTCGAGTGGCTCTGAGCGGTTTCCGAGTGTTTCTGGCACCCCCCACATCTGGACACATGTGGTACTGCATACCATAGAAGTCACCGTAGATTTAATTATCTGAGTTTCCATTGACTTCTATGGGGAAACTCCCTTTGAGATATGAGTGCTTTGGATTACAAGCATTCTTCTGGAACATACATCCAGAGTAAACTACTCGGACTCCCAACTAACTGATTACCTAGCCCATATCTTTCTTTCGTCCTTGTCTATTGAAATGTGTGAGGAATTGGAGGCACCTCTCTCTACTGAGGAAATCGCCATGGCAATTTCACAGTTTCCAGCACATAAAACACCAGGCCTAGATGTGTTCCCAGCTGAATGGTATACTTAATTTCAACATCTACTCTGCCCATTTCTTCTACATACCTATAACAAGGTCTTAAAAATCGTAACTCCCCCCACTTTGCAGAAGGCTCCAATTAACCTATTATTAAAACCTTGTAAAGACCCACTTAAATGTGACTCGTATCGCCCTATTTCTCTTATTAATGTGGATGTTAAAATCCTAACCAAAGTATTGGCCAACCATCTGGATACTGTGGTTACGAAATTGGTCAAGAGTCATCAGGGAGGCTTTATACCGGATAGATCCACAAGAATAAATTTTTGCAGGCTGTTCCACAATTTACAGTATCCCCACGACTGTCCCCCTACTCATGCCATTCTGTCTTTGGATACATGCAAGGCCTTTGACAGTGTGGAATAGCCCTACCTCTTTCAGGTACTGCAGCTGTATGGCTTTGGCCCCCACATTATAGCATGGATAAGACTCCTCTACACCCCCCCAATGGCCCGTATACAAGTTAGTTCTCATGTTACTTATACTTTCCCAATCACCAGGGGTACTAGGCAGGGGTGTCCATTGTCACCCCTCCTATTTCCTATAGCTATGGAGCCTCTGGCTGTGCATATTTACAGCACCTCTTTAATTAAAGGTCTCCCTATTGCCACCATAAAGGAGCGAGTTATGCCACGTACACACATGATCTGGCTATTGCCCGGCCAAATCACATTGTAATTCCAACAGAATTCCATTGGAAAAATATATAACATTTCCGATGAAAAAATTCAGATGGGGCTATACGCGATTTGAAAATTTGATGGAAAACGTCCATTTTACTTTTTCCATCGAAAATTCCGATCGTGTGTACGAGGCATTCGTTTACTTGGCTGATACTCATGACTCGTTGAAAACTCTGCTGTCCAAAGTTGATACCTTTGGCGACTACACTGGCTTCCAAATATCTAGGTTAAATATCTAGGCCACTTATATGATGCACAGGTTTTTTTTAAGTCTTTTTATCAAATGGGCATTGACTTTGACTTACCACGTTCTTACCTGTTCTACTATTACCAACTCCAACATGCCGTTTGTGCTCAGTTTGGGTCTCTAGACAACCATATTGCAGTACCTCCATTGTAGAAACTGCTTAGACATCCAGACATCCAGACTCACTAATTTTATGTCCACATGCTATGCTGCCCTCACTACTGACTATAACCCTAGATGCCGGGTGGCACAGACAAAGTGGACTTCTATGGAATTCCTTTTTTACAGAAGATTACTGGGCTAAATTCAGACACATATGAGTCATCAGTTATATCCTCTAGGGACTGCATTATACACATTCAAATTGTTCACAATTCTGACCTTACTCCTGTCATGTTGCATAGAATTGGGTTGTCTCCCTCTGCTGAGTGTTTCAGAGGATGTGGTCAAACAACTGACTTCCTACACTGTTTCTGGAACTTTCCAGTGGTTTAAGACTTCTGAGTGGATATAGGCTCCTTTATCTCCTCTGTGCTGAGTCTCCCAAACATTATCCACCCCTAGAACTGCCTTCTGGGAATCTTTGGTGATTTGCATATACCATTGCATGCTAAGAGATTACTCTGCATCCTGTACTTTTAATGCAAATAAGTCTATCTTGCTGTCATGGAAGGGATCACAATCCATTCTGAGATCCCTGTGGTTGAAATTAATAAATGGCTCTCTACCATTGTATAAACTCACATTTAACATTCAAAAAAACTTAAAAAAAAAATATGGAGCAGATGGACAGCTAGCATTCTGACCCTAACTCCTGGGAAAATACATTTGCTATATCATTCTTTGACCGTGTTGCATATACTACCATGCTGATCTCAACTAATGTCTTAGGCCTCGTACACACGATCAAATCTGTCTGCTGGAAACGGTCTGCTAGACCGTTTCAGCAGACAGATTCGATCGTGTGTACGGGCAAACAGACGGATTTGGCCACCCGACAGATTTCAAAGCATGCTTTGAAATCTGTCGGCTGGGAACCCGTCCGCCCGACATGTCTGCTGGTTAGTACGCTTACCAGCAGACATGTCTTCTCGCACACGCGCCGAATGGTTTTGACGCATGCGCGGAAGTGTTTTACTTCCTGGTGCGGTGACGTGGCGGCGTCAATGTCACCGCCACGTCACCGACACGTCAGCGCGCTGTCTGCTGGCGGGGATTTTGGTTTACTCGTGTGTACACGCGAGCAAACCAAAATCCCAGCAGACAGATCTGTGTACGAGGCCTTACGTATGTACGAGGCCTTACTAATTTTGAAAACTGGTTATTTGTTAAATTCTTGTAACTATGCCTTTAATAACCTCAAAAGATGTGTGATATCTGTTTATTAACTGTTTGAGTGTTTTACATGTCTATGCACTACAATGAATAATCAAGTTTTTTTTTTCTGTATGTTGGTCTTTAAACTCAATAAAAATTTTGTTAAAAAGTTAGGAGTTCATAAGAGTTCTTTCTCTAGCATAGTACAGTGCACTAGGTTGTTCAAGAGGGATGCATTGAGACGCCAGGGACAGGGCCCCGAAAAGGATGGGATCCCTGAGCTTGAGAAGTACCATGGAGTGGTCTGACGAAGGTACATTGCAAATGGAAGCCTGAGTTGCTATGTGTATCTATGAAGTGGGGAAAAATGTGGTCTATTCTAGCATATGTTCTATGAGGGGCAGAAAAATGTGTGTAGTCTCAAGCTGATGGATTTAATTCTCTCAATGTGAAAGAGACTCTTCTAGAAATGAGGATGGCTACCCCTCTTTTCTTGACCTCTGCATATTCAAGGTAGAAGGTTAGATATTTATGGTGTAGGAACAAAGAGTTATAACTGCCAGGAAAGTGGGTTTCTTGAAGTAGTAGGATGTCAGTACCCCTGCAATGGTAATGGTGAAAAGCCTTGCGTCTCTTAATTGGAGAGTTAAGTCCTTGTGTGTTGTGAGAAGTAACTCAGAGAGTCGTCTTTAAAGGGGTGGAATTAGTCATGGACATGAGAGTGAGGGTGCGCCAACATGCTGAGGGTACATACCCAGTGTGTCGAAGGTGCTAGGCATAGGCATCTTGAAGGGAGATAAGAGAACAGGAGGTAAGAGTAGGGCTGAAGATAGGGAAAGAAGAGAAGGGACATAGGAGAATGAGAGAGGTAGGGAGTTCAGAGCAAAAGCTATGCTGAATTCCCTAGGTGTAGGACTGGACCTACCGAGTCCTGCTCAAGAACCCTATTATTAAGGGTTCAGTGTAAGGGCAACTTAGGTGTAGGTTGCTTTCCCGGTGTCACCAAGGGGTAACTGTACCTGTGAGTCACAACAGGAGGAGTGGCAAGCTAAGCTGCTCCAGCCAGGAGGCCTCATACATAGCCGGTAAAAATTAAGGACCTTTGTATAGCTTGAAAATAAGTAAAATGTACAAAAAGCATATTAACACAAATTGTATAAACTAACCAAGTGCATGGAATGCATCCTAAAGATTGTATCATCGATTTTAGAGAGAGCAGTGTCAAGTTGGTCTTGAAGTATTTGTATACAAGCTGTAGTCTGGTTAGCTTGAGCAGTTGTATGGTCTAATGCTTATTCAATTGCATCAATGCAAGCACCAAGTCTGTGCAAGTCTGCCTTAATTGAGGATGTGATTTGTGTGGCATTTTAGGCCAGATGCTTGGCAAGCATTTCTGAGAATCTATTGAAGATGAAAGCCATGTCAGGGAGGTGGCCTTGAGGCATTGGGGTGGTGTGTTGTGAGCCTGCCAGACTGAGAGGGGAATTGATCATGGGGGAGTGTAGAAGATCCTTCATTGTCCTGCCCAGAAGTGATTCTGTGGAGGCCGGGGGGACAGCATGGCAGCTATTGTTACTTATAGGAGTAGCCAAGAGTCTACAGGCTGCCTGGTGTGCTGAGGAGGATCCGCAATAGACTCAGTGCCTTCTGTGTCTCCACATGGAAGAGCTGCGGTCACCATCTTGGAAGTCCCTGGGGTTTTCAGGCTGAAGTTGAGCTGGCGACTAACCTCCCTTCTGGATTGATCCCCCAGAATTCGGGCGGGTGCTCAATGATGTCCGGTAGTTGGGCAGGCCAGCCACGGAGATGCTGCTCATGTTTGCTTGTGTGGAGACTTCTATGAGGCCGGAGCGGGTCAGATTTCCCAGTTACATCATCTTCCCAGAAGTCTGCACTCAGTGGGGTAGATTCACATAGAGATACGATGGTGTATCTACTGATACACCGTCGTATCTGTGATATCCGACGCTCGGATCTATGCGGCTGATTCCTCGAATCAGGTTCCGCATAGATCTTCCTTAGAGCCGACTGGTGTAAGTGAGTTACACTGTGGGATCTTAGGCTGCAATCTCCCGCCGTCCGCTAGGTGGCGCTTCTGTTATTATACGCGACGAATATGCAAATGAGGAGAACCGCCGATTTAGAAACTAACGCCCGGCCGTCGCTTTTTTTTTACGTCGTTTGCGTTCGGCTTTTTCTGGCGGATAGTTACCCCTGCTGTATGCGGGGTAAGTGCAGGGTATCCTATGTTAAGTATGGCCGTCGTTCCTGCGTCGAGTTTTGCATTTTTTACGTCGTTTACGTAAGTCATTCGGGAATAGGGCCATACGTTAATAGCGTTAACGTCGCAAACAATGACGTCCTTGCGACGTCGTTTGAGGCAATGCACGCTGGGAAATTTAGCCGGCGGCGCATGCGCAGTATGATCGGCGCGGGGACACACGTGATTTAAATAGTAAACTCCCCCTAGCTGCGGAATTTGCATTCCGCCGGGGGATTTACGATCCGCCAGGGCAACTTACGAGGCAAGTGCTTTTTGAATACAGCACTTGCCTCAAAAACTGGCGCAGGCGGATCGTAAAAAAGATAGATCACGCAGATCAAAAGATCCGCTGATCTATGTGAATCTACCCCAGTATATACATTTTTAGAGACATTAGGAGCATTTGGACTTTATTGACTTCAACAGTTGGTTTCCTTTTCACTCTTATGCACTGACAGTTAAACTTAAATTTCATACAACTAGATCTCAATTGTAGTATTCATTTTTATTTAACAGATAGAGGTACAAGTACACATTTTACTTTGTGACTCTAAAATTATAACAAGGACGCTGAAAAAAGCATTATAACATTTATAAAAATAACTTTATTTATTTTATTATTTTAAATTGTGTACATGCTTTTCAATGCATGACACTAAAAAATAGTTATGAAGAGAAGGGGGAGTAAGGCTGGCCATACGCTATTAGAATTTTGTTTGTAAATTTTTGTTTTTGGAATGTTTATTCAGTTTTCTAATGGTTAGTGGTGTCAAATCAATCTACATTTTCAACCATAGTGGAAAGGAAATTCAAGGGAGCAGAATAGAAAATATATATAAAAAAATTAAAATTCTAACTGAGGATGTGGTTTTTATTTAGAAAAGATATACATATTATAATGAAACCTGTTTAACCACATTAATACCAGACACTTTTACCACCTTTCTGCCCATGCCAATTTTCAGCTTCCAGCGCTGTCACACTTTGAATGATAATTGTGCAGTCATACAACACTTTACCCATATGAAATTATTTTCCCACAAAAAATAACTGAACATTTTGTTTTCCTTCATTTCTGTTATAGCATTTTGCAGGTAAATAATCTTTCTCCATTAATTTAGATCTGCTATATTTGTTTGGTGAAAATAAGTCAATATTAATTAGTGTATATTAAAATATATATATAAAAAAATCTGTCCACTATGGTATACATCAGAAAATCGATTAATCCTGATGTACTGACAGCCTGTCTCATTTCTTGAGGCCCAAAAATGCTAGGACGGTACAAATATCCCCAAAATTACCCTTTTTGGAAAGTCTAAGGTATTAAAAAATGTAAAAAAAAATGCCGCACATATACATTGGCTTTAAAAAGTATTCATACTCCTTGACATTTTCCAATTTTGTCATGTACAACTAAAAACGTAAATGTATTTTTTGGGGATTTTATGGGATAGACCAATTCAGAGTGGCACAGAATTGTTAAGTGGAAGTAAAATGATAAATGGTTTTCAAAATTTTTAACATATAAACATCTGAAAAGTGTGACATGCATTTGTATTCAGCCCCCCTGAGTCAATACTTTGTAGAACCACCTTTCACAGAAAATTGAAGCTGCAAGTCTTTATGCATATGTTTCTACCAGCTTTGCACATCTACAGTAAACATTTTGCCCATTCTTCTTTGTAAAAATTGCTCAAGCTCTGTCAGATTGGATGGGGAGTTTCTGTGAACATCAATTTTCAAGTCCTGCCACAGATTCCCAATTGGATTTAGGTCTGGACTTTGACTGGGCCATTCTAACACCTGATTATTATTTGATCTAAACCATTCCCATGTAGTTCTGGCTGTATGCTTAGGGTTATTGCCCTTCTGGAAAGTGAACCTCTGCCCCAGTCTCAAGTCTTTTGCAGACTCTAAAGCCCTGTACACACGATTGGTTTGTCCAATGAAAACAGACCGATGGACTGTTTTCATCGGTCAAACCGATTGTGTGTAGGCCCCATTGGTTTGTTTTCCATCGGTGAAAAAAAAAATAGAACATGTTTTAAATTTTTCCTATGATTAAAAAAACGATAGAAAAAAACGATCGTCTGTGTGGAAGTCCAACGGTCAAAAATCCACACATGCTCAGAAACAAGTCGACTCATGCTCGGAAGCATTGAACTTCGTTTTTCTCAGGACGTTGTAGTGTTTTACATCACCGCGTTTGAACACGGTCGGATTTTTGAACAATGGTGTGTAGACAAGACTGATGAAAGTCAGCTTCATTGGATATCCGACGAAAAAAATCCATCGAATTAGATTCCATCAGATATCCGATCGTGTGTACAGAGCTTAACAGGTTTTCTTCTAAGATTACCCTGTATTTGGCTCCATCTATCTTTCCATCAACTCTGACCAGCTTCCCTGTCCCTGCTGAAGAAACGCATCCCCACGACATGTGGCTGCCACCACCATGTTTCACAGTGGTGATGGTGTGTTCAGGGTGATGTGCAGTGTTAGTTTTTTGCCACGCATAGCGTTTTGCTTTTAGGCCAAAAAGTAAAATTTTGGTCTCATCTGACCAGAGCAACTTCTTCCACATGTTTGCTGTGCCCCCCACATGACTTCTCGCAAACTGCAAATGGGACTTCTTATTGCGTTCTTTCAACAATGTATTTCTTCTTGCCACTGTTTTATAAAGGCAAGAGTTTTCCTGTGGACAGATTCTCCCACCTGAGCTGTGGGTCTCTGCAGCTCCTCCAAAGTTACCATGGGCCTTTTGGCTGATTTTCTAATTAATGCTCTCCTTGCCTGTCAGTTTAGGTGTATGCCCATTTCTTGGTAGGTTTGTAGTTGTGCCATACTCTTTCCATTTTCCAATAATGGATTGAACAGTGCTTAATGAGATGTTTTTATAACCTAAACCTGCTTTAAACCTCTCCACAACTTTATCCCTGACCTGTTTGGTGTGTTCCTTGGTCTTCACAAAGCTGTTTGTTCACTAAGGTTCTCTTACAAACCTCTGAGGGCTTCATAGAACAGCTGTATTTATACTAAGATTAAATTACACACAGGTGGACTCTATTTACTAAATAGTTGACTTCTGAAGGCAATTGGTTCTACTAGATTTTAGTTAGGAGTATGAGAGTAAAGGGGACTAAATACAAATGTATGGCACACTTTTCACATATTTCTAAAACATTCTGAAAATCATTTATAATTTTACTTCCACTATACAATTATGTGTCACTTTGTGTTGATCTATCGTATAAAATCCCAATAAAATACATTTACGTTTTTGGTTGTATATTGTCAAATTGTGGAAAAGGTCAAGGAATATGAATACTTTTTCAAGGCACTGTAACTGGTGTGGCAGTGATCAGGAACATGTGCTGGTGACAGTAAAGTAAACAGAAAAGACAAATTTATCTTTTTTCTTTAATTCAATTTTTTTTTAATATTTTTCGTTTTATAAAAAAAAAAATGTATTTTTACAACAGTGTACAGTGTTAACATAATAACACTATAATTGCTTATAACTGAGAATGTCACAGTTATAAGCAACCATTTTTTCTAAATAAAAAATATTTATTGTGATTAGCTATTATCTATCTGCTATGGTTATGATTATCTGTAATTGGCCACAGCTAATCACATGATACAGATCAATTGCGATTGGCCCTGTCTGTACCATGTAATCACTGTGACTAATCACTGAGCTCATTACAATAGTACATAATGAAAGGCATGATTTAAAGCTTTTCAATGTGTAAAATTGTGATTTGATCTCCTGTGATTGACCACAGCGATCACATGGAACTAGCAGAGGGCCATTACAGTGATCTGTCATTGGCTGTGTCCAGTTGACACAGCAGGGTAAAAGGGCACAATCTGTGAAAGATGTCATATGATGTCCAAATGATGCTCCCCCTCAGCTGTCATATTACAATAGGCTAGAGGAGGAGGGGGGGGGGGTTACTATCTCTGGGATACCAGTCAAACAACAGGTCTGGACAAAGTTTTGAGGGCTTTCAAAAATGAGTTGGCTCAACGATAGCAAGAAAGAATGTTCTATTGAACACATTTTCTGAATTTCCATGTGATTGTTCAAACAAAAATGTAACAGTGTATGGCCAGCTAAAAACCTGTGTGCAGGAACACACATCAAATATCTCATAGATAAGCTCAGGAAGCTTTAGGCAGACTCCTATGTGTAATTAGTGTAACACATAATGAAATACACATTTGCCATGAGTATAGTTTGCTGCATATTAAAAAAAAAAAATGTCAGGTCAAGTTTTTGTTTTATTTGATTCTTTGCAGTGCCCTGGCAGCCCAATTATGAATGATTGGGTCACCTTGACACAACACACTTTAACATGTAAAATACCACATGTTAACATGCGCGTGTGCAAACTGGGCATGGGTGAAGGGGGCCGGAGTAGAATTGTTAAATAATTTATTTACTGTAGCAGTTCTATAAGCGGTTACAAGTCTCTTTTCATCACTCAGCTGTGTAAGAAAGTTTCATGCACCAGCAGGTAAAGAGGAAAACATTAAACACTTGAACAATTCATGTGTGATTACTTAGGTGTTACTTAGGACCTTATATATCAAAATGTCAGATACTCAACTTTGCTTTTTATGTGCTGCAATGGGTTTGTACTTTTCTTTTTTAAGCTCTGAAATTACATAGTTATAGTTATGCATTTTTTTATGTATTTTTATCATTTTTGTATACCTTCTTTAGTCAAGATTTTCAATCTAGAGATTATTGAAGCTGCCTTTGCTAACCTCATCCCTTTAAAATGCTACTTGTTTGGCTGTCATGCTGATCCAATGACTTTTGTTCCAAGAAACTGACTTGGAATAACTATGCAGATCATGCATTCTAACTTTAATCTGACTTTCTAATCTGAATGCTTGTTCCAAATCAGTTACACTGAAAGTGTTGAAGCTAGTGACAGCTGGACAATTAGAATTCTTAGAAGGAGGTGGGCCAACCATGTAGAGACTGTTTCAAATGTTTATACAGTATAAGGAGAGAAAGAGTTTTACATCTGCAGACCTGAAACTCACAAAATCAATTTAGGATGGATTGTGTAAATTGTGAGTAAAAAAAAAAGAAAAAAAGTACTTGGCACACTTAACCTCCCTGTTGGTATTAATATTTCAGATTTTAGGTGCTGAAAGCAGTACCATTATTTTGCATGGAAATTTGGCGTTTTGCATTGTAGGCCTGCAATTCTTAGGAATAACGTCAATCTGTCCAAGCAAGAGTCTAGTAGACATCCCGGGTATAATACAATTTGAAACACAAAATCATAAATTATAATATAATAAATAAATATAAATAATTATAAAAAATAATAATAATAAAAATGAATACTTTTAATTTTTTGATGACAAATTTCCCCACAAATCACTATCGCTCAATTCTGCAAGTAATTTATTATTATTTTTTTTAGCTGGTCTAAAACCACTTTTGACATAATTGGACACTTTTTGGTTTCTATGGACAATCTCCATTTTCTAGGCAGAAAGAACATTTTTTAGTGCATGCAGGACACTGGGCAGACCACTAGGGACAATCTATAAGATTACAGTATACCAGGGATATGCAATTAGCGAACCTCCAGCTGTTGCCAAACTACAAGTCCCATGAGGCATAGCGAGACTCTGACAGCATCAAGCATGACACCCAGAGGCAGAGGCATGATGGGACTTGTAGTTTGGCAACAGCTGGAGGTCCGCTAATTGCATATCCCTGCAGTATACTGTATGTATTGTGTTTATTTACTTTTTTTAATTTGGCGCTAATCTCCTCCCCGTGCGTCGTAACATCGCAGGGAATGGAGCTCGGTGGCACACGGGCACAGTGTGAATTGAGCAAGGACACAGCTCGATCACACAGCGGGAAGGCATCCAGGCACAAGGTAAGTAATTCCCTGCCTGTGTACACTACCAGCGATCCTGAGTCTGGCTCGGGGTTACCGCTTTTGGTCCTTAAATTCCACCCCGAGCCAGACTCGAAAATACTGCTCAGGGGGTTAAGAACTATGTGGCAGCATCTATTGCACATGACTGCTGAAAAGCATAGGTTCATTTATGACCAACTAATAAACCAATACCTTGCCCCCCCAAAAAACACAGAAGCTGATTATGTTTGAAATAGGGCATATGTACTGTATATATCTACAGTCTGTTTGTAGATATATACGACGGCGGCGGCGCGATCATGTGGTAAACGGGCGCTATCAGCGGCAATTTACCGTGATGCGCCGGGTCTTCTAGACCCGGCGAGCACGGACGCTTCCGCGACCGCGTCCCAGGGGACGCGCAATCGCGGAAGTGAAGGACGACGTCCCAGGGACGTTGTGTCACAGTAGCTCGACCGCGCTGTAGCAGTATTTTTGCTATAGCGCGGTCGGCAAGTGGTTAAACATATCAGTACCATTAATAAGTAGTCATACAGTAAAAGCATTACAAATAATTGAGTAAGAAGAGATGTGTATTAACCAGTGGCCTAAAGAAGGCCTGGGGGGAGAAAGAGAAGGAGCAGAGTAGAGGGGAGAGAGGAGGAAGGAGAGGGGGGGTGAAGTAGGGAGGGGGGGGGTGGCTTCTCTTAAGTGGAGTACAGAATAACTTTGCCTATATAGTATCTAGTATCTAGTATCTAGAGTTAGACTTTCAGGTTTGATTCTGGGGTGATCATCATAGTAAGGCCCGGTTTATCTAATTAGGTTTGAAGGGAGCAGTTAGGGTGATTAAGCCATGGGGTCCCGTGGCATTTAAATTTGGATATTAATAGGTGAGCTCTAGCGGAGGAGTATTCATAGAAGACATGCTCATTGAGAGTTAGAATAAGGGAAGTATAGTCGGGGGGTCAAAAGTTTCCAGCTGCGGATGATAGTTAATCGGGAAGCTATGAAGATGTGTGTGATTATCGAGTGATAGTTGGTTAGCCAGTAATTTATGTCTAATGCCGCGTACACACGATCATTTTTTGTGATGAAAAAAAACGATGTTTTCTGTGAAGTAAAAAACAACGTTTTTGAAACGTCACTTTTCAAAGACGATGTTGCATACACACCATCGTTTTTTTCACAAAAAGCGAGGTTACGTTCACCACTCTTTTCCATTGAAGCTCGCTTCATAACTAGCTTCTGGGCATGCACGGGTTGAAAAACTTCGTTTTAAACAACGTTTTTGCTACACACAGTGACTTTTTGTGAAACAAAAAACAACGTTTTGAAAAACGACACAAAAAATTCAAGCATGTTGGAATTTTTTTTTGGCCACACACGATCAATTTAAATGACGTTTTAAAAAACGAAATTTTTTTTCATCGCAAAACGACCGTGTGTACGCGGCATAAGTCTAGTAAAGCAGATTTAGGATAGGTGAGCCCTGGGTCCCTGTAAAAACAGTAATTAGCGAGAATATTCTGGACCAAAAGGTTTGGGTGATATGGCAGTGCCAACAGTAATGGGTTAATGTACCCTACTCCAGCATAGGCGAGAATGTTCTGTGTACTTTTTTTGGAGGGTGTGAAGTACCAGTCATGTAGAAGTTTCTGAAAAGATTCCCAATGTGAAATAAAACAGGAGTATTTTAAAGTTAAGAGAGTGGCAGTTTGCCAGGAATCTGAGGAAGACATAAATACGAGAGCACGTTCCCAAGTACGTAATGTGGAGGGTTTTTCAGTAGGTAGAGGAGTAGATAGGAGGGAGTAAAAAGCTGAAAGTCCTTTGCAGTTAGTTTGGGGAGAATCAATAAGTTCCAGGAGGCAATCTAGACGTGGGGCGTTTCCTATTCAGATATGTTGTAAAGCATGTCATATTTGGAGATATTTGTAAAACATAAATTTTGGTATGGAATAGGTCAAGTATAGGTCTTGGAAGGAGACCGAATTAATCCCTGCAGATTTCCATGAAAGGAGGTTTAAGTCTGGTATGATATATTCAAGGGAGCTTATCGGTATCTGCTGTAGAGTTGCGTATGATATATAATGTGAGGAGTCCATCATGGAAGCCCAAACTTTGAGAGTTGCTGTAGTTTTGTCTAAGATATTGTTGTTTGGGGTACAGATGGAGAATAGTTGCTCCTATGGCAGATTTAAGTTCTGATTCACTTGCTACTTGTTCTATTTGCATCCAAGTGCAGTCTGTAGAGGGGTTCCAACTGGTTTTTGATTGCAATATAATAGACTCCTTTTAATAGAGAGCAATATTGGGAGCTCCCAGACCTAGATATTTTGTGGGTCGCAGGGGGATGCTAGTTTTTATGCGTGGTCATTTTCCACGCCAGATCATGGAGTTTATAAGGGCTTGTATTTTCTTTAGGTGAGCTGATAAAAGAGGTATTGGTAGAGTTCTGAACGTATAAAGGACTTGTGGAAGCAAAAACATTTTGTTGAGAGGAATGCGGCCAGCCAAGGAAGGTGCTAGTGATTGAATCAAATGTGAAAGTTTGGTGATAAGAGATGCAAAATTGTTTTGTAGTATATTGTTATTAGGTACTGAATACCAAGGTATTGCAGAGATGCAAAGGGAGGCCATGAGAAAGGAGCAACGCTTGATAGTTGTGCTTTAACAGATGGATCAAGACTAATGGAGAGCATTTGACATTTAGAATAGTTTAGTTTGTATAATGAAAGAGAGCTGAAATGTTCTACTAAATGGCAGAGATAGGGAGAGGATCACGACATCCGCATATAGTCCAATTTTGTGTTGTGTGTATTACTGTTTTTAAGGGTGTCAAAAGTGTCCGAGGTGTCTGTCATAATGTTGTAGTCACAATAAAAATCGCAGATCGCCGCTGTTACTAGTGAACAAATAATCATTAATAAAAATGCCATAAAACTATGCCCTATTTTGTAGATGCTATAACTTTTGCGCAAACCAATCAAGCAATTTACCAAAATTATGTAAGATCACATATCAGCCTAAACTAAGAAATACATTTGTTTTTTTTAAGTATTTTTTGGTGATATTTATTATAACAAAAAGTAAAAAACATTGCATTTTTTTTTTCCAAAATGTACACATTTTATTGTTTGTAGCGCAAAAAACTAGAACCACAGAGGTGATCAAATACCACCAAAAGAAAGCTCTATTTTTGGAAAAAAAAAGGACGTCAATTTTATGTGGAGCAACGTCTCACGACCACGCAATTGTCAGTTAAAGCGACGCAGTGCCGAATCGCAAAAAGTGCTCTGGTTAGAAAGGTAAATTCTTCCGAGGCTGAAGTGGTTTAAAATGCAGCCGCAGGGAAATTGCATGGTGGTTTTGCCTGCTGTTGGTTGAAAAGGTGTACAAAACACTAAGGCCACGTACACACGATCAGACCGGTCTGATGAAACTGGTCCGACGGACCGTTTTCATCGGACCAGGCTGAAGTGGTCTGATTGTCTGATGTGTGTACACACCATCGGATCAAAAATTTGATCAGACCAGAACGCGGTGACGTAGAACACACCGACGTGCTGAAAAAACGAAGTTCAATGCTTCCAAGAATGCGTCGACTTGATTCTGAGCATGCGCGGGTTTTTGGTCCGATGCTTTTGCGTACTAACCATCGAACCTGTCCGACGGACAGATTTTGAAGCAGGTTTTAAAACTTTGGTCCGACGGACAATGGTCTCATGGGCCGTACAGCCCATCGAACTGGTCAGATGAAACTGCTCTGTGGACCAGTTTCATCAGACCGGTCTGATCGTGTGTACGCAGCCTAAAGGTTTCAAGTGCTACCTGTTTTGTTTAGTTTAATTAGCTACTGTACAAAGCCTGCCTGCATGTGTATGTTTTCTGCCTTGCTGAATAAAAGTGCAGGATAAACCTGGTTGGACGGCTCCTGGGTGTCCCTGTCTTGTGCATGGTTTATCACTGCCACTCCTAGCTGATCCTGCTTTCCTTACGCACATACATTTTTTATTTATTTTTTGTTATACTTTCTTCAAAATAACAGAAATTTCAGACAGTGATCTCTATAAAGGTTAAAATAAAAAAATAAAAAAAAGTTTGGGGGAAGAAATTGATTGTGGGAAAAAAATGTTCTATGAAGTTTAAAAGGTCTTTGACGACTGCAGGGAGGCCGAATCTGTTCGATAACATTGAGGAAATAGGCAAGACTCTCTTTTGATAATGCAACTCCAGCTGAACCATAGTAAATTATATCAAGCAACATTCTGAGTGTGGATAGATCTATTAAGTAACAAATGTTTCCTCTCCTGCTGTTTACAGAGTTACACTTTGAATAGCCATATTTAACCAACTTTATGCCAGAAAAGAATAAAAACAAATATACATCCTTTTTGTTTACTAACCTAAGAAGGATTTCTTACAGTAGCTATGTCTACTCAGGAGAGATTTACATAAATAGTACTTGCTTTTATTCCTAAATACGACCTTCATTTTTTTTATATACTTTTAACGTCAAAAGTCTGTCTACCATTAAATGTCTTCCTTTGCTGCTATGAAAGCTGAACTCTAGGCTTCAATAAACATTCACAATAATGTGTTTGTTAATATATTTTTTACTATAACTATTGTAGGTACCTGAAGTCTAACTGCTCAGAGTGCTGGTTCTTTTTTTTTTCAATATTCTTTATTTATGTATATTTCAAGGACATGATACATCTATCAATACATTTATATGTATTCTCTAAATCTATTTTTAGTCTCCTTCCTTTCTTCTTTCTTTAACTACTTGCCGACCAGCCGCCGTCATATTACTGCGGCAGGTCGGCTCTCCTGGGCGAGAGCCCGTAGCTCTACGTCGGCTACTTTGCGGCCACTAGGGGGCGCGTGCGCATCCCGTGCACGTGCCCGACGGGTACGATCGCCGCCGGGCACACGCGAACGCTCGGTACAGAGCAAGGAACGGGAGCTATGTGTGTAAACACACAGCTCCCGGTCCTGTCAGCAGGGGAAACACTGATCTTCTGTTCATACAATGTATGAACGGAAGATCAGTGATTTCCCCTAGTGAGGCCACCCCCTCATACAGTTAGAAAACACCCAGGAACATACATTTTTATAGTAATCCAATGCATTTTTATAGCACTGATCGCTATAAAAATGGCAATGGTCCCAAAAATGTGTCAAAAGTGTCCGAAGTGTCCGCCATAATGTTGCAGTACTGAAAAAAAAGCTGATCGCTGCCATTACTAGTAAAAAAAAAAATATTAATAAAAATGCCATGAAACTACCCCTTATTTTGTAAACGCTATAACTTTTGCGCAAACCAATCAATAAACGCTAATTGCGATTTTTTTTAACTAAAAATATGTAGAAGAATACGTATCGGCCTAAACTGAGGAAAAAAATGTTTTTTTATATATTTTTTGGGGATATTTATTATAGCAAAAAGTAAAAAATATTGCATTTTTTTTTAAATTGTCGCTCTATTTTTGTTTATAGCGCAAAAAATAAAAACCGCAGAGATGATCAAATACCACCAAAAGAAAGATCTATTTGTGGGAAAAAAGGACGCCAATTTTGTTTGGGAGCCACGTCGCACGACTGCGCAATTGTCAGTTAAATCGGCGCAGTACCGAATCACAAAAAGTGCTCTGGTCATTGGGCAGCAATATGGTCCGGGGGTTAAGTGGTTATTATCGTTACTTTACTGTCCATGTATTCTTATATATGTCCTACCACAAAAAAAAAAAAAAACACAATGTTATGCCCCTCTTTCTCCTAAGTATCCTTATCTTTTATTTCTCTCCGCCTTCTGCATTTTCATCTTTTAACATTTTTATAATTCCCAAACGCATCCCCTCCCAAAACAAAACCTACAAAAAAAATAAAAATAATAATATTTTAATCCCCCCCTGCCCCGTATTCTCCTCCCTCCCCTTCTCCTGCCCCCATGGAGGTCTGTGAGTATTGGTCTCCCCTATATTTCTCATTTCTCAAGCGGCCCTACTCCCCAACTGTGTTTCCCAATAATCTCTTCTGTTCTTCTGACAGAACAAATATGTTCCATGTTGACCAGGTTTTATTGTATTGCTCTTTTCTGTCTTGTGCCGTTAATACCAGGTCCTCTATGGCCCCCACGTTTCTCACCCTGTTGAGCCATTCAGCAATTGTTGAAGGCCTAGAGCTTTTTCAATTTTTCGCTATACACGCTTTAGCCTCATTGACCATGTGGCAAAATACTGAGTTTTTATATACCTGTGTAGGTAATTGAGAGAGATGCAACAGGAAAAACCCTGGATCATCCGGCACAGGACATGCCACCATTTTTTTTAGATATCTTTCGTACCTCTCGCCAATATTGCCTAATCTTAGGGCATGTCCAGTATATATGGAGCAACGTTCCTCGATCTCTGTTGCATCGCCAGCACAGGTTTGAAGCTTTAGGAAAAAACCTTCCTAATTTAGCTGGCGTATAATGCCACGTACACACGATCAGTTAAACCAATGAGAACGGTCTGATGGACCGTTTTCATCAGTCCAAACCTATCGTGCGTGGACGCCATCGGTTATTTAACCATCGGTTAAAAAAAAAGCCAACTTGTTTTAAATTTAACCAATGGATACCTAACTGATAGCAAAAAAACGATCGTTTGTAGGCACGACCATTTTTTCAGCACGTCGTTGTGTTTTACGTCATCGCGTTCTGACACAATCAGTTTTTTAACCAATGGTGTGTAGGCGCGAGGGACCATCAGTTAGCTTTGTCGTTTACTGATGAAAACGGTCCATCAGACCGTTCTCATCGGTTGGACTGATCGTGTGTACACGGCATTATACCACCTGGTCAATAATTTTTAATTTGATCCCTGCGTTCTGGTACATATTGATGTGTTTAAAGCCAGATATATCATCTTTTGAGACTGGGCTGGTGTAAAGATCTTATTGAGGTCCCTTCCCCACTTTTTTATTTGCTGGCATCTCATAGTTCTCTAGTGGGGCTATTAGCAACGTATATATCTTTGATATTATTCGATTGAGGGGTTCTTTCTCGTTACAATATGTTTCAAATTTAGTCAGATCCCGTTTAAACCTACCTATTGGTCCCAGTGACTCCAAAAAGTGTACTGCCTGCCAGTGTTTTATTTCAAATAGGCCCCCTGGTTGCGTCAAGGCCGAGATTGTGGGTTATGTATCTGTGTGATTCCTGGCTATAGTCCCTCTCTCTGAGTTTCTGAACGGCTCCTACTTCCATCCCCGGTCCAAAACTTGGATTTCCCAATACAGGGTATAATGGGGAGTATTTTGACGAGTATTTAGGGTTTTGGCAGATTTTTACACTTATAGACAACGTTGGTCCTATAAAGGGATGTTTTTTAAGATGGTCCGGTAAGTTTGCGTAACACCATGGTGCCCTGCCCACAGGTACCTAGCTCATCTCCTGCTCCGATTCTATCCATAATTTGAGGTCTTTGTGTCTGTACCAATCTATGACTCTTCCCAAGTGAACTGCTTGATGATATTTGGACAATTCTGGGACTGATAGTGGACACCCCTGGAGCGTTCCATTTTAAATTTTAAATGTTTCCGAGTAGATACCATTTACTTTTATCGAAGTCCAGGGTGTTGCCTATACTCCTGCTATCCATTTCCGCACGTGTTCTCATATTCCCATTTGTTTCAGTACTTCAAACATAAAACTCCAACTAACCCTATCAAATGCTTTTTCCCCGTCCGTACTCAAAAAAATAGAGGGCGTTTTTGTTTTATTGGCGTAATGTACCAGATTGAGAACCTTTACGGTATTATCCCTTGCCTCTCGGGTAGGGATAAATCCAACCTGGTCTTGGTGTACCATTTGAGTTAGCAAGGGTTGGAGATGGGAGGCGAGCAGTTTAATAAAGAGTTTTAGATCTATATTCAGAAATGAGATCGGGCGATAGCTCCCCTACTCCGCCGGATCTTTCCCCTCCTTCAAAATTACCGAAATATATGCCATAAGTTCCTCCGGTGGCAGTGCGGAGGCCCGGCCAATCTCATTGAAGGCTCTTGTCATATATGCCCCCAGCGTTGAGAAAAAACATTTATAGTATTGGATCGTAAATCTGTCTGGGCCCAGAGCCTTCCCATGTTTACCTGTCTTCATCACTAACTATTATATGTACCTGAAGCCTAAAACTGCTCAGAGTGCTGGTTTTATGAGTACTAGGGAGAACCAGATCTCATGGTAGAACTTAGGCTCTACTGCAACACACATACACTATATTACCAAAAGTATTGGGACACCTGCCTTTACAGGTACATGAACTTTAATGGCATCCCTGTCTTAGGCGGCGTACACACGAGGGGATATGTCCGCTGAAAACGGTCCGATGGACCGTTTCAGCAGACATCTCCGCTCGTGTGTATGGGCTAGCGGACAGATTTCTCCACCCGACAGATTTCAAAGCAAGCTTTGAAATCTATCCGGTGGGAATCTGTCCGCCCGACATGTCTGCTGGTTAGTACACTTACCAGCAGACATGTCGGCCCCCACCGCCGCCGCGCCGCTGCCGAATGGATTCGGCGCATGCGCGGAAGTGTTTTACTTCCTGGTGCGGTGACGTGGCGGTGACGCGGCGGCGTCAACGTCACCGCCGCGTCACCGCCACGTCACCGCGCCGTCCGAGGGCGGGGAATTTGATCCGATGGTGTGTACACGCCATCGGATCAAACTCCCGTTTGGACATATCCGATAGAAATGGTCCGCGGACCGTTTTCATCGGATATGTCCGATCGTGTGTACGCCGCCTTAGGGTTCGGTAGGATTCAACACATTGAGTTGGTCCACCTTTTGCAGCTATAACAGGTTCAAATCTTCTGGGAAGTCTATCCACAAGGTTTAGGAGTGTGCTTATGGGAATGTTTGACCATTCTTCCAGAAGCGCCAAGGTCAGGCACTGATGTGGATTAGAAGGCCTGGGTCCGCAGGCTTTGCTCTAATTTATCCCAAGGGTTGAGGTCAGGACTCTGTAGAGGCCAGTCAAGTTCCTCCACCCCAAACTCGCTCATTCATGTCTTTATGGACCTTGCTTAGTGCACAGCTCCAAATCATTTGGTGGAGCGGGGGTTATGGTGTGGGGTTGTTTTTCAGGGGATGGGCTTGGCCCAAGTAAAGGAAACTTTTAAGGCATCAGCATACAAGACATTTTAAACAATTTCATGTTCCCAACTTTGCGGGAGCAGTCTAGGGATAGCCCCTTCCGTTTCCAACATGACTGCAAACCAGTGCACAAAGGAAGGCCTTTACTGCGCCAATGCCACAAAAAAGCCAATGAGGCATCTCAAGGTCTTGTAAGGCGTATTGTAACCAGGCTTTTTTGTGGAACTTGTACAGTAAAGGCTTCTTTCTGGCAAGTTGACCATACAGCTCTTTTTTGTTCAAGTATCATTGTATTGTGCTCCTTAAAAAAAAAACATACCATCTTGTTCCAGGGCCTGTATTTCTCCTGGGGTTACCTGTGGGTTTTTCTTTATAACCCAAACAGTTCCTGTGGCAGTTGTGGCTGAAATCTTTCTTGATAAACCTGACCATGGCTTGGTATCAAGAGATCCCTAAATTTTCCACTTCTTAATAAGTGATAAGTACTGACTTGTTCCGCAGGTCTTTTGACTGTTCTTTTATACCTCCTCATGGCTCAGTGTCCAGCCTGCTTGGTGCATCAACGTGAGAGCTAACAAACCTATTGACTATTTATACACAGACACTAATTGTGATTTAAAAGCCCTGAATGTGGGAAATTAACCTTCAACCTTGCCATTTTGGTGATTTCTGTTATCATTATGATATAAAAAGGATCCAAAAAATGATGTGATAATGAATGGCTTCATGTGATTGCTCTGCTTAAAGGAGTTGTAAAGGATTTTTTTTTTTTTTTTTGCTGAAATGACTGTTTACAGGGTATAGAGACATAATATATATAATATATTTAACTGATTCCTTTTAAAAATGATTAAAAATATATACAAATCAATCATATAATGTACCTGCAGTTTCAGTTTAGTTTTTGCATGCTTTTCATGCTTCTGTGATGTACAGAGACACAGAGCCAATAGAGGGCAGTGATGGTTTGTACAATGAAAGTGATTCTGAGGGGTTTTAGACACACAGTAATCACACCGTCTTGATTAATGACCACAGAGAGAAAGCTCCCAGGACTTTTTTCATCAGGAACCAGACAACCAGGAAGTGTCCAGAACAGAGAAGGATTACAGCAACATCATAGCAAAAACGAACAATGAGGACATGAAAACGGGACTGCAGTAAGGTAAAGGAAGAAAACATTCCTTTAGTGATCCTTTAAATAAAAGACAGTTTTTTAGCATGATCAGTCATATTTTCGATATTAATGCCACAATTTCTCAATTTTTGCCAGGGTATGCAAACATTTGAGCACAACTGTACATTGGTCTAGCTTGGATCAATGTGAGTGTGCCACGGCTGTGGTATCCCTATGGAAGCTAAAAAATTACTGTAGCAGGCACTGCTACCAGCTGCTGCATTGTGAACACAGAAGTTGCTCACTTGGGATGGGTACCATTCAGAGAACCCTTTGCGATCTTGGCAACGCTATTTTGGATGGGACAAGGTGGAGAGGGAGTGATGTGATGTCTTGAGATCCACCTTATCCAAGTAGAAAACACTTTGCATTTTTTGAGAAAATTCAAGGTGTTCTCTAAATGGTGCCCATTAGGGATGAGCCGAACACCCCCCCCCCCCCCCGTTCGGTTCAGACCAGAAACTTTGAATGGACAGACCGTTTGGGCGAACATTTAGAACCCCATTGAGGTCTATGGGATTCGAATGTTCGAATTCAAAAGTGCTAATCTGAAAGCCTAATATGCAAGTTATTGTAGTAAAACGTCTTTGAGAACCCGGTTCTTGCCCCAGGGAACATGTATCAATGGAAAAAAAAGTATTAAAAATGGTTGTTTTTTCTGGAGCAGTGATTTTAATGATGCGATTTTTAAGTGAAAAAAAATAATAATGAAATGGAATAATGAAAAATTCCTTTAAATATCATACCTGCTGGGTGTCTATAGTATGCCTGTGAAGTGGCACATGTTTAGAACTGTCCCTGCACAAAATGAGATTACTATAAGAAAAAAGTAATTTAAAACTGCTTGCGGCTTTAATGTAATGTCTGATCCCTGCAATATGGATAAAAATCATTGAGAAAAATAGCACAGACACAGACAGTACACACACCACTTAGCTTTAGGTGCACACTGCAGAGGACACAGACAGTACACCACATTAAAGTACTTGCAGCAATATCCTCTGCCTGTAGTATTAATATGAGCAGATCCCTGACTCTAGGAATAAATATGAGAAACACCAGCTTTACGTTAGGTGCGGAGGACACGGACAGTACACACACCACGTAGCTTTAGGTGCACACTGCAGAGGACACAGGCAGTACACACATCACGTAGCTTTAGGTGCACATTGCAGAGGACACAGGCAGTACAAACCATGTAGCTTTAGGTGCACACTGCAGAGGACACAGGCAGTACACACCACGCAGCTTTAGGTGCACACTGCAGAGGACACAGGCAGTACACACACCATGTAGCTTTAGGTGCACACTGGAGAGGACACAGGCAGTACACACATCACGTAGCTTTAGGTGCACACTGCAGAGGACACAGGCAGTACACACACCACATAGTTTAGGTGCACACTGCAGAGGACACAGGCAGTACACACATCACGTAGCTTTAGGTGCACACTGCAGAGGAAACAGACAGTACACACCATGTAGCTTTAGGCGCACACTGCAGAGGACACGGACAGTACACACATCACGTAGCTTTAGGTGCACACTGCAGAGGACACACACAGTACACCACGTGAGAATACTGCAGCTAGCACAATCACCTGCCTGCCTGTCAGTAAATTAGGAAGAGCGGATCTAGCTAAACTATACAGTGTATAAATATATATACAACACCTGGGATGCATATATATCCTCTACACGCTGTAATTTTAACTGACTAGCCTGCCTGCCTGCCTGCTCTATCTACCTACTAAAAATGACACTCTCTCTCTCTCTCTCTGTCTTCTCTCTCTTAACCACCGCAAAACACATTACACAAGGCCTTTTATAGTGTGGGGAGTGTACTAAACCCCCTGAGCCATAATTGGCCAAAGCCACCCTGGCTTTGGCCAATTATGGCTCTCCGTTTTTTGCAAGCTGTGATTGGCCAAGCATGCGGGTCATAGTGCATGCTTGGCCAGTCATCCGCCAGCAATGCACTGCGATGCCGCAGTGAATTATGGGCCATGAAACGCCACTCGAATTTGGCGCGAACGGCCCAAAACGTTCGTAATTCGACGAACGATCGAATACGAATCTCATCTCATAAGAATCTCATCTCTAGTGCCCATGCTAAGGGGGCATCCTCCTGTGTCAAGTAAGCAGCAGGTTGCCACTCAGCACATGACTCAAAAGCTATCAGTAATCAATGTAGTAGTGGTGCCTACCAAACCAGACCAGACAAAACCTTTGTGTAAATGATTGAATAGATTACATCAGTTTTGCTCAAGTTTCAGTTTCTGTAGACATTGTTATTGTTAGGTTGCATTGATTCACATTTTTAAAATTGAAACATGTTTTCCTCAAAATGTTCTATTTATATGGTCACCCTTAAACAAAGAAATCAATACATCATATTTAGGAATCCCTGACAAAAATGCTATTTCAGTTCAGTATACTAGTAATATTCTAGGCATTGCAATGGCTGAAGTGTGAATGTCCTGCCCCCACCATGCTGATACCAGCCCATAAGCCTATTAGTAATTGAAGCTGCATAGAGAATTAACTTTACCAAAATAGGACTGTTTAAAAAAAAAACTCCACACAGTGCTGTAGAGCAGTGTGTATTAATTTGTGGGTTGTTACACAAATTGGTAGCACATGGAGGCAGATTTACATTGGAGTGGTTGGAAATGGCCCACTATACCCCAAGATTGTAAAAAAAAATCCTTTACGTAATGAAGTGGTGGGGACACAGTGAATTTCTTTCCTTACACTTATGGCAATCTGCTTTTTTTTAAATAAAAATTGTTAACATTCTGAAAAGAGAAGAGCTTTTAAAAAATATAAAAGTGAAAGAACACTATCATTGTTTGAATGTTACAAAGAATCTAACAGAATATGTAAAATGTAAATTAAGGCCACAAACATTCCAAACGAAAGACAGATTGCAAAAATAGTAGGACAAACCCCCAAAAATTCTTCAAATATATTAATAGTAAAAAGGTCAGGTCTGAGCATGTAGGCCCTTTACAAAAAAAATCTAGAATGGGTAACTGGGGACAGAGAGAAGGCAAATGTATTAAATACGTTTTTCAGCTCTGTGTATACAAAAGAGCACGGGGAGCTCATGTCCATAATGGGGATGGTATTGACAGATCCACAATGGCTCAAAATTTATATGGTCCAGAAATATTAAGACAGAATCAAGTTGAAGAAAGTACAGTGTCCAAATGGCATACACCCACGAATCCTTAGTGAGCTCTGTTATATTAAAGCCATTATTTCTAGGGACTGAAATAAATAAATGTAAAGTTATGCACTTGGAGACCAAGAATATGCAAGCATCATACATACTAGGGGGAGTACAACCGGGGGAATCAATGGTAAAGAATGATATGGGTGTTCTGGTAGATCAAAAGCTTAATAATAGCCATGCCAAACTGCAGTTTTCAAAGTGAGCAAAATCCTTTCTTGTATTAGGAGGGGTATAGACTCCAGAGATAGAGATATCATTTTGCCCCTGAACAAATCATTAGTAAGACCTCATCTGGAATATGCCGTTCAGTTCTGGAAACCAGTTCACAAAAAGGATATCGGAGAACTGGAGAAAGTGCAGAGAATGGCAACCAAATTGATAAGAGGCAAGGAGGAGCTCAGCTATGAAGAAAGATTAGCTGAACTGAATTTATTCTCTCTTGAGAAAAGGAGATTAAAGGGGTTGTACATGTTTTTATTTTTTATTTTCTAAATAGGTTCCCTTAAGCTAGTGCATTGTTGGTTCATTTACCTTTTCCTTAAATTTCCCTTCTAAATGTTTTTTGTCTTTGTCTGAATTTCTCACTTCCTGTTTCTTCTCAGTAAACTTCACACCATCATCCGAGCGGTGTTTAGTCAGCCAGAATAGTTTACTGAACAGCTTACTGAGGAAGAACAGGAAGTGAGAAATTCAGACAAAGAAAACAAAGAAAAACTAAACATTTTGAAGGGAAATCGAAGGAAAAGGTAAGTGATGCAACCTATTTAGAAAATAAAAATCGAACCTTTACAACCCCTTTTAAGGGGGCATATAATCAACATGTATTCATACATAAGTGGTCCATATAGTGAACTTGGTGTTGAGTTATTCACTTTAAGGTCATTACAGAGGACAAGGAGGCACTCTTTATGTCTGGAGGAAAAAAGATGTAATCTCCAAAAACAGAAAGGTTTCTTCACAGTAACACGATACACAGTACACACGATGAGACATGTCCGCTCAAACATGTCCGACGGACCGTTTGCAGCGGACATGTCTCATCGGATTTTGGTCCGATGGCGTGTACACACCATCGGACGAAAATCCCCTCGGGCTGAGGACGCGGTGACGTTGACGCCGCCACGTCACCACTCCAGGAAGTAAAATACTTCCACGCATGCGTCGAATCCATTCGACGCATGCGCAGAGATTTCTGTCCGCTGGTTAGTGTACTAACCAGCGGACATATCCGACAGACATGTCTCCGGTGGACAAATTTCAAAGCATGCTTTAATTATTTTTTCCATTATGGGAGTGAGTGGGGCCTCGTGTCTAATGCCGCGGATTCACGCTTTTCTGTCTGTTACAGCGTGATGAATGTGCTTACTCCATTATGAACGGTAGTTTTACCAGAACGAGCGCTCCCATCTTATAACTTGCTTCTGAGGGTTTAAAACTTTATTTTAGCCCACACACGATCATTTTTTACAACCCGAAAAACGACATTTAAAACAGTTTAAAACAACGTTAAAAAATGCAGCATGTTCGAATTTTTTTTTGTTGTTTTTTGTTGTTTTTCAGAACCTTAAAAATGATGTGTAGCCCACACATGATCATTTATACGTGGCATAAGGGTTGCCTAAGGCCTCACAAAGCCTAGAGCCACCTCTGCTGAAAGGTATATAGCATTTCTTATTGTAGGTTTTCAAGTCTGTGACTTTCCAGCAAGGACTACCAGTCTGTGGCCCAGATTCACGTACATCGGCGCATTATTGGACCGGCGTAGCGCACCACTTTTCCGTTAGACTTGCGTAATCTAGCCGCGTAATCCCGCGATTCACGAAGCTTTTGCGCAAGAGATTGCGCAAGCGTAAGGTTTTTTCCGGAGGCGTAAGGAGGAGTAATACAAATTGGGAGGGACGTGGGCGTGTTACATTGAAATGAGCCGTGACCCCATGCAAATGAAGGGCCGGCCGACTCGCGCATGCGCGCGTGAAGGAAACCATGTCAGCTCCGTTGTGCGCATGCTCACAACTCGGGAGCGGCGCAATCAGTGAAATTGGACATGGACTAGGGCAACGTTGTGAACTACGCAGACAGCATAAATAGACACACACAAACGCACTTCCATTGCAAAAGTACATCCCTTTGTGTCCCTTCCCATTGAATCAAGTGCTTTTGCTCTGTTGTTCGTTAGAGTGTGTTTTGTAGTTGTCAGATTAGTGTTCTGTGTGATCTAGTGCTTGTTGGTAGTTTTGTGAAAGTGTGTTTTGATAAGTGTTTTTTGACTGTTTGTTTGATTGATAGATTTCTGAGCGTTTGTTTTCTTGCTTTATTTTTTCATCTGATTTTTTTGTGTCTGTTTCTTGCTGAGTGCTAGTGTGATTTTTGGGTGTTCTTTTTCTCTTTGTGTGTGTTCTTGTCTGATTGGTTGTGCTTGTATTTGTGACAGATTTTTGGTGACTGCTAGTGAGTTTGTTTGGAAGTATGACTGAGAGAAAAAGAAAGTTGAATTTTACAGTGGGGGAAAAAAGAATTCTTGCCCGGGCCATTACCGACTATGGGCGTTTTCTCCACGGCCCGCAGAGTGCCACCACCACCCCGGCCAGGAGGAGGGAGATATTGGATATGATCACGGAGCAGGTCAATTCATCGGGGGAGGGGGAGACACGGACCCGGTCTGGGATTGAAAAGAAAATAAATGACCTCCGGCGTGAGGTGAAAAAAAAACTGGCCGCAATAAATGCCCATGCCAGGGGCACAGGAGGGGGCCCACCATGCCGGGTTAGATTTACAGCGACGGAGCGTGTGGTGGCCCTGACCTTTCACCGGCATGAAGTGGAGGGCCTGCCAGGCTTTGACACAAGTCCGGTCCCCGCGGTACCAGGTAAGGTATTTATTTCTCTCAAGTGTGTAGCATGTGTGGGGGAGGGGGTGAAAGGGAATATGTGGCAAGTGTGTGGATCCTCCAACCTGTGAATGGTTTGTGTCATCCACAGATGTGCAGGAGGGTGCAGGGCCATCTGGCCAGACCGCTCCAACGCCAGGACAGCAGCCTAATGAGGCCCCCCCAACAAGGCCAGAGTCCGCGGAGGAGGAACAAGAGGAGGAGGAGGATCATGCGGAGGACGATCATGAGGAGGAGGAGAATCATGAGGAGGAGGAGTCCATGGCAGGCACTGGCCGTTTGGTTTCTGCGGACTCTTCCCCTCTGGCTGCAAGAAGCCTGCCCTCCCTAAGGGTGAGCCCCCCCCCTCCTCCCCCAACATGGCTCCCCTCACAAGGGCCTCCCCTTCTCCCCGGCCACAACCATCAGCAAGAGCCAGGAGGTCATCCCAGAGCACCAGGGGGGCGACCAGTCTTGCATGGTGGACTGGTGCCAATCCAATTTGATGAGGATGTGGGGTGTGTGTGCTAGGGACCATAGTGGTGTGCATGCATGCATTCTCATTGTGCCATGATTAATGTGTGTGTTTAACGTGCAAAGATGCATAATGTGAGCTGGCATGAGATGGGGTCATGAGATGGGGTTCCAGTTCATATGCAGAGTCACCTTGAAGGGAAAAGACAGGTGGATGTTAGTCATGCATGTGCCACTTGTGAGGTGTGCATCACGGGAGGGGATAGTCATGCCTGACTCCCATGTCACTCACCAACCAGCCAGCTGTCCCCATACATGTTCTGTTTGCAATCTGTGGGGATGGGGCTCTGATTGTATATGTAGCTGTCATGGGTGTCATGGGTAGTGCCATGTGTTGGGCTGCTGATGTCCTCCTGCAAGGTTGTGGTAATTCCACGATGGCATGAGGGGTGAATCTGAAGATGCGAGACACCTCAGAATCTCTCATGCCAAAGATGTCTATGCGTGTGTGATATATCAAGTGAAGAGTGAGGGGTTTGTATCAGATAAGAATATTGTATTAGATTAGATTAAATTGTAAATTTTATATAAGCCAAAAAATAAAAAAATAAAACATCTCCCGTGCCCTCCTTAGTGCCATCCTCCGTGCCCTCATCCTTCTTTGTTCATCTAAAGTCAGTAGTATAGCTATGCGCGACGATGCCCCTGGCATATTGGCATACAGATTGTTGGGCAACACCTGTGACTGCTGAACTCCTCACTAACAGTGTTGCTTTATCTGACAATTAGACTTTTTTTCAAAATTTAGACCAGCTTTTAGGTCCTCTAACTTTAGACAGAACATTTTGCAGTTGCGCACATCGCGTAGCCTGCGCAGCAACTGCGTTTTTTTGTGAATCCCCGTAACTCCCTCATTAGCATATTTGACTAGCAAATCAATGGTGTGTCTAGCGCAGTTTTGCGCGAAGGCAAGCGAAGGTCTAACTCAATTACGCCGGACCAAAAAACGTAGATTTCTGGCGTATATTGTTTTGTGAATCGCGTCCAACTATACGCACGCGCACATTTAGACTTACGCACGCGCAACAGCAGTTGCGCAGGCGTAATCGCTCTGTGAATCTGGGCCTGTATGTCTGGTGTGCCAAACTGGTATTATTTGAAGGGTGAAGTGCAATGGTGTCGTTTACTATAATGAAGGTAAAACAAAAAATGGGGGATTTGGAATGTGACATATTTGACTTTTAAAATCTCTAGTGGGCATTTTAAATGCAAATAGAACTTTCGTTAAAATATTTTGCCATTGTCCAACTGATCTTCTAAAAACTGCCTGGCTCTCATGTTTACCTTTTAGTGTAAAGTTTTTTGGGTCATTGACCTGAAACAGGTATGAAGGTGACTTTCCTAACTTTTAGAATGTTTCTTGGTAGGTGACTAATATACATTTCATGTCAAGTCTGCTTTACGTCCCTTGTATTTTCTACATTTGCATTATGATAAAAGAGAAATCTAGTAAAATATCATGATTTTTAACACCAAACGAATGTGAAATGTTTAAGCAATTATTTCAGCATGTCTTTTCCCATGAAACTGTTAAATTTAAAAAAAGGTACTTTGTGTTTTAACAAGTAATACTTTAACACTAATTTTAATTTTAGGCAGCAGTGGGAAGTGCTGAATTAATTATGGACCAACTTTGATGAAATGTAATTTGCAAATTCCTTTTTCTTATTTCAGCAGGAAAAATGTAATAAACTGACAGCCTGAGGTACAGTAAAAATATCTACTATCGGCTTCTTAACCGCAATATTGAATTTATTCTTGTGGTACCGTATTTTTTTATGAATTTACTTATAAATTTGTTTTAAATTAATTTAGATAAATTCTCAAGCCAATTAATTACTTTATTAAATGCCAATAAAACCAACAGTGCTTTACTGAAACACTGAATTATTCACATAATTTCTACCTGCCATATGGATACGCATGCACACACACACTCATAGCTACCCAGACACACACAGATACAGACACATGCGCACACGGGGACGCACATGATTTATACTGATCTCCTTATTTACTTTGTATACTCCTGAAACTTCAGCTTTTTTGTCAGGATTCTGAGGTCACATTGAGCCTAACCTAGTGTTCCTTATCTACTTCATGGCCTCATATACTATCTCTCAACTCCTGAGTGCAAAATAAAGCTGGCCATTGACAAAGCGATTTTCAAAAAAAAATTGCTTGATTCCCCCAGGCCATTGTTTTCTGCAGTTGCATGAAAAATCTGACAGGCTGGGTGTACCCAAGTTGATTAATTTGTCAACTTGGGTTCATTCAGCCTGCCCATAAATGGTTCGGATCAGCATGTATCGGCCAAGTTTTTTAACCAACTATGGCGGGCTTAACAAAGCCCCACAACTGGTCTTTTTTAAATGGAATAGCTTGTAGAATTTACTTGTCTGGGGAGCAAAGATATTTTTTAAGAACAACTGTATATTTAAAACAAAGGGTTGATTTATTTTCAAAAGAAGGATGTATATAGAATATAAATAAGGGGAGGGACGACAAAAAGAAAGCTAGTGGTATCTAGAGATGTCTCGAACTATTCGCTGGCGAATAGTTCCCGGCGAACATAGCTTGTTCGCGTTCGCTGCGGCGGGCGAACATATGCGATGTTCGGTCCGCCCCCTATTCGTCATCATTGAGCAAACTTTGACCCTGTACCTCACAGTCAGCAGACACATTCCAGCCAATCAGCAGCATACCCTCCCTCCCAGACCCTCCCACCTCCTGGACAGCATCCATTTTAGATTAATTCGGAAGCTGCAGTCTTAGTGAGAGGAGGGACAGTGTAGCTGCTGCTGATTTAATAGGGAAATCGATAACTAGGCCAGTGTATTCAGTGTCCACTCCAGTCCTGAAAGACTTATCTGATCTCTGCTGTAAGGACAGCGTCCTGACAGCACCCCAAAAAGCCCCTTTTAGGGCTAGTACATCAGTCTGCTTCTTTTTTTTCTCTGTAATATAATTGCAGTTGCCTGCCAGCATGTGTCAGGCTCACAGCGTATACTGTGCCCACTTGCCCAGTGCCATCACTCATATCTGGTGTCACAGTAGATTACATTTAAAAAAAAAAAATATTTTGACTGTAATAGAATAGCAGTCTGTTGCCTGCCAGCGTGTGTGTCAGGCTCACAGCATATACTGTGCCCACTTGCCCAGTGCCATCACTTATATCTGGTGTCACCGTAAATTACATTTAAAAAAAAATCTATTTTGACTGTAATAGAATAGCAGTCAGTTGCGTGTGTGTCAGGCTCACAGCGTATACTGTGCCCACTTGCCCAGTGCCATCACTCATATCTGGTGTCACAGTAGATTACATTTAAAATAAAAAATAAACATTTTGACTGTGATAGAATAGCAGTCAGTTGCCTGCCAGCGTGTGTGTCAGGCTTACAGCGTATACTGTGCCCACTTGCCCAGTGCCACCACTCATATCCGGTGTCACAGTAGATTACATTTAAAAAACATCAACAATTTTGACTGTAATAGAATAGCAGTCAGTTGCCTGCCATCGTGTGCGCGTTATTCCAAACAATTTAGGAATGTTAGGTGATTTATGCCCTTTATGGATTAAAGCCCGACTCGCAATTTTCCATGGGAGTTTTGCCATGGATCCCCCTCCGGCATGCCACAGTCCAGGTGTTAGTCCCCTTGAAACAACTTTTCCATCACTATTGTGGCCAGAAAGAGTCCCTGTGGGTTTTAAAATTTGCCTGCGTATTGAAGTCTATGGAGGTTTGCCTGTTCGCGAACATTTGCAGAAATTCGCGTTCGCCGCTCGCGAAAGGAAAATTTTATGTTTGCGACATCTCTAGTGGTATCAGGGTAAAACGGAATAGGAATAGATAAATATCCCAACACACTGACTTTTATATCAAACACACCAAGAGTCTGTGATGAATGGCTTTTGTTCACTTTAAATGGGTTTTGCATTCCCGTACAAGTTTACGGGGATGCAAAGCCTGCCTAAAGGTGGTCAATGCAGGTCAGAAGGAGATCAACTACAGGTCAAATAATTCTGAATGATCCCATATCAAACTGATACCATGAACATAAGCTCAAAGTCCTTTGACATGGGTTCTGGAACCACTTTCATTGACAGGTTTCTGCACAGTGGTACAGATCAAAATTCTATAGATGTTTTATTTGCTAAGTAGCTCTGGGCAATCTTTGTGCCAACTACTCGTAGAAGTCCTGGATTTACAGTAGATAAGGTCTCTATAGTAAGCATTTTGTTTTTAAAGGGCTTCTGAAATCTAGCTTGTGGTAGGGGTGGCATATATGTTGTTAAATTCTGGAATGCTTTGGTTATACTTTACCTGCCTTGATTGCATTTCAACAACCTACAAATCAACTAAGTGATTAACCAGTCAGGATCTCATTGTTCTGAGTGAGAATTTGCAATCTCTAGTTTGCTGCAAACACATGGTTCACTAATTCAGCTTTAGAAATACTGTGTGTTTTCCAAGAAATTTGCCAACTCTACTCCTGGGCACCACAGTACTTCTAGGGAACATCCTTATTATCTGTGAAGGCTGTGAAGGCAAAGTCATTAAGGGAGTCCTTAGCTTAGAACCTAAAAAGTGCATCTCACAGCTGTCTTTTTTGCGTATGATATATATATATATATATATATATATATATTTTTAAAGTATTAAATATTTCTGTAAAGATAGCAGGCTCCGGTGGGTGAAGCGAGGGTCATGTATCTATTCATGTCTGATGTATGCTTTGAAAGAATTAACCTCTGTCTGTGCACTGGAGAGCTGTACTGTTTGTTTGAATTTGTTTCTGAATCAATAAAAACCTTTCTGATTTAAAAAAAAAAAAAAAGATAGCAGGCTCCACATATGTTGCCTAAATCTTTTAAATGTATCTTTCATTTTTACACATAATATTGTCATTCCCCACTGTGCATGAATTAACATCTATGACAATATGAACTGTCCAATCCCACTTCTCCCTCAAATATTTTTCCTAGGTAATAAATTCGGAAAAAAAATGCTACACAAAATGCTATCCCTTTAACCACTTAAGACCCGGACCATTAGGCAGCTAAAGGACCCGGACAGTTTTTGCGATTCGGCACTGTGTCTCTTTAACTGACAATTGCGCAGTCGTGCGACGTGGCTCCCAAACAAAATTGGCGTCCTTTTTTTCCCACAAATAGAGCTTTCGTTTGGTCACCTCTGCGTTTTTTATTTTTTGCGCTATAAACAAAAATAGAGTGACAATTTTGAAAAAAATGCAATATTTTTTATTTTGCTATAATAAATATCCCCAGGAGGCTGTTGAACGTTTTTTTCCTGAAACGTCCCTGAAAAGGCCGCGTACACACGATGAGATATGTCGGCGACGGACAGTTTAGAGTGGACATGTCTCATCGGATTTTGGTCCGATGGCCGGCAGACAGCGCGGGGACCAGCGGACATATCTTCCCACACATGCGTCGAATGGATTTGAGGCATGCGCGGAAGTATTTTTCTTCCTGGTGCGGTGACGTGGCGGCGTCAACGTCACCGCCACGTCACCGCACCAGAAAGGAAAAAAACTTCCGCGCATGCGTCAAATACATTCGACCCATGTGCGGGAAGATATGTCCGCTGGTGAGTGTACTGACCAGCGGACATATCCGACGGACATGTCTCCGGCGAACAAATTTTAAAGCATGTTTTAAAATTTGTCCGCCGGTCAGACATTGCCGCTAGCCCATCGATCACACACGATCGGATTTGTCCGCTGAACTGGTCCGTCGGACCCGTTTGAGTGGACAAATTTGATCGTGTGTAGGCGGCCTTAAAGTTAGGGTGCGTGTTATATGCCTGCTGCACACAGAAGGCTTTTTTATCTACATGTATAGAGGGCATTAGGATATAAAACCTTATGCCTTCACAATCACTTTAATTAAACCCAAATTAAGTTTCAGTTTAAATTAGCTAAAAACAGTACCACTGTATAAAACAAAACGTGTGCAAACTATTTAGATTTATTTTCTTTAGAAAAAAGCCACTCCCTGAGTAGAAAAGCCTGTGTCCTGCCAGAGTGCTGGTAAGGACATATGTTATCTGTATGGAAGCAGTGGTCTCTCTGCAAGGTTCAGACCTATGGCTCTGCAATAGCTAAATGTTATACTTCCTGCTGATTAGAGGGTTCTGGCTGTGACTCACAAGGGGTCATGTTGGACCTCTGAAGAAATACTACTGCTTCCACAGAGAGAGGAGTCCTGCTCTGTAACATGCTGGAAAGGGAAAGATTGTGGAAGCAATCCAAATAAAAACCTTAAGACTTGAACACCTTTGTTTTGAAGCACCTGGAATGTATTAGCTGATTTAACCACTTGCCGAAGGCTGATCCTTTGGTACACAAACAGAATGGCAGTCTGGCTATATAAACAAGGCAGATTGTTGTTCTGTCAGTACAGAAGGCATGGATCTTGTGTTTCTGTAAAGCAGAAACACCAATCCATGGCCTCCACTAGTAAAAGCACCACCCCCATAACACTGAAACATTAGCTAGGTACACAGTTAACCCTTTGACCACCCCTGATGTTAACCTTTTCCCAGCCAGTGTCATCAGTACAGTGACAGTGCATATTGTTAGCACTGATCATTGTAGTAATGTCACCTGTCCCCAAAAGTGTCATTTAGGTGTCTGTTTTGTCCACTGCAATATCGTAGTCCCGCAATAAGTTGCTGACAGCCGCCATTACTAGTAAACAAAATAAATAAATAAAATACCCCATAGTTTGTAGACGCTATAACTTTTGCACACACCAATCAACTAAATTGATGAAGAATTATTATTTGTTTTAATTATTATTATTATTATTATTATTATTATTATTGGATGTGTTTTAGAGCAGGAAGTAAAAAATATATATTTTTTAAATATAGGTCAGTCTTTGTTTATAGCGCAAAAAAAAAAAAAAAAATGCAGAGATGATCAAATACCACCAAAAGGAAGTTTTTTTGGGGGAAAAAAATAAAGGCCCAGATTCACGTAGATCGGCGCATTATCGGTCCGGCGTAGCGCACCACTTTTCCGTTAGACTTGCGCAATCTAGCCGCGTAATCCCGCCATTCACGTAGCTTTTGCGCAAGAGATTGCGCAAGCGTAAGGTTTTTTCCTGAGGCGTAAGGAGGAGTAATACAAATTGGGAGGGACGTGGGCGTGTTACATTGAAATGAGCCGTGACCCCATGCAAATGAAGGGCCGGCCGACTCGCGCATGCGCGCGTGAAGGAAACCATGTCAGCTCCGTTGTGCGCATGCTCACAACTCGGGAGCGGCGCAATCAGTGAAATTGGAAATGGACTAGGGCAACGTTGTGAACTACGCAGACAGCATAAATAGACACACACAAACGCACTTCCATTGCAAAAGTACATCCCTTTGTGTCCCTTCCCATTGAATCAAGTGCTTTTGCTCTGTTGTTCGTTAGAGTGTGTTTTGTAGTTGTCAGATTAGTGTTCTGTGTGATCTAGTGCTTGTTGGTAGTTTTGTGAAAGTGAGTTTTGATAAGTGTTTGAGACTGTTTGTTTGATTGATAGATTTCTGAGCGTTTGTTTTCTTGCTTTATTTTTTCATCTGATTTTTTTGTGTCTGTTTCTTGCTGAGTGCTAGCGTGATTTTTGGGTGTTCTTTTTCTCTTTGTGTGTGTTCTTGTCTGATTGGTTGTGCTTGTATTTGTGACAGATTTTTGGTGACTGCTAGTGAGTTTGTTTGGAAGTATGACTGAGAGAAAGCGAAAGCTGAATTTTACTGTGGGGGAAAAAAGAATTCTTGCCCGGGCCATTAGCGAGTATGGGCGTTTTCTCCACGGCCCGCAGAGTGCCACCACCACCCCGGCCAGGAGGAGGGAGATATTGGATATGATCACGGAGCAGGTCAATTAATCGGGGGAGGGGGAGACACGGACCCGGTCTGGGATTGAAAAGAAAATAAATGACCTCCGGCGTGAGGTGAAAAAAAAAACTGGCCGCAATAAATGCCCATGCCAGGGGCACAGGAGGGGGCCCACCATGCCGGATTAGATTTACAGCGACGGAGCGTGTGGTGGCCCTGACCTTTCACCGGCATGAAGTGGAGGGCCTGCCAGGCTTTGACACAAGTCCGGTCCCCGCGGTGCCAGGTAAGGTTTTTATTTCTCTCAGGTGTGTAGCATGTGTGGGGGAGAGGGGTGAAAGGGAATATGTGGCAAGTGTGTGGATCCTCCAACCTGTGAATGGTTTGTGTCATCCACAGCTGTGCAGGAGGGTGCAGGGCCATCTGGCCTGACCGCTCCAACGCCAGGACAGCAGCCTAATGAGGCCCCCCCAACAAGGCCAGAGTCCGCGGAGGAGGAACAAGAGGAGGAGGATGATCATGCGGAGGACGATCATGAGGAGGAGGAGAATCATGAGGAGGAGGAGTCCATGGCAGGCACTGGACGTTTGGTTTCTGCGGACTCTTCCCCTCTGGCTGCAAGAAGCCTGCCCTCCCTAAGGGGGACCCCCCCCCCTCCTCCCCCAACATGGCTCCCTTCACAAGGGCCTCCCCTTCTCCCCGGCCACAACCATCAGCTGGAGCCAGGAGGTCATCCCAGAGCACCAGGGGGGCGCCCAATCTCCTGCCCGCCTGTCTGAGAAGGAACCTGGCCACCCAGACCCGCCTTCTGAGACAGCTCTGCCAGACTATGGGGCGGGTGGATCAGAGCCTGTCCTCCATCAACGATAGGCTGGGTAACCTGGACTCCCACTCCCGGGCCTCCACAACCTGCCTAAATGACCTGCAAACTACAGCAGCAGGCGTTGGGCAGGATGTGAGGGCCCTTACCCAGGCTATCCAGGGCAACACGGCAACACTTGGTGCTGCCCTGGACAGAATAGCCGTGGCCTTGGAGGGCAGGCCGCCAGGTGGGCAGATCTCAGGGGCTGCTCCTCCTTCCCCGGCTTTTCCCCTCCCCCATGCGTCTCCCCTGAGGGTCCGGGGCCGTGGCCGGGGGCGCCCCAGGCGTGGCTCAGGCAGAGGGCATTAATTTTTTTTCCCCCCTTTTTTTGGTTTGAAAGCATTTTTATTTTTGTTCTCTGCCTTTTTTTTTTTTTCTATGCCTTTTTTTTTTTTCTATGCATTTTTTTTTTTTTTGCTGACATTTTTGGCATATTTTGGGTTGTGAATGATGTTTGAATTTGGGGGTGACATTCCTGCTGGAAAAGGGGTGTCATCCTCAATTTGGGTGGAGAAGGGTTCCCCAGGACCAGGGAGAAGTGATTCCCAGGTCCGTGTGAATGGTGTATGAATGTACAGTGACGTAATTGGAGCCTTGACTTGGCGTTACTGCTCACCAGTCTTGCATGGTGGACTGGTGCCAATCCAATTTGATGAGGATGTGGGGTGTGTGTGCTAGGGACCATAGTGGTGTGCATGCATGCATTCTCATTGTGCCATGATTAATGTGTGTGTTTAACGTGCAAAGATGCATAATGTGAGCTGGCATGAGATGGAGTCATGAGATGGGGTTCCAGTTCATATGCAGAGTCACCTTGAAGGGAAAAGACAGGAGGATGTTAGTCATGCATGTGCCACTTGTGAGGTGTGCATCACGGGAGGGGATAGTCATGCCTGACTCCCATGTCACTCACCAACCAGCCAGCTGTCCCCATACATGTTCTGTTCGAAATCTGTGGGGATGGGGCTCTGATTGTATATGTAGCTGTCATGGGTGTCATGGGTGGTGCCATGTGTTGGGCTGCTGATGTCCTCCTGCAAGGTTGTGGTAATTCCATGATGGCATGAGGGGTGAATCTGAAGATGCGAGACACCTCAGAATCACTCATGCCAAAGATGTCTATGCGTGTGTGATATATCAAGTGAAGAGTGAGGGGCTTGTATCAGATAAGAATATTGTATTAGATTAATTTAAATTGTAAATTTTATATAAGCAAATAAAAAAATAAAAAAAACATCTCCCGTGCCCTCCTTAGTGCCATCCTCCGTGCCCTCCTCCTTCTTTGTTCATCTAAAGTGAGTAGTATAGCTATGCGCGACGATGCCCCTGGCATGTTGGCATACAGATTGTTGGGCAACACGTGTGACTGCTGAACTCCTCACTAACAGTGTTGCTTTATCTGACAAGTAGACTTTTTTTCAAAATTTAGACCAGCTTTTAGGTCCTCTAACTTTAGACAGGACATTTTGCTGTTGCGCACATCGCGTAGCCTGCGCAGCAACTGCGTTTTTTTGTGAATCCCCGTAACTCCCTCATTAGCATATTTGACTAGCAAATCAATGGTGTGTCTAGCGCAGTTTTGCGCGAAGGGAAGCGAGGGTCTAACTCAATTACGCCGGACCAAAAAACGTAGATTTCTGGCGTATATTGTTTTGTGAATCGCGTGCAACTATACGCACGCGCACATTTACACTTACGCACGCGCAACAGCAGTTGCGCACGCGTAATCGCTCTGTGAATCTGGGCCAAATAGTTTTAGTTGGGTACAGTGTTGAAGGATCGCGCAATTGTTAGTTAAAATAATGCAGCGCAGTATTGCAAAAAATGGCCTGGGGGGTAAATCTTCTGGAGGTGAAGTGGTTAAACTGACAGTAAATGGGTTTTAGGATCCCACACATATTTATTATTATGCCACATAATTTTAAGTGCAAAATATAAGATACCCAAATACTGACTAACATAAAATACCCTGAAACGTTACTCATTACTGTTAAGCCGCGTACACATGATCGCATATGTCCGCTGAAACTGGTCCGCCGACCAGTTTCAGTGGACATATCCGATCGTGTGTACGACCTAGCGGACAGGTTTTACCAGTGGACAAATTTCAAAGCATGCTTTGAAATTTGTCCGCTGGAAACCTGTCCGTCGGACATGTCCGCTGGTTAGTACGCCTAACCAGCGGACAGAAATCTCCCGCATGCGTCGAATGGATTCGACGCATGCGTGGAAGTATTTTACTTCCTGGAGTGGTGACGTGGCGGCGTCAACGTCACCGCCACGTCACCGCGTCCTCAGTCCGAGGGGATTTTCGTCTGATGGTGTGTACACGCCATCGGACCAAAATCTGAGGAGACATGTCCGCTGGAAACGGTCCGTCGGACATGTTTGAGCGGACATGTCTCATCGTGTGTACGCGGCCTGACAAGTGAGAAAAACAACAGATATGATATTGTGAAGAAAAGGAGAATCCATGATGGGTCTGTATATCTCAAAGGTTAAAACTGTCCATCAAACAAATTTAAAGCACACCAGGTTCACTGTTTTGTTGCTGCTTAAGGGAGTGGAAACCCTTAGATGCTTTAACAAAGAGAGGTCAGAAGTAGTTCTGAAAAGTGATTTATCCTAAAAACACCTTTAATTCTTGTGGTTCTTGACAAATGACAAATATGTCTCTTCCCCTATGTTTTAGCTTCCAAAATAATATACATAAAGTTCAAGACTCAGCCATTCTTCACAACATGGAGAGTGGAATTTAGATGAAAGCCTAATAATGGATTTAATAAATGAAATGCAATTATGAAGTCTCTTTTGTTCTTGCTTATAGGACAACTTGTTGTTAATCTACGTCCTGCCACACAGATGTATGTGTATTAATCATTTGCAAGAAAATGCTTTTAACTATGACCAAAAATGACATGAAGCATAAAAAAATGACTGCTTTGATGAAAGGTCAATTCTGTGTTTTTGTATGAACTGGTATATTAATGTTATATTATTCAAGTAAGCACCCACTACATTTAACCTTGGTCTAGGTTTAATTATTAAACAAAATAAACTTGTGTCCTACATAAAAAGCTAGATCATACTATCACACAGGTGTTCTATAAACCAAGAAGACTTTCACTTACTCTTTGATAGGTCACATATTATTTCTTTGCTATCACCAATAACAAAGAAATGTGTGTGTGTGTGTGTGTATATATATATATATATATATATATATATATATATATATTGTAAGGGGTTAGCTCGGTAGCGGGGGTGTGTGACCCCCTGGATGGGTTCACTACACACTGAACTACTATACAGAGAGGCAGCTGAAGACGGTTGAAAACAAAGAGTTTGGTCAGGGGCGGACTGACAGCTCATGGGGCCCCCGGGCAAAAGGAGATCATGGGGCCCCCTGTGTCCTCGCCCACGTTCAATCTACATCCACACAAATTCCCACCTACATATTGCACTGCCTACATTGCATGCGTTCAAAGAATTTCTCTACACAATGTTCAAAATTAAATGTTTATTGTAGGAATTAAATTCTTCTCACTGATCACCAACGTAAGGGACATTCTTCCCACTGATCACCAATGTAAGGGACATTCTTCCCACTGATCACCAATGTAAGGAACATTCTTCTCACTGATCACCAATGTAAGGGACATTCTTCCCACTGATCACCAATGTAAGGGACATTCTTCCCACTGATCACCAATGTAAGGGACAGTGTTCTCACTGATCACCAATGTAAGGGACATTCTTCTCACTGATCACCAATGTAAGGGACATTCTTCTCACTGATCACCAATGTAAGGGACATTCTTCTCACTGATCACCAATGTAAGGGACATTCTTCTCACTGATCACCAATGTAAGGGACATTCTTCTCACTGATCACCAATGTAAGGGACATTCTTCTCACTGATCACCAATGTAAGGAACATTCCTCCCACTGATCACCAATGTAAGGGACATTCTTCTCACTGATCACCAATGTAAGGGACATTCTTCCCACTGATCACCAATGTAAGGGACATTCTTCCCACTGATCACCAATGTAAGGCACATTCTTAGTGTACAGATGACAGTATTAAGCTGCTTTCACACTGGGGTGGCGGTGGCTATTTTTAGCGGCGCTTTACCGTGATTTTTGAGGAGGTATTCGGCCACTAGTGGGGTGCTTTTAACCCCTGCTAGTGTCTGAAAGAGGGATAAAACCACCCGCAAATCGCCGCTGCATTTCAATGGGCAGGAGCAGTGTACACACTGCTCCTTCACCACTCCAAAGATGCTGCTTGCAGGACATTTTTTAACGCCCTGCCAGCACATTGCCTCAGTGTGAAAGTACTCGGGCTTTCACATTTACACTACAGGTGAGACATTTTTCAGGTGCTTTACAGGTGCTATTTGTATGAGTGTGAAAGGGGAGTTGGGGGGAAAAGCACTTTGTGTATACATTTCAATGATTTTATATATATATATATATATATATATATATATATATATATATATATATATATATATATATATATAGAATAACACTTACTTAGCCCAGGTTCACACTGACGAGGGGAATGAAATCCTGCAAGTTCAGCTAAACTCGCACGATTTTATACCTGCATGTCAGTGCGAGTTTGGCGGGCAATTTCAGAGACATCTGTGCGGGTTGCTGCACAGGTGTCTATGGAAATTGCACCCCAAAGTCAGCAAAAGTTGTACAGAAACTACTTTTGGGAATCGTTACAGCGCCACAAATGGAGCATCGCACTGATTCAGGTAGTGCCATTGACATGCGATTTGACATGTCAAATCGCATGGCAAATTGCTCCAATGTGAACCAGAGTTAAGTGCTATTCCCTATATATAACACTGATATCTATACACTGTGTGCATTGAGTGGCATTCAGTGTACCAGATATCAGTGTGCATTAGTGAATAGCACCTGACCTGGTATATAGGCGCACAGCACAGGGCAATAAGGAAGGAACCAGAAAGTAACACTCAGCATGGCTCTTATAACAGACACAGATACAGTAACTGTGGTGATTTCATTATCACACTGACCTGCTGCCGCTGCACACAAGGCAGGTCAGAGTGGGTGCCGTTGTGAAATTTCAAGCTGACTCAGTCTGTTCCTTTCTATGTGCAGTGCTCTCTGCCTCCAGCTCCTTCAGTGGCGTCACTAGGGTTAGTGTTACCTGGTGCGGTAATACTTGGTGTCACCCCCACCCCTGGCACTTAGCAGGCTAGTGCGTCGGTGCGGCTCCGCCCCTTAACCTACCACAATGGATGGGATCAGGGGGAATGGGATCAGGGGAAAGGATGGAGTAGGGATGGGATCGAGGAATGGATGGAGCAGGGATAGGATCAGGGGGGGATGAATGGCGCATGGATAGGATCAGGGGGGGATGGATGTTGAAGGGATAGGATCAGGGAGGATGGATTGAGTGGGGTTAGGATCAGGGAGGATGGATGGAGAAGGGATAGGATCAGGGGGGATCGATGGAGCGAGGTTAGGATCAGGGGGGATGGATGGAGAAGGGATAGGATCAGGAGGGATGGATGGAGAAGGAATAGGATCGGGGGGGATGGATGGAGAAGGGATAGGATCGGGGGGATGGATGGAGAAGGAATAGGATCGGGGGGGATGGATGGAGAAGGAATAGGATCGGGGGGGATGGATGGAGAAGGGATAGGATCGGGGGGATGGATGGAGCGGGGATAGGATCAGGGGGGGGGGTGGATAGCTTAGGGATAGGATCAGGGGGGGGTGGATGGCGCAGGGATAGGATTAGGGGGGATGAATAGAGCCGGGATGGGATCAGGGGGGTGGATGGAGTGGGGATATGATCAGGGGGATGAATGGAGTGGGGATATGATCAGGGAGGATATATGGAGCGGATATGGGATCAGGGGGGATGAATAGAGCCGGGATGTGATTAGAGGGATAGCGGGAGTGGGTATGGGATTGGGGGCTGGGTGGAGCTGGGAAGGGATCGGGAGGAATGGATTGAGGTGGGATGGGATTGGGGGGAATGGATAGAGCTGGGATGGGATCAGGGGGTTGTATGGAGCAGGGATGGGATCAGGGGGATGGGTGGAGCTGGGAAGGGATCGGGAGGAATGGATTGAGGGGGGATGGGATTGGGGAGAATGGATAGAGCTGGGATGGGATCAGGGGGTTGTATGGAGCAGGGATGGGATCAGGGGGATGGGTGGAGCTGGGAAGGGATAGGGAGGAATGGATTGAGTGGGGATGGGATTGGGGAGAATGGATAGAGCTGGGATGGGATCAGGGGGTTGTATGGAGCAGGAATGGGATCAGGGGGGATGAATAGAGCCGGGATGTGATTAGAGGGATAGCGGGAGTGGGTATGGGATCGGGGCCTCTGTGGAGCTGGGAAGGGATCGGGAGGAATGGATTGAGGTGGGATGGGATTGGGGGGAATGGATAGAGCTGGGATGGGATCAGGGGGTTGTATGGAGCAGGGATGGGATCAGGGGGATGGGTGGAGCTGGGAAGGGATCGGGAGGAATGGATTGAGGCGGGATGGGATTGGGGGGAATGGATAGAGGTGGGATGGGATCAGGGGGTTGTATGGAGCAGGGATGGGATGAGGGGGATGGGTGGAGCTGGTATGGGATCAGGGGGGGTGAATGGAGTCGGGATGGGATCAGGGGATAGATGAGCGGGTATAGGATTGGGGGGTGGGTGGAGCTGGATGGGACCTTTGATTTGGGGGGGGATTAAAGGATATGTTCTAGGGGTGCTTTGGTGGGGGGGTGGTCAAACTTCAAATCCGCCCCCTCCTACTTCTAGTACGACGACTCCTCTCTAACCCAAAACAAAGAGCACCCCCTAGCACCCATTCTCTAACCCCCCTAAAATAACTCCTGGCAGCATAATTGTTACCTGCAAATGCCCCCCACTATATCCCCTCCTCTGCAATACAGTACTCCTGCAGCATACCTCAGAGAAGGTGGTGACTGTAGTTGTGGTCGCGCCCGCGCTGTGTGGAGGTGTGTGTGGGGACGGTCGGAACCCGAGCACCCACGCTGTCTCTGCCTCACTCCCTTCTCCCCCACTCTCCCCGCACATCGCATGGAGCAGAGGGGATCCCGGAAGGGGAGGAGGGAGCCGCGGCGCCAGTCTGAGCTTCTTCAGATTGCACCCCACCCACGGCAGTGACATATGGCCGGAGCGCCTGTCACTAAACATCCCCGCACGGCTCTGATGAGCCATCCATCTGTGCTGCTGCGGGCACCTTCAGGAGCAGACTGAGACGGCCCGGGCCCCCCCCACCACGGGGCCCTCGGGCAGTGCCCGAATGACCGAATGGTCAGTCCGCCCCTGAGTTTGGTTTATTCTTCCATATTGCTGGAAACAAGTGCAAGCATCCAAACAGCATAAACAAAACAAAACATAAAATAAACCCTGGCCACTTGGGGCATCTACCTTCACCACACAGGAACCTATCTATGGAGTCTGGCACAGCCTACTGCTGTGCAGACACTGCTGGTCATACAGCAGAGAAACAATAGTATTTTTGATTTTTATCACACAGAAAATTAACAACCATCTCACCTCTTCAGAAGTCTTTCTCACTGCTCTCCTTAACTCAAAAAGCCTCAGGATGCAGCAATCAGTAGTCATCCTTTGGATGACTTATAGAGGCCTTAATTGCCTCATTCTGAACAGCTGAAGTTTTCCAACGCCCTAAACCTTTCTGGCTATTTCTGCAGCCGACGCCTGGTAGTTAATGGTGTATTGTCTAAATAAGTCACAAATGTATCTCCCGTCTGTGACAACACCCACAGATTTACCTGACTTCCTGTCACAATATATATATATATATAGTAAAATCCGGGAGCATGCTAGTAATGAGTGAGTGAGTGAAAAATGTATAGAGCGCAACGCTTGTGAACTGAATCGCCTCTGGGCGCTGTTTCCATTCCTTGGAATAAGGAAGGCCTTGCCTTCAGAAGAGATGAGTTTTAATCATTCTCCTGAAGGCAAAGTGGTCCGACTCCAGACGGATGGTGGTTGGTAGTGCATTCCACAGTCGAGGTCCTTGGACAGCAAATCTCCAATCTCCTTTGGACTTGTATCTTGCCTTTGGGATGTGCAGTAAATTTTGATTTGTGGATCGCAAAGTGCAATTGGGGTTATGGGCTTTAAATTTTTCGCATAGATATTGGGGAGCGTTTCCTTGAATACACTTATGTGTTAGGCAGAGTGCCTTAAAAGTGATTCTGTCTTTCACTAGCAGCCAGTGAAGGGATCTAAGCGAAAGGGAGATTGACTCCCATGGTTTTTTCCCAGTCATTAATCGAGCAGCCGTATTTTGAACGACTTGCACACAAGTGATTTGGTATTTGGGAAGTCCTAAATAGAAATCCAAAGCACTTAAATATCAAAGCATATTTTCTCATAAGAAATAATGGAAACTCAAATGATTCGTTCCTTAACCATTTATTCATAAGTCTTTCCTTTTTTCAGTCCATATAAAAAGATTATAGCAATGTGATAAGTTGTTTCACCATGAAATGTCCATCCACAAATGGAAGCCTCCCCTTTGCATCCATCACTCTTAGTGCCATCATGGGGTCCCCAATTTCAGGGCATTGTGGGCTCAAGGACCAGCTGCTTTGGGGAAAGTGCAGTTGGGGCCCCTGGGCAGTGCCCAGGTGTGCCCTCTCATTAAGACAGCCCTGCTTGTATATCAAGTCAAAATGTATTTTTAAATTTTGCCTGTCTTGCAAAACACTCTTAAACCAAGTTACTCTCAAACCAAGGTTTTACTGTATATATTATACAAACACACACACACACATATATATATATATATATATATATATATATATATATAAAATATACAACCACATATAGTACATACATATCTATATATCTATTTATTGGCAACAAATGCACTTTAGCTGGCTATTCCTTAGTAGATTGTAAGTCAATCTGTAATGATGCCCAATAGTAAGAATTAACTTTTCAAAATCTATTTTTATTAATTTTTTGTATTTTTTTTTGTTGGTCTGCAGCCGTTATAACTCAGTGGCTTTGCCTAGCTTACAAAAGCAATGCATACTTTTAGCATTAGAACCAACTTCTAATTCCTACATAAGGTTAATTCTACTGTTTTAAAATAAAATTCATTATTTTAAGTATTCAAATACATTTTCAATTTAGTAAACTTTGTCAACCCTTAACAAGTATAGATAAGGGAATAATCAAAAATCTGCTGTGCCAGGAATTCATTGGATCTCCTGCTATAATTTAGTTCTCCCTCAGGTGAGCAAACTAATATTGCCCGGTGGATAAGCCGATATCCACTAGCTGCAAATCAGTCCCATGCAGGTTGGATGTCAAGCCCACAAGATTAGTTCACTGATCTTTTTACAGAGCATTCATTGAAAATATACCGTGCAGGTGTGTTATCTGTCAGAAATATTTAGTAGAACAAGAATGGGTTGGTAACTAAGAGTTAATAATCATATCCATTAAATGTTTACAAAACGTTGCTACTTTTGTAAATGCATTAAATGTACATACCCTTTCCACAAGAATGATTCTCTTTTCTTTCTAGTGGACCTATAGAAGCCGTGTCTACAAGCTTGTACTAAGCATTTGTAAAGATTTCAGCAAGCTTTGAGTAGTTTTGCTGAGATGTCACACACACACTTCTTTTATATCAGCTAAAGTCTACATTTCAAGCATCTTGTTAGCAAGAAGCAAAATTATAGTTGAAGGGATTGTAAAGGTTTGTTTTTTATTTTCTAAATAGGTTCCTTTAACCACTTAAGACACGGACCTTAAGGCAGGTAAAGAACCTGGTCAGTTTTTGCGATTCGGCACTGCGACGCTTTAACTGACAATTGCGTGGTCGTGCAACGTGGTTCCCAAACAAAATTGGCGTCCTTTTTTCCCCACAAATAGAGCTTTCTTTTGGTGGTATTTGATCACCTCTGCGGTTTTTCTTTTTTGCGCTATAAATAAAAAATAGAGCAACAATTTTGAAAAAAAATGCAATATTTTTTTACTTTTTGCTATAATACATATCCCCCAAAAACATATAAAAAAAAATTCTTTAAGTTTAGGTCGATACGTATTCTTCTACCTATTTTTGGTAAAAAAATTGCAATAAGCGTTTATCGATTGGTTTGCGCAAAATGTATAGCGTTTACAAAATAGGGGATAGTTTTATTGCATTTTTATTATAATTTTTTTTTACTACTAATGGCGGCGATCAGCGATTTTTTTGTGATTGCGACATTATGGCGGACACTTCGGACAATTTTGACACATTTTTGGGACCATTGTCATATTCACAGCAAAAAATGCATTTAAAATGCATTGTCTACTGTGAAAATTACAATTGCAGTTTGAGAGTTAACCACAAGGGTGCGCTGAAGAAGTTAAGTGTGACCTTATCTGTGTTTCTAACTGTAGGGGGGTGTGGCTGTAGGTGTGACATCATTGATTGTGTTTCCCTATATTAAGGAACACGCGATCGATGACGGCACCACAGTCAAGAACATGGAAGCTGTGTTTACACACAGCCCTTACCGTTCTTCAGCTCCGGGGACCAATCGCGGGACTCCAGCGGCGATCGGGTCCGCGGGTCCCGTAACCCACAGCTGGGCACTTAAAGTGGATTGCCCATTGAAAATGTTTTTTAAAAGCCAGCAGCTACAAATACTGCAGCTGCTGACTTTTAAAAATAGGACACTTACCTGTCCTGGAGTCCAGCGGCGTCCGCAGCAGAGGACGAGCGTTCGCTCGTCTCTCTGCTGCTCCCCCCCTCCATCCACGGTGAGGGAACCAGGAAGTAAAGCACTGTGGCTTCACTGCCCGGTTCCCTATGGCGCATGCCCGAGACTGCGGGCCGGAAGTGGGTGCAGATACCTGTCTTTAGACAGGTATCTGCACCCCCCTCCCCCCTGAAAGGTGTCAAATGTGACACCGGAGGGGGGGAGGGTTCTGATCAGCGGATCTTCACTTTAGGGTGGAGATCCGCTTTAAAGAGGACGTACCTGTACGTGCTTGTGCCCAGCTGTGCCATTCTGCCGATGTATATGTTCAGGAGGCGGTCCTTAAGTGGTTAAGCTAGTGCATTGTTGGTTCACTTACCCTTTCCTTTGATTTCCTTCTACATGTTTTTTTTCTTTGTCTGAATCTCTAAGGCCGCATACACACGATCAAACATGTCCGATGAAACTTGTCCGACGGACCGTTTTCATCGGACCAGGCTTAAGTGGTCTGTTGGTCTGATGTGCGTACACACCATCGGACCAAAATCTCCTCAGACCAGAACACGGTGACATAGAACACAACGACGTGATGAAAAAATGAAGTTCAATGCTTCCAAGCATGCGTCGACTTGATTCTAAGCATGCGCGGGTTTTTGGTCCGATGATTTTGTGTACTAACCATCGAACCTGTCCGACGGACAGGTTTCCAGCGGACATGTTTTCAAGCATGTTTTGAAACTTCGGTCCGCTGGAAAACGGTCCGATAGGCCGTACACACGATCGAACATGTCCGCTAAAACTGGTCTGTGGACCATTTTCAGCAGACATGTTCAACCATGTGTATGCGGCCTGAGTCTCACTTCCTATTTCTCCTCAGTAAGCTTGCCCCCATCATCTGGCTGGGGGTTAGTCAGCCAGAACAGCTAACTGAGGAGGAACAGGAAGTGAGAAATTGAGACGAAGAAAACAAAAACAACATTTAGAAGGGAATTTGAAGTAAAAGGTTTGTGAACCAACAATTCACTAGCTTAAAGGATCCTATTTAGAAAATTAAAAACAAACCTTTACAACCCCTTTAATGGGTAAAATCTAAAAAAATCCTTTTCTCTTCTCCCACTCCTTAGTGAAAATTCTTATGTAATTGCACCTGACACACCAACACAGTGGAACTAGGCTTTATTTAAAAAGATAAATCAAAATCAAAACCAAACTATATCTTTCCTTCCTGCTGCTTGATATGCACTTTTAGGCAGTTAACAGCAAAGATATGTAACACACAATAACCAATTGGATTTCAAATATGTTTACTTTCTCTCTTTCCATGAATTCTATATTACAGGCCTCATTCAATAAATAAAAGTCCTAACTGCTGTAACCTATAGTCATTCATCTGATTTCTTCATGTACTGGTATGACAGTAGAGACAATTCTGTTTTATTTAGTAATTAGTAGAATTTTTGACTCTGAATAAGTCCCATTCATTAAGAAAGATGAGAGAGGGGAGAAGATTCTACCAACCTCTTGACTAGTTTTTAGGTCTGGTGCTGAGCTAGGAGTTCTGGTGGGTAAATATACCAGAAGGAATCCCTGATGGATGCAACTGTTTTGACTCAAATCCAATCAGAACTGGATCAAATCAAGTTACTAACCAAAAAAAGGGGGTCAATTCGGTGCTAATAGTGCCAGTGTATAGTATGAATAAAGTGAGTAAAAGCTGCAACATAAAAACATGTGATAATCATGTAATAACAGAAAATATGGGTATGCGCTAATGAAGACAAATTATGTGAATGATAATATTGGAAATAACTAAAACAAATACTGTAAATGATAATATTGGAATTGACAGTGAAAAAAAACCTTGGATGTATCACAAATAACAGATTGCTCTGTCAGCATAAGTCAATATCACCTTACATATAAAGGTAGGAATACAGTAATAAATGTCCTGATAGGAGCAACCAGGAAGTGTCCAAAGCAAAAAAAAGGGATTATATATATATATATATATATATATATATATATATATATATATATATATACATATATATATATATATATATATATATATGTATATATATATATATATATATACAGTGCGGAAAATAAGTATTTGAACACCCTGCTATTTTGCAAGTTCTCCCACTTGGAAATCATGGAGGGGTCTGAAATTGTCATCGTAGGTGCATGTCCACTGTAAGAGACATAATCAAAAAAAAAATATCCAGAAATCACAATTTATGAATATTTTTAACTATTTATTTGTATGATACAGCTGCAAAGAAGTATTTGAACATCTCAGAAAATCAATGTTAATATTTGGTACAGTAGCCTTTGTTTGCAATTACAGAGGTCAAACGTTTCTTGTAGTTTTTCACCAGGTTTGCACACACTAGAGGAGGGATTTTGGCCCACTCCTCCACACAGATCTTCTCTAGATCAGTCAGGTTTCTGGGCTGTCGCTGAGAAACACAGAGTTTGAGCTCCCTCCAAAGATTCTTTATTGGGTTTAGGTCTGGAGACTGGCTAGGCCATGCCAGAACCTTGATATGCTTCTTACAGAGCCACTCCTTGGTTATCCTGGCTGTGTGCTTCGGGTCATTGTAATGTCAGAAGACCCAGCCTCGACCCATCTTCAAAGCTCTAACTGAGGGAAGGAGGTTGTTGCCCAAAATGTCGCAATACATGGCCCCCGGTCATCCTCTCCTTAATACAGTGCAGTCGCCCTGTCCCATGTGCAGAAAAACACCCCCAAAGCATGATGCTACCACCCCCATGCTTCACAGTAGGGATGGTGTTCTTGGGATGGTACTCATCATTCTTCTTCCTCCAAACACGATTAGTGGAATTATGACCAAAAAGTTCTATTTTGGTCTCATCTGACCACATGACTTTCTCCCATGACTCCTCTGGATCATCCAAATGGTCATTGGCAAACTTAAGACGGGCCTTGACATGTGCTGGTTTAAGCAGGGGAACCTTCCGTGCCATGCATGATTTCAAACCATGACGTCTTAGGCCTCGTACACACGATCAAATCTGTCTGCTGGAAACGGTCTGCTAGACCGTCCCAGCAGACAGATTCGATCGTGTGTACGGCCGAGCCGACGGATTTGGCCACCCGACAGATTTCAAAGCATGCTTTGAAATCTATCGGGTGGGAATCCGTCCGCCCGACATGTCTGTTGGTTAGTACACTTACCAGCAGACATGTCGTCCCGCACCGCCGCCGAATGGATTCGGCGCATGCGCGGAAGTGTTTTACTTCCTGGTGCGGTGACGTGACGGCGTCTGCTGGCGGGGATTTTGGTTTGCTCGTGTGTACACGCGAGCAAACCAAAATCCTATCAGACAGATTTGTTCAAATCGGTCGGTCCGACCGATTTGAACAAATAGATTGCCTCGTGTGTACGAGGCCTTAGTGTATTACCAACAGTAACCTTGGAAACGGTGGTCCCAGCTCTTTTCAGGTCATTGACCAGCTCCTCCTGTGTAGTCCTGGGCTGATTTCTCACCTATCTTAGGATCATTGAGACCCCACGAGGTGAGATTTTGCATGGAGCCCCAGTCCGAGGGAGATTGACAGTCATGTTTAGCTTCTTCCATTTTCTAATGATTGCTCCAACAGTGGACCTTTTTTCACCAAGCTGCTTGGCAATTTCCCCGTAGCCCTTTCCAGCCTTGTGGAGGTGTACAATTTTGTCTCTAGTGTCTTTGGACAGCTCTTTGGTCTTGGCCATGTTAGTAGTTGGATTCTTACTGATTGTATGGGGTGGACAGGTGTCTTTATGCAGCTAATGACCTCAAACAGGTGCATCTAATTTAGGATAATAAATGGAGTGGAGGTGGACATTTTAAAGGCAGACTAACAGGTCTTTGAGGGTCAGAATTCTAGCTGATAGACAGGTGTTCAAATATTTCTTTGCAGCTGTATCATACAAATAAATAGTTAAAAAAATTCATAAATTGTGATTTCTGGAATTATTTTTTTTGATTATGTCTCTCACAGTGGACATGCACCTACGATGACAATTTCAGACCCCTCCATGATTTCCAAGTGGGAGAACTTGCAAAATAGCAGGGTGTTCAAATACTTATTTTCCGCACTGTATATATATATATATATATATATATATATATATATATATATATATACATATACAAAAAAAAACATTTTAAATAAAAATGTGTACACAGGTAAGTGAAGCCGTAAATCTTTATTTAAGAAATTTAAGATTTAAGATAGAAGAAAGAAGCCATCCAAATTCCACACAGATGGCAGATTAGAAGTGCAAGGACAGAGAGTAAAGCTGCTATGCACCACCACCACACTGCATCATCCTCTGGTGTCACACAGAGTAATAAGGGGGGACCCTTACCAGATGAGTAGGACCTCAAGTGTCAATGTCATGAGCGCTTCTGCAGACATAAAACTCTGCAACGGTTATCGGGTGATCCGGATCGTCCAAACGCCACAAAGATCCCAGGAACTCCTCCTTTGGAGTTAGCAGATGAAAATGGTATCACCTCCTCCAATAGGGACCAGTCCGTAGGTCATGAAATTTAGTAGAAAGATAAAGGCAGCAATGTGCGTTACCTCTTTAAAAATTGGGTAGTTTATTGTAAGGCTCACATAGCATTACAGACAAAAAACTGTAAAAAAGTTTAAAAGCCGGCATAAGCTTGAAAGGAAAAAAAATGAATGCCCGTGCATCCGGGGTCATGTGGGAGCGTGGTGACGTCAACGCACAGCACCGCCCTGACCAGTTTCATCAGAAATTACATTTTCAAAGGGCACTAACCACCAGTAGAAGAAGTCAACATCTGACCACCTGTCCTGGCATCCATTTTTACAGTAGTTAAGCTCCTGTGCATTATGCATATCTTGGGACTAATACATAACCTTTAGATCAGATGATGGCCAAATATTATGTGACATTTGTAATAATATATGCAATGATACATAACATACAGTCATCAAATGAGCTAGTAGTAGATGTGGAAAAATGTTTTGCGCATTGTCATTGTTTAACCACTTGCCTACCGCGCCATAGATATTTTACTGCTACAGCGCGGTGGGGTAACTGTGACACGACGTCCCTGGGACATCCTCGTGCACTTCCGCGTTTGCACGTCCCCTGGGACGTGCTCGCGGAAGTGTCCGTGCTCGCCGGGTCTAGAAGACCCGGCGCATCATGGATCACGGTAAATTGCCACTGATAGCGGCCGTTTACCACGTGATTGCTCCGTCAAATGACAGAGCGATCACTTGTAAACAAACCGGCGTCATTTGATGACGCCAGTTCTTCCCTCTCCTCTCTGTACCGTTTGGTACAGTGTGAGAGGAGAGGGGGGGAGCGGGTGGCAGCAGCAGCGCTGTGGCTGGATCTGTGACAAATGCAGTCACAGATCCAGCCATCCATCCCAGCTCAGCTATCCCTGCGCAATACTCTGCAATACCCCAATACTCTGCAATACCCTGCGCAATACTCTGCAATACCCCAATACTCTGCAATACCCTGTGCAATACTCTGCAATACCCCAATACTCTGCAATACCCCAATACCCTGCACGATACTCTGCAATACCCCAATACCCTGCACGATACTCTGAAATACCCCAATACTCTGCAATACCCTGCGCGATACTCTGCAATACCCCAATACTCTGCAATACCCTGCGCGATACTCTGCAATACCCCTGACCCTGCATGCTTGGCCATTCACAAGGCCCAAAAAACAAGGAACAATAATTGGCCAAAGCCAATCACATTGTCTTTTTTACTAGATAGATAGATAGATAGATAGATAGATAGATAGATAGATAGATAGATAGATAGATAGATAGATAGATCAGGAAGGCTAGTTAGTATAGTTAAATTTACAGTTTGTAGAGAATATATTCACATCCCTAGGAGTTGTCAATATATTTATAAACTGTATAGCTCAGCTAGGTCTGCTATTAGTATCTGTCAGGCAGGAGATTGTGCTTGATGCAGTGCTCTAACGAGTTGTATTGCCTGCATTAGGGTTTACCTTAAACATAGTACTCCGTGTTAGTCAACGTGTGCTAGTTAATTGCACATAGACGCATTACCTGTTACTGCACGTGTGCTAATTATTTGCACATAAACGCAGTCGCTGTTAATGCAAGTGGGCTATTGAATTGCACAGAAACGCAGTCGCTCTGACTGCGCGTGTGCTGTTTAATACCACCTAAACGCAGTTGGTTTCACTGCGCGTGTGCTGTTTAATAGCACGTAAACGCAGTTGGTGTCACTGCGCGTGTGCTGTTACATAGCACCTGAACGCAGTTGGTGTCACTGCATGTTTGCTGTTACATACCACCTGAATGCAGTTGGTGTCACTGCATGTTTGCTGTTACATACCACCTGAACGCAGTTGGTGTCACTGCACGTGTGCTGTTACATAGCACCTGAACGCAGTTGGTGTCACTGCATGTTTGTTGTTACATAGCACCTGAACGCAGTTGGTGTCACTGCACATTTGCTGTTACATACCACCTGAACGCAGTTGGTATCACTGCACGTTTGCTGTTACATACTACCTGAACACAGTTGGTGTCACTGCACGTTTGCTGTTACATAGCACCTGAACGCAGTTGGTGTCACTGCATGTTTGCTGTTACATACCACCTGAATGCAGTTGGTGCCACTGCACATTTGCTGTTACATACCACCTGAACGCATTTGGTGTCACTGCACGTTTGCTGTTACATAGCACCTGAACACAGTTGTTGTCACTGTGCGTGTGCTGTTACATAGCACCTGAACGCAGTTGGTGTCACTGCACGTTTGCTGTTACATACCACCTGAACGCATTTGGTGTCACTGCACGTTTGCTGTTACATAGCACCTGAATGCAGTTGGCGCAAGCAGTATTAATTACTTTTTTTATAGTCCTCTCATGTTGTGCAGGGACGTTTCTAAACATGTGCCAGTACTATAGACACCCAGCAGGTGTGATATTTAAAGGAATTTTTTTTTTCACTTTAAGCATCATTAAAATGGCTGCTCCGGAAAAAACGGCCGTTTAAAAAAAAAAAAAAAATTCCATTGATACATGTTCCCTGGGGCAAGACCCGGGTTCTGAGCGACGTTTTCCAACATTTAATTGAATATTGGTCTTTAAAATTATCGTTTTTGAATTCGAGAGTTCGGGTCCCATAGACTTCAATGGGGTTCTAAATGTTCGCGCGAACCCGCGGTCTGTTCGAACGTTCTGGTGCGAACCGAACCTGGGGGTGTTTGGCTCATCCCTACTGCTAATATGACAGAAACAAGGTTTTTTTTTTTTTTTTTTTTACATAATTTTCAGTCGTTTTTCTTTTATAGCGCAAAAAATAAAAAACCCAGAGGTGATCAAATACCATCAAAAGAAAGCTGCATTTGTGGGGGGAAAAGGACAAAAATTTCAAATGGGTACAATGTTGTATGACTGAGTAATTGTCATTCAAATTGTGAGAGCACCGAAAGCTGAAAATTGGTCTGGTCAGGAAGGGGGTTTAAGTGCCCAGTGGTCAAGTGGTTAAACTTTAGCAATGTGTCCTAGCTAGTGGAGATTATTAGATATTTTCTCACATACAATGTTCTTATTCTGTGAATGATGCCGTCAATATAGATAAAAGAGAAGGTAAGTATTGTCCTGAAGACAATGCCAGTAAGTCCCTGAGGGTGTTTGAAAAGCCCAGATATGACTGCAGGTCTATAGATTTTATTTGCATTTAGAAGCCTAATGAGGAAACGCTTAATAAAACTACCGGTAGTTGTTGATTCAAGTTGGTTTTAAATACAGAGTTACACATGTTGTTGTTAAATGTCTAAAATGAGATCTTTGATATCATCTATGCAAATGTTAAATCCATTTCAGCATCTTCATCACACTAACATTCACAGATTTGTTAAACTGTTAATTATCATATTTGTGAAGTTGTTGTATCTCTAGTGCGGGTGTTTTTGTTTAACAGTATCTCTACCACTGAGTCATGTCGCAGAAGTGTTTTAACAATAACTTATGAGTGCCCCAACATAGCTTACAATTCAGCAGTAATACTTTATACTGGGAAATAAAACTTTGAGGTTTAGTTCCAGATCTGCTGACCTCTAGGAAGAGTATCTTGGCATTACATGCCTGTTTGACTCTTGCTTTTACCTTTCACTTTATTGGGTCTGCTTGACACAAGTACATGCAAAAAAACACAGCTAAAAAAATGCACAAAAATAAAGTAGATGTGAATGTGCCAATGAAGAACAAAGGTAATATGTTCCTGAAATAAATTTTTATGCAGTATAATTTAGGAAAAAGCAGAAGTGTGAATAGACCCTAAAGACAACCATAGGCATTAAATGTTTTTTTATTTTTTTATTATTCAACTTTTTTACCAATTTTATGTAAAACAATTTTCAGCTTTGTTTTTAGTCCCTTGCTCCTCTAAGAAAAGACTAGCATCAGCTGCTGATATGCAGATAGACAAGTACACTCTTAAGCACCATAAACACGGAAATTCCGACCACGTGTATGCCCCATCGGAGTAATTCCATCAGAATTTAGATAGAGAACATGTTCTTTTTTACTCCGATGGTATTCCGTCGGAAATTCCGATGTGATTTTGGTCAGACAAAGGTCCGATCGTGTGTACGGTGCTTTAGGATTAAAGTACTTATTTCTATGTGGTTTTGATCTTGTAAGGAGGTTAATGTGTCTATACAGTGTATATTACCCAATGGTTTTTCACCTTCAACATTAACTGGCCTTAAACTGATCGAAATACAGTAGGGACAGGCTGAATTCCGATCAATGTGTAACTGTCCCTGCTCAAAAGAAGCTGAAAAATGTTGCTATCGAAATACAACGTCCTGGTGAGCTGAACTCTCAACTGTATCTGTTCAACAAAAGATTTAACCCAGTATATTGAATAATGTGTCTGAGTGATGCTATTATGTCATATCAAAATGCACATTTTTAGTCACTTTAAACTTCTTCCTATAGAACAGTATGGTCATCTCAAAGATACCTAAGAAACTGCTATGGGGAAGGCAACACTAAGGTGGTTTCTGGTGGTTTCCAAAGGTACAATGAATTTTGAATGGCTTCGAAGGGAAGGGGAGGTCCTTCAATATTCCTTAACCTGTTTTTGTACAAAAAATTACCTCTTATTAGCTTGGAAAATGGTGTTTGATATTAACTAACAGAGTGACCCCAAAATTAACCTTGTGTACAAATGGACAACAGAGCCATGGGGACACTATATAATAGAATTTAGATAGCTTAGGTGCAGTATCAACGAGACCACCCAGTGTTCACTTATTCCCCACAAAACATAAAGTTTGCTGTGTATGGTTCCAAGGTTGCAGGCCTCAGTTGATGCAGCAACCGTTGAGAGCAGGCAAAAACAAAACCTGGTACAAAGTTGAAAGACAAGGTCATTGTCATAAAAGCGGTTAGAACTTCCGTGTAGCAGAACTATGGTCATCAGTTTGAATCCCAACCATGGCACCACCTGCACAGAGTTTGCATGTTCTCCCTGTGCCTGCTTGGGTTTTTCCTCTGGGTACTCCGCTTTCCTCTCACACTCATGCTAGTAGGTTAATTGGCTCCTGTCTAAATTGTCTCTACTATGTGTATGTATAAATGTGAGTCAGGGACCTTAGATTGTAAGCCCCTTGAGGGCAGGGGCTGATGTGAATGTACAATATATACAGTTTTTGTACAGAGCTATATAAGTGCATCTAATAAATTAAAATAAAATAGTAAAACAAGAAAAAGGTCAGGGCAGGTGGATAACAAGAATAATCTGGACAAAGACAAATGATTAGATAACAAGGATCATAAAGAAAAATGTGCAGGGGCCATAAATGGGTATCCCAGGCATGACCCCAGAGGTCACTAAAACAGGGGATGTGCAAGAACATTTAAACATGTATGCAGTAAAAGACCTGGGGCACATTTCTGGGGAATTGTGACGTGGATTAAGGCCTCGTACACACGAGCGGATATGTCCGCTGAAAACGGTCCGATGGACCGTTTCAGCAGACATCTCCGATCGTGTGTATGGGCTAGCGGACAGATTTGTCCACCCGACAGATTTCAAAGCATGCTTTGAAATCTATCGGGTGGGAATGTGTCCGCCCGACATGTCTGCTCGTTAGTACACTTACCAGCAGACATGTCGTCCCGCACCGCCGCCGCGCCGCCGCCGAATGGATTCGGCGCATGCGCGGAAGTGTTTTACTTCCTGGTGCGGTGACGTGGCGGCGTAAACGTCACCGCCACGTCACCGCGCCGTCCGCCGGCGGGGAATTTGATCCGATGGTGTGTACACGCCATCGGACCAAACTCCAGATCGGACATATCCGATGGAAACGGTCCGCGGACCGTTTTCATCGGATATGTCCGATCGTGTGTACAAGGCCAAACAGGAGGCAGGGTTCCAGGTGTGATCCTGATCCTGCAAAGAGCTGCAACATAAACAACTGGGGACAGTGAAATAGGTTAGTTTTGGAGACAGCAAAGCTTTTCTACTAAGGCTATGGCTACTTTAAAAAAAAAACTTTAAAACCTTTCACACTTTTTGTTTTGATGCTTTTGAAATGTAGTTATCTGATTTAAACTGAAAGTTCAATTGGGCATTAGAAATTAGGGTATAAGAATTAGGATTTTTTAGAATAAAATGTTAATACATTTTGGTCCATTCATAATTTTTTCTGTATTTTTTATATTTTTTTGTCAAAGCAGAAGAATGTTGCCTTGATTAGAAGAATGGCTTAGTTATAGCAGAGTAAACCATCTTAAAACAGAAGGTATTCATTGTGTCTAATGCCATCACATACCCCAAAAATAAGAGTGTTTTATCTCCATTTTGAAGTAGTGGGCAGAGCCACGTAAATCATTATTCACTTTGCTAACTGTACATCCAGAACCACTGTTTTATAGCACAGATGCAGCGTAATACCATAGAGCCATTTATTCCAAACTGCATACAACTCTTTCAGGCTTGTTGGCTATCATCAGTGCACTGCATGGAATTGCTTCTATGGTGTGAGGCTTGGTGATAAGGCAAAGAATAACTTACAAAATACAGTAGGCTACAGTAGTGGGACGCTATGTAATTCTTATCTCTAAAAAACGTTTTGCAAATGTTCAACTTTCAGCACTTACATGCATGGTAATGCAACACTGTACCCATATGGAATTTTCATATATATTTTTTCACACAAATAGAGCTTTCTTTTGGTGGTATTTAATCACCACTGGGTTTTTTTTATTTTTTGCTTAACAAACAAAATAGACCTTACATTCAAAATTAGCAGTACTGATGGGCACTGGTATAAGTGGCACTGGTGGGCACTGATTAACAGCACTGGAGGGCACTAATTAGCAGTCCCTCTAACAGAAGCCAGTTCTTCACGCTGACAGCATGGATGTCCACCGACCCCCGCCGATCATCGAGCAGAGACACAGGTTTATGTTTATGTAAACAATCAAAGCTCCATCCTGACAGGAGAGACGTGATGGATTTTCTTTCCCTGCAAAGCAAAGCCCCCAAAAGCACCTTGTCCCCATGCTCATTAACAACCAGCTATTTACAGTTTGTTACTGAAAAAAACCCTAAAAAAACACTTGCATTTTTCGTGTGGGTCTATTGAAATCTATTACAGGCAAAACGCAATCTGCTGTGGGGAAAAAAAGTCCCTTTCCAAATACACACCGGCTGAAAAACAGTGATATCGTGTCATACATGAAAAACCTTAAAAGATCCAAATTATCATCTCATCAACATAAACAATAAAAAGTAAAAAAAAAATATATTTTTTTTTTAAGAAAACATATATGCATTTACAGTTTAGCACCTATGTAAATGACAAAAACGTGTCTTGTGAGAGTTCTTATATAGCGTCCAATATTCTGCCCCAGCAGTGTGCCTCTGCAATGGTTTCAGACTATTATTCGATTATCTTTAATATGTAGTATCCCATCACCATTAAAAATGGACACCAGATGTTGTAATATTCCAGGCCTGTGGTTCATTGATCAGGATAACCAATCCTATAGCGTTATTCCTCCTGCTGCCAGGTGAATTGGGTGGGTTATTATGTTGTCTTCTCCTACGGTGTTTCACAGGAAAAGAAAGGTGCTCCACATGGTATGATATTGTTTTAAACAAATGTATTGTATAAAAAACTGATAGATATCACCCTCACATTTAAAAGTAACTATGCTGGCACGTCTCCAACCCTCTCCAACCGTCTCCAACCGTGTATGCAAGTTCGCTGAGTGGGTATCAAAAAAAGCCTTTTCCTAGGGTCCTCCCTGCTGATCTGCAGCCAGAAGATGCAATAATATTGCAAAATGCGTCAAGGCTGCTGTACAACCCCACACTCTGGCTGCAGATCAGCAGGGAGGACCCTAGGAAAAGGCTTTTTTTGATACCCACTCAGCAAACTTGCATACACGGTTGGAGACGCTTGGTGCCAGCATAGGCACTTTTAAATGTGAGTGTGATATCTATCAGTTTTTTATACAATAAATTTGTTTAAAACAATACCACACCATGTGGAGCACCTTTCTTTTCCTGTGAAACACCGTAGGAGAAGACAACATAATAACCCACCCAATTCACCTGGCAGCAGGAGGAATAACGCTATAGGATTGGTTATTCTGATCAATGAACCACAGGCCTGGAATATTACAACATCTGGTGTCCATTTTTAATGGTGATGGGATACCACATATTAAAGATAATCGAATAATAGTCTGAAACCATTGCAGAGGCACACTGCTGGGGCAGAATATTGGACGTTATATAAGAACTCTCACAAGACACGTTTTTGTAATTTACATAGGTGGTAAACTGTAAATGCATATATTTTTTCTTAAATTTTTCAAAACATTTTTTTTACTTTTTATTGTTTATGTTGATGAGATGATAATTTGGATCTTTTAAGGTTTTTCATGTATGACATGATATCACTGTAAAACATAGCACTAAGAGGGTAGAACACTCCCAACAAGGAGAATACTCCACTAGCAACACAATAGGAGGTGAATAATAACAATATAGGGGAGCGCAGTTTTCACTTTATTCTTTATACTGTAGAGGCATACCCCACTTTTAAGTACACAATGGGGTTAATTTACTAAACCTGGAAAGTGCAAAATCAGGCGCACTTCTGCTTAAAAACCAACAAGCTTCCAGGTTTTATTACCAAAGCCTAATTGAATAAGCTGGGGTTAGAAACTCATTGGTTTCTATGCAGAAGTGAGCCTGATTTTGTGCTTTCCAGTTTTAATAAATAAACCCCATTGTGTACTTAAAATTGGGTTATGCCTGTAGTGTGTTTCTGCAAACTACAAAATGCATAGGTGTGAACCTAGGGTAATATAAGGTTTACCAATCACTATTAAAACTTGATCTTTATAATTCCCTTAACTCATCTCTTGTTCAGTATTGGAACCAATGAGTTTGCTCACTTTCCAGTATAAAACATATACAATAATGTTATTTTTTCTTATTGACAACTTTTTATTTAAAGCAATCTTTCAAACAAACTCATTACAAGGGCATACTCATAGTAATTACCAGTTGCTTGGATATTTTACAAAGTTACATGCACTGTATTTTTGTTCTTTCATGTTTGTCAGTTAGTCAAACATTCTGAATACAGTTTGCAAGGCATATAATTATATGGAGCAAAATGAGTTTATGAAGGCAAAGTGGTTAATCTGCTCTTCTGCAGATTGTTATACAATCGTAAAATAACATGAATATGCGTGCATTATTGCTTGAAAACATAATATTGTTTTATACATGTAATAACGCTTTAAATGCATGGATCCCCATATGCAAGTCATAGAAAATGTATTGCTCATTTTACCTAATGTAAGAAGTGTTTGCTTCTATCCAAAAGACATTATGCAAATGTAGAATTTTACTTAATATTTACCAAGCAGCTATTGTTTAGATCTGTTGCCAAACGCTCCTATAAAGCTGAAATGATATCTCTCTTGAAAATATGCTTAAAGCCATATTCTAACATCAAGCTGTGAGTATGGCTGTTGAATGCTTTTCTGGGACAGCTAAGTAGTTGTGTACGTATCATTACTCTTAAGCAGAGTGGCAACATAAATTGGAACAACAAGCAGTTATGTTTTGGTTACATAAGGGACATCTGGAGAATACAATCTGTTTACAGGATTTCTCTTTTATTTAACATAGGAAGATATCTGAACAAAGCAATTCCCTATAAACTGGGCAGTGAAGAAAATGCTGAATTACAAAAATATGGAGTCTACCAATGAGTCAAAGCCTTTCAGCCTTCCAAATTCTCTTTGGAACAGTGTCAAGAAATAACAAATTGGGCAGCTTATTCCAGAATGTAAATACTAGCGGAGTACAATCGGTCAATAATTCATAACAAACAATAAGAACATTTGTAGTAGTTTATTCAGAATTCAAAGACATGTTTCTTACAAAGTAATAGAGGTCAACATTGATGACTTCTCACTTTGCAAATGCTAGTTGCATTGCCATCATGGTGAGCCTCTTGCTTAAAAACATTGAGTCAAAAGCCTAAAACAAGTATAAGAACTACTAATTAAGATTTCCAGACCTTTATACTTTTTCTGGGTCACTGGCTCAATGATTTAGAACCAGTATTTTAGCTTAGAAGTCAGACAATTTCCTCAGTAGGTGGTGTGGCATCCCCCATATAACTCTCATGAAATCTTTACTTTAGGCTGATAAGTTATTGGTTATTATCTTTGTGAACCATATTCTAACTACACAATGCCCATAAGCCTCAATAAGAAAAAAGGCTGTGTGCCCTATTTAACTTAAATACAACACAACTTTCTCCCAGGGGCTTGAACGCACACAGATATATTAAGTAATTACACCAAAAATGTAAAACATATTTATTTTATTGGTACAAATGTTAAAATCCAATATCAACAAGAAAAAAGGAAATTCAGTATTAAAATATGAGTTTTGGTATTAGTAACCCCAATAGTATAATCAATGTCCTAAAACAATGCAGGTGGTAAGAAAAGAACATATTCCTGCTTAGAAAACCCCAACGTTTTGATTATACTACAAAATCTTTATCATTCACCTTTAGATTAAAGTAATGTAAGTTAAAGAAAATGCACTGTAACAGTATGACAGTATGTGTTATTTCCTTCTTGATTGTACACAAAGTATCATACAGTACCTTCCAAATTTAGGTGATTGAACACCAACCAGAGCAAACTGAAACTGAAATCAGAACTATTTTTCAGCTGACATAATTGTGGAATCAGGAAGGTGCCCCCCTCCTCTTTAGGCTCACAAGAGACCATGCATGCACTCACTGGGATGACACAAGAAGTAAGGCACATCTACAATAAAGAGAATATCATTATATCAATTAGACATGTGCAGACTGGAATATTTTGTTTCGTTTTTTCGTTTTCGTCCAGAAAATAAATTTATTTAGTTACTCCCGAAAATCGTTTTGATTTATTTTGTTTTCATCCGAAAACGAAGATTTTCGATGACTTTGTCGAATTAAACATCGGAAATTCGACAAAGCATCGAAAATCGTCATTCTGAATACAGGGAATATACTTAGTCACTGTATTCAGAACGACAATTTTCGACGACTTTGTGAAATTGAAAGACGGAAATTCGACAAAGCATCGAAAATCGTTGTTCTGAATACAGTGAATAATACCTATTCACTGTTATTCAGAACGACGATTTTTGACGACTTTGTGAAATTGAAAGACGGAAATTCGACAAAGCATCGAAAATTGTCGTTCTGAATACAGTGAATATACCTATTCACTGTATTCAGAAAGACGATATTCGATGACTTTGTGAAATTGAACGACGGAAATTCGACAAAGCATCGAAAATCGTCGGATCTGAACGAAAACAAAAATAAAGCATTTTTTATGTCGGATCCTTCGGTTTTCATTTCTTGCGCTTTTGTTTTCGTTCGTTAAAACGATAACGAAAATACCCGATTTTCGGACGAAAATGCATTCTAACGAAAATGAATGCACATGTCTAATATCAATATAATAATATAATATCAATATTATTCATTGTAAAAACATAACTTGTATGCCTTGCTTTCTCTAATTGCTCTTGGGTTTTCCAACCTAAACAAAACTAGTCCAAAGGTTTTTTTAGTGACATAGAGCTTATTTAAAACATAGGTTATGAGAGTAGCTCAAGTTTACTGCAGAGGCTCCACCTGCAAAAAATATTTCCCCTAGATGTAGACATGAGAATTGGTATTGGTCAAACAATTAAAATAAAATGTCTACTATCATTACTAAACATTCTGGGCCGGGATCATGGTTTTGCTCTTTTCTTTAACTGTAAGCTAATACTACTTGTCTTTGCATGAAAAAAGGATATTGTTTTAGAACATAAAAATGGCTTAATTTACCCACTCAGAGTATTGGGGCTGGGGGGAGATGATTGTAAAAAGGCTATAGTTAGCAAAGACAATGGCTAAAATGTCAAGGCCCAGTTGAAAAACCTTAACAAAGTTCAACTCTAAACCTTCTGGAGTCTTGTTCTAGTCTTAAAAATATATCATGTTTGTATTTAAATGATAGATTTTTTGAATGTAAGCAAGCTAACTTGCAGCAAGGTGGACACTATAATGCTGATACAGTGGTGTTGGGTATACAGCAGGAGACAGAAACAGCAATATTACTGTACTCAACAGACTACAGATGAAAAGTCCAGTTGTGGTAGTTTTAAATACTAGACATTTACAACGGCCTTTAAGAACTAACTCTGTTAGAACCTAATTCAGAAATGTTGGAAGTAGCAATCCTTGCAAATGATGCAGTAGTGGGGTGGAAGCCGAACTATAGATTCCCCTGATAAAAACAATCCAACAATCCAAAGCAGGGAAATACACAATACAACATTGACCCAAGAACTCAAACCATAGAGTAAGATAAAAGCAGAAAATGGTTGCCCCATACATAGCCCGTAAATTGGCAGTAGTATAGAATATTTCATATATAAATAGATTATCACACAACAAGAGCCTGTAATTAGCACTTCCCACTAGGACAGTTTTATTTCATTTTTTTAATCAGATCTTTTTTTTTTATATGCAAACAACATTAAGACAATACAGAAAATTATACAAACAAAATCACATTAACCACTTAAGACCCGGACCTTTACGTAGCTAAAGGACCCAAGGTGTTTTTACAATTTGGCACTGCGCTGCTTTAATTGGTAATTGCGCGGTCATGCAATGTTGTATCGAAACTTAGTTTGCTTCCTTTTCTTCCCACAAATAGAGCTTTCTTTTGATGGTATTTTATTGCCTCTGCGATTTAAATTTTTTGCGATATAAACGAAAAAAGACTGAAAATTTTGAAAAAAATATATATTTTTTAATTTTTGTTATAAGAAAAATCGAATAAACTAAATTTTAGTCAAACATTTAAGCCAAAATGTATTCAGCCACTTGTCTTTAGTAAAAAAAATAAAAATAAGAGTATATTCATTGGTTTTCGCAAAAGTTGTAGCGTCTACAAACTAGAGTACATTTTCTGGAATTTACACAGCTTTTAATTTATGACTGCCTATCTCATTTCTTGAGGTGCTAAAATGGCAGGGCAGTACAAAACCCCCCAAATGACCCAATTTTGGAAAGTAGACACCCCAAGGAAACTTCTGAGAGGCATTTTGAGTCCATTGAATATTTTTTTTTTGTCCCAAGTGATTAAATTATGACAAAAAAATTACAAAAAGTTGTCACTAAATGATATATTGCTCACACATGCCATGGTTATATGTGGAATTGCACCCCAAAATACATTCTGTTGCTTCTCCTGAGTACGGGGATACCACATGTGTGAGACTTTTTGGGAGCCTAGCCGCGTATGGGACCCCGAAAACCAAGCACTGCCTTCAAGATTTCTAAGGGCATACATTTTTGATTTCACTCCTCACTACTTATCACAGTTTCGAAGGCCATAAAATGCCAAAATAGCATAAAACCCCCCCAAATGACCCCATTTTGGAAAGTAGACACCCCAAGCTATTTACTGACAGGCATAGTGAGTATATTACAGCTCTCATTTGTTTTTGAAAATTAAGAAAGACATTTTTTTTTCAAAACTTTCAGCAAATAGGTTGGGGTGTCTACTTTCCAAAATAAGGTCATTTGGGTTTTTTTGTGCCATCTGGGCATTCCATTGCCTCCAAAACTGTGATAGGTAGTGAGGAGTGAAATCAAAAATTCACACCCTTAGAAAGCCCGAAGGCGGTGATTGGTTTTTGGGGTCTCGTACGCGGCTAGGCTCCCAAAAAGTCTCACACATGTGGTATCCCCGTACTCAGGAGAAGCAGCAGAATGTATTTTGGGGTATAATTTCACATATGCCTATGGCATGTTTGAGCAATATATCATTTATTGACAACTTTGCGCAAAAAAATAAATATATATAAAATATTCCATGGACTCGACATGCCTCTCAGCAAATAGCTTGGGGTGTCTACTTTGCAAAATTGGGTCATTTGTGGGGGTTTTGAATTGTCCTGCCATTTTATGCACAACATTTAGAAGCTTATGTCGCACATCACCCACTCTTCTAACCGCTTGAAGACAAAGCCCTTTTTGACACTTTTTGCAAGAAAGTTAAGTTGAACCCCAAAACATTATATATTTTTTTAAAGCAAAGGCCCTACAGATTAAAATGGTGGGTGTTGCATTTTTTTTCCCCACACAGTATCGGCGCAGCGATTTTTCAAACGCATTTTTTGGGGAAAAAATATTTTTATTTTAAAGCACTAAAACACACTATATTGCCCAAATTATTGATGAAATAAAAAAGATGATCTTAGGCCGAGTACATGGATACCAAACACGACATACTTTAAAATTGCACACAAACGCGCAGTGGCGACAAACTACATACATTTTTAAAAGCCTTTAAAAGCCTTTACAGGTTACCACATTAGATTTACAGAGGAGGTCTACTGCTAAAATGACTGCCCTCGATCTGCCCTTCGCGGTGATACCTCACATGCATGGTACAATTGCTGTTTACATGTGACTCCAGACCGACACTTGCGCTCGCCTTTGCGCAAGAGCAGGGTGCTTTTTATATATATATATATATGTATATATATATATATATATATATATATACCGTATATATATATTTATATTTATTTAGCTTTTTTTTATTTTATTTGTAAACTGTTCCTTCCATTTTATTTATTTTTTACCATGTTTATTGTTATCTCAGGGAATGTAAATATCCCTTATGCTAGCAATAGTTAGTGACAGGTACTCTTTTTTTTTTTTAAATGGGGTCTATTAGACCCTAGATCTTTTCATTTGCCCTCAAAGCATCTGACCACACCAAGTTCGGTGTGATAAAATGCTTTCCAATTTCCCAATGGCTCTGTTTATATTCAGGGGGTGGGACATTCCCTCAGACTGAATGTAAAAACAGTCTAGAGGCTAATTAGCCGCTAGGACTGCTTTTACATGAAAGACGACCGCTGGCTGAAAAGAATGATACCAAGATGATACCTAAACCCGCAGGCATCATTCTGGTATAACCATTCAAAGTCCAGCAACATACCAGTACGTTGATGGTTCTTGTTTGACATGTATTGTAATCTTTTTTTTCATGCAGCCTGTTGGCTGAACGAAAAAAAGATTGATCGGTGGGTATGCCCACCATTAGAATACCTCTCTTCATCCATCCATTTTTTGCATGGAAATTTGGTGATATGTAAAGTATTATAGGCCTGCAATTCTAAGTAATTACTTACTTAAACCTGACAAAAAACAAGACTCTAGTAGACAAATAAATTTGAAACCCAAACTCATGAATTATAATCTAATCAATAATATCATTTTATTCAATAATGTAATGAAAAATAATGAAATTTGTCAAACAAAGAAATTGAATACACATCCTGAGTGTGAAACAGTTTGAAGCATGGAACTAGACAAAGTCCGATGTCACAATCAGGACAATAGTACCTTGTTTCTTTTCAGACTTTTTTTCCATTGCACATCCTGGTAGGTGCTAACTTTCTTGTGGTTGGCGGTACGTAGTCTACAAAATGATGACCTGTCAGGCGTTCTGGGTTGACAACGTCAACAGCGCATCGTCCGGGTCTGTTAGCAGCTACTGATGGCGTCTGGTGGTTGACAAAAATCTGCTTAGCCACCTTCCAGATAAAGTCAGAATGAACAAGAGGTATGTTAGTGTTTGCTTTATAAAGGTTATAGGCGTTCCAGAGGCATTGTTCCAGGAAATGCCTGAAAATATTTTTGTAATATTTCTTCTGTTGTTTCCGCATCGCTGGGTAAAGTGTCATTGCCTGATCGGCTCGGTCGACACCTCCCATGGTGTGATTATAGTCGATCATGACGTGCGGCTTCAGCACATCTTTCCCATGTTTTGTGTGGACCATAGCAGTGGAGGTGCTGTGCACGGTGCTCATGAGACACACGTCCTTCTTGTCTCGCCATCGCATTTCTCCTTTTTTTAGTTTTTGCTTGATGGCATGTCACGCTGGTTTGGCCTAACGGTACCATGAATGAATGAATGAATGAATGAATGAATGAATGGGAACTTATATAGCGCAGCACATGCGAAGTAAATCGCCTCTGGGCGCTTGTTGTTCCTGTCTCTCTTGAGATCAAAAGAGATGAGTCTTAATCTTTCTCCTAAAGACTAAGTAGTTCTCCTCCAGCCGAATGCAGGCTGGTAAGGCGTTCCATAGTCTGGGACCTTGGACAGCGAATCTCCTGTCTCCTTTGGACTTGTATCTGGCTTTCGGTATCTGAAGCCGATTTTGATTGGTGGATCGTAGAATACGATTGGGATTGTGAATTTTTAATTTTTCGCATAGATAATGGGGAGCATTCCCATGGATACATCTATGCGCTAGACAGAGAGCTTTAAAGGTGATTCTGTCTTTAACTGGTAGCCAGTGAAGGGATCTCAGTGAAGATGAGATCGATTCCCAGGGTTTTTTCCCAGTCACAAGTCTGGCGGCCGTATTTTGAACGACTTGAAGACGAGCGATTTGGTACTTGGGGAGTCCGAGGTAAAGGGCATTTGCATAGTCCAGTCTGGAGTTTACAATTGCTCCCACCACGACCGCTATGTCTTTCTTGGGAATAAAAGGCGTGAGTCTGCGTAGTAGGCGCAGCAGATGGTGAGATCCGCTGACTACTGCCCCTATTTGTGCGTTCATTGTCATGTCGGAGTCAAAGATGACCCCAAGACTTTTGACTTTGGCGCTAGGGGTGATGATTTTGCCCAGAATGGGCGGGGGGATCCAGGTTGTTGACGATTGATTCCTACGCTACCATACCCATCAGTTTTGTTTAGGAGCAAAACCTCATACAGTTCCGGAGATGTGTAAAAAATTTCCGGTCCAGCAGTGTAAGGACAGATGATGTGGCCATCCCATAGCGGCTGTACCTGGGTTTGAACTTGGTGCCTTTACCAGTGTAAATGACTGCATTCCAGATATATCCAGTGGATGATTCGCAGAGCATGTAAAATTTGATGCCAAACTGCTCTCTTTTGAATGCAATAAACTGTATCCAGCTCAGGCGTCCCTTGTAGGCCATCAGACTTTCGTCCACACTGACATCCCTTTCTGGCACCTAGGTCCGCTGGAAGTTGGTGACAATCATTTGGCATATCTCCCAGATTTTTTTTAGTTTGGGCGCAGGATGCGTGGCCTCATCAAACTCTTCATTGTTAGTGAAGTGTAGATTCTTCATGATGAGCGAAAAACGGTATTCGGACATCACGGTGCCAAAAAATGGAGTGGCCAGTAGCTTATTGGTGGTCCAATACAATTTCTGGAGCGGTTTCCCCACCACCCCCTGAAAGATGATGAGTCCCAGAAACTGCCAGATGTCCTCTTTAGTGACCGGTTCCCATTTTCTGGATCTGGAAAACCTGGCACGCAGCGTAGCGGATTGCTGATCATGGTAGCGGTTGGTTTCTGTGACGATTTTTACAATTACCTCCTCAGTAAGAAATAATTTCAGGTACGCCAGAGGGTTGTCACTCTCCACATCTACCTTCATCCCAGGTGATCCAGTGAATCGGAATCTCGTGGGGGGGGGGGGCGCTGCCTGGTCCGCATCGCTGTCTATAGGGCACTGAGTGCACACATCGCTTAGGTCAGGTGCGGGATCATCGGCGTTATTACTTTCTGGATCAGTGTCAGTGTCAGAGTCAGATGACAAATCTCCCCACGACTCACTATCGCTCTGTTCTACGAGCACCTCCGTGTCACTGCCGCTGTCGCTCAGCTGATCCAAAAGCGCATTTGTAGGACAGCGCTTTTTTGATGCCATTTTCAAACAATTTTATTGTCACAAATGACAATGGCAAGGGGCACTGTAAGGGCACTGTGTCAGATACTAAGGTTATATATAGTGTAATCCTCTTAGATTCCATAGTATCTTCTCCTTTTTATGTGTTTGTGTTTGTGCAACATTTGAATTTCCCTCCCAGTTCCACTCCCATGCACCATTCCTGCTGCAGGGAACGGAACCAGGAAGTCAGCAGACCGACGGACGGAGCTGCGGGCATCTCGCCGGCGATCACAGCAATGGGAGATCATCGCTGGATAGCCAGGAGAAGGTAAGCCGCATCGCTGCAGGCTCTGCACAGCTACCCCGAGCGTGACTCGGGGTTACTGATCCTAGCAAGAAAAAAACACCCCGAGTCATGCACGGGAATACCGCTAAGGGAGTTAAAGGAACCTGCCATTAATTTACAATCATACCTGCTGCCCTGGGAAGAACATGTGTGCTTTGCGTAAAACATAAAGCCTGGGACATGGGGCCTACAAGCTTGAACTGCATTGCCGGAGGGTCTACCCAGGGGGGAGTGAAGCTGGAACCTGGATTATAGCACAATGAAGAAGAGTTTTCTGCCTGCTGGAGAGTGTTCATAAGAGAAATGTAAATGTTTGAACACTGCAGAAGATCCAGTGGCTCATCCAAAGGAATCATGCACTGCAACTGCTTACAGACAGAAAAATAAAGAGTGCTGGCCCTATGTAAACATCCTTTTTTGTAGTAAAAAGTATTAAGTAAGTAGAGTAAGCATTTGTTCTTTTCAGATATTCTGTGCCCTAGTCCCTTTCCCCAAGGGCGTGCCAGACTTAATAAAACCCGTTAAATCTTTTAGAAGTGACTGATCCAATTTTTTACACCCCACTAAAAGTCAAGAATCCAACTCTCAGGTGAAATGTTAGGCCACCAGACCAATAGGGGTTTCCAACAGTCTCCAGGGGGTAAGTAGGTACTACGTGTAATTTATTGTGATCTTCTTTTAAAAATAGATACCTAATACACTACACATTCAACTTCATTGAAAATATACAAGTTAAAGGAGTTGCAAAGGTTTGTTTTTTATTTTCTAAATAGGTTCCTTTAAGCTAGTGCATTAATGGTTCACTAGTTTTTTTCTTTTCAATTTCCCTTCTAAATGTTTTTTTTCTTTGTCTGAATTTCTCACATCCTGTTCCTCCTCAGTAAGCTGTTCTGGCTGACCAACCCCCAGCCAGAACAGCTCGGATGATGGGGGAAAGTTTACTGAGGATAATGGACTAGGAAGACTTAAAGCTTTGAGCCTGACAAGCATGGGCATGTGGTCGCCCCTCCCTTTATAAAACATAGAGATTAATTATATAATAGGATAAATGTTTGGTAGTTATGCACAGGTTTATGTTTTAGGGACAGGGCCTCTTTAAGAGGTTTTCAAATATGGGGCGGGTTTAAGTTTGTCCAGGCTGATTGGGATTGCAAAGATAGTCATGTGACTCTGCTGAATGTTCTGGAAAGGGGCTTATTATATAAGGACCCCTTACACAGGTATTCCTGCCAGTGACCACCTAGTCAGATTAGGTGCAACAAGCTCCCCACCCCCCTCCCTTGTCGCTAAGCACAATTATGTGGTCTGTCACCCTGCATAAGTGTAGGGGGGACTTTGGTTTAAAATTATTCTGTATGCTTGAGTCCTTTAAGACTAAGCTGTTTTAAGTTTATTGTTAAATAGATATTATAAGTTTGGTATTCGGAGAGGGTAGGTGTGGCCTGCAATCCCAAGAGGAAGGGGAAAAAAAACAAAGAAAAAAAAACATTTACAAGGGAAATCGAAGGAAAAAGGTAAGTGAACCAACAATGCACTAGCTTAAAGGAACCTATTTAGAAAATAAAAAACTAACCTTTACAACCCCCTTTAAAAGCAGCAAGTAAACAATGGGAATAATTTTTTGTATACTTAGAAGAAAGTAAATATTGCACATACTGGAGTGCCAGGCTGTGCAGGGGGCAAGAGCAGCAGGCTCTCAGTGGCCCGCTGAAAGGTTGAGCCAGCTGCAGGTTAGGCATTTGAGTGGATCCCAACATTATTGTTGGGATGCCTGCAGAGCCGGGACTGGCTCTGTGACGTAAACATGCATCTGGGTTACATGAGTGAAGAACAATGTGCACCCCTGTGGTCCCCAGGAGAAGTATGGCCAAAAAAGCTTTGGCCACACTTTTCCTTTGAATATGCTTTTGAATTGTGTTTGGAAACCAAAGCAATTATAGGTCAATTACTAAAACATTTAGGGGTATATTTATAAAGCAGTGAATGTAAGTAATGAATCACTGCAATATATGTGAGGCGCCGTACACACGGCAGAGAACCTCGACGGGCAGAACACATCGTTCCGCCCGTCGAGGTTCTCTCCCGGCCGTCGAATTCGTCGACCCGCCCGTCGGGAATGGCAACCAGCCATTCTTCCAGGCGGGCCGTCGAGGAAATAGAGAGCGTGCTCTCTATTTCGGCTCGACGGGCTTCCCGACGGGAAGCTCGCCGAGACCGTACACACGGCCGAGGTCCTCGCTGGAATGTGCATTCCAGCGAGGTTCTCGCTGGTTTTCAGCGAGAACCTCGGCCGTGTGTACGGCGCCTAAGTGTCAGATACACTGATTTATAAATATGACCCTTACAGTACATTGAACCTCAAAAATAAAAATAAATTGTATATTACAGCTTTCTAGTACTTAGATGTGGTGGATATATTAATTTCTCTTGTTTGGCCTTTTTCCTTTCATTTTTACCTGGTGATTCTGCAGATAACATCCTATCTTTTAAGCCCCACACACACTATTAGATTTTCTGCAGATTTTTATCTTCAGATTTACCAAAACCATATAATTTGAGGTCAAACCTTAAGAGTTTCAATATGTATGCAATCAGGAAGGCCCTTGCACTACATGGTTTTGGTAAATCTAAAGACAAAAATCTGCAGAAAATCTAATAGTGTGTATGGGGTCTAAGGGTACAATGCTCACTGGAGGAGCAATGGTGTTTCCCCCTTCTGACTACAAACACCTCAATCTCTCCTCAATTCCATTATATAGAGGGGTATTTCTTTGCAGTTCATCGAAGATAGCAAAGATAGCTGGGAAATTTGATAATATTGTTTAAGATATCAGTTCAATCAACATGAAGTAAAAAGCATGGAAACATTTTTAATATGATATACAATTCAATACAGGAGGGATCAGAGGGCCCTGCTCGTTAGAGCTTACAATCTAGAAATGACTTTTTCTGTATTGGAATTTTTTTTCTTTGCATTAAAAAGAAAAATACTGCTGCCACCATTTACCAACATGTAATCTGAAACATATTGCAAATTAGTTTTAGCTATAATTTAACCACTTCCATTTCAGGCACTTACCCCCCTTCCTGCCTAGGACAATTTTTAGCTTTCAGCACCATCACACTTTGAATGACAATTGAGCAGTCATGTACCCAAACTACATTTTTATAATTTTCTTCCCACAAATAGAGCTTTCTTTTGGTGGTATTTTATCACCTCTGTAGTTTTTAGTTTCTGTGCTATAAATTAAAAAAGACAGACAAAGAAAAAGAACTGATGGGCACTGATAGGCTGCACTGATAGGCGGCACTGATGAGCACTGATAGGTGGCACTGGATAGGCAGCATTGATGAGGAGCTACTCATAGGTATTAATGAGTAGACATGTGCAGACTGGAATATTTTGTTTAGTTTTTTCGTTTTCGTTTGGAAAATAAATGTATTTAGTTACTCCCGAAAATCGTTTTGATTTATTTTGTTTTTCGTTGGGGAATAGCTTTCGTCTGAAAATCCAAAAACACTTGGTTTCTGGCGAATGGTCAAAAATAAAAAAGCATTTTTTTATGTCGGATCTTTCGGTTTTCGTTATTGCTTTCATTATCGTTTGTTAAAACGATAGCGAAAAAAAATAAAATTTTTGGACGAAAATGCATTCTAACGAAAACAAATGCACATGTCTATTAATGAGTGACACTGATTTGCACTTTGATGGGGCACTGACAAGCATTACTGATAGGGCACTGATTGGCACTTTTTTGGGCACTGATTGACACTGTTGTGGGCACTGACAGGTATTAGTGTACAGACTGGCAGGTGTTGGGCACTGATTGGCACCTTTTGATGGGGACTGTGCTAATAATCAATTTGCTGATCATCAGCACAGACCCCCCCATCTCTGATAGGGAGAGCCGCCGATTGGCTCTCCCTGTCAGCGTGAACCAAGGAAAGCCGTTTACTGGTATATGTCCAAATGGAGACCTAAACACCAATGTAGTATAAGAGAAGCTTTAAATAATGTATTTTTTTTCTCGAAAAAGAAAAACATAATACTAGCATTACATATTGGTATTATAGTAGTATTTGTTAGTATTATAATAATATTATTCATAATAATTATATAATGGTACTAAGTAATCCTAGTCATAATATATGATAAACATTTTGAAAAGCAATATATGGTACAGAAAAACACAATTTTCAAAAGAATCTAAACATGTACCCCTATTTACACATTTTGTATGTATTTTTTTCCTTTTCATTTTCACAGTCTACAACACAGTGTGCTTTAAGATGGTAAAAAAGCAGTGTTATTAAGACATAAAGGGGTACTTTACCCCTAGGTCATTTCTTTTATAGTAATTTAGTGGTGTGGCTAATTTTTTTCACTAACTCTCCAAATAGTAATGGTGAGTGATATTGCGAGTTAAGAGTTACACAATTCATTTTGCATATCAAATCCTCTTAGAGTGAGTTCACTTCTATCAGCTGTCAAATTTCATTAAATATATGCCTCAGTTATAGTGCCCAGCTGACTGCAAAGTAAAAACCATACACCCACAATTAGCATTATAAAATGTGAATTCAACTGGAAGGGATGGCCTGGAGAAAAGCAAATCCATTGCTGGAAAAAGTGCCTTGTGTTTTTTCAAAACAATACACAGAAAGAAAAGAGGCCAAGAAAACCTATTTTTCCTCTCAAAGCTATAATGATCTTGTTTTTAATACCTTTTTTTTCTTCATAACAAATTTGCATAATGCTTCATGTGGTTTGAACAGCATCTGTGCTGTTTTCGCATATAATGCAGCGTTGATTTGAAATTAGAGAAGTTCATTCTATTATAGTTGAAAGTTTGGGTTGTTAAAATATTTAAAGCTAAAGAAAGTAGTTGGCTCTTACCCACTCGGTGTATGTATTGACTGTCTGCTTCCAATTTTGTTTAATAATGAAACTGCTTATGCTTTCATTTATGAAAAAAAATGATATATTGAAAAGTTGTTTATCACAATTATGCATTGTTTATGTACTGTGTATGTAGTTATATTTGCAAACAGTTTAAAGAATTTGATTATTTTACATAAACCCTTAAATATATAGAAAGGTTTGTTTCCCATTTGTTTAAAAAGGAACAATTCATGTCACAATTTGTAGCAACTGTTTTAGATGGTTATTAGAGTTGAGCGGACACCTGGATGTTCAGGTTCGGCGGGTTCGGGCGAACTTCAGAAGTCCGGGTTCGGGACCCGAACTTGACCCGAACCCCATTGAAGTCAATGGGGATCCAAATTTTTGACTACTAAAATGTCTCTAAAAAACTAAGGGAAAGGGTTAGAGAGCTGCACATGGCAGCAAAATGTTGGTAAGAGCATGGCAAGTACTCTGCAATCAAATGTGGATAGGGAAATAACTTAAAATAACAGAAAAAAAAATCTTGACCTAGGAGGACGAGGTCCATATGGAGTAGTAGGTTGAGGGTTAGGGTTAGGGGGTTAGGGTTAGGGTTGGCTAGAGGGCTGCAAATGGCAGCAAAATGTCGGTTAGAGCATGGCTAGTACTCTGCAAATAAATGTGGATCGGGAAATAACTTAAAATAACATAAAAACTAAAACTAAAAATAACTTAAAAAAAATAATAATAATCTTGACCTAGGAGGACGAGGTCCATATGAAGTATGAGGTTGAGGTGGCTGTGGATGTGGTGGTGTAGGTGGAAGCGGCGGTGGAGGAGGACGAGGTAGCCAACACAGCAGGTTTTGGTTTTTAATTGATTTATTTTTTAAATTAGGGTACACCCCAAAAGAGTGAGAAAGATCTAGGGTTGCCATCTCATCCCTTTAAACCTGAACACATAGGACCAGATCCACATACGCGGCGTGTCCCATTTACGCTACGCCGCTGTAAGTCACAGCGGTGTTTTCCTTATCCTCAAAGAAATGCCGCTGTAACTTACGGCGGCGTAGCGTAAATGGGCCGGCGTTCGCGGGTGTAATATAAATTTACTAGTGGGGGGGCGTGTTTTATTATAATTATGAATGACCCGATGCCAACTAGGCTTTTTTTACACTGCGCATGCGCCGGCCGTGGACGTATGCTAGTGCGCATGCGTGAAATCACGTTGCAAATAGTCAATGAAAACCAAGTGTACGTAACTTACGCAATTCCCTATTCGCGAACGGGTTACACAAACGACGTGAACGACGAACAAAATCGACGCTGGCCCGACATCCATACTTAACATTGCGTACACCTCCATATAGCAGGGGTAGCTTTACGCCGGAGATACGCTTACGCAAACGACGTAAAGGGAACGCGCCGGCCGCTAATATGTTTAGTGAATTAGCGTAACTCGCTAATTTGCATATTCGCCGCAAATCCGATGGGAGTGCCCCTAGGGTCCAGCGTAACACTACAACTAAGATACGACGGTGTAATATACTTACGCCAATCGTCTCTTAGCGTTATTCCGGCGTATCATATTTTGTGGATACAAAACAATGATACGCCGGCGGGAAATTAGAATTATGCCGGTGTATCTGTAGATACGCCAGCGTAATTCTTTGTGGATCTGGCCCCTAGTAATTACACAGGTTCTGGGGCTAATTTAATGTCGATAAGGCACCAAGTGAGTTTAATTAGCAGCACCTTAATCAGCCAGAGAACTTGTGTAATTAATATGTTTTTGCTTTTAAAGAGATGAGGTGGCAACCCTAGAAAGATCAGAAAAAGAAGAATGGCTGGGTAAGGCCGGCCCAGTGTCTATTCTGCACAAGGTACGGACAAGTCCTGTGGGATCCATGCCTGGTTCATATGCAGAGTATCTCCTATATAATTCTCACCCTATAGCAACAAGCAGGAACCTTGCCCTAAACTATGTAATGCACAGTATCTCACAGGGGACAGATGCAGTGCTGGTGTAATATGCAGAGTATCTTCTATATAATTCTCTCACTATAGCAACAAGCAGGAACCTTGCCCTAAACTATGTAATGCACAGTATCTCACAGGGGACAGATGGGGGCAGCGCGCCATTACATAGCCAAACTCCGAACCCAAACCCAAACTTTCAGCAAATTATTCGGGTTTGGGTCCTAAAAAAAAACATTCAGTATGAACCCAAACTATACAGTTCGGGTTCGCTCAACCCTAATGGTTATATTTTGTAATCATAGTTTTGCAGAGTTTACTGCTACATGCTTCCTAAAGTGGTGTACATACTATAAGAAAATTGGGTGAATTTGTTTGATTATTTTTGATGATTCATATCAAATCAGAACCGATAAATGAAAATTTGTATGAAAATTCTCATGAAAATTCTCGAAAAGACAAAGGATTTTTTCTTTTTTCTAATCATGCACAGTCTTTCTTTTCTGATTTTTCTTGTATGAAAATGGTACCCATTAAACGAAAATTGTTCGTACTTTTCACATATTAGAAATTTTTTGGCGTTTGACCCTTTGAAAATTTTCATACGAAAATTCTGAATCACCTGTCGCAAGTTGTGTAGACACTACAAAAATCATACGAAAATTCTTTGGACAAAAATCTTTGCCCGATTTTCTTATAGAGCCTTAAAGGGGTTGCAAACCTTCATTTTTTATTTATTTTTTGTTAAAATAACAAACATACTCACCTTTACTGTGCAGTTAGTTTTACACAAAGTTCACCTGGTCCCTCTCTTCTGGCGACGGCTATACCTAACATAGGATATTCCACTAGGGGGCTGCTTTATCTATACGCTGCGTATCGCTTCCGGAAACGTCGTAAAGTCACTGCGTCGCGCCCGAAAAAGATCGTGAATTGCCGATTTCCGCTCATTAACATATTTTTGGAGCGTAAATCGGCGGGAACGCCCCCGGCGCCATTTTTAAGTTGAAGTAACGATGCGATGGCGAAATTCAATTACGCCGATCGCATCGGAACTCCAACCCGGCGTTTCTTGTTTTCTGGTTACAGAAAACAAAAATGCCGGCTTAAAGTGACAGTTAGGCAGGCGGATCCATTGATCCGCCAGCCTAACTCTACCTGAATCTGGCCCATAGAATAACATTGAGTAGCTTCTACAGGCAGAACACAAAACTCCTGTAGAAACAGCAATTTTTAAGCCAGTGTGCATGGAGCCTTAGGCCTCATACACACGACAGAGGAACTCGTAGTAAATGAAACATCGTTTTCCTCGATGAGTTCCTTGTCAGGCTTGTCGAGAATCTTGACAAGCTATCTTTGCGTACACACAGTCAAGACAAAATCTCGTCGTTCTCAAACGCGGTGACGTACAACACATTCGACGGCACTATAAAGGGGAAGTTTGATTACACTGGCGCCACCCTTGGGGCTGCTTTTGCTAATCTCATGTTACTGCGTGTAAAGTAAAAGTTTGGTAAAAGACGATTCGCGCTTTTCAGTTTGTTACAACGTGACGAATGTGCTATCTACCTTACGAACGTTACTTTTACCAAAGGAGAAACACGACGAGGAAATTGAGACTCCCAAGGAGGAAAAAGAGAACTTGTTCTCTTTTTTTCTCGTCGAGTTCCACAACAGTTTTCTCAATGAAAAACATACACACGACCGTTTTCCTCGGCAAAAAAGCTCTGCCACCAAGTTTCTCGATGGATTCTGTTGAGGAAAACAGTCGTGTGTATGAGGCCATAGGCTTTGTTTAGTCTTAGATTCTAAATGTGAATCTAATGAACATGAGCTTCAGTAAAAATTTACAAACTAACCAGTTTCAGTTTTTTTACTACCTTAGGTTCCTCCCAGGTCATGTTTGACATTTATGAATATGGACTGCTGTAGCTTTAACACCTTCCTGCCCAGTCTATAGCAGAATGACAGCCACCTATCAGAGCCCACCAGTGCTACCTATCAGTGGCGCCTATTAGTGCTCATCAGTGCTGCATATCAGTACCACCTACCAGTGTCCATAAGTGCTGCTTATCAGTGCTGCCTATCAGTGCTGCATATTAGTGCCTCCTCATCAGTCTCCATCAGTGTTGCCTCATCGGTATAACAAACACAAAGAAAAAAAAATCAGTATTTTTACATTTGTAGGGCAAAAAACAACCCAGAAGTGATCAAATACCACCAAAAGAAATCTCTGTTTCATATGGGTACAGTGTTGCATGACTATGCAATTGTCATTCAAAGTGTGACAGGGCTAAAAGCTGAAAATTGGTCTGGGCAGGAAAAGACATGTGAGTTCAGCTAGGTATTAAACACTGAATTTGAGTGATATAAAGGGAGTCCTCATTGCTGGCTTCCATCTGAAAAATTGCTTGTACACTTGTACATCATAAACTAGGAACAACAATTTAGCAAAAAATTCCTGGAAAATCTGGATTATTCATCTCTATACCTGACTCAGACAATACATCATTACATCATCATGACAGCTAGCATTTTCAAAACAAATGAGCAGCAATGACTGTTTCTATGTTTTTATTATTACAGATCTACTTCTAGAAAGCTAAATACCATATTTATCGGGGTATTGCGCGCTCCCGCGTATATCGCGCACCCCTAATGTCGACCTTGAATTCCTGTAAATTTTTTTTTAGTACTTACAGTTTTGGTGTCTTGCGTGGCGTCCATTGGCGGCCTTGTCCGGTCCGGAGTCCGTCTTCGGTGTCCTCCCGTCTTCTCCAGCGATGTCTCTAGTCGAATCCCCGCTTCCCGCGCTCAGTTTGAATGTCTTGCCGAATGTACCCGAGTATACTACACTCGGTATAGTATGTCGGCGGGTATTGGCGTATATCGCGCACCCACGATTTTCCCCTTATTTTAAGGGGGAAAAAGGGCGCGTTATATGCCGATAAATATGGTAAATGAGTGTTGGAGTTTATGTTAGTCAAACTGTTATTTAAAGAAGTTGAAGAAGACTAAGCAAATTGTGTGTGTTTAGGGCACTAGAGGGACATATTATCAATTAAAACGATCCTATGGAAAATATTTTAATAGCATATTAAATGATAACAACAAAAATGTTTAAAGGAAATATTTGTGGGTAATTATATAAAGAGATAGGGCCAGATCCACAAAGCTGCCCCGCCGGCGCGGCGTGTCCCATTTACTCTTATCCTTTACGCGTATCCTTATCCACAAAGAAATGCCGCTGTAGCTTAGGGAGGCGTAGCGTAAATGGGCCGGCGTACGCGGGTGTAATTCAAAGTAACTAGTGGGGGGGCGTGTTTTATAATAATTATGAATGACCCGACGCAAACGACGCTTTTTTTTAACTGCGCCGGCCATTGACGTATCCCAGTGCGCATGCGCGAAATCACGTTGCAAAACATCAATGAAAACGACGTGAACGTAACTTACGCAAATCCCTATTCCCGAACGGTTTACGCAAACGACGTGAACGACGGAAAAATCGACGCTGGCCCGACGTCCATACTTAATATTACGTACGCCTCTACACAGCAGGGGTAACTTTACGCCGGACCTACGCTTGCGCAAACTACGTAAAAACACTGCGCCGGCCGTACGTACGTTCGTGAATTGGCGTATCTAGCTCATTTGCATATTTTACGCGGACACACAACGGAAGCGCCCCTAGCTTCCAGCGTAAGTATGCAACTAAGATACGACGGTGTAATAACATTCGCCAGTCGTATCTTAGCGTAATTCCGAGGTATCTTGTTTTGTGAATACAAAACAAAGATGCGCCGGCGGGAATTTGAAATTCTTTGTGGATCTGGCCCATAGTGTCCTTCTCACATCTGTTTTTTTGTCTAGTATTTCAAGCTATTTTTCCAAATGTCAACAATTACTTACTGAGGCTGATTTACTAAAAAGAGTTGAGAGTCTTCATTCAACAATGTGTGAATATTTAGCTATTCAATAGTGATGGGTAAATCTCCTCAGGTTAACGTCACCAAGGGTTTCACTAAACTTGGCAAGCCCAAACAATGGAGGCAAATTCCATCAACATCTATGAGGTGTTTTTATTGTTAGTTCTGTCCACTTTTAGGGCTAATAGAAAAAATGCTGTCAAAAAAAGACATGGGAAGTCTGGCACTGCCACAGGGGACATGTACCAATGCAAATAATTTCTTTTAACATTGAAAATACACAAATCCTTTACATATTACATAATATGTTTGAGGGATGCTCTAAAGCTGTATGTGGGGTTTTGGAGCAGTTCAATAACAGCATACACTGGCAGCACATATTTGTGTGGAGCAGATTTTTTTCTTTTACAATTAGCTTGGCTTACATATAGTATCAGCAACACAATCTGATTAATTTCAGTTAAAAATTCACTTTTTTAGGTAGCCTTAGCAGCAACCACAGTTCTAACTAGCAGATAGAAAATGGCGAGTAAGTTGCTGTGGCTTTCCTTGTACTCACTAAAGGAAAACTGTCCAGCCACTGGCCAATTTTTATCAAGCTTTGAAGACTTAAGGGATCGGCGATGATACAACAGTATTAAATTATTCAGCAGCAGGACTTTTTTTAACTGCTTGTGACTGGGAGGATGCATATGACATTCACCTGAAACCAGAAGGCTCCCGCTCAGCTGTCATTTGTCTATAGGCCAGGCAGGAGCTTTCTGGTTTCAGGTAAATGTCATATGGTGTCCTTCCAGTCACACGCCTTGCGCGCACCCTAGGGGCCATGCTGCAGTGCAGTCTGTCACCTGCTGTGTTCAATGTACACAGCGGATGACAGAACATTTTATCAGGCTGGCCAGGGTACCGTGTCATAACTTTGACCAATTGCAGCAATCACATGACAGTTGTACACAATGAATAGCTTCCATTCATAGCCATTCATTGTGTACTATTGTGTTGATCTCTGTGATCCCCAAAGTCCGGGATATCAGGCGCAAAAAGGTGACTCGAGGGGCGCATTTTCAGCACAAAAAAATGTGCAAGAAGAATGTTCTGCCACTAATGCAGTAAACAGAGATCTGGAATGTAATACAATTCAGAGGGCCCAGTGAAAAAAGGTCATATTTCAGGCAAGCCCCCCTCCCTTTAGTTCAGCAGGGTCAAGACACAACTTTCAAATGCAAATCTACTTAAAGAGGTTGTAAACCTCTCTGTGGAAGTAGTACCTATAGGTAAGCCTAAAATAAGGGCAGTATATGGATATCGACACACACAGCACGGCTTAGGCTTGCACCTCCCTCTCTGCTGATAGGATTTGATTGACAGCCAATGGCTCCTGCTGCCTCAGAAAAGCCAGTAAGAGTGGAAAGAGGGGAGAGGTAAGAGAGCAGATGCAGACCATCACATCACTGGATCCAGATCAGGCTCAGGTAAGTATACATGGAGGTGAGGGGGCAATACAACTACTGAAACATTTTGTACCCTAATGCAGGTAATGCATTAGGATAAAAAATGTCCAGTCTTTAGAACCATGCTAAAACTTCTGGTCATAAAACGTCAAACATCATAAAACAACTTCAATATGTTGGCTTTGTATGAAAATCTTTAAGATGAGAGGAAATATTGTCATCATTATCCTTGCAGCAGCTGCCTCTCACCATTAGTTTCGCTGCTGTGTGAGCAGAGCGGGTTCGGTGTGAAATCCCACCCCCTCCTTCCTGGCAGTATATTTGAGCCAGTCATAGAGCAGGAGAGATTGAACCAATGGCATCAGAGAGAGGACTTACTGTGCAGCAGTGGATTATGGGATATGTGGGATATTATTGGATATGTAGTACTTAAAGGGGCAATGCTCAATACAAGTGAATGGAGACTTATGGCTGCAGAACTATGCATAACAAGGACAAAGATTTTTATACATTTTCCTGGACAAAAGTAGCTGAGCTACAGACCATTGTAGGGAGTGAACAGAGACAGATTTGTGTGGGGGTTTGTGCCTGTAGGACAGGGCCTGCAAGAGCAGAGAGAGAGAATGAGCAACAGAAAGAGCTGCTGAGCCTTGAGACCCAGGCCAGGGAGACCTCTGGGACAAGCAATTGCCAAATGGACTGGACCTGATCTGTTGTGTACCAGGAGTGGTGAGTGGAACTATTGAGCTTAACCTTTTGTTGCCCACAGTTAATGCTTACTGAGATTGCCCCTTATTTAACAGCCCATCAGCTCTCCTTTAAGTACAGTCTTAAAGGGACAGCTACATGTGCATCACTAACAGAATGGCCCCAGCAAAAGCCAACCAACCTTGACATTTAGGCACCATTTTTTAGGGAGTGCCCTTTTAAAGGTAAGCCATCTGCTTTTGGGGCTGTATGTATGGACTGAATCCAGGAACATTGTTTGAGTATATATTATTAAGAAATACAGTGAGGTTTTTTTTTTCCTATTCATGTTTTATGGTTGATGCTATTTTGGATACTGTATGGATTTGTGTAATGGGGTTTAGCCTTTTTGTGGCGTAAGTTGATGGCCGTAGATGAGGCTAACCTGCCTGTCAGTTCATCTAATGTATTTTGTTGTACTGTTTATTGGTTTTATGCATTGCATTTGCTTACCCTTTAATAATATATTCACCTCATTAACCCTTAGTTGCTTGTGGTGTATTTTTATGTGCACTATCACAGAACAGCGGAATATTTATACTTAAAGGATCACTAAAGGAATTTTTTTTTAGCTAAATAGCTTACTTTACCTTACTGCAGTCCTGGTTTCATGTCCTCATTGTTTGTTTTTTGCTTTGAAGTTGCTGTAATTCTGCTCTGATCTCCAGACTTTCTGCTTGTCTGGCTCCTTATGAAAAATCTCATGGCAGCTTTTCACTGTGGTCAAAGCTGTCATTAATGTGTGTCTAAAACTCCTCAGAACCAATCAGATTCATTTTAAAAACAAAACACTGCCCTGGATTTGTTTGTTTTTGTTCTGTGTGTCTCTCTACTTCACAGAAACATGAAACCAGTTTAAAAGTGAAACTAAACTGCAGGGACATTATATGATTGATTTTTATCTATTTTTAATCATTTTTAATCATTTTTAAAAGGAATCAGTTTACTTTTATGTCTCTATACCATGTAAACAGTCATTTCAGCAAAAAAATGTTTTCCTTTAGTGACCCTTTAAGCTACACAGATATAAGTAATCCTATAACTAGGCATGTCAGTGGAGACTGAGCAGTTTAAAGAGACATGGTAGAGAACAAAGGACCCATCATTATCAACAGCTTCTTTGGGGGGGTAACACTGCTTTGTTTAGGCTTTTTCCCCTCTCTTTTTACCTGGTGATCTAGCCAGTAACATACCTTCTGTATTAGAGTGCCCCCACTCCAAAAAAAAAGAGGACAGGGGCACCTTTGGACAACAGCATTGTCACTCTGTGGGGAGGGGAGTGTTAGATGTACCAGCAGATGTACAGCAAACTGTTTTTTTACTTTTGAGGAAAAAGGTTTTACATACAGTAAATAAAGCTGATCATTTTAAGTACCCCTGCCAGTGCTAAATTGCCTGTCTCACCCCTGTAATAGCAAGAGAGATTTTCTGTTGAAAAACAACATACTTACTGGATGGATCACTAGATAAAAATAAAAGAAGGAAAGCCCAAGAAATGGAAACGAATGCACATCGAAGAATTAGTAGGCTGCAATATAATAAATGTTTGCTTTTCAGTTTAATGATGCTTTGACTTTAATGCATTGATATTCAATCTTATGATTAAGATAATATTATAGTATAGTAATATAAACTGTATAAAAAAACTCAATATTCCCAACAAGTTTTCCATGAATTTGTATGCCTGTCAAGGAGTGACATCAGTGTTAAATTTGCCGATCACCCAATGGAAATCATTAAAAGAAAAAAAATGTTAGTAATAAAGATAAAACAGAAAAACAGATCACTGAGAGGTCAGTCTAAGCATCCCCAGCAGTAAACTGATTTGCATATTTTGCAGACAAAAAGTGAAGTTAGATTCTTTTTGATCATTGAGGAATGTTTTGCTAGTTGTCTTGGAAACAAAATATCTTGTTTGAACTTTCACACAAAGACGTATTGGAATTTTCTATAATACTACACCACGTGTTCCTACACAAAGAAGGTCCATTTTTTAGAGGGTCTCTCGCTTTTTTTGTGGTGTTTTAAGTTCAGTAAAAGTTGCTTAGTATCCACATGTTTGCAGCTCAGTGCTTGTCTCAGATGTACCTAGAGGGACAAAACATTTGAATGCAAATGTTTACAAGGGTATGTCAAATAAACCACTGAGCCATACAATTCATAAAAGTAAATCCTGCACAATTCCAAGCTTAACCTATTGGGATATTTAGGGTGACTAGCATTATGCTCCAGTGATTTGTAATTCATAATTTGCAAATCAGATTAGGCAGCTTGATGCAGTATCCAGATGACCTGTATACACTAAATCATAGCCAGGTTGATTCTAGTCTATATAAAATATGACATTATATAGCAGTGCCTTGTGCTCTTGCACAATGATGGTTGCATAATATTTTTGGCCCTTTATAACATATTTTTTACAGGAATAAGGAAAATCTAACAATTCTAATATAGCGAAAATAGGAGTTTTGGGACTTTATATCAAGCAATAGCCTGTTAGGTCCTTGCCTCCATCACTATCATTATTAATAACAGGTGAGAAGTGGAACTTTATATGACGCACACGGGAGCAGATAAATGAGTTGGATATTATTATTATTATTATTATACAGAATTTATACAGCGCCAACAGTTTATGTAGCACTTTACAATATAAAGGGAGGCGATACAGTTACAATTAGGGTTGTCCCGATACCGATACCAAGCATTTGCCCGAGTACTTGTACTCGGGCAAATGCTCCCGATGCTTCACCCGATATTTGTACTGTGAGCGGTGATCAGTGCATGGGGAAGTTCCAAGCACCTATCACCGCTGATTTTAAAGCAGCTGAAAGCCGCTGTGTATCCCGTGTATGCCGCCGTGTATCTCGTGTATGCCGCCGTGTATACCGTGAATGCTGCCGTGTATCCCGTGCATCCCGCGTGTATCCTGTCCCTTTCTCTGTCTCAAAGGGGAGATGTCAGAGGTCTTTTAAGACCCCTGATATCTCACCAAAGCCCCCCCCCCAACAGGGCTGAAAAAATAAATAAATAAATAAAAAAATAAAAGAATAAAAAAAATTAAAGAAAAAACACACTGACATGGTCCACCCCCCCCCCCTTAAAAAAAAAAAAGAATTATAAATTAAAAAAATTGTAAAAAAATAAATAAAAATAATGTAAAAATGTAAAACAAATTGTTAAAGATAAAAAAAAAAAAAAAAAAAACATACTGACACATGTGCAGCTGTCACATGAGATTAAAAAAAAGTATCGGTATTCAGTATCGGCGAGTACTTGAAAAAAAGTAGTGGTACTTGTACTCGGTCTTAAAAAAGTGGTATCGGGACAACCCTAGTTACAATACAAGAAAAAAAAATGTATTAAGAGAGTCCTGTTCAGAAGAGCATACAATCTAATAGGGTGGGGCAGGTGGTACAAAAAAGGTTGTGACTGTGGGGAATGAGCTGATGTAAGTGGTAAAAGATTAGTTGGAGGTGTGATAGGCTTCCCTGAAGAGATGAGTTTTCAGGTACTGCCTGAAGGCAGCTAGAGTAGCAGATAACCGTACAGGTTGAGGTAGAGAGTTACAGAGGATGGGAGAGGCTCTGGAGAAATCCTGGAGACAAGCATGAGAGGAGGAAACAAAGAAGCTTGAGAGTAGAAGGTCTTAAGAGAGGATGGGTTCAGTGATATTTGGAAACAAGATTGGTGATGTAGCTCGGTGCAGAGTTGTGAATGGCTTTGTATGTTGTGGTTAATATTTTTATTTAAATTTGCCGGGGGTGATCGGGAGTAAATGTAGGGATTAGCGGAGAGGGGTGGCAGATACTGAACGGTTGGTAAGGTGGATAAGTTTGGTAGCAGCATTTATGATAGACTGAAGAGGGGACAGCCTATGGAGAGGTAGGCCAATGAGAAGAGAGTTGCAATAGTCAAGGCGAGAGATAACAGAGCTTGGTGGTTTCATTTATTCAAAAGGGGCAAATTTTCGAGATGTTATGGAGGTGAAGTCTATATAGATATATAGAAATGGATATATAGAAAAATACATGTATTGGTTCGTAATGTTAAATAATTTCATATCTAAATTTTTGCACATTATTTTTTATTAATAATCATTACATTCTATTCAAAATTGATATAACATATCAAAATTGATATAATAAAAATTCATATAATTACAAACACATGGGGTATTTGATACATATATACATACATACAAATATTGCAGTTAATACCTATTCAGCCTGTTGACCTAATTAGATTTGTATTAATAGAGATGAAAAAAGATGGAATATATTAGAAAACGACCATAAAAAATTAATTTATATAAACAAATATTAAATCATAAAGGAGTCATATCGGCCCATAATTAGTACTGGATACGATAGTTGTTATCTCAATGCGTTTCGTGGCCCTATAGCCTCATAGCAGAACCGTAATAATAATAGACACATCTGCGTATTGGTGGTGTGGTGCTGAGGATGGCAAACCAGCCGAAGACATCATTTCCGGGAGCTGAGGCGGCGTACAGGGTGACAACAACCTACACAAACATCCAAAGCGGGTCAAAGTGTGTGAAGTGACCCTGGTGTATTCTCAAGGGGGGACCTCCAAAAGGGACCACTGTTACTGAATGAATGGTCCAATAGTGTGTAGACCTGGAACAAGTATGCAGATCAGGAAGGTTAGAAGAAAGTCAGAAGTCCCTATCTGTATACTTTTTCAGAAAGAAAGAAAGGTTAGCAATGGCAACTTTTATAAATCTCTTCAATATATATATATATATATATATATACACACACTATATACAGTGTATATATATATATATATATATATATATATATATACATATATATACATATACACACACACACATTTTTAATGATGGATGACTTTCCTTCAACAGAAAAATAGTCTTTTCCTCTTTTATGCTAACATTAGCTATTTTGGCTACATTTGTAATTCCTATCATCCATTCAGTATTTATTTTTATTTTTTAGAAACTGTGGAGGGGTCCTCCCTACAATCACATACAATACAGCATATATTATTACAATCATCCTAAGGATTTTTTGTTTACTAAAGGTTTGTTTTTGAGCATTGTGGAAGAGCCTTTTTTAGTTTGAATGTGCCTGACTTGTATTAGATAAATGACACTTCTCTTCCTCTCCCATCAATAATATCAACTTTTTGACAAATGAAATAACCATCTCAGGGGTATTACTTCTAAGCATCGCCACTAATCTTCATCTTTTGAAGTGTCCAAAGGATTATGTCAATAACACTGACCTTTCACCTTCAGAAAGAAAGCAGCAATATGTTTCAATAGCTGTGCTGTTAAAGAATCTAAAAGCGTAGGAGGGATTTAAATCCACACAAGTAATCAAGGTTTGTCTGGAACAAATAGGATCTAAAAAACATTTAAATGATTTCATTAATTCAATTTCAAGAATTTTCTATGCCTTGTACTTTGAAAATTCTATGAAATTACACACTATTTCACAGATAAAAAAAACAAAAATCTGATCACTTCAGATGTACAGTAAGAAGATAAGTGATGCAGTGGTTTCCATAATTATGTCAAATATTTTTACTTACAATATAAGTGGCAAATGTAGGGTACGAATTAGGGTTGTCCAGATACCGATACTAGTATCGGTATCGGGACCGATACCGAGTATTTGCGGGAGTACTTGTACTCGCACAAATGCTCCCGATACCTAAATAGAATACTTTTTTTGTATTTATCAACATGTTCTGTGAAAATTCTTTGAGTTTTTTACTATTGCGTGACAAGAAAATAAAACATTTTTACTCATTTTTATTCTTTTATAATGTCTTGAGTTAGAGTTCTTCAAAATTCTAAAGAAAATATCCTTAGTCTGTATTGTATCGGTATTCGGTATCGGCAAGTACATGAAAAAAAGTATGGGTACTTGTACTCGGTCCTAAAAAAGTGGTATCGGGACAACCCTAGTACGAATCTCTATGTACTCCACTTTGTACTCCAAACAGGCAAAATCCATAGGGCCAGATTCACGTAGAGTTACGCCGGCATATCAGTAGATACACCGGCGTAACTCAGAATCTGAGCCGTCGTATCTTTAAGCGTATTCTCAAAACGAGATACGCTTAAATCTTGCTAACATATGACCGGCAGGCGTAAGTCTGCTACGCCGTCGTATCTTAGTTGCATATTTACGCTGGCCGCTAGGTGGCGCTTCCGTCGATTTACGCATCAAATATGTAAATTAGCTAGATACGATTCACAAACATACGCCCGGCCGTCACAGTACAGATACGCCATTTAGGTAAGGCGTTCTCAGGCGTATAGATATTCCAACAGAAAGATGGCGCAGCCAATGTTAAGTATGGACGTCAAGACCGCATCAAATTTTTAAAATTTTACATCGTTTGCGTAACTCGTCCGTGAATGGGGCTGGACGTAAATTACGTTCACGTAGTTTTCAATGACTCTTTGCGACATCATTTGAAGCATGCGCACTGGGATACTTTCACGGCCGGCAGCATGCGCAGTTTAAAAAAAACTTCATTTACGTGGGGTCACACTTATTTTAAATAAAACATGCCCATATCAAACACATTTGAATTCAGCGGGCTTACGGCGCCCATTTACGCTACGCCGCCGTAAATTAGCTTTGTGAATAGAGCACTTGCCTCTCTAATTTACAGTGGCGTAGCGTATCTGAGATACGCTACGCCCGCATAACATTACGCCGATCTACCTGAATCTGGCCCATAGTTTTTATTTCATGACAACAATGTTTTTATAAAACAAAGTATTATGTTGGTGTTATAAGCTGACGTTAGACATGTGCAGACTGGAATATTTAGTTTAGTTTTTTCGTTTTCGTTTGGAAAATAAATTTAATTAGTTACTCCCGAAAATCGTTTTGATTTATTTAGTTTTTTGTTGGGGAATAGCTTTCGTCCGAAAATCTAATAATACTTGGTTTCTGTCGAATGGTCAAAAAAATATTCGACGGAACGTCGAATCTTTACATCGAATCGTACATTTCCGTTCTAATATTTTGCCTACAATAATTCTAATGTTGTATGACTAGTAATAATGTCGAATCTATTTTCTCATAAATCGAAATCTAATCTCTGTAATGTCGAATCTTTTCTCTATAATGTCTAATCTTTTCCCTATAATGTCGTGTCTCTCTATATCGAATTTTTACAGCTAAGAAAACGAAAATAAAGCATTTTTTTATGTCGGATCTTTCAGTTTTCGTTTCTTGCGCTTTCGTTATCGTTTGTTTTCGGACGAAAATGCATTCTAACGAAAACAAATGCACATGTCTAGCTGACGATATCAGTGCTCTGAGTCTCAGGAAAGCATGCAGAAACCTTAATGCACACCTGTACCTTGCCCATGCAAAGCAATGCAGCAGTTTAAATTTTGTTTCAATTAAAAAACAAAATATTATCACAAAGGACAATTTCATTCAATGTAAAGTGTTCCTGGTGCTGCTGACTGGTATCTTAGTTGACATCTGAAATCTACCCCCACAACTGTAATGTTATGGTACTGCAGGAGTTAATGAGATCAGCTAGACCTGTCAATGGCACTTGTCTAACCACTTGCCAACCGTGCTATAGTCCAATGACGGCTACAGCTGGGACGGCTAGTTCTGGGAGGCCATCATATGAGCAGCAGCGGGCGGCACAGTCTGTAATCACAGTGTCCAGAGGACACTGCTGATCACAGATTGAGGTAAAAAGCCAATCAGCGGCTCTTTAACACGTGATTAGCTGTGTCCAATCACAGCTGTTAATGGATGGAAATAGAAGCTGATTATCGGCACTCCTTTCCTCATGCTGACAGCATGAGGAGAAGAGAAGAGAGACAATAACCAGCTTCTTTAAAAGGGAAATGTACACTGATAATCAGGGCATTGATTATTTGTGTGCTGATTATCAGTGCAGTCCAAACGGTGTCTACGAGTGCTGCCAATGTGTGCCCACCAGTGCTGCCAATCAGTGCCTACCAGTGCTGCCAATTGGTGCTTTCTCATCAGTGTCACCTATCAATGCCCATCAGCGCCACATATCAGTGCCACCTATCATTGCCGCCTATCAGTGTCCATTAGTGCCACCTATCAGTGCTCATCAGTGCCCATCAGCGCCCCTTATCAGTGCAGCTTCGTCAGTGCCTACCAGTGCCTCTTCATCAGTGCTCCCCAGTGCTGCCTCATCAGTGCCCATCAGTGCAACTTATCAGTGCCCATCAATGCCCATGAGTGCAGCCTATCAGTACCCATCAATGCAGCCTCATCAGCGCACACCAGTAACAAACTATGAAACTATGGAAAACTATGAAAAATATATATTTTAAAAAAAAGTGCAGATTAAATACCACCAAAAGAAAGCTCTATTTGAGTGAACAAAATGATAAAAATGATGTTTAGTAACTGTGTTGCATGACCGTGTAATTGTCAATTACAATGTGACAGCACTAAAAGCTGAAAATTGACCTGGTCAGAAAATTTGTTCGTTTTTAAACTACATCAGAAAACCATTTTTGGGATCAAAAGTCTGGCCAACTGAACTCCCTTTAGATGAAAATCCACAGAAAAGTTTATTTGGCTTTACTGTACAAGTGTACTCACTATTCTGCACAAAAGAGAAGCTGCTTTCAGTCACTGAGGCTGGCCATACATGTTCAATTTTCTTGTACAATTTTATTTTAGATTTACCAAAAACCATATATTATGAGGTCAAACTAAACAACACTTTCAATTGTATGCAATCAGGCAGGCCCTTGCACTACATAGTTGAATGTAAATCTAAAGAAAATTGCACAGAAAATGGTATCATGTATGGCCAGCCTAACTCTCTGGCCATTCAAAAAAACGATAAACAAAAGATTTGCATTTGAATCTGTTTCTTTTGTTATTTTCGTATGTTGATATGACACCTATAACAAAAGATTTGCCTTCAGTATTTTGAATACACAATACAAACAGAAAAAGGAATTCATTCAATATACATAATGAAATTCTTTTGTTATAGATGTCAGTGAACAATGAACATACAACTGAAAACGAACGCAAAACAGATTCAAACAAAATACACAATGCAAATCTTTTGATACAGATTTCATTTTCGTTATTTTGCCATTTTCGTTTTGTCGTTTTTTCCCGTCGGATCGTTCGTTCGTATTTGCGGTCGTTCGTTATGCGGCTCATCCGTTATCCCGTCGTTTTCGTATTTTGGTGCTATACCGTTTTCGTATGTACACATTATCCCGCGGGTACGAAAATGAACATTTTCGTACGAAAATAACATTCGTACGAACGGGAATGCACATATCTACTTTGACATACTTTATGAAGGTCCCCACACAGGGCCGGTGCTACCAGTAGGCAAACTAGGTAGCTGCCTAGGATGCCCTGCTGCTTAGGGTGCCTGGCCACTGTTGTTCCTACTCTCTGCAGCAAGTAACTAAGTCTCAGCATTAGCAGACAGCCGCCGCTCCGTTCACACATAGTGTCAGAGGTGCATTGGCGGTGGAGGACTGTGTCTGTGTCCCGACTCCTGAATGAATGGAAGCAAGCAAACTTTCATTAATGAGCACTGGTAGGCTGTATTGATGGGCGTTGATGAGGCTGCATTTGATGGGCGTTGGTGAGGCTGCATTTGGGCAAGTACATAAAAAAATACTTAATTTTTTATTGCCCATGATTAGATAAGGGAAGTCAGCAGAGCTTCACCTCCTTCACTAAGCTCCAGAGAAAATTATCTTTCAAAGAGCAACCTCTCTTACAAAGTAAACAACCTATTACTCAAATTACCATATCTCCAGAGATAAAATTAAAGTTAGGGATACACTGGCTAAACCGTTTTTAAACTGGTGTGTCCTCAGTCAGCAGTACAATTATTCTTGTAGTAAAAACCTCAGGCTGTGCTCTTTTGTCTCTAGGTAATTTGGGCCCGGCATTGCTAATTAAAATTGTCCTACTACTGTCAATTTTTATACTGTACCCTCTGTGGTCTCTAAATTCTTGTAGTAAAACACTTGTCTGTACTGCTTTATTACTGTACTGGTTTACTAAAGGCAAATAGATTGTTCAATTTGCAAAATAAGTTGCAAAGGGCAAGGTAATTTTCCCCAGAGCTTAGTGAATAAGGTGAAGCTTGGCTGATTCAGTGCCAAGAGCTTGGCAAAAAAGTCACTCCAACAATAAGAGGAAGAAGCTCTAGATGTAAAGGTAATAGTTTTTAAACTATTAAACATATAAGTTTAACATTTTGTACAGATTTACATTTTGTTATATTTCTATATATACAAATATGCTGAGGTTCATGTTTTATGTTTATTGGGATTTATATATATTTCCTGACATTTAATATATATTACATTTTAATTTTTATTCTGTATGGTACATGTGGTGGGAGGAGCATAGAAGGATCATAGGGTTATTAAGTGTTACAGTATACAGTAAATATAGTGCATACAAAGGGGGTTTATATTTATGATTTAATCATCAATTTGAATATGGAGGTGAGGTATGATTGATGACATTCTCACTAAAAAGCATAAAGGAGCTATAGTGGTTCTATTACATCTTTAATGATGGTTATATTTGCTATTTTTTCCTGCTACATTATCTCCTATGAGAAGGTTTAAGGCGGACATTGGGGGTAATATAAAGGTTAAGTAGGTGTCCTCATACATGATAAATGCAAGGAGTCCATGCAGTTCAGCGATCCCTATGACAAAGTTGTATATGACGAAACGTGTTGGGGTAGTGCTTAGCGGTACCCTGGAGTGAACTGTTGATACAGGGCAGCTAGGTGAGATGTTCACATACAAAACAGCTGGCTTGATGCTGTAAAGATAATCTATGTTGCTTTTGCCTAGTGAGGGATACCTGGATGCAGTGAACGTTGATGTTTTCTATTAGTTAACCATTGTGATTAATGTTTTTATTGAATAAAGCCACTTGTTTTTATGGTATTACAGTATCAAGTCTATTTTATTTCTATACATAACCTCCCAGGATATGTGTGGAGGAGAGAGCACATGCCTGTGAAAGGGGAACCAGCAGGACTGAACAGCTATTGATTAAAAAGCACTTTATGCCAATCTGTTATAAAAAAAAAACATGTAGCACAAGCCCACTGGTGTGGCATTATTGAAGATTGGTGGTTACACAGGAGCACTGAGAATTGGAGCTTTTTGTATAAATCATTATGATAATAATGATATTGGACTGGACAGTCAAACACATTTTTTATACACGGGACATGTGCAGGAGCTTTACTAAAATTGGTGCACACCGTATCTGGTGCAGCTGTGCATAGTAACCAGTTAGCTAATAACTTCAGCCAGTTCGTTTAACCCTTGACAATAAAACCTAGAAGCTCATTGGTTACTATGTATAGCTGCTCCAGATTCTGTGTGAACCAGAATTAGTAAATCCCCCCTTTAGGTTTTTCTCACTTTGTATTCGACTTACATTTTTCATAAGTTATGTGGATTTTGTGCTGTATATGAACTTACATCACTACAGATGAATTGATATTTATGAATTTTATGTGTAATATAAATTCATTTTGAGTTATATATTTCTCTTTTTACATTTTTATTTTTTTCTTGTAAGGCTGACCCTGCCCTGACCCCTTTTCACCTATGTGACACATATATAAGGCCACATTGCACTGGGCTTTTTTTTCCTTTTGCGCTCCTAGCACAGAAACCGGGGTTTCACCAAGAGCCCTGGGCCCAATACTAATGATCAGGACCCGTAATTCCCTATTCTGGGTCACCTGATTATTCCATGTGAAAAACACATCTGGCCTGTTAGCACTGTAATGCATGTGGGCAAGGGATGGTTGTACCTGTTGTGGAAATTCGAAGAAGTATTTAATATGTATTGTCATAATGGCACCCAGTCTTAGTACTTCCGCAACCCACTCTACAGAGCTGACTGGGGCAGTGTGAGACTGGTTGAGATACACTTCCTGATTTGGAGAAGGGTGTTTGTGGAGTGGGGGTGTCGGCCAGCAAAAGGGCCCCTGTGTCATGCACAGATATTCGCCTCCTGGGTGCGTCCGTTCTGCAAACACATTATCGGTTTAGCGGATGTGTGATTTTGTCGTCTCTGTGGCTGATCAACATAAATGTGGTGGCACGAGCAAACACCTGCAGATAAGCTCCCCTCATCAGGAACTGTGTTCATTGGTTATAGTATTTTTACTGTATCGTATTGTGTTATTGTATTATTATTTTATTGTTGTTGTATTATATTCCATTCATGTATTGTATGAATCTAATTATCCCTGTTGGAAGGGTTGATCTTGTGCTGCCAAATCCATATATGGGCATTTGCTGTATTGAGCCCACATGCTGTGACATCACTTCCCATGGAGGCGGTCACATGCTGTGACATCACTTCCTATGGTCACATGCTGTGATCTCCTCCAATCAGATGTGGTCTGTGAAGCCTATTGTGGTAATAAAAGGACGCCTGAATGGGCGTCGGCGGCAGTCTGGTGAGGATGTCGACTTGAAAACAAGCTGATGGGTGTCTTTTTGTATGAATGGTGAGTGAAACTATTAGCTTTAAAGATGGCTTATTTCACTAAGACAAAGTGTGTGCTTTATAGGCAAAATGGCGGTGTGCTCTGCATCCAGCCCATTTGTCCATGTCATACCCGCCTCCAAATTCTACAAGATACAATGCACTTTGCTACCTGCAGGACATTACGTGTTTACCTAAAGGAACTAACCAGTGGTTAGAAGCCTTACACTGATCTCTCTCAGCGCCTCATTGATTCCTTTTTTGGCACAGCCATGGGGAAGACTTCCGCTCACTCTGAGGTCTGGTGAGTGGGTTTAAGGGACGGAGCGGGGAGAGTTTCTGTGAAGATATATAGTGGAGGAAAAGGGCTGGGAGGGGGTGATCCTTACTGGGAGAGTCTGAACTGAGAGGGCGGGCTGGTTAAGGTGGTTTAAACTGAAGAGGGTGGGGGGATCTGTGCTGGGTGGCTATGTACTGGTGTTGATTTTGACTTGGAAGAATTAGTATTGTTCATTTACTAATGCATCTCTCTGATCAAGCATGTGTTGGGTAGAGAGGGGTGGTCCTAATAGGTGGTGCAGTTTGCTTTGTCCAGCTTTAAAAAGTTGGATGTGATCTGCACTCCTTACCCCTGTACTCGGTTCCATACACAATCCAATGCATTCTTTGTGATATGTACTCCTGAACCTTGCACTCTGTAATTTACACACTCATTACCCCTACACTTTATGTGTTATGCACTTGACCACTGCATTGTCCGTGATATCCTCTTATGACCTCAGTTCTCTCCATGCTATGCATGTCTGATCAGTGTACTCTCTGCATTATGCACACTTGATGCCTTCACTCTTTGCATTACCCACTCCTTACCTCTGTACCATGTTTAATACTCATTGCTAACCCCACTCTTTGCATAGCTATGCCCTCCTAATCCCTGCATTCTGTGCGTTACACACTTCTGACTCCTGCACTCTGTGTGGTGCTCACTCCTAAATCCTGCAATCTCTGCTTTATGTACTCTGGAGACCAGTGCACAGGTGTTTCAGATCGTTCACAATCCTAGCAACAATCCTACCTAAAAGTGCTTGCCTAATTTGTATTCCATATGCTTGGCTGACTGGCATTCCATATACAGACATCTGATTTTACACTTTGATATATCATTTATAAAAAGAACATAGGAGTTTTAGTTTTCTTCAACCAAACTCCAATAAAACAACACAATTAAAATCAAATACGATCACACTGAAACTTTCAAATATTTTCTTTCAGAAGAAAAGTTAACTAGATATAATAAATTTACATGTTCATTTCTGAAACAGAGTCTAATCAGCTAAGCTACTCTAAAGACAATTTTAATAAAGCTCTATTGAGAGAACTATAAACTATGCAGGTTGTAACAATAATGTTTAGTGCCACAGCTTGATAAAGTGGCAACATTTGTACTGTATGTTTTAAATTACAAGCAAAGTAAACTAGCTCTTGTGTTATGGAGCTTGACATTCTTAAGCCTTTGGAGACCAAGAGAATTGCAGTGTATTAAATATTCTTTGTAATCTTAGAAGCTACGGTAATTGAAAGGTACAGACCTACCTAGTGCTGCAGGGAATTTACAACAGAATATTTAAATGGGTTAATTTTCTCGCTTTCCTTGTTAATATAGAATTTTTATTGGAGGGAAGATGCACAATAAAGTAGCTGCAAGAAATCATCAGGGGTCATTTGTTCCAGATATTACGCAATAGCATATTTTTAAACTGTTTAACTTTTGTACAGAATGCCGGCTTTTTCTTCTAGGCTCTGTTCACACCACAGCACGGAGTGGCTCACAGAAGGGGTCCAATGCGTCCCTGTTGACTGTTTCAGGTCCGATTTCAGTCTGAATTTTTGGCTGAATTTGGACCTGAACAGGACCAGAAGACGCACAGTAGACATGTGCACAGAAATTTTTTTTGTTTTTTTTTGTTCCGTTTCGTATGGTCCCGTCTGTTCGTTTCCGTTCGTTTTTTGTAAGACACCCGTTTTCCCGTTCGTTCCCGTTCGTTTGTCGTACGACGTGATTTTTTCGTATTCCGATCGTTTCGTATTTCCGTTACCGTTTTATTTTCGTACATGCGGGATGATTCGTTATTCTGTTTAATTCATGTTCGTTTCTTGTTAGACAATAATTATCGTGAATTTTCGTCAATTTGCATTCTGTGTATCTTAAATGCTTTTCTTTTGTTAGTGTCAGTTGTATGTTCATTGTTCAATGACATCTAAACAAAAGAATTTCATTATGTATATTGAATGAATTCCTTTGTCTGTTATAGGTGTCATATCAACATACGAAAATAACAAAAGAAACAGGTTCAAATGCAAATCTTTTGTTTATGGTTTTTTTTAATGGGCAGAGAGTTAGGCTGGCCATACATGATACAATTTTCTGTGCAATTTTCTTTAGATTTACCTTCAACTATGTAGTGCAAGGGCCTGCCTGATTGCATACAATTGAAAGTGTTGTTTAGTTTGACCTCATATATGGTTTTTGGTAAATCTAAAAGAAAATTGTACAAGAAAATTGAACATGTATGGCCAGCCTCAGTGACTGAAAGCAGCTTCTCTTTTGTGCTGAGTACTAGAGTAGTGAGTACACTTGTACAGTAAAGCCTAATAAACTTTTTTGTGGATTTTCATCTGAAGGGACATCAGTTGGCCAGACTTCTGAACCCAAAAATGGTTTTCTGATGCAGTTTAAAAACGAACAAATTTTCTGAGAACGATCGGAAAACGATCGTTTTTATGTTTGTTGTTAAAATAGTCTGAACAAGTGTATGGGGCTTAACAATAGTATTGTTAAGCCCCATACACTTGGTCATGAAATTTGTTCAGTGGGTGGCCCTCTTGGCTGCCTACTACCCAACACCCTTCAAATGAAAAAAATAAAGGGGCCAGGTAGTAAATTGACAGTGAAAAATTATTTTGACAGCTGTTTTTTTTTTGTGCTGTGATAGTTTAACTGGGCGCTACTCCATCATGCAAAATTGTACCTAAATTAATGTTAAATATTTTTTTTTGAGACATATAGATTTTTCATTAATTATTTAATAACTACTGGGCCATTTTTACATAAAAAAAGGGGAACATAAACTGTTTCATTTGCTTTCTGATATAATAAAAATATCAGGATAGTAGGACAAACCTCACAATGACTCTTTTTTGGAAAGCAGACAAGGTGATATAATTTTGTTTCCACAAAAACATAGGGGCAGATTCACGTAGATCGGCGCATTATCATTCCGGCGTAGCGCACCACTTTTCCGTTAGACTTGCGCAATCTAGCCGCGTAATCCGGCGATTCACGTAGCTTTTACGCAAGAGCTTGCGCAAACGTAAGGTTTTTTCCGGAGGCGTAAGGAGGAGTAATACAAATTGGGAGGGACGTGGGCGTGTTACATTGAAATGAGCCGTGACCCCATGCAAATGAAGGGCCGGCCGACTCGCGCATGCGCGCGTGAAGGAAACCATGTCAGCTCCGTTGTGCGCATGCTCACAACTCGGGAGCGGCGCAATCATTGAAATTGGAAATGGACTAAGGGCAATGTTGTGAACTACGCAGACAGCATAAATAGACACACACAAACGCCCTTCCATTGCAAAAGTACATCCCTTTGTGTCCCTTCCCATTGAATCAAGTGCTTTTGCTCTGTTGTTCGTTAGAGTGTGTTTTGTAGTTGTGAGATTAGTGTTCTGTGTGATCTTGTGCTTGTTGGTAGTTTTGTGAAAGTGTATTTTGATAAGTGTTTGAGACTGTTTGTTTGATTGATAGATTTCTGAGCGTTTGTTTTCTTGCTTTTTTTTTTCATCTGATTTTTTTGTGTGTGTTTCTTGCTGAGTGCTAGTGTGATTTTTGGGTGTTCTTTTTCTCTTTGTGTGCTAGGGACCACAGTGGTGTGCATGCATGCATTCTCATTGTGCCATGATTAATGTGTGTGTTTAACGTGCAAAGATGCATAATGTGAGCTGGCATGAGATGGGGTCATGAGATGGGGTACCAGTGCATATGCAGAGTCACCTTGAAGGGAAAAGACAGGAGGATGTTAGTCATGCATGTGCCACTTGTGAGGTGTGCATCACGGGAGGGGATAGTCATGCCTGACTCCCATGTCACTCACCAACCAGCCAGCTGTCCCCATACATGTTCTGTTTGAAATCTGTGGGGATGGGGCTCTGATTGTATATGTAGCTGTCATGGGTGTCATGGGTGGTGCCATGTGTTGGGCTGCTGATGTCCTCCTGCAAGGTTGTGGTAATTCCATGATGGCATGAGGGGTGAATCTGAAGATGCGAGACACCTCAGAATCTCTCATGCCAAAGATGTCTATGCGTGTGTGATATATCAAGTGAAGAGTGAGGGGCTTGTATCAGATAAGAATATTGTATTAGATTAGATTAAATGGTAAATTTTATATAAGCAAAAAAAAAAAAAACATCTCCCGTGCCCTCCTTAGTGCCATCCTCCGTGCCCTCATCCTTCTTTGTTCATCTAAAGTCAGTAGTATAGCTATGCGCGACGATGCCCCTGGCATGTTGGCATACAGATTGTTGGGCAACACGTGTGACTGCTGAACTCCTCACTAACAGTGTTGCTTTATCTGACAATTAGACTTTTTTTCAAAATTTAGACCAGCTTTTAGGTCCTCTAACTTTAGACAGAACATTTTGCAGTTGCGCACATCGCGTAGCCTGCGCAGCAACTGCGTTTTTTTGTGAATCCCCGTAACTCCCTCATTAGCATATTTGACTAGCAAATCAATGGTGTGTCTAGCGCAGTTTTGCGCGAAGGGAAGCGAATGTCTAATTCAATTACGCCGGACCAAAAAACGTAGATTTCTGGCGTATATTGTTTTGTGAATCGCGTCCAACTATACGCACGCGCACATTTAGACTTACGCACGCGCAACAGCAGTTGCGCAGGCGTAATCGCTCTGTGAATCTGGGCCATAGTATTAAGTGGGTTAAGCATAGAGTTTGGGAACGGTACACAAAGGAAGGTGGAAGTGAAGAGGTAATGTACTGGTCACATGCAGTGGCAGGATGGGAATAAAGGGGTTTGTTTATCAGATTTGCAGGATAAGGGAGGTGACGGGTTAATGTGTAGGTCACTAGAGACGTCATGGAGCTAATATGTATAGGAGAGGAGGAGGGCATTAAAAGATTAAAAACATGATCCCTGTGTCAGGGAAATAAAATGAATCTTTTTATTCTTTCCCCACTGACAAGTACTACAATATCTCCCCTTTCTAAGATGTATGAGAAAGGGGAGGCATAAGCACTGTAATGAATAGCATGTGATTGCTGCGATAACCAATCACAGGGGTCACATGGTACCTAGCCCCAAGGATCAACTCAGTGTACTAGGAGTCTGAATGTACCATCTAATGGGTACACAGCAATAACTGCCTGGAACCGCCGCCTTATGACTATTTATCAAGTGTCGGTCATAAATGTCACTGGATATATAGCGTGCAGTCAATCAGCCAATTAAAGACATATCCTGATGGAAAAAAAAAGTTAAAGTATATCTATAAGCCTAAACTTTTATTTTAAGTCTTGGATAGAAAAGGGAATGATTTAAAACCCTGACAACTTTTTATTGCCCGTTCTTTGCCCCCACTAGGAAGATTCACACACTCTACTTGTGCTGGGGATCACAGAACTTAGACAGAAAGGAATGAAAAATGCAACAATTTCACAGTTGTCATCGGAACAAGAAGTCCTCCAATGGAAGCACCTGTTCTGGTTATTTTTGTTTAAGAAGGAAATTTCTCTGACTGTAGGAAGACTTTCTCTTTCACACAGAGAGTGAAGAAAATTCACCCTAGGGGGACACTGACAGAAAGAAAAATAATAACTAATAAAAACTGAAAGGTTTTTCACTTTCCCTAATCAATCTACAAACTACAAAAAAACTTTTTGGTTATGCACACACTTTAACTACAATTACTGTTTTGATCATACTTTTCTTCTGTGTAACAGGACAGGAGTACACTTATTTTTTCTCTCCTGTGACCGCTATCAGCTGACATCACAGAGCTGCTATATTGTCAGGATTCACCCAGTTGCTTGATTGACAGCTGATTCTGACTCTCTGCATGTAGCTGAGAACAAACTGTGCCTGCCCCCTCACTAGTCTTGAGCTATAGTAAACTCAGGAGGGGCAGTGTGGAGAGAGATGACTGACAGTCACCGCTCTCCAATCTGAGAAGACTGAGAACTGTGCAGTCAGAGGTTATGGAATCGCTCTCGGGCTAAATCTTTTTTTTTTTTTTTATAGGCCAAACTTCTCCTTTAAGGTCACATAAAGAGAACTACAAAAATGTATCACTTTGACTTTGTTCAGTGTGCAGGCTATTCAAGATTATATTTTAGCCTATGGCTCAGAAACATACCATATATTCTACTTTGTACTGAATCAAGTAAAAAAATAATAATTGCGTTGGCCACTTTGCCACTAATGTTACTGCTTATATTGTCTAAAAAGTAACTCCACTTTTGTTGACAAAAAAAAAACATTTCCCTCTGGGTAATTTATGTACAAATCAAGGATTTTAACAAACTTTGTTGCAGATTCCTACTGTACCTTTTGTTATTCTGAAGAAATCCCTTTGTGTTGCAGGGGATGCCTGATATCTGACTTGTATCTTAGGGCAGACTTCTGGGAAAATCAGTGAGCCAATCACACAATCATAAAATTATGTTTCTGGGGGGCGTTCTGTAGACATTCTGGGCCAGATTATCAAAGCTGTTACGTAATTTCAAATCTGCGCCGGCGTATGTTTACACCGATTCTCAAAGGCAGATACGTTAAAAAAATAGGCTTCTTCCGCCGTCGTAACTTGCCTACGCCGGTGTATAATTGTGTGCAATTATACACTGGCCGCTAGGGGCGCTTCCATCGTTTAGTCGCGTTGAATATGCAAATGAGCTAGATACGCCAATTCACGAACGTACTTGCGCCCGGTCGTCGTATTTTACGCTGTTTGCATAAGCGTAAAGTTACCCCTGCTTTATGAGGGTTAACTTTGCGTAGGTAAGGCGTACGCAATGTTAAGTATGGACATCGGGACAGTGTCGAATTTTCCGTCGTTTACGTCGTTTGCGTAAATCGTTCGCGAATAGGGCTTTGCGTAAGTTACGTTCACGTCAAAACCAATGATTATTTGCAGCGTATTTTGGAGCATGCGCACTGGGATACGTCCACAGATGGCGCATGCGCTTTTTTAAAAAAGCGTCAAAAACGTGGGGTCACGATTCATTTCAATAAAACACGCCCACCTCATCCACATTTGAATTACTCGGGCTTACGCCGGGCCATTTACGCTACGCCGCCGTAACTTAGGACGCAAGTGCTTTGAGAATACGACACTTGTGTCCAAACTTGCGGCGGTGTAGCGTAAATACGATACGCTACGCCCCGCTGGCATTTACGCCAATATACGAGAATCTGGCCCACAGTCTAAAGAACACTTCCCGGTCGCCATATTGCATTGCATTTTACAGAAAATTATAGAGCTGCAGATTGAAAAAGAAAGGTAATTTTTAAAGGGTGTTCCACCTGGGAAAAATATGGACACTTCCAAGGGACAGTGCCGCATTGCCATCTCTCACAATTAAGGAAGGGTACCTGCCAAAAACAGGTACCCCCCCCCCTGAAAGGTGCCAAATGTGGCACTGGAGGGGGGGAAGCAGATAAGGGGAAGTTCTACTTTTGGGTGGAACTCTGCTTTAATAACATTCAATTACAATATGACTTGAGTCGCGATTGAATATTATACATTTTTTTTTTGTTTGTTTGCTATTTCTTTCCACAAAAGTGGAGTTACCATTTAATAGGGTGTTCACTAAGATACTGTAATCATTTAACCCCCAAAATGAAGGACCAAACCACCCCAAAATATTGTAATTAGTAAACACTGGATGTTCATTTTCATTTGCACTAACATCCATGTATCATTGAATTGTTCCAAAGAGTCTAATCAGTTTCCCAGTCTTAAAGCATTATCAGATGTTGCCTGCATTGTAATACCTTACCACAAGGTCAGCCTGACCCTTCCAAAATACACCTTGTGCAATGTATTTGTAGCTTGCTGTGAAAAGTAAATAGCACTTGATATAGACTGGGGATGTCTTGAGTTCTGACACCGCACAGCTTGCTGTTTGCTTGTTCTTAGCATCGACTAGTTTATTTCAGCTAGTTTGTTAGAACTAAACAGTATTTCATTCCGGCTGTCTGTTTGGGTGCAGCCTGTATGTAAACATTATGTTACAGTCAACCAGAGCTGTTTGACATTAATCTGCATGCTGTCAAATAATAAGCAGCACCAACTGCTTGAACGCTCTGCGGCAGATAGTAATAAATCACATGCGCTGATTATTTATACACAAAATGTGCTTTATTTTAAACATAATTATTCTTTTTTTTATTTTATTTTTACTGAATTAAGTTATTTATGCATCTAGTCAATCTAAATGTAATTGAATGTTCCTTGTAGTAGAAAAGCACACATTAGGCAGTTATTAAAGCTTTTCTGACATGTAGAATATAAGTAGATTGGGTGGTCCAAATTGTTTGTACCTGCTGTCAAAGTGTGTGAGCCTGTATTATATTTCCAGCACCATTAAAAAAAAGAAAAAAAACTTTGAGGCTGGGACAATAGAGAGTGGCAGCTGCTGAAAAGAAGCTTCCAGTAAAACTTTGATAACAAAAAAAAAAATGACCAGTTTGCCAAGCAAACCAATTCACTTGTAACACCTGTGTGCTCTGTGTACCACAGCTGCACACATGCCAGCATTCATCCATCTGGATTACACTGCCCAGGGAAGGAGCTGGCTTAGGTTTTGTAGGGACAGGGCGGGTGAAAAAGCCTGCAGTGCAATTCAGGAACAGCATGTCTCTCCTATTGGTGTCACGTTGCTGCCTCCATTTACTCTACTCGTGTATCTTCTGTTGGTGTTTTTATTCCTTTTTTATGAGTGTTTTTGTTTGTGCTGAATGCTGATGAGTCAAATCTTGGAAAGAACCCAGACATTTGGTTTAAAGAGAACACAAATAGATTATCTGCAATGAACCTCTAATTTTCTTTTACACATAAAGATGCTTTAAAGCGTGAGAGTGACATACAGGGATACTTCCGACATTAAAGAGTTGAATTTGATGCAGTATACAACAGATTTGATTTTTATTGATTTTTATTTGGGGTGGATGATACTTCTGAAGCATTCTAAGCTTATTCTAGGTTTAGGACACCCGCATTCCTATGCGACTTGAGTGAAGTGCATTTTTAGCCCATTCATTAGAATACTGAATTCTGACACTTAGGCCGCGTACACACGAGGAGACATATCCGATGAAAACGGTCCGACAGACGTGACGTATTGTTTACATTTATAGCGGTGAGTCAGAACGCCGCCTGTGTCCCGTGATCAAGTCTGCTCAGACGAAACGTAGGGAGGAGACGTTCTGACGTCACCGCGTGTTTTCCATCTCTCTACCCGGAATACGGGCTGTGTATTCAAGCCGGCCGGCTGATGTGTTTTTTTCGCCTCGATTTCTGCAACTTGATGTAAGTGCAAGACTTCTTGTTTTATTCAAATAAATAAGGATTTTATGCTATGTGAGGCTTCTTGTCCTTTTATGTCTGTGGATAATTCGGAGACACCTCATACCTAAATCTGACAACCAGGCTGTCCGCATTGGATCTCTCCCTGATTGCTAAGGAGCAGCATTAACTATATTATGCCCATAATATATGTCCGTCTGGTAAGAGGCTTTATATGACTTCGGTGGAGGTTCTTTCTATACCACACTTTTCCAACCGTGTGATTTTGGCACCTGTGGGAATATATATCGATGAACTCACCCATATGCTGATGGACATTTACGTTGGAGATATTTATTTACATTTTGGAAATGTTTTATCTGTGCACATGCTGAATTAGCTAAACCACTTAGATAATATTTATCTGTATACATGTTATAATAGCCGTTTGGAGTTATTTACATGTATTTTCAGCGCGATCTCATTTTTTGGTTACAGTATTCTTGTGTTGTATAACACTTTTATGATCGCAGCTATTTTTGATTGTATTAATGAGCGCAATTTAACCTTTTCCATGTGTACCCATCAGTCAGCTTCATCGGTTAAATGATTTAAAAATCCATCAGACTGTTCTCATCGGTTTGACCGATCGTGTGTACAGAGCTTAAGCCTACCATTATCTGCAAAATTTGGCCTCTGGCCAATGATGTGAAAGACTTCTTCCCCACATTTGAGAATATATCAGAGCAGAAAAGGATGATCCCAAGAGATATTGGGTGGCTTAGTCGCCTCTTTTCTCACTGGGGATCCTCAAAGGGCCTACCTTGTGAGACCAATCATTATGATTGGCTAAAAAAAGAGATCATGTTATGTCTTGGTGTGACTACTGCTGATGGGACTCAAATAGTTGGGAATATTGGGCAGATGAGACTGCTTGTTAAGAAGTGACTGCAGCTGGAGGCTCTGCCTGGATCCCAACTAGTGGATCAGGTTATGATGGGCCAGTATCTGATCACCTGGTGATTTAAATCATTAGTCAGCAAGAGAGCCCAAAAAATCTGTGGATCAGATGGTAGACACCATGGTGGATGATCTACCTGCTAGAATGGTCACCATTATTTGTTTTAAGAGGGTTTGATGTAATTGCTAATTAAAGGTTACCTTTGTGGCGGGAGACCCCCAGTTCAGTGGACTCTCTTTGATGGACAGGATACTTAATTTTTAGGGAATGTGGTCACAACCCTACATTTTCATATGCCAGATCCTATGGGTGTGACAATGTATGTAAGCTATGCAACTGTACTGCGGTACTTTTCTTGTATTGTACCGTTTTACCATTTCTGTATTGTTAAAACTTTTTAAACAGATTGGAAAAGAAAAAAAAATTGTAATTGAACATAGTTCTCAGATGTGAGAGAGGATCACCATTGGGAAGCTATTATTAAGGGGGTATCGCCACAATGCCATGGTGGCGCATAGATGAGTATACAACCTATCGGGCAAAGTTAGGCATTTTCTGATTGGGGACCAGATGGCTGTACTAATACCTACAGTAGAAAGTAAGAGGCAGGGATCATTTGAAGTCATGGAAGAGGTTGGATAAGTAAATTATAGGGTTGTTGAAATCCTAGAGAAATTAGGAACATGTATCCACCATGGCATTGCCTGGGTGAAGTTTGCTACCACCCTATCCCGGCCAAACATTCAGGAAACACAGTCATTTTTATAAGGCTTGCTTGGTCTTATGAATGGCACTGAACATGATATTGTCATGGATAACAATGTGAATATCCATGTGAAACCGTATTGTACCCCATAATTTCATAGAAAAGTTGTATCAGAAAAAGCTAGGAAAATGCTGGTGCTCAGTGTCATCATGAATTTCAGAGTGAATAGTCAACGCCAATTGTGTTGGTACTGAAGCCCAACGACACCCTGTGGTACTGCAATGACTTTAGAACACTCAATGAAGTGGGTGGACAAATGATTGGGATGGGACCAGTACATCACCAAACTTTTTTCAATCAATAGTTTTTATTGTAGAATTTTTCAAGGGGAACAGAAAAGAAAAAGGGGAAATGTAAAAGCACAGGGTAATGGGGGAATGCACAGTATACAAATTGTACGTGAAACATAGTCTAGTACAGGACAAAATAGGAATAGATGCATTTAAGACAGAGAAAATTCAATGGAACAAATATTCGAGAACCTTATCAGTTTTGGGGCCATATGGACCAACACTGATCAAAATGTCTTGACGTCAAGGAGTTAAGTGCTATAAGTTTTTCAAAAGTGAAATTCCTGTGGACCTCTGTTATTACATCAGAAATATTCACAGTGTTTTTAGATTTCCAATTTCGTAGAATGGACGTACGTGTTTCCAATAAAATGTGTGTAACTACTGTCCTCATGTGGAAAGGGAATCTATCAATGTGTATGTTGAGAAGAGCTAGCGCTGGATCAGGTTGAGTCAATATCCCTGTGGTGGAAGAAATGAGTTTAAAAACCTGATTCCACAGGCTTCTTATATGTGGACAATACCAGAATACATGCATGAGATTGCCTACTTGACCACATTCTCTCCAGCAGTTGGCTGGGGTACCAGGATAGAATGTGGCCAATCTCAGTGGAGTGTAGTACCACCTGTTGGTTAATTTAATGGATAATTCCCAGTGTTTTACACAGTGAGAGGCTTTATGAATCGTCTGAAAGGCACACGACCAATCCTCTTTCGTGAATCTAGTACTTAGGTCTACCTCCCAGTTTTTCATTGCAGTCGTCTTAGAAAATTTCATCTTATCTTGAAATAAATTGTAGAACAGTGATATGCCCTTTGAGGCAGGGTGAGCGGTAGAATAAAATTTCCACACCCTCTTAGGAAGGGATATGGTCGGGGAAGGTAACGATTGGAGGAAGCGCACAATTCTGTCACAGGTGTGGAAAGATCTGTCAGATAAATGGAATTGGGATACAACCGTGGCAGGAAGTAGGGGCGTATCATTCGCGTACAGTTCCGAAATAACAGTCACCCCATGTGAATTGAGTTCAGAGACAGTCAATCTGGGTATCTTGGCTTCAAGTAGTTGTAATGGTAGTTGGAGGTCAATACTTTGAAAGTCTTGATGGTCTTGGTTCAGTATATGTCTCCACGCTTTTAACGAAGTCTGTATGGTAGGGGGTAAAGAGGTTAGTTTCCAAGGAGACCATTTGTCACTGAGCAACATTATTTTCACGTTAACCGTCGGTGACAGTGTATTTTCTATGTTCACCCAGGGTGGAACGTCTAGGTCAGGCATCCTCAAACTACGGCCCTCCAGCTGTTGCGGAACTACAAATCCCATGAGGCATTGTGAAACTCTGACATTCACAGACATGACTGAGCATGATGGGAAATGTAGTTCCTGAACAGCTGGAGGGCCATAGTTTGAGGACCCCTGGTCTAGGTCATGGAACCAGTGTTTAAGTTGGTCAAGTCGAGCTGCCCACATATAGTCATGTATGTCGGGTAGACCTGCTCCTCCTACTTTTTTGTGAGACACAAGATTGTTACGTGAACACCGTGCCCTTTTACCCTGCCAAATATACTTCCATCCTAATGTTGTGAGGCGATTAAGGTAATGGCACGGTATACACAATGGAATTACACGAAAAAAGTATAGGATTTGAGGCATAATCAGCATTTTAAAAGCAGATATTCTACCCATCCAGGACACTTTCTTCTCAGAGATCCTTTTGAGTTGGGTTTCAATTTTTTCAATCAGTGAGGGGAAATTAGCTTTGATAAGCGTAGAGACACTACTCGTAAGGGTGATACCAAGGTATTTGATAGAGCCCGAGCTCCATGTGTAGGGTAATCGGGATAGTAGGCAACTCTTGACATGAGGTGGTACCCCTAAGTCAAGGATAAGAGATTTTGTAAAATTGACTTTGTAATATGAAACATTTCCAAACGACATCAGAACATTGTGAACTTCAAGTAAAGATTCAACAGGGTTGGTCAATAGTAATATCACATCATCAGCAAAAAGACTGATGGTGTGATTTTCATGGCCAAATTGAAAACCTGAAATCCTTGGATTAGACCTGATGGCTTCGGCTAGAGGTTCTATTATTAGATGGAAAATTGACGGGGATAGAGGGCAACCCTGCCGTGTACCATTTGTTATAGGGAAAGACTCTGAAAGAAACCCAGAAGAGTACACTCGAGCAGAGGGACATGAGTATAAGGCCAATATCGCAGATAAGATAGAGCCCTGGAAACCAAATTTCTGTAGAACCATTTCCATGTACGTCCAGTGTACTCGATCGAACGCCTTCTCTGCATCAATGGACAACAACAGAGAAGGTGTTCGAGTTTTTCCAGCGTGGTGCACAATATCAATAATACGCCTGGTGGCGTCAGAGGCCTGTCTCCCCCTCACAAAGCCCATCTGGTCGCTTCGAACAAGTGTAGGGATGATATGTTTTAATCTTGTGGCTAAGAGTTTTTCATAAATCTTGGTGTCAGTGTTAAGGAGGGAAATAGGCCTAAAATTTTCGGGAATATCTGGGGTTTTGCCAGGTTTTGGAATTGTCACTATGTGGGCTCTTAACATTTCTTGGGGAAGTGAAGTGGTGGATATAAAATTGTTGAAGACAGTTGACATATATGGTGTCAAAACTGCATGGAATGTTTTGAAATACTCGTTGGAAAAACCATCGGGACCTGGTGATTTCCCCATGGGAAGGGAGTGTATGACTTTTAGTATCTCCTGTGGAGTGATAGGTAAGTTAAGATCCTCCAATTGTTGGGATGTTAGAGAGGGAAGTTTCAGTGTATGAAGGAAGGATTGAATCTCATGTATGCTAGGTTGGGGAGCATTAGCATCTTTTTTGAGGTTATATAGAGAGCCGTAGTATTTTGCAAATAAATCAGCAATTTTTTGGGGGTTTGTGACTTTGTGTAGGGAGAGTGGGTCAGTGAGAAAAGCTATTCTAGATTTATTGCGCATGACTTTCAATCTATTTGCTAAGTATTTACCTGCCTTATTAGCATTGTTATAATGATTGAGTTTAAGCCTTCTCAAGTGTTTGTCATATTGTTGCGATAATAGTTCCCAAAGTTTTTCTCTAAGGTCTTTCAATTTGGCGGTCAAGGGGGGGGGATGGTGATTGTTTATTACTGTTCTCAGTATCTTTTAGGTCACTGAGGACATCTTGGATTTCTTTGGATCTTTTTCTTTTTTCTATTGCCCCTATTTGTATGATAATACCCCGTATAACTGCCTTGTTAGCATTCCACAAGGTATTAGGATCATTTACAGAGTTTGAATTGAGTTGGAAATAGTTATTGAGATGTTCGGTAATGGATTTTTGGTGGTGTGGATTCAGTATAGTTCTATTGTTACAGCGCCAGATGGATGAGGAGGGAGAGACCCCTCTTTCAACAATCGACAAGGAGATGGCAGCGTGGTCAGACCACGTAATGTCATGAATTGTTGTCTTATCTATGTCCTGTAGTAGCCATTTGTCTGTCAAGAACATGTCTATTCTTGAGTAGGAACCATGTCTCCCTGAAAAAAAAAGTATAGTCGCGTCATTAGAATGAAGGCATCTCCATGCATCAAATAATTCTTCTGAGTGTAGAAGCGGTAGGAGTGTTGGGACTCCTCTTGTCCTTCTAGGTGAGGAGTCAATCATCGGATCTGAAATAATGTTAAAATCACCGCACACCAATAGTCTGCCATATTGTAAAGAATTAGCTCTCTTAAGCACTCTGCGTATGAATCTCAACTGGTGGGTGTTTGGAGCGTAAAGTGAGACTATGGTATATGGTTTAGTATTTATGTCACCAGCAATTATCACGTATCTGCCTTTAACATCAGTGATAACATCTTTAGGTTTGAAAGCTATAGAATGTTTGAACGCTATCAGGACACCTCCTCTTTTGGCCGTCGGGTTGGAAGCAGTATAGATAGTAGGAAAGTCCCTATGAGTAAATTGTGGAGTTTTATTCGCTTGGAAATGTGTTTCTTGCACACATAGGATATCTGCGTTGGATTTGTGAACCTCTTTCCATAGTGAAAATCTTTTTGCTGGGTGGTTTAGTCCCCTAGCATTAATAGACAAAAGTTTTATCACTATAGTGAGGTTGGTACAGGAATGTGGTCAACAATTGTGTTTTGGTACTCACATATCAGGTAGGGATTATTGCCGTTGGCACTCACAAAGACAGCCGTGACAAGAAGCGGTTTGGTACCGGACCTTGCAAAGGAGGAGATGTCCTGGGAAAACCATATCATGAAAACAAACAAACAGGGTAGGAACAAAAAAAACACAAACAGTTAACCAAACAATCTTAAGAAATGGATCCATTAACTGATCCTATCGCAGACATAGCTGCTATTAAGTTACCAGGGGAAAAAGGAGCTGCCGTGTAGCAACTCCATACCGGAGATATTCTAGGTAGGGCTTGAGTCAAACATGGGTTTTGTTGCCGTTTGTAGATTTCTTATTTTTCTTGCGGGAGACTACTTGCCAATCGTGTTGAATTCCTTGGGGGACATTCATGGTGCGTGGATCTGTGGTTTGGTCTGGAACTATTCCCCAACGGCGAAGTAGTGTCAAACCATCTTCCAGGTTGGATACTGAAATATCAGAACCGTCATGGGTAATCACCAAGGTAGCAGGATATTTCCATTTGTGTGGCACTGCGTGGTTTCTCAATGCTTTGGTGATTGATAATAGATTTCTACGGCGCTGCAAAGTGTGCCTGGAAAGGTCAGGCAGGACCCTGAGATTTCCGTATTGTTGGGGGAGGCTCCCTGGTCTGCGTGATGTTTGTAAAATTATATCCTTCACATGGAAAAAATGGATCCTGAGTAAAACATCTCTAGGGATTTCGTCAGGGAGAAATGACGGTTTAGGGATCCTATGTATGTGGTCGATTAGGAGATCTTGGGCTGTTGCTTCTGGTAGTATTGAGGAGAATAAAGTTTGTGCATATTGGAGGAGCTGATTAGGAGGCACTGTCTCAGGCACACCCCTTAGTTTGATGTTATTCCTCCTAGATCTGTCCTCGAGGTCCGCCATTTTGTCTTTGATCCGTGCAATTTCATCTTCGTGACTGGAATGTGCATCCACCATAACATTGTGCGATGAGGCAAAATTCTCCATTCTGTGTTCAATTGTGTCCACCCTGGTACCCAGAATGTGTACCTCTCTCTGACATTCGTTTAAACCTCTGTAAAGATCTGCTTGTAGAGAAGAGCGAAGAGAGAGCAGCATTTCCTTGAGCATTGTGTCAGAAATTGGTTTATCAGCTGTAGGAAAATTTGCTATGGGATCCCCTTCTCTTTCCCCAGGGTTAAGAGAGGCCTGAGAGTGGGTGGTCATTTCCATGGCGCATTCTGGCCTATGTGGGGAGTCTCTCCTCAGCTTAGACTTAGCCGGGCTTCTGGTAGTGGGACTTGGGGTTCCTGAGGGAGTATCACTCAGTGTGCCACTCTGGAGCGAGTCATCACGTCGCATACCTTGATTAGAGCAGTGCGGTGCGGCCTGCATTTTTCCTCTCACAGAAGCTGCGCCATTTTGAGGAGTCCCGTGCGCCGTGAGGGGAACGACATTTTCCATCTTTTGAGGCTGTAGCGTTTTTTTGCGGTTTCTCCCCATCATCGCGTCGTTCAGTGGAGATTCACGACCAAACGGGGCGTGTTAACGATCGAAATGCCCTCGTTGTGCGCTGTTGTGGGCTGAAAATCTCCGGTGTGTCACGGAGCTCCCAGGTTAAGTGGCCATCTTAGAGGCCGGTAGCCACGCCCCCCTCCTACATCACCAAACTTGACCACACTGACAGCTATCCCCAGCTAAAGGAGCCATGGAGAAAACAGTGCTCTGCACACCTTAGGGACTCTTCCACTATGGGTTTGCCCCTGTCATCTTTCAAAGGGTCGTCAATAAACGACTTCACCCTCATCCAAAATTCATCTCAGTCTACCTGGGAGACATTGTTACTTTCAGCACAAATTTGGAGTCTTTTCTTCCCCAGGTAGGGGCAGTGGTAAACTCCTTGAGTAAATGGAAATGTTCAATTTTGATGGACAAAGTAAAGTACCCAAGGTACATTGTGGGGAGGAGTCCGGTTAGGCCACAGTTAAATAAAGAAGTGACCACCCATACAAAGGGCCAGAAATCATTGATGATTCAGAAGTTTAAATGCTGAGGAAGCTGTCCTGAAGTTAAAGTCTGCTCTATGCTAACATCCAGTGCTGGTTGCAATAGATTTTTCCCAAGACTTTATTTTACTAACAATGAATGAGGGCTTGGGAGTAGTCTTGTCTCAGAAGGTAAATCAGTTAGAACAACCTTTTGCTTTTCTCAGCAGAAAGCTGACAGTTACTCAGCAAACTACACAGCTGTGAAACAAGAGTGCAAGACCATAAACTGGTCTCTGGACTCAATGGGCATCAGGCCTGCTTGTTTCTGTCTCTCCGGGAATATTTTTGTGGTAGAGCATAGACTCAGAAGATGCCCTCTCTCAAGTGCATTGTAAGGTGTTTCATGGTGCCTCACCACCTCCAGGTTGAGACAAAGGTAAAGAATGCCATGCAGGAGTCTGAGATGGAAAAAATATATCTCCCCTTTTTGGGTTATTGTCCCGGCAGGAGGGGTTTAAAGTGGATGTAAACCCACTCTCATCCTTTCTAAACTAGTGCCATAGTTCTGATCTGTAAGGATATACATGCCTCCTGCATATATCCTTACCTATCAAATGTCTCCCATTGGTCTGTTATGAGACCTGAAAAACTGCAGATTCTGTGGGAGGATCTGTTGTCTGGAGCTCGGTGGGGGGAGTCGTGATGTCAGTAGACTCCCCGTCCACCTCTACACTCCCCTTGTCAACATGCATTTTTCCTGCGTATTCCTTACACTGAATTCTGCTATGAATTCTGCTATGATCACTATGATCAAAATCCAGAAAAGTAAACACATGACTTCAGAAAATGAGTGGGGGTGGGAATTAAAAAATGATGCCCGTCTCAAGCTAGTGCATGAGATATGTAAATAACCTGTCATTCACAGCAAGGGGGAAGAACGGACAAAAGTTTTCTCCTGTTTGTCAGTTTATCTCACTAAAAAACGAAAAGAGTCCCTAACCCCAGATCTAGCTCTCTTGACACTTACAATTGAGGATATCCCTCTTCCTTTTAGGTACACTACCTCTCATATCCTTCTAGCCTCCAGACTGTGTATAACCCGTATGTGGCGTTCGGAGGAGATCCCGACAGTCACTCAGACAATAGACCTGGTTAACCTGCACTACTCTTACGAACACATTTTAGCCGCCACTACTAGCCTTCCAGGAAAAACCTGGAGGGACTGGTTGCCCTGGTCCACCAAACCTGAAGCTGTTCCACTATTATGACAGGCGTAGCCCCTATGTGACCAGCTTGTGAGTTTCTTGTAATAAATTGTCGACATTTGCTCAGGAGTGTTTATTATTAAATGGTTGATACATACTATTCTGGTGCTCTTTCCTGTGGGGTCACAAATGTGATCCAATTTGGGGTGACCCTGCAGAGAAGAGGGCCGCGTTTAAAACAGCACCAATCTTTTCCATGTATCACCGCTACTGTGTTTACTGTGATTAACTGTGATCTGTTTGTTACGTTACTACCTGTCTAGTATTCCATTGTATTCCGTTGTACTGCACAGCGTCCATTCCGCTTGTAATGTTTCTTTACATCGTGTATGTGGTTTAAACTTTGTATACTGCAATGCTTTGTACTCTCTTGCTGAAAATAATAAACATGATTGATGAAAAAAAAAAAACGAAAAGAGGATTGCTCAGAGCTGGATTAACTCTTTGTGGCAATACTGGGCACAGATGATAGGAAATATTATACTATACGTTGTGACAGCAATAAAATAAATACAAATTTGGGTTTACATCCACTTTAATTCCACAGAGCAGAGGTGTAGACAAGTACTGTACATGTGAAAAGTCGTGAGAACATTAGTATTTCTGGGAACTGCTGGAAACTGTCTTTAGGCCGGAAAACATCCCTAAAAGCTCGGGAACTATGACACCCCTACCCTTGGTACAAGCCTGTTGTCAGTGAAGCTGCCTCCATTTATAGAAACATGTATAGGCTGACAACTAGCATTAGGTAGCATAAGCGGAAGGATAATGAGAAGTCCAAGATGTTTGACTCTAGCTGACCTATTATGTTAGGGGCATGATCACAGATTTGTGTAATTAAAATACAAAATCAGGAAACGAAATTCCCCAAATAAAGGCTATTAATAAATGCAGCATTCTATGTACTTTAACTCTACTGTCAACAGTTTTATATTTCTCACAGTAAAGCTGTAACTGCCTAAAATGCTGACCTTGCAGTGGTACCTGTTTCATAAGCTTTAATTCAATACATAATGAAATGATGGATTTGTGTGTGTGAAAACAGATCCACACAATGCTTTGTCAGCTCAGAATGCCTTTGGGAGCATGAATGCTTTTGACAATCATAGTAAGCACGTGTTTGAGTGCACACCAATTTTTAATGATTAGTACATCGGTGCTTATGATGTATTTAGGGTGTCTGTTACTGAATATTTCTGCTGTCACATTAACAAAAGTACCATGATCACAGTTAGTGGGGAACAAAGAACATGCTGTCAGGCAAATTAGTAAACTAAGTCAGCAGTGCTGGAGACAAATATATCATGTTTATAGTGCCACATTATCTGACTTGTGATTATTGTGGATGTAGAACCTATGCAGACAATAACTTTTTCTTCTATCTGGAGAATGTCATTTGCAAGCAGACTGAAAATGATACATTGGTAAAACAGGTTATAATACCCCTGCTCATTCAGGGAGAGGACTTCTCAGTTGCTCACAGGTCTGGGATAGTTTCAATTCAGGTTACAATGACACAATCCATCTTTTGTAGGTAAGGAAGTAACTGCATACCCTTCAGAGGATGTTGTGTTTAAACAATCTACCTATAATTGAATTGTGAAGTGGAAAGCTCACATGCGAGAGACAAATTGAAAGAAAGAATAATTTGGTGCTTTGGTGCAGAAAGTTGGTACAACTAAAACTAAAAAAGTTTTGGGACACAAAACACTTTGGCCCGGATTCACAAAGCACTTGTGCCGGCGTATCTCCAGATAAGCCGCAGAAGTACAAATATGCGCCGTCGTATATGTGCGCCGGACCCACAAACCAAGATACGCCTAAAAACAGACTTCATCCCACCGACGTAACTTGTCTACGCCGGCCGCAGAGTGGGTGCATATTTACGCTGGACGCATGTAGTTTTCCCATTGATTTTCTATTCAAATATGCAAATGAGGGAGATACGCCGATTCACAAACGTACTTGCGCCCGGCGCATGATTTATGCGGTTTGCGTAAGTTTTACGTTTGGTGTAAAGTTATTCCCCATAGATGAGGCGCAATCCATGTAAAGGTATGGACCAGGGAACACAAGCCTACGTATTTTACGTTGGACATCTGTGAATATGGGCCGACGTGGGTCTTGCTGGGCATAGGTTACGTTCACGGCGTACACAGTGATCCGGCGTATCTTAGGCAGTTGTTCCAACGTGGTTGTACGCATGCGCACGGGATACGTCCATGTCCCGACACATGCGCAGTTCATTTTAAGTACTTGTCTGGCGCCCGGCTCATCATTTTCATGGGGTCACGCTTCATTAACATGGATCACGCTCACTTCCAGTCCACTTCCACCTACTTCCACTCTTACTCCTACGAAATATACGCTACGCTGGCGCAGAGTTGGGAGCATTTGCTTTGTGAATTATATGCTTGCCTCTCTGAGCTGTGCCGGCGTAGCGTAAAAGAGATACGCTACGGCGCCATAAATATGCGCCAATGTATGTGAATCCGGCCCATAATCCTTGGATTTTGTGACACAACCAGACGCAGAATGGAGATTGGGCATTTGTCAAATAGTACTGATGGGCTAGTGTGAAACCCTGTAGTATACAAAAAATACATTCTGTTTTATATGTTCTTTATTTTGCTGGGCTGCATTTTGGACCCAGTCTGGGCCTAGGTATAACTACCATTATATATGTTGTTGAAAATGACCGTGGACTTCTATATTTGTAGTGCATAGTTCATTAAGAATATATACAATACGTAGTGTACACGTTTATTGCGCCCCCCCCTTCTGTTCTTATATTGTCAATAGTAGCCAATTTGCTCTACATGTGTAAAGTAGGCTGCGCGGGGGCATGACCGGATGTAGGAGTGAGCGTTGTGAGTGAGTGAGCAGGTGCGTGTGTCCCTCTGCTCGGCTCTCCCTTGATGCCATGTCCTAGCAGACTATCAGACATCTGGATCAATGATTGCTGGCTCAGCGGCTTTCTGACATAAGACCATCTCCCTCTACCAACCCTGCACGGACCCTGCACGGACGGACTGCTGCTACCTTGCCGGGAAGTATCTCTACTAAAACCTTAGCTCGGTAAACCCTAGCTGCGGACCGGTTTGATTGAATCTCCTCCAACACTAGGAGGAGCAGATCGTTACTCCCTCGCTCCGCTTTCACACCTGGCTCCTGGCTCCTTACCTGGACCGCTCGGGAGTACCCTTGGGAGTAAGGTGGTGCGAATGCAGGTGTGTGCCGGCATCTGAAGTCCCGAAGACCTGAATAGGTGGACGCGAGACCCGGGGACTCCCTCCAGCGTGCTGCCGTGAGCACGGAGCTCCCTGGTCACGGAGGTACCGCAAGTCTCGCGGGATCGCGGGAGCCGTGCACAACGGCTTACAGGCTTATAGTTTCAGAGCTAGACTCTGAAAAACGAGGGACTTGTGGGGTACTAGTCAGCACACAAACTAACAGCGCTAAACGAGCCCCAACAAACAACCCCATAAGATCCTATAAGATCTGCCCTTACTCTTTTGCTCACTATCCACCACCCCAATTTCCATACTGCTATTGAAACTGAGCTAACTTCCAACACAGAGGGTGGTGAAGGCTTCCTAAAAACCCCCTGTCCTACTCTGTCTGGTGTTATCCTTAAGAGACAGTCATAAAGCCATTTTGAACCTGAGCGCTGCTTACCAGTGCCTACCCAGAGGCTATCTATACTTGACCGTCTTGACTTTCTTTGATTGGCCCTTACCAACCTTACTAACCAAAGAAGCAATACAAAATCTGGATCCAGAAATTTGTCAATTCTATTAAGGTTCACCAGTGGAGCTCTAACCTGCCTTTACTTCCTGGATTAATCCTGTAAAGAATGTCTACTACCAGATCCACCAAGGGCAACCAGGCCGCTGCCGCCAAATTGGAGCGCTTCACACACACTCCAGCTGTCTCGCCGGCAAAAGGTCACTCACTTGCAGCAGTATCGCAGACTAAATCGCAGATAGGATCATCTCAGGAAAGAAGAAGCCTCGGTCAAGCAGCTGTAAAATCCTCAGGTACGCCAAGCCTAAACAACGCCAAAAACGTGAGTACTAAAGGGCTGGGACCTGAGGTCCCTGGGACTGTGAATATACCTGTAATTCCGGGGATGCAAGGTGACTCTGACCATTCAACAGCCGGGCTGGCACTAGAAGGTGAACCAACTCTTAGAGATGTATTATGTGCTGTGAACTTATGCAGGGACTATATGGTTAACTTTGATAAACAGCTAGCAGGTTTAAAAGAAGAACTATTATCCATGAGACAGGAATTGCATGGGACTGTATTAAGAACAAATGCACTGGAGGAAAGACTGAGTGCAGTCGAAGATGTATTATATCCACTGCAGGGAGACTTAAGGGGGCTACAGGGGCTGACAGATCTTCAAACGGCCAAATTAGATGCGCTGGAAAATAGACTACGCAGAAACAATGTGCGGGTGGTAGGCCTACCTGAGGGATGTGAGGGCTCAAACACCATTACCTTCATGGAAGGCTGGTGTAGGGAAATTTTTGGCCCTGACGCTCTCTCAGAGTTTTTTTCAATAGAGAGGGCCCATCGGGTTCCCTTCAAGGCCCTCCAGCAGGGGAAGCACCCAAGACCGATGTTACTTAAACTCCTCAATTATATTGACAAGGTGACCCTGCTCCAAAAAGCTCGAGAGCTGGGAGACATCATATATAATGGAGCAAGGGTTTCAATGTATCCTGATTTCTCACCTGATCTGCAGAAGCGGAGGGCTGAGTTCATACCTATTAAGAAGTCCCTCCAAAAATATAAGGTTACATATGCCCTTTTGTACCCGGCCCGACTCAGGGTGGCTGCCTTGGGCAGGACGAACCGAGTGAAGCAGTTAACTGGCTGGAGGAGAATAAATCAGCCCTATAGCTCTCTATAAATTAGGGGGGGCAAGACCCCAACGAGGAAGATGAAAATCAGCCAAAAAGGACTAAGTGTTTGCCTTATGGACTCGAGAGACGATACCAAAACCTCTCTTCTTTTTTTCCTGTTTTTTTTTTTTTGTGTTGTGTTAAGTGGGCCTCTATGTTTTTAAAGGCCCTGCTTGTCGGTCTGCTTCCCTACACCTTTTGGCGGAAAACGGAGGATGGCTGTAATGTTTTTGTTTTTTCATCTGAGATACTTATTCAGCCTCTCCCTTAGGAGGCCCTCATGTCCATACGTACACACCTAGGGGGATTGAGGGCAAGAAATGGGCTAAGAGGCTTCTTTGTTTTGGCTTTTCTTTTAACTCTTCCCCCTAAAATAATTTATTTATTTATTTTTTTTGGGCCTCAACGCTTTGGGGAGCATGATTGCATCTAGACACTTGGTAGCACTTATATGGTTATGTTAACTGGCACGTATAAAACTTATTGATAGGCTTCACTACTTTTCCCCCCTTTTTTTTTTTTTTTTATTCTTCCTTCCCCTTTTTATTCTCTTATGTTTACCACATTTTGGTACTACCCAGCGGATAATACCCATTTAATTAAGTAACTAAGCATCTGCAAGGTGTATCTGAGCTTTTATATATATCTCTTGTATATTCAGTTATAGCTCCTACATTTGCCTTCTGTATATTGCTGAAGATATGAAGGGAAATGTTCAAGGACCCCCCCTTTTTTTTTTTATATATTTTTTTTTTCTCTCTCCCTTTTTTTTTTACTTATTCTTTTCTTTTTTCCAGCCCAATCGGGGTAGTTATAAATAGCTAATTAACTAACTCCTATGGGGGCTTTTCGAGTAATTAATAATGCTTAAAAACACTAATGTAAAAAATTTGATAATATATATACACGCTTATGAGTTCCACTTACGCTTTCCTCACATTACCTATAAAGGGCACTAAGATAAATATTTTGTTTAACTACACGATTATTTAATATATGAACTTAGGTTTTTTGTTATAACAAGTATACTTATCCATTTAGTACCACAAGGGCACAGCCCGACTTAGGGACACATAATAAAATTGGAAGTTGCACGGGAGGGGCAATTCTTTGCTCCCATACCTCCTTAAGCTATATGGGTCGTTTTTCCCTCCTTTTTTTCTTGTTTTTTTTTCTCTCTCTTTCCATGAGCTTTGGTTCCAACGAGGTCTTTCAGGAGGGGACGAGCGTGAGCGAGAGGGACACGGGCTGAGTTCAACTGGGGGATGAGTGATAGGAATAGTGTGGTCAGAAGACCAGCCCCTAAGGGGAGCCCCATAGGGCAGGGAGGGAAGGGTAGGGGTGGGAGGGGGGGTGGGTGGAGAGTGGGTTATAGGGGAGGGACCAGAGAGCATACAGCCCGGTTGTCAGGAGTTGTGTCGCTACTAGAGGAAGAGAAAGGGGTTACGAGAGTAGATTGGATAGCCACCGATCGATCCGAAAGGAGGGTACGAGCAACTGTATCATACTATAACTACTCGATCAATGCCGAATATTCGATTACTATGTCAATATCTATAGATGCAGGATAAATTACTGGCTATTACTTCCTGGAATGTACGGGGCATGGGAGACCCAGTTAAAAGAACTGCAGTCATGACATTCCTTGAAGATGGAACGCCGGGAAAAATATGCCTTCAAGAGACACACTTGACTAAAAACTCAGTCTCCCGTCTGAAAAGTCGTAAATTCCAAGCCCAATTTCATTCGACACACTCCTCTTACTCAAGAGGTGTGAGCACAATGATTGGAAGAGGTATTACTTTTTCTTGTACTAAATCCTGGGTAGATGACCAAGGCCGATTTATATTCCTGCAATGTCTTATTGAAAATAGATCATATGTTTTGGCCAACTTATATATCCCTCCACCCTTTAAGCTTGATATTCTATACAATCTCGTTGAGTTCACTCTTGATAAACCAGATGTACCGGTTATAGCTGTTGGTGACTACAACGAGGTCTTGGATGGAACTTTGGACAGATTCCCCCCGCGGAGCGGCACAACGGGGGGGCGGTTGACCCAATTCTTAATAGAAATTGGAATGATGTAACACCATCGGCGTTACTTTGTACAGAACGAGCGCAGCTGTATCATCCTTAGACAGCTGCGCTCCATTCAGCACCCTGTTATCGACACTTTCGACGTGCCGTCGAATCCTGCGTCCCGTCCAGCATCCTGATTCCGTCATTTCCGACGTGCCGTCGAATCCTGCGCTCCACGCTGGAACGCGGAAGCGCGCCCAGCGTGTGTCCCGCGACAGGCTGGCTATTTAAACCTCCTCTGATGGCGGCTCGGTGTCTGGTTATTGTAGTTAAAGCTCGCCGCCATCTGAGACCCAAGACCTCCTCCAGAGTCCCACAGTTCCTCACCTTGTTAAGGAGATCACCAGGCTCACAGCACCAAGTCCTACACCACGGACCCTGCTACTATCTATGACTTGCTGCTTGGCCACAGAGCTGGCAATCTACAGAACCATAGAGGCATCCTGCACCTGCTACTAATCACTTTCCAGGAAGGAACAGCACACCTGGTCACATCTAAACCGCAAGTACCCACAGCTTACTGTATCAAGCCTGTATACTCAGAATACTGTTCATCCTGGATTGCATACTATGATATGTTCTTGATTGCCTGATACCATATGTTTGTAGAGACTGAGACGTATTACGAGGATTCTCAAATAACCTATGGTAGATGCACCACACCATCAATAGGAGATATATCGCAGGAGGTTGTGATGAAATAACCCCATGAGCTCTGTTTAACATCATAGAGCAACCAGGTGGTTTAATCTGAGTATCCTCCAGAATAAATAATTACCATTCATCTCCTATTCATGGTGACGGCGTAGCCGTTACAAATGAGTGATGTTTGGAGAACATTTTACCCAGAGACCCGCCAATATTCATGCTACTCTAGTTCCCATCACACGTTATCTAGAATAGACATGGCCCTGTGTAGTGAGGGAGTATTGCCCTTGGTGAAAAAGACGCATTATGGCCCAAGAGGGCTCTCAGACCACTCTCCGCTGATGCTAACAATTAGGACCGGCACTAGGGCTTCTCGTGGTGACTGGCGATTAAATCCCGGATGGCTGGAGCTGATTGAGCAACCGAGAACGGTGATGACCCAGCTGGCAGAGTTTATGCTCATCAACGAGGGAACGGCATCGGTGGGGGTGGTCTGGGATGCCCTGAAAGCCTTTATGCGAGGCCTCCTGATTCAACAGGCCGCTAGGATAAAAATAACAGGGAGAGCAGAAGAGAGTAGACTGGCTAGAGAGACTGCTCAAGCGGAGCAGAGTTTTATTGAGAAGCCCACTACGCCCTTGCAGACAGCATGGCTAGACAAACAGGAAGAATATAGAAGGGCCACTTTAAAAATTGCGGAAAATAAGAAGATTCTACAAAAACAGCTTCAATATGGCGAAGGTGAGAAGGTAGGGCGCATATTAGCTCTCCTTACTCGAACCAACTCCCCCCCCCTTAAATGTACCAGCAATACGGACTAAGATGGGTGTTACTTAGACAGATGGCCAGACTATACTTAAAACATTTTACACGTATTACAAAGAACTCTATAAGTCCAAGGGGGAGACGGAGAACGGAGCCATGGAAACATTCTTCCAGAAGATAGCAGTTCCCACGTTGCTAGATAAGGATAGACAGGAGTTAGAAGCACCAATCACTCTAAAAGAAATCCAGCTAGCGGTATCAGATATGCCAAACCAGAAATCTCCGGGGCCGGACGGACTCCCTATAGAGGTGTACAAGAAGTTCGGAGAGATTCTGCTCCCAGAGTTACTGAAGACTCTTGAGTGGGCGGCAAGTACGGGGACACTACCTCGCTCAATGACAGAAGCAACTATTATCGCAATACACAAGGAGGGGAAAGACCAATTGGATCCTTCATCCTATCGCCCAATTTCCCTCCTAACCTCAGACGTAAAAATCTTAGCCAAAATTCTTGCGACCCGCTTAAATAAATTTATTAGTTACCTTGTCCATCCAGACCAGTCAGGCTTTATACCTGGCAGGGCTACAAGTAATAACATCAGGAGAACTTTTCTAAACATTTATACACCAACAGACAATGAAGGGTCAAGAGCAGTGCTGTCGCTAGATGCCGCCAAGGCTTTTGACAGCCTCGAGTGGGCATACCTCTGGAGGGTACTCGACAGCTTTGGCTTTGGCCCTTTGTACATCAGTTGGATCAAACTGCTGTACGTGGAACCAAGAGCCAACGTTAGAATCAACAACGAGACCTCGGAAACCTTTCAGCTGGAGAGAGGGACGAGACAGGGGTGCCCTCTATCCCCTCTTCTGTTCGCGCTCGCCATGGAGCCTTTGGCAATCACGGCCAGGACGAGGTCGGACATATTAGGGTTTAGTAGACACCATGGAGAAGATAAGATAGCCCTCTATGCAGATGACGTCTTGTTTTTTCTGGGGGAGGTTGGAACTACATTGGATAAAGTGATCCAGTTGGTGGAAGAATTTGGCCGGTTTTCAGGCCTCACCATCAACTGGACAAAGTCAGCATTGCTGCCGCTGGACCAAGTAGATCTCCAACAGATACTAGGCACCTCTCAAATAATTGTAAGTACCAAATTTAAATACTTAGGGATCTGGATTTCAAAGGACCCCAGCCAATATATCAACTTAAACCTTGCTCCACTATTATCGAAGTGGAAAAACAAAAGCAAAATTTGGAAAAAATTTCCACTATCTGTTGCAGGTCGCTGCAACCTAATAAAAATGATTTGGCAGCCGCAGTTACTATACATACTACATAACTCACCGGCATGGATAGAATACAAGTGGTATAAAAGGATAGACTCATTATTTAGAGAACTTATATGGAGAGGAGGTCAACCCAGAATAAGTCTACAAACCTTACAATTACCCGTCAAAGAGGGGGGAATGGCGGTTCCACATCCACGACTATATTTTTTAGCAGCACAAATGCAACACTTAGTAGGATGTGGAGCCACCAAAGGGGATGGATCAAATACTCGACTTCTGATGACAGACAACCCCCATAAGCTACTAGTGGAAGCTTTAGAGGCAAATTTTTTTTGCCACAATCACTCGATTACAAAACTAGTCTCCAAAACATGGTACACAGTAAAAGCAATAATGGGATACTCTGGCCCAACAGAATTCTCCCCTCTCTGGAATAATAATAATCTCCAGGAAACAATAAACGTTGAGGTGTCAACTGAATGGATAAGCAAAGGCATATGTCGCCTAAAACATCTGTTCGAAGGGAACACCATGAAATCATTTCAAGAACTAGTGAAAGAATTTGGAATCTCCAATAGAACTTTTTTTAAATATTTACAGCTCCGCCATGCTATACAAGCGCAATTTCGTTCCCAGACACTTACATGGGTACAGATCCCCGCCCTGTTCACTCTAATAAGGACAACAGTAGCAAAGGGGCTAATCTCGGGGATGTACAATTGCCTGGGGGACAGGGCATTAAGCAAAGCAGGCCCGAGTAAGAGTAGAGGGGCGTGGGAGAATGATCTAGGAACAATAACTCCACAACAATGGGACAGGATTCTTCAACAGGGCACCTTGGTATCCGTAGCCCCGGCTCAAAGATTGTCGCACTTATTCCTTTTATATAGGGTCTACCATACCCCCCATAAAATGTTTAAGCTAGGGTGGAGACAAGACAATGAATGCCCAAGATGTAAAAACAAAGGGGATCTCATACATATGGTCTGGAAGTGCCTGAAATTATATGGCTACTGGGTGGGAGTCATAGAATATATCAACAAAATATTCGGATCCCAACTAGACCCCACAGCCAGGATACGCCTTCTGGGCTGTATGGATGACAATAGAGTACCACAGGATACCCTTGAAGCTATATTAAGAAGCCTATATCAAGCTCGCAAATTAATTGCCCAGAAATGGCAGGCTAAGGCTCCTCCATCCATAGACAACTGGCTAGTGGTTATGAATCAAACAATCTCTAATGAAAAAGTTTATTTCACCAAACTGGGGAAATATCCCAAATTTGCTAAAATATGGGGCGTGTGGCAGCAAACGGCTGGAGACTCCAGAGACCGAAACTCCACGACAGGCTTTCCAGGATTATAGAGCTTTAGAGTAAAAAAAAGGGATAATTTCCTTTTAGGCTTTGGTAGTAACACCTTATCAAGCAGACTATCCTGGCTGGACTCCACCAGCTCTTGACAATGAGCGACACGATTCCTGACAAATCTGCACCAGCAGACATCGAGCCTGTATGCTCTCAAGGGTACGGGGTAAGGGTGGGAGGGAAAGAAGGGAGGGGGTAGCTCATAGCCAACGGGACAATAAATAAGATCAAGTCCCTCTCCTAGCATGACCCAGAGGATATTAACTTTGATCTGCGTTGTTTTGTTTTCTATGTTTTATACCCCGCATGTAAAGAGACTACATATTTGTTGGCTGGTCTGTAAAATGATTTTAAAACTTTCAATAAAAATAAATGAAGTAAAGTAGGCTGCGCAGAAAAAAAAATATCTTGATAACATAAAAGATACATAAAGAGAAATGTACTTACATATTCGTACACATACAGTTTATGAATAGTGACAGATACTGTCGCACTTTGAATGACAATTGCGTGGTCATGCAACACTGTACCCAAATGATTTCCCCCTCCCACAAATACAGCTTTCTTTTGGTGGTATTTGATCACCTCTGTGGTTTTTATGTCTTGCGCTATAAACAAAAGAAGAGTGACAAGTTTGAGAAAAACACAATGTTTTAAACTTTTTGCCATAATAAATATCCACATGTTTATTAAATGTTTTCCTTAGTTTAGGCCGATATGTATTCTTCTACACATTTTTGGTAAAAAAAAACAAAAACAACGCAATAAACGTATATTGATTGGTTTGCGCAAAAGTTATAGGGCCAGATTCTCTAAGAATTCCGGCGGCGTAGCGTAAGCCAGTTACACTACGCCGCCGCATCGTACTAGAGCAAGTGCTTTAATCTCAAAGCACTTGCTCCGTAGGTTTCGCCTGCGTCGCGTAAATCGCGCAGCGTAAACCCGCGCAATTCAAATGGGGCGGCTTGTATTTAAATTAAGCGCGCCCCCGCGTCGAATGAACTGCGCATGCGCCGGCCGGGGAAAAAGCCCAGTGCGCATGCTCCAGCTCACGTCGGAAAGCGTCGTTGAAACCGACGTCAAAACGACGTGAGCGTCATTTACGCAACTCCCTATTCGCGAACGAGTTAGTAAAACGACGTAAGCGACGGAAAAAGCCGACGCTGACACGACGCCATACTTAACATGGCATCCGACGGGACCCGACGGCATCCAACGATACTTCGTAAGGTTACTCCACATAGAAGCTGGGGTAACCTTACGCGAACGAAAACGACGTACGCGACGACGGGGCGGCGTAAAAGCGATCGAGAATCGGCGTACTACCTCATTTGCATATGCAAATGCGAAAACAACGTAAAGGCCACCTAGTGGCCGGAGTTGTCATTACAACTACGATCCGCAAGTGTAATGGTTTTACACTGGTTGGATGTGCTAAGCATCACGCGCATAGATACGAGACAAAAAAAACGGCGATACGACGGGGTATCTGAGATACTCTGTCGTAACGCCGCTGAGAATCTGGCCCATAGTGTCTACAAAATAGAGGATAGATTTATGGCATTTTTATTATTATTTTTTTACCAGTAATTGCGGCAATCTGCGATTTTTATTATGACTGCGATATTGGGGCGGACATATCAGACACTTTTGACACAATTTTGGGACCATTCACATTTATACAGCAAACAGTGCTATAAAAATGCCCTGATTACTGTATAAATGTGACTGGCAGGGAAGAAGTTAACACTAGGGGGCGATCAAGGGGAGACAAAATGTGTTACCTAGGGAGTGATTCTAACTGTAGGGGGATGGAACTCACAAGGGGAGGAGATTGATTGGTGTTCCTCTGTTTACACACACAGATCCAAGGTCCTGCTCTGTTACCGGGCAATTGCATGTGCCCGGCGGACATTGCGGCTGCCGGGCACACGTATCGGCTCCCGAGCGCGCCCCCTAGAGTATGTCATATGACACCCGGCCAGAATGAGAGCCGCACCGCCCAGATGAAAATTTGACTATACATACAGAAAATTAGGGGTAAAAATACTGTTTTTATTTCACCAAAATGGACATGTTCAATTTTGCTTGTTGAGCTGCTTAGGTGCAATTTACTACAATTACAATCTATTCTAAAATAATGTGGGACAATTGTTTTGGCACCTAAACTTGGCCAGTTACAAAGTAAATTCTATAACCCCCAGGAGCCTTTTAAAGCCCATTGTACCCTAAAAAACATCAAAACCATCCTCATTTTTTCTCAGTTTTGCACATCCCTAGTGCATTAAAATAAGAACAAATACTAGAGTTGCATCCACGGTACAGAACAATACTCTGCAATTTTCCTAATGAGACATGGGGAATCACATCCATCACCTTGCAGTTATCCCCTTTTAAAAGCATGCTAACAACTATCACTAAAATCTAATTCCCTAGAGAGCTTTTTTATACATGTGCAGCAGTTTGCAGGGAAGGAGTATGAGGGCTAAGATAATAAAGGCTAATTCTGGAGACTTCAGGTTCCCTATTCTATAAGTTCTTCAACTCTGAAGCCACAATGCAAATGAGTGAAGAGCTAATACTGTACACACTTGCAATATACTGCAAGAACAAGATACATTACAGAGAAGAAAGAATAAAATAATTTATATTTACTAATTTATCTAGTACTTGGCCTTCTGGTTAACATAGCAGAAGAATATTGTGCATGATGCTTTGGAAGGAAACACATTTAGCTGAAATGCTGGGAGAAAGGAAGGGGTAAGGTCCAGGCAGGGAGCAGAACTTGGTGTGGTTCTCAGTGCTAGTAACCTCATGGCAACCTAGAGAGTGACAATAATGAGCAGACAGGCTGCAATAATATTACAAAAAATGGTTGCATGAGATGCATTTTGCTGCAGGTCATCATGAGCTTCTGGGAAGTATTAGCCCAGAACAGTTACCTAAATTAAAGTACTTTAAACAGTTTTTTCACACATCACATAGAACAAGACTAACTTATAATATGTAAAATATTATAATATTATAATATATTATAATATTATGTGTGTAGCACCACCTCGAAGGAGCCACTTGGTAAATTTGGGTTCTCTGTTTTGCAACTCAACTCCAAGAAAAGCCTCAGCCTCTCAGGCACACCTGGTTGAACAATACCACTGCAAGCACAAATGACAACACAAGTGAGAAATACCTTTTGTCTGGCTGCTTGATGCTTAAAGGATCACTAAAGGATTTTTTTTAGCTAAATAGCTTTCTTTACCTTACTGCAGTCCTGGTTTCATGTCCTCATTGTTCGTTTTTGCTCTGACCTAACCAAACCTTCCTCACCGTGCTATATGTTTTCTGCTGCACTATTGGCATGGGTATATCTTCTTAGTTCTCTCCCATAAAATTATCCAACATTTGTACTTAAAGTAGAACTATAGGCAACACTTTTTAAGTAAGGGAGGGCTATATCCCTTGTCAGTATATTTTTTTACCATGCATGTCTCATTGCAGAGATTTCCCTTCACTTCCTGCCCCATAGCCAAACGGGAAGTGAGGGGAAATCTATGCAAATTAAGGGAATCCATTGCCCCCCCCCCCCGGGCCCTCAGAACTAGTGTCCTCACTAAAACTGAAACCGTAAAATTCAGAACGACCTGTGTTTTACCGGCCAGAAATGATGTCACCACCCATGTTGTATGTCTCTGGTTACCCCTGTCAACAACCTTCAACAGAACTTCCCAACTATGTTTATTTACCATCCTCTGATGCTGAGCCCACTTGGCTGGGAAATACTGTTATGCCCTGTACACACGATCGGTTCGTCTGATGAAAACGGACCGATGGATCGTTTTCATTGGATGAACCGATCGTGTGTGTGCCCCATCATTTTTTTCCCCTTCAGTGAAAAAAAATAGAACCTGTTTTAAATTTTTCCTATGGATCAGAAACCGATTATCTGTGGGTAAGGCCATCGGTTAAGAATCAACACATGCTCAGTAGACATGTGCAGACTGAAATATTTTGTTTTGTAATTTCGTTTTCGTCCGGAAAATACATTTATTTAGTTACTCCCGAAAATCGTTTTGATTTATTTCATTTTCATCTGGAAAGTTTTCGTCCGAAAACGACGATTTTCGATGCTTTGTCGAATTGCCGTTGTTCAATTCGACAAAGCATCGAAAATCGTCGGATCCGAACGAAAACGAAAATAAAGCATTTTTTATGTCGGATCTTTTGGTTTTCGTTTCTTGCACTTTCGTTTTCGTTCTTAAAACGATAACGAAAATACCAGATTTTCAGACGAAAATGCATTCTAACGAAAACAAATGCACATGTCTAATGCTCAGACTGAATTAGGAGACGGGAGCATTTGTTCTGGTAAAACAAGCGTTCGTAATGGAGATGGCACATTCGTCACCCTGTAACAGACTGAAAAGCACAAAGACTGAAAAGCGGGAATCATCTCTCACCAAACTTTTACTAACACACGGTAACACAAAATCAGCAAAAGCAGTTTAAAGGGTGGTGCCGTTGGAATTGACCTCCCCCTTTATAGTGCCGTTGTACGTGGTGTACGTCACCGCGTTCTGACACAAACGGATTTTTGACTGATGGTGTCTAGGCAAGACTGATGAAAGTCAGTTTCATCGGATATCTGATGAAAAAATCCATCGGATTAGATTCCATCATATATCCAATCGTGTGTACAGGGCATAACCAACAAAGAGGCTTTTGCAAGGACTGTACTGAGGGAGTGCCTGCTGTGCAAGTTTATAGTCCTGTCACCAGAAGTCTAGGAAAATACTCACAGAATCTGTACCTGTACCCTCATCCTTCTGGCACCACAGAGATTGCTTCATCATCCAATATTTTTTCATACTTTTTTGTGCGGTTATCTTTTACATATTTAGATAAATCTTCTGTTATTTTTTTTTATTTTTACTTTTATTTTTTCTTGTTTTGTTTACCCTTGCACTTCACACATTTAGCTTTAAAGTATATACGGTAGTTAATATTTGGACTACTTAAACAATGTTTTATATTCCCAGTAACATAACTGCTCTCCTTGGTTACATCTTTTTTTTATAAACTATTTGCCATAATGTGTGGAAGCAGCATGATGTCTTATTATTTGGTCCTTTGTGGTTTTGGAACCCTTTTGATTAAAGCATAAAAAATATTTGTATACTTCCATTTCACATACTTATTGTACTGTGGCTAGTGTAATTTCTTTCTTATATTGAAAATAATTATACCACACAACTTAATAAAAATGGATAATGTAAACAGAAACATTAATTAGTTTAATCACATTATACCCTGGAGGGATTCTGTTTAATTTTACCACATGATCATATATCTTTACTGCCAGATCATCAAACTGGCCAAATGAACACCACACAATACTAACTATTTACTAAAGGCTATTTTACTGTGGGAAGGGTAAAAATGTACAAGGTTTATAAGAGGATAACATTTACACAGATTAAACAGAACAGATTAGGGTGCATATACCCAGTGCAGCTGTGCAATACAAAACAAAGTGTTGAATTTAAATCCTTAGAAAATAAACATTTAATTTGGGTTCTATGACAGAAGCAGTAACATATTTTAGCACCACACTAAGATTATATGTTTGTTTATTTTATTATGCATGTTATTTACCTGAAAACCCTCCCTTTTGTAGACACCCACAAAGCCCTGAGTAGGGATGAGCTTCGCGTTCGAAACGAACGTATGTTCGACTCGAACATCGTCCGTTCGACCGTTCGTCGAATGTCGAACAAAAATGATCGTTTGCAAATTCGAGTGAAACGAAACGACCATTTTAAAAAAAAAATTTCCATTGATACTACTATCAATGGAAAAAAAAGTTTTAAAACGGTCCTGGGTTCTGAAAGACGTTTTTCAACTATAACCTGAAAATTGGTCTTTCAAACGACCGTTTTAAAAACTTTTTTTTTTCCATTGATATTACTATCAATGGAAAAAAAAGTTTTAAAAACGGTCGTTTTTTCAGGAGTCCTGCTCCTAAAAAAACGACCATTTTTAAGAATTTTTTTCATTGATACATGTTCCCTGGGGCAAGACCCGGGTTCTGAAAGACGTTTTCCAACAATAACTTGAAAATTGGTCTTTAAAACAACCGTTTTTGAATTTGAACGTTCGAGTCCCATAGACTTCTAAATGTTCGTGCGAACGATCGGATTGTCAACGGTTCTGGTGAGAACCGAACGCGGGGGTGTTCGGCTCATCCCTAGCCCTGAGATTGCTCTTGGGCATGTGATCTAAGGCCTCGTACACATGGCCGGACTTTCAGAGAAGAAAAGTCAGACGGTCTTTTTTTTGGGGAAAGTCCAGCCTTGTGTAGCCTCCATTTGACTTTTTTTGTCGGAAGTCCGATGGACCTTAGATAGAAAACCTGTTTTTTATCTTTCCGTCTGACTTCCGACGGACTCACAACAGACTTTTGCACGGTCAAATGTCCGACCGTGTGTACAAGGTAAAAGGAGTTCCAGCAGACTCAAGAGACATTGTGTAATATTTCCCTTAGCTTCTCCCTTGGCACCTACATAAAAGGTTATGTATGGGGATGAAGGGTGAAGAAGCTGAGCCAGCACAAATATAGTTGCATTGGGGTTTATTTACTAAAGTTAGAAAATTTGCTAAATCAGGCTTACTTATGCATAGAAACCAATCAGCTTCCAGGTTTTATTGCCAAAGCTTAATTGAACAAGCTTGAGTTAGAAGCTGATTGGCTACCATGCACAGTTGCACCAGATTCTGAGTGCACCAGTTTTAGTAAATCTTAGTTAGTCAGGTTGAAAAAAAGTCCATCTAGTTCAACCAATAGAAAAAAAAATTATACAATCCCATATACACAATCCTTTGCCCACAGTTGATTCAGAGGAAGGTGAAAAACCCCAGCAAAGCATGATCCAATTTGCTACAGCAGGGGAAAACATTCCTTCCTAATCCCCAGAGAGACAATCAGATTTTACCTGAATTAACTTTACCTATAAATTTTAGTACCCAGTCAGGGCCGCCATCAGGGAGGTACAGGCATTACACCCGTAAGGGACCCGATGGTCCCCAGGGGCCTGTGCGCCCCCCATTTCCTCCCCATGTGTTACTTCACCTGATCTCCCTGCACGACAAGGTCCTAGGTGTAGTCCTGGACTCTGAACTCTCCTTAAAGCCCCATGTCTAATCACTGTTCAAATCTTGCTGCCTCAACCTCCACATCATCTCCAAAATACGCCCCTTTCTGACCAATGACACCACAAAGCTCTTAATTCACTCTCTGTTGATCTCTCACCTCAACTACTGCAACTCCCTTCTCATTGGATTACCTTTACATAGTCTATCACCCCTTCAATCCATCATGAATGCTGCTGACAGACTCATCCACCTTACCAATTGCTCTGTGTCTGCTACTCCTCTCTCTTAATCCCTTCACTGGCTTCCGCTCACGTAACAAATTAAATTCAAAATACTAACAACTACTTACAACGCCATCCACAACTAAGTCCCCCACTACTTCACTAGCCTAGTCTCTAAATACCAACCTACTCGTTCTCTTAGTTTCTCTCAAGACCTGCTCTATAACTCCCTCGCCACCTCCTCCCATGCTCACCTCCAGTACTTTTCCAGAGCCTCTCCAATCCTATGGAAGGTCTTACTCCAAATTGCCCGATTATCTCCTACTCTACTTTTAGCTTTTAGATGATCCCTGAAAACCCTTCTCTTCAGAGAAACCTATCCTACCCACACCTAACAACTGTACCTTCATTTTCTCCATTTGATCATCCCCCACAGTTATTATCTTTTGTTCCACTTGACCCCCCCCCCCCCCCTTCTAGATTGTAAGCTTTAATGAGCAGGGCCCTCTGATCCCTCTGTTTTGATTTGTATTTTAAATGTGTTGTCTTCCCCCATGTTGTAAAGCGCTGTGCAAACTGTTGGCGCTATATAAATCCTGTATTATAATAATATTAGACTAATTTAAATGGCAACCCAATGCACCAAAGCAACAATCTTGTATTGCATGCTGCAACACATCATAAAGCATTACCACGTATTGCTGTGCAAGGCATTCCCAGAAAAGGATTGGGGTGGTTTAGGGTGCATTAGGGCATATTCAGAATGAATAGGCTGCCTTAACACAACCCACCTTATTGCATGTTAACGTATTAAATATATATAATGGGGCCATCCAGTATTTTTCTAAAATATCATCAAGCTTTTCCACCAAGTAAAATGCAGTCAGTTTCTTAGCCATCAGATAAATGCAAAGGCACTCTAATCTGAAATATGGGTCCAAGACACTGTTTTATTCTTAAATAGAAAATTGTTAAGGAGTATTATCTCTTAGCAAAAAGATGTACAGTAGTTGTAACCTGTTATTCTCCTTTGCAGGTAATCCAATGCATTGTAAATGCAAAAGCACAGTTTTAAATAGCTAATGTGCAAAATGACAGTTCCAAGTTTCAGCTTAAAGTAGGGGTCAGTAATTTATAGATCACAATCTACCCATCGATTGTGGCCATTGATGAGTAGATCATGTCCATTCCTTACCAACCCATGGAATCTGGACCGCAGGGGTAGCAGGGGTGGTATTTACTGGAACTTATGCCCTGTATTTTCCTCCGGCCGCGGCTGAATGCTGGCTTTTCCTCCTCTCCCTCCCTTTGGAATTTAGGTGCTGCAGGAGGAAAATACAGGGACTCAGCTCCAGTAAATGCCACCACACCAGTCCAGGTTCCCCTTCCTTCTACTGTCTAGGCACCCCTGTGTGCTTACCTTGTCGCCCCCCCCACCTCTGTCCTCAAAACCCTGCCAGTTTCCTCTCCTCTATGTGTCTACTATGCCTCAGTTTGTGAATGAATAGGAAAACTGTGCAGAACTTCTCCTGTTCATTTGTCCTGAGCAGCTAAGGCTGCAGAGATAGAGATTGAGGACCGTGTCCTCAATCACTTTCTCTGTTTAAAAAATGAGATGTCAGGGGTCTGGTTTGACCCCCTGATATTTCACCAAAGCCCACTACAGGGCTGTTGAAAAAAAATTATAATAATAAAAACTACTGACACCACCCACTGCCCTACTGACACCATCCACTGCTCTACTGACACTGGCAACTGTTCTACTGACTTACAGCATCCACCGCTGTAATGGCACTGTTAACTGCCCTACTGACACCATTCTCTGCTCTACTGACACAATTGTCTGTCCTACAGACAATATCCACACACTGTTCACTGCCCTACTGACTGACACTATCCACATTTAAAGTAGGCTGCAGTTGACAGTGTCAGTAGAGCAGTGGATGGTGTCAGTAGGGCAGTGGGTGGTGTCAGTAGTTTTTATTATTATTATTATTTGTATTTTGTATTATTTTTACAGTGATATTTATTTATTTTTTATATATTTTTAGTTTTCCATGGTTAGACTTTAGACCTTGCTAGGCAACTTCTTAGAAAAAAGAAAAGGGGTGCCAAACCTCTGTGATCTTTGATGTCTTTCATGTTGTTCAGCTAGATCTCCACCTCTCAAAGGTTTCCTACCCCATTTTTTTATTGTTATGATTTAATTGAGGTATATTAAACCACTTCCCGCCTGGTCAAAAGCAGATTGACGTCCGGGAAGTGGTTGTGTTATCCTGACTGGATGTCATATGACGTCCAGTCAGAATAACAGCCACCACGCGCCCGGGGGGGGGGGCACACATCGCGGCGATCGGTGGTGCGGTGTGTCAGTCTGACACCCCGCTGCACCGATCTCTGAAAAGAACCCTCTGACGGAGGCTCTTTACCACATGATCAGCCGTGTCCAATCACGGCTAATCAGGATGTAAACAGGAAGAGCCATTAATTGGCTTTTCCTCACTTGCATCTGACAGACGCGAGTAGAGGAGAGCCGATCAGTGGCTCTCCTGACAGGGGGGTCTGCGTTGGTTGTTTATCAGCGCAGCCCCCCTCAGATCCCCATCCAGCATTACCATTATGCCGCCCAGGACCACCAAGGAAGGGAGCAATATGTGGATGGCCATCCACATATGAAAAAATAAGCACAATCTGTGCCACCTATCAGTGCCACCCATAGGTACCCATTAGTGCCACCCATAGGTACCCATTAGTGCCACCCATAAGTACCCATCAGTGCCACCCATAAGTACCCATAAGTGTTGCCTATGAGTGCCCATTAGTGCCGCCCGAGTAGCCATCGGTGCCGCATATCAGTGCCACCTAGCAGTGCCCATTAGTGTTGCCTATAAGTGCCCATCAGTGCCACCTATCAGTGCCCATCATCAGTGCCCATTAATGCCTGCTCATCGATGCCACCTTATTGGTGCCCCCTTATCAGTGCCCATCAGTGCAGCCATATCAGTGCCCATCATTGAAGAAGAAAACTTACTTATTTACAAAAAAATGACAGAAACAAAGAAAAACAATTTTTTTTTCAACGATTTTGGTCTTTTTTTATTTGTTGCGCAAGAAAAAAAAATCGCAGAGGTGATCAAATACCACCAAAAGAACGCTCTTTGTGGGAACAAAATGATAAAAAATTGTTTGGGTACAATGTAGCATAACCGCACAATTGTCATTCAAATTGCGACAGCGCTGAAAGCTGAAATTTGGCTTGGGCAGGAAGGTGCATAAGTGCCTGGTATTGAAGTGGTTAACTTCATACTAACTTAATAATCTTAGTAGCTGTTTTACCTGTTAGATTCACAAAGTAGCTGGTATCTGAATTGGTTTGATTAAACCTTTCCGATACTTTGGATCTACAAAACAAAAATTCTATTAATATGCTAGTCTTCATTATATAGATCTATATTTCCTCATATCATTAATAGCTTTAAGTACTGCCAAATATGGTGGTAATTTGCAGCCTAAAGCTGCGTATCAATTTTGGGGTAGGTGATATACTATATTATGATATACTGCATGTGAGTACATAAAGTTGCCGGCATGTTTACCGTATTTTTCGCCGTATAAGACGCACTTTTTCTTCCCCAAAACTGGGGGGGGGGGGGGAGTTAGTGCGTCTTATACGAAGAATACACAGTTTGCCTGACTGATCAGCGATCCGAACGGGTCGACCTGTTCGGATCGGCACAGAATGAGAATCTGCAGAGCGCATCGCCGCTTTGGCCTAGCTCCGTAGCGGTCGGCCATCTTGGTACACCCGGTGGCGGTGTGCGCTGACATCATCACCCCTTTGCTCGTGGATCCTACCAGAGCGCGTGTCTGCAATGCATCTGCAGCAACAGTGAGGTTTGTTGAACTGGCTATTAGGGGACAGGGGCAATGCAATTTTACTGGCTATTATTATTAATGTGGGGGCAATGTTACTGGCTATTATTACTAAAGTGGGGGCAATGTTACTGGCTATTATTACTAATGGGGGGGGCAATGTTACTGGCTATTATTACTAATGTTGACATAAAATTGTTCTTAAACTGCTGTTAACTTTATACAGTTGATATAAAATATTTTACTACAGATTTCCTCCTTTAAAATTGGGTGCATCTTATATTCCGGAGCATCTTATACGGCGAAAAATACGGTAATTGTGGTATAATGATTGTTAATATCCTACATGATTTCAAAACGTGATTTATGGCCGATAGAGGCATGCAAGCACTAATCAGGACTGGTAGAGCTTCATAATTCACTCTACCAGAGCAGATAAAATCATGCAGAGACTAGAAAAACTATATCAATTAAAGGGGTTGTAAAGGTTCGTGTTTGTTCACCTTAATTCATCCTATGCATTAAGGTGGAAAAACACCTGGCTGTCATGGGCCCCCCAGCCTCCCCGTTTTACTTACCTGACCCCGTTCACCCACTGTGCGTGTCCCCCGGCATCCTCTTCTCCATGGAGTCTGGCCGTTGATTGGATAGATTGATAGCAGCACAGCCTTTGGCTCCCGCTGCTGTCAATCACATTTTTTCCGAGTCATACACTTGGCGTCTATGGACGTCAACTGTATGACACGGGAGCGCGCCCACAAGCTAACCCCCTTGGCAAAGAGATTCCCAGAGGGGGTTAGCTATTGCGGGGAGAAGCTGAGACAGCCACCGTGGGACCCCAGAACAGAAGGATCCGGGCCACTCTGTGCAAACCTAACTGCACAGTGGAGGTAAGTATAACATGTTTGTTATTTAAAAAATAAATAAAATCAAACCTTTACAACCCCTTTAACACCAAATGAATGCCATGCTTATCAGCATGTTATTTAATGAAGATAATGATTATATATACATAAGGGAACTATTTTAGTTTAAATATGAACAGCAACACATGCCAGCTCAAAGGGTCATAATTGCTAAAAAACATAATTTCTCCAGTCAGAACTGGTGTGGTTCCCCATGCGTCCTGATACGGTAAGCCACCTGCCTACATACTCCCTAGGGCACAGGTGTCAAACACAAGGCCCTCGGGCCAAATCCAGCCCTCCATGTAGCCATTTAATGTGGCCCTCGCACCTCTTCTGCAGCTGCCGGAGAGCTTTAGCCCTTTTCTGGTTCACCTCCAAACCCTTACTTTCTGCTTTCAACAATGCATCCAGCTTCTTCCCAGCAGCAGCATAAGGTAAGGGGGGTGCAATGTGATGTAAGGGAGAGCGGGGGACTCAACTTCTGATGGTGGGGTGGCTTTTGACATCTAATGTAAGGGGAGGGGATGCGCTGGACATCTAATCTTACAGATACAACTGGCCCTTTGGAGGACAATCATAATGCTGATGCGGCCCACAATGAAATTGAGTTTGACACCCTTGCTCTAGGGGCTTAATGCAGCACACCTGGGATGGAGGCATAGTGCAGTTAAGAAATGAACCAGCACAATTATAGATTGTCATTAGAACACCAAAGTTCCTTGATCTTGACTAGGGATGAGCCGAACACCCCTGCGTTCGGTTCGCACCAGAACGTTCGAACAGACCGCGGGTTCGCGCGAACATTTAGAACCCGATTGAAGTCTATGGGACTCGAACGTTCGAATTCAAAAACGATCATTTTAAAGACCACTATTCAAGTTATTGTTGGAAAATGTCTTTGAGAACCGGGTCTTGCCCCAGGGAACATGTATCAATGGAAAAAAGTTTAAAAAACGGTTGTTTTTTCAAAAGCAGGACTCCTGAAAAAACGACCGTTTTTAAAACTTTTTTTTCCCATTGATACATGTTCCCTCGGGCAAGACCCGGGTTCTCAAAAACGTTTTCACAGGCAAACTATAAACACCCAGCAGGTACAATATTTAAAGGAATTTTTTTTTTTTTTTTTAGTTAAGCATCATTAAAATCACTGCTCCAGGAGCAGTGATTTTATTGATGCTTAAATAAAAAAAAAAAAATTCCTTTAAATATTGTACCTGCTGGGTGTCTATACCTGTGATAACGTCTTTAAATAGCACAATCACCTGCCTGCCAGTAAATTAGAAAGAACTGATCTAGCTAAGCTATACAGTGTATACATATATGTACAACTCTTAGGGATGTATATATATCCTCTACACACTGTAAATTAAGCTAAACTGACTAGCCTGCCTGCCTGCTCTATCTAGCTATATAAAAAGACTATCTCTCTGTCTCTTTGACTGCTCTCATTAACAACCAAAACACACTACACAAGGCAGCCCAGCAGGCGGCCTTATATAGTGTGGGGCGTGTGCTAAAGCCCTGAGCCATATTTGGCCAAAGCCACCCTGGCTTTGGCCAATTATGGCTCTCCGTTTTTTGCAAGGTAGCAACCGAAAGACACAACCCACACTAATAACTTAACTTTCACCACTCACAAGCTTGTGAGGATCCCTTCCACTAAAAACTTTAGAAAGTACATTCTGCTCTTAAACAGACTGGCATAATATAATCTGCATGTAATCAGATTGCCTGCCTTGTTTTGTCAGCCAATCACTGTTATAGAGAGAACTATTGCACACAATGCAAACTAACACATATTACCGAATTACTGACTTATAACTGAACTTACAGGTGTCAATAATACAATTTAACTACACATACACTAAATTCTCTTGAGATTTGTGATTTTTCTTGGAGCAATCAAAAACAGCCTATTCATTTATATTTAATATCTATTAATGGCAAGCTTCCTGTGTAAGTTTATGGAGAAATCAGGAATTTAAATTGACTTCTGGGCAATCGTTCTTACCCAGCTCCCTAAAAATCTTAGGACCGATGGCTTTGGGTTCATTCACAGCATTTCATAGATTGCTGAGCATGACAATATAAAAGCAAAATATGGCAGTATAGTTACCTGGCACACACAATGAGGAGGGATACTCTTTTTTTAAGCTTTGTAGCCACCTGAAACACTTCTACAGTTCAAAATGGAAATCAAATTAAAACAAGCTCATTTTTGCTGTTGCTGATGTGCACTTTTTTAAATCCTTTGATTGCTTGGCCCATTTCATATATCTATGGATATCTAGTACAAGGAGAACAAGATGTATGGTATACGACATTCAACAGGTTAAGGTCATATTGACATTGGTTGTCACTTGTCAGTAAAGCTGGGGTTGGCTGCAACCAATAGGATGACCTCCTATGTGTCTGATGGGCTGGTATTGTAAAGGAAATGCATGTTTTTTTGTTTTTTTTGTTCATATGAATAGAAATGGTCACAACATGTAAAACAATTCAAATGAAATAAGCACATATTGGCAACAAAGCGATGTTCATGAACTATACCATGTGTGACTATCTCAAATGTTAGGAGACTATTTCCTGAATCCACATCTTTATGTACCGTGGTTTGTGTATTGGTGCGCAGTCATGTTGGAACAGGAAGGAGCTATCCTCAAACTGTCCCCACAAAGTTGGGAGCATTTAATTCTCCAAAATTAATAGGTATGCTGACTTCCTAAGAATTTCCTTCACTGGAACCAAGCCCAATCCTTGAAAAACAGCCCCAGACCATAATCCCCCTCCACCAAATTATTTGGACCAGTGCACAAAGCAAGGTCCATAAAGATATAGATGAGCCAGTTTGGGGTGGAGGAACATGACTAGCCTGCAAAAATCCTGACCTCAACCCGATAGAACACCTTGGGAGGAATTAGAGTGGAGACTGCGAGCCAGGCCTTCTCTTCCACATTAGTGCCTGACCTCACAAATGCGCTTCTTGAAGAATAGTCAAACATTCCCATAGACACACTCCTAAACTTTGTGGACAGCCTTTCCAGAAGAGTCAAAGCTGTTATAGCTGGAAAGGGTAGGCTAACGTAATATTAAACCCTACAGACTAAGACTGGGATGACATTAAAGTTCATGTGCATGTAAAGGTAGGTGTCCCAATATTTTTGGTAATATAGTATATATATATATATATATATATATATATATATATATATATATATATATATCAGTATTTTTGTAAATATTTTATTATACCTTTTTATGTGACAACACTGAAGAAATGACACTTTGCTAAAATGTAAAGTAGTGAGTGTACAGCTTGTATAACAGCGTACATTTTCTGTTCCCTCAAAATAACTCAATACACAGCCATTAATGTCTGAACCATAGTTTGTAGATGCTTTAACTTTTGCGTAAACCAATCCATATACGATTTTTTGTGATTATTTTACCAAAAAATGGGGGGCGTGGCTTGGCGCGCGGCTTGGATGGCAGCACACTAGCGGAGCTCCGGTCAGCACACAGTCTTTCAGCCTGATTCCCGACCAAAGCAGCACCGATGCTGGGCAAAAAGCTTTACTACACACCCCCGGCACGATCCCGACAAGGAAAATCGACCCCCGCGACCCGGAGCATTTCGGATCACTTCACCCAGAAGCAGGTTGCTCAGTACGGAGGAGCTGATTCCAAGATGGCAACGCCACGCCATGAGGAGGACTTCAGCGGAGAGTCTGATTCAGCAGGCGAGGAAGCAGGTAGGGGAACATCGTGCTCCAACAAGCCTCTGACATACGAAGACATGTCGGGCTTCACAGCGGACATAAAGTCCACATTTTCTGCTGCTATTACGGACCTTAAGACCAATTTGGTCGTCCTCACGGAAAAATTGGCAGCTTCAGAACATGCAGGAAAGCAGAGGGACAAAGCCATACGTTGGCTCACTCTAACCATTTTATAGAAATTAATAGACACTTGGAAAACCTCGACAACAGAGGTCGGAGGTCCAACATTACGGTGAGAGGCATCCTAGAAACGGTGGAACCAGACCACATTATCCCTGCACTCCAGAGACTGTTCAACAGCCTGCTTGAGAGACAGGAGGACACGGAGATAGATTTTGTTCACGCCCACAGAGCCCTCAGACCTAGGGGTTCAGATGCTGTGCCACCAAGAGACATCATCTGCTGTCTCCAGAACTTTCAGCTGAAGAAGAAGATTATGAGAAAGGCAAGGAGAAATGATCGAGTGGTGTTCAATGGGGAATCAATACTGCTGTTCCAGGACCTATCTCAGATCACCTTAAAGAACCGCAGGGCCCTTAGGGAGAAGGAGATCAAATATACTTGGCGTTTTTCATTCTCGCTCATTGTTTCTGCAAATGGTCACCAGCACAGTGAGTCAGTCAGTCAGTGTTAGAGCTTGAGAGAGCAGGACGCTCTCAAACGAGTCGGCTCTCTCCCAGGGATAGCACAGCTAGGCAGGGTCCTCCCACTGTGTGGCTCCAGGACTCACAGACAGGCAGGGCTTCCACCTCCCTGTCATTCGCCATTACTATCCGCTTGCCTCTGACCACCTCTGCCCGCTGACCCAGGCTTCCCCTGGCTCCTTCTTCCTCACATCAGGTAAGAGCCTTACTGGGACTATTGGCGGCCGTCCTTTTCAGGACAAGCCGCCGTAACCACCCATGCTCCACGGCTCTCCCCTGCTCCTTTTCCCCCTCCTTTGTGCCCTCTCATCACCATCACCACTGTGGCATCCCCACTACCTTCCCGCCGCAATCGCCACCATTTTGGGTGCTTTTTTCAGACACCACCGCCAGCCTGTGGGGAATCGCGGTCGCCGCGATCTAGGAAAGACTGCGGCTTTACTTGCGGCCTACCTTCTCCTCCTGGGTATAGATCCAGCACCCCCCGGCATCCCCGATCCATCCAAATAGCAGCACTTAGGCTGGATCCTGTGACCCGATCAGCAGCCATCTTGCTACACCCAACTACAAGGTCACCTCTTATTCCCACTCAACTCCTGTCTCAACAAAAACGGAACTTGATCCAGGATTCACCCGATCGCCTCTCAAGGGGTTAGGAAGGAATTTTTTGCCCCTGCCGCAGCATATTGCCTTCCTCTGGACCAAAAGCCAGGAGAGAGGATTAAGGTAATTCCTCTCTCCGTCGCCCTGTAAATACCACCCCCCCCCCCGGTGAATGGCGACCATGGCACGGCAATATTCAGCAGAAACCATTTGGGATCTGAGGCGATTCGCCAAAATCACAGTTGCTACCATCATTGACGGAGTTCATCTCCACTTATACCCTCAACAGCAAACACCTTTTGCTGCTCGGGGATTTCAATCTCTGGGCCAACTCTTCACAAGACCCCGTAGCCGACACCTGTATTGACCACCTAAAAAGGACTAGGGCTTCAACAACTAGTATGTGGGCCCACACATGCTTCAGGTCACAAGATCTGGAAATGAAAATTTTGGAAAATGAACCGTTGCCTTGGTCAGATCACCATGCAATTAAATTCATTATTTCCAAAATCCCCCCCCCGCAACAAAAACATCTAAACCAGTGACAACACACTGGACTAGATGTCAGAAGAAGCTCCATTCAGAGCTCTTCAAAACCACGTTAGGGAAAAAAATAAATACAATTCAACCGCATCAAACGGCTATAGAAACACTGGATGCCATAAACATAGCCCTCCTACAGTCAGCCGACCTAGTAGCGCCGAAACATAGAACCCATATCCGGAAAAACAACTGCAGCTGGTTTAACAACCAGCTGTCGTTACTGTCGTTACTGAAACAAGAGCGCAGAAGGGCGGAAGCCGCCTGGAAAAGAAGCTCTTTAGAGGAGAATATGTCCCTCTACAAGGCAACAACAAGAAAATACCACAAAGAAATATTCAAAGCCAAGAAAAATTATTTCTCAAAGGCTATCAACAGCGCCCTAAACTGCCCCCGCGAACTCTTCAAGCTAGTCACTCAGGCCATGAACCCAGGCTGTCTTGAAGTCCCCACTTCGGACACCCAAGAATTTTGCGATGAATTATCGGATTACTTCATTAACAAAATTGAGGGAATCCGGGAAAGCATTAAGCAAAACAATACCCCAATCAGCAAAAAATATCATTGGTACTTTGCGTAACGGCACAGCGCCAAATGATATCATCCCCACTAAACTGCTGAATGAATGCGCCGACATCCTGGCTCCTCCTATCACGCAGCTTATAAACCAGTCTTTTAAGGAAGGCATAGTGCCCCCCCTGTTGAAAGAGGGCGTAATCCAACCCATCCTGAAGAAGCCCACCCTAGACCCCAAGGACCCACTCCACCGTCGTCCCATAACAGGCCTAAATGTACTCTCAAAGATAATGGAAAAAGTAGTGGTACAGCAGCTGCAACAGCTGCAACAGCATCGTTCCTAATTGTACAACATTAATTATTAATAATATAATAATATAATATATTAATTGTACAACGTTCCTAATGCAATTTTCAAGTATTTCTATTTTAAACAATATTTTTTAATTTATAATTTTTATATTGCCAACTATGGGTTATTTTATGTCAATATGTGTAGACATAGGTTTCCAACGAGTTAATACGGCAGTGGTAGCCAATTTAAACCTGAGGAGCTCCACTGTGTCGGTATTGCTGGCGAATCCTAATGTTATTATCATTTTTGTGTTGTAGTTTAAGATGCCATTAGTTTGTTCTCTAGTGTACAATCCGAGGGGTTGAGATACTAATGGAATGTCACAGGAGCCCTGAACGGAGATGTGATGCGTGTCACTGGGACTGTAGACATCATTAGCACACGCCCCCCCACATATCTCATTCACACCGCTTTAGCCTACAACTACCATGAGGCTCAGTGGGTAGACACGCCCAGCGACACGTCGCGCGACGTCAACGTGGTAGACGTAGCCGACGCATACAGCACTATCGCACAAACCTACAAATACCATCATCCCCAGCGGTCATACACGCCCCCCAGATGACGTTTTTCACAACGAAACATATGTCGGCGGCCGAGGTCTGACAACCGATCCCCAGCTGAACCCATTACCTACCACCGCAACCTGATCCTGGACGTATAGCCTACAGTGCTACACCCGAATACGAGGAAATCCAGGCAGTTATGCGTTCAGTCCCAGTACCAGGCAGGTACAATTCCAAGTAATGGGCCACTCAGCTGTGCTTATCTTGCTATTGTTTTTAATAAAGGTTTTACACTATCAGTTCCCCCCTCCTCTCTCCTTTGAATGATTGGCCGGTGAGCCTTCATTATTACAGCAAGGTGCCAGTTCCAGCGATCGTTTTTCTGTGAGACAGGCACAGTAACCTGTCCAGCGCAACAGACCTACTTTTCATTAAGTGGTCCACACCATTTGGTAAGCGCATTCCTTTACTAGAGCACTTCGGGTGAAGATTCTCTAGATGGTGGAAGTTTTAGTATCACTCCAGTATACGGACATTTATTGAAATATCTCACCAAGGTTTCTCCCAAGAACTGCAATTGTCTGCTTATGGTGCAATTCCCACTTGTGTTTGTTCTCTGCACCCTAACCACATGTTGGTTTCCAATCTGGACTCACTCTCGATATTCATTCAATAATTAATTATTATCTCTGTATTTTATTGTTCAATTTTAATTTATATTGGTGTTACATTACCCAATCTTAGCAATTAGCACTTTGTAATCTAAGGACCTTCCTCATAAGGTGTCTCAGTCATTTAGGACTCAGTCAGACTAGGTGATAGTCCCATTAGCGCCCTCTACTCTTACCCTTTGCATTGTTCACTTTATGGTCGTGTATTAACGATATCGTTTTTGAGGAGCAGCTTTTTTATTTGTATTTCATATAACACTATTACTACAATCTCACTGGCGCGGAAACTCACTCCTTTTTTCACATAAAGCATCTAGATACCCACAAGCTACTTGATCCAATCGGGTTTCCGTCCCGGACACAGGACAGAAACCGCATTGCTAAAAAATATGGGACGACGCTCTCGAGGCCGCAGACGAAGGAGAATCTTGTCTTCTGGTTCTGTTGGACCTAAGCGCAGCCTTCGACACTGTCGACCACAAACTGTTACTGACTCGGCTAGCTAAAGTAGCCAGAGTCGCAGAAGGTGATTTATCTTGGTTCTCCTCTTTTTTGGAAAACCGATCGCAAACAGTAAAGTTAGGACCTTTCACTTCTGAGAAACGCACAGTATCATGCAGAGTCCCTCAAGGATCACCTCTGTCGCCGGTGCTGTTGAACATCTATCTTCACCCTCTTTTTGAAATCATCAACAGCCAAAAACTGCTTTACCACTCATATGCAGACGACACGCAACTGTATTTCCGCATTTGCAACAAAAAGGATCACCACCTCAATCTAGAGACATGCCTCTCTTTGATAGAGAACTGGATGACAAAGAGTTATCTTAAACTTAACGGAGCGAAAACAGAACTTCTCCTGTTTCATGCCAAGCGTATGAATCAACCTGCAACAACCTGGATACCCCCGCCCATTCTGGGCAAAATCATCACTAATTTCTATGGGCTCACAGAAAACCTAGGATAAAATATACTCTCCTACTTAAAATGAAAGAACAGGGAGGGCTAGGCCTACCCAATTTCCAACATTATTACCTGGCAGCCCATTTAACAAGGGTCATAGATTGGCATTGTCATCAAGATTCCAAGGACTGAGTGGGTCTGGAGTGTGAGTTGAATTCCATCCCCTTAAAGTTTTCACCCTGGATAAAGTGGTCAAGCGTACTGAAAGACATGAAAATTCACCCGTCACTGGTCCAACTCTGAAAATTATTCACCAACTACCAAGAGAGCGGACCTCTTGATTTCCACAGGCCCTCTTACCCCTCTGGGGGAAAACCCTGACTTCATTCCGGGGGTGGGCAATGCACAATTCCGTCCAACTGTAGGGAGAGATTACCTCCTTGCAGGAGATTGCTTCACACGGGGCAGCATTAAGGATTGGAGTACACTGAGAACAGAAAACAATCTCGCCAATCTCCCCTTTTGGGCTTACCTTCAGCTACGTAGTTTCCTCTGTAGCAAAGACAAACCTGACATATTTAGCAGACCCCTGACAGAATTTGAGTCGGTTCGTTTCACAGGTGAGCGTCTTCCCCTGGCAACGTTGGTCGCCTACGCTTGGCTGCAGAGGGCTGAGTGTGCTCCAGATGACAGACTCAGGAGGACATGGGAGGATGAATTACAGGTAATCATAACACCTAAACAGTGGAGGAAAGCCTGTATACTAACGCATAAATGCTCGATCGGCACGAGGTTTCAGGAGACAGCATACGAATTGTTGTCACATTGCTACTTAACACCTGCTAAGTTACATAGTTGGTCCCCCTCAAAGAGTGATAAATGCTGGAGATGCAACAATGAAAAAGGCTCTTTGTTCCACATATGGTGGAGCTGTCCGATAATACAGCCATTTTGGGCCAAAGTCACAGACCTGATTTATAAGATCACTGAGACCACACTTCCACTGGACGCCGCATGCTGTCTCATGCACATCTCCGACTGGTCTCTCAAAAAATACAAGAACTCCCTCACGAAACACCTGCTTAATGCGGCCAAATCCCTGATTCCGATTCTCTGGAATACAACTAGGTCACCTTCTGTGGCGGATTGGCTCCATAGAATCTCAGAGATACATGAAAGGTAGGACACACTGTTCCAATTCAAGGAATCTAATGAGGGATTCCATGAAACTTGGCGTCCCTGGATCATTTTCAGGCACTCAGAGACCTTCTCTGAAGCGTCAGGATCACAAAACTTGGATAGGGCAGCTAAAATCTAATCTCTGGCCAACCCATGTTCACTCTGATATATGTCCATATATCCATCTGTCTATTTATGAGGCTTAATACCCGTAATGTACATCCCTGGATCTGTAACTCTGATACCAAGACCAATCCACATATGAACGTTTCTCTTCTACTTTGACTTCTCAACCTGCTCTATCTTTTTTTGTTCTTTTTTTTCGTTTCTAAGCTTTCGGCTTTATCTTTACTTCATTTTTCTCTCCTGATTTATTCAACTTTCATAGCCAACATATCAGGACACCATTGTAGGAGTTTTATACATGACGCAAGTTCAGCTCAGATAGGTTTTCGAGCTAATAGGCCTATAGTTTCTGAGTTAACTAGCCTTCTTTTTCTTGCCATTTTTGTGTGACTAATAATCTTAACAGTTACTAGTAATGCTGTGGCACACGGTGTTACGTTATGTAGAACTGATTCCAATTTCTAATTCTGGATTGCTCTGTTATGTACTATGATAACCTTTTTTTCTCAATAAACATTGAATGTTAAAAAAAAAAATGTTTACCAAAAAATATGTAGAAGAATATATATTAGCCTAAACCGATGAAGACATTTTTTTTTAATTGGGGATATTTATTATAGCAAAAAATAAAAAATATAGTTTTTTTTTTCAAAATTGTCGCATTTTTTGGTTTATAGCGCAAAAAAATAAAAAAACGCAGAGGTGATCAAATTCCACCGAAAGAAAGCTCTATATATGGGAAAAAAAGGATGCAAATTTTGTTTGGGTACAACATCGCACGAGTGCAATTGTCAGTTAAAGTGACACAATGCCAAATTGCAAAAGATTTTCTGGTCAGCAAGGGGGGAAAATGTTCCGTGGCTGAAGTGGTTAAACACTGTTATCAGGCAGCTGTTTTGTGTAAAATACATGTAGCGCCCCTGTACTTCTAAGTATGGACGCTGTTCAAATTTAGAGGGGGATTAGAGAGTTACACACCTCTCATCCATGTGATTTATGTTAGTTTAGTGCTGTGCTGTTGCTCATTCTGTGTTCCAGAGATGCCTTTCCATCTTGGAACGACAGGTGGCAGCAGTGGAGCGCCTTCCCGCCAGCAGCCAATCAGAGGAGGTTTTCCCTCGCGGGGCATGCTGAGGGAGGGTACTTCTTTAGGACGCCATCTTAGCGTCGAGGAGTTCGAGGTTGGATCTGGGTGCGGCACCCACCTTTGGGGTGCGCGCACATCACGGGCCCCGGCGTTATGGCCTACCAGGCCGGGGCGCACGTGCTACGCGGAGTTCCTGACTCTGGGCCCTCATGGCCCGGAGCAACTAAAGCTGCAGAGAGGCCCCAGTGACTTACTGGGTCCTCACTTCTATGAGAAGATCCCAAGCGAGTTGTGCTGTTTGGTGGGGAGTCAGTCTGAGGAGAGCCCGGAGGCAGGCAATTCAATAGGGCCTAGGCGAGCCATCAGGGATCAAGGTGACCGGACACTGGGAGTTTGTTATATGGCAACCTGTCAGTCGGTGACCTAATAGTTGAGAACTATCGGAAGACACTTCAGACAAATGCTTTATTGAGAAGGAATTGCTCTGTCAAGTTGCATTTCAGAGCAAAGGCCTGTGGCAGAGGTACCTCTCCTATTTCCATTGAGCCAAGCCTGTGGCAGAGGTTTAGGGAAAAAGAAACAATCGCTAGAATAGTGATTGATGGTCGGACTTTAAGGCAAGACAGAAGTATATATAAAAAAAATATGTTTATTACAAAGTAGAAAAATATACAGCAGTAATAGAGATAAATAAAACCATATAAATTAATAATTAAATATGGACAAATCCTTTGAAGTCGCCCACTGGTGACTTTTTTTATATATACTTCCGTCTTGCCTCAAAGTCCGATCATCAATCACTATTCTAGCGATTGTTTTATTTCCCTTTACCATATACGGATGTGGCTCTTGTGAGTGCTTTCCTTGTGTATTCTGTTTTTCCTTTCCCTCCCCCCTTTGTCTAATTTTCCTTTTGTTTTCTTTCTCCCTTCCCTTTCCATTGAGGCAGAGGTTTTTTTTCCTTCTCAGGGGTCCGAGCGACACCCTGGCTACCAGTTCTGTAAGAGATACTGTCCGGGTGTGCTATACCCACTCCGGCTGGAGTGGCGACAAATCAAAAGGTAGTGTTTGAAGCAGGACTGCTTCTATAAAGAGTTAAGGCCTGTGTCTGCAACTTCCTTCTTTCACCAATTTTCCTCTATCCACCTGAAGTTGACTGTTGGCCATGTTGGGCCAAGAATAAAAGCACAGAAAATGACATCTTGCTGTTTGGACATTCTATTACTGCTCACATCATCTACTTTCATCATACCCCCTAGACATGCTACAAAGGTAACACGCCGATCCCAAAACAAACCAGCGGCTCCTTCGGGGGTAGCGCTACATACAGAATTATTCCTCTCTATGTAATGAAGATGAGGAGAAGGGGAAGTGTTTGTAGTCCAAATCAGGAGAGTAATCTAAGGTGACAACACCTCCATAGCTCCTTCATAGATACAGTACTGTCAGTGGGCATTGTCGTTCTTGGAGATTATGTACAGTATGTTACTGTCAGGATCACAAAGTGAATAGGACACACAGTCTTAAAAAGTTCAATTAATACTGTCACTACATGAAAAGGCTAATAAGCTGCAATATATAACATTTTTGTTTTTGGGATTATGTGCAGCCTAAAGAAACCCCATTTGAACTTTGTTTGGCATCGCAATTGCTCAGAAAGGGAAATTACAATTCTGAGTGTATATGTAAAAAATGCGTATATGTATATGTAAACGCATGTGCAGCTAAAGGGCGGTAAAAGCAGGTGGTTGAGCCGCAGTTTTGCCTCATGTCACTTTCTCGCCTCCTGCTAAATGCTACTGAAAAACAATCCCAGTGGATTGCTTTTCAGAGGGGTAGCAAGGGCTGTTGTGCATGTGAATAAGCCCTAAAGTTTATGTCCAGACAAAATTCAGCTCTATTAGTGAAGGACTCACTTATTTGTGTGGTGTCCTCACTTGGTAGATCTGGTTCCCTAATTCTTCCTCAAAGTTTATTTTCAGATACTGAGATCCCATAACTTCTTGTGAAGAAGACCGGTCACTCTTCCCTGTGCTCTCTAGGCTCGGTAACTGTCTACCTCTATTACCACTTTAAGTAAAAATTTCTGATTTAGTGGGAATTCAGATTATAATTGGTAGAGCTTCTCCCTGATTATGTCTGCTTTATTGCTGGGGAAGTGAAGGGCTCATACTTATTGAGTGATAATGTGGATGAATAGACAGTGGTTAGAGCGAAGCAATGATCATGGAGATGAGCTTTTATCAAAAGAAGAAAGAACAATAAGAAAGGTCAACAAGATGAGATGAATAAAAAGGTCAGACCATTAAAAATTATTTCTGATCAGTTGTACAGTTTATTACAGTTTGCACGGTGTTCTTTGCCAAATATATATATATATATATATATATATATATATATATATATATATATATATATATATTATCAATACTTTGATGGTGTGTACGGCCTATCGGACCGTTGTCCGTCGGACCAAAGTTTTAAAACTTGCTTTAAAATCTGTCCGACGGACACCTGTCCGTCGGACAGATTCGATGGTTAGTACACAAAAGCATCGGACCAAAAACCTGCGCATGCTCAGAATCAAGTTGACGCATGCTTGGAAACATTGAACTTCGTTTTTTCAGCACGTCGTTGTGTTCTACGTCACCGCGTTCTGGTATGATCGGATTTTTGGCCCGATGGTGTGTACGCACATCAGACCATCAGACCACTTCAGCGTGGTCCGATGAAAACGGTCCATTAGACCAGTTTCATCAGACTGGTCTGATCATGTGTACGTGGCCTGAGTGTAGTAATACGGTTACATTTAATTAAGGTACAACATATTCTATAATTAAAACAGGCACGTCTAGGTATGCAGGGTAAAGCTGTCCACATAGACCGTCCTCCGCACCACCCACCCGCTTTCAGACTGCAACCATGAGCAGGAAGACTATTACCCTGTAGTAGAGCGATCTGAAAGCGAGGCTTGAAGTTCTTGTGAAGCACAGCGTAAAAGGTATGATGTTGATGGCGTTGCGGAGGGTGGTCTATGTGGACAACCAAGTTTTTAGAAGTTGTACCTTCAATAAATTTAACCATGTTGCTATACTTAGAGGCGCTTTTCTTTTACACTCAGTTGTGACATGACATCACTTGTATATCAAGACATTGTTTGTTTATCAAGTCAAAATGTATTAAAAAATGTTGCTTGTCTTGCGGAACGCTCTCAAACAAGTTACTCTCAAACCAAGGTTGTACTATATATATATATATATATATATATATATATATATATATATATATATATATATATATATGTGTGTGTGTGTGTGTGTGTGTGTGTCTGTGTAAGTGTCTAGTTCAACTTGGAAATGTAACTATATGTTGACTGTAATTTTTGTTGAATGGATATCTGTAAGTACTCTTACATGTTGCTTATTATTTGCCCTACATATTCATAAAATAGTAGAGGGGCCAAGCTTATTGTTCCATTTAACTGTTATGCACATGACTTGCTGCCAATATTCATACAGCCCTGGTAATTATACCTTCGTCATTTTCCAATTAGTTTCAAGCACGTTTCGGAAAATTGGTCATGAAAGGGTCAGAGAGGTGATAACAAGTTGTTGAATGACCTTACTGCTGCCTGTTCAGGCATAGATAATGCTTTGCAAATGCCCCACAGCCAAAACTGCCAATTTAAAGTTGATTGTAATGAATCAGTTTCTTCTATAGAAAATAATGTGATCAATTTCTCATTTCGCTGAATAAATAAGTTTAAGGATAGGAAACCGTCTGTGACCCCATGTTAACCTTTTAGCCTCATTATTCATATCAAACAGATGATATGCAAGGAACTGCTGGTGGTTCAATCCTAGTTAATTATTTGTTAGGAGTGAAGGCTCTGTGAAGTGTTTCTGAGTGTACATGTATCAGGGGACATCAAGGAATCTAATGAATATAATCCCATGAAAGGCAGTCGTGTGCTTAATGTATGACAATAATTATAACAAGAGGTAGGTCAGATTAGTTTAATAATGCAGCACGGGACAATCTTGAAGAAGCAGTTCGAACAACTACATCTCTACAGCATCTACAGACTACCAAAACAAAACAGAAAAGTTGTCTTTTTTCCAGAACCACATTGTTTCAATGACGATATAAAATAATCAATACGAACTGCTCTATACATGCATGCACGCTATTTATCCATGGAGCCCCAAGAGAAATCTTATTTTTAACTCATATAATTAGCTATTTTTTTAGAAGTGTGTACTAGACATGTGCGAAAAAATTAATTAATTTAGTTACTCCCGAAATTCGTTTTTATTTATTTTGCTTTTCGTTAACAATTGCATTAGTCCGAAAATCTGAATTAATTGGTAGAATCTGTCATTGAAGGCTTATGGTGTTTGTCAAATGTTCAAAGAAGATTCGACAGAGCAGCTAATCTGATTAACACCGCAATCGTACATTTCCCGTCGAAAGTTCCGCCTACAAGCTATAGAAGAATTCTAATGTTGTATGACTAGGAATAATTGTATTTATTAATTATTATTACTAGTCAACCAACATTAGAATTTTTCTATAGCCTATGGGCGGATGCATTTGACTGGAAATGTATGATTGTAGCGTTGTACAGTTTCGCTATTCGTCAAATCTTCTTAGAACTTTCGACGGACACCATAGGCCTTCAATGACAGATTTGACGTTTGTATGTTTTTCGCTGCTTTGTCGCATCTTCGTAGTTCATGTTGAATTGTCTACCCCGACAGTCAGCCGACTTTCACATTCGTTTCTCTAAGTGCAAACTTCTAGCTATTTTTCTGCTCCTCCTCTTTGGTTACAATCAGCCAATAACATTCATCATCATCATTATTTTTATTTTACTTCCCCCACCCAATTCCAGCAGCAATCTTTTCTCTTTATGTCGAATCTTTTCTCCCTATGTCAAATCTTTTCTCTCTATAATATCGAATCTTTTCTCTCTATGTGGAATAATCTCGGACTAATAGAGTTAAGGTTAGGCACATTTGACCACAGGTTCAATAGATACAGATTGTTATTATCATTGTCATGTCGAATCTCCGATCTATATCCAACTGTTGTCGAAAACGAAAACAAAGAATTTGTTTATGTAAAACGGGGCTATTCCTGAGTTATTATGGGTAAATAGAGTTGCTCAAGATTCAAAAGAATCACAAAAAAATCAAATAGTGGTGTTGCGCTCCCTCATGAAATAACATATAAACCTAGATATATGAATAAAAAACAATGGGGCAGATTCACAGAGAATTAGATTCTCGTAGAGTATCAGAAATACACTACGCCGCCGTTTTTTACCTGGCTCTACGTGGAATCCAGGTAGATTTTGTCCAGTAAATGATGGCGGCATAGTGTATTTCTCCCGTCGCAATCCATCTGCGCGAGTAGGGGGCGTGAAGCATTTAAAATAGGCGCGTTCCCGTGGCGATCGAACTGCGCATGCTCCGTTCGCAAATTTCCCGCCGTGCATTGCGCGAAAACACATCGTCATGTCGTAGTAGCGTCGTTTACGTACATTCCTATTCCCGAACGAGTTACGTTAAAAAAAAAAAATTCAAATCGACGCGGGAACGACGGCCATACTTTACATGGGTTACGCACTGTTAGACCAGCAAAAAGCTCCTCTAACATTACGTAGCCAAAAAATGACGTAGGCGATTGCGAGGGACACTCGTACCTTCGTGGATCGCCGTAAAAACTCATTTGCATATCCCGACGCATGAAAACGACGCAAACTCCTCCCAGCGGCCGCAAAAATATGGCAGCGTAGATCCGAAGGCTTACGAAGATGTAAGCCTCTCGGATCGAAGCCCGAAGCCGCCGTATCATGGTTTGAGGATTCAAACTAGTGATACGGCGCGCGAAATTTGAAATTACTCCTGTCTAACACCAGTTAGACAGGCGTAATTGCTCTGTGAATCTGGGCCAATGTGTGTAGAATTAGAAACAAATGGAAATAAAGTCCATTGTGAGTGTAGCAAAGGGTGCTAAAGTGCTGGTGAATCTCAGAAGGGGAAAATCACATATACCATATAACATATAAACCTAGATATATGAATGCAGAGATTTTTATAAATAAATATAAAAAGTGCTGCTGTGCTGCAAACAAGTGACTACAGGTGCAATGATATAAAGTGCAATGATAATAAATATTCAAAAATTATGCATGTGAAAGTATTCAGCAAAATACAACCTCCATCTACCCCCCCCCCCCCCCCCATAAATCACAAACCTAATACCCACATAATTCCGCCGCAATCACTTCACTCTAAACCCATTTCCATCGATGCCACTAAAAATATAATCGGGGCTCTGCAAAATAGCACAGAGCCCAATGAAATCATTCCCACAAAACTGCTGAAAGAATGTGCCGATTTTTTGGCACCAGCTATCATGCAGCTCATAAACCAGTCATTCAAGGAGGGCTTGGTGCCACCCTTGCTGAAACAAGGTATAATCAAACCAATTCTAAAAAAAAAACATCCTCGACCCCAAAGACCCTAACCACCATAGTCCTATAACTGCCCTTAATGTCTTCTTCAAGGTAATGGAGAAAGAAGTTGTACAACAGCTACAACATCATTTAAACAAACATAAATTACTTGATCTGTTTCAATCGGGTTTACGTCCTGGTCACGGGACAGAAACAGCGCTGCTCAAAATATGGGATGACGCTCTCGAGGAGGAGAATCTTGTCTTCTATGTAAAAAAATAAAAGCTCTCAACCCCAATCTGGTTTTGTGATCCACCAACCAGAATCGACTCCAGATACCCAAAGCCAGATACAAATCCAAAGGAGAACGTAGATTTGCAGTTCAAGGACCTAGACTGTGGATCGCTCTACCAACCACCATCCGATTGGAGGTGAACCACTTGGCCTTCAGAAGAAAGATCAAAATCTCTTCTGAGGTCAAAAAAAGTTTCACTCAGGGAATAGATACTAAGCGCCCAGAGGTGATTCAGTTCGCATGTGTTGCGCTATATAAGTTTTTCACTCACTCACTCAATGCGTGTAGAATTAGAAACAAATGGAAATAAAGTCCATTGTGAGTGTAGCAAAAGGTGCTAAAGTTCTAGCGAATCTCAGAAGGGGAAAATCAATTCCTCTGGATCCAGGGTGCAGAGTGTAGTGTTGCTGGTGCTCTGTAACAGTAACAGGTGGCACTGTGACTTCTGTGAGAGGTAGCTCTTCGGTGTAAGTAACACCCATGGGTGTACTACCTTCTTACCTTACTGCTGTAAGGTAAGCAACATTGAAAGATATGGTGGAATGCTAGGTCATTCAAAGTGGGGGAGGGGATTCCTTCCTTCTCCAGCTTTTCCAGTAATACGTGGATGCGGGATGGGGGACCACTCAGGGGCTCAAGTATGGATGGAGAAATACAAGAATACAGAGCCTCTTGCTGTGTTACGTTTGGCATTTTAAAATTCACAATTTATTTAGATAAAAAAGGTACTCATATTTCGAATGATATAAAGTGCATTGCATAAAAATGAGCAGGGAGCTCGGGACCTTGTTGTGTCACTTCCGGTGTCCATATGCCTGCGTCCTACGCGTTACATCACTCTCACGTGACTTCAACATCCCCGTTGAAGTACATCCATACTCGAGCCCCCGAGTGGCCCCCCCATCCTGCATCCACACATTACCGGAAACACTGGAGAAGGAAGTAATCCCCTCCCCCACTTCGAATGACTTGCATTCCACCATATCTTTCAATGCTGCTTACCTTACAGCAGTAAGGTAAAAAGGTAGCACACCCACGGGTGTTACTTACACCGAAGAGCCACCTCTCACAGAAGTCACAGTGCCACCTGTTAGGCCTCGTACACACGAGGGGATATGTCCGCTGAAAACGGTCCGATGGACCGTTTCAGCAGACATCTCCGCTCGTGTGTATGGGCTAGCGGACAGATTTCTCCACCCGACAGATTTCAAAGCATGCTTTGAAATCCATCCGGTGGAATCTGTCCGCCCGACATGTCTGCTGGTTAGTACACTTACCAGCAGACATGTCGTCCCCCACCGCCGCCGCCGCGCCGCCGAAAGGATTTGGCGCATGCGCGGAAGTGTTTAACTTCCTGGTGCGGTGATGTGGCGGTGACGTGGCGGCGTCAACGTCACCGGCGGCGGGGAATTTGATCCGATGGTGTGTACACGCCATCGGATCAAACTCCCGATCGGACATATCCGATGGAAATGGTCCGCGGACCGTTTTCATCGGATATGTCCGATCGTGTGTACGAGGCCTTACTGTTACAGAGCACCAGCAACACTACACTCTGCACCCTGGATACAGAGGAATTGTTTTTCCCCTTCTGAGATTCTCCAGCACTTTAGCACCTTTTGCTATACTCACAATGGACTTTATTTCCATTTGTTTATAATTCTACACGCATTGTTTTTTATTCAAATTATTATCAATTTTTGAATATTTATTATCATTGCACTTTATATCATTGCACCTGTAGTCACTTGTTTGCAGCACAGCAGCACTTTATATATTTATTTATATAATTTTATATAATTTATTCTTTCTACATTCATATATCTAGGTTTATATGTTATTTCATGAGGGAGCGCAACACTACTATTTGATTTTTTTGTGAAAGCATTTGTTTATGTTGGTTCTTTCGGATTCCGGATTCTGCGCTTTCGTTATCGTTTATTAAAACAATAACGAAAATACCTGAAACTCGGACGAAAATGCATTCGGATGAAAACGAATGCACATGTCCACTGTGTACTGAGATAAAAGTCACATTTTAGACATCACCTTCAACAGGATTTTCATTGTTGCTGCAACATTAAGGGGACTATTTATCAATGTTTTTATCCAATAGTTACACAAATTGTATTCAAGGTTTAACTACTTTGTGCCCTTAGGAAACAGCTGCAACCATGATCTCAGTACCAAGATATTTAGCTAGCGATGGGTTTTCCAGTAGAAGTGATCCAAGTGGCTCTACAGCTGCCCAATCACTTCTATAGGGAGTGGAAGAGTCCCACCACCACCCCCCCACACACACACACAGACACCCACCATTGTTCGTAGGCTCTCCGGTGTCATTGGGATGCCCAGGACCGCATAGACCTGTGGGTATGTTGTTTATTCCCAGTGATAGCAATAAAGCTGATTCAATTTTTTTTTAAAGTGACAGTGAACAAAATGTAAATAAAAAAATGTTAAAAAAGCACCCCATACTCACGTTAAAATGCGAACACACACTTATGAGGTATCATTGCAAATGTCATAGTGAGAGCAATAATTCTAGTGGCAGAACTCCTGTTTAACTCTAAAATAGTAACCTGCAAAGGCCTTTAAAGTGCTGTCTATGGATAATGTATTATACTGTAGTTTGGGGAGTAACAGGAGTTTCCTTATTTTTGTACTTCCTGTTTAAAAAAAAAAAAAACTTTTTACCATTCCCTACTATGAATATACTTTAGGGATCTACAATAAAGTTTGCTAACAGTTTCCCTGGAGGACCAGCCCCATAGTGTTTGTGTGGGCTACTATGGTAATAATTACTATGGAGAGTATTCTTACCCCACTCTGAAAAATACCCCCAAATATTTAAAAGTGGAAATCAATAAACTACTGTTGCTTTATTACTCAGACCTACAGAAGCTATTAGCATGATGAAAATAGGGCATGATTAAATACATGGCTATTAATGAGTTATTTTGCATTCCTGGAAAGTTTGATCCTATTCATAATTCTGACTTTTTTTTCTTTTTACAAATGCAAAACATCTGGTCACTTTGTTGTTCCCACTGCAGTTTATTGTATGCCATATTACTCATATTTCCTGCAAGCTGAAGTCATTTTTCAACTTTCTTTAAATTAATAATTGTAAAACAGACAGTAAATTGTAGTCTTCTCTTGTAATCAGACAGGATGGTGTCTATACAGTCTATCCTATGGCTGACGACTGACGAGCTGCAATCAGGGGAGCATTAACATTATGATTTAAAAGGTGGAGTAAAATACACCATTTACTGCATTATTTGACTTTCAGCAATCATATATTTATGGAGACAGGATACCTTTTTTACTGACTACCGAAAAGTCTGGAAAAAGGGCAGACTATTTAATATGGGCTTAAGAGATGGAAATGTTTATTTCAAGCTGCTTAAATGTTAAAAAATGCTCTGTATGTGGTGATTCCACCTTTCATAATTGTTATACTGTACTGCACTGTATTATACTACAGTGCGTCTGCCTTATGTTTATTCATTGCTTGTTATATTTATATTGTTAATTTTTATTCAAGTGAACATGCAGCTTCTCATACAGTATCTTCTAAATGAGAAATATACCCTCCAGTACATTATTTTTATTTATTTCGTATTCATTATGGTCAGGATAAACAAAATGTGAAAATATTGTTGGTCCAAAAATTTGATAAAACACAGTGGCCTGACTATCATTACTGTCTCCTGGTGACAACTCAAAGAAGAAGTATCTGTTTTCTATAGAACATGCTTCTCATCTTAGTGACATGTTTGACTATTGCAATTTGTGGCGATCCAATCGTAAATTCGGACGCATTTTTGGTTATTTAGAGATTCGGATGTATCCGAATCTCTGAATGAATTAGTAACAAATTTCATTGAAATTTGTTTAATTTTGCTTTACACACTCCTACTCCCCCTACCCTGAAGTGCTTTGTATTACTTTGGGGAGGAGAGGCAGAAGTTCACCCTCCCCAAGAGGTTTTAGGTGGGAAGGGTCTTTGAAGGGGGGATGGGGTTTTTCCTTTTTTTTCTTCTCTCTCTCTCTCGCTCCCCATCTCGCATTTCCCCCTTCTTTGTCCGCTCCGGAGTCCTGGGTATAACTCCGCTCTTGTTGGTAAGAAATGGGTGCCCTGTCAATAATGTCAATTAATGCTAAAGGGTTAAATACCCCTGAAAAGCGACATATACTCTTGCAGGATTTAAAAGGAGTGGAAAGTGATATAGCATTTGTCCAGGAGACACTTTAGGGAAAAATTGTCTCCTCTTTCTTAGAAACAGATTTTTTCTGATTGGATATCATGCTACTAATCCTGTGGCTAAGGAGGGGGGGTATCTCTCTTGATCTCCGGTAAGATTCCATGGTCTTGCACAGACTCCCTGGTGGATGCCGGGGGACAGTATCTGCTTCTGAAAGGTAAAATTGGGGGGTCAAGGGTGACCTTGGCCTCTTTTTATGCTCCTAATACACAAAAGGATGTATTCCTTAGGAAGTTCTTTAATAAACTTGAGAGATTTCAGGAAGGTCAGCTGATTCTGGGGGGAGATCTGAACATACCCTTGATTCCCAGTGAGGACACTTCTACCGGGGTCTCAGCGGTATGGCCAGGCACCCAGATGAGTATCTCACGGTCATTACAGGGAGCAAAGTTAGTGGATCTATGGCGATTGATTCACTCAGGGGAGAGGGATTGCTCTTTTTACTCTGCCCCGCACAAGACATATTCCCGCATTGATTATTATTTTATTCCACATAATCAATTGCATGCAGTAGAGGAAGTGGGAATTGGAGTGATTACCTGGTCAGACCATGCACCAACTTTCTTGAAATACAACCTTTCGGATACTCAACTTCCTGGTCCGGTGACTTGGAAGCTTAATGAAAGTCTTCTCCAAGACACCTCTGTTCTGGAAGATGTCCGTAGAGAAGCAATATGCTATTTTCAGACTAACGATACAACAGACTGTGATCCAGGTGTGGTTTGGGAGGCCCCCAAAGCGGTGATAAGGGGAGTACTGATAAAACATGGGGCAAGGGTTAAAAGGGAGAGAGAAGCAAACCTAACATCTTTATTGTCAGATGTTCTCCATTTAGAAACCCTACACAAACAGAACCCTAATCCAATTGTGGAAAGGGACCTGCTGACAGCACATAGACAGACTACAGACCTACTCTTGTACAAAGCTAAGAGGGCAATACAGGCAGGAAAAAGTAGAACTATGAATATGGCAATAAGTGCGGGAAACAACTTGCTAGCTCTCTGAGGGAACAACTGAAGGCGCACGTGCCAATGATTATGGGAGCTGATGGCGGGAAAATTATGTTACCTAGAGAGATAGCGATTTGGAGAATTCTATTCATCTTTGTATAACTTACAATCAAGTTCTCATAACCAGACTGCGATATATGAGTACATAGTTACCTCAGGAATGCCTAGCTTGACGCCATCTGAAAGACAGGAATTGGAAAGGCTGATCACACTAGAGGAAATCCAAGAGGCAGTGAAAGTGGGAAAAAGAGGCAAGACCCCTGGTCCAGATGGTTTTTCCATTCAATATTATAGACTCCATTTTCCCATACTAGGACCCTATGTTGTAAAATTGTACAATGGATTAGGAGACACAAGCTCCTTCCATACAGAATCTTTGAAAGCTCTAATCGCGATTTTACCTAAGAAAGGTAAGGATCCATCGCAGTACGGGAGTTATAGACAGATATCTCTTTTAAATACGGATTTAAAGCTCTTCTCTAAGATTCTGGTGACACAGCTCTAACAGGCTAACAGCACATACCCTTCCTGATCCATAAAGACCAGGTAGGGTTTTGCAGATGCGGGAAGCATGGGATAACACAATCAGGACTTTGAATTTGATCCATATAGCAAAGACATCCCAAACTCCATGAGTATTTCTGGGGACAGATGCAGAGTAGGCTTTTGACCGTATTAATTGACCATTTATGTTTTCGGTCTTAAGACATGCAGGGTTGGGAAACAAGATGGTCCAGTGGATCACAAGTATCTATACCCAACCATCTGCCCAAATTAAGGTTAATGGAGTCTAGTCCTCACTTTGTAAGGTATCTAATGGGACTAGACAGGGGTGCCCATTATCCCCACTCCTATTCGCCTTGTCTATTGAGTAGGATTCGACTGAATTTAGATGTTAGAGGTTTGTCAGTGGGAGGAACAGAGTATAAGATTTCAGCTTATGCGGATAATATGCTATACATATTGACCAACCGATAGTATCCCTTTCTAACCTTCAAGAAATGGAGATATATGGTTCTTTATCAAATTTTAAGATCAATTTTTCAAAATCTGAAGTGATGGGTGTGGAGATTTCCAAAGTGGTGTCAAAACCATTAAAGTCTAATTATAAATTTAAATAGACATACCAAGCACTGAATTACCTGGGAACTTTTATCCCAGCGAATCTCTTACAGATATATATATATTCTACCATTACTATCCAGAGTACAGACTCTCCTAGAGGGATGGCAGAGAGGGTTCCACTCCTGGTTTGGGAGGTGTAACATCATTAAAATTAATATTTTACCAAAATGTATTTATTTATTCCAGACATTGCCCATCGCCATACCTAAATATTTTTTCAAACAAATACACTCCCTGTTTATGAGATTTAAATGGGCAAACAAACACCCAAGAATTAAGAGATCCTTGCTATTTTTACCTAAACGATATGGAGGGCTGGTGGTGCCAGATTTGTATAAATATTATCAGGCAGCTTTGCTTTGTCGACATAGGGAATGGAAAATCTGGCCCGACTTAGAACAGGCTCAGAGCAGAGCAGAGCTCCGGATCTTTTCGGAGGAGCAAAGGAACAAGATTTTACGTAATATGTTTGAATCCTCAGTTTGTATAAGAATGCAAGAGACAATTAAGAATGCAAGAGACAAACTTTAAGATCTTATTGCAGTGGTACCGTACCCCGGCCTTCCTACCCAGATATACCAGATAACTGTTGGCGATGTGGGGGAAAAGGAGGGACGCTAGCTCATATTTTTTGATCCTGCCCCAGAATAAAGGGATTCTGGAGGGAGGTCCGGAAGATACCGACATCTCGGTTAGACTTTGTAAAAAGTTGGTTCTTTGCTATCTCCTGAATGCAGCAAGAGCATACAATCCTGCAATGTGAAAACAGAAACCTCCATCAGTAGGGATGTGGCTTAAACGGGTAGAACAATTGAACACAATGGAAGATCTGGTTTGGACATTCCGGCAGAAACGGGGGGTCTACCTAGAAACTTGGTCTTTGTTGAATCTTTTTAGGTACACAGAGGAGAGAAGATTGCTTATACTGTAGATGTGAACTGAATGGATGTTGCTTGGGGGTCCGTGAGGTGGCATTGGGGGAGCGCACAGGGGGAGATGGTGAGAGAGATGGGTGGGATTTTCCCCCCTTTTCTTTAATTTTTTTTCAATTCTTTTTTTCTGTTCTGTTTGAGGGGAGGTTGGGTGGGGGGAAAATATGAAATGAAGAAAGGTTTTGGATACAGTGTGAACATAAGATAGTTCGAGGACCTCTCCAGTTCCTGGGACATGGTACTGGTCTGGGAGGAGGGGGGATTTTGCGGCTCAGCTGTATGCTGAGGAAGGATTAAGGGATCTGATTTTAAGTAATACGAGTAAGGTTCCAAGGGGAAGGAGGATATTAGCTATACCAATAAATAGAGTATAGTATATTATGAAATAATATGTAGTAGATAGTGGTGGATATATGATTATGTATGATGTATCGTGACTTTTTGTTTCAAAATAAAATAAAGATTACATTTAAAAACAATAAATTTGTCTAATTCCAATTTTCTGTAATGATTTAAATTCAGATCAGTCGAAAAATGATGACTGATATGAATTCTGTGTAAAGAATAGCTGGTTATTATGGAGCGGCTGCCGCATCTTTAACAACTGATGATTTATCATCTGTCAATGGGCTGAGAGCTGAGAGCTGAAATGTAGTCAAAAGAATGCTGGCAATAGAAAATACAGTTAAAAAGGGTGGGATCCCACCTCTAATCCATACCAGGCCCTTTGGGTCTGATATGGATTTTAAGAGGAACCACATGCCAATTATTTATTTTTTTATAAACGGCATTGGGTCTCCTACAATCCATACCAGATCCTTATCCGAGCAATCAGCCCAGTTGACCAGGAAAGCGGGGACTGGTGAGTGCCTCCCTCTTTAGCCATACCACTCCACATGCCCTTAACATGGGGGGGGGGCTTTGGCTCTGCCCCCTTCACCTGTTGATGGGGATGAAGGCTCCCTGCCGACTGCCTGTTCCTCCGTCTGACATTTCTTAAATAGCTAAGGGGCGTAGTCACCAATGACATCAGCGGGTGACCCCCACCCCTTGTGACATCACTGACCAGTGCATGCTGACGTCATGAGGGGGCAAGGTCACCTGCTGACATCACTGGGTGACTCCGCTCTTTAGCTAATCAAGAATTGTCAAAAACTAGTGTAATGTCTTTACTGACTTTTTACACTTTTTTGATGAATGAGTAGAGGTACTATGTAACCCATGCTCATTCACATGGGGGGCTGGGATCTGGGGGCCCCTTGTTAAAGGGGGCTACTAAATTTTGATAAGACGACAATCCACAGACCCCCACAACCCCAGTCCATCAACATGGGGACAAGGTGCTTTGGAGGGAGGCAGCGTGCCCCAAAACACTTCCCCCATATTGAGGGCATGTGGCCTAGTAAGGTTCTAGTGGGGGGTCACTCACTCTTCCCCCCTTTCCTGGCCTGCCAGGCTGCAATCTAGGATAAGGGTTTGACATGGATTTTTGGCATGGGGTTCCCCTTAAATCCATACCAGACCCGAAAGGCCTGGTATGAATTGGGGGGGACCCAATGCTGTTTTTTTTCAGAATTTTTTATTGTCTGCATTCTTTTGTTCACATTTCAACTCTCAGCAGGGAAGCCCGTGACAGCTGATGAGTAGGGATGAGATGCGAGTTCGAGTAGAACTCATGTTCGACTCGAACATTGCCTGTTCGCCGAACAGCGAACTATTTGGGGTGTTCGCGGCAAGTTCATGTGAACTTTAGAACCCTGTTAAAGTCTATGGGACTCGAACGTTTAAAATCTAAAGTGCTAATTTTAAAGGCTAATATGCAAGTTATTGTAATAAAAAGTGTTTGGGAACCTGGATCCTGCCCCAGGGGACATGTATCAATGCAAAAAGAAGTTTTAAAAACTGCAGTTTTTTGGCAGCAGTGATTTTAATAATTCCTTTAAGTGAAACAATAAAAGTGAAAGTGAAATATTCCTTTAAATTTCGTACCTAGGGGGGTGTATAGTATGCCTGTAAAGTAGCACTTGTTTCCCATGCTTAGAACTGTCCCTGCACAAAGTGTAATTTCTGAAGGAAAAAAAGCAATTTAAAATCACTCTCGGCTATAATGAATTGTCGGCTCCCGGCAATACAGAGAAAAGTCATTCATAAAAAAAAAAAATGTGTGCGGGTCCACGGCATTTTTTTTTTTATTTGGGGTGAAGTTCCCCTTAAAAAACTATACCAGACCTGAAGGGTCTGGAATGGATATTTGGGGGGAACCCTACATCATTTTTTTTTATTTGACGCAGGGTTCCCCTTAATATCCATACCAGACCCTAAGGTGAGTGATTTTAAATGACTTTTTTCCTTCAGAAATTACATTTTGTGCAGGGACAGTTCTAAGCACAGGCATACTTTACACCCCCCTACTTTACAGGCATACTATACACCCCCCTATTGTTTCACTTTAAGCAATTTTTAAAATCACTGCTCCTGAAAAAACTGATGTTTTTAAAACTTTTTTTGCAGGAACCGGGTCCCCAAACACTTTTTAGGACAATAACTTGCATATTAGCCTTTAAAATTAGTACTTTAGATCAGGGCTCAAGAGTTACTTGCCACCAGTTGCCCCACCTAATTTATACACTGCCCTGCGCCTAATTGCACCTGTAAACATGTCCTCATAGATTATCTCATGGAATGACAATGTTTTATGCAGAATAAAGTTAGAAAATTAAATATTACCAACAACAACTTTAACAAAATGGGACAGGGCACTGGGGGCAGACCAGAGGGACAGGGCACTGGGGGCAGACCAGAGGGACAAGGCACTGGGGGCAGACCAGAGGGACAGAGCACTGGGGGCAGACCAGAGGGACATGGCACTAGAACTGGGTCTCTTCCCCATTCTCTTGCTGTCTCCTCTGCAACTCCCATCCATCCTCTCTCTCCCATTCATCTCATCATCAGGAGCCTGTGTGTGCGGCTCCACGCTTGCATGTCCCCACTTCCCCCTTTTATTCAGGCTGGCAGAGAGGAGAGGAGCTGCAGCACAGCGGGAGGGAGTACAATCCAGCGCTGAGATCCACACAACTGCACAGCCATTGACACCATAGCACAGCGCACACCGACACCGCACAGTACACATTGAGACCAGTCTGCTCGCAGTGCTCGGGCTGAACTGCTGGACACTTACATAGAGCACAAGGAGAAGAAAACTGCACAAACTGGAAGGCTACCGCTCTCATGTCAGGGCAACTTTCAGTGAGCGCTGCCACCGGAGTGGTAATTTTCGCAATCCTCCACCTCACTCATTACTTTCTGCTCTCCAGCTACATTGGTCGGGGGGAGGGGGCAGGCTCAGAGAGGTCATACTGTTAGGTCCCATGGCTTAATGAGAATTGTAAGGAGAGCACCTGTGTACTGCTCTGCCTGTGCGTGGCTCACCAGACTACTTTTCCCGAACATGCACCTTTCCTCTTCGGCCGCCAATCTCATCGGGACTCTAAGTGTAGGCACAGATTGGAGGGAGATTGGTCATGCAGCCCTGTCATCACTCGCCCCCAGCTTAAATCCACTCGCCAAATGCTAGCAGGCGAGTGGAAATTTTGAGGGCTGCTTTAGATTTTAAACGTTCGAGTCACATAGACTTTAAAGAGGAGGTTCACCCTTAAATCTCTATATACTGTTATATCCAGCATACTGCTGACATCAACAGTATGCTGGATTTTTTTTTTTTCGGGCTGTACTTACGTTTTTTTCTTGTTTTCACCTGACTTCCGGGTTCTCGATCACCCCCGGGGAGTAGGCGTCGCATAAATGATTGACGTGCGGGTAAAGCGCATCATCGCCTTCCGAAAATATCCGACGGGGACTCGGCACTTTACGGCGCCTGCGCAGTCAGCTCTACACGGCAGGCGCAGGCGCCGTATAGCCCAGTAAAGAGCCGAGTCCCCGTCGGATATTTTCGGAAAGGCGATGACGCGCTTTACCCGCACGTCAATCGTCTCCTGGGAGGATCATCACTCACTCCCAGGAGACATTGCGCAGAGCTCCCCGTCGGGGAAAAGGAGCGACACGTCCACTCCCTGCAAGGAAGAAGACCCGGAAGTGCAGCTGAAGACAGGTAAGTGTATACATTAAAAAAAAATGACAACACTACAAGCCTTTATTAAGGCTGCAGATAGGTTAGCAAAAAAGTTCATTTTGAGGGTGAACCTCCGCTTTAACAAGGTTCTAAAGTTCACACAAACTTTTGGTCTGTTCGCAGATTCTGGTGCAAACCGAACCCATGGGTGTTCGGCTCATCCCTACTGATGAGTTATCGGTTGTTAAGAAATGGGCTGGGAAGCCGGCTGCCGCATCCTTAACATCCAACTATAATTCACACTGAATTCAAATCGATTATTTTTTGACGGAACCGAATTGGAATAGTTCTGAAAATTTGAAATACGTTAAAGTTAAACAAAACTAATTCCGAAACGAATCAACAAAACTAAATTAGTAACATAACAAATCTATTAGAAACTTAACATGTTTTCCCATCCTGCACATGTCTATTACAAAAAAAATATGTTTTGCTTAATAATTAGTTAATGATCCTTATTTTCAGTAGTAAAAGTAAACTGGTATAACGGGAATGGGCCAGCAGGATCACAGTCAAAAAACAGTTTAGAGAGGTCAGCAACACCCCCCATCAACGCAAGGACACAATTCTGCTGGCCATTCCACTGTCCTAATCTTAGTCATTGTCCTCTTTAGATATCTCCTTCTGACCCACCCCCTCTTCCTGTTTATTGAACGAGTTCTCAGTCACAGTGTTTGAATGCCCAGACGTTCATCACTTTTAGATGTGTGACAATGCAGGGCCCTGCCACAGTGTGAAATTAGGAAAGGGATATAGAAATGACACAGGATTCTCAAGTCAAGGATTGAGAAGCTTTTATGTGTTTATTGTGAGGGGAGAACAGGGCGTTATAAGTTTTCTCTTGGCTTGGTAGTTCTGGATCAGGATCTAGAGCTTGAAGGTTTCAAAGTGTCTTGGGTGGGATGGAACCTTCAAGCTTTTGTCTGGGTTTTGCTAGAAACCTTTAAGTACACCCATATGCAGGGTCTTTGTAAACAAAGTCTGACAATAACTCAGGGCAGTTGCTGCCATTTGGAGTCAAAGGCTGTTTGAACAGTTGTGTGCTTCAGCCTAGAAGTGTGCGGGAACCAGGAGTGGGCCCATACAGTGGGGTGCTATGGGAAAAGACTACATGAGCCTGAAGAACCCATGGTCTGGAAGACCAGTGCTCATAGCAGTTGAACTGCTGAAGTGCAGCCAGGTGGGATAGCATTTTTAGTTATCCGATGACAAAGCTGCTAAACCCCAGTTTTTGAAAGTGTATGTGTGAACTGTATGTTGTGTTGGACTTTGCTTTGCCTTTTTTTTTAAACAAAAGCAGGTTCCCAAACCTTTTTAAAATACATATTGAACTGAAGAGATCTCACTTACAAATGCATCTACCACAAGAGCTTAGTCACCTCATATCACAGAAACCTCAGACCACAGGAGCTGCAAGCAGGCCCCCACATACTCTATCTTAGAGTCCATCGCTGATCTATCATGACCGCTTCTGTGATTCCTGGGGAGGGAGAGAAGAGTGAGAGTGCATGTACTGCAAATGAATTTAAGTGTTCAGTACTAAAGGAGACTCAGTTGACATCTCTCCCGATACCATTGATGCATTGCTCACTAGCCTTGCTTTAGAGAAGCCTGCTTCAGTCCAGCCAAAGGTCACCAGCATATGCTCTCTAAAAATGCCTGAATGCCAAAACCTTTTATGTACACTCACTTTTACAGACTCTGTTTTATGGTGACCTGTCTCAATATGAAAAAAAAATCATCCTTTCAAAGCTTTTGCTAAGTACTTAAACTATTGAGGAGGATTTACTAAAAATGTGAAGTTACAGTTATGGTCCCTACCATCTTTTTCCTTAACAAAATCTTTATCTGCCTGTTGAGAATGTCCCTGTTTTCAAGGACCCTGTGGACAAAAGGATAGAAGCTCTCTTTAAGGCCTTGTTCTCCCCAGGAGACCCTTCTTTGTAACCTGCTGTTATACCCATGTCAGTTTGCCAGACTTTAGCAAGTCGGGCCAAGCCTGTAGGCCATGTGATCCCAGGAAATCTCCGATGCTTGAAGCAAGAACATTATGACCAAGAGGTATAAACTAGAGTTTTCGTCTCTGCCTTCACTTTACTTCTCTGCTCTTCAGAAGCTCCTCTCTCAGGGGGTCAAAGCCTCTGTCCCTGAGAAGGAAAAGTTCTACAGTCTCTATTCAAACCTATTCAGTCATTGCTTCCCTAAAACCTGAGGAGTTTTTGGCCTCTATGACATATAGGATATCTACTTACTTAGCCACATTTTCCCACCACTGCCTGTGGTTTTACCTCAGTGTTTTAACAAGGTGACAGTGCGTGTCTTCACTCAGCTTCACTCTCAGGACATTCTTAGGAATTAAAAGCTATTTAGTCTACAATGTCGGACTTTGATTGGGATTAATCAGTCTGCTGACACTTTGTGAATGACCTACAGTATTTCTCGCTAGTGCAACTCAACTACACACAAACTTCCTGCTGCAGGTTTTATTTACCCTCCCAAACCCAATTTCATTGTGGGTGGAATTGGAAATGTTCAAGTCGACATTTTATTGTACATGCCATGGTTTAAAATGGGATTTTTTATACATAGACACAATACAGATTCTAAAATATAACAATTGTAATAAAATAGAAACTTAAACGCCACACCACTGCTAAGGGGTCATATACAACTATATACAACTTTTATTCCATAAAAGTCATATGATAAATCAAAAAATGATCTAACCTTTTGAGTGTCCAAGAGCAACCCCTTCATCAGGGTTTGAGTGACAACAATGTGAATAGATAGAAGTGAACTTGACCTTCAAGCAGTAAGCACAGGCAAACCAGCTGCTGACAGGACTTAGTTTTGGAATCACAGCGAATACTTTTTGATTGTCCCCCTGACCTTTTTTGGAATAAATTTGTATCTGGAGCTCTTAGCAGTGGTGTAGCACTTTAATTTCCATTTTGTTACAAATGTTAAATATATTGTGTTTGTGTGTATATATATATATATATATAACAAATTCAACTTTAACCCAGGGACATGTACAATAAAATGTCAAAGGCAGTAGAAGCAAAACTTCCCTTTGGCCATTCCACATGATAAAGGTTATATCTGGACCTCTTATCAGTGGTTTGGAACTTCATTTACAATTTTTCTTACATTACAGGAAGGGGTGGGGTCAGCCTGTCAGTGCTCAGACCATACGCCGCACACTGCATCAAATTGGTCTGCATGGCTGTTGTCCCAGAAGGAAGTCACTTCTAAAGATGATGCACAAGAAAGTCTGCAAACAGTTTTCTAAATACAAGCAAACTAAGGACATGGATTACTGGAACCATGTCCTGTGTGCTGGTGAGACCAAGATAAACTTAATTGGTTCAGATGGTCTCAAGCGTGTGTGGCAGCAACCAGGTGAGGAGTACAAAGATAAGTATGTCTTACCTACAGTTAAGCATGGTGGTGGGAGTGTCATGGTCTGGGGCTGCATGAGTGCTCTTGGCACTGGGGAGCTACAGTTGATTGAGGGAACCATGAATGCCAACATGTATTGTGACATGTGGCAGAGAACGACCCCCTCCCTTCGGAGACTGAGCGACAGGGCAGTATTCTAACATGATAACGACCCCAAACACACTTCCAAGACGACCACTTCTTTTGCAAAAGAAGCTGAGGGTAAAGGTGATGGACTGTCTCCAGATCTACTGTAAACACTATTGAGCATCTGTGGGACATCCTCAAACAGAAGGTGGAGGAGCGCAAGGTCTCTAACATCCACCAGCTCTGTGATGTCATCATGGAGGAGTGGAAGAGGACTCCAGTGGCAACCTGTGAAGCTCTGGTGAACTCCATGCCCAAGAGGATTAAGGCAGTGCTGGAAAATAATGGTGGCCACACAAAATATTGACACTTTGGGCCCAATTTGGACATTTTCACTTAGGGGTGTACTCACTTTTGTTGCCAGTGGTTTAGATAATGTGGTGTGGTGAGTTATTTTGAGGGGACAGCAAATTTACACTGTTATACAAGCTGTACACTCACTACTTTACATTGTAGTAAAGTGTAATTTCTGTGTTGTCACATGAAAAAAAATATATATAAATATATATTTATGATATAGCTAAAGACAATCTGCCACTTTGTTCATTCTTTTCTATACATCCACTTTAAAACAAATAGAGCATGTGAGAGTAGAACCACCATTAACATAGCATTTGTAATTAATTGTTGTAAATAGATATGCATTGCACATATCATTGATTTTCAAGTAAATTGTGATACTCTACTTAATGTAAAAACGATCCATAAATATCGAAGTCAATTGTTGCAAGACTTTCCAGTGAATTGACAGAGTATTAGAACATGATTGTATTTTTCCATGAACTTATCAGCTACAGATAGAAGGACAATTGGCTTTATTTGGATTGGCTGAATTAGTCATAGAAATGCAGGGAAAAATCAACTCCACCACGTAAGGAAGCAGAAAAAGTTATGTTAGTATTATTACATCATATATGTCTGTCAGGTTTCTGCTAGACTTATATATTGTATTTACTGTGAACCACTACATCCAGTTAGAAAATAACATTTGTCTTTCTTGTTCAGAGCATAATGTTATGAAATACTACATGTGTGCTGTGTTAGTAAATATTACTAATGTTCCCTGATCTGTACATCTTTCTATAAGGTTGCTGTGCTTGTATAAATCACTTTCATGTGCACATTATATTGAAATGCGTTCTTCAACTATTAGTTCATAGTTTAGTCTTCTAAAAGCAGATATATTGCCTACGTACCTTGCATTGTACAAGTGTATGAAGAGATGGGGGGGGGGGGGGCAGGGAGATTTGCAAGGCTTCACAGCAGCATTCCTGGGCAGGTTTTCTATTAATATGGAAGTGTAATTTTAAACTTTTATTAAATAAAGTTAAATTAGCCGTGAGCACTATAAACAGTGGCGGCTGGTGCTCCAACTGGGGGAGGGGCAAACAAACCACCCAAAATACCCCCCCAGGCAGCTGCAATCAGACCAGAAGGTACTAACGTGGTCGGCGGCAATGCAGAGAAAATAGATCATTCTGATGCTCTGGTGACGGCAGCCATCTTCCCTTACAGATCTCCCCATACACCCCCCCCCCCCCCGTAACGGCCAATACGATTGCTTCTCCTTTTGGCCAATCGGAATCCATCTGCTTCCTGCTTGGCCGGGAGGAGAATCAGTGTGACAATGGCAAATATTCATTCGCTAATGTCATACAACTGGGTGGGCTCACCCTTTTATGAAGCTAATTAGCACCTCAGGAGAGAATATGTTAAGATGGCCCAGGATAGCAATGGATTGATGACACAGCATCTACCCTAACTGGGAAGGAGGCACATACAGTAACCCTATGGCAACCCTATGAAGAATACAGTAACCCTATGGTAATAGGGGAAGAGCGTGGTTGACCTGATATACATTAGGTCCATCTTGTAAGGTGAGAGTGGTATAAGACTGGCGAAGGAATAAGAGCACTATAAATACAAGCAATCCCAATCACCGGTGGAAAACACCATACATATATGAATTATCCATTATAGAGGAAAAAGGATTTAAGGAACATGTTTAATTATATGGCCCTTTATAGTGGAAAGAAATATATATCTTCACTTTTGGAAAAATATATTTTTTGTGGTTTTAATCATATAAAAATATTTATATAATTGTATAGATTGACACAAGATTGTTTTGGGTAGCACTAAGAGCACTTTTATTGAATGTATGAGATTTGCACATGTTAGGTTTGTTTACAACTGCCCTTTGACCAACACTTATTGATTTTTTTTTTAGGGATTACACAGTTTAAGGACAATATTAATGTTGTCCAGGCACAGTTTTTGTATAATTCTCATTGATTATGATGTAACAAAATGATTTGCTTAATGAATGAAACTGAGATAAAACACATTTTTCCTTTATGTACATCTCTACTGGTAACTGGTAAAGTGATGCCAATAGTGTTGGCGACGGCTGTAATGGTTTAACTGGACTGAGTAAGGCAGGGAGCAGCAAGAACATGGATGTCTCACCTGCAGGCATTGTAAAATATTGAAAGGCTTTTTGCTAGGTGGTGCTATTGAAAAGTTTGTGCATATTTGGAGCTCATGGCCCAGATCCACGTAGCACTTACGCCAACGTATCTCGATATACGCCACGTAATTGTCAAGATGCGCTGTCGTATCTATGCGCCGTAATCACCTAACTAAGATATGCCTTAAATCCGGCTTCAGTCCACCGACGTAACTTGCCTACGCCAGCGTATCTTGGGCGCATAGTTATGCTGGACGCAAATATGCAAATGAGGGAGATACGTCGATTCAAGAACGTAGATGCGCCCGGCGGAAAAGATACGCGGTTTGCATAAGGCTTACGTCCGGCGTAAAGTTATTTCTGGGAATGTCTTGTATTTTTTAGTTTCATTTAGCAGTTGTGGTGTAACAGTAATAACATTATAAACATTGTTGCCTCTTCTGTGCAATCACTCTTTCTGTAGAAGCCAGATTCCCAAATAGAGTTTACAACTGTCAGTATCAGTATCAACATCAGTAGCAAATAAAAGTGAAATTTGGTATTGCAATCCAACAACCACAGCATCCAAAAAAGCGTTAGCAATATGCTCTGTAAGCATCTTAAGTCCTGCAAAGCCAACTGGAGGCAACAGCTAAATTTAAAAAAAATGGCCCTTTTAAGTTGATTTTAATATTTATAGTTTTTCTTTTTTTTTCTTAATTTCTCTTTGTGGCTATTCTTATTTGAAAAACAAAAACAAAAAACACAGCTGCTTTTTGAATGTATATAACCATATGTGGACTTTATGTCACTTCTAAGAAACCTTTCAGAATTGTATCTGAAGAACGAATCTTAATGTTTGTTCTTGGTCTGCTCCCTGGTTCAAAAATGTTCTTTTTTTTTGTTTAGCAGGATTTTGTCTGGAAGTAATATTTAGGTAGTCTTGTGTTAGCGTCAGGGTTTGATATACATAATTCTGCATGGAAAAGATAAGCCTTACCCTTGCCAAACGTGGTGGAAAAATGTATACCGCATGCTTGGCAGCAATTGCCTAGCTAACGTTCGACAGGTGAAGACCTCACTCCTTAACCGCCTATTTATGCATTCTAGATTTGATTTTTCTATGGTTTTAACTGTTTACTTCTTGAAATCCAAACCATTTAAATAAATATTCTCATTTATTTTAAACTCATCGCGGTGTTGCCTTGTGCAGTTACAGTATGTACTGTAGCTCAAACAGATCCAGACCAAAATTACTAAGGTAAACAAATAATGTTTTCTCTTAACAAGTAAAAAAAAGGCCTTTAAGTTTCTAATTCACTGTTTTTTTCCCCTATGAATTTCAATTAAAAGCTCTTCCAAAGTACAATATCATTTAGGCAAAGGCAGTAGCATACAATAGTAGTATCAGAGTTAGAAACTTTAGTGGTCCCATACCTCTAGCTACAAATGCTTGAGAATAAACTCTACTTTACAAATGATTTTCTACAGTATATACACCTTTGTATTCTGTAGAGCTTGCTCAGGAATGGCAGCAGGCAGGTGTGAGTTAAAATCCATGAACATGAAATTTCCAACAGGTAATGTTTTCAGGATTTCCTTCACATTGCACTGGTGCTTTAAATCACTGTTGATGGTTTGATTTTCAAAACATGTTTTATTTATTTAAGGGAAATTCCCAAAACATGGTCTATTGGGGGTGACATGGCCGCATATATGGGGGGACATGGCTGCATTTGTGGGTGACATGGCTGCATATATGGGTGACATGGCTGCATTTGTGGGTGACATGGCTGCATATATGGGTGACATGGCTGCATTTGTGGGTGACATGGCTGCATTTGTGGGTGACATGGCTGCATATATGGGTGGCATGGCTGCATGGGTGACATGGCTGCATATATGGGTGACATGGCATGGGTGACATGGCTGCATTTGTGGGTGACATGGCTGCATATATGGATGGCATGGCTGCATATATGGGTGACATGGCTGCATTTGTGGGTGACATGGCTGCATATATGGGTGGCATGGCTGCATATATGGGTGACATGGCTGCATTTGTGGGTGACATGGCTGCATGTGTGGGTGACATGGCTGCATATATGGGTGACATGGCTGCATATATGGGTGACATGGCTACATTTGCATGGCTGCATATATGGGTGACATGGCTGCATTTGTGGGGGACATGGCTGCATTTGTGGGGGACATGGCTGCATTTGTGGGGGACATGACTGCATTTGTGGGGGACATTTAAAAAAAGTATCGGTATTCGGTATCGGCGACTACTTAAAAAAGGATCGGTACTTGTACTCGGTCCTAAAAAAGAGGTATCGGGACAACCCTAGTTACAAGTAATCACATCACAAGTCTTGTTTACTTTACTTGTTCACTAATCCTGTTCACCCTTCTTTCTTCCACCACCTTTACCCAAACACAGAGACTTGCATGCCTCATAGATCTACATATATATGCATTTCGGTAGTCTTAAGCCCTGTACACACAATCGGTTTGTCTGATGAAAACAGACAGATGGACTGTTTTCATCGGACAAACCAAACGTGTGTGGGCCATCGGTTTGATTTTCATCAGTGAAAAAAAATAGAACATGTTTTAAATTTTTCCTATGGATAAAAAAACTATAGAAAAATCTGATCGTCTGTATGGAACTCCATCGGTCAAAAATCCGCGCATGCTCAGAATCAAGTCGACGCATGCTTGGAAACATTGACCCTCATTTTTTCAGGCTCATCGTAGTGTTTGGACACGATCAGATTTTTGACTGATGGTTTGTAGGCAAGACTGATGAAAGTCAGCTTCTTCGGATATTCGACGAAAAAATCCATCGGATTAGATTCCATCAGATATCCGATCGTGTGTACGAGGCTTGACAATTCTATCAATCCCCACTACACCCTTTATAACTCTATGAATCCTTAAAGTGTATGTAAAGCCACATTTTTGGCTGGAGTGGGAAAGTATTAAAATCATGGTCAGGTTTTTACTGCTAAGCAAAGATCCATCCCTCACCTTCACCTTTCACACTTTAAAGGTGGTGAACATGCAGTGGAGACATCATGTAATTTAAAATAGCAAAAATGCTCAACACACCAGAAATAAGAACCTCAAGACATTACAGAGATCATAGTTTTAATAACAACAAAGCAAAACAAGTTTACAACCACCAATGTTTCAGAGACATTAGAACACAGTGTAACTGAAAAGTCAGTGGTTGTATACTTTTTGCTACACAAGCTACAGTATGTTGGTATCACAACTGAGATCCCAGTGAAATATTTAGATCTGCTAATTCTGGTGAGCTGGCCATTTTGATATTTAGTGTCAGGTTTACGCTTATGATTTGTCATGGTAACCATTGTCTCCAGTACAAAAAGTAATGGAAAGTGCTAAAGTTGTCAGAGGAACAGGAGGTGAGAGGAAATATTCAAATGTCGATAATTCATGCAAAACAGTGTCAGTTGTTATAAGATAAGCCATCATTGCATTTAAAATTTGTTGTAAAGGAGACAGTATGACAGATCTGGATATATGCATGGAGACACAGATGAATAGACAGGGGTAAAAAGAGATGGAGAAGACAAGGAATTTAAATGGAGGTAGGGATGGATAATAGGATTAAACAGGAAAGGGAGGATTGATGTAGGTATAGGTATATCTGGAGGGATTCATAGACAGAGCTAGTAGTGGCTGAAGGAAAGGATGGTTGCATATCGCAAAATTTAGATTTTTATATAGAACACAACTATAGGTTTAAATACAAAAGTATAGCCGTGGACAAAAGTTTGGAGAATGACACAAATATTAATTTTCATTAAGTCTGCTGCTTAAGTGTTTTTAGATCTTTTTGTCAGATGTTACTATGGTATACTGAAGTATAATTACCAGCATTTCATGAGTATAAAATACTTGTATTGACAATTACATTAGGTTTGTGCAAAGAGTCAATATTTTTTGAAGACCTCTGAAATGCTGTCAATTAACTTCTGGGCCACATCCTGACTCATGGTAGCCCATTCTTGCATAATCAGTGCTTGGAGTTTGTCAGAATTTGTGGGGGGGGGGGGGGTTTCACCCGCCTCTTGAGGATTAACCACAAGATTTCAGTGGGATTAAGGTCTATAAAATGTCCTCACCATGGACCCGAAATGTCCATGTTTTGTTCCTAAAGCCAGTTAGTTATCACTTTTGCCTTATGGCAAGGTTCTCCATCCTTCTGGAAAAGGCATTGTTCAACACCAAACTGTTCTTGGATAGTTGGGAGAAGTAGATATCAGAGGATGTTTTTGTACCATTGTTAGGCAAAACTGTGATTGAGCCCACTCCCGTGACTGAGAAGCAACCCCACACATGAATGGTCTCAGAATGCTTTATTGTTGGTATGACACAGGACTGATAGCAGCGCTCACCTTTTCTTCTCTGGACATGTTTTTTTCCAGATACCCCAAACAATTGGAAAGGGAATTTATAAGAGCAAATGACTTTACCCCTGTCCTTAGCAGTCCAATCCAGTCCTGTCCCTGATGTATTTTCTGGAGGGCTTCTTTGCTGCCGTTCTTGACACCAGGCCACCCTCCAAAAGTCTTTGCCTTACTGTGCGTGTAGATGCACTCACAACTGCCTGATGCCATTGCTGAGCAAGCTCTACACTGGTGGTCCCCCGATCCTGCATCTGAATCAACTGATGGAGACGATCCTGACGCTTGCTGAACTTTCTTGGGCACCCCGAAGCCTTCCTCGCAAATGTTTTTTTGGGGGATTAAGAGGGATTTTGCAATTAATTGCAATTAATTTAATCACTCTTAATAACATTCTGGAGTATATGCAAATTCCATCATAAAAACTTATACAGCAGACTTTGTGAAAATGAATGCTTACAAACTAATTTTTCATAAAGTCGATTAATTAATATTTTTTTTTTTATATTTTGTATCTTTTTTACAACTGTTAATAACACATCCTGTCCTGTGCCCTGTGCTCAACACAACACGAAGACTGATGTCTTGTGCCTGCCACTGAATCCTACTCTTGGTTCCCTGCACCCACCACTTAATGCTATGCTTACTTGTCAAGGCCTACCTCCTCTATTTCACCCAAATGTTACTTTCTATTTACATCTGATTTGATCACTTTGAGTGTACCTTAATAACTAAGATTTGCCTAAAACCTACTTTGCTAGTTTTACTGACACAATTGGCAGCTGCTGTATCACATTCTTATCTGATATCTCCCCATTATTTGCTTATTTTCTCAATTCTCCCATTTCAGCTAACAAATTTGTCCACAGTAAATACAGACCGGAAATGAGTAGCATGCCTGTGTTTCCATCCACATCCTATTAGCTCTGGCAATCTCAAATGTGGTCCAAACTACAACCTAACATGGTATGCAGTGATGTAAGAGCAGATTTCAAAGCCCTGAAGGGTCTGGTATGCATTTTGAGGGGGACAACTATGCCATTTAAAATAAAAATTGGCGCAGGGTTCCCCTTAATATTCATACCAGACCCAAAGGGCATGGTAATGGACTGGGGGGGTAACCCATGCAGTTTTTTTTAATGACTTTAATCTGTATTGCCGGGACACGACAATTCATTATAGCCATGAGTAGTTTTAAATTACTTTTTTTCCTTTAGAAACATCATCTTGTGCAGGGACTGTTCTTACAGGCATACTATAGACACCCCCCAGGTACGAAATTTAAAGGAATATTTCACTTTTATTGTTTCACTGTAAGCATTAATAAAATCACTGCTCTTCAAAAAACTGGCAATTGGCCTTTGGGGGAGGCCTGCCTACTCCCAACTCCTGCAGTCCGGCTCCTCTCTTGAGTACACGCACAAAATACACTTTAAAAAAAATGATCACTTTTGATTTTTCACATTCACGTCCCATAGACTTTAATAGTGTTTGCGCGTTCGAACGCATTTTTTGCCTGTTCGCATGTTCTGCTGCGAACCGAATGGGAAGGGGGGTGTGTTTGGCTCATCCCTACTAACCAGCAAGACATTCTAAAATAAAGTCAGTCAAGTACTACAGGCACAGCAGCACAAAATTGTTTACCATGAACCAAGACTGAATAGATACATTTGTAGTCTGCTTTTTTTAATGTATTATTTGGGGAAAAAAGCATCAGGTCTGAGACTAAAGAACTACTTACCCTTTTACATCTTGCTGTATTTATTTCCAACTGCATTGAACAATGTGCATGTGACTGATTGTTTGAAATACAGGAGCAACTTGCATGTCCTTTGCAAGGGAAATATCTTTCACACCGACCTGATAGTTGATCTATACATATGAAATATCCTTTTCACATTTTATGGTTTTTCTTATGTTTCTCAAAGAAAGAAGAGTCCATTATTGGACAAGGAGAGAATTTTATTTATTTTTTGCACAACAATATTGATATAATATCAGGAAAATTCATTTTTTATTATAAGGAGAGATGAAGATGAGGTGCTGGGTACGGGTACCAATATATAATGAGAGACGTCCTTATAAAGCCAGATAGCTTGTCTTTAGCAGCTTTAAAAAAAATAGAGGGTCCCTCTCAAGAGATAGAGGTCACCTGATTAGGGAAGTCCATATGCATTTCAACTAAAGAGGGCACCCAACAAAGGTACACAGAGTTTAAAGTGGTAGGTTATTCATTTTGACAAAGGACATCAGTAAAAAAAAAAAAAATACAGGATCAATAAAATACCACTTTAAACTGTTTAGAACCCTTTTTGAAATGCATAGAGGTTCAGTATTAACAACTCATGTCAACTCACTCAGTAACACATAATTTTTCCCCTGCAGCACACAGTTCAAAGTCACACTCTAAGCAGTGCATCCAATCCAGTCTACTTTCTCTGTTATGAATAGGACATCACCGGAGCAAAGACTTATCTCTATTTCCATCCATTGCCCCTTTAGCTTGCACACAGCCTCTTATTACCAATCATGGGGGAAAACAATGGTTCAGAAGATTGCCCAATCTCATAACATCATACAGTTATGAGAACTATTTATGCAAATAAACAAAGATTTTATTATATTTTCTCATAATTGCAATTAAAACACTCACTTTTGCAACATAGTTGGAACTCACATTGATTTTTGATAAATAACATGCATGCACTTTCTATGTTACAATATGTAAGAAACCGATTTTCAGAAATCTGGCTACAAGTACCTGGTTACTTTTGTTTTAGGGTAAGCTATGAACTAACTATATTCATCTTTCAGACAATGTTGCCAATTGTAATTAAGGACAGAACATAGTGAAAGAACAAGAGTTTACTTGTGAACCAGAAACATTCATTCCATGCATTTAATAATTGAGCTACCGCTTGAGCCAAAAAAACTGTCGACTTCTACTTTCCAGAATGCTCATTCACTATTCATCAGTTCTATTTCTTTAATGTCAGCTGTAGATTCTGCAAAAGAGCAAAAGTTCATCAAAACATGGTATCTATTTAACACTGCAATTTTTAATTAGTATTTGAAATATATTCAGCCCTTGTGATATGAAAACGAGTTAATTGATCTAATAAATCTTAATTATTTAACGTGGTTTTGTGTTACCTTGAGATCCTAAGCAATCAATGCAATTACACGTTTCTAAATATAGATGTTTGTATGAGCAAGTTGGCAAAATTGAGGGGGCCAGTCAGGATTTGGTTTGACTTTAAAAGCAGTCAAGTCCTGAATATTAAACAAAAAACAGCTGTTTCTCTGAAAAGCTGATGTTGATAGTCATAATGATAGCTATTTTTCATAAGCATTGGGCCAAAATCTGCAAAGAATGAGCCTGACTGTTCTGAAAAGCTAACATGATCGGGCTTTTGTGAAGGAAAATATTTTAAAAAGGGTTACCCTGCTGGACCTCTGTGTGTGTGTCTGTGTTTATAATCTGTACTTACTGTGTATAATTAGAAAAATGTTATATATGCTGTAATACTTAATCTGATTAGCAGTAATTATAGGCGTCAATTAGCTATGTTTTATAATCTAAACTAATGCTATCAATAGCTGCTTGTGCAATGTTCAGTGTATTTTTTATTATAATACAAAAATTGAAAGAAATACACTTAAAAATGTAGCCATGCCTTTTTACTGAGAATTAGGCAGTCTATATCTATGCTGTCATTACCTGTTCAAGGAAACTTGTGAGAATACAAATATGGTAGCTGTAATTTGTTGACTTGATTTTAAAGATGAATGCCATGGTACTGTCATGGATATTCTGGTTTCACAACCTTCCTCTGGAGTCACTAAAATGGTAAGAAACATACAATTGTAGGGCAGTGATTCAATGTTTCTTCTCAAGGGGAGGACTGGAGGACATAAGGGGCATTATATATCTACATGCTATCACCGCTGAACTGTAATAACAGCTTCTGCTAAAAGTGAGTCTTCCAGCACTAACTTTCTTTGCAACCCTGAGATGTCTTGTGAACCAATGTCAATAGCCTAAAGGATGATTTTAGGAATATTAAATGCATGGATGTGTCCGAAGATCTGCGCATTTGCATAGTGCAGCTCATGTTCCAGTGCATAGAATCATAGCTGTGCATTAGGGGTGCAACAGATCAGAAAAACTCATGGTTTGGATCATTCCTCGGATCAAAGTCACGGATCGGATCATTTTTCGGATCAGCAAAAGAAATTGGAGCCTCGCTGTGCCCCAAATTGCAGCCTCACTGTGCCCCATATTGTAGCCTCACTCTGCCCAAAATTTTAGCCTCACTGTGCCCAAAATTGTAGCCTCACTGTTCCCCAAATTGCAACCTCGCCAGGGCGGAGGAAGTGAGAGGGTGGCCAGCAGGGCTAGATTTCCTTTCCCTGCTGCCCCAAGGCCAGGTTTTGCAATGCACCCCCTCCCCACCAACCAAACCACCCCCCCAAATCAACAGAGAATGGCAAGGGCGGCACGGTTAAATATTTTTTGTTTCTTTTTTATTACTTTTTTTGTAGCTTGTCGCCTACTTTGTATTTATTTTTGTATACTTGTCTTATTATTTTTAATATTATTTTTCTCATTCTTTACTTTTTAATTATTTTTTTATTTTAATAATTTAATTTATATTTCCTATTTTTTTATTTTATCTTTTTTTTTACTTAACTTTATTGCTATCACACAGGAGAAAACAATTCTCTGTGTGATAGCAATTGGAGATGACAGGTTCTCTTTATTGACCCTGTCAACTCCAAAAACAGGAGTCCTAGCACTTGTGCTAGAACGCCTGTCACAGCTGAGATGGGAAGAGCACAGCTCACCCCTCTCACTGTATACATAGGCGGCCGGGGGGAGGAGGGGGGATCACAAAGTCCCGAAGAGTCAGAGCCAGCGAGAGAGGTATGTGGGGGGGGGGGGGAGGAGGACGGACGGCAGCACACATTTTCTGTTAGAAAGCAACTCACCCCCCGTATGTTGAAAATGTCTCCGCTCTGCTCGCACACAGCCCTGCCTCCTCCTAACCCCATGCTGTGATAGACAGAACACATCCCAGCATTGGACCCACATTCTGTCTATCACAGCGTGGTTAGGAGGAGGCGGGGCTGTGTGCGAGCAGAGCGGGTGTGTGTTTTACCGCTCTGCAATCCTGCGGCATGCCGCGGATCACGTGTGTGCCGACCCAAAGTCATTGATCCGTGCGGATCACGGATCAATGACGATCTGTTTCACCACTACTGTGCATGCATCCACATATGAATTTGTGTCCATGTCCAACAGTGGCTTTTGGCCGGTTTAAAGTAAAGCATAGCAGAACTAAGGAGAATTGCTGAGTGGTCATCAGCTAATGTGACTTATGCCCAGACTTATTATACATCCTGTTATCTTGTGTTTGACTTGGCTTGCCTCCTGACTCTGCTTTATCCTGATCTCTTATTGCTGATTTTGGCTTTTGTCCTAACTGTGTCCACTCTCTCCTGTTTTTGTACTTTTGCTGCCTGTCTTCTGCTTTCTGATTTATTATCTCTGCTACATCTTGATTACAGCTTTGCTTCCTGCACCTGCAAGTTCCGGTGCTCCACCTGTGTGCCACCATTCCACACATGCTCCAGTCTAAACATCTGCAGCATCCCAGTAGCATTCAGACTATCATTTTATCATTTACTGTTTTTTTTACTTTTTATAATTGCTTCTTTTCTTTATTATAATATACCACAATACATACAACATTACAACACAAACAGTAAACACACAAAAAAACACCATACATACATAAAAATACTTAAAAAATACTTATAAATTACCTTCCTCCTCAAAAGAACCCTCAGTTTATTCTCTTACTACTCCTTCCCTCTCTTCTCCCCCAACTCCACCCTCCACCTACAAGAGGTCGAGGGAGATAAGGGGAGAGGAGAAAAAAAAACCTCTAACTCTATAAATCCCACCACCTTATGACCCCGTACCTTACAAAAAGGAGAAACTTAATAACACCCTGTAAACCAGGAAGAACTTGATAGTTCTTTATTTCGTGCCTGTGACATCTCTTTATGGCCCCATTTCCTATTCTTATGACCCCTTCCCCCCAAATTCATTAATTGGAGGCAAGGGAAAAAAAATCCCCTATTTCTTGACCCTTTAAATCCCACCACCTTATGACCCCCATGCCATACAAAAAGGAGGGACTTAACACCTTGTAAACCAGAAAATAACTTAACAGTTCTTTATTTGTGCATGTGACATCTCTTTAAAACCCCACTTCCCATTCTTATGACCCCACCAAAAATTTGGTATGAAAAAAAAAAGGGAGGGGGAAAGGGGGACCCAAGTCCCTTCTCTTTCCAAGTCCTCTCTCTCTCAGGTTCCCCCGTGGGGGGGGGGACAAAAAAAGAAAAAAAAAGAAAACCCTCATGGTCTCACCCTCTCCACCCCACCCAACCCTGGACCTCCCAGCCCCACTCATTCCACCCCTATTTCAGAAGAGTAGTATATCCATCCTGCCCATACATCTTTAAATTTATCCTGTTGATCCTTAACTGTATATACCCATCTCTCTGCTTCCATTATCCTCTCTACCTCCCTTTTCCATTCCATTATAATAGGTACTCTGGGTTGTTTCCAATATCTAGGTATCAATGCCTTCGCTGCATTTAACAGGTGTGGTGTAACGCCTCTTTTATAAAACTTTATCGATGATGGCATCCCATGAAACAAGAAATGTAATGGGGATTGCTCAATAGGTCTTGGTGTCAATTTTTTTTATCCAAGGGGATATCTCCTCCCAAAATCTCCTAATCTTTGGACACTGTCACCATATATGAAGGAATGAACCTCTTTGGTTACACCCCCTCCAACAATTATCATCCATCAATGGGTAGATTTGTGCCAAGCGCGTCGGTATATGGTACCATCTAGTCAAAAACGTGTACGACATCTCTTGTATATATGAACTTATTGAGGACTGGTGTGTTGTTTCCATCAATCTCTTTATTTGTTCTGCTGTAAAATTGAGGCCCAACTCCCTCTCCCATTTACGGATATAATATGGAGTTGTCTTATTTTGAGTACTTTGAACCAATCTGTGCATCTGGGATAGCATATGGCCCGGTTCCAAAAGGTTAACACACCATTCCTCAATAGTAGTCATAAAGTTTACTGACCTGGGGACCTGGTTCAAAAGCTGGGGGATTTATCAATAATGGAGTGGAAATACCGGCAGCTGACATATCTGTTTAATAAATGGAAACATCAAATTAGATCAGTAAACTTTATGACTACTTTTAAAGGAATCATTCACTGTTAAAAAAATAAAGTATGCTGCACTAATATAATGAACTCTGAATTGTGCCACAAATCACAAGTGCTATTTATCATACTGTATATATTCACCAATATCTGCAGAGAATGATTTGATGGGGGTGGCTCAGGGACAGTTAGGTGGGTGTGGGATAGGCTTCCCTGAATAAATTAGTTTTCAGGGATTTTCTAAAGGTGAGGAGGTTAGGGGCTGATCAGATATACCGGGCAGGGAGTTACAGAGAATGGGAGAGGCTCTGGAGAAGTCCTGCAGGTGAGCATGGGAGGAGTTAACAAGGGAGCTAGAGAGCAGGAGGGAGGAGCGGATGGGACAATTTGTGCAATATCTGCAATATCTGCAGATGAGGTTTGTGATGTAGATGGGAGCGATATTGTGAAGTGCCTTGTATGTTGTGGTTAGCATTTTATATGGTGGGGTAAGGGAAGCCAGTGAAGGGATTGGCAGAGAGGAGCAGCAGTCACAGAGTGGTTAGTGAGGTGTATTAGTCTAGCACCAGAATTAATGATAGACTGAAGGGGGGATAGTTTGCGTAAGGGTAGGCCGTTAAGAAAAGAGTTGCAGTAGTCAAGGCGGGAAATAATCCAGGAGGAAATACATTGCTTTGTGGTGTCATTAGTCAAAAAGGGCCAAATTCTTGAGATGATGCAGAGGTTAAGACGGCAGGATTTAGCCAGTGATTGGATGTGGGGCAGAAGAAGAGGTCAGAGTCAAGGATTACACCCAGAACCCTGGCATGTGTGGAGGGACCAATGGTTGTGTTGTTGATCTTAATGGTAAAGTCAAGGGGGGTGGGGTGGGAAGGAGGAAACTAACAAGCTCAGTTTTAGAAAGATTGAGTTTGAGGAAGTGGTGTGACATCCATACCGATATGTCATTCAGTAAGTTTGAGATCTGTGAGATCTGTGAGGTGATCGAAGGGGTGAGTTGAGGAGTAGAGAGATATATATGGTTGTCATCAGCATAGAGGTGGTATTGGAAACCATGGGAGGTTATCAACTGGCCCAGGGAAAAGGTATAGATTGAGAATAGGAGGGGCCCAAGGATGGGTAACCCAACAGAAAGAGGAAGATGAGCGGAGGAGATGGTGTAGTAATTAACACTGAAAGTGCACAGAGATAGGTAGGAGGAGAACCAGGATAAAGAAGAATCACGGAGGCCAAGGCAATGTAGCTTGCTGAGGAGTAGCAGGTGGTCAATTTTGTCGAAGGCAGCAGAGAGGTCTAGTGTATGAGTATGAAGTAATGGGCATTGTTTTCTTTTGGCTATTAATTCTTTTAGTCCTGATTCACACTTGTGCAGGTTACAGTTATCATATTACAGGTGCATTTTGCATTTTTCAATACACATCTTTTAACCATTGAAGTCTATGGAACCAAAAAACAGAATAAAAACCTTGGCCCCTTCCATAAAATGCACAGATGTGAACTACATCCATAGGAAACCATGTTAAATGGACTGTATTATGTTTCTGGAAAACTGAAAATGCACTAAAATATGCCTAGGTATGAACCAGGCCTTAGAGTCTGGACAGGGCTGTCACTCCACTCATGTTTCTAGATCTTATCGAGCATCAGGGATCAATACTTATAACAGGTTCAGAGAGATACAAAAGAAAACACCATAGTGTTGTCCGCAAATCAAAAAAAAAATAAAAAATAAGGAAAAATATGCTAGGTAGATCAGCTTTGCTTTAAGGGCCAGTTCACACTAGGCGATGTCAGACATTGCTTGTGATTCGCACCTCATTGTTGTGCAGATCATATGCGATGTCTGTGCAATGCAAATTCAGCCAAACTCTATGGATGAATTTGCATCGCATTTAGGCCAAACTCGATCAGGAACCTTTTTTTTCACCACACCAGAATCGGATCGCATGGGTGTTGAGACCCAAGCGATCCGATTCTGCAAATCGCGATACATATTGTAAACTTAGTGCAGGGTGTCGTTAACTTAACCTACACTCTGCAAACAGTTTACAAGAACAGCTTGGCATTTAGATGCGGTGCAGATTTGAAGCAAATTATCTGTGAATTTGCATCGCATCTAGTGTGAACCGGTCCTTAATCATGAAATCAATGGGGATCCACAATCTGGAGGGAGACAATGAGCCTGTCACTGCTATAGGCAGCCTTCTGCTTTGCTTCTCTCTCCTAGAAGGCCTATTCACACCTATGCCTTATAAGTGCTTTTTTTTTTGCATTTTGCAGATTTGTTCTACAGAACATTTCCAAGGAAAACCATGTTATAATATGGTGCAAATCGGCAAAATGCAAAAAGCACTAGAAATAAAGGTGTGAAAGGCCGAAATGTCTATATACCGCATGGCCACAGGTGTGTGATGTGAAAGCAGCAGTGCATATGTGCTGTAAACAGTAAATTATACTGTAACCTTTTTTTGTTTGAACTTTTATGAAATATAACAAAGTTACATTGCATTACATTTTACCGCCTGCAGTGCGATGTGATGCAGTGACTTTTATCTCATCCCCTGCACTTAAAAAATTACCACATGCCATCAACTGCCTTAATAGGTAACAGTAGATATGTGCACACTGAAATAGTTTGTTTTCGTCCGAAAAATAAATGTATTTAGTTACTTTCGAAATTCGTTTTTAATTATTTTGTTTTTCGCTAGAAATTGCAATCGTCCGAAAATCCGAATGAATTAAGGTCGAATTTGTCATTGAAGGCTTATGGTGTCTGTCGAATGTTCAAAGAAGATTTGACGGAGCAGCAAAACTATCGACGCTGCAATTGTACATTCTGGTCAAGTTCCGTCTACAAGCTTAGTAGAATTCTAATGGGGTATGACTAGTAATAATTATTTTATTAACTAGAAAAGGTACAATTTCTGGGGAAATTGTGTGACGTGTTCTTGCCTTCACCAATACTCCAGACTGGAGACGGTGCCCCTGGAGATGTAAATGTGATCCAACAATGTGTCTATCCATTTCGATCCATTGCCCCATCAAAAACTGCTTCATCAAAAACTACCCCATCAAAACTGCGCCATCCTATTTGCCCCATCAAAAACGGGTTGCTATGGACGGGTTGCAATGGAGGGGTTGCTACAGTGGAGGGGTTGCTATGGAGAGAAAGAACAGTTGCTTGGTCTGGTTGCTATGGTCTGGTTGCTATGGACTGGTTGACTATGGTCGGGTTGCTATGGTCAGGGTTGCTATGGACGGGTTGCACTAGGGACAGGTTGCTATGGGGGTTGCTGTATGGACAGTTGCTATTGACTGGTTGCTATGGACAGTTGCTATAGTCTGGTTGCTAATGGTCTGGTTGCTATAAGGAGTGGTTACTATGGACTGGTTGCTATGGACTGTTGCTATGGACGGTTGCTATGGAGTGGTTGCTATGGACGGGTTGCTATGGAGTGGTTGCTATGGAGTGGTTGCTATGGAATGGTTGCTATGGAGTGGTTGCTATGGTCGTTCCCCCCCCTACGGATGGTTTCTATGCGACTGGATGCTCGCAGGGAAGGTTTCTATATGCAGAGTATGGCGGAAGTTACACACAGCCAAATCAGGCGGACATCCGCCCGCCGTTTTAAGTACACACTGCGGGGTTTATTTACTAATCGCTGGAAATCGCAATATCAGGCTCACTTCTGCAGAAAAAACAATAAGCTTCTAACCCCAGCTTGTTCAGTTAAGCCTGGTAATAAAACCAGCGAGGCAAGCTCATTGGTTTGTGTGCACGAAGTGAGCCTTACCGATTGCGCTTTCCAGCTTTAGTAAATCTCAAACCCCATTGTTTACTTAAAAGTGGGATATGCCTGAAAAACAGAGCATATCACCTCACAGCTGTGTGGGAGGAGCTATAGAAAGCCGCCTCAGCTGTGTGTGAGGAGACATCGTCTCCTAAGGAAACCAATGTAAACACTAGTGCGATGTCAGCCACTCTAAACAGCTTGAGATTCGCACCTCATTGTTTTTTACTGTGCTTCTTCAAATGATTGTATTTTAAAAACATAAATGCACAGATGTCTGTGCAATTTTACGCAAATTCACAAGCCCAACCTTCACTCTATGTATAGATGTCTCTAAAATTTGCATCACATTTGAGGCCAAACAGTCGATCAGTTTACAAATTGCCTTGCAATTTCAGTTTTCAATTTTCTTTCCTCCATTGACTTTCATTGAAATCGGATCGCATGGCGTGTTGAAACAAATGTCTGTATCTTGAAAACCATTTGCGATCCGATTCTGCAAATGTAGTGTCGCGATACATATTGTAAAGATTTGTGTAGGTCGGCTTAAAATGAGGGAGTGCGCAGTTTACAAATCATGTAATGATTTTTCCGTTTTTGCCATTCTGTGCTCTAGCTCTCACCATTAATTCCTATGGGAAAATTTCGCCGCAAATATGACTATTTCGCGAACGATTTGCAAACAGTTCCACAAAGTAATAGCCCACTATTCGGGAACAGCCGCTCGATTGGCATATATACTCGTCTATGTAGCGTAAAAACTGTGGGAGGAGTTAGGGTGGTAAATTTGAAGCTAAAAAATAATATAATATATATGTGAAGAATAGTAAGTGCTCTTGCTATCGCAAGACCACTTAACTAGAAAAGGTACAATTTCTGGGGAAATGTGTGACGTGTTCTTGCCTTCACCGGGAGACGGTGCCCCTGGAGATGTAATCATGTGATCCAACAATGGGTCTATCCATTTCGATCCATTGCCCCATCAAAAACTGCTTCATCAAAAACTACCCCATCAAAACTGCGCCATCCTATTTGCCCCATCAAAAACGGGTTGCTAGACGGGTTGCTATGGAGGGGTGCTATGGAGGGGTTGCTATGGAGGGGTTGCTATGGTCTGGTTGCTATGGTCTGGTTGCTATGGACTGGTTGCTATGGTCGGGTTGCTTGGTCGGGTTGCTATGGACGGGTGCTTGGACGGGTTGCTATGGGCGGGTTGCTATGGACAGTTGCTATTGACTGGTTGCTATGGCAGTTGCTATAGTCTGGTTGCTATGGTCTGGTTGCTATGGAGTGGTTACTATGGACTGGTTGCTATGGACTGGTTGCTATGGACGGTTGCTATGGAGTGGTTGCTAGGACGGGTGCTATGGAGTGGTTGCTATGGAGTGGTTGCTATGGAGTGGTTGCTATGGAGTGGTTGCTATGGAGGGTTGCTATGTTGGTTGCTATGGATGGTTTCATGGACTGGATGCATGGATGGTTTCTATATGCAGAGTATGCAGAAGTTAACAGAGCAAATACAGGCATACCCCGCTTTTAAGTACACACTAGGGTTTATTTACTATGGTGCAAATCGGCAAATCAGGCTCACTTCTGCAAAAAGCACTAGAAATGCAAAGGTGTGAATCAGGCCGAAGTGTCTATATACCGCATGGCCACAGGTGTGTGATGTGAAAGCAGCAGTGCATATGCGCTGTAAACAGTAAATTATACTGTAACCTTTTTTTGTTTGAACTTTTATGAAATATAACAAAGTTAAATTGCATTACATTTGGGAGGAGCTACTGAAAGCCTGCAGTGCGATGTGATGCAGTGACTTTTATCTCATCCCCTGCACTTAAAAAATTACCACATGCCATCAACTGCCTTAATAGGTAACAGTAGATATGTGCACACTGAAATAGTTTGTTTTCGTTTTCGTCCGAAAAATACATTTATTTAGGCACAGTCGCAGTACTTTCGAAATTCGTTTTTAATTATTTTTCCTCCATTGTTTTTCGCTAGAAATTGGATGGCGTGTGTTGCAATCGTCCTTGAAAATCCGAATGAATTAAGGTCGAATTTGTCATTGAAGGCTTAAAATGGTGTCTGTCGAATGTTCAAATCATGTAAGATTTTTCCGACGGAGCTCTAGCTCTCAAAATGGGAAAATGTACGACGCCGCAATTGTACATTTCGCGAACGATTTGGTCGAAAGTTCCACAAAGTAATAGCCCACTATTCGGGAACAAGCCGCTATATATATTACTCGTAGAGCGTAAAAACTTGGGAGGAGTTAGGGTGGTAAATTTGGCTAAAAAATAATAATAATATATATGTGGAGAATATGTGCTCTTGCTAGCAAGACCACTAATAATATATATTGAGAGAATAGTAAGTGCTCTTGCTATGCAAGACCACTTAATTATTATTACTAGTCAACCAACATTAGAATTTGACCGGAAATGTACGATTGCGGGGTCGTACAGTTTAGCTGCTCCATCAAATCTTCTTATAACTTTCAACAGACACCAGACACTAATATTCGTCGTTCATGTTGAATTGTCAAATTGGTTCTAGCTATTTTACTGCTCCTCCTCTTTGGTTACGATCAGCCAATAACATTCATCATCAGCATTATTCTTATTTTACTTCCCCCACCCAATTCCAGCAGCGATCTTTTCTCTCTATAATGTTGAATCTTTACTCTCTATAATGTCAAATCTTTTCTCTCTATGCCAAATCTTTTCTCTCTATAATGTCGACTAATAGAGTTAAGGTTAGGCACATTCGACCACAGGTTAAATAGACACAGATTGTTATTGTCAGTGTCATGTCAAATTTCCTATCTATATCGAACTGTTGTCACAACAACAAAAATAAAGCATTCGGTTTGGATCGTTCAGTTTTTGTATTCGGCCCTTTCGTTTTCGTTTGTTAAAACAATAACGAAAATACCTGAAATTCGGATGAAAATGAATGCACATGTCTAGGTAACAGGGCTTCTTGCTCCCTCTCTCTGCATTTGGAATGTTTGTGTAGGGCCCAGAAGCATCTGGTATGAATATTCCCTAAATGCTGTCTGGTTTTCAGTTGAGGATATTTTCATTTACTTCCTGTTTTGACATCCTTCTTTTTTTTATTTTTTTTATTATTTTTTATATTATTTTTTTTTATTTCAAAATTTGCGTTACAGATTTTACATTACATATCTTCCAAATTACATTACAGTTGTTACACATACATAGGGTAATGGTGGAGAGGAGTCCCCCCCTTTTCCCTCCACCATCCCCCCCCTCTTATCTGTTCACACAAGCTTTCTCCTTTTCCTTCTAACCTCCTTTAATTACCCGCCCTTCCCATCTCCCTGCTCCAGGGAGAAAAAAAAAAAAGAAAAAGAGAAAAAGAGAGAAAAAAAAAAAAAGGCATCCGTCCCCTGGTCGGCCGTCCCCCATCCCACCCCTCACCCCTCTCTGTACTTCACATAAGGGGCCCACGTCGAAAGGTACATCTCATCCTGGTCTTTCATTGCCATAGTCAAGTTCTCCATTTGTTGTATCTCTGCCACTCTACTTTTTTTTGACAGGATGTGAGGAAAAAGTCTCCATGGAGGCCCAGTCAGCAAAAATTTAAGACTTCCCTATTCTACTGGTTTTGTCCCCATGGCCTGTTCCCTCTTTTCTTATTTGTCTTATTGTGTCCCCACAACTGGGAGACAGGCAAAAATATTTTTTTACATGTTGGCAGCCAATAAATATGGTCTTGTTCACTCCACAAGCCTATTGATCCTGAAATGCAGCATTTATTTTCATGTTCCTGAGCCTGGTAATGCTGTGGTTTTTAAACAATGCATTTTATCATTTCCATGTATTTTGCTGGTGCTGGAAACATCAGCAAATGTTGGGACATTAGAAATTGCATTTCAAAACTAATTTATCCAAACATAATAGCCTACAACAGAACAACACATAAGGCCGCGTACACACGATCAGACCGGTCCGATGAAACTGGTCTGCAGACCAGTTTTATCGGACCAGTTTGATGGTGTGTACGGCCCATCAGACCGTTGTCCGTTGGACCAAAGTTTTAAAACCTGCTTTAAAATCTGTTTGATGGACACCTGCCCGTCGGACATGTTCGATGGTTAGTACACAAAAGCATCGGACCAAAAACCTGCGCATGCTTAGAATCAAGTCGACGCATGCTCGGAAGCATTCAACTTCGTTTTTTTCAGCACGTCGTTGTGTTCTACGTCACCGCGTTCTGGTCTGATCGGATTTTTGGTCCGATGGTGTGTACACACATCAGACCATCAGACCACTTCAGCCTGGTCCGATCATTAGTCATGGTCTGATCGCGTCTATGTGGCCTTAGACTCAAAAATGCACTGAAATGCATGTCTCAAACAAATTCACAGGACGTTGCCTCCAAAATTCCCCAATGGTCTGTTAATAAGGCTTACAAAACAAAGTGTACCGGTAACATTTTAAAAATGCTTTTTAACCACTTCCATACCAGGCACTTACGCACCTTCCCGCCCTAGCCAATTTTCAGCTTTCAGCGCTGTCGCAATTTGAATGACAATTGCGCGGTCATGCTACATTGTACCCAAATTAAATTTTTATGATTCTGTTCCCACAAATACAGCTTTCTTTTGGTGGTATTTGATCACCTCTTCGATTTTTATTTTTTGCGCAACAACTAAAAAAAGACCGACATTTTTGAAAAAAATTGTTAAAAAGTATGTTTTCTTCTTCAATTATGGGCACTTTTTGATACTACCCAGCTTCATCATGCATGCACTGCCCTTATTGAAACCTTCAATTATCTATCATAGCCTGTTGGTCCTGGGGGGTTCACCTTTCTTGCGCCCCCTCTCCCGGGGGGGATACATCACGGTTCCATGGGGGGTTCCTGGCAAGGTGGGGGGGTGGTGTAGTGTTCACACATTCCTGTCCCCTCCTACCTGTCCAGCTGTGGCTGAGTATTCCACTTCTCAGCCATTTGCAGGGCTCTACCTTGCCGGCGGCATTCTGTGTTCATCCCCGTATGGCTGTGACTGGCGGCGCGTGCTTTAGGCGCCAGCACGCGCTTCCCGCCATGACGTCATGCAGTTTGCAACGGGGATGACGACAGCGGTCAGGGCCCCCCCGGCTCTCCTGAACGCCGAGGGAGCCGCACTTGGGTCGCTCATCTGAGCGGCCCCCACGTCACTATCTCTGTTGTCCATGGGGCAGCCTGAGAACTGCATATGTTATAGCCCCTTTTTTTTTTGCCACACCCATAGGCCTATATAAGAACTCCTGCCTGTCAATCATTTGTTGATTCCAGGCAGCCTAGCACGGACAGCAGTTTGTATACTTCTTCCCTAACAATTAGTAGTCTGTGTGCCTTTTGCATCTTTTGCAGCCCAGACTTTAATATTTAGCAACAAGCACTACCAACTTATTTCAGCAACCTATCCTGCCTACCACATTTCAGGTAACAGCACTTTTTCACTCACACACTTGTTAGTTGGTTATCCAACTATCACTCTTCCATTCTTGATTTCTGACACCAGCCATCCCAGCCCTTTTGGTTGATGGTTTTGTTTTATTGTGCTTATTTTTTTCACTCCCACCATCATTCTATGTACCCACATAATTTTGATGGTTTACATCATGTCTATAATGCAATTGGCATTACACTCCCACCCACCTTTATGCACTATTGATTAGATTAAAATAATATTCACTTATTATTTTTTCTTCTTTTTTAATTCTGTTCATCCATGGGGCACCTACATGCGAACTTATGTAGTACCCCAATATTTATTTATTATTATTAATATATATTTTTTTTTAAATACAACATCCTTGATCATACTCATTGATCTAATACCCTAATGGGTTTTCAATGTCTAGATCCTATTCATTTTCTTAGACATGTTAGAACTATACTGCCAGTCCGTTTCTTATACACTAATATGCCTTACCTATATATACATTTTAGACCTCAGCACAACTTGCTATGATTTAATACCATGAATCTTTTTGGGAATATATGGCTAACCCATGGGGTGCTCATTGCAGGTATCGGCTCCCCAGGTCGTCAGAGGACGTTCAGCCGTGCGGCTCCTTGTAACCCACCTGTGGGCCATGTTCTTTCCCAATAGGTCTTTACAATGGTAACTTTCTGTTCGGGTCTTTTTATGTGATATATACTAAAACATGTATTTTTGATCTTAAACTTATGTTATGTATATAAATTTTTGTAGAATCAATCATCCCCCTGAAGAGACCTTCCACAGGTCGAAATGCGTCGGGTAACGCACACCACACAGTTTTTATGCAATGTTGTATGTAACTGTACTTATATTGTATGATCTGCATTGTATCACTTGATCCGTAAGGGGTTCTTTTATTGTCATTATATTTTATCTGTATGGTTTAGACGATCAGCAAATAAATCATGTTTTACTAGACTATATTGTTATATTTATATTTTGGCTGTCCAAATCCCATGGGGTAAACTTCTTTTTCCTACAATTATGGGCACTGATATGGCAGCACTGATGGGCACCGATGAGGTGGCCCTGATGGGCACCGATGAGGTGGCACTGATGGGTACCGATAGGCGGCACTGATGGGCACTGATAGGCGGCGCTGGAATGCTGCAATGATGGCCACTTATAGGCGGCACTGATGGGCACTCATAAGTGGCACTGATGGGCACTCATAGGTGGCACTGATGGGCACTCATAGGCGGCACGGATGAGCACTCATGGGTGGCACTTATGGGTGGCACTGATGGGCACTTATGGGTGGGACAGATGGGCACTGATAGGTGGGAACTGGGCATAGATGGGCACTAAGAGGTGGCACTGATGTACACTGGGTGGCACTGATTGACACTGGGTGACACTATGGGGTGGCACTGATGGCATCATTACAGTCAGTGCCCATGTTGCCAGTCAGTGCTCATTTGTGGGCACTGATTGGCATCGATTGTAGTCAAATTTTTTTTAATCTATTTGTGCTCTATTGAGCACCCGGGGGCACTCCCTGGTGGTCCAGTGTGGGGATCCGGGGGGGCTGCGCTGATAAACAATCAGCGCGAACCCCCCCTGTCAGGAGAGCCGCCGATCGTCTCTCCTCTACTCGCGTCTGTCAAATGCGAGTGAGGAAGAGCCGGTCAATGGCTCTTCCTGTTTACATTGTGATCAGCCGTGATTGGACACGGCTGATCATGTGGTAAAGAGCTTCCGCCGGAGGCTCTTTACCGAGATTGGAGATACAGGGTGTCACACTTACACCCTGCATCACCGATCGCTGTGCTGTGTGCCCCCACGGGCGCGCGCCGGCATTAAATCCTGCAGGACGTCAATAGACGTCCAGTCAGGATTTCACAACCACTTCCCGGACGTCAATTGACCATTGACTGGGCGGGAAGTGGTTAACCACTTGTTTACTGGGCACATATACCCCCTTCCTGCCCGGGTGAAATTTCAGCTTTCAGCACTGTCACGCTTTGAATGACAATTGCACGGTCGTGCTTTCTTTTGGTGGTATTTGATCATCTCTACGGTTTTTATTTTTTGCGCTATAAACAAAAATAGAGTGACAATTTTGAAAAAAACACAATATTTTTTACTTTTTGCTATAATAAATATCCCATTTAAAAAAAAAAAAAATTCAGTTTAGGCCGATATGTATTCTTCTACATATTTTTGGTAAAAACAATCCCAATAAGCGTATAGTGATTTTTTCTTTGTGCTAATGTTATAGCGTCTACAAAATAGGGGATAGAATTATGACATTTTTTAAATATTGTTTTTTACTAGTAATGGCGGCGATCTGCGATTTTTGTCAGGGCTGCGATATTACGGTGGACACATCGGACACTTTTGACACATTTTTGGGACCATTCACATTTATACAGCTAACAGTGCTATACATTTGCACTGATTACTGTATAAATGTGACTGGCAGTGAAGGGGTTAACACTAGGGAGAGGAAGGGGTTAAATGTGTTCCCTGCTAGGTGATTCTTACTGTGGGGGGAGGGGACTGACTGGGGGAGGTGACTGACGGTTGTCCCTATGTACACACCATTGGTCTCCTCTCTCTGACAGGACGTGGATCTCTGTGTTTATGCACCTGAGTGATGCGGCGGGCGCGCGCCCCCCAGTGGCGGGAGGCCAGAGGCCATATATTGATGGCCTCCCGTCATTGTAGAGCAACCTTGTGCCCATCAATAGTCGATGGTCGGATGGGAAGTGGTTAATACCATATGATTTCCAGATGTATCAATGCTTTGTTGATGAAAAGTCTTAGGACAATTCTTAGGAGAATCCATATGAAAATTCTCAGAACATTTTAATGTCATTTGAACATTTTTGTTTTGTTTTGTTTTCCTTTCTCACAATATTCAACTTTGTGCACCATTATGAATTATACTATAAGGATTTCTTTATGGTTTATTGATTCAATCACCAATGTGGGACTATATATTCATTTTTAAGCATTTTTCTTTTTATCACCAGTTGCTTTGAATGCATCTTAATTTGTGTATATACTTACCTATGTTCACTTATCAGGTTTATCAAGGTATATTTGTTTAGCGCTGTACATTGCTGTATTTACTGTTATACATGTGTTTGTTGATTTGACCCACTATTGATTAGAAAAAGGAACAGATTTTCTTAAAACATTCTTTATCTAAAGGCCCGGTACACACGATCAGATTTTCCAACGGGAATTGTGTGATGGCAGGCTTTTGTTGAAAAACACAACTGTTTTTATGCTCCATCGGACAATTGTTGGCAGATTTTCCAACAACAAATGTTGGAAAGCATGTTTTAAAAATGTTCGACAACAAATGTGTGATGTCGGATTATCCGATCGTGTGTATACAAGTCTGTTGGAAAAAAATCCAAAGTACAAACATGCATGCTCGGAAGCAATGCTCACCATAAAACAACATTAGCAGAAGTTGCCCAATAGGTGGTGCTAAAGAGCTGTTGGATGACAAGTCGCCGTTTGTATGCAAGACAAGTTCACGGACAAGCCCCTTTGGATAAAAGTCCTATGCTTTGTCTGCGGAAACTCTGATCGTGTGTATGAGGCTTAAGACAGTTCTATACTACCCATATAAAAAAGAATGTATAAACAATGAAGAAAAAAAACTGTTAAGTGTTAAGAAAAAAAAGAAACGAGAACCTGCCTTTAACCTCCCTGGCGGTATGATTCTTTCTGGTTTTAGGTGCTGAAAGCGGTACCATTATTTGCAAGGAAATTTGGCGTTATACTGTAGGCCTGTAATTTTTAGTAATAACTCACTTAAATCAGACCAAACAAGAGTCTAGTAGGCATCCGGGGTATGAATGTTTTTTAAAAACAAAATTATAATATAACAAATAATTATAAATAATTATAACAAATAATAATCTAATCATATAAAAATCATGTAATCAACTTAAAATCACTGAAATTTGCTCAGTTGCAGAATTGTCGCTGTCGTTACTTTTTTTATGATGAATTTCCCCACAAATCGTTATTGCTCATTTCTGCAAGTGAATTATAATTTATTATCGCTGTTTTCTAGCTGCTCTAAAACTATTTTGGTTGCTTTGGACCACCTACAGTTTGCAGGCAGAAAGAACAGTTTTTATTATACAAAAGAACATGTAGGACACTGGGCAGACTACTAGGGACAAGGGGGTGTGTATTTTTTACATACAGTACTGTAATCTATAAGATTACAGTATACTGTATGTACTGTGTTTGTTTACTTTTTTGAATTTGGCGCTAATCTCCGCCCCCGTGCGTCGTAACGTCACAGGGATAGGAGATCGGTGGCACACGGGGACACTGTGTGAATCGAGCGAGCACCCGTTCGCTCACACAGCGTGGATGCATCACTGGATCCAGGGACAAGGTAAGTAAACCCTGCATATGGATGCTGCGAGGCGAGCCCGAGTCTGACTCTGGGTTACCGATCGCAGCACAGAAATTTAACTCAGAGTCCGACTCGGGAATACCGCCAGGGGGGGTTAAAGTGGTTGTAAACCCTTAAAAAACACTTTTTACTACAAGTAAGCCTATAATAAGGCTCACCTGTAGCTACTATGGATATCCACGGTTTAGGAGTTATCCCCTGTATCAGCATGTGCCGGCGTCAACGGCACATGTGCACTGAAGCAACGACACAAACCGTTTGTGCCATTACCGGCATGCTCTGGAGTGACATCATCGTGGCTCCGGTCAATCACAGCGCCGGAGCATGTGATACCCGGTATTTTATTACTAGCATTTTATCTCAAACATTTGTCCTTTAGCGCTGATGTTTCTCTTTGAGTTAAGTTGACACATTTTTATGTCTGCATCCAGGGTTGTAAATCTGTGCTCATATCTATGCAATCTACATTCATGTCATACTCACTGGGCCAGATTCTCAGAAGAGATACAATGGCGTATCTCCAGATACACCGTCGTATCTCTGTTTCTGAGACGTCCTTTCTATGCGACTGATTCTTAGAATCAGTTACGCATAGATTTGGCGTTGATCTGACTGGCTTAAGTCACTTACACCGTCGTATCTAAGTTGCAATGTTACGCTGGTCGCTAGGTGGCGTTTCCATCGATTTCTGCGTTGAATATGCAAATGAGCTAGATACGCATATTCCCGAACGTATTTGCACCCCGTCGTCGTAGTTTACGTCGTTTGCGTAAGCGTAAGGTTACCCCTGCTATATGAGGGGTAACCTTGTGTAGGTTCGGCATACGCCATATTAAGTATGGATGTCGGGACAGGGTCGTGTTTTTCCGTCGTTTACGTTGTTTGCGTAAACTCGTTCTCGAATAGGGCTTTGCTTAAGTGACGTTCACGTCGGTTTCATTGACTTTTAGCGATGTGATTTGGAGCATGCGCCCTGGGCTACGTTTACGGCCGGCGCAATGCGCAGTTCGTTCGGCGCGGGGGCACGCTTAATTTAAATACAAAACGCCCACCTCCTTCCTACTTTGAATTATGCGTATCCCATTTACGCTACCCCGCCGCAAGTTACGGAGCAAGTGCTTTAAGAATACAGCACTTGCCCACAAAAGCTGTGGAGGCGTAGCGTAAATGGAATACGCTACGCCAGGATAAAAATACGCAAATGTACGAGAATCTGGCCCACTGCCATTAATTTCTGTAGGCTGCAGTTATGGATTCTGGGGAAAACTGTTTTCAGGTTCTGTACTCTCTCGCATGATGTGCGGCCCCTTACTACCATTTCCATGTGCCCAAAATGAGTTAGGTAGTATTAACTATTTTGCCTCTGCAAATCTCTATATTTAATACACAGTCAAAAATATGAAAAAGAAAGTATGGAAAATTTAAAAAATCACAAATGACTTTGAAGTAAACGCTACAACTTAAGTTAGAATTGGTTTTGTTAAAATGCACTATGCTTCCTCTTTAAGTTGTTAGGGCCTGTTCAGTTTTCTGCATGGGTCCAATTAACAAATATCATTAAACATTATCTCTTCGCTTAACATTTTATTGCAAGACATTTAATCTTTTCTATGCCTTTGATCAGAGTCTTTATAATTTAAATTGTTAAAAGATGAACATTTTCAGTTGTTGTGCTTGGGAGAACTAAGGACAGCTCGGAGCACCTGTAAGTAATTCCTGTGAATTCTACATATACATTATGTAACATGTTGTACCAATTCATGGTTTTCATAAAAGATTAGGAAAGACTGCAAAAGAATGGCTAACTAAGAAGTGTTTTCATTCAAATAAAGTCTAAAATCTTATTTAATAAAGCCACCAAAAAACGTATTACTCTTTCTCAATTGTTAATTAAGTGTTGCTATAGCTATATAAGACATTTTCTTTAATCCCTTCATTATGATCACCTGGGCAATACATTTTCTTTGTATGTTTTTTATTTATAGAATGTGACAGATGTTATTTATTTACATACGATATAGCATCCAACATTGGCTCTTATCTAATTGATACAGCATTTGCAAAAAGATGTTATCAGTACACAGAAGCTATTCACAATATAACTGTATCACCACCTATAGGAAGTTGGTCTTTAACCACTTACTTACTGGGCACATATACCCCCTTCCTGCCCAGGCGAAATTTCAGCTTCTGGCACTGCCTCGCTTTAACTGACAATTGCGCGGTCGTGCTTTGTGGCTCCCAAACAAAATTTACGTCATTTTTTCCCCACAAATAGAGCTTTCTGTTGGGGTTATTTTATCACCTCTGCGGTTTTAATTTTTTGTGCTATAAACAAAAAAAGAGCGACAATTTTGAAAAAACACACAATATTTTTTACTTTTTGCTGTAATAAATATCCCATTTAAAAAACAAAAAATAATTCTCAGTTTAGGCCGATATGTATTCTTCTACATATTTTTGGTAAAAAAAATATTGCAATAAGCGTATAGTGACTGGTTTGCGCAAACGTTATAGCGCCTACAAAATAGGGGACAGAATTATGATTTTGTTTTTATGATTTTTTATTTTACTAGTAATGCAATCATTACTGTATAAATGTGACTGACAGGGAAGGGGTTAACACTAGGGGGCGAGGAAGGGGTTAAATGTGTTCCCTACTAGTGATTCTAACTGTAGGGGGAGGGGACCGATCTGTGTCCCTATGTACAAGGGACACAGCATCGGTCTCCTCTCTCTGACAGGAGATGGATCTGTGTGTTTACACACACAGATCCACATCCTTGTCTGTCTAACGGCCGATCCCGGGCACCTGGCGGACATCATGGCCGCCAGGCACACGCATCAGCACCGCAGTGATGCGTGGGCTCGCCCGCCCCCCCAGTGGCTGGAGGAGCCGAGGACATCTATCAACGTCTTCCCAGCATTTGAGAGCTTGTGGCTGTCTTTTTCCTATGGCCAGGATACAAAATGGTTAACAAGTTCCCTACTGAGCCATAGTAATATGACATCAGCAGGAACCTTGTCTCCCTCTGGGTGGACGTCACATGATGTCCTGGGCTTCTCAGCCGCTAGGGGGCACGCACCCGTGATTGCCCGTGATCACGGCAGGAGTGTGTAAACACACAGATCCACCTCCTGTCAGAGGTGAGTACAGAGGAACACAGAACGGTCTCACCCCTTGTGAGTCCCCTCCCCCTACAGTAAGAATCACTCCCAGAGAACATATTCAACCCCTTCCCCGCCCCCCTAGTGTTAACTCCTTCCATGCCAGTCATATTTACACAGTAATCAGTGCAGTTTTATAGCACTAATCGCTGTATAAATGTGAATGGCCCCAAAATGTGTCAAAAGTGTCCAATATGTCCATCTAAATGTCCCAGTCACAATAAAAATCGCAGATCGCCGCCATCCTAGTAAAAAAATAAAACGATCCCCTATTTTGCAGATGCTATAACGTTTGCGCAAACCAATTATTTTACGCTTATTGTGATTTTTTTTACCAAACATATGTAGAAGAATACATATCGACCTAAACTGATGGAAAAACATTTTTTTTTTTGAAAAAAAAAAATGATATTTATTAAATCAAAAAGTAAAAAATATTGTGTATTTTTTTCAAAATTGTCGCTCTTCTTTTGTTTATAGCGCAAAAAATAAAATCTACAGAGGTGATCAAATACCACCAAACGAAAGCTTTATTTGTGGGGGGAAAAAACATAAAGATTTTATTTGGGTACAGTGTTGCATGAACGTGCAATTGTCATTCAAATTGTGACAACACTGAAAATGAAAAATTGGTCTGGGCAGGAAGGGGATGAAAATGCCCTGTATTGAAGTAGAGACTGGAACAGTATGGAAGGCGGTCTTTAGACAAAGACTGGAATAATTTGACTGAAGTTATTATGGAGGTAGAAAGTAGCAACATCATGTTTAGGGTTAAAGGGGACTAAGGGCGGCTCTAGGCTTTGTGAGACCTTAGGCAAATCTGAGACATGAGGCCCCACTCACATCCATAATGGGAAAAATTATTCAAGCGATACAAATTAACTGTACATATATTAAGAGTGTTAAATTCTATGAACTATGAATTCACCGTTTATAGAATTTTCTCTAACCAATTCTTTAGGCAAATTAGGGGGCCGCGAGGCCCCTGTGGGGGCGAGGCCTAAGGCGACCGCCTAATTTGCCTAATTAAAGAGCCGCCTCTGAAGGGGACCAAGAGAATCAACATCACAAACTCAAACTCTACCTACCTTTTTCAGTCTTGCATTAAAAGTAAATTCCAGTTTTCTTGTGAACTTTTAAAGAAACTTATCATAAGAAAAACATGGAGGCTGCTATTAAGGAACTTTTTGTTTTAGTATTTTGAAAACCATATTTTTGAAAATATAACTATCTCCCTATTCTAATCAATTTTTTTCTATTCTATTCAAGTTCGAATTGATTCTATTAGAATTTTGGGAAATAGTTGTATTCTTTCTATTCTATTCTATTTTGTTTTATTGTTTTTTTAATTGTATTATTCTTCTATTTGTTTATTCTATTATTTTCTTTTCAAATTCAAATTGATTCTATTAGAATTTTGGGTAAATGTTTATATTCTTTTTTTTCTATTGTTTTTTTTTTTTATTCTATTATTTTCTCTCCTATTATAGTCTTTTCTATTCTATTCTTTTTTCCCCTATGTATTCAAATTCATTAGATTTAAAATTCGAATTTCAGAAGATGGTTATATTCTTTCTATGTTATTCTATTCTATTATTTTATATTCTATTCTATTTGTTTCTTTTATTTTCTATTTTGTTCTGTTTTACTATATTTTATTATATTCTTTTATTTTCTGTTATATTCTTTTATACTCTATTATATTTTTTTCTATTTTATTCCTTTATTTTCTATTCTCTTTGGAAATTGGAAAACTATTTGCATTTGAAAATTTTTCAAATCGATAAAAATTCAAATTTCATCATAATAATTTTTTTCGTTATTTCAGATTCATTTAAATTTGGTACTATTGTAATTTGGAAATTCATATACATTTGAATTGCCGAAAAACAAAAATTTGTCTAAATTTTAATTCAGAAAGAAACAGGGACAGGGACATTGGTCCCCTCAGTGCCCACCAGTGTTGCTAATTAGTGCCCACCAGTGCCACTAATTAGTGCTCACCAGTGCCACCTACCAGTGCCCATCAGTACTGCTGATAAGTGCCCACCAGTTCCACCTACCAGTGCCCATCAGTACTGCTAATAAGTGCCCACCAGTGCCACCTATCATTGCCTACCAGTGCTGCCAATCAGTGCGCATCAGTGCCCTTACCATAAGTGTAAATTAGCAGTGCTGCCTATCAGTGCCACCTACCAGTGTCTATCAGTGCTGCCTATCAGTGCTGCTTTTTTAGAGCCACCTCTCATTGCCCCTCAGTGCCACCTATCAGTGCCACATATAAGTGCTCATCAGTGCCACCCATCAGTGCAGCCTCGTCAGTGCCTCCTAATCAGTGCCCATCAGTGCCACCTCATCAGTGCCCAACAGTGCCATCTATCAGTGCTCATCAGTGCTGCCTCATCAGTGCATATAAGTGCAGCCTATCAGTGCTCCATGATTGCAGCCTATCAGTGCCCATCAGTGAAGAAGAAAAATTACATGTTTTGCAAACTTTTTTCAAAAGTGGTGACATATACTGTTTTAAACGCTCACAACACTCACACTGACAGAACTATCCCTACATTCACACTATAGTAAGTGTTCTAACCACTTATCTACCATACTATACCAATTATTACAGTCAAATGTCCATTGCCTGATGTGGACTCAGGATCAGCTAGTAGCTTTGCTTTATAAGTATTGTTAACAATGCTGAAGACAAGGGTCTTATTTTTTTTTATTTTTTTTTATTCATGGTTTACCTTTTAGCTTTTGCTCAGTGAGAGATGGGTCTGTCTAATTTCTATGAAATACTTTTCCTGTGACCACAATGTTTTACTTAATTTTAGTATATTTCGCCACAGACTAGCTATGTTTAGGTTGTCTGTGCATTTACAAGCACCAGTTGCAGTCATATATATCTGCCGTTTTTCATCCCACCTTCTCCAGTTTTCACTGAGGCGTCCATATATCAAAGGATGTAGAGTTAAAACTGCTTAATGTCTATCACACACCCCTTTGTATCTGTTTGAATGTTATTTCTCATAAAGAATTTTATTTTTGAGTTACTCATTGTTTTTTTTCCTGTGTATGCTTGATTTTGGGATCTGTCATTTCTAACATCTGATAGCATTCTGTAATATGTTCATAACCTTCTGAGACCATGTAATGGGCTGCAGATCAGCATGTTGTGTACCAATACAATTTACTGTAATGCAGATTACTTTAGCCTTGGGAGATAAAAATTCTGATAGCTGGGACAAAAGACACTGGAACTGTAATTTAAACATAAATCCTTTATTCTTTACAGCAGAACAGCAATGTACAGTATAAGACATAAGCATAGTATAAGTATAAGTATAAGTATAAGTATAAGCATACGTCATCGCATACTAGCACATTATGACAGACTTACCTGAAAACAAAGCCCTTCAGTGGAGCACTGTCATGACTGAAGGCGCTTCCATCTTAATCCAGTCAACTGTGAAATATGAAATATGAAATATGAAAACTTAGGGCCAGATTCAGGATGGCGAGCGGTTCTTTATTCCAGCGTAACGTTGCTCATTCACGTTACTCCGCCGAAACTTTAGGAGAAAGTACTGTATTCACAAAGCACTTGCTCCTAAAGTTGTGACGGCGTAGCGAAAATGGGCCGGCGGAATTCAAATTGGGCGGATAGGGGGCATGTAGTATTTAAAATAGGCGCGATCCCGCGGCGAACGTACTGCGCATGCGCCAGCTGTCAATGTATCCCAGTGCGCATGCTCCAAATTATGACGGTGTTTTGGAAGTGAACGTCAATGACGTCAATCCCCATTCACGGACGAGTTACGCAAACGACGTAAAACTTTTTCAATTTGACGCGGACGGCCATACTTAACATAGGATGCGCCTGCTTTTTGTTGCTTTATCTTTACGCCGGGAAAACCCTTACGTAAACGTTGTAAAGTGACTGTGTCGGGCTCGCGTACTTTCGTGAATTGCCGTATCTCGCTGATTTACATATTCTCTGCGTAAATCAGCGGGAACGCCCCTAGCGGCCATTTTAAAATTGCAGTTCCGATACGACGGCGAAATACAATGACGCCGCTCGTATCTTAACTCAATCCCGGCGTATCTTGTTTTCTGAATACAGAAAACAGATACGCCATCATAGGTTAGAATTTACACGGCTTATCTAGAGATAAGCCGCGTAACTTCTACCTGAATCTGGCCCTTAAACGCTAAGAGGGTGCTCCAGAATTAAATGATGCAAAAATAGGCCTACAGAATACAAAAACATCACAGTTTACCTTATCGAATTTTAAGTGAAAATTTCAAAAAAATTACTAGAAAAACTCTATACACCTCAAAATTCTTTATAATTTTAAAAATGCCACATTTGAGTTATCTACACACTTAAAAGGTTAAAGTAGTAGCACACAAAAATGTTAACACTTCATGTTTAATAGAAGAGAAGGCCTGATTTATTAAGCTGAAGTAAAAGTGCAAACCTGTCAACAATTTACTGTTGTTTGTGTCCCCATTGAAGAGACTTCTGATCTGGTCTTTTGATAACTACATAGGCCTCTTAAAACATGAGTTTAGTTTAAAAAAAATAAGCACAAAGGACATTACTTACCATCTCTGTGATGCATTCCTTCTGCTGCAGTTCTCCTCCATCAATCCCACAACCATATTTCCAGTGCGGTAGGGTTATCAAAACTGTGTGAGCTGTGGCAATCACTCTTCAAGAGTGCCCAACAATGCTTGCCCTTTTCACCTACCTCCTCCATTCATAGAAGCCATACTATAGCTTCTATGGATGAAATATGAATGGAGGAAAATCGGGAAAGGTCCAATCCCTTTATTCATATATTGTTTCATTCATAGAACCTGTAGTATATCTTCTATGAACTGAGGAACCGGGTAAAAAGGTGGCCATAGTTGGGCACTGTTGGTGAGGAAAAAGATTTCACCTAAACTAGGAGACAGAAGCACAAGGGGCATCACGCTAATGTAAACTAATATCCTTTGTGCTTTTTTTTTTTTTAAAACAAAACTTTAACAACTATGAAAGCTTTCTAAACAAAAATACAAGGTTTATTGTATCATCAAAAGCAATGCTTAATAAAAATAGGTACATTTTAAAAGAAAAACAATACCACAAAATCTGTGTGCTGAGTAGTGTTGCTCACGAATATTCGCATTGCGTATTCGAGTATTTGCGAATAACACGAATATCGCGGCGAATATTTGCTATTTCGAATATTCAAATTTTTTCAATTTTTTTTTTAGAACAGATCACATCCTAGAGATCCCCATCGACGTCTAAAAGCATTGCTGGTATGATTAGAGACCTTGGGCCGAGTAGCTGCAGCGCTCATTTTATATTGCCGAAAAATCGCAATGCGATTATTCGGCAATAGCGAAATCGCGCGATTATTTTATATTGTAATATATCACGAATGTTCTAAACCAATCAGAGTGCTCCATTCCGCATTTCTCAAAATTTCGCAATTATTTTGTATTGTAATATATCACGAATATTCTGAGCCAATCAGAGTGCTCCATTCCGCATTTCTCGAATATTCGCAATTATTTTATATTGTAATATATCACGAATACTCTGAGCCAATCAGAGTGCTCCATTCCGCATTTCTCGAATATTCGCAATTATTTTATATTGTAATATATCACAAATATTCTGAGCCAATCAGAGTGCTCCTTCCGCATTTCTCGAATATTCGCAATTATTGTGTATTGTAATATATCACGAATATTCTGAGCCAATCAGAGTGCTCCTTCCGCATTTGCCGAATATTCGCAATTATTGTGTATTGTAATATATCACGAATATTCTGAGCCAATCAGAGTGCTCCTTCCGCATTTCTCGAATATTCGCAATTATTGTGTATTGTAATATATCACGAATATTCTGAGCCAATCAGAGTGCTCCTTCCGCATTTGCCGAATATTCGCAATTATTGTGTATTGTAATATATCACGAATATTCTGAGCCAATCAGAGTGCTCCATTCCGCATTTCTCGAAATTTCGCATTCGCATTCGCAATTCGCATTCGCATTCGCAATAGCGAAAATTCGCAATAATTTCATTTCCAAAAAATATCACGAATATTCGTATTTAGCGAATATATCTCGAATATTCGACTATATATTCGAGATATATCGCGAAATCGAATATGGCATATTCTGCTCAACACTAGTGCTGAGACACAACTTACACATTAATACACTAATACACAGAATAGTACAATTTTCCCTAGACCATGGATATGCAATTAGCGGACCTCTAGCTGTTGCAGAACTACAAGTCCCACTAGGCATAGTAAGACTCTGACAGCCACAAGCATGACATCCAGAGGCATGATGGAACTTGTAGTTTTACAATAGCTGGAGGCAGGGGCGTTGCTAGGTGCCAAAAAGACCAGGGGCTTCAGCCCGAAGCCAAGTCGGCATCGGGGGGGGGGGTGCGCGGTCGCAGTCGGTGGAGTGGCAGGGCGCAGGGTGACCTACCTGACACACATACCCTGACCTACGTGAGTGTGTGTGTCAGTACACACACACACACTGACATAACCTGCATACACTAACCAGTGACCTGACTACACTGACCAGTGACCTGTCTACACTGACTTTAGACACTGACCAGTGACCTGACCAGTGACCTGTCTACACTGACTTGACTACAGTGACCTGACCAGTGACCTGACCACACTGACATGACTACAGTGACATGACTACACTGACCAGTGACCTGTCTACACTGACTTGACTACAGTGACCTGACCAGTGACCTGACCACACTGACATGACTACAGTGACCTGACTACACTGACCTGACTACAGTGACCTGACTACAGTGACCACACTGACCTGACTACAGTGACCTGACTAGACTGACCACACTGACCTGACTACAGTGACCTGACTACACTGACCACACTGACCTGACTTAGTGGCGTATCTAGGGTATGGCAGCCATGGCAAGTGCCATGGGCGCCATATGAAGGGGGCACTGTTGAGTGGCTGGGCAGCAATGCACTTACCAGGGTCTGAGGGTCTCTTCTTCCCTCCTCCCGAGCATAGGCAGGATCTCCTTTACGTTTAGATGGTGGGTAGTTTACAAAATTGTAAACGATGTAATTAAAAAATAGTAAACAATGATAAAAAGTGAAGAAATAGCAGAAATGGTCTGGCTATTTGCTCTTAAAAGTGAAGAACAGTTTCCTGATAGCGAAAGGGTTCATTATATTTAAACAGTTTACACTGTTTACACTGGTTCTTAAATGAATTTCCTTAATTTATTTCCTAGGCCCCTTTCACACCTGCAGACCGTATGTCCGCTTTTTCATCCATCCGTTTACGGATAAAAAAGGGACATACATTAATCCCTATGAGATAGCGGGTGTCAGCAGATGAACATCTGCTGACACCCGATCTCATCAGTGTCCTCAATCCTCCGATTCTGCAGATGGAGGAAATTCCTATTTTTCCATGCAGAGCGGATCGTGTGAACACGGACAGATGGTCCGTGTTCAACCGATCCCCCCATAGGGGAGAGCGAAGATCTGACATGGCGGTCACTGCACAGTGTGCTGGGACCGCCCTGTGATCTGCCAGCACAGCTGGGATCAACAGAGCGATCCCCGCTGAGCAAGTGGATACACATGTACGGATCCTTGCAGGGAACGGAGATTGGCGGCACACGGGGACACTGTGTGAATCGAGCGAGGACGTCGCTCACTCACACAGCGGGGATGCATCGCTGGGTCCAAGGACAAGTAATTAACTGTGCCTGGAGAAGGTAAGCCATGCCGCTGCAGGCTCTGCACAGCTACCCCGAGCGTGACTTAGGGTTACCGATAATAGCATGAAAAAAACACCCCGAGTCACGCTCGGGAACACCCCTTAAGGGGGTTAAGGAAAAGGTGATTTAATTTCCTGTTATGAGTGGAGGTGCTCATGTTTGCTAGGTATAGAGTTTGTGTTTATTAAGAGGAAAGATGGACACTTTGGACACTTGGGTATTTTAGTTAAAGAAGAATGGACAAAGCAAATAGGCTGTGCACTGCAAGAGCAGTTGCTCCAGAGCTTAGTAAATGAAGCTGTGCTGACTTCCATCATCCAATCACATGCAGACAAAAATGCTGTTTTACCTCTTTATTTTCCTTGCACGCGATTGGGTATTCTTTGCAAAGTGAAGCTTTAACTCATTTACTAAGCTCTAGAGCAACTGCACTTGCAACGTGCACAGCACAGTCTATTTGCCTTTAATAAATATATATCCCACTGTTAGAACTTTCTACTGTTTTAGGAGATTATTAGATATGTAAAGCGCTGCGTTAGAGGTTTATATAATTTTTTTATGATAAAGAAAAAGGAACAGACAGCACAAAAACTCAAACAATAATCAAAGCAGCTGTACACTGAAGGTCAATAAAATCCTTAAATAGAGTACATGTAAAAAAGCAGTGCAGCGCTAAACACAAAAAGAAAATAAATACAATAACATAAAGTCCAAAGAATCAAAGTGGAAGAGCCTCCAAGAGGCCTTACAATCCCTGTGGCTCTTCCACTTTGATTCTTTGGACTTTACATTATTGTATTTATTTTCTTTTTGTGTTTAGCGCTGCACTGCTTTTTTACATGTACTCTATTTAAGGATTTTATTGACCTTCAGTGTACAGCTGCTTTGATTATTGTTTGCGTTTTTGCTGAAATGACTGTTTACAGGGTATAGAGACATAAAAGTTAACTGATTCCTTTTCAAAATGATTAAAAATAGATAAAAATCAATCATATAATGTGCCTGCAGGTTAGTTTCACTTTTGAACTGGCTTCATGTTTCTGTGAAGTAGAAATAGACACACAGAACAAAAACAAACAAATCCAGGGCAGTGTTTTGTTTTTAAAATGAATCTGATTGGTTTTGGGAAGTTTTAGACACACAGTAATGACAGCTTAAACCATCGTGAGAAAGCTCCCAGTATGGTGGTTATAAGGAAACAGACAAGCAGGAAGTGTGGAGAACAGAGCAGGATTACAGCAACTTCAAAGCAAAAACGAACAATAAGGACATGAAACCAGTACTGCAGTAAGGTAAAGAAAGCTATTTAGCTAAAAAAAAAAATTCCTTTAGTGATCCTTTAATTCAAATAGTTTCACTTCAGATAATTGGAGGTGTTTTATATTTACTATTACTTGGAGAGCGTAGAGTAAAGATTTTTTTAAATGCTAAATTACCTGTTAAAAAAAAAAAAAACGAAGGTTTTAATGAATTTGAAAATGTCTATGTTGTGTTTTTTTAATACCGTACATGTGAAAAATGTAGAACTTGTCAGGGCCACTTAGGGCCAGATTCAGGTAGATGGGCGAATCTTTATTTTGGAGTAACGTTTCTCATTTACGTTACTCCGCCGAAACTTTAGGAGCAAGTACTGTATTCACAAAGCACTTGCTCCTAAAGTTGCGGCGGCGTAGCGAAAATGAGCCGGCGGAATTCAAATTGGGCGGGTAGGGGGCGTGTATTATTTAAACTAGGCGCGATCCCGCGGCGAACGTACTGCGCATGCGTCGACTGTCAGTGCGCATGCTCCAAATTCTGTCAGTGAACGTCAATGACGTCAATCCCCATTCACGGCCGTTTTACGCAAACGACGCAAAAATTTTTAAATTTGACGAGATGACGACGGCCATACTTAACATAGGATACGCCACTAGGGGGCTGGTTTTTCTTTACGCCGCGTATCTCTTACAGAAACTTTGGAAAGTCACTGCCCAAATACGATCGTGAATTGCCGAATTCTCGCTGATTAACATATTCTCGGCGTTAATCAGCGGGAACGCCCCGAGCGCCATTTTTAAAATTGCAGTTCCGATACGACGGCGAAATACAATTACGCCGCTCGTATAGGAACTCCAACACGGCGTTTCTTGTTTTCTGCTTACAGAAAACAGAAACGCCGGCTCAAAGTGAGAGTTAGGCTGGAGTATCACTGATACTCCAGCCTAACTCTACTTGAATCTGGCCCTTAGGGTATAAAATGTGTGCCTAACAACAACACATTAAACTGATGTTCAAGGATCTTCTATGTTTACACCTGACTGAAATAATTTCTGTAGTGCAATAAGTGACACTGACGGCTGAATTCCCTCTTCTCCTTCAACTATGTTACCCACTTACTGTGTATTATGTCAACAAGTGTATTCTGGTAGGAGAAAGTTCACGTTTAAGAATCAAACCAAATAGCAAAAATATTCCTCAAGACCAGCTTTTCAGAAAGAAAATCCAAACCTTAAGGTTTGGATGATTATAATTCTTTACAGGAAAAATAATTAGATTGTCAGGTTATGTGAAAAAATTGTGACAATCTCACTACTCCTGTGAGATTTTCAGCTTTTGGTTAAATTGGTGCTGTTTTCACACTTATTTTATCTCAGTTTTAAAGCAAAAGTTTAATAAACAAGCGTTATATAGATTCTGCTTGCTGATAAAGAAGCATATGGTTAGATTAAAGCTTGATGCACTTGAGGTTTATTAAAGAATGTATTTATCAAACCTCTTACAAAAATAAAATATACTGAGATAGCACATAACTAAAATGTAAAAACTGTGCATGTCTACTTACTTTTATCCTTTATGTAGATGTATAGTATTGTTATGTGGAGGTTCACAGGTATAAATGGACTACAGTGTTGGGGTCCTTTTACATGGGCTTTGTCAGCTTCATTCAGCAGGGGATATGTGAGCAGGAAATACTTAGTACTCACAGACTGAATAGAGGACCACAAAATTGTTTGCAAACAGGAGTGGGTGCCTTTTTTGTTTGATATAGCACTACAACTGGGTACTAAGTATTACTTTCAGTGGCTTCCTGTAAAAATTTATGTTTGTACTAGGGTTGTTCTGATACCGATACTAGTATTGGTATCGGGACCGAAACTGAGCATTTGTGCGAGTACTTGTACTCGTGCAAATGCTTCAGATGCTTCACCGATACTTTATTTTTTTCCCTCTGAGTGGGGGCGGAGAGCGGGCGGAGAGGGGGGGAGCGGTCGGAGAGGAGACTGAGGGGGCAGAGATGGAGGCAGAAAGGAAGGCGGAGAGTAGGCGAAGAGTAGAGCAGTCCTCGGGTATGTATAACATGCCACTGAAGGAGAGCTGCTGACGCTGTCTAGTTTTTCGGCACTCAGGGAACATAACAGCTTTCATTTGAATAGCTGTGTGTTCCCCGCCGCGTGTCGTCATAGCTCCTCCCCCTTGTCCGGGCACTTTGATAGACAGATCACCCGTCCCAGGATGGAACACACAGCTATTCAAATGAAAGCTGTTATGTTCTCTGAGCGCCGTGGTGTACTGTCTGTGTCCTCTGCACAGTGTGCACCTAAAGCTAAGTCAATAGTTTCGCTGGCGTTTCTCAATTCCTACAGGCAGGGATCTGCTCATATTAATACCACAGGCAGGGGATCATTCTGCAAGTATTTTCACGTAGTGTACTGTCTGTGAGCTCTGCCCAGTGTGCACCTAAATCTGTATAGACTGAAGGTGTAGAGTAGGTGCGTCATAGCCAAGTACTTGCGGGCAATCTACTATCGGTACACTGACGTCAGATTGTACCAGGCAAATTTCCCTGCCCCAGCTGCTGCAGCGCCAAAAGAAGTTCTCTTCCAGCCATCCACATGCCCAGCGGTTGAATGCTAGCTTAGCTAAATTGCTAGCACTTCAACTGCTGCCTTTTCAGTTGGTAGATTCTGCCCCCTTCCGAGAGTTTGTGGAATGTGCGGTACCTCAGTGGCAAGTTCCCAAACGCCACTTTTTCTCACGGAAGGCGATTCCGGCTCTCTATCGGCATGTGGAAGGCAATGTCCATGCCTCGCTGCACAGGACTGTCAGTGGTAAGGTGCATATTACGGCTGATTAATGGTCCAGCAAGCATGGACAGGGACGTTGCCTATCTTTCACGGCGCATTGGGTGACTCTACTGGCAGCTGGTAAGGATGCAGGGCAAGGTACAGTAGTGTTGGAGGTTGTTCCGCCACCATGCCTCCAAAATGCTACTACTGGTTGTGACACACATCTCTCCTCTGACCCCTCCTCTTCTTCTTCCTCTGTGTCCTCTTCCTTTGCTGATGTGTCCTCGGAACCAGCGGTGCTCCGTAGGCATTCAAGGGGCTACGCAGGTACGCAGGCAAAGAGATTCCATGCGGTGCTTGAGCTGGTGTGCTTGGGGGACAGGAGCCACACTGGGGCAGAGGTTCTGTCAGCTCTGCAGGGGCAGGCTCAGGGGTGGATGACGCCACACCAGCTTAAGCCAGGAATGGTGGTTTGCGACAATGGCACCAACCTCCTCTCCTCCCTGCGACAGGGACAACTGACCCATGTGCCCTGTTTTGCTCATGTCCTTAACATGGTGCTGCTGCGGTTCTTGGGCAGGTACCCAGGCTTACAGGATGTCCTGAAGCAGGCCAGGAAACTCTGTGTGCATTTCCGACAGTCATATAATGCCAGTGCTCGGCTGGCAGACCTCCAAAAGGAATACAACCTGCCCAAGAACCACCTAATCTGTGACATACCCACCAGGTGGAACTCTATGTTGGCCATGCTGCAGCAGCTGCACACACAGCAGAGGGCCATCAATAAGTATCTGTGCCAATATGGCAGCAGGACAGGGTCAGGGTAGGTTGTTTTTTTCCCCACACTAGTGGGCCATGATCAGGGATGCATGCACGGTCCTGTCACCATTTGAGGCCACAAGGAGGGTAAGCAGTGACAGTGCATGCATCAGTGACACTGTCCCTCTTATCCACCTGTTGGAGCACACACTGCATGGAATAATGGACAGGGCCCTTGAGGCAGAACAGAGGAAGGAAGAGGAGGACTTCCTTACCTCTCAAGGCCGTCCTTATCCAGACAGAGTTCGTGCTTGCCCGCCTATCACACAGAAAGAGGAGGAGGAGGATTGTGTCAGCATGGAGGTGGCCTAGAACTTAGCATCAATAACAGTCTTCAAGGGATCAATTACAGTCCCAAGAAACCCATGGGCTGGGATGAGGTGGCTGCGGGTCCTGTCGTCCTCAGTGACCCAGAGGACTCCATACCAAATGCCTCAGCAAACCTATGGTGTTTGGCCTACCTGATCCTGCAAAGCCTGCGGAAGGATCCTCGTATTCGTGCTATCAAGGAGAGGGATTACTGGCTGGCAACCCTCCTTGATCCACGTTACAAGAGTAAGGTTGCGGACCTTATCTTGCTGGCGCAGAGGGAGCAGAAGATGAAACATCTTCAGGAGGCCTTGCAAAAAGGTCTGTGCAACGCGTTCCCAGAGACTGGGAGGTTACAAAATCCTGGTCCTGGACAACGTGTTGCTGAGGCTTCGGTCAGTTACAGAAGGAGCGGTGGAGAAGGTGGCCGTCTGACTGATGTGTTCAGACAATGTAGCGCTCCTCTTACTTTAACTATGGGTACTGTAGCTGTGGCTGGTTCCCGCATTCTTTGTGGCTGGCTGGCTCCCATGTCCTTTGTGGTTGACTGGCTTACGCATCCTCTGTGGCTGGATCCTGTGAGTGGTTGGCTAGCTGCATCCCTGTTGTGAGTGGGTCACTGTGGGTGGGTGAATGGCTGGCCCTGCTGTAGGTGGGTCACCGTGGGTGGCTGGCTGGAACCCTGGCCCTGCTGTGGATGGGTCACCGTGGGTGCCCATAATGCAGCCTTACTACCAGTGCCCATAATGCGGCCTCACCACAAGTGCCCATAATGCAGCCTCACCACCAGTGCCCATAATTCAGCCTCACCACCAGTGCTTATAATGCAGCCTCACCATGTGTGCCCATAATGTAGCCTAACCATCTGGTGCCCAAAATGTAGCCTCACCACCTGTGCCCATGAATGCAGCCTCACCGCCAGTTCCCATAATGCAGCCTTACCACCAATGCCCATAATGCAGTCTTAACACCAGTGCCCATAATACAGCCTTACCTCCAGTGCCCATAATGCAGCCTCACCACCAGTGCCCATAATGCAGCCTCACCACCAGTATCCCTCATGGCAGTCTGGAGCCAGGAGGCGGGACATCGGATGACAGCAGTTGGATTATAAGTGGGATATCCCTGCTCTGTGCAGCGCTCACCCTCCCCCTTACCCTCCAAAGCAGCACCGGGGCCCTAGTGGGCCAGAAAAGATGGTCTAAGAGTTTCAGCAGGTGACACTGGTGGGCCCCTTGCAGCAGTCAGGCCCTCAGACTATGGCCAAACTGACTGACCAGTTTGTCCGCCCCCAAACACATTACATCAGTCTGATGTTGTATTCTGTCATATAATAATTTTTATAATTTTGGTAACCTCTCCATTTTTGATATAAGAGTAGCATGCAAAAAAATAAAAAGGACAATCATGCATCTGATATTCTCATTATGTATATGAGGCATGAGAAAATTACCTCTAGAACAAGGGGTGAGGGTAAATCCTCCAATGCAGACACCTGCTTATTTGACAACTGTGTGATGCCCCGTACACACGATCGGATTTTACGACACAATAGAAAATGAAAAACAAAAAATAAAAAACAAGGCCAGAGTGGTTTATCCCAAGGAAAATACTTAGTATATATGTTCTAACTTGCTGCGGGGGTATGAACAATATTGGAACCCAAGCTAAGTATACAGTATTTCCGGGTATGTCCACGAGGTTCTTGAGTGATTTAAAATTAGCTCTATATGCTTCGCAACCTCATCCATTGCTTCCTCAGGAGCTTCAATTTAATTGGTGCAAGTAAGGAGTGTAAGGAGTGTAAGGAGTGTAAGGAGTAAGGAGTGTTAGTAGTCTCCCTTTCGCTACAATGCGGCAGCCAGAAAAGACATTCCCCAAAAAAAGAGGGGAAAATAGAACGTCAGGCCCCAACGCCATCCGAGAAGGTGTGTGCATGCAGTGTGCTAAAGGAATATGGGGGTACACCAAGTAAATTTGTAATAATGTAATAATAATGGCTAAAAGGCAGTCTAGAAAACTGGATGCAGGGTCCTTGGACAGAGTGAGGGGTATTTCTTGGTTAGTTTCAATGCTGCATATAGCGTGCTTAAGAATTCTATGCACAGTACTGAAATAACGCTGGACTCTCAGAGGAGCGTAGTTCAGTAGAAGTATCTCTTAGAATGATTTGAAAAAATACCAGCTACATCATGGGGTCCCTTCACTGCTGCAATAGGTTTGTTTACTAGCTGAACATAAATCTCTGTCCAAGTCTGCCTGCATGCAGTAAACCGGGCTGCCCTGTATGCAAGGTGTTCTGGGCGTCTCACACTCCCCAAAGCATCTGGGAAGCATTGAACTTCATTTTCTCAGCTCGTCTTAGTGTTGTACGTCATCGTGTTCTTGACGGGCAAAAATTCTGAGAACTTTTTTGTGACCGTGTGTATGCAAGCCAAGCTTGAGCGGAATCCGATCTTGTGTACGAGGTATAAGAGTACTTCACCTTCACTTTGTAGAGATTTCCTCTCATTTCTTGTTGTTTGGGACAAGAAGTGAAGGGAAAATCCCTAAATAGGGCATAGGCAACAAAACATAAACTTAAAGGTGTTTTTAACTATTCCCTGCTCTATCCAAAACAAAAACAAAAAGTTTGAGCTATACACTTTAAAGTAAAATCTGACTTCTCTACAAAAGCAAAACGAGGTAAAAGGCTTTAAAGGAAAAGCACAGCCTAAGCTATTTTGGCATTTTGACATTTGGCATAAATGTATGCACAAATACATATCCTTTATTATACATATTATTTAACAGAAAGAGTATAGTGGGGTTTTTTTCCTAAATTTTTAGACTTTTTTTCATTATATAATAATAAAAAAAAGTGGTAATCAGAAACCACTACACTAAAAGAAAGCTCTATTTGAAAGCTCTATTTGTGTGAAAATTATGTAAATTTTATTTGGCTACAGTGTTGCATGTCCGCGCAATTGGCAGTTAAAATAGAGCAGTGCTGAATAGCAAAAAATGGCCTGGTCATGAAGAGGGTAAAACTTTCAGGAGCTCAAGTGGTTAATGTGTACCTTGCCATGACCCTGTAACTGCAGTGGGGTCATTGCAATTATAACCTTGATGAGAGCAAATGCTCCTTCCTAGAATAACACTTTTTTTTGCTTGCTAATTTAAATAAATAAAATAACTTTAATAACACTTCTATATTCTTCAAGACGTTGAAACAAAAAAAAATATATATATATATATACAGATTGCTTAGCTACACTTTAACATAACAGTGGTTATATGGTTTCATCATTACGTTACATCCCAGAACAAGGCTAAACATCTATACCAACGACTGCCCTTTCCTTTTTAACAGTAAATTATTGCAGCTATTATCATGACTGCGGGACTACAATTATAAAGTGCCCTTTGTTCAAAGGTTTTGACAATAAAGAGCCTGGGCTGAAATTACGATGATAAACACTGGTAATATATATCCAGTTAAGACAAAGAAATGGTCTAAATATGCTTCCCGACCATGCATCTCCGACATCTGCAGAGCAGAGTGGCTTTTAAACATTTCAGTTAGCCCTGACACTGCACAGGATAGCCCACAGATTATCTCTGCACCGTGCTGTTTTATTAGCCTTCCTCTGCAAATAATATATTTGTGTAGCCATCTATAAATCCCAAGTGTGGAACATCGAAATAATTGTTATAGATAATGTCAGTTCCTCATTTTCCTTCTTTTTTGTGATTGTTTTGTATAAAGCCATAGAACGTTTTTTCCTATTTTTCTTTCTAAATGGGTTAATGTATTCTCTTCATCTAATACGGTTTTACAGTGTTTCAGCGTATCATGAGTAGCTGAATGTAAAATTCATAAAGTATCATTGTGTTCTCACACAATTGTGCTTCTGACTACATTACGGGCACAACATTTGGAATTGATTACATTTTTCTAAGAGTTTTATAATCATCATATGTCTATCTATGTTATGTGTTTTGTCATCCTTTTTGTAGAGCAATCGTTTCTCATCAGGGCCTCAATTTCTTGTGCCCACCTACCAACAACTTATAGTTGACTATTGCTAGAGGGTTCAGGTTGATTATGTTGCTAGATTTTTTCAGGGGTGTCATGTTGTCCAAAAGGTCATGATAATAGATTATTAAAGCTACTATGGCATTAGAAATGAAATTTTACTACTAAGGCCAATTAAACACCATACCCAGTCCGAAACGCGTTACAAAATAAAGGTGAATATTTGTAGTGTGGCTATCCAGCATAATTTTTTGTTTCTAAAGCCCCATACACACTATCAGTTTTCCTGCAGGTTTTTCTCTTCAGGTTTACCAAAACCATCTAATATGAGGTCAAACCTCAAGAGTTTAAATTTGTATGCAATCAGGAAGGCCCTTGCACTACATGGTTTTGGTAAATCTGAAGAGAAAAACCTTCTGGAAAACTGATAGTGTGTATGTATACCGTTCACAATTTGGCCTGTTCTGCAGGAACTGCCCGAGATTCGAGCCATCAATGGGCAGGTTAAATGTACCAAGTTGATCAATCCATCAACTTGGGTACAACCAGCCTGCCCAATTTGCTTTGAATTATCGCAATCGGCTGCTATAGCCACTAGTAATAATCACTGTAGTCTCCCAGTGGGGACAGCTTCCCCCACCGGGAGAACCCGCGGTTGCAGAAAATAATCTATGGGCTGCCTAAGTTGCAAGGAGTTTAATCATGCTATGTTCTATGTTCTATAGCAGCCTTTCTCAACCCTTTTGCTGCTGGGGAACCCTAAAAATAATTTTCAGGTCTCGGGGAACCCCTGATAAAACCCATTCATTGGGGGTCAGTGAGAACAATGCCCCTTACTTTGGTGGTCAGTGAGAAGAATGCCCTTTTTTACAGTAGTAGTAAGAATGCCCCAGTTACAGAGAACTATGAAGATCATTGGTGTAATACCACTGGCTCCTCCAAGTGGAATTGGCTCAGAACTATGTAGGCACCATCAAACAGGAGGTAGATCAGCCACAGCTCAAGGAAACCCTAGCCACCTCTGGAGGAACCCTAGGGTTCCACGGAACCCTGGTTGAGAATGGCTGTTCTATAGTGTAAAGAGGCTTCCCTGTCAATTACATTTTGCTTGTACAATCTCCTTTAAATTTACCAACAGATATACAGTATAGCTCAAGGGCCTGCTATCGGGATACAAACTGATTGGACATCTCCATGCAGGTACTCCCATTACATCATTTTGGAAAATCTAAAGAAAATTGTACAAACAAACCTGTATAGTGGGCTGAAATCCGAATTACAGGTTTATTATGAGTTTAAATAGTTTATTTGGGCCAAGCTAGCCCAAAATAATTTCCTTGACTAACAACTGTTGGGAGCATCCGCTACATGCAGTACACATCGCTGTTTTCCGGCAATGGAACAGGAACTTCTGTCCCATTCCAAGAATAAAATTGAGTCGGGTTGAGCACTGCTCAACCATTCGGAGGAATCTTTGTATTTTATGAATGAACATAAGGGTTTCTTTGATTGGCTGAAGTGGAGAGATTACATTACAATCTCCACTTCAGCCAATACAAGGAAGCCTTGTATTTATTCATAAAATAGAAGCCTTCCTATGAATGGCTGAGCAATGCTCAGTCCAAACTGGCTCTGATTGGCTGCGGTGGAGAGACGTCACATTCCACAGCAAGAACGAAAAAAAAAATCATTAGGTTCCACCAAAGGTATATACCAGACCTTTTGATTCTGATATGAATTGCAAGAGGGTAACTCACACAAAAGAAAAAAAATGTGTGAGATCCCCCTGAAAAGCCATACCAGGCCCTTAATTCAAGAATGCAGTTTCTGAGTATGCTTCATCACTCTAATGAAGTGGGGTTTCTGGATTTGGAGGGGGCATGTGACCTACTCCATGTGACAGTTTTCATGTCCCAGTGGGCAATTGCTAGGCCCAAGCACTTGGGGAGATTTACTAAAACTGGTGTACACAGAATCTGGTGCATAGTAACCAATCAGCTTCTAACTTCAGCTTGTTCAATTAAGCTTTGACAATAAACCCTAAAAGCTGATTGGTTACAAGGCACAGCTGCAACACCAGTTTTAGTAAATCACCCCCACTGTCACATGAAGTTTCTGGGATTTCATTCACCCAGTTAAGCTCAGACACTGGAAAAAAACAGGGCTTAGTGATGGTGGACACCTTTAGCACGGGGGCAGGAAAATATATGAGTATACTTTTCTGGGCTATCAGCAGATATTGTCACACTGCTCCTAATGGGCAGAATATCTGGCAGCATGATTGTGTCAGATTTTTGCGTCTCAAAGCGCTATATTGTTTTGCATAGAAATTTGGCGTTTTATATTTTAGGCCTGTAATTCTTAGTAATACACCAAACAAGAGTCTAGTAAAAATTACCGGGTATGATACATTTCGAAACACTAAACCATAAATTATAATATAATAAATAAGTATAAATAACGATAAAAAATAATAATATAATAAAATGAATTTCCCCACGATTCATTATCACTCAATTCTAATTTTCTAATGTTTTCCAATTTATTATCACTGTTTTCTAGCTGGTCTCAAGCCACTTTTGACAAAAAGGGACACTTTTTGGTTGCCATTGACAATCTCAAGTTTTCAGGCAGAAGGAACAGTGTATATAATATAAAAGTGCATGCAGGGCACTGGACAAAACATTAGGGACAAAAGGGAGTTGAAATGATTAGTCCGTGGGACCTGCGGTCACACTCACGGAGCACGCAGTGGGTGCGCGCCCACTATGCCGCTATTTAAAGGGGATGTACAGGTACATTCCTTCGTGTAGCCGTGCCATTCTGCCGACGTGAATAGTCCACAGTAGGGTCTATCACAGCGGTGCTCAGCTATTTAGAGAAGGCAATGTATTCTAGCAATGAATACAAAGCTTCCTCTGATTGGCTGATTTAGAGAGGTGGACTGATAATGTCACAATCTCTGTCTCAGCCAGAGGAAACTTTGTATTCATTGTTAGAATGTGATAGACCCTACTGTGTTCTAAGTATGAGACAGGAAGTCGCGGCTCAAACCCAGAACACAGTGCAGTATGTTGCAGCCAGGGGCGGACTGACTATTCGGGCACTAGGGGGCCCCATCGGGGTTGCCAGCCTCAATAAAACCAGGGACAGTATGTAAAAATCTGTGTTTTTAAAAAAAAAATCCCAAGATTATAGCTGCTCCGCCTCTCCAGTACCTTTTCAATGTGTGTATCTGTATGTGTATTCTGTGTGTATGTATACTGTGTGTGTATACTGTGTGTGTAAATTGTATGACTGTGTATGTATACTGTATGTGTGTGTATACTGTGTGGCCCCATAATCTATTGCCTGGGGGCCACATAATCTCATATTGCCTGGGGGTCCCATAATCTCCTATTGGCCGGGTGCCCCATAATCTCCTATTGCCCGGGGGCCCCATGAGTTGTCAATCCCCCCGTGGCCTCAACTACATACAGTTTATACCGCACACCCAGCAGTCTCACATATTAGTAAGGGCCAGTATAGTACAATATATCAAAAGATGGAGTTCAGCTTTAATGCAACACTCAAAAAGTCTTATTATGCTTAGGTGAAATAGTTCAAGGCTTGGTAATTCTTTAGATTCATGTGACAGACTGCACTTAGCTTTCAAACCAAGCCTGCAGGTGGAACCATGATAAAATTCCATGATCAATCCACTAAGATGTTCCTTGCTCTTTTAATGACCATTCTGACAATGGCTATGAATACCAGCAATTGTAATAGATTATTATAAAGTTTGATATATAATTATTTATTATTATTATTATTTATTTATTACAGGTATTTATTTAGTGCCTACGGTTTATACAGTGTTTTTTGTTTTTAAATATTGTTTCCACTAACAGGGCTAATGGTTTAAGTAGGCCAAACAATTATATTTGCCATAAATATAAGAGAGACTTGCCCATTGGTACAAAAATACATTAAATCAGATCTTGTAGATTATCTTTGAAAAGAGTTCATGTGTTTCATGAAATATTGGTTTTCACTGCAGCCGAACCCAGTATTTTTCTGGTGGCCTTATAGGCTTTCCTTCTGACCCCTCACATTGCTATTAATCATTTTGACTTAGGTATACGGGTTTGAAGTCCTGAGTTACAGACTTTTAGTGTTATTGGAAAACCAGACATTTGAGAACTATGCATAAGAGCCATTTAGAAAGCAATGATGGTAAATAGGCAGAATGTGTCACAAATAATGACGCGGGGCTATAAATCACAAGAGTAAAATCTAAAACGAGGAAATCCATGTTAAACAGAGGCAAATGCTCAACAGCACACTGTGATCCTCATGAAAGCGTAGAAGATTTTTTTACTTTCATTAAAAAGTAAGATATTCCTTCTGCTCCAAACTAAATAGGAGTTTACTTGATACACTTTGATATTCAGTGCTATTATTGCACATCTGATGAATAAACTCAGCAGTTCAATAGGTGTAGGCAAAATAAAGGTGTTTCAATAGGGACGGGCTGCAATGAAATGGAAGACACCCATCACTCAGAGGGAACATGGATGTAACGGAGAAAAATTAATAAAGTATAAAAGACATACAAATAACATGTCTTGATACAAAACAGAATGATTTTGAATAACATTCAAATGACAAAACCCAAATGGGCTGCATAGTAGAAACATCTTTCTACAGAACTACAATGAGGATCATGCAGCTTGTATTATGATCATACTGCAATTGTTTTCCATTGCCACAGAAGCATGAACTAAATCATTTTAATCCATCAGAATCAAGGTTTTTCTGATTAGAGAATTATTTCTCTTACCTGCACTGTCGGTTCTGCAGGGACCTGCTGAATTTCGATCCATGTGTGGCCGCTTGACAGAAGTAGATCTAATTTCTGTTAAATGGGCTTGTTGGAAAATCTTTCTTGATAAGAAGCTGAAGCCAATGGTCTGCAGCTGCTGATCAGTGTATTCTGACTTTGGAGAGTGCCCACTGTCAGGCCGCGTACACACGACCGTTTTCCTCGACAAAATCCATAAAAAAACTTGGTGGGAGAGGAAAACGGTCGTGTGTATGCTTTTCATCGAGTAAACTGTCGAGGAACTCGACGAGGAAAAAAGAGAGCAAGTTCTCTTTTTCCTCAACGGGAGTCGTCGTGTTCCTCGTCGGTGTCATGTCCCGGGGTGTATTCGAACCACCATCGTCCTGGTCTCTTAAACCACAGCCTTACCTATTGTGCTACAGAAGAGATCTAGACCTTGAGAATGTCCTTACTGTGTTCAACACTACCTCGGACTCACTAGCTCCACCTGCTGCCAGCTGTGGACAATTCTCAATCTGGACAGCCTTCAAATAGGAAGTGAGGTCATCACTCAGCGCCCGTTTATTTGATTACTTCCTGGGTGTTTTGACTTCAGTTATCTGCCTTGTATTAAACTCCTGCCTGATATCCTGACTATTCTACAGCCTGCTGATTTTGTACCTTACCGCCAGATCGTGTATGACCTTTGCCTGCCTGACCCTTCTCCAGATTTCGATTGTGAACTATTTGCCTGATCCGTTGCCGACCGTATCTGCCTGACGACGCTTTGCCTGGATCTCCAGCATACTACTTCCACTTCGGACACTACCTTTTACAGGTACCTTACATAATAAACGGGACACAATGGCAGTGGACCCTGCTGAGATTGTTAAGGCGATTACACGTCAGGGACAATTGATCGGAGCCCATGAACAGCATCTTTCTTCCCTGGACGGCAAGTTAGATGAACTTTGCACTATGTTCAAATCTTGTTTGCCTGGTTCCTCTGCAACGTTCCAGATGCCGGATCCTACTCCTGCTACGATCCAACCCGCCTTTTCTGTACCACCAAAACTTCCCTTGCCTGACAAGTTTGGTGGTGATACTGAGGACTGCAGATGCTTTTTAAATGTTTGCCGTTTGCATTTCCGCAACAACCCTGCGACTTTCAGCACTTCATCTGCCAAAGTGACTTTTGTAATTTCCTTGTTAAAGGGGAAGGCCCTGGCCTGGGTCTCTCCTTATTAGGAACGCAACGATCCTGTACTTCCAGATGCTGACAAATTTCTGGCCTCTCTCCAGACTGTATTTGACAAGCCAGATAGAGCTTCTGCAGCTGAGTACTCTCTCTTGGACATACAACAAGGCACCAGATCTGTGGCACAGTATGCTATTGAGTTCCGTACCCTTGCTGCTGAGACTAATTGGGACTCAAGGGCATTACGTGCAGCCTTCCGAAAAGGTCTTACGGATCGCATCAAGGACAAATAAGTCTATAAGGATCTCCCAGAAGACCTTGAGAAATTCATAGAGCTGTGTGTTCGTCTGGATGTCCGGTACCATGAAAGGTGCCAATAGAGACTTAGAACCCGCAAGTTTCCTAAGCCAGTTTACCGTTTGGCCCCTAACTTCCAAGCACCACCTCAGCCAGAACCTCTGTTGAACCCCAGGCACCTGTGGAACCCATGGATGTGAGCCGTCTCCACCTAACTGAGTCAGAGAAACAAAAGAGGCGTTCATTGGGCCTATGCCTGTGCTGTGGACTTAAAGGACATTTAGTATCTGTCTGCCCTTCCCGTCCAGTAAAAGACAGGGTCTAACCAGTGTTGGAGCAGCCGGCTTAGACCTTCAGGTAGATCCTCCAAGACCAAGATTCCTGTTCCGGCTACTATCCATTTACCTTCTAAGCTTGTTTTCTGTGAGGCTTTTGTGGATCCTGAAGCTGCTGGCATATTCTTGGACTACACTTTTGCAAGAAACAACAACATCCCGTTTGTTCCAAAGTCTAGACCCCTGAACATTACCACCCTGAATGGGCAGCCCTTGGGAGATGGCATTGTGAAATTCGAGACTACGACAATCACCCTTCAGGTAGGCCTCCTCCACAAAGAGGAAGTTGTCTTGTCTCTCATTGATTCTCCGCTTCTGCCTATCATCCTTGGTTACCCATGGTTGCAACTTCACAACCCTTCTTTTGATTGGGAAAATGGAGAACTAACCTCCTGGGGATCGTCCTGTGGTCCTAACTGTTTGTCTCAACCCAAAAGACTTTCTGCTTGCATGTTGGCTCCTGTGACTATCCCACCTACCTTGCCTCGTGAATACCATGACTTTGCAGATGTATTTTGCAAGCAAAAGGCATAGGTGTTACCTCCACATCGTCCTTTTGACTGTACAATTAAATTGATTCCCGGAGCACCTCTTTCCAAAGGAAAGACCTACCACCTGTCTCTGCCTGAACAAAAGTCTATGGAGGAATACGTAAGAGACAACTTGGAAAGAGGTTTTATCCGACCCTCTTCTTCTCCAGTAGGAAAAAAGAAAGATGGGTGCCTTCGACCATGCATAGACTATCGGGGGTTAAATCAAATCACCGTAAAAGACTCCTACCCTTTGCCTCTCATTCTCGAACTGTTTGATGTATTTAAGAGGGCTGTTATCTTCTCCAAGCTAGACCTACGAGGGGCTTATAACCTGATTCGAATTAACGAGGGGGACGAGTGGAAGACAGCATTCAACACTCGTAATGGACACTTTGAATATTTGGTCATGCCATTTGGGTTGTGTAACGCACCTGCTGTCTTTCAACGTTTCATGAATGAAATTTTCCATGATTTCAGCAACCGCTTTGTGATCATCTACTTGGATGTCATTTTAATCTTTTCCAAGACTCATCTAGAGCACATCTCGCATGTGAAACAGGTATTACAACGACTTAGAGAAAACCATCTTTATGCAAAAATCGAGAAATGCAGTTTCCATCAAAGCTGTATTCCATTCCTTGAGTACATCATAAGTGCTGACAGTTTCCAAATGGACCCTCAAAAACTTTCCGCTGTCTTGCAATGGCCCCAACCAACCACTTTAAGAGGACTCCAAAGCTTTTTAGGGTTTGCAAATTACTACAGACGCTTCATTAAGGGTTTTGCCTCCATTGCGGCACCCCTTACTGCCATGACTAAGAAGGGTACAAATTGCAAGGTGTGGTCTTCAGAAGCAAAATCAGCTTTCCAGCGATTAAAGGACATGTTCAGTAAAGCTCCAATTCTTCAGCATCCAAATCCTGATCTCCAGTACATTGTTGAGGTTGATGCCTCTGAGGTTGGAGCAGGTGCCGTACTCTCCAGAGACAGCCAAAGTCTGGTAGAATCCATTCAGTAGCTTTTTTCTCTAGAAAGTTTTCTCCTGCAGAGATGAATTATGATGTTGGGAATCGAGAACTACTGGCCATCAAATTGGCATTGTCTGAATGGCGACACCTTCTGGAAGGGGCTCCCAAGCCTTTTACTATCCTCACTGACCATAAAAACCTACTGTATCTTCAGACTGCTAGACGTCTAAACTCACGTCAGGCTCGATGGGCTCTGTTTTTCTCCCATTTTAATTTTGTCCTTTCTTATGTTCCAGGGCATAGAAACAAAAAAGCCGATGCTCTTTCCAGACAGTTCGCTCTTTCTGAAGAAGATCAACCAGCCGAGCAGTATATAATCCCACCTCATAAAATTGTTGCACAGATCTCTACGGCTCTTTCCCAACAGCTACAAGAAACCCAGAATCGTGTTCCCCAGGGCTTGAAGATACCACCAGGTCGCCTGTACATAGCCCCTAGTCTCAGAAAACCTGTACTCCTCTGGGCACATGATGGCGTGTTATCCGGTCATCCTGGTGTCACCATCACTCTTAAGACCTTGCAGCATCATGTCTGGTGGCCAACTTTTGCTGCTAATAAAGTACGCCCGGCACATTGCCTGCTGGACTGTTACATCCACTTCTGGCACCTCGCCAGCCTTGGACCCATTCGACCATGGACTTCATTGTGGACTTACCCAAGTCCGAGGGCATGACTGCTATATGGGTCACAGTGGATCACTTTTCCAAAATGTCTCATTTTGTGCCGCTCCCGGGATTACCTACAGCGAAAGCACTCTCCACTCTTTTCCTTTCCCATATTGTAAAACATCATGGCATACCTACCAATGTCGTCTCAGACCGCGGATCCCAGTTTGTTTCCCGATTCTGGAGAGCGTTCTGCAAGAAACTGGGAGTAACGCTCTCGCTCTCTACCTCACATCACCCTCAAACTGATGGTCAAACCGAACGCATGAACCAGACCCTAGAAATCTTCAACATTATGTCAATGCCTTACACTCCAACTGGTCTGAATATTTGCCTTTAGCTGAGTTCGCCCTAAATTCCCGTTGGCACAGTGCTCTTCATACCACACCATTCTACGCAGCCCTAGGCTATCACCCTCAGACTTTTCCCCTACTTCAGCCTTCTTCTGGTGTTCTGGTAGATCAGCGGGTGAAAAATATTCTACTACATTGGAAGAAGATTCGTTCATTACAACGAAACTCAGCAGGCAAGTACACACTTTTTTCCAACAGACGAAGACGCCATATACCTCCATATGCGGTAGGGGACAGAGTTTGGCTATCAACCAAGTATGTGAGGCTGAAACAACCTTCTACCAAATTGGGCCCTCGATTCATTGGTCCTTACAAGATCATTGCTCGAGTTGGGCCAGTTTCCTATCGCTTAAAATTACCTTCCTCTCTCCGGATACATCCCGTGTTCCACGTTTCCCTCCTCAAAAAAGCAATTTTCAACCGCTACTCCAGATCACAACAGCTACCTCCTCCTGTTCTTGTTGATGGACAAAATGAGTTTGAAGTCTACAAGATTCTTGATTCCAGAAGACAGGGCCGTGGCCTTCGGTATCTGGTTCATTGGAACAGATATCCTGTCACTGACCGCTCCTGGTTTCCAGCCAAAGATCTGCATGCCCCTTCTCTTATACGAGACTTCCATGCCTCGTTTCCCACTAAGCCCCGCTAGGCCCCCGGAGGGGTCCATTGGAGAGGGGACCCTGTCATGTCCCGGGGTGTATTCGAACCGCCATCGCCCTGGTCTCTTAAACCACAGCCTTACCTATTGTGCTACAGAAGAGATCTAGACCTTGGGAATGTACTTACTGTGTTCAACACTACCTCGGACTCACTAGCTCCACCTGCTGCCAGCTGTGGACAATTCTCAATCTGGACAGCCTTTAAATAGGAAGTGAGGTCATCACTCAGTGCCCGTTTATTGGATTACTTCCTGGGTGTTTTGACTTCAGTGATCTGCCTTGTATTGAACTCCTGCCTGATATCCCGACTATTCTACAGCCTGCTGATTTTGTACCTTATCGCCAGATCGTGTATGACCTTTGCCTGCCTGACCCTTCTCCGGATTTCGATTGTGAACTATTTGCCTGATCCGTTGCCGACCGTATCTGCCTGACGACGCTTTGCCTGGATCTCCAGCATACTACTTCCACTTCGGACACTTCCTTTTACAGGTACCTTACAGTGGGGCTGGTTTTCTACGAGAAACACGTTGGTGTGTATGCTTAAAAATCCGCGCACCTTCGGTAAAAGTTGTATTTGTAATGGAAATAGTACATTTGTCACGTTGTAACAGACTGAAAAGTGCAAATGTCTGATACCAAACTTTTACCTAACACGCAGTAACATGAGATTAGCAAAAGCAGCCCCTGCCGTTGTATGTGTTGAAGTCATTGAGTTTGAGAACGAGGAGATTTAGTCTTGACAGTGTGTACGCAAAGACAGCTTGTCAAGTTTCTCGACAAGCCTAACAAGGAACTCGACAAGGAAAACTTTGGGCCAGATTCAGGTAGAGTTAGGCTGGAGTATCAGTGATACTCCAGCCTAACTGTCACTTTAAGCCGGCGTTTCTGTTTTCTGTAACCAGAAAACAAGAAACGCCGGGTTGGAGTTCCGATGCGATCGGCGCAATTGAATTTTCGCCAATGCATCGCAACTTTAATTTAAAAACGGCGTTCCCGCTGATTTACGCCAAAAAATATGTTAATCAGCGGGAATCGGCAATTCACGATCGTATTCGGGCGCGACGCAGTGACTTTCCGACGTTTCCGTAAGCGATACACGGCGTAAAGATAAAGCAGCCCCCTAGTGGAGTATCCTATGTTAAGTATAGCCGTCGTCATCGCGTCGAAAAAAATTATAATCGCGTCGCTTGCGTAAAACGTCCATGAATGGGGATTTGACGTCATTGACGTTCACTGACAGAATTTGGAGCATGCGCACTGGGATGCATTGACAGTCGACGCATGCGCAGTACGTTCCCCGCAGGATCGCGCTTAGTTTAAATAATACACGCCCGTCCCTGCCCAATTTGAATTCCGCCGGCTCATTTGCGATGCGCTGACCGCAACTTTAGGAGCAAGTGCTTCATGAATAACAGCACTTGCTCCTAAAATTTCGCCAGAGTAACGTAAATGAGAAACGTTACTCCAGAGCAAAGATGCTCCCATCCACCTGAATCTGGCCTTATGTGTCTGAAACTACGAGTTCCTCGGATGTGTGTACGAGGCCTCAGAATACAATGTTCCAGCAGGAGGCATTCCTCTATCCACTATAAATGTGTGGATGGAGGAATATGTTTATTATTTTTTGTTCAGTCCTCTGACTTAATGAAAAAAGCTGATCCATCTATGGCCAGCTTAAAGAGGAGCTCCAGTCATTTTGTGTCTGTTATGGTCAGCAGCTACAAAAAGTGCTCATCACTAGGGATGAGTTTCGAGTTTGAGTAGAACTCATGTTCCACTCGAACATTGCCTGTTCGCCGAACAGCAAACTATTTGGGGTGTTCGCGGCAAGTTCGTGTGAACTTTAGAACCCTGTTAAAGTCTATGGGACTCGAACGTTTGAAATCTAAAGTGCTAATTTTAAAGGATAATATGCAAGTTATAGTGTTGCTCACGAATATTCGCATTGCGAATATTCGCTACGAATATTGCATATTCGAGTATTCGCGAATAACGCGAATATCGCGGCGAATATTCGCTATTTCGAATATTCGAATGTTTTAATTTTTTTTTTAGAACAGATCACATCCTAGAGATCCCCATCGACGTCTAAAAGCATTGCTGGTATGATTAGAGACCTTGGGCCGAGTAGCTGCAGCGCTCATTTTATATTGCCGAAAAATCGCAATGCGATTATTCCGTAATAGCGATATCGCGCGATTATTTTATATTGTAATATATCACGAATATTCTGAGCCAATCAGAGTGCTCCATTCCGCATTTCTCGAATATTCGCAATTATTTTATATTGTAATATATCACGAATATTCTGAGCCAATCAGAGTGCTCCTTCCGCATTTGCCGAATATTCGCAATTATTGTGTATTGTAATATATCACGAATATTCTGAGCCAATCACAGTGCTCCTTCCGCATTTGCCGAATATTCGCAATTATTGTGTATTGTAATATATCACGAATATTCTGAGCCAATCACAGTGCTCCTTCCGCATTTCTCGAATATTCGCAATTATTGTGTATTGTAATATATCACGAATATTCTGAGCCAATCACAGTGCTCCTTCCGCATTTCTCGAATATTCGCAATTATTTTATATTGTAATATATCACGAATATTCTGAGCCAATCAGAGTGCTCCATTCCGCATTTCTCGAATATTCGCAATTATTTTATATTGTAATATATCACGAATATTCTGAGCCAATCAGAGTGCTCCATTCCGCATTTCTCGAATATTCGCAATTATTTTATATTGTAATATATCACGAATATTCTGAGCCAATCAGAGTGCTCCATTCCGCATTTCTTGAATATTCGCATTCGCAATTCGCAATTCGCAATTCGCAATTCGCAAAAAATTCGCGAAAAATTCGCAATCATTTAATTTCCAAAAAATATCACGAATATTCGTATTTAGCGAATATATGTCGAATATTCGACTATATATTCGAGATATATCGCGAATTCGAATATGGCATATTCTGCTCAACACTAGCAAGTTATTGTAATAAAAAGTGTTTGGGGACCTGGATCCTGCCCCAGGGGACATATATCAATGCAAAAAAAAACAAAAAACGGCAGCAGTGATTTTAATACTTCCTTTAAGTGAAACAATAAAAGTGAAATATTCCTTTAAATTTCGTACATGGGGGGGGGTGTATAGTATGCCTGTAAAATAGCGCTTGTTTCCCATGCTTAGAACTGTCCCTGCACAAAGTGTCATTTCTGAAGGAAAAAAAGTAATTTAAAATCACTTGTGGCTATAATGAATTGTCGGCTCCCGGCAATACAGAGAAAAGTCATTCATAAAAAGAAATGTGTGGGGGTCCACAGCATATTTTTTTTTACATTTGGGGTTGAGTTCCCCTTAAAATCCATATCAGACCTGAAGGGTCTGGAATGAATATTTGGTTGAGACCCACGTCATTTTTTTTTAATTTGACGCAGAGTTCCCCTTAATATCCATACCAGACCCTAAGGTGAGTGATTTTAAATGTCTTTTTTCCTTCAGAAATTACATTTTGTGCAGGGACAGTTCTAAGCACAGGAAACAAGCGCTACTTTACAGGCATACTATACACCCCCCTAGGTATGAAATTTAAAGGAATATTTCACTTTTAAGCATTATTAAAATCACTGCTCCTGAAAAAACTTTAGTTTTCTAAAACTTTTTTTGCATTGATACATGTCCCCTGGGGCAAGACCCAGTAGGGTTGCCACCTCATCCCTTTAAAACAGAACACCTATTAATTACACAGGTTTTGTGGCAGATTAAGGCTGTAATTATCCACTTGACCACTGAGCACTTAAACACCCTTCCTAACCAGGCCAATTTTCAGCTTTCGGTGCTCTCACAATTTGAATGACAATTACTCAGTCATACAACATTGTACCCATTTGAAATTTTTGTCCTTTTTTTCACACAAATAGAGCTTTATTTTGGTGGTATTTGATCACTTCTGGGTTTTTTATTTTTTGCGCTATAAAAGAAAAAACACTGAAAATTCTGTAAAAAAAAAAAAACTTGTTTCTGTCATATTAGCAGGTTATTTCTCACACACAGCATATGCATACCACAAATTACACCCCAAAACACATTCTGCTATTCCTCCCGAGTATGGCGATACTCCATGTGTGAGACTTTTACACAGTGTGGCCACATACAGAGGCCCAACATGCAGGGAGCACCATCAGGCGTTCTGGAGCACCCAGACCAATTCTGACATTTCTCTCCTACATGGAAAAATCATCATTTATTTGCTAGAAAATTACATAGAATCCCAAAACATTATATATGCTTTCTTAGCAAAGACCTTAGAGAATACAATGGCGGCCGTTACAACTTTTTATCTCGCATGGTATTTTCGCAGACATTTATTGAACGCGTTTTGTGCTTAAAACAAAACAAAACAGTAAAGATAGCCAAATTTTTTTTCATAATGTGAAAGATAAAGTTACGCCAAGTAAATAGATACCTAACAAGTCACACTTCATAATTGTGCACACTCGTGGAATGACGCCAAACTTTGCTACTTAAAAATCCCCATAGGCGGTATTGCAGAGTATCATGCAGGGTATTGCAGAGTATTGGGATATTGCAAAGTATTGTGCAGGGTATTGGGGTATTGCAGAGTATTGGGGTATTGCAGAGTATCGCGCGGGGTATTGCAGAGTATTGGGGTATTGCAGAGTATCGCGCGGGGTATTGCAGAGTATTGTGCAGGGTATTGCAGAGTATTGGGGTATTGCAGAGTACTGGGGTATTGCAGAGTACTGGGGTATTGCAGAGTATTGGGGTATTGCTGAGTATTGGGGTATTGCTGAGTATTGGGGTATTGTTGAGTATTGGGGTATTGCACAGTATTGGGGTAGCAGGGATGGCTGAGCTGGGATGGATGGCTGGATCTGTGACTGCATTTGTCACAGATCCAGCCACAGCGCTGCTGCTGACACCCTGCTCCCCCCCTCTCCTCGCACACTGTACCGAACGGTACAGAGAGGAGAGGGAGGAACCGGCGTCATCAAATGCCGCCAAATGACGCCGGTTTGTTTACAAGTGATTGCGCCGTCATTTGACGGCACGATCACGTGGTAAACGGCCGCTATCAGCGGCAATTTACCGTGATCCGTGATGCACGGACACTTCCGCAAGCGCGTCCCATTGGACGCGCAATCGCGGAAGTGCACGACGATGTCCCAGGGACGTCGTGTCACAGTAGCTCGACCGCGCTGTAGCAGTATTTTTGCTATAGCGCGGTCGGCAAGTGGTTAAACTAAAGTAGTGCCTTATTTGCATTAAATTAGCCTCAGAACCTGTGTAATTAATAGGTGTTCAGTTTTAAAGTGATGAGGTGGTAACCCTAGGACCCAGGTCCCCAAACACTCCCCTGGGGCAGGACTCGGGTCCCCAAACACTTTTTAGGACAATAACTTGCATATTAGCCTTTAAAATTAGTACTTTAGATTTCAAATGTTCGAGTCCGATAGACTTTAACAGGGTTCTAAAGTTCACACAAACTTTTGGTCTGTTCGCAGGTTCTGGTGCGAACCGAACCCAGGGGTGTTCGGCTCATCCCTACTCATCACCTGGCCAATACCATTCCTTCAGTGAAGCAGGGTGGTGGCAGCATCATGCTGTGGGGATGTTTTTCAGCGGCAGGAACTGGGAGACTAGTCAGGAATGAGGGAAAAGATGAATGCATTAATGTACGGAGACATGGTTTATGAAAGCCTGCTCCAGAGTGCTCTGGACCTCAGACTGGGGAGTAGGTTCATATTCCAACAGGACAACGGCCTTAAGCTCACAGCCAAGAAAACAAAGGAGTGACTATGGGAAAACTCTGTAAATGTCCTTGTGTGGCCCAGCCAGGGCCCAGACTTGAACCTGATTGAAAAACTCTGAAAAAATCTGACCTGATGGAGTTTGAGAGGTCTTGCAAAGAAGAATGAGAAAAACTGCCCAAACATAGGTGTGCCAAGCTTGTAGCATCAAACTCACAAAGACTTTAAGCTGTAATTGGTGCCAAAGGTGCTTCAACAAAGTATTTAGCAAAGGCTGTGAATACCTACAGTATATAAATTTTTGCAAAGATTTCAAACAAACTTTTTTCACATTGTCTTAATGTTGAGGAAAATAATGATTTATAATTCATTTTGGAATAAGGCTGTAACATAATGTAGCGCCCCCTTGCTCGTAGCATGGGCACTACGCTAAAAATTTGTTGACTGGGAGAGTTATCTTGCTCCCGGTCGTGATTTGTTCAGGTTAATGACCTGTGTCATTCTGGAAAGGTCCACTGGCTCGGACTACATTCTGGGGATGTGAGTATCATCTTTGGCCGGCAGTGGGAGCCAGAGGGGTTTCTGGAGGATGGAGTCTTCCCCAGCAGCCAATTGGAGGTGTTTTTTCCCCGCTGGGCATGCTGGGTGGGGTATATCTGCGATGGAGGTCATGTGTTCGGGGTTCTTTTGCTTCTCCTGCGCCGGGTCCCGGAGTCGGGGTACGGCACCCACCTTCAGGGTGTGGGCATCCATGGACCCTGTCGACGTGGCCCACCTGGCCAGGCTTCCAGGCCTTGCTGAGTCACGGTCTGGGACGAAACCAAAGGGACCCCAGTGACTTACTGGGTTCCCGATGCCGTCAAGAGGATCCGATGCCCGGACCATAGACAGGTACGCTCTGCTGTCACCCCGTGGTCTATGCTGAGATAACTACTGGGAGGATTTGCTCTGTTCGGACGTTAACAAATTACCTATACTGTACTACATCGGCCTGTGGCAGAGGCCTAGAGCCGAGTCAGTGAGAGAGACCTGTTTCTCCCATTCAACATTTTATGTGGCGACGCATGCAAAATTGTATCTTTCAAGGGCTGATTTTGCTGTACATATATCCAGGCCTGACATCGAGAATCTCTTCATCAACCTATTCTCCTTTCACCAAGTTGATGTTTGGCTATGTTGGCCTGGAATTAAAGCATTGAGAAAATCTATATTGATGGTGTGGACACTCAATTATTACTAAGTGGCTTCTGGTGCACCCCTAGACCAAGCAAGGTTAACTTAATCTGCCGATCCCATATTAATCCAGCGGCCCTTTCGGGGATGACGCTACAATAACAAAATGTGGAAAAAGTGAAAAGCTGTGAATACTTTCCGGATGCAATGTAATCCATGTGGATACATTAAGTAGTTGTGATTATATGTACAGTTTTTCTTCCCACAAATAGAAATCTCTGTCAAAGTTGCAAAATTTGTGTTCCAGATGTTAGGTAATTTGTTACAGCGATTGATCGCTTTGTGGCAATAGAAGGGGTTCAAATACCCTGAACCTTCATGTGTCACAAACTGCAATTAAATCACTGCATTCAAACACTGTGATTTTTATTATCTCACACTTACTTGGCATGTCATTGGGAAACAGATGAGACATGATGTGAATTGGCATTTATTTAAATAATTTTACGCTTGACGATGTTTAACACGTGCCCTTTATTTGTGAAGTACAACTCTTATTGCAAAATTGTGTTCAGATCTTTGTCATGAAGTTTATTCATGTACAAATGTGTAACTGATGTGAACATAAACCCCTTTAGAAGCCTGTATTCACTATATCTGGTCTCCCACAGTACACAGACAGATCATGGAAAACAATTATTTTAGTAGCTATACACAGTTAAATAGCTTTTCTCATTAGCAGTATATAGCCGTCGTGACCAGACATCTTTGGTTTCAGGGGACAGTCCCCGGATTGAGGACACTGTCCCCAGACCAAGTCTGTGCTCAGTTTTTTCCCATATTGGATTTGAACAGGGGCTGGGGCAATTTCAGACAATGGGCCAGATTCTCGTAGATCTGCCCTTTTTTAGCGTAGCGTATCCCTTTTATGCTACGCCTCCACACTATTTACAGGCAAGTGCTGTATTCTCAAAGCACTTGCTCCGTAATTTGCGGCGGCGTAGCGTAAAGGGGACGGCGTAAGGCCACGTAATTCAAATAGGGAAGGAAGGGTGCGTGCTGTATTTAAATTAAGCACGCCCCTGTGCCAAACGAACTGTGCATGTGCCGGCCCTAAACGTAGCCCACTGCGCATGCTATCATAGTACGCCGCAAATACATTGATTTTGGCGGCAGCGTAATTAACGTACAGCCCTATTCGCGACGAATTACGCAAACGACGGAAAAACACGATGCTGTCCCGACGTCCAGACCTAACATGGTGTACGCCGGACCTACGCAAGGTTACCCCTCATATAGCAGGGGTAACCTTACGCTTACGCAAACTATGTAAACTACGACAAAGGCGCGCAAATACGTTCGGGAATCGGCGTATCACGCTCATTTGCATATTCGACGCAGAAATCGACGGGAACGCCACCTAGCTGCCAGCGTAACATTACAACTTAGATCCGACGGTGTAAGTGACTTACGCAAGTCGGATCTAAGCAAAATCTATGCATAACTGATTCTAAGAATCAGTCGCATAGATACCCAGATACCCAGGGCCAGATACAGAGGTACCAAGGGCCCGGAGGGTAAGACTTGAGAGGCTGTGAGGCGGGCGGCAGCGGTGTTGGGCAGAGTTGCCGATTGCCGCCATTACTAGTAAAAAAATAACAAGTCCCCGGAATTCATAAAAAAATATCTGGTCACCCTATTCTACTCTGACAGTTCTATGAGCATTCAGGACCCCTGACCATCTGTTTAAACAGTGTTGATTGGCCTTGTGCTAATCACATGCACCCTTCCAAGAAGAAAAACAAACTCTCTAGCAATACACACCAAACTGAGCAAGTGCAGGGTGACTCCAAAAGCTCTGTCTTATCAGGAGATAATTTGTGGACTGTGGAAGAAAGGGAGGATTAGTAGAAATAGAATCAAACAGTGTTTTTACAAAATTTAGAGGAATAGCCCCTTGGGTTCTACAGTGTGTATAATAAGCATGCTGTACTGCATATACAGACTGATTTTTACTGTTGTGGGTTTAATAACACTTTAATAAAGGGAAAAAGGCTTTTCACTTTACAAGAAAAGTTACAAAGAATACCCATGCAAGGAAAATCAAATAAACAAAAAAAAAAATCATTCTTGCTTTCCTTGCAATGTGAACAACCTATTTATCTTATTAGTAAATCATTATAATTGCTATAAATATTGGTGTCTTGCACTGATTTATCAGCTTTTTAAATGTGCAATGAATTATTACTTTTAGATCAAATTTTCAGGTTGATATAGCTGTTGTTTATATATGTTTTTTCTTCATTTTTATTATTAGACTTTATTAGGTTTTAACACGGTACAAAATATTATTGCCTGTTAACACCTGTAATATTATCCAAGAAGAAAAACATTTGAGAACATGTTTTATCAATATGTATTATATAACATGGAAGAAAAAGATCAAACCTAATGTCCAGAATGGGTAAGATCTACTGGAGCAAAAATATGGGATATATCTCTCAAAGCTAGTAGGGGAATTTCTTGGTATATGATTCGTATGCAAAGAAAGTATTTTCCCCTGAAACAGACGGGCCTCTGGAAAGCACATCAGACTTTTAAGCTGCCATGCCAGCATCCTGCCCATTTACATGGATTCACACCAAAGATTGCCTGAGGCCTCGTACACACGACCGAGGAACTCGTCGTAAATGAAACATTGTTTTCCTCGACGAGTTCCTTGTTAGGCTTGTCGAGAATCTTGACAAGCTTTCTTTGCATACACACTGTCAAGACAAAATCTTGTTGTTCTCAAACGCAGTGACGTACAACACGTACGACGGCACTATAAAGGGGAAGTTTGATTCCACTGGCTCCACCCTTGGGGCTGCTTTTGCTAATCTTATGTTACTGCATGTTAAGTAAAAGTTTGGTGAGAGACGGACGATTTGCGCTTTTCAGTCTGTTACAGCATGACGAATGTGCTATCTCTATTACAAACCCTACTTTTACTGAAGGTGCACTCCTGTCTCATACTTTATTCTGAGCATGCGCGGGTTTTAAGCATACACACGAACGTGTTTCTCGTTGTAAACCAGCCCGACGAGAAACACGATGAGGAAATTGAGACTCCCGACAAGGTAAAAAGAACTCGTTCTCTTTTTTTCTCGTTGAGTTCCATGACAGTTTCTCGATGAAAAACATACACACAACTGTTTTCCTCCGCAAAAAAAGCTCTGCCACCAAGTGTCTTGATGGATGCTGTCAAGGAAAACGGTCATGTGTACGAGGCCTTACATGCATAGCTTCATTGTAAGTGCTGTTTTGCCTTTTTAGGTTGTTTCTGACTCCTTTTTTGCTCCTACCTGATCTTTTCCACAAATATTTAAACACTATTATTCTGCTTACTTTACCATCAACTGGACTAACAGATTGGTTCACAATAAGATCTAATGCCGCGTACACACAACCGTTTTTCGGGTTCTAAAAAATTACGTTTTTTTTTAATGTCATTAAAAATGATCGTGTGTGGGCTCCAGAGCATTTTTCACAATCTAAAAAAAATGGGCATTAAAAATTTCGAACATGCTCTATTTTTTCATAACTTTTTAACCGTTGTCGTTTTTAAGGTTGTAAAAAAATGGTCGTGTGTGGGCTTTAACAACATGAAAAAAAACATGCATACTCAGAAGCAAGTTATGAGACGGGAGCACTCGTTCTGGTAAAACTAGCATTCGTAATGGAGTAAGCACATTCATCACGCTGTAACAGACTGAAAAGCACGTATCGACTTTTACTCACACTAAATCAGCAAAAGCAGCCCCAAGGGTGGCGCCATCCGAATGGAACTTCCCCTTTATAGTGCCGTCGTATGTGTTGTACTTCACCGTGCTTTGCTAGAGCATTTTTTTTCCTAAACGTGTGTAGGTAAAGTCATTTTAAAGTTCGCGGTTGAAACTTTTTTTCTAGACCCTTAAAAGGGTAATTTTTTAGAAACCCGGTTGTGTGTACACGGCATTAGTCTGATAATATGAGATAACATATGATACACGCTGAGTTGATGGTTTATGATCACTTGCATCAGACACACCAATGTAAACAGTTATAGGTATATTTATTCGGTGTTTTTGCGATTCGGCACTGCGTCGCTTTAACTGACAATTGCGCGGTCGTGCGACGTGGCTCCCAAACAAAATTTGCGTCCTTTTCTTCCCACAAATAGAGCTTTCTTTTGGTGGTATTTGATCACCTCTGCGATTTTTATTTTTTGCGCTATATACAAAAATAGAGCGACATTTTTGAAAAAAAAACACTATTTTTTACTTTTTGTTAAAAAAAAAATCAAATAAACTAAATTTTAGTCAAACATTTAGGCCAAAATTTATTTAGCCACGTGTCTTTAGTAAAAAAAAAAAATCGCGATAAAAAAAATAGCTACCTAGCGGGAACAGCGACACTAATACAGCGATCAGAAAAATGATCGCTTAGTGACGCTGGCAATAGGGAGTGAAATGGTTAACTAGGGCGGTGATCAGGGGGTTAAAACTTTATTAGGGGGGGTGGGGGGGCTATCCTGAACCTAACACTAACTGATTTTACACTGCCTGTCACACTGACACTAAATGCAGTGATTAGATCACTGCATTCAGTGACACTGTGACAGGGGGGGTGGGGGGGCAGATCGCAAGGGGTTAAGTATGCCTATGTGAGTGTGTGTCAGTGTAATGTTGGTGCACACTTACTGTTAGGTGTTTCTCCCATCGCAGCGGTTGGAAATACCGCTGCGATGGGAGATTACATCACTTCCCCCTTCCTGTGTTTACACAGGAGGAGGAAGTGACAGGAGACTGGGAGCGCGCGCATTGGCTGGGAGCGATCGCGGGGGGGGGCGGGTAAACGCCGACATCCGCCCGCTCGTCCCGGATCGCTCCCGGAGCCAGGGGGACCCCCGCACGCCGCGGAGGGGGTCCCGATGGGACCCCCGAACCACACTTAGGCGGGGACGTAAATTTACGCCCTTGTGCCTGTACGTGCCATTCTGTGGCCGTATATGTGCGTGCGGGGGTCCTTAAGTGGTTAATAAACAGACACTCACGTCTCCCAGGATCCAGGGATGTGGCCTCCCGAAACCTCACTTCTCTCCCTCTCTTCTCCATGGCGCTGACATTGCAAGTGTGGGAACCTGACTGTGACAGCTTGCAGCCTCACAGCCGGGTGTGCACTCCGCATGCACAAGTTGCGCTGCGTGTCCTGAATGGCCGGGCAATCTTCTGTGACGTGTAAAGTGTCCCAGAAGATTGCAGGGGTGGAGAGGGAGAGGAAAACTCCCATTTGGTGCCACAGGCAGAAGTGGGAGCTGGGTACCTGTCAAAACTAGGAACCCCCACCATCAAAAAATAAATAAAAATAACATGCCAAATGCAAACGCGCAGGTCGTTTGATGCTAAAAGATATTTCAAAGAACCCTAAAATGTTATTGCAAGATGTTTATGTAATTCTTGCAACAGTTGTAGTCAAAGTGCATGCATCTGTAATCAGAAACGTTTTGCAACAACTCAACTTGCATCAAAGCTGCGTTAAAAAAAAAAAAAAAGTTTGCTGTCCAAAAAGAACATTACAGCAAGATTACAGTTCACAATTTAAACAAATAAACAAAGATAAGACCCTCTGGAACAATGTGCTGTGGAAATGTTATAGTGTGGGATTTCTTTGCCGCTTCAGAGCCTGGGCAGCATGCACTTATGGAATAACTACATTATGCATCATATCAAAGTGTGCTTGATGAGAGGTTGTGTGCCATCTGTGCTAAAAGTTGAAGTTGTACCAGTAAGTATCCTCTGTATGAACAGACTTCCCTTAACTCCTGATAGGATGACAGTCTGTGTCCAGGCCCCAGTACTCGCAGGTGATTGCTGAATGAGCAGCTGCTGGGGTTCTCACATGTAATCATCAATGTTGGGTCATTCGCAAGTGTGAATGTGGCCTTAACCTCTGATTGTTTCCAGGCGTTGCCTCTCCTGGCTAATTTGGTAACGACTTTCAACCAACCTCTTGCAACATCAGCTTTTGCCTGCTATGAAATCCAAAGACTGTAACATGGAAGTGCCACATCCATAAATCAAAAGCTCCTAAAAAGAGTTCCTGGTGAAGTACACATAGCTTAACCTCAAAAGATAACACACGAAATGCACGTGTACCCTTACAATAGTAAGCAGCCATTGATTGGGGACTATGGATATAGGAATTACCCTCAGACGAAGTCAGGAAGTGACGAAACGCGTCAGTTGTGACTCGCGGTCAACTACCGGAAGTGAAGTATGTGCTCCAGAGACCAGGAACTAGGAAGGATGTGAGTATACTGGTAATACTGACAGCGTTCTTCTCTAGCACGGCTGAGCGCATGCAATTAATTATTTATATTGCCTGAAAACTTTGCTTTTTTGGTACGCACATATGTATAAGGAGGGTACTGTTGGGTTTACAATAAATTTTCAAACGGTACTGCTCTATGTGGATTTTTTTTTTTCTTATATGTGATTTCGGACCTCACATAAAGCAAGGCTGAATGGTGGAGAGTGCAATATGTAAAGTAGATGTCAATATTGATTTATGCTCATTGGATCCTTACCTTCGGTAAGTGCATCCCCAAAAGGGGATTGTCCCCCCACGCGGTGAACAACTTTGGGTGAAAGGAGCACTGTGCACTGATCGTAAATGAAATCACGTCCATCCACGTCTGCATCACTATCATTTCCTGTATGCAACACATATAGAGGAATTTTCAAATAAGCCTGAATAGTCATATCATTTGTAAACAATAGGGGAAAGCAAACTGAAGAAGGGCAGTCTTAATCTGGCATGTTAACTTTAATGGATAATTATGTGAGTAATTATTACGAGAGTGTTGTGGGATGCCTATTAGATTTTATTAGTCATGGTTAATAATGAATACAAATGATCCAGTATATGTATAGTATTTCATCACTGTCAATAAAGGTTAAGGGTGAACATTAGTAGGATTTCTGTATATTTTCCAAAGCAAATATAAATATAATAAAGCCTGACTCCTGGCTGTTGTTAAACTTACCTATGCAGTGGGGTCTCCCCTGGGATTGCAAGAGTAAAATGCTTCTTTAGCTAGGGGGAAGGTAATAAAAACAGGGACACTCTGAAATGTGTGTGTGGGGGGGGGGTCCTCATTCTCCTCTACTGGTCCTGGACTACTGGTCCTGCATCGTATGCGATGACATCAGAGAGCTTCAACCAGACAGCCAGCGAAGAGAAGCAGCTTTCGGGAACCACTCACAAGGAGAGGAAGAAGCTTTCAGGAGTGAGTAATAGGTTAAGTATTTAAATGCAATCCTTTTACTCCCTAGGCAAATGAGCATTTAATTTATGCAGTGCAAAGGGAATCCCAATGCCTCGCACCTGACTCACAAGACAGTTCACACTGCCTTATGCGAACCGCTGAGAGTGTGAATACAAAGTTAAATACACCCCCAGATCGGTTTGCATATCGCAGTGTGAACTGTCAGTTCGGACATAAAACTGATCACATGAGTGTGAACACTCATGCGATCCAATTCTGGTGCAGACCAAAAAAAAGGTCCTGTGCGAGTTTGGTCAGAATGCAATGCTATGAAATCCAAAGACTGTAACATGGAAGTGTCACATCCGTAAATCAAAAGCTCCTAAAAAGATTTCCTGGTGAAGAACACATAGCTCAACCTCAAAAGCTAACACACAGGATGCACATGTACCCTTACAATAAGAAGCAGCCATTGATTGGGGACTACGGATATAGGAATTGCCCTCAGACGAAGTCAGGAAGTGACGAAGAGTGTGAATACAAAGTTAACTACACCCCCAGATCGGTTTGCATATGTGTGTGCAACACCCATGCGATCCAATTCTGGTGCAGACCAAAAAAAAGGTCCTGTGCGAGTTTGGTCAGAATGCAATGCTAATTTATGTAAATCTTTTAAAAGTGATGGTAAATCCAGTGGCGCCCAATCCATTCACCCGGCCCCTAACCATGCATGGCACCGGATGCATGGATTTTAATATGTTTTTTTTTTTTAAGCATGTGATTAGAGCCCATAGCTCTAATTGGCCTCAAAAAGGGTGGGCTTGGGGCGCAGAGCATTGCGCCCCGAGCCAACCCACTTGTATGACATCAGTGAATATTTGGTAATGTCTTCTTGCTTTTGAACAGATGTTGTTTCTCTCACTGTGTGATGTCAGAAACAAGAAGTGAGGATTTAGTCACTTCCTGTTTCGGCTCTTTGGTTACCTGGCCAACCGATCAGACTGATTAGCTGCATTGGAGGCCAGAGGAGAAATTTGGTGTCTAATAGGCACCAGATCTCTCCATAGAGTTGAACTGTCACAGCCCATGCTATTACACAGGATGTTATTCATGCCTTGTAATAGCAATAAAGTTGGTAAAAAAAAAGTGCAGGGTTGAAAAATAAATAAATAAATAAATACAAATTACAAAATAAAAAAATAAATACATTTTAGGTTCCCCCCACACTCACGTTTAAACGCAGATGTAGGTCCCACATGCATATGTAAATGGCGATCACACCAAACATGTGATGTATCCCAGCAATCATTGGTAACTGGTAACCAAGATTTTAAAAGCGTTCCCTAAGGAGATTTTTAGGTACCAATTTTAAAGTGTGACATGTTTGCTATCTATTTACTCAGAGTAACATCATCTTTTATAATTTATCAAACAATTGGGTATTATTTTGTGGCTTTGTTTTTCCCCAAAAACTTTGTATTTGACAAATCGCTGCACAAATATCTTCTGACATAAATATATGCAACACCCACTATTTTATTCTCTAGGGTCTCTGATAAAAAATAGAATGTTTGGGGGTTCCAAGTTGTTTTCTAGCAAAAAAATGTTTTTTTTTTTTACATGTGGGAGAGGAATGACAAGATTGGCCTGGACTGAAAATTGACAATTTGGCATTAGGAGAGTGTTTACCTGCTGCTGGCCTTTTGTTGTCCAGTCATAAGTTGGGAGAATTGAGGTGACCATGCTGTGTTGCTTAACAGCAGCAGAGAATGGTCAGGCTGACTGTGCTATATGGTAGGGCTGTGTAAATCACAGGAGTGCATGTATACAAATCCTTTGCAACAAAAGTTAGGTCATTTTATGTAGTTAAACTGGAGTTCAGCTTAAACTTTGAAAAACATCTGATTGGTTGAAAGTGGTATGTTTAAATGCATAGTTGATAAATCTCAAAATAGAATAGAAGTTCGCAAGTAGTAAGAGCATATTAGACGTCATATACAACTTGCTTTTTATAATGTCCATTGCAAAGGAATAAAACTTAAATGAGGATAGGGGCAGCTATTTCCTATAGTCCTTCAGGGAAACATGATTCAACTGGGCATTTGCCTCTCCCCCAGTACTGCAACTGATCCCTACACCCACCCCCTCTAGCAACCAGTCAGTGAGCGGTAATACTATGCAGTAACCTCTAGCAACCAGTCAGTGAACGGTAACACTATGCAGTAACCTTTAGCAACCAATCAGCAAGCACAAACACTGTGTTAAAACCTCTAGCAACTAAGCAGTGAGCCGTAATGTGTGCTGTAACCTCTAGCAACCCGTCAGTGAACAGTAATGATATGCTGTACCCTATGGCAGCCAATTATAATCACTGAATGGTCTTGCTGCTGCAAACTGATTTTGATTTTATATGCTATTTATTGTATGTCTCAGAGCAGGTGGAAAGCAAAATTGCATTTGGGGAGGGCTGGGAAATTTTTGCCAAGGATCCAATCAATATTAAAGACAGCCCTGAATGTGAGAATAAAATATGCATAAAATATCCAATTATATTGTATATATCATGCACCTGGCTCTCACTCGTGTGTCTCTGTCTGACAAAACCATGTGGGCCTCTAGGCCTGGTGGCCTCTAGGGAGTGACAGCAACCTTTGTGAATAATTCTCCCTTTGGCCTCACCACAGAACATGATGACACTCCTTAGTGGTAGTTGCCTGTAAAAACCCGATGGTGAAAGACAGAAAACAGAATCAACAACGTGCATAGCCAGTTTCTGTTTTATACTTCTATAGTGGGTCTGGTGCAGGCCTCCAGGGGGGGACTGTGGTATGGGCAGGAACTTACTCTGCTTGAGTAATGTTCCACTGCAGAGGGTCACCTCTCATGGTGTTCAGTAGTGATGCCAGCGTTCAGAGAGGGGCAGTAGGCTGCTAGCCTAGTCAACCCTTAGGAGGAGGAATAAAGATGTATTAATAAGCCGGCAAGGGGTCCACCTCCAAAAAACTTTCCTGCCCACTGCCCAAAAGGACATTTTTTATTTTCTTTATCAATATTTTACTTAGGAACAGAAAAAAAAATAAGAAGTCTTTGGAACTTGATGCTCAGAAATGTGCTAACATTTCGGATATGTTCAGTCCTTATGCACAGAGTTCCAGTGATCCCATGGCAGGGCCCAGTAGAGAGGCAGCAAACATAGAACAAATAACAATAGAAGGTGATTTAGTGGAATCTGTTGATGAAACATCAGAATTATCCACTGAAGAACATAGAGAATTGGGGCACACTGAATTACCAAGGAAACAAGTTATTATGGATGTTTCAGAGTGCCAAATTTAAGACATACAGTAGATATATCATTTAATTATTTTACTTGTCCAAATAAAAATGAGCTTGCTGTCTCTTTCAAATATCATCCACGGCAAAATATTCCAGATCAAGTGTTAAAAAAGGCTATAAAACCTAAAGGTGGAACGCGTCGCAAATGGCTCACCTACTGCAATTTGTCTGGCTTTTTCAAAGTCACAGGAAACAAATTATTTTATTGAAGGAATGACAGATAAGCATCATGTTCATCAAAGAATCGAAGAGCATGAGAAGAGTGTAATGCACAACGTGTGTGCCAATGCCTTTTTTGTGAAATCCAGGAGTTTTGGAGCTGATGATCTACTTTTGTATAAGAAAATGTCTGTAAGACAAGAACAAGTGAGAAACAGACGGCAAGTACTGTAATGGGTTGTAGATGTAGTAAAAGTTATAGGAAAGCAAGGTCTGAGTTATAGGGGAGATAACAATGAGGCTGCCTATATGAGTTATAGGGGAGATAAAGTTGAGGACATAACAAAAGACCGTGGACATTTTTTAGAGCTCATTCTTCTCATTAACAAGTATGACATTTGTCTGAAAGATCATGTAAACAAATGTATTGAAACAGCATAAAATTGCAGTCTTCTGGGGGAAAAGGAAGAGGATCTTTGATAACTTTGCTCTCAAAAACAACTGTTACCATGTTTCCCCGAAACTGGGTTTTAATATTTATTTTGGCAACAAAAGACCCAGTAGGGTTTATTTTCAGGGTAGGTCTTACCATATTATGTGCTGTTATCTCTCCCTCCCTGTCAGGAATCCCCAGTTTGAACAAAGTTACAATTCTTGTAAAATGCCATAATCCTCTCAGTTACAGTAGCACAGAATACACAATGTGTGTGCCACTAGCCAGCCAATGGTGCCAAACACCGCATCCCCCCCTCCTCCGCAGTGTTCAGAGCAGCGAAGTGAACACACCGGCATTTGAAGAAAAAAATATCTGTAGCATTTCACTGCTTCAATTGTATGCATCACGTAAACATTGAGTTTAAGTAAACACCTTGTGGAGACAGTATCAGTATGCACAAAATATGACATGTTGATTGATTTCACTGAGACTTGCACTGAGACTACCGTACCTTTCGTGACCCGCCGAAGCTCTGCAGAGGGAGGGGGGCCGAGATCCCCCACCAACAACAGGGAGAAGAGAAAGAGACAGGGAGATCAGCTGAGCACCGCTCTGTACCAAAGGCACCTGACACCGCTAGATCAGAGAGACACACACACAGCACACTGACCTCAACAGAGAGGATTATAGGAGTACACAAGCACCTCAAACTAGGGCTTATTTTCAGGGTAGGGCTTATATTGCAGTCCTCCTGCAAAAAAGTGCTGGGTCTTATTTTTGGGGGAAACGTGGTAACAAATAGTGTTGCTCACGAATATTCGCATTGCGAATATTCGCTACGAATATTGCAAATTTATTTTTAAAACAGATCACATCCTAGTGATCTCCATCGACGTCTAAAAGCATTGCTGGTATGATTAGAGAGAGACCCTGGGCCGAGTAGCTGATGCGATTTGTTTTATGTTGCCGAAAATTCGCATTGCGACTTTTCGGCAACATAAAAGAATCGCATCAGCTACTCGGCCCTTCTTTTGCATCAGAGCCAATCAGAATAACTCGAATATTCGGCAAAAGGAATATCGCGCAATATTCCGTTCGCCGAATATTCGAGTTATTCTGATTGGCTCTGATGCAAAAGAAGGGCGGAGAAGATAATCGCGCAATATTCCTTTTGCCGAATATTCGAGTTATTCTGATTGGCTCTGATGCGCCCTTCTTTTGCATCAGAGCCAATCAGAATAACTTGAATATTCGGCAAACGGAATATTGCACGATTATCTTCTCCGCCCTTCTTTTGCATCAGAGCCAATCAGAATAACTGGAATATTCGGCGAACGGAATATTGCGCGATATTCCTTTTGCCGAATATTCGAGTTATTCTGATTGGCTCTGATGCAAAAGAAGGGCGGAGAAGATAATCGCGCAATAGGAATATTGCGCGATTATTTTCTCCGCCCTTCTTTTGCCCCCTTATTCTCCTTTCTTTTAAGTAGAGTTAGCGTACAGTTAGTGTTTAGTGCATATTAGTTTAGTAATACAGGAAATGATCTCCGTTTATGAGAATTTCGCAATCATTTTCGCATTAGCAAATTTTTTTTTGGATAAAATATCACGAATATTCGATATTAGCGAATATTCGCGAATATTCGCGAATATTCTTCTATATATTCGCACAATATCGTGAAATCGAATATGGCGTATTCCGCTCAACACTAGTAACAAAGTAATACAAGCTATTTGTATGCTTATCCAGGAAAATATCTCAAAAGAAGTAATGGAAGCCAGGACGTTTTCAGTTCAGATTGATACAACTCAAGACATCACTTCCAAAGATCAATGCTCCATAATTGTTTGCTATATGACTGATTGTATCAATGAAAAGCTTCTCGCAGTTGTTGAATGTGAATCTTCAACAGGGCAAAACCTTCTTAAATTGCTAATAGAAGTCTTAAAATCATGCAAACTTAAGCGGGTTGTAAAGGTACACATTTTTTCACCTTAATGCATTCTATGCATTAAGGTGAAAAAACACCCTAGGATTAGCGGTCCCCCAGCCCCCCCCGTTTACTTACCTGACCCCTCGAAAGTCCTGCGCCGTGAACGCGATGGTTTCTTGACCGGGGTTCTCGGTTCATTCATTGGTTGATTGAAAGCAGCGCAGCCATTGGCTCGCACTGCTGTCAATCACATCCAATGATGCAACGTGTCGGGGGGGGCTGAGTGATACAATGAGTTGCAGAAACCAGTGAACTTCTACGAAGTTTGCTGAATCCTTAGAGCAGTTATTTTGTTCTGTGATTTTGAATATAAAAAAATGAATGCCATTTTTTTTTATATATTTTGCTATTTGTTATTGTATTGAATCATTCATTAAAGATGTTTTACCTTATATATTGCATTTATTCTATCATTTATTATCATATATTTACATAATTCCAAATGATTGACAATTACAGTGATTGAAGCAGGCTAAATATAAGAATTTTTGCATCGGATATTCAGACCATGTGTGGGCCCCATCAGGCCGTGTACACACGGCAGAGAACCTCGACGGGCAGAACACATCGTTCCGCCCGTCGAGGTTCCCTGCCGGCCGTCGAAATCGGTGACCCGCCCGTCGGGAATGGCAACCAACCATTCTTCCAGGCGGGTCGTCGAGCAAATAGAGAGGGTGCTCTCTATTTCTGCTCGACGGGCTGCCCGACGGGAAGCTCGCCGATAGTGTACACACGGCCGAGGTCCTCGCTGGAATGCAGCTTCCAGCGAGGTTCTCGCTGGTTTCCAGCGAGAACCTCGGTCGTGTGTACACGGCCTCAGACTTTTTTTCATCGTAGTTTAGAAATAGAACATTTTTTATTTTTTTCCGACGGGGAAAAAAAACACACATGCTCAGAATCAAGTCAACGCATTCTCGGAAGCATTGAACTTAATTTTCCATTATCATTATCCTATCAGAAATTCCAATCATGTGTACAGGGCATTAGACTCCTTTTACACTAGGGCCACTTTTCAGCTGCTAGTGGGGCACATTTAACCCCCACTAGTGGCCAAAGAAGTAGTTAAAAGTGCACGTTTTCAGCCGCCTCCAAAGTGCTTTTCAATGGGCAGGGCGTTTTGGGAGCGCTGTATACAGACTTTTCCTAACGTCCCGCAAGTGCACCGCCCAGTGTGAAACGTCACACTGAAATGAATGGGAGGAGCTTTACAGGTGCTATTTCTAGCATTAAAATGCCTGAAAACCGCCTCAGTGTGAAAGGAGTCTAAAATACATAGAGAAACCGGTTGTCATTATTTGTAACTTGGTTTTTATAAAAAAAGAAAAATGGGCTGCTTAGCCTAGAATGCCGAGGCATAGTTTGTGTCCCAGTCCGAGCCTGGATTCTAGATCTATACTCAGACAAAAAAATATATATATATAAAAAATGTGCCAGTCTCAATGGAGTCTTTTTTTCTGCTGTCAACCTTCTATGTTTCTATGGCCGCGTACACACAACCAAATAAATCCCATCAAATCGGTCTGACAGACCGATTTGATCGGATTTGTCTGCTGGGATAGATTGGTTTGATCGTGTACATGACAGCGCGGTGACGTGGCGGTGACGTTGACGCCACCACGTCACCGTCACCAGGAAGTAAAACACTGCCGCGCATGCGTCGAATACATTCGACGCATGCACGGGCAGATACGGACGGACGGGTTCCCAGCAGACAGATTTTAAAGCATGCTTTAAAATCTGTCTGCTGGAAAAATCTGTCTGTCCGCCCGTACACACGATCAAATTTGTCTGCTGAAACGGTCCGTCGGACCGTTTTCAGCAGATAGATTCGATCGTGTGTACGCGGCCTTTGAGTTTAACTTTAATGTTATAGATGACTAACTTTACTCGCATATACTTGTTTCTGTTATTTTTATCATTATAACTATTCTTCACCATACATTACACTTTTAACCCTTGTTATTTTGAAATCTGCTTGAACAAATACAACCCACCGAATCCTGTTTTATAGATGGCTTAAACATCACTGCATATTTCACTGTCATAAGATATACGTATCCTCTAGTAGCGGCTACTCCAGTTTTCCCACATGGCTTTAAGTCTCTTTGCTTGAATAAGCAAAAGTGACAGCTATTTATGATGTGGCTGACAGCAGATCTCAGTAAACCCTAAACATGTTGAAAGACATGTTCTACTATGTACGAAAACCACAGAAGCCTGAATATTTACTTAAAACGTTTTAATACACCTCCAATAAGCACCCCTCTAATTACATCTCAGAGATACATATCCCACATATAAAACCTGACATGAACTTGCCTTTTTCCATTTGACAGCTGTCAGCACAGATAAATATAATTTCCTCCGAGGCCTTTACAAGACCAGTAACAGGTAAGAACTGGCGAGCGCTGCATCATTATACAGCTGATTGAGTTATGACAGCTGAAATCAGCTGGGAGAGAGATGTGTGGAAGGCATAGGGCAGGGAGCAGACAAATGATGATTAAGTGATCACTTTAAGGAACAATCTTCATGATATTTCATGCTCAGTCCACAGTATAAAGTCTTGGCTCCTAACAGCTCCATCAATTGATTTGATTTAGTGCGGCAGCTTATCCCAGTCATAATATTTCATAGAAATGGTATTGCAGACAGAAATAATATCTACATCAATATTAACCCTGAAAGGACTAATGGACACAAGCTATAATTTCCTGGACATCCATAAAAACCATTTTGCTGGTATTTGGCATTAGGCAATTTGTCTTTCTTATTTTAATCCCCCCCCTCCTCCTTCCTGTTTTACTGCATCAGAGCTTATACGGTTTTCACCTCTGACACTCTTTCATTACCGCTGATCACAAGCCCAAGACGGCCTTTCTAACGTCTGTATTCGGGGACCATAACAAGCTACATTATAGTCATCTGGAAAAATTGATTGTGATGTTAAGTCGTTCTCAAACCTTGAACCGTTTTATGATGTCATTTTTTATTTTAGTAAAAATGGGGAAAAAAATAACTGGATATTTCACAAACATCCTGCGTGCCAAATTCTAACCTAAGAATTGTAAATGGTCTATACAGCACAAGCATTATTTATAGCGGCTGAAACTGTTACAGCCAGTAGGGGGCGGTAAGCTGCATTTCAACCCCCTACACCTATTTGCTACTTCAAGAATTTGACTATTTGATAGAGAATAGTGTTTTTTTTTCTTTCTTGCAGCTGCTATGTTTTAAAGTATATCTAAACTCAAAAAATAAACATTTATTTACTGCAGCTTACCAGTCTTTAGATGAGGTGGCAGCATACGTTTTGCTTTTTTCACTTTTTTATTTCCTTTATATGCACCTAGTAATTTAACAAAGACACACATCCTGTCCCTGAGTGTCAATGCTCATTCATCCACTGTATCTATGGAGGGAGCTGTAATTACCACCCAGGCTAGACCTCAAACATAATAGATTACAGAGCACAAATACAAACATTTCATTAAATCCTGCAAGGCTATTTAAAACACCTAACCATATTCAAAAATATGGGGATTTGGTCACACCATATGGCCATATAGTGCTAAGTCCACTACTGCGTCAAAGTACCGCATTATCAGTGGGTCCTACACTATTCATAGAGTGAAAGATCCTGCGTCTCAATCATGGGAGACAAACTAAAATGACTCCTCCTATAACACAGGTGGTCACTAATAAGTGATTATGGCGGGCGGGTAGGGGGTGCTCCAACCCAAGGGATCTGGTCAGGACCCTTATAATATACAAACTAGGGTCCTGACCAGGGTAAGGGTACTGGCCAGATCCCTTGGGTTGCCCCCCCCCCCAACATTACCTCTTGTTAGTGTCTACCTGTGTTAAAGGAGGAGTCCTTTAGTTCTCCCACATAGAAGAGTGTATTTCTCCCATGGTTTAGAAGCAGGATCTTCCATTCTATGAATAGTGTAGGACCCACTTATAATGGGGTACTTTGAGGCAGTAGTGGGCTTAGCACTGTGTGGCCATATGGTGTGACCAAATCTCTACATTGTTTAATGGTGTTTTAAATAGCCTCAGGACGCCCACTAACACACAGCTCCTTTCTCTATCTGCAACGTGGAGCGCGTCCTGACTCTCCTCCCCCTCAAGTAAGGGGGCGAGCACGACACTCCACACCAGGGAGAAAGCCTTGCATTACTGTGTGAAGTTATAGACAGAAGAACAGGAAGTGAGGATTTCTCAGAAGAAATAAGGACATTTAAAAGCAAAATGGAAGGATGAGGTAAGTGAAGGAGGACTGCACTAAGGTAAAGGAAGCTACTTATTTTTCAAAATAAGGGGTCTTTTTTTATTAGTTTAGCAAAAAATAAAAACCGCAGAGGTGATCAAATACCACCAAAAGAAAGCTCTATTTGTGGGAATAATATCATTTTTTTTTTAGTTTGGGTACAGTGTAGTATGACCGCACAATTGTCATTTAAAAAGTGACAGCGCTGAAAGCTGAAAATAAGCTTAAAAAGATGTAAAAGTAGTATCCAAGTTGGACTCCAAAGTTGCAATGAAAGGAGCCGAAGGCCTGGTTCACACTTAGGGCTCTTTCACACGGGCGGCCCATTTAGGTCCGCCTGCCAGTTTTTTATGTGGACCTGAACGGGTGCTCCGTGCTCCTCTATGGAGCCACGGATGTCAGCGTTGACATGCCCGCTGACATCCGACCCGCTCCGATCCGCCAAAGTGTGACGAAGGAAAAACCTACTTTTCCATCCATCTGGCGGATCGGGTGAACACGGACAGACGGTCCGTGTTCATCCGATCCCCCCATAGTGGAGAGCGAAGAAAAGACAGTGCCACACTGTGCCGGGACCGCCCTGTCATCCGACGGCTCAGCGGGGATCAACGGAGCGATCCCCGCTGAGCAAGCGGAGGTTCACGGGGCGGATCATTACTGATCCGCCCTGTGTGAAAGAGCCCTTATGCAGTTTTCAGTTTGCATATTCCAGGTTTCCATATTTTCAATACACGTTTTTGATCCATTGAAGCCTATGGAACCAAAAACCTGAAAAAAGTCCCTGGCCCTTTCCATGAAATACACAGATGTGAACTATATTCATAGGAAACCATGTTAAATGGGCTGTAGTGTGTTTCTGTAAAATTAAAAACACAGAAAAAAAGTGTGAACCAGGCCTAAAAGGGGAGGGACATTGCATTTCTGAAAAAATCAGAAGGTATTTTTTTTTAAAAATAACACATGTGGCCACCATTTCTAAGAGCTAGTAACCTGTAATATGCTACATTTTTGTTATTTGGTTTAGTTTTTCTTTAAAAAAGAGGACTAGCAGTATAGTTCCCAACTCTTTTGAAACCAAATCCCTCTGTCAAAAATACTGTAAAAAAAGTTATACTTCATTAAAGACTTTATGAATCACTTTATTTTTTTGATATTGATCATTTGATAAGCCATTATAAAGGAAGTAGGGGTGTAAGTGAACACTTTCTGGATATATACAATTTAATACACTAAATGATCCGTGTAACTGGGGGCATGGAAGGGAATGTGTCCTTTGTGCTAAAGGGTGTCCCTTTTCTCAGTTCAGGGTGTTAGGAGGTAAGCTACCAGCACTGATGTAAATATTTTTACGATTATAGAACTGCATTTTAAAGAGAGTTTTATGTAAGCTTTGGGTAAGGTATAATGGATGAAAAGGTGGAATAGGATTGTTTTGGGGTTACTCGACGGCAGGGGCAGTCTGAGACACTGCCACCCACCACAGATAGCCAGAAAGAGCCCCCCCCACCCCCCACTGTGCACCTTTGCCTCATTCACCATAGTAGAAATTAAATGTGGCTACAAAGTGCTGCATATCAGGCGTGGTTTAGCAGGGGGGCAAGACTCTTTAAACTGGAAGCCTAATGATTTCTAACTTACAACATGCAGTGCTATATTTATACTATAAAAACTCCATTAAAATCCATGAGTGACGGCCCCCACATACACACACTAGACATGTGCACACTGAAATATTTTGTTTCGTAATTTCATTTTCGTCCGAAAAAAACATTTATTTATTACGAAATTTGTTTTTATTTATTTTGTTTTTCGTAAAAAAAATGCATTCATCCGAAAATCCAAATTAAGGTAGAATCTGTCATTGAAGGCTTATGGTGTCTGTCGAATGTTCTAAGAAAAAAAAAAGATTCAACAGAATCTTAAAAAATTACTCTTCATGTCTCTCAATGTCGAATCTTCATGTCTCTCTATGTCAAATATTTTCTCTCTATGTCGAATAATATTGGACTAATAGAGTTAAAGAGGTGTTCCAGCCAAAAAATGTGTTTATTAAAAGTCAGCAGCTACAAAAAGTGTAGCTGCTGGCTTTTAATAAACACTCACTTACCTGCTCCTGCGTTCCAGCGACGCGCCGACTGGGGCTCCGCTCCTCTCCCCCCCTCCCCAGCCGGCGTCTCCATCCCGACTGTGGGCACCCAGCCGTGACAGCCTTCGGCTTCACGGCCGGGCACCCACTGCGCATGCGCGAGCCGCTGATTGGACAGGCGATTGCCTAGGACCTGTCAGTGTCCTAGGCCATCGCCTACAGGGAGGGGCTGAAATAAGGCGATTACTCCTCCTGAAGCCCCCACTCCCCCCCAAAAAAAATTACATGCCAAATGTGGCATGTAAGGGGGTGAGGAGTGGAACAAGCGGAAGTTCCAAATTTGGGTGGAACTCCTCTTTAAGGTTAGGCACATTCGACCAACGAAAATGAAAATAAAGCATTTGTTTATGTCGGATCTTTCGATTTTCGACACCCGTGCTTTCGTTATCGTTTGTTAAAAACGATAACGAAAATACCTGAAATTTGGACGTAAATGCATTCGGACGAAAACGAATGCACTTGTCTATCACACACTTTACTCTACGTACTTGGAGCCCTGCAAGAGACATACATATATTTTTTCCCTTCATACTCCGAGTTCCCTGGACAATCACCCTGTGCTCTGGTGATCAAATGTTCACACCACGGTATCATTTTTGGACAATGAGATATGCTTTTTTTGTTTCTTTACACACTGCTCTTATTAAATACGTTTTGGTGTAAAATCATTTTTGGATTTTAGGAGGCAATTCTTGTTCCACTAAAGATTGTTGAATTTATTTGTATATGATTTCCTTTTTATTTCATTGCAGTTTGTATTTTTTCACGTAGTTGTCCTATAATAAGCTACACACACCATTGGTCTCATTGTAATCGTTTATTTTGAAAGTATAATGCACAACCAAGTAATTACTCCCTCAAACTTATTTAAATATTAAATATATTTTAACAACAAATTTAGTTGAATTTGAAGAAAAGATCAGATTATCAGTGATGTTCTGGGTCACATGCCAAAATTGCTCTAAGGCCTCGTACACACGAGGCAATCAATCAGTTCAAATCGGTCGGACCGACCGATTTGAACAGATCTGTCTGCTTGGATTTTGGTTTGCTCGCGTGTACACACGAGCAAACCAAAATCCCCGCCAGCAGACAGCGCGCTGACGTGTCGGTGACGTGGCGGTGACGTTGACGCCGCCACGTCACCGCACCAGGAAGTAAAACACTTCCGCGCATGCGTCGAAATCATTCGGCGCGTGTGCGAGAAGACATGTCTGCTGGTTAGCGTACTAACCAGCAGACATGTCGGGCGGACGGGTTCCCAGCCGACAGATTTCAAAGCATGCTTTGAAATCTGTTGGGTGGCCAAATCCGTCTGTTTGCCCGTACACACGATCGAATCTGTCAGCTGAAACGGTCTAGCAGACCGTTTCCAGCAGACAGATTTACTCGTGTGTACGAGGCCTAACACTTTAAGCCTCACATGATGCTGATGAATGCAAGTAAAACTAAAATGGATGATTAGATCTGCTCAATTGTAGGCAATGGGCTGTTAACATTTCAGCTTTTTAATTTTGTGTGTTTTTTAGGTATCTTTTATTTTAATGTAAACAATATTTTTTACTGCATTTTGACATAGAGATAAATGGAACAGTATGAAAAGCATTACCAATGCACAATATGTAAATTTTAAGTGCATTTAATATAAGAGATTCCCTGAAAATTTATGTTGTGCAAAGCTCTTAGGCTTTGTTTTAGACCTGTGTATGGAAAAATCCAAGTCAAAAAGACCCCTGGTATTAAAATTGCATTAATTAATAGACCTAGGAGGATGCCTCACAATCAAAGCTCTACAGAAAAAAAAGATTTTAAACTCTGGGATGGGTATTGAGAGGCGCCTAGTTCAAAAGTTCATATCACTAATGCCTCGTACACACAGTTGGACTTTCAGAGAAAAAAAGTCAGACAGGATTTTTTTCTTGGAAAGTCCGGCCGTGTGTAGCCTCCATCTGACTTTTTTTTCTCAGAAGTCTGACAGACCTTAGATAGAGAACCTGTTCTTTTTCTTTTAGTTATACTTCCGACGGACTCACGGCTGACTTTTGCACGATGTGTACGAGGCATCAGAGGTCTTTTTGAAATTGCTGGCAGTTCAAGATTTGACAGTCTTTAGCAAACTCTATTGTTGGTCTCCTAATGCATTTCATTGTGGTTCTAAAAACATCCACTGCTCACATTCTGAGGAAGAAGAAAGCCTTTCACCTGATGCCATTACACTTAACATTTTCAAAAAGACCCCTGAGAGATATAAACTTTTGTTCTAGACTCTCCTCACTTTTTGATAAGGAAGCTTCAGTTGCTGATTTTTCCAATTTTGTACATAAAAAAAGGAAACTGGCAATTGAGTATTCTATAACTAACTAATCTTTTGTCTATATTTTGATTGTTCATTTGTGGTTTGGAATTTCTTGTGTGGGTTCCTAAGTTTAATTAATAATCACATTTACCCTTGATTATTATATATACATATATTATATATACAGAATTTCCGTTTTAAAGGTTTTCCTCAATACCCAACTCCAGAGGGTTCTCTTTGTTGCAATCATAGAGGTACTGTAGCAGCCTAGGACCAATACAAGGTACACCTACACTATTTACTCATAAAAGCCTTCTTTGTGTAGACATCATGCTGCCCACCCTCATCTTGGTTGTAATATCAGCAGCCCCAGCCGAGCTCCAATAATAATCTATAGTATTACTCTTTGCTCCTCCCACAGCAGCTATATAAAAGGGAGGTTAGGGAGGTAAAGGGAGGTGTAGAGAACGGGGCCAGGACAGAGTACCTAGACACTCTCAGAGAAGGAGATGGAGGGAGTTGTGCTAGGAATTTGACTTTTCCTGGAGTCATCACATTTTCTAGCAAGCACAAAGTAGGGGTGCACCGAATGGAAATCTTGGTGGCAAAAACAAGGAATACACTAGGCCGAAAACCGAAATCGATACCGAAAATTACTGTTTTTAAAAAATATTTTTATTTTTATATATTTTAAATAAAATGTATACATTTTTATATAACACATTTCCAAACATTCCAATGCAGTGCACCTCTAGCAGATATGATGCAGGAGATGATCAGAGACTGCAGACATGGTACAGGAGATGGTCAGAGACTGCAGACATAGTACAGGAGATGGTCAGAGGCTGCATACATGGTACAGGAGAGGGTCAGAGACTGCCGACATGGTACAGGAGATGGTCATAGACTGCAGACATAGTACAGGAGATGGTCAGAGACTGTAGACATAGTACAGGAGATGGTCAGAGACTGCATACATGGTACAGGAGATGGTCAGAGACTGCAAACATAGTAAATGAGATGGTCAGAGACTGCAGACATACTACAGGAGAGCAGCCTCACCGGTGTCCATCAAATGCAGCCTGCCTGTGCCCAGCAGCCTCACCATTGTCCATCATATGCAGCTTGCCTGTGCCTTACCAGTGCTCATCATATGCAGCCTGCCAGTGCCCAGCAGCTTTACTAGTGCCCATTATATGCAGCCTGCTTGTGCCCAGCAGCTTCAACAGTGCCTATCATTTGCAGCCTGCCTGTGCCTCACAAGTGCCCATCAGCCTACCAGTGCCCAGCATATGCAGCCTTGTATGTGCCCAGCAGCTTCACCACTGCCCATCATTTGCAGCTGCCCGTGTCTCACCAGTGCCCATAATTTTCAGCCTGTCACGGTCCTCTACAGTGCCCAGCAGCCTACCAGTGCCCAGCATATACAGCCTGCCTGTGCCTCACCAGTGCCCAGCAGCCTACCAGTGCACAGCATATGCAAACTGCCTGTGCCACATCAGTGCCCAGCAGCCTACTGGTGCCCAGTATATGCAGCCTCCCTGTGCCTCACCAGTGCCCAGCAGTCTACCAGTGCCCAACATATGCAGCCTGCCTGTGCCCGGATCAGCAGCGATCTCCGTGTGTCACAGAGCAGGTTTGAATTGTCCGGGCCATAGTAACAATGTCCCGCCTCCTGTGACACATCACACTGATTCGATGTCCCGCCATTGGATCAGTGTGTTGTCTATCACAGGAGGTGGGACATCGTTACTAAGGCACAGGCAATTCAGCTCTGTGACACACGGAAATGGGCAGAACCTGGAGCGGACCACGCCCCCTTTCGGTAACGGCTGTTTTTATCATTCAGCCAAAATTTTGGTGCACCACTAGTTCAAAGGTAAAAACAAATGTTTTATTTGTTTCCAAAATACAGTACATGTGAAAAAATCTGCATAATGCAAACAGATTTATTAGGGTATGTTATTGTATCAAAAATCAAGTTTATGTGTATGTAATTGTCTATGTACATTTGGACAAGCCTTTTTTAACCTCTCACTACAGGCTGAAAGCAATAAATTCTCTGCTGTAATGACCATAGCCTGAGACCAAAGGGTCTAGACTTCCTTGACAATGAGCTCAGAACATTAGACTTTTATTCACAGCTAGGGATGTGTTTCTACTTAAATAATATGTTATTTGGTCCTTCTGACATCTGTCTTTGATGCATGAGTAGTGTGAATCTGAATCATAGATTTATCCTAAGCTATTCAGAAATGTTACACTAGCCAATCCTCTTTCCTTTACATGTTCAATGCACTCTCACTAAATTCACCCAGGTTCCACAAACTGTTTAGGTCAGCAAACAGTCACCTCTTACCCTCTCCCTGAATAAAAGACAGAAGGGACTGTTTATCATGTGTGTTCAGAGTCGTGTGCCACATTGTTTTACCTGCCATTTGTCCACAGTCTACACGTGTTGTAATTGGTAAAATGCACCCAGCTGAATGACACCATGCTGCTCTGTGTGAAAAGGCTTAGTTCCTATACCCTTACAGCAATAAGCTCTCTTTCTCTGTCCTTCAAGTACTGAATTAAGGTTCTGTTTTAGTCCTTTCCAACAAGCAGATAAATAAACTGTCCTGGACTCGCTTCCCGTACTCCCGGAGTCTATGGGTAGCTATCTAGGCAGATGACCTTTCTCTGCGCACACAATAATAGACTGCTGTTTCTTATCTTGTGTCTTTATTGGCACGTTGCAGATTTGAATATACATGTGGATGACACACGTGATATGCGGTAAAACTAGAAATAATAAGAATGGTATAACATTACTATACGATAATAATAACATCATATAAACATTATCAGAGATGGCTAGCTATCTCCCTAAGCTTGTGGAAGAAGAGGAAAGAGATTGCTTACCTCCGATGCCATGGGTGGGGACAGATTGCATGCAGGCCTTGCTGCCTTGATCTTAAACATATAGATACTGAGACCTTCACTTCCTGGCTAAAGAGGAAATGATGACTTTGATGTCACAGCCTATCAGAGCTAACTAATAAAATTCACTACATTCTATCAACTACATTCATGTTTGGCCAGTAGATGGCGCAAGCATAACAGCTAACCTGAGACAACATACCTCTGGCTTACTAATGCAATAATACATTGTACACAGAGTGAATTGTCCTTTTTGAGCCTGAAAGGTATCCTGGAGGCACAACACTCCCCGCCTGGCGTTAACCAACGCCACTACCGGCGTCATTAGACACAAGTAAAATCAAGTCCGATATGGGTCTGAAAAATGACTTTACTTCACCCTGTTTGGAAGTCTTAACTTCGACCTTTCTGACATGTCCATCTTTGCTTGGAAATGTCTGTGTGATAAGTCCCAAAGGCCAGTCATTCCTGTGTGCTTGACAGTCTTTAATGAGCACCACATCTCCTGACTTCAGGTCTGGTTTGTTAACTTGCCACTTATTCCTGGGTTGTAGGGTTTGGATGTAATATCTCCTCCATCTGTCCCAGAAGGTGTTGGCTAGACATTGCACCTGTCTCCATTGACGTCTGAAAAGGTCTTTATCTGTAAACTCTCCACTTGGAGCACTGACCGTATTGGTTTTCTGAGTGAGTAGAGTTGCAGGTGTCAGCAGCATGGGTTCCTCTGGATCGTTGGTAAGTGGTACCAGAGGTCTAGCATTTATGATGGCTGAGACTTCGGCCATAAAGGTGGACAGGCATTCATGCGTGAGTCTAGCATTTCCCATTTGAAGGAAAATAGAATCCAAGATCTTGCGGGCTACACCTATCATTCTTTCCCACACACCACCCATATGAGAAGAGTGAGGAGGGTTAAATTTCCAAGTACATCCCTGTTGGTTGAGATACCTTTCTACGTTGTTGTTGTCTAGATTGGAAAGGATTTGAAGTTCCTTGACCGCTCCAACAAAGTTGGTGCCCCTATCAGAGCGAATGTGCTTAACAGGACCTCTAATGGCAATGAAGCGCCTGAGAGCGTTGATAAAGCTGGAAGTGTCCATTGATTCAATCAACTCTATGTGAACAGCTCGAACAGTCATACAAGTAAATATAACTGCCCAGCGTTTGCTGCTGGCGTGACCTCCCCTGGTTTGGCGAGTAGTAACGGACCAAGGACCGAATACGTCAAGGCCCACACTTGAGAAAGGAGGGTCTGAGTTGAGTCTGTCAGATGGAAGGTCAGCCATCTTTTGGGTTTGTAAGAGACCCCGGAGTCTGTGACAGGTGACGCAATTGAAGATACACTTGCTCACACATCTTTTTGCTCCTATTATCCACAGTCCAGCAGTCCTTAAAGCTCCTTCAGTGAATAGCCGGCCTTGGTGTTTGACTTGACTGTGATAGTGCTGTACAAGCAGGGCAGTGACATGGTGTTGAGCCGGGAGAATGAGAGGATGCTTCTCGTGGTGCTCCAAGGTAGCTTCTTTAAGGCGGCCTCCTATTCTCAACAGGTCACTGCTGTCGAGGAATGGATTGAGTTTCCTTAGGACACTGTCTTTAGGGATTGTTTCTTTGTTGCGAATACAGTCAATTTCTCTAGCAAAGGTCTCTTGTTGCACAGTGTAGATCAGGGGTCTCCAAACGTTTTACTTCGAGGGCCACATTCTATAATTTACAGATATTCGCGGGCCGGAAAAATAATTTATAAATAAATCCACAGTAGAAGAAGAATAGAATTTCACTTACTGCTGACAGCAGGACTGGATGGTGCTCCCATATTCTTTGCTGGCACCTAAACGCTGGAGCATCATGCAGCGGGGCTAAACTTCCAGCGTGCATGAGGCTTTACATCTTTGTCCCCATCCATCTGTGTCCCCATCCATCTGTGACCCCATCCATCTGTGACCCCATCCATCTGTGTCCCCATCCATCTGTGTCCCCATCCATCTGTGTCCCCATCCATCTGTGACCCCATCATCTGTGTCCCCATCATCTGTGTCCCCATCATCTGTGTCCCCATCATCTGTGTCCCTGATCAGTCTCCCCATTCATCTGTGTCCCCATCAGTCTCCCCATTCATCTGTGTCCCCATCAGTCTCCCCATTCATCTGTGTCCCCATCAGTCTCCCTATCCATCCTTCTGTGTCCCCATCCATCTGTGTCCCCATCCATCTGTGTCCCCATTCATCTGTGTCCCCATCCATCTGTGTCCCCATCATCTGTGTCCCCATCCATCTGTGTCCCCATCCATCTGTGTCCCCATCCATCTGTGTCCCCATGCATCTGTGACCCCATCCATCTGTGTCCCCATCCATCTGTGTCCCCATCCATCTGTGTCCCCATCCATCTGTGGCCCCATCCATCTGTGGCCCCATCCATCTGTGGCCCCATCCATCTGTGGCCCCATCCATCTGTGTCCCCCCATTCATCTGTGCCCCATCCATCTGTGTCCCCCCATTCATCTGTGTCTCCATCAGTCTCCCCATTCATCTGTGTCCCCATCCATCTGTGACCCCATCCATCTGTGACCCCATCCATCTGTGTCCCCATCCATCTGTGTCCCCATCCATCTGTGTCCCCATCCATCTGTGTCCCCATCCATCTGTGTCCCCATCATCTGTATCCCCATCATCTGTGTCCCCATCATCTGTGTCCCCATCCATCTGTGACCCCATCCATCTGTGTCCCCATCCGTCTCCCCATCATCTGTGACTCCATCAGTCTCCCCATTCATCTGTGTCCCCATTCATCTGTGTCCCCATCCATCTGTGTCCCCATCAGTCTCCCCATTCATCTGTGTCCCATCCATCTGTGTTCCCATCCATCTGTGTCCCCATCACTCATCAGGCTATCCCCACAAATTGGTATCCCCTTTAGAGCCCCCCCCATCATTCATCCGAGTCTCCCTGCACATTTGTGTCCCCATCACAGCCCACCCCCGCCTGCATATTTGTGTCCCCATCAGAACCATCACCTCCCCTTCTGCATATTTGTGTCACCATTGAACCATCAGCCCCCCTCCTCACATGTTTGTGTCCCCATAAGAGCCACCAGAACTCTCACATTTGTGTCCCCATCAGACCCCACTGATATTTGTGTCCCCATCACCCCCCACATTTATGTCCCCATCAGAGTCATCAGCCCCCCCTCACATTTGTGTCCCCATCAGAGTCATCAGCCCCCCCCCACATTTGTGTCCCCATCAGAGTCATCAGCCCCCCAAAATGTGTGGCCCCATCAGTCTACAACCCCCCCTCCACGTGTGTCCCCATCAGAGTCACCAGCCCCCACATATTTGTGTCCCCATCAGAGTCATAAGAGTTATCAACCCCCCCACATTTGTGTCCCCATAAGATTCGGCCCCCCCCCTCACATTTGTGTCCCCATCAGAGCTATTCAACCCACCCCCACACAAGTGTATGAGCCCCCCTCCTTGCATGTGTCCAGCGCGTCTCCAAGCCTCCATCACTAGCTGTGCAGACCTGCTGCATCTCCTGACTCCCGCCCCGCTGGTATTACACACTCGTTACTGGTTAACAGCGAGGCGGGAGGCGGGAGCAGGGAGGCGGCAACGGGTCTGCACTAAACACCTCATTGGCTGCTGGGATGCCTTGGTCCCAGCAGCCAACACAGTGAGACGCCGGGAGGGATTACGGGACCTGCGCTGCATATTGCCTGGGGCGACTATGCAGCGCAGGTTCCAAAACTAACAGGGGAACTAAGGATTCAAGCTGCGGGCCGGAAGAAATGGCCTGGTGGGCCGGATGTGGCCCGCGGGCCGTAGTTTGGAGACCCCTGGTGTAGATGATCAGATGTTTTGATTGCTCTAGGTCAGTCACCGAGTAGGTATTTTCACAGAGGTGCCAGCCTTTGCAATTAGTCTTTTTCCCAAAGGAACGGGCTATGTGGGATAAGGTAGAAATAGCTCTAATGAGTGATTTCCATGTGGAAAACCTGGAGAATCGATGAGATTTGAGTCGGTTTTGTGTAGCCACCGTGACTAATGCAGACACTTGTGGACGAACTTCAGCATCCTTGACTGCGTCTATCAAGCTGAAAGTCTCTGATTCAGGAGTGCTCTGTTCTGAATTGTACAGGAATGCAGGGCCTGTAAACCATGTTGTGTCCTTAAGACAGTTGGCTGGGACAGCTCTGGTCGCTAGGTCTGCGGGATTGTGTTTAGTTGGAACGAAGTGCCACTGTTTTGGGTGTGTGGATCTCCTAATCCTCAACACTCAATTACTGACGTAGACGTAGAAGTGTCTGGTTTCGTTGTAGATGTACCCCAGGACTACTTTACTGTCAGTGTAGAACTCAGTGGGCCAGATTCACGAACACTTGCGCTGGAGTATTTGGATATGCGCCGCGTAACTGTGCTGATGCGCCGACGTTTCTATGTGCCCGTACCCACCAAACTAGATGCGCCCAATAACGGCTCATTTGCGACCGGCGGAACGTTCCGACGCCAGAGTATCGTCAGCGTTTATTTTCGCTGGGCGCATCAGTCGCGCCCATTGATTTCCCCTGCAAATATGCAAATGAGGGAGATTTCCCAATTCACGAACGGATTAGCACCATACGCTGGCTACATGCGCCGCGCGTATCTGATCCGTCCAGCGCAAAGTTATTTCTACAAAAGGCTGCTTTATCTTTACTCCAGACGGTCACAGGTCAGCAGGAGAGCAGCTACAGCAGCGTTACCGACGATAGGAGCTTGCTGAGCACCCCCACTTGCAAGGACAACACCTCTGTGTGCCAACATGCCAGGGGCACTCGTGGTCCTAGAACTACTGATGGGTCCCCTGGAACCAAGAAGGCGGGCACGTGAGAGGATATACCGCACACGTATGAACCTCTTTGGCATGGGGGATGAGGAGGTGTATCGCCTCTTCAGATTCAGCCCTGATGCAATACTTGAACTAACCACAACCCTGCAGGATGACATCACCAGCCCAACACACCGATCACAAGCAGTGCAGCCACTGGTGAAGGTCCTGGCAACACTTCATTCCTTGCAAGTGGATCATTCCAGCGTACAAGTGGAGTGGTGGCTGGGATGTCACAATCCTCCATAAGCAGATGTGTGCACCAGGTTGTCCCTGCAATCCTCAGACGCATGTCCAACCAGTTCATCAGACCAACCACTGAGGAGCTGCGGCAGAAGGCTATGACAGATTTCTACAACATTGCCAGATTCCCACGCACTGTGGGGGCCATTGATTGCACACATGTGGCCCTACAGCCCCCCAGTGCCACAGAGCACATATACCGCAATCGGAAGCATTGGCATTCCATCAACGTACAGGTGATAGCTGATGCCCAACGCCTCATATGGCACGTCCGTGCCAAACACCCCGGGTCCAGCCATGACAGTTTCATATACCGTCAGAGCCCCATCCCAGCAGAATTTAACCAGAACATGTATGGGGACAGCTGGCTGGTTGGTGAGTGACATGGGAGTCAGGCATGACTATCCCCTCCCGTCATGCACAACAGAAATCGCACATGCATGACTAACATTCTCCTGTCTTTTACCTTACAGGTGACTCTGCATATGCATTGGGACCCCATCTAATGACTCCTTTCCGGAACCCCCAAACCAGAGGAGAGAGAAAATACAATGAAGCACACATCAAAACCCGTGCAGTGGTTGAGCAAACATTTGGGCTCCTGAAGTCCCGTTTCCGCTGCCTGGATAAGTCTGGGGGGGCCCTATTGTATTCCCCTACCTTTGTGTGTCAGATCATCGGTGCATGTTGCATACTACATAACTTTGCTATGAAAAAAGGCCTGCATATTGACATACGTGATGACCTGACCCCCGACCCACACAGTCCCCCCCTGCCAGAGGACACCCAGTCTGCTGATGGAAGAGCAGTCAGGAGGGTCCTCGCCGTAGGCATCTTTGGACACTAAACCAATACATTAATAACACAGACAATGCACGCGTGTACACCACTGATGTCCCTAGATCACACACACCACATGCACATCGCATTGGATTAGCCCAAGTCCAGCATGTAGGAGTTGGGAGCAGTAACGCCAGCGTCAAGGCCCCAATGATGTCACTGTCCATTCACACACCTTTCACACGTCATTCATACAGCCGTGGGGTTCACTTCACCACCACGGCCGAGGGTGACACCCCTTACTTTCAGGAGTGCCACCCTCTCACATTCACACACCATTCACACTGTCCCCTGCACTCCTGACCGTGTGCAGTACAAAAATAAATTAGAAATATCATATCCTGATCAATACAAGAAAAATAATCTCATAACCTGAGAAAAAAAAAAAATAAACTCATGACCTGAGTATGTCAAAAATAATAATATAAAACCAGCAACAAAAAAAAGGCCTCATCGGGGATGCCGGGGGCTTCTTCTGGGGGCCCCTCTCTGGCTCCGCAGCTGCCTGGATGGAGTGGGTGGGGTGGGGGGGGGCATCTGGAGGTGGCTGATCCCCAGGTGGGCCACTCCTGGCAGGTGTGGCCTGCGTGCCCTCCAAGGCCCTGGCTATCCGTCCAAGGTATGTGTTCGTCTGGGCCTGCATCCGGAGCTGACGGGTCATCTGGTAATGCTGGGCCCGCCGACTCAGCCTCCCCTGCTCACGGATGGCAGCACTGTTCCCATGGATGGCAGCAGTGTTGGCCTGGACGGCTGCAGTAAGGTGCTGGATATCCCCCTGCACCTCCCCCAAAGTGGTGACCACTGCAGCGCAGTTAGAGCTGACATCCTGCACTGCGTTGCTGAGGTTGGCAACGGAGCCCAGGCTGTCAGACACTTTCTGCAAGTGGTCCGCTATGGCCCCCATTTGTTCTGTCTGTCTGGCGTGATCCCTCGCCAACTGGTCCTGGACACCATCAGACACCCCCCTGGTCTTCTGGGTCGCCTTCCTGGGGCCCGAAGATGGATGTCCTCGGGTGGAAGGTGTCGCCCTTGAGGGGCTTCCAAGGATGGGGGAGGGGACGACAGACGGGCCAGGAGAAGGGGAGGAGACTGACAACACTAATGAAAAGTCCTGCTCTGCCACAGCAGGATCTTCCACAACCACCTCGGCAGGTGTGGTGTGGCCACTCTCCTCCTCCACAACCTCTTCACCACCCAGTGGCTCGGGCACATGATGGCGTGGGGGGGATGGGGTGGAATGCAGGCTGACAGATGATGGCCCAGCTCCGTCATCTGTGGATGACACAAAGCAGACACATGTTGGTGGTCCCACACACACTTGGCACATGTCCCCCCCCCACCCCCCCAAATGCAAAACATCAAATAGGGGATTATAAAACACTTACCTGTCCTTGTGCCTTCCTCCACGGAGTCATAGCCTGCGACCCCCTCCACCTGCTCCCTCTCCAGGCAGCGAGCAACCACCTCCTCCTCTGCGGTCAGGGTGACAGGACATGGGGGACCACCACCTGTGCCCCTCTCATACCTCCTGATGGAGGCCACCTTGTCCCTCACCTTGCGCCGCAGGTCATTTATTTTCTTTTGTATGTCCCCAGCAGTCCGGGTGGAGTAGCCCAGGACATTGACCCTGGCAGCAATCGACTCCAGGATGCCCTGCTTCCTCTCCCGGCTGGTCTTGCGGCTTTTTTTGCCATGGAGAAATTCATTCTCCGTCTCCATAGCCGAGATAATGACTGAGACCTCCTGGGTATTAAAATTGAGGTTCCTCCTCTCTCTGGGGGTAGCGGGAGCAGCCATTACAGAGCAAAAGTATCTTCCCTGGGGTGGGGGGAAACGGAACTACTTTTGCGCCGGAATGGCGTTTCCGCCAGCGCTTTTAAGCGCCCAGCGGAACGCATTGCGCTGACGTTTCCCAGGAAGTGGTGCCGACGGAAGTTGTGAGCATGCGCACAAGGGGGCGAGGGGAGCCGCACTCACTGCGCATGCTCCGTGGATGATGCGCTGAACGTAAGCCTCTGCGCTGGGCTCCGCCCATCATTTACATATGATCACACCCACTTCCACTTGCGTCGGGTTACGCCAGCGCATTATCGTTACTCTGGCGCAAGTTTACGCGCAACTGCTATGTGAATTACAGGACTTGCGCTGAAAGGGTCTTCAGAGTAACGTAAATGAGAAGCGTTACTCCAGAGGAAAGATACTCTCATCTACCTGAATCTGGCCCAGTGTCTTTGATTTCTAGGTTCATTTCTCTAGTGATAGTGTTGGCTAACTCCACGGCTAACACTGCAGCACAAAGTTCTAGCCTAGGTATTGTGTGTTCTGGGAGTGGGGCAAGTTTTGCTTTTCCCATGACAAAACCTATATGGCACTGTCCTTTCTTGTCCCTGATCTTGAGGTAAGCTACAGCAGCGATTGCTTTGACAGAAGCATCACAGAAAACACAAAGTCTTTGGTCTTGGACTTCTGTAGACGGTACAGGAGCATATGGTCGAGGGACCTTTAAGTTAGACAAGGTTGTCAAGGAATTTTTCCACTCTGTCCACTGACCTCTTTTCTCGGGGGGGAGTGGATCATCCCAGTTGACTGTCTCTTGAGTGAGATCTCTGAGAAGTGCTTTACCCTCAATGGTGACTGGAGCTACAAACCCAAGAGGGTCATACAGACAGTTTATGGTTGACAGAACGCCTCTGTGTGTAAAGGGCTTTTCTTCCCGACTAATCTGGAAGGTGAAGGTGTCTGACCTTAAGTCCCAGAGTAGTCCAAGGCTACGTTGCGTTGGCAGAGAGTCAGAACCTAAGTCTAAGTCTCTGAACTCACCAGAGTGGTCTTGAGAGGGGAAGGCCTTCATCAGTTCTACGCTGTTAGAGGCGATCTTGTGGAGCTTCAAGTTAGAACAGGCTAGCATCTCCTGCGCCCTCTTGAGGAGACTGATAGCTGCTTCCGCGGTGGGTAGGGATTTTAAGCGGTCATCTACATAAAAGTCCTTTTCTACCAAGTGTTTCACATCAGGCCCGTAGATGGATTCACCTTCACGAGCTGACCGTCTAAGCCCGTAAATGGCAACTGCGGGGGAAGGGCTGTTCCCAAATATGTGGACCTTCATGCGATACTCTACGATTTCTTTAGAAAGGTTGTTATCTTTAAACCAGAAAAATCTCAAAAAGTTCCTGTGTTCCTTTTTAACGAGAAAACAGTGGAACATCTGCTGGATGTCCGCCATGAATGCAACAGAGTCTTTGCGGAAACGGAGGAGCACCCCAATGAGTCTGTTGTTCAGATCCGGTCCTGAGAGGAGAACGTCATTTAGTGACACGCCTTCTTCTCTAGAGCTAGAGTCAAACACCACTCTAATCTGACCTGGTTTCTTGGGGGGTGGTAAACTCCAAATATAGGTAAGTACCAGCACTCTTCGTTGTCTTTAAGGGCAGGAGCTAACTCTGCGTGATTATTCTCAAATATCTTACCCATGAAGGTAAAGAAGTGATCTCTCATGTCTGGTTTTCTCTGGAAATTACGTTTAAGCGAGGCAAAGCGTTTAAGGACTTGTTCCTTGTTGTTAGGTAGACGCTGTCTATGGGGTCTAAATGGGAGAGGGGCGACCCAATTGTTTGTCTCCTCCTTGGCTGTCTCTTTTTCCATTATTTGCAAGAAAAGTCTATCTTCAAAGGACATTGCTACCTGCTGATCTTCCTTTGTTCTATGAAAGACTGTACATCCTAGGTGGTCTGGGTCACTGTCACAAGCGTGGTCCTCTGTGTCTGGGTCTACAGAGGAGCAGGGCATGTGAGTACTACCTGGAAGTTCCTTTGTGATGAAGCTGTTGTGACATGGTTGCAAGGAGGAAGGGCGTCCTTTGTCAAGTACGTTGGTGAACATGCTACTGACCGTGGCGGGTCTGTGCACAGACTTTAGGCAGACGTCCCCTACGATGACCCACCCCAGGTCAAGTCTTTGGGCAAAGGGAGCATTGCGGAGACCATTAATCTGTTCCCTTACTTTATGAACCTGCAAAATGTCTCTTCCCAGGAGCAGCATTAACTGAGCCTGCTCGTCATATTCTGGTAGAAGATGGGCTATGCGTTTTAGATGAGGCTGGTGAATTGCTGCGTCAGGTGTAGGGATTTCTGACCGGTTATCTGGGATCTGGTTGCACTCTATTATGGTGGGTAAAGGTAGATGAGTCCGACCATCTATGGACTCTACACAAAAGGCGGTAGCTCTCCTCCCCGCCGTCTCAACAGTACCCGCACAAGTCTTTAAAGAGTAAGGGGAGCTTGGACCCCTAACATCGAAGGTGTCAAAGAATGCGGATCTAGCCATAGAGTGGTTGCTTTGGTCATCTAAGAGTGCATACATCTTGACAGCTTTGTTTCTTTGACCCATTGGATAAGCTCTAATAAGACAGATCTTTGAACAAGACCTACCGCCTGCAGGATCTTTGCATACTTCAGTACACTGTGTGGTAACCATTGGAGAGTCTGTACAGTGTTCTCTTGCTCCCCGCCATGCTCGTTGGTATCGCTAGCTCGCTGGGCGATCCAAGGAGCAGGGCCTGGATGTAGTGCTGAGTTGTGGTCTGATTTGTCACACTCTGTGCATGATACACTAACCTTACAGTCCTTGGCAAAGTGTGATATGGATGAGCAGCACTTGAAGCATATGCGGTTCTCTCTTAGGAAAGCTTTGCGATCTTCCAGAGACTTCTCGCTGAAAGTCCTGCATTTTAGTAGAGGGTGCGGTTTCCTGTGTAGAGGGCATTGCTTGCTAGGGTCTCCGACTTTGTCCTCTAGGCGAGCGATGTTGGAAGATCCATAGGAGAAATCTGTAGAGGAAACATGAGACTTGTTCACTGTCACTGGCATCCTATGCTGTTTGAAGCTAGGGGGCGTGGCTGATGGCAGTATAAAGTCGAAGCTGGGATCATTCAGGAACTTGGCTTGCTTTGTAACAAAGTCTACAAAAACGTTGAATGGTGGAAATGGTACCTGGAACCTTTCCTTGTGTTTAGAACCATATGTGACCCACCTTTGTTGTAGGTCATAAGGAAGCTTCAGAATCAAAGGTTTAATCCCTCTGGCTGCATCCAGGGAGGCGAGACCTGGCAAGTTTCCCGCTTCTTTAGCAAGAAGTAGTTCTTCTAGCAAGTCGGCTAATTCTCGTAGTTTGTGATAACCTTTGCTAGGTATTCTGGGAAAGTCCTCAATCCTTTTAAAAAGTGCATGCTCCATAGCCTCTGTTGAACCATAGCACTCTTCTAATCTGCTCCAAATCTTTTTGAGACCAATCTCTGGTTGTTTTATGTTAATGTTCCTGATTCTACTGGCGTGTTCGGCAGAGTCTTTCCCAAGCCATTGGACTAGGTAGTTTATTTCATTGTCAGGAGACATGTTTAGACCTTTTATGGTGTTTTGAAAGGACGACCGCCAGGCTCTGTAATTTTCTGGCCAATCGTTGAACTTTACAAGTCCCTTTATGATTAGATCGCGACTGGCGAAGAACTTGGCAAAGTCTGTTATAACTTGGTTGGTGTCAGAGCATGTTGGCGATGTACTACTGTAGTGGAAGTGTGGTGTGCAACCATACCTGTCAGAAGCTTCTGCTTGGGGCCTTCTTGTCTCGTACCGTTGTGTAGTAGAGGGGTTGTCCTGATGTTGGTTTGGAGGTTGAGGGTCATAGCGTGCAGAGACATAGGCTTGATCTGTAGCGTGCTGACCAGGGTTCTGCTGCTTGCAGCTCTGAGGAGTTTGGTTGCTCTCATGCTCTGTTACCTGCTGTGTTCGATTTGTTTCTTCTAGGACACCGTCTATTCCCTGTAGAGGAGAGGTATCGTAGGTTGATTTGAAGTGTTGGTGCAAGTACTCTGACGTGTATTGCGTGGGATTCGGCTCTCATTGTTCTGAGCCAAGCACATTGTTGCGTTCACCACTGAGGCTCATGGCTGCTTCCAGGGCTTCTGCTTCAGCTATGGCGGTTGCGGCTTCCCTTTCTGCGGTGAGCTTCTCCAGAGTGACATCTAGGAGGGCTTCCTCGGCCTCTAACTTTGCCTGTTGCTGCACTTTCTCTGTCTTCAGCCTCACTTTCTCCTTTTTAATCTGCATTTCTTGCTCAGCGAAGGCTGCTCGGGTCTTTGCTGCTTCGGCTTTCCCTCGGGCAATGGCGGCTGCGACGCTGGCTGTCATCGACTTGCCGGAACTGTAAACTTGTGATCGCGTTTTGAGCGAGGATGAGCTACTGCGTGACATGGCCGTTTGACTGAGTAGCGGCCTGTGGGAGCAGTAAGCATATAAGGCTGCAGTCTCTGTATGCTGCTTGGCTGTATGGAAGTGGCTGTATAGTCGGTTGCAGACTGTAGCTCTTCCGTGCGGCTAAACCTCTTCCCCTCTGCACTATCCGTAGTGTTACTGGACGGAGTTTTACTGTCCTGGACTCGCTTCCCGTACTCCCGGAGTCTATGGGTAGCTATCTAGGCAGATGACCTTTCTCTGCGCACACAATAATAGACTGCTGTTTCTTATCTTGTGTCTTTATTGGCACGTTGCAGATTTGAATATACATGTGGATGACACACGTGATATGCGGTAAAACTAGAAATAATAAGAATGGTATAACATTACTATACGATAATAATAACATCATATAAACATTATCAGAGATGGCTAGCTATCTCCCTAAGCTTGTGGAAGAAGAGGAAAGAGATTGCTTACCTCCGATGCCATGGGTGGGGACAGATTGCATGCAGGCCTTGCTGCCTTGATCTTAAACATGGAGATACTGAGACCTTCACTTCCTGGCTAAAGAGGAAATGATGACTTTGATGTCACAGCCTATCAGAGCTAACTAATAAAATTCACTACATTCTATCAACTACATTCATGTTTGGCCAGTAGATGGCGCAAGCATAACAGCTAACCTGAGACAACATACCTCTGGCTTACTAATGCAATAATACATTGTACACACAGTGAATTGTCCTTTTTGAGCCTGAAAGGTATCCTGGAGGCACAACATAAACATTCAATGCAAACATTTAGATCTTTAGTGTTCAGAAATAGTTTATCTTGCATCCAAGACACATTTTCCTATCTGAAAATATGTGTTCCAATTGTGGAAAATTAATCATCTTTAAAATCTATTAATCTCTAAATGTTGACAAGAATCTGTGGCCCCACTGAAAAATGTAAACTGACACTTCCACCAACAGCAATCATCTTTAGGTTCATACTCATCAATTTTCTTCCATGTAGAGCCCCTTGGGACCCTGAAACCATGGTATCCCATAATCTGGGTGTCTCTGTAATGCAGTAAGCAGCTTCCATACTAGTTGGCTTTGGCTTGCCCCATTTGAGTTTTTATTGGCCCACTGCTGTGATTGATGGCCCCATTACTAGTGTGACAAAGGAGGATGGAGAGGGTGGGTCAGAGTCAGTGACCTTTGAGGATGCTCATTGGATGCATATACAGAGATACCCAAGCTGTGGGGCATCTGGGCACCTATCAACAGATAGGTTAACATCAGTAAAGATTTTTTATAGTTTTTGCTTGTGAAATATAGCAGAAACAGCAGAAACATATATCTCTAATCAAGGCATGGAGGTTGGCAATTAAAAAAAAGCAGAAAATGTAAAAAAAAAAAAGCTGAAAAGCTGTTTCTGTAGACTAAACAATTTTCAGTGGTGTACACTGCTTCCTGGTAACTGTTTCAATAAAAGACTTAATCCGGTCATAGATGGTTTGAAACTTGGGCAGGTCAGCAGTAGGGATGAGCCGAACACCTCCGGTTCGGTTCACACCAGAACATACGAACAGGCAAAAAACTTGTTTGAACATGCGAACACGAACATGAAAAATCAAAAGTGCTCATTTTAAATGTTAATATTTATTGTCGTAAAAAGTGTTTGGGGACCTGGGTCCTGCCCCAGGGGGCATGTATCAATGCAAAAAAAAAGTTTTAAAAACTGCTGTTTTTTTCGGGAGCAGTGATTTTATTAATGCTTAAAGCGGGAGTTCACCCTAAAATATACCCTCTCCCATGTGATCCAGCATACTGGCGTCAACGCCAGTATGCTGTTTTTTTTTTTTTAAATCCCCCACTTACTGTGAAATCTTTCATCTTTATTTCTTTCCCCCGCGGTGGCTGGCGCCTATACAGCTTGTCAAAGCTTACGAAAATACCCGATTTAGGACTCGGGTATTTCCGGCGCAATGCGGCGCCTGCGCACAGACCTAGGAGCTGACTGCGCAGGCGCCGTATTTCTCCGAGTCCTATTTCGGCTTTTTAGCCATTGGACTCGGAGATATACCGCGCCTGCGCAGTCAGCTCCTAGGTCTGTGCGCAGGCGCCGCATTGCGCCGGAAATACCCGAGTCCTAAATCGGGTATTTTCGGAAGCTGTGACGCGCTATAAAAGCGCCATCCACCACGGAGGGAAAGAAATTAAAATTAAAGATATCACAGTATGTGGGGGATTTAAAAAAAAAAAAACAGCATACTGGGGCTGACGCCAGTATGCTGGATCGCATGGGAGAGAGAATATTTAGGGTGAACCTCCTCTTTAAAGTGAAACAATAAAAGTGAAATATTCCTGTAAATTTCATACCTGGGGGTGTGTGTGTATAGAATGTCTGTAAAGTAGAGCACGTTTCCCATGTTTAGAACTGTCCCTGCACAAAATTTCATTTCTAAAGGAAAAAAGTAAATGAAAACTACTCGCGGCTATTAAAGGGTTTGTAAAGGATTTTTTTTTTTACCTCAATGCAGTGCTGTTTTCATGTCCTCATTGTTAGTTTTTGCTCTCAAGTTGCTGTAATTCTTCTCTGATCTCCACACTTCCTGGTTGTCTGTTTCCTGATGACCACAGTACTGGGAGCTTTCTCTCTGTGGTCACTAATCAAGGAGGTGTGATTACTGTGTGTCTAAATCCCCACAGCACCAATCAGTTTCGTTTTCCAAACCATCACTGCCCTGTATTGGCTATGTATGCTCTGTAAGGCAGAGAGGCAGGAAACATGCAAAAACAAAACTAGAAACTAGGAGGTAGATTTTTATCTATTTTTAATAGTTTTTAAACGGAATCAGTTAACTAATATGACTCTATACCCTGTAAACTGTCATTTCAGCAAATCATTTATTTTTATTTACAACTCCTTTAATTGTCGGTCCCGGCAACACAGATCAAAGTCATTGAAAAAAATGACATGGGTCCCCCCCCAGTCGATTACCAGGCCTTTTGGGTTTGGTATGAATAAATTCCAAATTCCATATTATGCCTTTCAGGTCTGGTATAGATATTAAGGGGAACCCTGCATCATTTAAAAAAAATCCATACCCTTATCCGAGCATGCAAACTGGCAGGCCGCAGGAAAAGAGGGGGGGACAAGAGGGTGCCCCCCTCTTGAACCGTACAAGGCTACATGCCCTCAACATGTGTAAAAAAAACACACAGGCACAGCTGTAAATGTCCAAAGATGATCCATCCTCCAGTGACACTGTAGCCGGCAATGCAGCGCTATTTAGGATTTACTATAATGCTGAATGCGCCCAGGAGGGGGGCGCACGGTGTGCCACTATGGACCTGGGCACAGCATCTAGAAATGCAAATTAAAATAGTTTGGGGGTGAGTTAATTATGGGGAGGGGGGTGTGGGATGATGTGGGGAAGTGTAGTGACATGTGTTCATGTAACATATACGGCCTGAATAGAAAGTGAAAGTGACCTTTGTAGAAAGCAGCTGCTTCGCCTGCTAGTACATTTAAACCTGCGGGAGGTTTATTTGTGTACTGTGCATGCGTGAGCGGCATTTTCGGCAATTCAGGTGCGCCTCTTAACTACGACAGCAAAATATTGGTAAGTGGCGTAGCTGCCTTTGCGTGGGTTGAAGAGGCGCACCTGAATAGCAAATCTTTTTTAAGTTACGCTGACCATGAAGGGAAATTCTGCGCCAAATTTTAAATAAAAAAACGGCGTGGGTTCCCCTTCAGGTGCATACCAGACCCTTATGTCTGGTATGGATTTTAAGGGGGAACTCTTAGGCTGAAAAAATGGCATGGGCAAAATCCATACCAGACACTTATCCGAGCACGCCGCCTGGCTGGACACAGGAAAATAGGGGGGACGAGAGAGTGCCCCCCTCCTGAACCGTACCAGGCCAAATGCCCTCAACATGGGGAGGGTGGGGCCTCATCCCCACAACCCTTGCCCGGTGGTTGTGGGGGTCTGCGGGCGGGGGGCTTATCGGAATCTGGAAGACCCCTTTAACAAAGGGGACCCCCAGATCCTGCCCCCCTGTGTGAAATGGTAATGGGGTACATTGTACCTCTACCATTTCACATAAAAAAAGTGTCAAAAAAATAAATAAAAAGACAATAGCCGGTTTTTGACAATTCCTATATTAATGTCTTCTTTCCGCGCTTCTTCTCCCATCTTCTTTTTTTTTGCATTCTGGTTTCTTCCTCTGCTTCTTCCTTCTGTGTTCTCGTCTGCATCTTGCCCTGGCTTCTTCTTTTCTGCATTCTGGTTTCTTCCTCCATCTTGTTCTTACACTGCGTCTTACTTCGGTCTTCTCATCCACATCTTGCACCGTCTTCTTCTTCCCCGCTTGGTTCTCCAGACAACCCGCTTCAAATTGAAGTTCCCGCTGTGTGACGCTTCTGTTCTTCTGACAGTTCTTTTATCACTGAGGATGCGGCGTCACCCGGTGACCCCGCCCCCCTCTGACGCACATGTACTACACAGAGACTTTCCTATGGCTTTCCCCGCGCCATCAGAGGGGGGCGGGGTCTTTTCTGCATTCGGGTTTCTTCCGCCATCTTGTTCTTCCTCTGCTTCTTCCTTCGGTCTTCTCGTCCGCATCTTGCACCAGCTTCTTTTTTTCCTCATGCGGGTTTCTTCCTCCATCTTGTTCTTCCGCTGCTTCTTCCTTTGGTCTTCTCGTCCGAAGCCGGTGCAAGATGCAGACGAGAAGACCGAAAGAAGAAGCAGAGGAAGAACAAGATGGAGAAAGAAACCCGAATGCAGAAAAGAAGAAGATGGGAGAAGAAGCGCGGAAATAAGATATTAATGAAGGGATTGTCAAAAAATGGCTATTTTTTTACATTTTTTACACTTTTTTGGTGAAATGGTAGAGGTACAATGTACCCTATTACCATTTCACACAAAGGGGGGCGGGATCTGGGGGTCCTCTTTGTTAAAGTGGTCTTCCAGATTCCGATAAGCCCCCCGCCCGCAGACCCCCACAACCACCGGGCAAGGGTTGTGGGGATGAGGCCCTTGTCCCCATCAACATGGAGACAAGGTGCTCTGGGGGGGACCCCAAAGCATCCTCCCCATGTTGAGGGCATGTGGTCTGGTACGGTTCAGGAGGGGGGTGCTCTCTCGTCCCCCCTCTTTTCCTGTGGCCGGCCAGGTTGAGTGCTCGGATAAGGGATCTGGTGTGGATTTTTGGGGGAACTCCACGCCATTTTTTTTAATTTGGGGTGGGGTTCCCATTAATATCCATACCAGACCTGAAGGGCCTGGTAATTGAATATTTATTTTATTTTTTTGAATGAATTTTCTCTGAATTGTCGGGACCCAACAATTCATTATAGCCACAAGTGATTTTAAATTACTTTTTTTCCTTCAGAATGTCATTTTGTGCAGGGACACGGGAAACATGCACTAATTTACAGGCATATACACCCCCCCGGTACAAAATTAAAAGGAATATTTCACTTTTATTGTTTCACTTTAAGCATTATTAAATTCACTGCTCCCGAAAAAACTGCTGTTTTAAAAAAAAAAATAACACTTTTGATTTTTCCCATAGACTTCTAAAGGGAGTTTGGCGGCTTCTTCCATTTACATATTTACTATTGCATTGCGCCAATTAAGCCATGAACCGACGCAGCGCATTGTTTATAGTAAATCAGCCCCCATGTGTCATACTGATAATATAAACCGTTTCATAAAAAATGCATTCATAGGAAATAATGTCCCACAATCGCAAATATGACAAATATGTTATTATACATGAAAACTCCAAAATGGAAACAAAGTTCATCCACAGGTAAAGAAATACTGATTGGAAATCACACATGGCCACTCCTGTGTTCCAACACCAAACACAACCTCTTAACAGAGATGTCAGATCTGTAACATAGGTCATAAGCACATGGGGGCTATCAAGGGTATCTGTCAGGTGAACAGGCATTGCAACTCCTTAAAAACATCATAAATGAACCATGACTAGAGGAAAAGGATGAAGTGCAATGTTGTCACACAGTTTTATTTTAAAAGGCACCAATGGGTACTCACATGAGAAAAAAAGGAAATACAGCATGTATCGGCCAAACGCTGTCTGCCCACAAGCGTGATAGTGTCAGCCACTCAGACTCCGTCCAACATGTTTCATCACTAGAGAACATCTTCAGGGGCCAGTGCACTGATATCTGATATCTCTGGTAAGAGGCTGTGTTTGGTGTTGGAACACAGGAGTAATCATGTGCAATTTCCAATGAGCACTTATTTACCTGTGGATGGACTTTGTTACTATTGTGGAGATTTTTCATTTATATTATTGTATGTGTTTGAGATTGTGGGACATCATTTTATATGAATGCATGTTTTTATAAATGCAATACATAAAAGAAAATATGAACAAAACAGATTAAAAAAAAGGTTTAAAGTGGAAGTAAAGCTGGTTTGTCAACAAATGGCTGTCATGTTCAATGAGCCGCGCATGCGTAGCTCAGCAAACATTTACGGCCTGATCAGCCCCGATCTGTGCTGCAGTGATGTAACTCCCCTGCATATGCACGGGACTGGCATCATTTCAGCTTGGCCTATCAAGTGGCCGAAGGCACAGGAGAATGAACGAAATCCGTGTGAAGATGAAAGCGCTGGGAGCTCACAAGATCGGTCCCATTGGTGCTCTGGAGGACACCATGTGACAGGTAAGTCTGCCATAATGCACTAATATGCTGTGCATACTAGTACATTATGGCATAACCCACCTTTGGGCCTTTAAAAAAAAAAGTTATAGGGGATTTTACTTCCGCTTTAAAATGTTTTTAAAATGGTGTGTAATGGTTTAAATATTCTACGTTCTAAGTTTAAGTTAAAAAAAGATAGGTAAGAGATATATGTTTAATAATATCCCAACAGAGTTTTTTAATTGCAGAAATTTTGTAACCATTTTGCTGTAAGAGCATTGCTGTATGAATAACTCTCTCTTGTAGGCATATTACTACCTTAATTAAAATGGTTAATTAAAAAAAAACTGGTCAAACATAACTTTTTTTTACTGGGGTAAGCAATATTTATTATTTAAAGTGAGACCAGTAGAAAGGAGTTTTAAACACACCATGCAGTGTCTATATGTTGAAAACCAATAATTGAAGCATCTCTAATTCAACAATAAATCACCTAGCTCCCTGTAATTTGCCTTCCAATAGTCTGTGTATCACTAATTTATTCACAAGGAAATGCCGACACTTCTCATTTACTGACAGATTTCAATAATTCTGTATTCACTACACCAATGATTCCCTATTCCGACCTCATCAATAAATGTCTGTGCCATCTCAGATCTGCTCTGCTGTAACTCCTTCATAGCCAGTACCTTGGAGACTTGGCTTTGTTAATGCTTCCCAGTGTATCTTTTTCTTTCCTAAAGAGTTGGTGGTACAGAAATTAATTTTGAAGTCTGTTTAATAACATAATTGTATCGGTTGCGGAGGTATTACAGAGCAGCACCATTTACTTGAATGGGTCGCATTCTACAGGGGATATAATTACTGTTGTGTTATGTGTACACCCCCCAGCAGCTGTCTCTGCAGCTAAAGAGGGAAGTGTTTGGGGATGGTAAGAGTGCAGCCCAACCATGGGGCTTTACTGTCCCACAACCTCACATGTGAACCAGCCCTAAGGGCTCACTCATACAGATACTCTGGTCACATCCGCAGATCTCAAGCTGACAGGTGTGCAGGTGTAGGTGAGTGGTCCCCAATTGCACACTGTCTGTGTTCGAGACCATACACCCACTTGCCTGTCAAATTAAAACCTTTAGCTGTCTTTTTACAGCTGCTATGTCTCCCTAGCATAACATTAGATGCCTGCACACAGGTCCTGGTGGGTTCAAGCTACTTCAACAAACCACGGATTGACACTGTACAGGCCACAGAGCCCATATGAATGAGCCCCAAGACTTAATTCGCACACAGATATTAATTTATTAATTCAATACAATTTTATCTTTCAGTTTTAGCAGGAATGTTGTAAGCTATGTTGTGTTTGTGTCTGCTAATAATGATTTTAGTGCATTTTAGCTAAAATATTGCTTTGATATTATCTTTGGGGTCCCTGTTAGATACAGGGCTCTATGACTTCAAACAGCAGCCCTGCACAAAGTAAGTAAATGATAAATGTTTAAGCATAGGCGTGCGCAGCCTATTGCATTAGGGTGTGCACCCCAAAGCCCAAACACACTATCGATCACTCACAATGTTCATTCAGAAAGGAAAGGGGCCAACAAATCACATATTTAGTGGCCCATTCCCCACTCCTAAAACATCCCAGCAGCAACAGCCATTAGGAGAGGAGGGAAGCTGGCAGCACTGCGGAGGCAACGATGGGAGCCAGCCAGGGCAGTAGGGGGGATCTGTGCAGCGCAGGGTGATTAGGGTGTGCCTGTGCACACCTGGAACACCCTGTGCGCACGCCTATGTGTTTAAGGAAGGTTTTAGTTGCAGGGTCCCCTGAGGATGGTCGTATTGCAGTGTGTGTCTTGATGTCGGAGACCTGAGACAAGATCTTCAATGATGGGAGACCCCACAGCTGTTGTCCAATCAGCCTGGAATGCAGCTTTTCACCAGGGAAACCGTGGTGTGGCACTGGAATTAAGAATTATCTACTCTGCATCTTTCTCCCTAGTAGCTTATTATCTGTCGTGAATTTAGACCTCTAATTACCAAGTTTCCATAGGATGCCTAACCTGCCTTTAGCCTATGCAGGTTATTGAGCCCTCAGCCAAAACTAGCTATAGAATCCCAGGAAGGAACAGGATTAACTGAAATAACACAAGCTGATGTATATATACAAATCTCCTCTAGCCTCTTTGCACTCACTTCTTCTCTAGATGTATACACTTCAATAGCAACTGCATGTCATTGCTCAGCGTATGCTTCCAGAAGATGACTATAGTGGCAATGTTTAGAGTCTGCATTGGAAGTGCATGTGACAGAGTAATAATTTATGAGATCAGTTAAGGATCATAACAGGAAGTGCACTAAGTTCAAACCCTGTCGTCCCTCCTTAATCTTTAAGTGAGGGGCGGCACAAATGTTGAGCTTTAACAGGGATGCTCATGGTAAGTGGTTAAAACCACTTCCATACCGGGCATTTTCACCCCATTCCTGCCCAGGCGAATTTTCAGCTTTCAGCTCTGTCACACTTTAAATGAGAATTGTGTGGTCATGCAAAGTTGTACCCAAATTTATTTTGATCATTTTTTCCCCCACAAATAGAGCTTTCTTTTGGTGGTATCTGATCACCTCACCTCTTGTTTAGGCCGATATGTATTCTTCTACCTATTCTTCTACCTATTTTTGGTAAAATAAATTGCAATAAGCGTATATTGATTGGTTTGGGCAAAAGTTATAGCGTCTACAAAATAGGGGATAGAATTATGGCATTTTTTTTTAAAACTAGTAATGGTGGCAATCTGCAATTTTTGTCAGGACTGCGATATTGCAGCGGAAAAATCAGACACTTTTGACACTATGTTGGGACTCACTCGTTCGGTGATACAACTTGTGAACTCTGCGAGCCTTCAGTTATGTCTACATGCCTTTTAAACCTTGTAATATGTGAGTAGCCTGTATAGTTTCTATTTAATTAAACAGATTATTCAGCGGAGGCTCTTAGATTGCTATTTTTCTCCTATGTTCCCATGTTCCGGTATCCACGCTGAGACTGACATTAGAGGATTTGCAACACGATTTACATCCTGTTTTCCTTTATGCCTAAGTGACCATCTGTTAACCCAGTGGTCTCGTTCTAAGGTGAGAGTAGCCATCTTCACTGGTGGAGGGACATGCTTCAAGTTTGCTGCCTTATTTCTCTCACGTGGTGAAGACCTTCATTGATCTTAATACAGATCTCTCCCCTTTTCTTCACGAATTGTGTTGGACTTGTTTTTTTCACCTTATTTTATATGGTTTGCGCTGCATTTTCTTTATTTTTATACTATGTTGGGACCATTCACATTTATACAGCGTTCAGTGCTACAAATATGCACTGATTACTATATACTGTTTAATTTAACTGGCAGGGAAGGGGTTAACACTAGGGGGCAATCAAGGGGTTAAATGTGTTCCCTAGGAAGTGATTCTAGCTGTGGGGGAGGTGACCAATCGGTGTTCCTTTGTATGAGGGACACACCACACCGAGATCCCCGTCCCTGTTTATTTGTCTCTTAAGAAAGCATTACGTTTCATTTTTCTCTGCTGTCTAGTTCCTCTGTTATCAGCATGATAACTTGTGTCAAGTTTTTCCAACACTAAAAGATAAAAAGGTGACGGGGAAGGAGGGGGGGGGCTTCCCTCCAATGAGGCTCAGAGCTCTACTCCCTTAGTTGTGTAGTGTGTGAATTCAGACCCCCACTCCCTGCTTTTTACTGGCGAGATACTAACAGATTCTGTGTATATTTTGTGTTTTAAGAGACAGTAGAGGAGAGATGGCTGCAGATAAACAAGTACAACTTACGAAGGAGGATTTGTTTCATCTCTGAGGCCAGTCACTTCACTGGGTACATGGAAGGGTTTACAACTACCATTTTAGTTTACTAAAAACTGGGTAAACAGACTTCTGACTTTCCTGTTTTTCCTGGCCTGGAATATTGTGTATTATCAGAATAACAGGACAACAAGAATTTTCAGAACAATTTTAGAAAAGGAAGCTTTGAATTTCCTTTATGACATATTAACAGTGGGTAACAACACATCAGAGTGTGCATGAACTTGGTATTCTTATCCATTTAAAGCCTGGCAAATCATTGTACCAATCTAGCTATCAACAAGGAGAAGGGGATTATGTCACTGATTTCCTTAAATTGTCTGTATCCAGTGACAAAACTACCCTAGAAACCCAAGCAACCAACATGTTTACTAAAATGACTTTAGAACTTCGAACCTTATACAGGAAACATTGGGCGCACATGAATTGAGATGAGTTCAGTGGAAATTTAAAAACACATCACTTAAACTTTTTTTACCGAAAATCTGTAAAAAATTGGAAAAAAAAATTGCGGATGGAATTCAGCTTTAAAGAATGCAAGTCAAAACCTTGTGTTATTTTTGTATCATATGCTAGATTCTAGATACAGGATATAAATATATTTATGTACCATTATACTGAACATGTATTGTAAATATTTAACATCAAGTTTATGGCTTTCAAAGATTTAATCCACTTGCCAAATCGCATTTAAGGGGGTGTGGTTTCCACATTGGGGCTGTGATGGGGCATTTTCAACGAGCTCCAACTGAGGTTTCATTATTCGACCAGGTTTTCGAAAATCGGACGAAAACGATCGAATTCGACCATTTTTTTTTTGAAAATTCCGAAAACGAAAACAAATTTAACAAATTTAACAAATTTAACTTAATGAAATTAATTAAATAACGAATTAAAACAAAACGAAACAAATTTTTTCATGTCTAGTCAGTAGTCAGCGGATCGCATCATCTGCTGTGCCTACTACGTAGACTTATTCCATTTATTCCTAAAGAAGACATAGCAGTCGTGGTGGGAACAATTGTGAACTCCAGACTGGACTACGCAAATGCCTTTTACCTCAGACTCCCAAAGTACCAAATCGCTCACAAGCAAGTCGTTTAAAATACGGCCGCCAGACTGGCGACTGGGACAAAGCCATGGGAATCAATCTCACCCTCATGGAGAAGCCTCCACTGGCTACCAGTAAAAGAAAGAATTACTTTCAAAGCACTCTGTTTGACGCATAAGTGTATTCTGGGAAATGCCCCCCAATATCATTGCGAAAAATTAAAAGCCCACAACCCCAATCGCATTCTGCGATCCACCAATCAAAATCTACTCCAAATACCCAAAGCCAGATACAAGTCAAAAGGAGAAAGAAGATTTGTGGTCCAAGGCCCTAGACTTTGGAACGCTTTACCAACTTCCATTTGGTTGGAGGAGAACCACTTGGTCTTTAGGAGAAAGATCAAAACCCATCTCTTTTGAGTTCAAATGGTCAATAGAGCGCCCAGAGGCGATTCAGTTCGCATGTGCAGCGCTATATAAGTTTTTCACTCACTCACTCACTCATGGTACATTTATTGAACTAGGCTCCCATAGGAAAAAGGAGAGAATACATTGCCTATTTGCCCTCATTCTGAAAATCAGGATTAGAGTCAGGTGTATGATTAAACAATTATACCAAACAGGTGCTAAAAATCACCAATTTTATATGTAGGTTAAAACACTTATTCATTTAACATTCATTAACTGAAAAAGAAACAGCTGTGTAGGAGGCTCAAAACTGGGTGAAGGACAGCCGAACTCTGCTGCTAAGGTGAGGTTGTGGAAGACAGTTTCATGTCATAGGTCAGTGATGGCAAACCTTGGCACCACTTAAAATAATAATGGGAGAAAAAAGAAGGAGAGGGAAGGGAAGGGAAAGATAGGAAATAAGGGAGGAAGTCTGCCTGCGATCAAAACAACGAACAAGAAAAAGGAGATTAGCACCTGTCTACATGGGATATAACATACACTACATAGACCATAAGTGAAATTCAAACATTATTCTTAAACCATGTCATCCACGTTTTCCAATTATTGTCAAACTTTTGCCTGTCCCCCCTTCTGTTTGCTAGCAGAGATTCATATACATAGTGCGTCTGAGTGACCGCCAAAACCTCCGACACGTTGGGAGCCTTGTCAGCCTTCCAGTGCCGTGCAATCTGAGTCCTAGCTGCCAGTAGAATGTGGGTTATCACTACTCTAAGATCAGGGGGGAACTTTTCAATACCAACATGAAGTATTGCTAAGCCAGGGTTAGGGCGAGTCGAAAACTTTTAATTCTAGAGATATAGGAAAAAATAGAGTTCCAGAAACTCTTAAAAATGCCTGCAAGACCACATCATATGAAACAGATTACCCACCTCCCCACAGTTCCTCCAACACAATGGAGAACCAAGGTGTACAAACTTAGAGAGTCTGTAGGGAGTCAGGTACCACCTAAGGGCAATTTTTTGGGTAAGCTCCCAATGGTTAACACACCTAGATGTCTTGTATATTGTTGCCACTGCACCTCTGAGATACTTACCTCTAGATCCTCTTCCCATTTTTTTTAGGGTTGAGACTTTGTGAATTGTAATTTATGTTGAAAAAGATTATAGAAAAACGTAATTCGCCCTTGCAGGGAGCAGGACTAGTCGTGTAAAAGCGTCACACCTCTTTCGGTAGGTAGATCTGATGAGAAGTAAGGGAACCAAGAAAATGGGAAATTCTAGTATACTTATACTGGTCAGTAGGGGCTAAGGCGAATATACTTTGTAACGAGGTGAATGAGAGGAGGTTGTTATCATGATATAAATCATCTATAGTTACAACCCCCTTATCCTGGCAGTCAGAAACAGAAAGATCAGGGATAGCCTGAGAGAGAATCGCTATGGGTACAGGAATTGCCATTCGACCATATGGTGGGAAAGTAATTTTGTAAAGGTCTCTCCAGGCGACCAGAGAAGCCTGGATTGTGAGTGGCATACTATGTATGGGAAACGGCTTCCATATATCTAATAAGAGGAGGAGCTTAAGATCACTAACCGGACCCAGAGAATTTTCAATATCAGTCCAGATAGAGTCCAACGATGGGTCTATCCAACTTTTCAGCTGGGTTAGGATCAACGCACAAAATTAATCCCGAATGTCCACAAGGCCCATCCCTCCCACCACTCTATGTTTAACAAGCAAAGCCTTAGAGCATCTTGGTCTTTTTGATCCCCAGATAAATTTAGACAGTAAGGCATTCAACGCTTTGAAATGTGAATGGGATAAGGGGACCGGGAGCATTCTAAAAATATAAAGCAATTATGGGAGGATCAACATTTTGAATGCAGCCAAACGTCCAGACCAGGACAGTTCAGTGTTGGAAAAAAATGTTATCGTCCTTAGAAATCTTGTCGATCAATGGCAAATAATTGGCGTCCGCTAGATGCCACGGATTCACCATCACTTTAATTCCCAAATAGGAGATAGTAGATTTACTCCAAGAGTAAGGGAAGGCTGTCTGGAGTTGGGTTCTTAAGGCGGGAGGTATGCCAAGGTCAAGAATGATGGACTTCGTGAAATTCACCTTATAATAGAAGATGCTGCTAAAGGCTGTTAATGTGTCATGGGCATGTGGGAGAGAGAAAACAAGAAAAGACAAGAAAAGAATGATGTCGTCTGCAAATAAATTTATTTTATGTGTTCTACCTTGAATAGGGAAGCCCTTAATCTCAGGATGGGACCTGATCCTCTCCGCCAAAGGCTCAATCAGAAGGTTAAAAATCGAGGGGGATAAAGGGCACCCCTGCCTTGTACCATTCGAGATCTTAAAGGTGTCCGATAATAAATTTGATGTATAGACCTGGGCACAAGGGGATGAATATAAAGCAAGTATGGCCGAGAGGATGGGCCCCACAAAGCCACATTTCTGTAGGGTTCTCTCCATGTAGCCCCAGTGTATCCTGTCGAATGCCTTCTCCGCGTCCAAGGATAACAGCAGAGAAGGCGTCTGACAGGCCCTAGCACATTGCACAACCCCAATAATCCGTCTGGTGGTGTCCGACGCCTGCCTCCCCGGGGTAAAACCCGAGTGATCTGATCTAATAAGAGCAGGGAGGACAGGCAAAAGCCTATGCGCTAAAATCTTTGCATACACTTTGACGTCAGTATTAAGTAAAGATATTGGCCTAAAATTAGCCGGATTGGTAGGTTCCTTCCCCTGCATGGGAATCGTAACCACATATGCCTTGAGCATCTCAGAGGGAAACAAGGCAGAGGACATTGCGGCAGCGTATACGGCCTGCAGAGTAGGCGTCAAGTTGTTTTGAAAAATCTTATAATAGTCATTTGGTAATCCATCAGGACCAGGGGATTTACCCAGAGGAAGTGACTTAATAACCTCCCCGATCTCAGACTCCGTGATGGGCGTATTCAAAGATTGAAGTTGTTCTCGCGAGAGGGAGGGGAGGTCAATTTTTGGCCAGAAGTGGTTTTCATGGAAGAATTATGGCCAAAAAGCCATACCTCTGACATGAAAACAAGGCTAGGCCACTCAACTATTTATAAAAACATAGAAATTGGGGTTCAGAAAAAATGGTAGCAGGTGCTTTGGACTGATGAGTCAAAATATTAAATATTTGGCTGTACTTGTAGGCAGTTTGTTCTTCAAATGGCTGGAGAGCTGTACAATAATGAATGCCTGCAGGCAACAGTGAAGCATGGTGTAGGTTCCCTGAAAGTTTGGGGCTGGATTTTTGCAAATAGAATTGGATTTGGTCAGGATTAATGGTGTCACCCTTTTTCTGAAAGCATTCCTAATTTGCAGAATTTTTCACATCTACCTAAAACATTTTCACAGTAGTGTATACTGTAGGATAAATAAATATTTTGTGTTTTTCTGATTCCTTGCTAGGCTTGCAAACCAGAACCATTGCATATTAATAGTATTTCTGCAAGTGTTATCATGGTGTGTCTTTTGATCCAATACCCTTTAAGATCTAATAACGCTTCCATCCATTACAGGTGAAACACCTGCGTGCCTAACTAAAGGTTGTTCTGTACTACAGCTCAATGATACAATGAAAATTAAAAGTGATTTTTTTAGTGGGTACTTATAGTAAAAAATGTAATTCTAAAATAGTAGCAGTACTTATTTTTAATCCCACCTTTAGAAAAATTTAGCAATTAGAGAAACACCAATAACTGAATTTCAGATGTCAGCAGGAACCAATAGTGTATGCTGTAGACCCAGCACAGATACTTTTCTTTTGATGAAAGGTATTAGTGTGTGAATTGCATAGTTTAGGGAGCAAATGTATGGGAGGCTAAAGTGGTGGCCTAGAGGACTACATTTGCTTGAATCTTAGTTTGTTCAGATAAACAGGATTGAATGATAACTACAAAGTAGTATAATTTAGAGGTGTAAGGTGTCATCACTCGCTTGTCCCACATTAAGCAATAATCCTAGTTTGGACACCTAAGGGCAAAGTGAGTGTAAAGTTGCACTAGCATGCATTTTATTTACAAGGTTGCCCAGTCAGATTGGCAGATCAGATTGCTGGATTGGGTGGAGTTGGGCAAAGATTCAACAATCTACATCCTGTAGTGAAATCATTATTTATTCTGGGTAAATAAAGAGAAGAATGTTTGTTTAGTCAAGGTGCCTTCTCAATCTGTGCCGCAGAACTTTGATTGTGAATTATAGTGTTAGGCCTCGTACACACGATCAAATCTGTCCGCTGGAAACGGTCCGCTGGACCGTTTCAGCAGACAGATTCGATCGTGTGTACGGCCGAGCCGACGGATTTGGCCACCCAACAGATTTCAAAGCATGCTTTGAAACCTATCGGGTGGGAATCCGCCCGCCCGACATGTCTGCTGGTTAGTACACTTACCAGCAGACATGTCGTCCCGCACCGCCGCCGAATGGATTTGGCGCATGCGCGGAAGTGTTTTACTTCCTGGTGCGGTGATGTGACGGCGTCAACGTCACCGCCACGTCACCGACACATCAGCGCGCTCTCTGCTGGCGGGGATTTTGGTTTGCTCGTGTGTACACGCGAGCAAACCAAAATCCCATTAGACTGATTTGTTCAAATCTGTCGGACGGACAGATTTGAACAAATCTATTGCCTCGTGTGTACGAGGCCTGAGTGTTTTATAACACTTTATTTGGTAATACTTGTGCTTAGGTAACATGACAATAAGGTATAGTTGTGAAATGAATTATCCTAATACCTTCAGCAGACATGTTGGTCTCTATAAGATTGACTTTATTAAATTCACAACTATTTGTGTTGCCTATAAAAGCAGTTGTTCCTTCAATTTAGGGAAAGGGATTACAGCTATTGGGACTGCATATCAATATTATTTGAATGTTTACAGTGATATGCACATAAATCTATTCTGCAAATAAGATTCCTATGTTTTATTTAAAAGCAACTTTTCCGGTGTTTGGAAAGATTTTAACCACTTAAGACCCGGACCAATACGCTGGCAAATGACCCAAGGGGTTTTTGCGATTCGGCACTGCGTCGCTTTAATAGACAATTGCGCGGTCGTGCGACGTGGCTCCCAAACAAAATTTGCGTCCTTTTTTTCCCACAAATAGAGCTTTCTTTTGGTGGTATTTGATCGCCTCTGCGATTTTTATTTTTTGCGCTATATACAAAAATAGAGCGACATTTTTGGAAAAAAATCAATATTTTTTACTTTTTGTTATAATAAAAAACCAATAAACTAAATTTTAGTCAAACATTTAGGCCAAAATTTATTTAGCCGCATGTCTTTAGTAAAAAAAAAATCGCATTAAAAAAAATTAGCTACCTAGCGGGAACAGCGACACTAATACAGCGATCAGAAAAATGATCGCTTAGTGATGCTGGCAATAGGGAGTGAAAGGGTTAACTAGGGCAGTGATCAAGGGGTTAAAACTTTATTGGGGGGGGTGGGGGGGCTACCCTGACACTAACACTGACTGACTGTCACACTATCTGTCACACTGACACTAAATACAGTAATCATACATGTATGATTACTGCATTCAGTGACACTGTGACAGGGGGGAGGGGGGGGGGCGATCGCGGGGGTTAAATGTGATTTTGTGTGTGTGTAGTGTAGTGTTGGTGCAGGACTTACTTGTAGTGTGGTGATCTCTCCTCAGCGGCGCTTGAAAAAACGCAGAGGGAGAGATCACGTCGCTTCCTCCTTCCTGTGTTTACACAGGAGGAGGAAGTGACAGGTCAGGCGGGCGCGCGCATTGGCTGGGAGCGATCCGGAGGGGGCGGATGAAAACGGATAGCCGCCCCCACTTGTCGGATCGCTCCTGCAGCCGCGCGGACCGCCGCATGTACGGGGGGGGGGTCCGATCGGACCCCCGATCCCCCCAGGCACCAACGTATATATACGTTGATGTGCCTGTCGGTGCCATTCTGCCGACGTAAATGTACATGCGGCGGTCCTTAAGTGGTTAATGTAAAGTGCCTGATGAAAACTCATTCTCTGAATTATTTATTAAAATAAAAATTTCTCTAAAAAGGACCACATCCGCATCCTGTTGTTGCACATTTCTAATTTTAGATGTAACAAATTCCCAATCGATTATGTTAGTGGCCTTGAGTAAGAAAAAAACAGAGAAAATAAAAACTTATACAAAACATACTGTAAAGAATTGTCTCCCATGGTTCACATCTAATCTCCAAGGGTGAGCTCATGTCTCAAAGCTAAACAGTGAAATGTATCTTGTTAGTTAAAAGAACCAATCCTGATAGCAAGTCAAATCAATCAGCAAACTGCTAATACTATCCAGGAAACAATGCAACTGGGCTAAATTTAAACATATGCTTTAACCTAAGTGTAAAAAACAGACAAAATACAAACTTGCCAAGCTTTTACAGTTCTTCTTGATATTAAAGCATCTTATTTGATGATGTTTTAGCTACTGTGCATTCTGAATCCTGAAGAGGGAATGGGTTGAAAGCCAGAAAACCTGGGAATAATTAGCCTATTTTTTTGCAAATTTGTTTTTTGTGCAGAGTATTGCAATAACCACTGTAAGCTTCTTGGATGCAGTAATACAGCTTTACTTTCATTGAGAAATATATTACATGTCTTACAGCATTGAGAAACATGAAAACAGGAACCTGGAATATACACGTACATGCACTGAGATAGACAATACATCCTGTTATATCATAGAAAACGTGAACTATACACTATAATGCAGTGCCACCTGCTGCATAGATAGGTATAATGCATACAGTATTGTCAGTTTATTAAAATCTTTACATTACATGCTGTTGTTCTTTTCCAACACCCCTTCTCAAAAGTACATGCTTTGTCAAATTACATTCAGCTTCTTCATTGTTCTTCAACAAAGGTTTGGTGAGTGCATCAGCAGTCATCTCCTCTGCCTTGCAGTATTGAATGTGAACAACACCCTGCACTTGATTGTCCCTCAGCTTTATAGAACCCTGGTTGTCTTTAAAAAATGGGAATTGGTTTTGACATGTCTATCCCAATGTCCACAAAAATTAGACGTATACATATTGCTTCTTGACACGTGTGTGCTGCTGCAATGTACTCTGCTTCAGTTGAAAACAGAGCAACAGTTGCTTGCTTTCGACTAGACCAACCTATGCCCCATACTGCGAGATTAATCCACTTATGGATTTGAAGTCTGTGCAGTCCTTGGCGCCCAATGGTCATCCACATACCCAATCAGTTTTGGATTGGATGTTGCTGGTAACTGTAACTTCATCTGAATTGTTCCTTTGAGGCACTCCATCACTCTATTTACTGCGTTCCAGTCACGCTGACAGGGAGCTGAAACTTTCCTGCATAGTATTCCCACTGCTGCCGCTATGTCTGGTCTTGTCACAGTGGCAACATATAGCAGCTTACCGATTGCGCTGCGATATATTTCATTGTTGGGTAGCAAGTTTTCTGCTTCATTGCTCTGTTAAATTGGAGTTTTTACTTCCTTTGCATCTTGCATCTGAAATTAATCCAAGATTTCCGAGATTTTCTGAGATTGGTTGAGAAGATAACTTCCATCTTCATCTCTCTCTATTTTGAGTCCCAGATAGTAGCTAATGTTCCCTAGTTCTTTAATCTAAAAAAAATCTTTCAGCTTGTGAACTATCTGATTGTAATCCCCTTCTTATTCAAGATAGGTTATAATGTTATCACTATAGATAAGGATGTACTGTATATCCACCTGTCTTCTTGTTTCCTGGAGTAGAGACAGAGGTCTGTTTTACTTCTTGAAAATCCCTCTTTAGTAAGTACTTCATTCATTTTCTAATTCCACATCCTTGCAGATTTCTTAAGACCGTAGATGCTCTTCTGAAGTTTACACACAAGGTTGTCTCCTTGCTCAAACCCTGGTCGTTGATCCATGTAGAGATCTTCGTTAATGTCTCCACATAGGAAACCAGTTTTAACATCTAGGTGTTTGACTCGTATGTCCTTCCAGGCCACAACACTAAGAAGTGCTCTGATGGTGGAGTGTTTTACGACAGGAGCAAATGTTTCAATGTAAACTTCACCGAACTTCTGGGAGTAACCCTTGGCAACTAGTCTGGCTTTGTATTTGCGGATATTCCACTCCCATAAGTCCACTTACTTCCTATAGTTTTGCGGCTATGAGGAAGCTCTGTGAGTGTCCAGGTTTTATTTTCTTAAAGTGACTTTAATTCTTCTTTTGCTGCCTCTCACCATTTATTTGCTTCACGTTTTGGCAGTTTTTCTATGTCTTCTCAGGATGTCGGTTCAAGTATGCTGTGTGTTTTGACAGTGTATGATATCTTGCGGGTGGTTTCCCCTTTGTAGTCCAAGTGGATCTTCTGACTTCAGGCAATTCAGCAAGATCTGGTGGGGAACTTGATTTAGGCATTGTGAGTTCCTCCTCTTGTTCTGACTCCTGCACAGTTTCGCTTTGGTTGACCCTTTCTTATTGTTTGCTTGGCATATTCACTTCACAGCTTTCAGGGATATGTGTTTCTGATGATGGGCTCTCATCAAAATAAACACTATGGCTTATTGTCACTTTGTCAGTCTTTGGTTGTAGGTTTCTGTAACCCTTAGTTTGCTCAATGTTGTCTACTAGAATGCCCTTTATGGCTCTGTTCTCCAGCTTGGATCACTTTTCACTTGGATTATAGGCATATGCTTTACATTCAAACACTCTGATGTGCCCTAAGCTACACTTTGATCCATTTCACATTTTGAATGGAGTAATTTAAATGGCTCTTTAAGGTAGTCTGTTCTGTAGGTAGGTTGTAGTCATGAATGCTTCCCCCCAGTACTTGTGAGGTAGGTTGGCATCCGGAAACATGCATCTATCTGGCCAGTGCTATTTTCTGCTACAGCATTTTGTTCAGGAGTTCAGGTGTGGTTGTCTGGTGTACTATTCCTTGTCTCTTAAGATATGAGGCCACTTCTTTGCTTATGTATTCTACTCCATTGATAGTGTGGATTATTCCTGGTAGGTGTTGGAATTTGTTGCTACAACATAGAAATAGTGCAGCGCAAACAATACAATATAGTGTCTCTAATGGTGCTTCTCATGCACCATATATCAAAAATCTGTGTAAATAGAAACAAAAAAATAAAAAGTGATATATTACACCAATAAATTAGTGCATAGACTATCTTAACGAATGTCCATATAATAATCTGTGCAGAAGATCCAATTTTCCAATTGGTCTAATTGAAGTCCACCAGAGTGCAAACGTGATGAAAATTGATCCAATAATTAAATTGATCAGTGCAAACGTATGAGAAGATATACGTGATCCCGCCACCAAATGGGTATTCTACTATTACTCCAAGGAACCACTGTTTTACCAATGGTCATCTGGCGCAAAGTATCCAACAGGAAGCCCAGGGAAGGGATGTTATGTAGAATCCTCAATGTCAGGCATATAATGTCAAAGCAAAGAGAGAAAAAACAAACATCTAAGAGCTTCCATAAAAACCAGGGATTTATTGCAGCATATAGATACGTTACTCACCCACGGGGACAGGAATTACCCATACAGTCGCTCGTTCATGGTTGAACCTCTTCCTGAAGTAACCTTTCCATCCGGTCCTTATGGTTTTCGTTGATGCCTTTTTATTTCCTCACCAAATGTGAGTAAGCTGTATGCTATATGCTGCATAAATCCCTGGTTTTTATGGAAGCTCTTAGTGTTTGTTTTTTCTCTCTTTGCTTTGACATTATCATGCCTGAGTGAGGATTCTACATAACATCCCTTCCCTGCTTCCTGTTGGAACTTATGGCAGTATGACCATCTGGTAAAACAGTGGTCTCTCTTGGAGTAATAGTAGAATACCCATTTGGTGGCGGGATCACCGATATCTTCTCATCACGTTTGCCTCTGTGGATTTTAATTGATCAATTTAATTATTGGATCAATTTTCATCACGTTTGCACTCTGGTGGACTTCATTAGACCAATGGAAAATGGATCTTTGCACAGATTATTATATGGACTTCGTAAGATAGTCAGCACTCATTTATTGTTAATTTCACTTTTTTTTTTTTGTTTCTATTTACACAGTTTTTGTATTTTGAGAAGCACCATGAGACACTGTATTGTTTGCGTGAACTATGTTGTATCTATTTTTGAATTTTGAGTTTTCTTTGTGTTCAGGAGAAAATGTAACCGGAGTTATTTTCTAACATTTTTTATATATATATATTCTTTTGTAATTTTTTCCTCATCATTTTGCGCTGATTGCACCCTTTTCCTATTCCGGAATTTGTTGCTAGACATGACAACTCTTGAAGTTTCTCTTATGTTTCATTCTTGTGTTTCATCAGATAAGTAGTTGTCTACCTGGAATAAACATCAATATAGGTCAATAGGTATCTGTTTCCATCTGACGTGTGTATTTTCATTGGACCGCATACATCACTGTGTATGAGCTGCAAGGGGTGGGTAGTTTCTTTTGTGATGCCTGTGGAAGGGGAGCATGTGTGGCTTTTGCTTTAATACAGCACTTGTTTTTTTTTTTTAAGTGTATTTTTGTGCGTGAACTCGAGAGAGGAGCCGGACTGCAGGAGTTGGGAGTAGGCAGACCTTCCCCCCAGAGGCAATCTGCCATTCTTCTCCATGCCCCCGGGTGGCAATGGCGGGTGTGAGGGAGGACTGCCCACTCACCCTGCCCTACCTGCTCCGCTTGGGAGCCCAACGGGGCCCAACGGGACCCCGACGGGGCAGAGGGACTCCCCCTATGAGAAAGTAAGTAGGTCTAGCCTGCTCAGCCAGCCTCGTAGGTCCTTTGTCTCTTTTTTCGCCGCAATTGCTTTTCATGAGCATTTTGCAGGTCATTAGAGACAATATTTGTTTCCTGGTCTGTGGTGATGAGCTTGTATAGGTGATCATTCAGTTTTCCTTTTGCAAAGAATCGCTCATCATTGTGAATTGTGTATTCATCACCCTGAAAAAAAACTGTGAGACAGTAAATGAGAGCAGTATATGTCTCTGGAAGGCTGCAGAGGAGTAGGGAAACTATATGATTATATTTGATGTCCTCTCCGATGGCATGCAGCTGCTCTATGATCTCTAGCATAGCATTCACATGGTCAAACATTTGCTATCCTTCTTATAGTCTCATCTTGTACAACTTTCTTAGCAAAAACACTTTACTGTGTAGACTTGAACGCTCATGCAACTTTTGTAAAGAAGTCCACATACCTTTGGCTGTTTTATGTGGATAAGCATGTCATCTTCCACTAGCAAGCTTATAATCGCTTTTGGTTGTCTACCCTTCCTATCTCATTCCTTCCGACTCGGTTTTTGGTTCTGTTTGTATTTAGCACTTGCCACAAGTCCTCCTTGCTGAGAAACACTTTCAGTTTAAACTTCTATAGCTGGTAATTGGCATTGTTCTGCTTTGCTATTGCAAAATTCACATCTCAACCACTTACAATGTTTCAGCAGTCTGTATACAGTATTCACTGACAAACTGTACTCACAGAGTATTCTTTCCAGTGCCTCTGGGTGTTGCTGGGTGCTGCTGGGTGGGTTCAGGCTGGGTTATCCTCTCCAATGCCCGGGTGCCCTGGGTGCCTTCCTGTGTGCTCTGGGTGCCTGGGACCCACAACCTATTGTGCAGAGTATTGCCATAAGTGCTGGAAGCTGCTTGAATGCTGTAATACAGTTTTACTTTCATGGAGAAATATATTACATATCTTACAGCATGGAGAAACATGAAAACAGGAAGCAGGAATATACAAGTACATGCACTGAGATAGGCAATACATCCTGGTATATCATAAAAAACATGAACTGTACATTATATTACTACTGTATCAAGTTCTGCATAGATAGGTAGTTCATACAGTATTGTCAGTTTATTAACAACTTTACATTAAATGCTGTTGTTCTTTTCCAACATTCATGATGCTTTAGTTCTGAATCCTGAAGAGGGAATGGGTTGAAAAACAGAAAACCTGGGCATAATTAGAATCTTTTTTGCATAATTTTTTGCAAATTTAATTTTAAAGCAACAAAAAAAAGAAGAAAATGTTTCATACTTACTTCTTCAGCAGATGATTGCTGTCTTCTGTTGAATTCAAGAGTTCTGACAGCTAAATAATCATAAGTATCTGACACGACAGATTGTGTTGGATACCTTGTCCCTTGCTGCCCTATGGGGTCAGTGGATGAAACCATGGCAAGCAGAAGGGGGACCATGCATTAACACACCTGGAAGTATGTTGAATGCTGAGGATTATTCAGATCCCATAGCTATAAGACAGCAGAGATCAAAGGCACCATCTGTGCACTATACTTTTTTTGTAGCGGCAGTAAAGGATTTGCTTAACCACTTAAGCCCCGGACCATAATGCAGGTTAAGGACCAGGCCGTTTTTTGCGATTTGGCACTGCGTCGCTTTAACTGACAATTGTGCGGTTGTGCGACGTGGCTCCCAAACAAAATGTAGGTCTTTTTTTTCCACAAATAGAGCTTTCTTTTGGTGGTATTTGATCACCTCTGCGGTTTTTATTTTTTGCGCTATAAACAAAAATAGAGCGACAATTTAAAAAAAATTCAATATTTTTTACTTTTTGCTATAATAAATATCCCCCAAAAATATATAAAAATATATAAAAATATATATTTTTCCTCAGTTTAGGCCGATACGTATTCTTCGACATATTTTTGGTAAAAAATCGCAATAAGCATTTATTGATTGGTTGGCACAAAAGTTATAGCGTTTACAAAATAGGGGATAGTTTTATGGCATTTTTATTAATCATTTTTTTTTTACTAGTAATGGCGGCGATCAGTGATTTTTTTTTTGTGACTGCGAGATTATGGCGGACACATCAGACACTTTTGACACATTTTTGGGACCATTGTCATTTTCACAGCGAAAAGTGCTATAAAAATGCACTGGCAATGAAGGGGTTAACCAGGAGGGGGCTCTGTAGGGGGTTAAGTGTGCCCTAAGGGAGTGTTCTTAATGTGGGGGGCATGGCTGTGCGTGTTTGTTTACACTTACCTCTCCCCGTTCTTCCTCTCTGTAACCCGATCGCGGGACACCTGTGGCGATCAGATCCACGGGTCCCGCGGGCGCGGTCACGGAGGACAGGACCGGCGGCGCGCTCGCAACCCACCACTGAGCTTCTTAAAGGGGACGTACCTGTACATCCATGTGCCCAGCCGTGCCATTCTGCCGACGTAAATAACCGGGCAGCGGTCCTTAAGGGGTTAAAGAGTAACTTTTCTTCAGAAAAAACATTACCCTCTCTATCTATGTACATTGCAAGAATTTTAACAAACTTTATTTCAGATTCCTAACTTTTGCTAATATGTACAGTGCCTTGCGAAAGTATTCGGCCCCCTTGAACTTTGCGACCTTTTGCCACATTTCAGGCTTCAAACATGAAGATACAAAACTGTAATTTTTTGTGAGGAATCAACAACAAGTGAGACACAATCATGAAGTGAAATGAAATTTATTGGATATTTCAAACTTTGTTAATAAATAAAAAACTGAAAAATTGGGCGTGCAAAATTAATTAGCCCCTTTACTTTCAGTGCAGCAAACTCTCCAGAAGTTCAGTGAGGATCTCTGAATAATCCAATGTTGACCTAAATGACTAATCATGATAAATAGTATCCACCTGTGTGTAATCAAGTCTCCGTATAAACGCACCTGTACTGTGATAGTCTCAGAGGTCCGTTTAAAGTGGAGTCTGCAAAAGACCTGAGACTGGGAGAGAGATTTGTCTTCCAACAAGAGAAGGATCCAAAACATAAAGCAAAATCTACAATGGAATGGTTCACAAATAAACATATCCAGGTTTTAGAATGGCCAAGTCAAAGTCCAGACCTGAATCCAATCAAGAATCTGTGGAAAGAACTGAAAACTGCTGTTCACAAATGCTCTTTATCCAACCTCACTGAGCTCGAGCTGTTTTGCAAGGAGGAATGGGCAAAAATTTCAGTCTCCCGATGTGCAAAACTGATAGAGACATACCCCAAGCGACTTACAGCTGTAATCGCAGCAAAAGGTGTCGCTACAAAGTATTAACTTATGGGGGCTGAATAATTTTGCACGCCCAATTTTTCAGTTTTTTATTTGTTAAAAAAGTTTGAAATATCCAATAAATTTCGTTCCACTTCATGATTGTGTCCCACTTGTTGTTGATTCTTCACAACAAATTACAGTTTTATATCTTTATGTTTGAAGCCTGAAATGTGGCAAAAGGTCGCAAAGTTCAAGGGGGCCAAATACTTTCGCAAGGCACTGTAGCTGTTTGTTTGTCTGTGTGCATAGTGAATATTTATGGGATTTCCATTTGGGAGTATTTCACCAAAATGACTTTTTGATGCAGGGGATGTTCAAAATGTGATTTGTATCACTGCAAACTTTTGGTAAAATCAGTAAACCAATCACACAAGCAGGGAGATACATTTTGGGGGAGTGTTTACCCAGAATGTCTCCAGGTAGTTATGTTGCATTGCATTTTACAGAAAATTACAGCGTTGCAGATTAAAAAGGAAAGGTAATTATTAATAACATGCAATTACAATATGAATTGCATCCCAAATGTATATGCTATATTATTTTTTTTATTACAATTTTTTTCTTATGAAAGTGGAGTTATCTTTTAACTGAAGTGTTTTTTTTGTTTTAGACATAAATTCAAAACAACACAAATTTGGGTGGGCCGGGCTGCCACTACTGGCCCCACCAATACAAAATGAGTACAGTCTAAAAGTGGTATCTCCCACCCCCCAAAAAAATAAATCCCGCCCCACCCCTGATCTCCCCCAATGCCAGTCTTTTGTTCCTTTGTTCTGACCCTCTCAGGCCGCGTACACACAATCAGACCGGTCCGATGAAACTGGCCTTAAGGACCAAATTGATCGTGTGTACGGCCCATCGGACCGTTGTCCATCGGACCAAAGTTTTAAAACTTGCTTTAAAATCTGTCCAATAGACGCCTGTCCGTCGGACCAAAACAATGGTTAGTACACAAAAGCATCGGACCAAAAACATGCGCATGCTCAGAATCTAGTCTACGCATGCTTGGAAGCATTGAGCTTCGTTTTTTCAGCACGTCGTTGTGTTCTACGTCACCGTGTTCTGACCCGATCAGATTTTGGACTGATGAAGTGTACGCACATCAGACCACTTCAGCGGTGGCCTGATGAAAATGGTTCGTCGGACTATTCTCATCGGACCGGTCTGATCGTGTGTACAAGGCCTTAGACTCTCTCCTCTACCCTTCTCTCTATCATCCTTTCCGCAAATCTCAATGATTGATTGTACATCAATCAATCCTTTCTTCTCCTTACGAAACCTTCTTTTCCTATTTTGCCGCTTAACCTTAAGAGTTGCATATTATAGTTTTTGTTGATTTTACATAACCAACTTCTCAACGAAGGGCTCTCAGTATCTTTCCGCTGTCTGGGGATTACACTTTTTGCAGCGTTTAGGAGATGGGGTAACAATGTTCTCTTATACTGTTTAATGGACATACTAACCCCGTGGAACAGACAAACCCATGGGTCCTCAGGTATTTTAATGCCAGTAATTTCTTCTATTGTTATTAATACTTCTTTCTAATATGTTTTTATTTTGAGGCATTTCCACCATATATGGAACATCATTCCAGTTTCCGGGCATCCCCTCCAACATAAGTTGGAGGCATCCTCTTGGTACTGGTGTAATTTATCAGGTGTTATATACCAGCGTGCCAGACACTTATAGTTCATTTCTGTCGTACTACAGTCTGGTGATATAGCATGTGTCAACCGTAATAATTTACTGACATCTATTTTATTATCCCCTATTCCCATCTCTTCCTCCCATGTTTTAATTAATGGGGGGGGTCGATATCTCTAGTCCAGTCAAAATTCTATATATCTTCGAGATCCCTCTTCTTCCATCTGAAGCTGAACACAGCCTCTATCTGTTTGTTTGTCTGTGTCCATGTGCATAGTGAGTATTTATGGGATTTCCATTTGGGAGTATCTCACACATTTGTATCACTGCAAACTTTTGGTAAAATTAGTAAACCAATCACACAAGCAGGGAGATACATTTTGGGGAAGTGTGTACCCAGAATGTCTCCAGGTAGTTATGTTGCATTGCATTTTACAGAAAATTACAGCGCTGCAGATTGAAAAGGAAAGGTAATTATTAATAACATGCAATTACAATATGAATTGCATCCCAAATGTATATGCTATATACATTTTTTTATTTACATTTTTTTTCTTATGAAAGTGGAGTTACCCTTTAACTGAAGTGTTGAAACCACCTTCTCTATAGGGTTGAGTACTTGTACTGTTCTAGTCAGTAATGTGTAGAAGCACTGCACATTAGCAAAGACATATCTTAATTGTTAATACTCTTCGATTGCTACAGTATTATGTTAGCAAGTTTTATTACACACTTCATTATCTCAGAAATTATGAGTGATATATCAATGAAAATATTTCCATCTCTTAATTATGTGTCATTGATACAGTTTTCACACTTGCAGCTAATTAATAAACAATTCATAACTGAGTGACAAATCGCTGCCTGTTAACATCTAGTATTAAGAGGCACATTTCACTGAAACTGTGAATTGTTTTGTTAGAATATAATAAATATTTCTATTATGTTTGATTTCACATTGCTTAAGTTATTACTTCACTAGTCACTTGTCAGCTGTACTGCAGATTCATCTGTTGCGTTATGAGATATTCATCAAAGACGTAAAATTAATAGTAAATTTTTTTTAATTCTTTAGTGCTATATGCATGTATCTTCTTTAGCATGTAAAGCTATTATTAACCACTTGCCAACTGCTGCACGCCGATATACGTTGGCAGAATGGCAGCAGTGGGCAAATGGACGTACCTGTACGTTCCCTTTAAGAAGCCACGCTCTCCGTGACCTTTCCCGCGGGCCCCGCAAATTCGATGTTTGACGGCGGCCCGTGATCTTGTCATGGAGAGGCAGAATGAAAAAATGACTATATAAACAAGGCATTTCCCTGTTCTGCCCAGTGACAGGACAGTGATCTACTGGTCCCTTCATCGGGAGCAGTGATTACTGTTGTGTCACTTGTAGCCAAGCCACCACACAGTTAGAATCACTCCCTAGGACACACTTAATCCCTTCATCGCCCCCTAGTGTTTAACCCCTTCCCTGCCAGTGTCATTTACACAGTAATCAGTGCATTTTTATAGCACTGAGTGTTGTATAAATGACAATGGTCCCAAAATAGCATCAAAAGTGTCTAATGTGTCCGTCATAATGTTGCAATCACTATAAAAAAAAAAAAAAAAGAATAAAAAAATTGCCATAAATCAATTCCCTACTTTGTAGACACTATGGGCCAGATTCGCGTACAGTGGCGCATATATTGACCGGAGTAGCACACCTCCTTTACGTTAGACCGACGCAATGTAGAGGCGCAAGTACCGTTTCCTCGTAGTATTTGCACTGGTGCAACGTAATTTCCGAGGCGTAAGGCGGTGTAATTCAAATTGGGAAGGACGTGGGCGTGTTCCATTTAAATGAGCTGTGACCTTCATGCGCACATGAAGCAGACCATGGTCAGCACCTCTTTGCGCATGCTCACAACTCGGCACGGCGCAATCAGTGAGATTGGAACTAGGCCCGGTCAACTTAGTGAGCTAAGCAGAGAGCTTAAATAGACAGAGGCAAACGCCCTTCCTTTGCAAAAGTACATCCAAAAATTTGTATCCCTTCCTATACAGCAAGGTGCTTTTGTTCTGTTGTTTACTAGCGTTTGTTGGTTTGTGACATGTCTTTGAGATATTTGGTGACTGTTTTGGTTGGGGTTTTGAGAGTGATTTTTGTCTTTTCTGTGTTTTCGTTGCTGTGTTTTGTTTGTATTTATATTTTTGCTGGTCTTTTTTTTTTTTTTGCTGGGCATTTTTTTAATTTTGGTTTATTTTATTTTTTTCTGTTTGTGAATGATTTTGGAATGTGGGGGTGACATTCCTGCCAGAAAAGGAGTGTCACCCTCATTTGTGGTGGAGAAGGGTTCCCCAGGACCAGGGAGAAGTAATCCCCAGGTCCGTGTGAATGGTGTATGAATGTACAGTGACATAATTGGAGCCGTGGCGTGGTGTTGCTGCTCACAAGTCCTGCATGGTGGACTTGTGCTAATCCAATGTGATGAGGATGTGTCGTGTGTGCTAGGGACCACAGTGGTGTGCATGCATGCATTCTCATTGTGCCATGATTAATGTGTGTGTTTAACGTGCAAAGATGCCTAATGTGAGCTGTCTCCTGGCTGCTCTTCCCTCAGAAGACAGGGTAGCCTCGGTTAGGGGGGGATTGTCTGGTTCGGGGGTCTGGTCATCACGTATGTCAATTTCCAGGCCCTTTCTCACTGCGAAGTTGTGCAGCATGCAACATGCACCGATGATCTGGTATACAAAGTTTGGTGAATACAACAGGGTACCATGGGGGGTTCCGGATAGGAGTCATGAGATGGGGTCAAAGTGCATATGCAGAGTCATCTTGAAGGGAAAAGACAGGAGGATGTTAGTGCATGTGCCCCTTGTGATTTCTGCATCATGGGGGGGGGGGCAGTCATGCCTGCCACCCATGTCACTCACCAACCAGCCAGCTGTCCCCATACATGTTCTGTTCAAGTTCTGTTGGGATGGGGCTATGATTGAATATGTAGCTGTCATGGGTGTCATGGGTGGTGTCATGTGTTGGGCTGGTGATGTCCTCCTGCAGGGTTGTGGTTAATTCCAGGATGGCAGCAGGGGTGAATCTGAAGATGCGAGACACCTCAGAATCACTCATGCCAAAGAGGTCTATGCTGTGCGGTATATCCTCTCCCGTGCCCTCCTCCGTGCCCTCCTCCGTGCCCTCTCCTTCTGCGCTCATCTAAAGTCAGTAGTATAGGTATGAGCAAGGATGCCCCTGGCATGTTGGCATACAGATTGTTGTCCTGCAAGTGTGGCTGCTCAGCTCGTCCCTAACAGTGTTGCTTTAGCTGACATGTAGACGGATTGTCTAATTTAAAGCATGCTTTTATATTGCCTAATTTTAGACAGGACGTGCAGCTGATGCGCACAGCGCGTAGCCTGCACTGCACAAACTTAGTTTTGTGGATCGCCGTAACTCCCTCATTTGCATATTTGCCTAGCAAATCAATGGTGTCTAGCGCATTTTTTGCGCACACGATGCGCCGGTCTAACGAAATTACGTTGGTCGAAAAAGTCTAGGGCCCAGATTCACAGAGCAATTATGCCTGTCTAACTGGTGTTAGACAGGAGTAATTTCAAATTTCGCGCGCCGTATCACTAGTTTGAATCCTCAAACCATGATACGGCGGCTTCGGGCTTCGATCCGAGAGGCTTACGTCTTCGTAAGCCTTCGGATCTACGCTGCGATATTTTTGCGGCCACTGGGAGGAGTTTGCGTCGTTTTCATGCGTCGGGATATGCAAATTTGTTTTTACGGCGATCCACGAAGGTACGAGTGTCCCTCGCAATCGCCTACTTCACTTTTTGGCTACGTAATGTTAGAGGAGCTTTTTGCTGGTAGTGCTTAGTGCGTAACCCATGTAAAGTATGGCCGTCGTTCCCGCGTCGATTTGAAAATATATATATTTTTTTTAACGTAACTCGTTCGGGAATAGGAATGTATGTAAACGACGCTACTACGACGTAACGACGTGATTTCGCGCAATGCACGGCGGGAAATTTGCGAACGGAGCATGCGCAGTTCGATCGCCGCGGGAACGCGCCTATTTTAAATGCTTCACGCCCCCTACTTGCGCAGATGGATTGCGACGGGAGAAATACACTACGCCGCCGTCGTTTACTGGACAAAATCTACCTGGATTCCACGTAGAGCCAGGTAAAAAACGGCGGCGTAGTGTATTTCTGATACGCTACGAGAATCTAATTTTCTCTGAATCTGGGCCTAGATTTCTGGCATATAACGTTTTAAGGATACGGCGCATAGAGACAAAGGCGCATATTTCCAATTACGCAGGCGCATCTACTGATACTCCAGCGTAAGTGCTTTGTGAATCTGGCCCTATAACTTTTGTGCAAACCAATCGCTTATTGTGATTTTTATTAGCAAAAATATGTAGAAAAATACATAAAAAAAATTAACTTTTTTTTTTTAATTGTTGATATTTATTATAGCAAAAAGTATAAAATATTGTGTTTTTTTCAAAATTTACACTTTTTTGTTTATAGCGCAAAAAATTCAAATCGCAGAGATTTTCAAATACCACCAAAAGAAAGCTCTATTTGTGGAAAAAAAGGATTTCAATTTTCTTTGGGTACATCATCGCACGACCGCACAATTGTCAGTTACAGTAAAGCGATGCAGTGCCGAATTGCAAAAAAAGGCCTGGTCATTCAGCAGCCAATACTTTTCCGGGGCTGAAGTGGTTAAAATTGATGACTGTTACCAAGAATGTTAAGGTTCAAGATGAACATGAGTTTATTGTGAACCCAAGTTGTTTGCAGTTTGTAGGGGTGAGCTTCGGGTTTGGGTCACACCCAGGCCCGGACTGGGACAAAAAATAGGCCCAGGCATTTTAGACTGAGCAGCCGGGGGGGGGGGCACAGCGGGGGTTAATGACGGGATGTGGGGTAAGATAAAGAAAGATAGATTGAAAGATTAAGATAGAAAGAAAGGAAGATGGATAGATAGATAAATAGATAGATAAATAGATAGATAGATAGATAGATAGATAGATAGATAGATAGATAGATAGATAGATAGATAGATAGATAGATAGATAGATAGTAGGGTTGTCCCGATACTGATACCGGTATCGGGACTGATACCGAGTATTTGCGGGAGTACTTGTACTCCCGCAAATACCGCCGATACCAAAATAGCGGCTGCTGAGCGGTACATAGAGCGAGCAGAACGGGGGCTTAGAGGGGGGCGAGAGATCATCCTAATTGGTTGGCGGCGGTGTGTGACTTTTTTTTTTTCGCTTCTTCCCCTCGAGCGGCCGTATAGCGGCAGAAGGGGGTGGAGCGTGCGGCAGCGTCATCCTAATTGGTTGGATGGTACTGGACTGGTATGTAAATGTATTTGGCTGTGTTCCTCCCCTTGAGCGGGCTGGTGCGGGCATAATAGCCATTGTAATAGGCTATTACAATGGCTATTATGCCCGCACCAGCCAGCTCGAGGGGAGGAACACAGTCAAATACATTTACATGCCAGTCCAGTACCATCCAACCAATTAGGATGACGCTGCCGCTCGCTCCACCCCCTTCTCAGCTCCCGCTATTACTAATATGTCATGTTCCCCGGGCGGCTGCTGCCAGGTATGGGGGAAATGGCTGCAGGGACATGGATGGATGGATGGAGGGACATGGCTGCGGGGACATGGATGGATGGAGGGACATGGTTGCGGGGACATGGATGGATGGAGGGACATGGTTGCGGGGACATGGATGGAGGGACATGGCTGCAGGGACATGGATTGAGGGACATGGCTGCATCATATGTGGGGGACATGGCTGGAGGGACATGGCTGGGGGGACATGGCTACATATGTGGGGGACATGGCTTTATATGTGGGGGACATGGCTGGGGGGACATGGCTACATATGTGGGGGACATGGCTTCATATGTGGGGGACATGGCTGGGGGGACATGGCTGCATATGTGGGAGACATGGCTGGGGGGACATGGCTGCATATGTGGAGGACATGGCTGGGGGGACATGGCTGCATATGTGGGGGACATGGCTGGGGGGACATGGCTGCATATGTGGGGGACATGGCTGGCGGGACATGGCTGCAATATATGGGGGACATGGCTGCATCTGTGGGGGACATGGCTGCATTTGGGGACACATTAAAAAAAGTATCGGTGACTACTTGAAAAAAATTATCGGTACTTGTACTCGGTCCTGAAAAAGTGGTATCGGGACAACCCTGATAGATAGATAGATAGATAGATAGATAGATAGATAGATAGATAGATAGATAGATAGATAGATAGATAGATAGATAGATAGATAGATAGATAGATAGATAGATAGAACATATAGATACAGATAGAAGGAATGGAAGGAAAGAAGATAAAAGATAGAAAGAAAGAAGGGGAGGAAGGAAGATAGATAGATAAAAAGGAAGGAAAGAAGGAAGGAAGATAAAGAAAGAAAGATAAATAAAGATAGAAAGAAAGAAGGGAAGGAAGGAAGATAGATAGATAAAAAGGAAGGAAAGAAGGAAGGAAGATAAAGAAAGAAAGATAAATAAAGATAGAAAGAAAGAAGGGAAGGAAGGAAGATAGATAAATAGATATAGATAGATAGAAAGGAAGGAAGATGGATAAAGAAAGAATGAATAATATAGAAAGAAAGAAGGAAAGGAAGATAGATAGATAGATAGATAGATAGATAGATAGATAGATAGATAGATAGATAGATAGATAGATAGATAGATAGATAGATAGAGATAGAAAGCAAGAAGGGAAGATAGATAAAGAAAGATAGAAAGAAAGAAGAAGATCGATAAAGAAATAAAGATAGATAAATATAGAAAGAAGGGAAGGAAGGTAGATAGATAGATAGATAGATAGATAGATAGATAGATAGATAGATAGATAGATAGATAGATAGATAGATAGATAGATAGATAGATAGATAGATAGATAGAAAAATAGGAAGGAAGATATATAAAGAAAGAAAGATAGATAGATAAAGATAGAAAGATAGATAGATAAAGATAGAAAGAAAGAAGGGAAGGAAGATAGATAGATAGATAGATATATAGATAGATAGATAGATAGATAGATAGATAGATAGATAGATAGATAGATAGATAGATAGATAGATAGATAGATAGATAGATAGATAGATAGATAGATAGATAGATAGATAGATAGATAGAAAGGAAGATATATAAAGAAATAAATATAAAGATAGAAAGAAAGAAGTGAATGAAGAAAGATAGATAAAGAAAGAAAGATAAAGATAGAAAGAACGAAGGGAAGGAAGGAAGATGTGTTTGATGGCATGGCACAGTGGTGACAATTGGTGGCACAGTGGCTGTGTTTGATGGCATGGCACAGTGGCTGCGTTTGATGGCATGCCACAGTGGTGACAATTGATGGCACAGTGGCTGCGTTTGATGGCATGGCACAGTGGCTGCGTTTAATGGCATGGCACAGTGATGACAATTGATGGCCCAGTAGCAGCATTTGATGGGCCCAGTGGCTGCATTTGGGCACAGTGAGGCTCAATAGCGATATGAACCCAAATAGTACAAGTTCAGGATCAGGAAAAAACAAAACGTATTTGTCTATTCGCTGATATAACAACCATACCTCCCAACTTTAGAACTTGAGAAAGAGGGACACACTGGGGACAAACACTTGTAGTGCTACATACGTAGGCTTGCCTACATTGTCCTAAATTACGTGTGGCTTGAGGTCATGGTTGAATAGAGACTACGGGCCAGATTCAGGAAAGAAATAAGACGGCTTATCTCCGTTGTATCTTATTTTCATATTTTAGGCTGGACGCTAGATGGCGTTCCCGTCTAAAATATGCAAATGAACCTATACGCCGATTCCCGAACGTGCGCACGGCCGGCATATCTGGTTACGTCGTTTACGTAAGACTTACGCACGGCCTAAAGTTATCCCTGCTATAGCTGGCGCAGCCAATGTTAAGTATGGACGTCAGAACCAACGTAATTTACGTTGTTTGCGTAAGTCCATTCACAATTGAGCTGGGCGTCAGTTACGCTGACTTCGCTTTCATTGACAAGTAGCGACGTGATTTGGAGCATGCACACTGGGAATCAATCACAGCCGGCGCATGTGCAGTTCGTTTGGTGTGGGGACGCGCTTCATTTAAATGATACACCCCCCTACTCGCCGAATTTAAATTCCGCCAGGTGATTTACGCTACGCCGCCTCAACTTTACAGGCAAGTGCTTTGTGAATAAAGCACTTGCCTGAAAATGTTGCGGCAGCCTAACGTAAATGAGATACGTTAGGCCAAATTAAAGATAGGCTCTCCTACCTGAATCTAGCCCTACATCTTCTAATATTCAGTGCACGCATATGCTGTGGTCCCTGTAACCACACAATACACCTTAGTTACTGTGCCACAAGAAACAGTCTCACATAGCACATAGGATCATTTAAAAAAAAACATGAAGCATGTTCTATTTTTTTACACTGATGAAAAAAAGTCTGATGGGGCCCACACACAATCGGTTTGTCTGATGAAAACAGTCTGTTTTCATCAGGCAAACTGATCGTGTGTACATGGCTTAAGATGCACAGCTAGTAAGAGGCATGCAGGTTCTACATCTGCAGGACAAAGTACTGGTTGGGCTGTACCTTTTAGAGACATGGTTCATCTATCTTTTCTTCCTGGTAATGGACAGAGTATGTCAGAGTATGAGGAAGGGGTAGAATTGGCTGTCAATTGACGGCCTGGGCTTTGTGGGTGGATATCTGAATAATGCCTGCAGCCAGAGGCATCATCCAGATATCCTCTTCTTCAGCCGGCGATTCTGCACGACGTAAGAATGATCATAGCGGCGCTTGATCGTTCTTACAGGCCGCGGGAGGGGACATCCCCCCTCCCGCCGCCATCCGGTGCTTCTCCGGGCTCCCCCGTGCCTTCGGGGGCCCGGAGAACGAATCGTCGGCATCGGCAGGAAGCATAGAGATGACTGGTGACCAGATGGTCACCAGTCATCTCTATGACCGTTGGAGGACCCGGGCGCAATGTGATGACGTCACGCCCGGGTCCCCGTAAGTAAACAAAGCCGCGATTGCGGCTGTAAGCCACCATTCATGAGATCGGTGAATTTTTTTTCACCGATCTCATGGTTTCCAGCCTGGAGGAGAGATGTGAGTTCTTATTGACCACGCATCTCTCCTTAAAGAGGACCTGTCACATTTCCTATTCCAAGGGATGTTTACATTCATTGTAATAGGAATAAAAGTGTAAAAAAAAAAAAAAAATAAGAAAAAAAAAAGATAAAAAAAAATTAAAACGCACCTGTCCCCGATAGCTTGCGTGCAGAAGCGAACGCACACGTAAGTCCCACTGACATATGTAAATGCAGTTTAAACCACATAAGTGAGGTATCGCCGCGTGCGTTAGAGTGCCAGCAACGAATCTAGCACTAGATCTTCTCTGTAAATCTAAACTGGTAACCTGTAAAAAAAAATAAAGCGTTGCCTATGGAGATTTTTAAGTACCGAACTTTGGCGCCATTCCATGAGTGTGCGCATAATTAAAGCGTGACATGTTGGGTATCTATTTACTCGGTGTAACATAATCTTTCACATAATACAAAAAAATTCGGCTAACTTTACTGTTTTGTTATTTTTTGAATTCATGAAACAATTTTTTTTACAAAAAAAAGGCGTTTGAAAAATGATTGCGTAAATACCGTGCAAGATAAGCAGTTTTTTTTACTAAATAAATTTGCTTTTCATTTGGCAATATTGTGCTATGGCTGTTCTTTGTTTCCTTTGAGTTCCATTTATACAAGAAGTGCCATTCCTTATCTCTATGAGATTGTTGCCTTTATATGAACTAACTCCTACCATTTGGCTTTAGTTGGACTTTATTCACGTTTATTCATGTATTTGTATGTTTGGATACTTGTCATATTTTTTCTTTGAGTATATTACTTTATGGCACATTATTTAATAAGCGCACCATTCCCATCTTTATATTTTACATGTTCTCTATCTAAACTCCAACTGAATTCATCTGAATTTCGGATGGAAATAATCCGATGGGGCATACACAAGGTCGGAATTTCCGATCGTGTGTATGGGGCTTTACTGGTACAACTTCAACTTTTAGCACAGATGGCACACATTCTCTCATCAAGCACACTTTGATATGATGCATAATGTAGTTAATTCAATAAGTGCATGCTGCCCAGGCTCTGAAGTGGCACAGAAATCCCACACTATAACATTTCCACAGCACATTGTTCCAGAAGGCCTTGCCTTTGTTTATTTGTTTAAATTGTGAACTGTAATCTTTCTGTAATGTTCTTTTTGGGCAGCAAACTTTTTTTTTCTAACGCAGCTTTGATGCAAGTTGAGTTGTTGCAAAACGTTTCTGATTACAGATGCATGCACTTTCACTACAACTGTTGCAATAATTACATAAACATCTTGCAATTTTTTTTATGGTTCTTGGAAATATCTTTTAGCATCAAACGATCTGCGCCTTTGCATTTGGCATGTAATTTTTTGGTGGGTAGGTACCTAGTTTTGATAGGTACCCAGCTCCCACTTCTGCCAGTGGGTGCCGAGCGGGAGTTCTCCTCTTTCCCTCCCACCCTGCAATCTTCTGGGACTTGTTACATGTGCCAAAAATATTGCCCGGCCTTTTGGAACACGCAGTGCGCACTTGGCTGTGAAACCACAAGCTGTCACAGCTGCGGAGAAGAGAGCGAGAGAAGCGAGGCTTCGGTTGGCCGCATTCCTGGATCCTGGGACAGGTGAGCGTCTGTTTATTAAAAGGCAGCAGCTACACTTTTTGTAGCTACTGACTTTTAACCTCCTGAGCGATATTCTCTGGCTCGGGGTGAAATTTTAGTACTATTAGAGATAACCCTGAGCCAGACTCAGGATCGCATTCCAGGATACAGGGGAAGTTACTTACACTGTGTGAGCGAGTTATCTCCTCGCTCGATTCACACAGTGCCCGAGTGCCGCCGAGCTCCATTCCCTGCGACGTTGCGATGCACGAGGGCGGAGATCGGCGCCAAATTCAAAAAAGTAAAAACACAGTACACATACAGTATACTGTAATCTTACAGATTACAGGACTGTATAAAATAATTACACACCCCCCTTTGTCCCTAGTGGTCTGTCCAGTGTCCTGCATGCACTTTTATATTATAAATCCTTTTTTTTTCCTGCCTGGAAACTGGAGATTGTCCATAGCAACCAAAAAGTGTCCTTTTATGTCAAAAGTGGTTTTAGACCAGATAGAAAACAGTGATAATAAATTAGAATCACTTGCAGAAATGAGCAATAGCGATTTGTGGGGAAATTCGTCATTAAACACTAAAAGTAATGACAACGACAATTCTGTAACTGAGCAAATATCTTATTATGATCAAATATATTATTATTTGTTATAATTATTGATAGTTATTTATTATATTTTAATTTATGATTTTGTGTTTCAAACTTTATCATACCCGGGATGTCTTCTAGACTCTTGTTTGGACAGATTTAAGTGAGTTATTCCTAAGAATTACAGGCCTACAATATAAAACGCCAAATTTCCATGCAAATAATAGTACCGCTTTCAGCACCTAAAATCTGAAATAATCATACCGCCAGGGAGGTCTACAGACAATTCCTTAAACATCAAGTCAGATGTGCTCTCCAGCGGCCCGTCTGTTTCAGGGAAAAGTACTTTTGTACCGTGTTAAACCCTAATAAAGTCTTTATGGAATAAAAAATAAATAAGAAAAAACATATATATACAGCAGCTATATCAACATGAAAAATTAATCTAAAAGTAATAATTCATGGCACATTTAAAAAGCTGGTAAATCAGTGCAAGACACCAATATTTATAGCAATTATAATGATTTACTAATAAGATAAATAGGTTGTTCACATTGCAAGGAAAGCAAAAATGTTTCTTTTTTTTTTTTTTTTTTGTGTTTGTTTATTTAATTTTCCTTGCACAGGTATTCTTTGCAAAGGGAACTTTCATCACATCCACTAAGCTCTGAGGAAAATTCCTGTAAAGTGAAAAGCCTTTTTGCCTTTATTAAAGTGTTACTAAACCCACCACGGTCTGTATATACAGTAAAGCATGCGTATTATACACACTGTAGAACTTGAGGGGTTAATCCTCAAAATTGTGTCAAACTGCTGTGTGATCCTCCTGTATCTCCTCTAATCCTCCCTTTCTTCCACTGTCCCCCAACCATCTCCTGATAAGACAGAGCCTTTGAAGTAATCCTGCACATGCTCAGTTTGGTGTGTATTGCTAGAGAGTTTTCTTTTTCTTGGGAGGGTGCATGTGATCAGCACAGGGCCAATCAACACTGTTCAAACAGAGGGTCAAGGGTCCTGCATACTCATAGGACAGTCAGAGTAGAATGAAAACTCCTCCTACAAGCTTTAACCATACACTGATAGAAGTCAGAAGACTGTTATACTTTAAACTGCTAATGAGAAAACGGAAAATTGTTATTCTTACCTACGGTAATTTTCCTTTCCTGGCCTGTCCTCACGTCAGCACATCATGGGTTAATCCCCTCCTCCGGTCCACCAGTACCACCTCTTCTAGCTAATAAGTAGGGGCCCCTCCTCCAGTCCTTGTTCCACTAATTTGGCGGACGACAGACTATAGGGAGGAAAGGCTGTGCTGACGTGAGGACAGGCCAGGAAAGGAAAATTACCGTAGGTAAGAATAACAATTTTCCGTTTTCCTGGCCAGTCCTCCCGTCAGCACACATCATGGGATTTAATTTAGCACCCTAGGGCGGGAAAATGTATATAAGACTCGGACGACAACTATAAATGCTGCTTAAGTGAATCTTTCTTTATTCTGCCTGAAAAGGAGCCGATACCACCGCATTTCCGAAACTAGACGCCTTAGATGACGTCACGTCTAGATTGTAATGCTTTGCGAAGGTCTTGCAGGAACTCCAACTGGCCGTCTTGCATATTTCCTCAACTGGTATTTTGGCAAATGCTGCCCAGGAGGCTGCCACCCCTCTGGTAGAGTGAGCTCTAGTTGCCTGAGGAGGCGTCAGCCCTTGTTTCTCGTACGTGAGTTTTATTACTTTGGTGATCTAGGTCGAGATTATTCTTGTCAAAGCGGCTTGTCCTTTTTAAGGCCCAGATGGTAAGACGAAAAGGGAATCCGTTTTGCGCACTTGTTGAGAACGATGCAGGTAAATTGAGAAAAGGTTGACCATGTCCAGAGGTCTGAGGTCCAGTTCTTCTTCCTGCATAGGCGGTGATGTAGAGCTAGGTAGCACTGCCTCCCAGTTAAGGTGAAATTTTGAAATTACCTTGGGCGTTGCTATTGGTGAAGGCCTCAGAATTACCTTGTCTGGAAGGATGATGCAGTACGGTTCCTTACTGGACAGGGCTGCTAGCTCGGATACCCTTCTTGCCGATGTTACGGCGGTGAGAAAAAACAGTTTAAGTGTTAGAAACCAGAATGGACAAGATTCTGCCGGTACAAAAGGATGTAGAAGCAGTGCTCTTAGCACTGTGCCTAAGTCCCAGGCCGGAAATAGAGACTTTCTTGGAGGATTCATTTTCATGGTCGCTTTTAAGAATTGTTTTACCAGTGTTCGTCTGCCCACCTGTATCCTGTAAAACATGACAAGGCTGAAATGTGTACCTTCAATGTACTATAGGCTAAACCTTTGTTTAGAGCAGATTGCAAAAAGTCCAGTACTTGTGCCACATTCGGATCCACTGAAGCAAAATTTTTCTGTAACGCAAAAGTTGTAAACTTTGCCCAAATCCTGTTGTAGGTGGCGTTAGTCGAGGCCTTTCTAGACTTTAACAGTGTTGAGATTACTTCCTTTGACATGCCTTGTGCCTGGAGTCTGGTTGATTCAGCAGCCAGGCCGTCAGTTGCAACCTGTTCGGGTTGGGGTGTACCCATTGGCGCTGCCATAGGAGATCCCTCTTTAGCCGCAGACGTATTGGGGGGGTCCAACCCCATGTGTAGGTGTAGAGGGAACCACGGCCTCTGCAGCCAGAAGGGTAGCATTATTATTGTATGGACCTTTTCTCTCGCAATCTTTAACAAAGCCCTCATTACTAGCGGCACCAGCGGAAAGATGTAAGCTAGGGGAAAATCCCATGGAATGGAGAAGGCATCTTGGGTCAAGGCTTTGTTGCAACGGAACCTGGACACAAATTGGGGTGTCTTTGTATTGACTCGGGTCACCATTAGATCCACTGAGGGTGTCCCTCACTTGGAAAAGATTGGTTCTAGGAACTTTTTGTTCAAGGCCCATTCGTTCTTGTCGGGGAGCTCCCGAATCAGATGATCCGCGATGGAATTCTGGCTGCCCGAACTGCTGTTAGGGCTTCCAGATATGCTTCGGCCCACACAAATATTTTGGTTGCCACCTGCAGAAGTGGCAAGCTCTTGGTTCCGCCCTGTCTGGCTATATATGCCACTGCCGTCTTGTTGTCTAACATTAGTTTGACTCAAGCTCCCTGAACTAGCTTCTCGAAGGCCCGCAGGGCCAGGTATGCGGCTTGCAGCTCCAAAAGGTTGGAGTGTCGGGATTCCATCTTGCTCCAAACTCCCTGCATCTGCTTGCCGAGGCAGTGAGCACCCCAACCCCGGAGACTGGCAACCCCGAAGTTATCAGAATCCAGTCCCCAGGGCCGAGGGGCATGCCCCGCAACAGGTTCTCTGATGACTTCCACCAAGCTAGGTTCTGTCGAATCCGTTTGGTATGCGAATCCTCTGGTGGAGAGAGGTACCGTCCATTGGTTCAAGAAGGTTGCCTGGAAGGCTCTTGTGTAGAACCTTGCCCAAGGAATGGTTGGGCTTGGTGCAGTAAAACATCCCGAGTAGGGTCACACAATCTCCTGCCGTTAGCGACGTTGACTTCATCACGCTGCTGAAGCAGGCTACCAATTCTGCCTTCTTTCGTTCGGGTAGGAGGACAAGGCCTCTGTTTGTACTGAGAATTAGTCCCAGATATTCCATCTGTTGTGAGGAAATCAATTGGCTCTTTTGCCTGTTGATGATCCAGCCAAATTTTGATAGGATTTCTAGAACCATCTCGCGTTGAGACGCCAAGAATCTTAGGTATCTTTGGTGGCTCTCGTTGATTGGGATGGGACGTGCAAATATGCATCCGTTAGATCGACTGATATCAGCCAGTCTCCTGGTTGCAACACAGAGATGATTGTAAATACAGATTCCATCTTGAACGTCTTGGGTTCTATGAAGTGGTTTAGAATTCTCAGGTCCAGAACTGGTCTGAGATCCCTCGATGCTTTGGGAACTAGAAAGATTGGAGAGTATACCCCTTTTCCTTGTTGGGATAGGGGTACCGGCGAAATTGCATTCCTTTGCTGTAAGCCGTCTAAATATTCTTGTAAGCAGATCGATCGTTTCCTCTGATCTGTCGGCCATTCTGTGTGGACCACCGTATTGGGTGGTTTCTTCTAAAAGGATATTTTGTAACCGTATCTGAAAGTCTTGCGGACCCACTGGTCCTTGACTTCTTCCGCCCATACTTCATAGAAGGACATTAACCTGGCGCCCACCTGGGGGGAATGGGCGGTTAACCCGTCAAAAAGTTTTTTCGGGTTTTTTAGCAGTCTGTGTCGCTCTAGACTTTACTTTCTGCAAGAAAGAATTTTGTGGATTTTTCCAGTAGGGTCTTGTATATTCCCGTCCTGGCCTCTATGACCTGGCGTCATACGCCCTCTTGTAGTCTGATTGGGCTGGCCGGGTGGCCTGCTGTGTCTTCCTGGGTCTCTGTGGCATTAGACCCGACTTTCCCTCTGTAGCTCGACTAATGGCTTCTTCTAGGGTCTTTCCGAACAGCACCTTGCCGTTAAACGGAATATTGCAGAGACTCAGTTTTGAGGTGCTGTCTGCTCCCAAATGTCGCAACCAGAAGGCCCTCTTTGCCGTCACTGCAAAAGCCATGATTCTTGTGAGTAACTTTGTCAGGTCCATAGAGGCTTCTGCTATGAAATCGGCGGCAAGATCAAATTCCTCCATTGTCTGACTGATTCTGACCCTGTATCTGCTTTTAGTGCTGCTTGGGTTCTCGTGGTCCAAACCTTGAGTGCTCTGGAGACTGAGGTTAGGGCAATAGCTGGATGGCACGCTGCACCCGCAGCTGAGTACACCTTCTTTAGGTCTGTGTCTGCATGTCTGTCCATTGGGTCTTTGAAGGTTGTAGAATCTTGCAATGGCAACGCGACCTGTCGGGCCAGGCGCTGTAAGGCCACATCTATGCCCAACGGGGAGTCCCAAAGGTCTGCTTCTGGGGTTTTAAAAGGGTACAACCTTGAGAAAACGGTTCTGTATGTTTGCCCTCTTTTCCGGCTTTTCCCATTCTTCCTCGAACCATTCTCGGATCTCTGGCAAGAGGGGGAAAGTAACCCCTTGTCTCTTCCGGCTAGGAAAAAATCTTTTGATTTTTTCAGGTGGCTGAACATCTTGATCCCAGTCAATGGCCTCCCTTACGGCTGTGACAAATGAATCAATATATTGAAAATCAAATAAATATTCTGAGGGCTCTTCAGAGTCCGATGAGTCTAGTGATAGCGCCTCCCGGGCAGGTGATTTGTCGCGCACTGGCTGATTGGCGCTACTTTGGATCTTGATCTAGGTGATTTGGTGGCTGAGGCTGACTGAATACCCTCTGCCACTGCTTCTTGAATAAAGTCTCTAATTCTTCTCACCTCTGCTTCCCTGTCTGTAGGCACGTCCTTAATGCAGCTGGTGCATAGAAGTTTGCCAGGTTCGGATGGTGCCGAACCTGCCCAACAAAGACCATCGTCTGGGCGGGGTCTTGATACATTTGGCTCTGCTACAGTCGCAGAGTGACTGGATTTGCGTGCTGGACTAGAATGGGACTTATGCATTGCCCGAGAGCCAGACGCTTGCGGAGATTTTGAGCGGTGGCGGGACTTTTTTCTCCGTTCATGTCTTATCTTAGGGCTTCTGCTCCTAAAAAGACAACCAAGAAACACTACCTTTAGCTCTTGGTATTGCACTCTTTTACATTGTGGCCCCCGTTGACCCCTCCTACCTGTCCAGTGACCTTGGTGCATCCTGAGGCTGTGGTGAGCTCATGCTGTGTAAAGAAGCAGGATACGCACATCAGGCGGTGAAGCAATTGATACCAGTGTACTAAGAAAAAAAAGTGTGTACCTAATTGTGTATTTCTTATTTATCTATATATTTTATTATTATTATTATTATTATATATAGATATATACAGTATATATATTTTTATTTATTTTTACCTATGCACCCCAAAATAATATCCACTGTATGTATGTACATTTTTTACAACCTCCTCTTTACCTTTAAAGAGAAGGAAAAATTCCAGGGTGGCAGCAGGTGTTTAGAGAAAAAAAAGAAAGGTACCTTTAAGAATAGTGCAGCGCTGACACAATCTTTCACACACTCCTCCTCAGCTGGAGGCTTACCTAGAGCTTCCTCTCCCAGACAGTGGCAGACCACACTGAGCCTCCTGCCCTGGAGAGTCTTTATAGCCGATTTGGGCCCGCCCATGGCACGCCCCTGGCCCCACCCCCCCTGTGACATCACCACCGACTAACAGAAAGTGGAGGAAGGAGGGGCGGCGCGCTCTATGGAGCTCAGAACTGAATAAGGAGAAGGAGCCACAGCATGTCCTAGCAGATGGACAGGAGACACACCACAGCCCCTGTTAACACAGTAAGCTTCCTACAAGCTAAAACGCCCGCAGCTCATGCACCTGAGCGTCCAGTGTCATAAAGGGGCATACCTTTATTACTTCTGGACCTTCCAACCCGAGGAGAGGCTGAACCTGGGTGGGGATGGTTCGGCAGGGGGTTCTTTTCTTCCTCTTTGTTCGTAGTTTGTTTGTCTGGAAGAGTCTTAGGTGGTCTGATCGTCCGACCAAAAAAAAGGAACAAGGACTGGGAGGAGGGGCCCCCTACTTATTAGCTAGAAGAAGGTGGTACTGGTGGACCGGAGGAGGGGATTAACCCATGATGTGCTGACGTGAGGACTGGCCAGGAAAAGCTATTTTGCAGTTTCTATTTACTAAAATAATTGTTTTTTCATGATCTGTCTGTGTACTGTGGGAGACCAGATATAGTAAATACAGGCTCCTGGGTTTAGTAACACTTTAAATAAACTTTAAGAGAACATGAGATTGACTTAAAAAAAGAGTTTAAAATCTCAGCATTATGTAAATGCTCACTTTAGTTATCCAATGATGTGAAAAGGAAATTCCTGTTTTCTTTTTTCCTTTGGACATGAATGGGTATTTAAACCCTTCATGACAAAGGTAAGACAAACACCTGAACACAATTTTGCAATTTTGACATGTTTTAGTAAAACTGTACATATAATCACAACTACTTAGTGTATCAACGTGGATTACATTGCATCTGGAAAGTATTCACAGCTCTTCACTTTTTCCACATTTTATTATGTTACAACCTTATTCCAAAATGAATAAAAATTCATTATTTTCCTCAACATTCTACAAACAATAACCCATTAAGACAACTTGAAAGAAGTTTGTTTGAAATCTTTCCAAACTTCCAAAAATAAAAAATGAAAATAAATCACATGTATATAGGTATTCCCAGCCTTTGCTCGGTATTTTGTTGAAGCAACTTTGGCCCCAATTACAGGCTCAAGTATTTGTGTGTATGAGCCCTGGTTCACACTGGGTACGATTTAGTTCGATTTGAGATGCGATTTCACATGTGAAATCGCATCTCAAATCGGCGGCAATTGCCGGCAATGACACCGTCCTAATCGGTGCGATGCCGCATCTGCGGCGCTGCACCGATTTCAAAAAGTAGTTCCTGTACTACTTTTTGCGATTTCAGGACGCGATTTACATTGACATCTGTGCAGAACCCTGCACAGATGTCTCCTAAATCGCGCCAAAATCGGGACTGCCAGAGGGAGTGAAATCGCGCGAAATCAGCTGAAATCGCGCAATTTCACTCCCGCAGCCCAGTGTGAACCAGGGCTGAAGCTACAAGCTTGGCATACCTATTTTTGGGCATTTCCTCCCATTATTCTTTGCGGGACCTCTCAAGCTCCATTGGGTTAGATCTTTCCAGAGTTGTTCAATCGCCACTCCTCAATCAATAGCCAGTCCTTTGTTATCTTGGCTGTGTGTGTAAGGTCATTTTGCTGTTGGAATAGGAACCTACTCCCCAATCTGAGGTCCATAGCACTCTGGAGCAGGCTTTCATGAAGCATGTCTCTGTATATTGATGCATTAATCTTTCCCTCGATCTTGACTAGTCTCCTCTGCCGCTGAAAGATGTCCCCACAGCATGATGCTGCCACCACTCTGCTTCACTGTAGGGATGGCCAGGTGATGAGCGGTGCCTGGTTTCCTCCAGACATGACTCTTGACATTCAGGCCAATCCTGAATTCATCAGACCAGACAGGTGGGCCGTCATGTGTATTTTATTGGGGAATGGCTTACGTCTGACCACTCTACTATACAGGCTGATTGGTGGAGTGCTACAGAGATGGTTGTTCTTCTGGAAGGTTCTCCTCTCTCCACAGAGAAATGCTAGAGCTCTGTCAGAGTGACCATCGGGTTCTTGGTCACCTACCTGACTGAGGCCTTCTCTCCGCTCAGTTTGGCCCCCGCTCTAGGAAGAGTCCTGGTGGTTTCATACTTCTTCCATTTTTGGATGATGGAGGCCACTGTGCTCATTGGGACCTTCAATGCTGCAGACATTTTTCTGTACCCTTCTCCAGATCTGTGTCTCAATACAATCCTGTCTCGGAGGTCTACAGACAATTCCTTAAACATCATGGCTTAGTTTGTGTTCTAACATGCACTGTTAACTGTGGGATCTTATATAGACAGGTGTGTAGCTTTCCAAATCATGTCCAAACAACCGAATTTACCACAGGTGGACTCCAATCAAGTTGTAGAAATATCTCAAGGATAATCAGTGGAAAGGGATGCATCTGAGCTAAATTGAGTGTCATGGCAAAGGCTGTGAATATTAATGTACGTGTAATTTTTTTTTTGTTTGTTTTGTTTTTTCCTTTTTAAAATTGTTATGAATTTGCAAAGATTTAAAGCAAACTTCTTTCATGTTGTCATTATAGGGTATAGTTGGTAGAATTTTGAGGAAAGTAATTAATTTAATCAATTTTGGAATAAGGTTTCAAAGTAACAAAATGAGGGAAAAGGAAAGTGTTGTGAACACTTTCCGGATGCACTGTTTACCTTGTTGGTTCAGGACAAATTGTTGATCTTTGTTGGCTCAAAGAAAACCTAGCCCATTTTTTTTTTATGTAGCTATATATTTTTTGCTATTACCACAATTTATCACCAAAAGACAACCCAAAATAAATTCTGCTCCTGACAATCACAGTGATACTACATATGTGCATGTTATTTGTACCTGTAGTAGGACCCAGAAATATTGCTGCACATTTTGACTCTTTTTTGCTCTACCTAAAGCACAGTGAAAATAACTGACACTGATACAAATAAAAAATAAAAATAAAAATTATCCTACCTTGTCCCTGATGCTGACCTAGATCAAACCCTGATCTAACTATTTTCTTTTTCTTTTTTTTTTTGGAGGGGGTTTCCCACGCTTTTGTTTATTTACATTGTTCTCCTCTGGCAAGGAGGAAAAGGTACAATGTATCTTTCTCTTTATTTAGAAAAGAAAACACAAACGGGCAGGCTGTACAGTGACTGATCGCTGTGATAACCAATTAGAGGCTGGCTATCGCAGGGATCAGTGATTGGGAAACAGGGCTCCTAGTTCCAGATCACTTGTACAAACCCCTGGGGTCTAGGTGCAGCGCTCTCCAAGCACAATAATATGTATGTATATATGCAGCACCACAGGAGAAGACCCACAAGGGATTAAGGTAATCAGGAATTTGCTTTTCTGTGATTGGATAATTTTTGTTACTATTCACATAAAATGTATTGGGTGAAGATTCTCCAATCCTTTACTTAAATTAGCCTCAATCTGAAGTTTTCTATGTATTAGGGAATGTAACAACTTTTTGTATCCGATCATGAATATTCTGTCATCATTGTGTTTTATGGATTAGAAAAGGGGGAACCATATAATTAGAGACAGCAAGCTGCTTGACACTATGCGTCTAGATTATATTGATCAAAATTTGATTGATTGGGATTTTCAAGGTACTCATAAAAGGGCATGTATCAGATAAAAAAGTATATTTATTACATATAAAACAATACAAAAATACATAAAATAATGGGCACAGGCCCCACAATTCGGACACAATATCAGGTATTTAGTGAAAACCAAAACCATATGGGTCAGATGCGTGGAGCCGATCTGCAACCTCTACCGGTTTTGCGGTGTTGTGCCGCTTCTTCAGGAGGATCTATAACGGCAGATGGCCTGGAGTGACCCAATATCGGTCACGCCCCCCCAGAAAAATGGCTCAAGCTGGGGAAGCTGACAAAAGCTCACGGTAGTAAAAATTAGTTAATTGAATGAACTGGGGGCATGAAAAACGGCAACCTCACCATTGCGCTGGTAGAAGCCTATTATAGTAGGGAAGAAGTCGGTAACGCTGGTAAGCAATCAGCTTTTTGTGATGGCCAGTGTGCATCCCCAGGGAGAGCTTGTCGTGTCCTGTTTATGGATTAGCAAGCTCACACTGGGTAAATAACTTAAAGTGGAACTTTACTTAACCAACTCAATACCGGGCCTATTCTGGCACTTATCTCCTTCATGTAAAAATCATTATTATTTTGCTATAAAATTACTCATAGTCCCCAAACATTATATATTTTTTTTAGCAGACACCCTAGGGAATAAAGTGGCGGTCATTGCAACTTTTTTTTTTTTTTTTTTTGCACAAAGCAGTGGAATTTGATCGCATGGGTGTGAACACCCATGTGATCCAATTCTGGTGCGGACAAAAAGTGTCCTGCACAAGTTTGGTCTGAATACGATGCAAATTCAGCCATACAGTCTGTATGGCTGAATTTGCACCGTACAGACATGGCATGTGATTTGCACAGCAGTGTGGTGCGAATCGCGAATGGTGCGAATCGCATGCAAGGTTTGGCATCCCACCAGTGTGCACCGGCCCTAAAGGTGAGACCAGCAATTCCAATTAGAAAATTGAAAGACCACCTATAAAATGAAATGAATTGCACATCCCATTGTTTTTCTGGAACTGGTTAACTGCTTACTAGTATGTGCAACACAGTGGAATTGTAGCATTGTGAGAGCATCCACCAAACAAATACGGGACTGTTGGTCACACAAGCATTTACAGTAAATCTGACAATCGATTGTTGAAAAATTGTAGGCAATTCATTGTGCGAGTATAAAAATTGTCTGTGTATCTCCAGCCTTAGTGAATTGATCCTTCCATGTTTGCACCATCACAAAAAAAATATATGGCATTAAAGAAATAAAGGTTACTGATGACCAAATATTTGCCTCTAGTCTGTGTGATTTCTGTAATGTTCTGACTGGACAAATAAATGCACCTGCAACAAAGCATTTTCCTATCATTGGGCCTAATGTCACAAAGCTGTTTCTTTAAATTTTCTTTTATTATTTTCGAGCATACCCGGTGACATACAGAAGGGAAGCCATTCATTACATCGTTTAACAATAAAATAAGAGAAGAAAACAAAACAAAAAGAAGGCACTCACATAAATCATAGACACATCTTTCATACTCACATCTTTTAAACAAACAAAAAAAAGAGAGTATGTCTCTTTCCAAAGCGTATCCTTTCGCTTCCCTCTCGTCCTACAGACCTTTGTCCAGACCTCTGAGGACCTTTGGATCTGTGGGTGCCTTCCCTTCATCCCATCAAGCCGATAAGCCCCCCTACCTCCAGGGGATCGCTATGTCCACCCCCCCCCCCCTCCCCAACAGAACAAAAACAAAAAAAAAGAAGAAAGGAAAAACACCACCTCTCTCATCCACCCTCCACCCTCCACAGGGCCAAGCCCCCCTTTTAATATACATCCATCAAATCCATCCCTTGTTCTGAATATCTGAACTTATTCCATTCGGCCCACGTTTCAAGATATACTTTACGTTTCTGTCTGGAGCTCCATACCATGTCCTCCATTGTATTCATATCTTCTACTCTATTAAGCCACATCTTTACCGTTGGCGATTGTGTCTGCTTCCACATCCCTGGGATACAGGCATGAGCAGCATTTAAAAGATGGCAAACCATGGATTTCCTATAGCCCTTTACCGTCGACTCCGAGTCTTGTAATAGATAAAAGGGCCATTCATCTGGTAATTTCTCTATACCGAATTTCTGCACTATTCCCTGGACTCTTGTCCAAAAATGTAAAATCTTTGGGCACAGCCACATAATATGTAGTAAGGTGCCTTCTTGCTTACCACACCTCCAGCATCTATCCGAGATGTCTGGGTAACACCTTTTTAATACTACCGGAGTATGATACCACTGAGATAGGATCTTATAATTCATCTCCTGTGTTTTCACACAGACTGACGATTCAAATATATTCGGAGTATTTTACTCTTTTGTTCTTCTGTAAAGGGTCTTCCTAGTTCCATCTCTCACTTGTTAAAGAAGGGGACTTGAAAATCCTCCGTCGGTGCGTTCAGTAATTCACTAATTCTTGAGAGGGTGTGCCGAAGCACTCCACTCCCACTACAGTACCCCTCAAATCTTGTAAGTTTACGTTCATAGTTTATAGGGGGTTTCAAAGTGTCCAAAAAGTGCCTCAACTGTAAAGCCCTCCAGATGTCCAATCGGTAAGGGAGCCCACCTGTTACCATTTCCCTCGTAGTATGCCATAAGCCTTCTTTCATAAACTGAGATGCCTGTATCAGACCCTGGTCTATTAATCCACTGAAAGGTCCCTTCCTCAGCCCTGGTGCGAACTGTGGGTTCCCCAGAATTGGATAAAGTGGCGAGTCCAAAGTGGACAGTGTCCCTTTCACAAGTAACCCATAGGCCACTTTCAATGTTGGGCCTATCAGTTGGTGTTTCTTAGTAAGTAACAGCAAGTCTCTGTAGCACCACGCTGCCAGGTGGAGTATGCCACTGCATTAAGCTTGTTCCAAGCCCGGCCACAGTTTCTCACCGCCATGTCTCCCACAGTCTATCAGGCGGATTAAGGTAGCCGCCTGGTAGTATCTGAAGATATCTGGGGCCGATACACCTCCATCTCGTTTTGGTAAACATAATGTGTGATTCTTAATTCTTGGACTTTTATTGGCCCATATAAATTTATTGAACATAGTTTGCGTCTGTTTGAAGAAGGATTTTGGTATAGCGATGGGGAGTGTCTGGAAGAGGTACAGAAATTTCAGTAATATGTTCATTTTAATGATATTAACTCGTCCAAACCACGAGTGAAACCCCTTCATCCATCCATCCAGGAGGACCCGCGTTTTCGTCAATAATGGTGTAAAGTTAAGTCTGAAAACCTGTGTCAGGTCCGCCGGGATGGAAGTGCCCAGATATGTAAGTGACTTGTCGGTCCATTTGAATCTATGCCTAGTTTTCAGGGACCGCATCTCCTCCTCCGGAATCCCCACCCCCATTGCTTCAGATTTATCGTAGTTTATCTTAAAATTTGATACGTCACCGTATAACTGCAATTCATTTAGCAATTTAGGGAGGGATTCCATCGGGTTCGCTAAAGAATACATCATGTCATCCGCATAAGCGGAGATCTTATATTCATTACCTCCAAAAGACAGTCCTTTAATATCTGGGTTCAATCGAATTCTACTTAATAACGGTTCCACCGATAACGCTAATAAGAGGGGGGATAGTGGACATCCCTGCCTTGTCCTATTTGAGAGCTTAAAGGATGGCGACAATATTCCATTCACTCTAACCTGTGCCGTTGGGTAAGTGTAGTTACTTCTGATCCATTTCTTGTTGCCGAACCCCATGTGTCCTAAAACCATGAACATAAATTCCCAGTTTATTCGATCGAAAGCCTTCTCGGCGTCAGTACCGAGGAAGACACACGGGGTTCCGCAAGAGTCAGCCAAGTGGATCAGATTCAAAATCTTGATCGTATTGTCCCTGGCTTCACGCATCTGCACAAATCCCACCTGATCTCTATGAATGGGCCCGGGTATATATTGTTGTATGCGTATTGCTAAAATTTTGGCAAAGAGCTTCAGGTCCTCATTTAGTAAAGAAATAGGTCTATAGCTTCCACATTGAGAGGGGTCCTTACCTTCTTTGGGTATAGCAGCTATTACCGCTTTTAGAGTTTCAGTGTGAAAAGAACATGTATCACCTAGTCCATTGAACATTCTAACCATAAAGGGACCTAATTCTGGGAGGAAGAGTCTGTAGTAGAGTATAGTAAACCCGTCTGCACCTGGTGCTTTCCCTCCTTTCCCTTTTTTCACTGCCTCCTGTAGTTCTTCTAAAGTAATAGGTTTTTCCATATCTTGGCTCATCCATTGCAACTTTTTTTTTCATTAACAAAACAGTAAAGTTAACCCATTTTTTTTTTTGTATAATGTGAAAGATGATGTTACGCAGAGTAAAAAGATACCTAACTTGTCATGCTTTAAAATTGCGCACACTTATGAAATGGCGCCAAACTTTGGTACTTAAAAATCTCCATAGACGACACTTTAATTTTTTTTTACAGGTTACCAGTTTAGGGTTACAGAGGAGGTCTAGTGCTAGAATTGTTGCACATGCATGTGTGGTTTGAACAGCGTTTACATATGTGGGCGGGACTTATGTGCGCGTTTTCTTCTAAGGGCGAGCTACTGGGAACAGGGGTGTTTTAAAAAAAAATAAAACATTTTTTTTTTTATTTTACTTATTTATTTTTACACCTTTCTTGGTTTTTTTTATCACTTTTATTCCTATTACAAGGAATGTAAACACCCCTTGTAATATGAATAGTGTGTGACAGGTCCTCTATGGACCCCCACATCTCTACTCCAGGCTTAAAAGCATGAGATTGGGAAAAAAAATTCACGATCTCATGCCAACAGCCGCGATTGTGGATTTGTTTACTTCCTGGTACCTGGATGTGATGTCATAACGTCGCGTCCAGGCCTCCGACGGTCATAAAGATACCGGTGAACAGATAGTTACCATCTGTTCACCGGAAATCTCTATTTTCATCATCCGGCGTCAGCTGATTCGTTCTCCGGGTCCCTGATGGGATGGGAGAGCCCAGAGAAGCACCGCCTATAAGAACGATCAAGCAGCGGAACTGCCGCTATGATCATTCTTATGGTGCGCAGAATCGCCGGCTGAAAAAAAGATATCTGAATGATGCCTGTAGCTGCAGGCATCATTCAGATATCCCCACCTCAATACCAGGACGTCATATGACAGCGTGCGGTATTGAGGTGGTTAAAAGTAAAGATCCACTCATTCTACCCCCTGCCACAGTTTAACATTTTTTTTTTCGTTTTTCCTGAGAGCAGGTTCCTTTTTCCCACAGGTACCTGTTTTGACTTTGCAATGCTCACCTAGGCGAGTATTAGCTGGCCTGCTTCCCACCCACCCACAACCTCTTGGGACATGTCCCATGTCCCACGAGGCTTCAAGATGAGTCTCAAAGTACATTGTGATTTTATGTATGTGCAGTAGGGAGCCAGCTGGGAAACAGCAGAAAGTCATGTCCAAGATAGTGGCACTGAGGATCCAAAGTGTTTGTTTGTTAAAAGTCAGCAGCTACAGTTTTTGTAGCTGCTAACTTTGATTTTTTTAAACAGGACAAAAGTTCCTCTTTAAGCCCCCTTTCATACCAGTGTGCCTTGTCATGCGATTTGATAGTTTCAAATTGCATGACAAATCGAACCCCATTGCCGGTAATGGAAGCGTTCATAACGCCGCAATTCATGTCACAGCGATTATGAAAAAGGTTCCTCCACTACATTTTTACCCATTTCATTGTGACTTGCATAGACTTCTGTTTAAATGAAGTTGCGAGCAGCAATGAAATCGTCAGTGCAAATCGCACTGGTGTGCAGCTTTGAAATCGCGCTGAAGTAGCGGAATTTCAAAGCCGTACCAGTGTGAACAGGGGCTTAGTGATCTTATCATATGCTATAAGCATTAGGTCCCCATATAATTATTGCCCAAGTGCAGACACCTATTTATTATAGATAGATAGATAGATAGATAGATAGATAGATAGATAGATAGATAGATAGATAGATAGATAGATAGATAGATAGATAGATTCTTAACCTCCCTGGCAGTAATCCCGAGAGTGGCTAGGGTTGAATTTTCATTACCAAAAGTGGTAACCCGATTGCATCGCAGGATCCAGGCACAGTTACTTACCTTGTCCCCAGGATCCTGCGATGTCCCGCTGTGTCCGCGGGCTGTTTTCTCCGATGGATCTATCACTGTGCCGGGCTCCGTTCCCTGCGAGCGTTGTTGGAGCCCAGGTAACAAATTCAAAAAGTGTAAAACACATAACACATACAGTACCTACTAGACTCTGGTTTGAACAGTTATAAGTGAGTTATTCCTACGAATTACAGACCTACAATATAAAACGCCAAATTTCCATGCAAAACAATGTACCGCTTTCAGCAGAAAGGAAGGTTAGGCAAAAAAATCTAAATGTTTACCACTTGAAAATGACAAATCAGGAGCATGGATTAGTACATCATGAAGCCTGCCATTTATATTATGTCCTATAATAAGCAGTATCCAGTTCTACACGTGACACCCTGAGGGGTCCCAGTATCAGATGGAACTTCATTTTTATTTATTTTTTTATAAAAAGGCCTCTTAGGCCGCGTACACACGGAGGGACATGTCCGCTGAAACTGTCCGACGGACCGTTTCCAGCGGACATGTCTCCTTCGGATTTTCATCCGCCGGCTTGTACACACCATCGGATCAAAATCCCCGTCGGACCAATTTCAGCGGACAAATTAGATCATGTGTACGCGGCCTAAGTCCTACAGGACCCTTTCACCTCTTCACAAAAGGTCTGTTCACCCCTGGTACTTATTGATCATTACTGCACTGTAATTTTTATGAACTGTTATTTACAAACTAAATTGAAATCCCAAGGATACAGTTAACCACAAAAGCATCATGTACAGTAACATAAATACAATCTATTTACTTTTATATTACTATTTAGCCACTTGAATACCAATGTGTAGCACACATTTATATATATATATATATAACTATTAATTTATTGGAGATTTATTGTGTTCCTTTAGTCCTTTCTCCTTCTTCATAATTTTCTTCTTCTGATATATGAAAATAAAAAATGTTTTTCTAAATATAAAAAAGTCCTATTCAACCATATCTTTCAGAAAAAAAAAAATACAAAACATTTAAATACAAAAAAAATCCATAATTCTTCTATGTTTCTAGGGCTTATTCTTTCTTATTGTCTGAGAATGAAAGGGTTAAATATGTTTCGTTACCTATTTTTATATTTTATTTTAGTTTAAAAAAAAAAAAATTGCATTTAGAGATTCTATAGTTAAACATTCAAGTGTGTCACTTTGTGGATTATACAACTCTCATTATTTTTTTACACAGGCACCAGAGCAGAAAGCTTTCCAGTATAATGACGAAAAACAAAAGATTTGATGTTGGTGTTCGTGAAAAGCCCAGCACTCTTCGTCTGCACTGAACACTGCTAATATTCATCCAAGCTGGCAATGCTCTGTCTGCTGTGGAAGCCCCTCATTTCCTACTTGCAATTCAATGACTCTTTAGGTCTCAATTTCCAAAACATAATTCTGAATGAATTCACAATCTGTCTTCCACATATACAACATTTTCCTCCCTTAAGAAACACAGACTATGGATGGATTGAATTTACGAAACATACCAAATTAATATAAGTTTTATCAAAACCATCTCAGCCCATGCTCAGCACCAAAACACATTGGTGGTTATCCAGTGACTTTGTTTTTATTATTTTCATTCTTGTTTTAAGCTATTTCGTATTGAATGGCCTTTTGTTTACAAAACAGGTTTATTGGTTGGCTAGAGTTTGTTGTCCAAAAAGGAGGCTCATTTCTAAACGTGTCTTTCCCATAAGTATGTGATAGCCCTCTATATTAAAATTATGAAGCCACAGCAGAGCCACTGTTTCACTGCCAAACTACGATTGATAATAAAAGTGATAGCTCTGTTCTGTGAGTGTGTTTTTTTCGTACCGCACAAGGGTCATTCACAACAGAGTGGCAGAGGGCTAAAAGACCCTTTTTAATTGTGTTTCTCTACTTCTCAGAATCTGCACCTCGGTGCCAAGATAGTGGGTTTTGGAGAAGCACATAATATATTTTTGGATGACTGGTAAATTGGAGTACTCCCTTAAAATAACAGCATAGTTATTCTGAGTGCCAAGGGCAATGCAAAATCACAAAGACTGGGTTTGCTTCATATTTAATGAGCTACAGGAGCGCAGAGTAGTAAACCTTACAGGCAGCACGTTGTTTCTTTGCTGGTGGTACACCACTTGAGCATGCTTGTCTTGACCTCAATAGGCAGGCCATACACTAGGAGAAATTTTCTCCAAATTTTTAGTTTTACCAAAGTCCATACAATTTTCTAATCATTAGTGTCAAATTGACATTCATTTTTTAACACGATGATGAGAAATTTTGAAGGTGCTGGGTGGAAAGTGTTCCTTGAATGAATTAATTTCTAGCAGTACATCTGGCTATTGTTCAGTAGAGTCTATTTGCTCCAAAATGGAATAATAACCAGATGCCTACTGCCCCACGTGAATATACTGCGGTAGGCGGCCGCTCTGCGTAATTCTGCACTTCCGGGTCTGGGTCACGCACACGCACACGCACAGCCTGCACAGTCACCATTGGTGACTGTGTATTTAAGAGTGATTTGCATTGCATGGACCTTCCAGGTATAGCACACATCCCCATTTATCAATGGTGAATGACTTGACACCAGGGCTCAAGTCCCGCGGGAATGCGTGGGAACAGAGTTCCTGTACTTTTTTCACAGCAGGAACTCAGTTCCCTTTGCAGGACTAGAGCAGCCAAGCTGCCCGAGCCAATCCTTCACTAAGCGGCGATGCCCAACTTGAGTCAATGTCAGGGGCAGGCGAACCTTACTAATCCTTTATGTTACTGGCCGCTTCCTGTATATGGATTCATCAGGTAGTGAATATGCATAATTACTAAACCGCGTGTGTTTTTTTTTTCGGACCACTGTACCTTAGTAATCCTTTATGTTACTGGCAGCTTCCTGTATTTGGATTAATCAGGTAGTGTGCGGGTATTCTGTCACTTCCTCAATGCCACAATGTCTCCTGGGAGCTTTTGTCATTGTTCCCAGGAGACATTGCGGAGGTCTGCCAAGAGTTATGGTGGGATTTAGAAATAACTTGCTTCTTTCTAAATCCCCCAATAACTCGCGACAGACCTCCGCAATGTCTCTTGGGAACAATAACAAAAGTTCCTAGGAGACATTACGGCATAGAGGAAGTGACGGAATACCCACACACTACCCGATGAATCCAAATACAGGAAGCTGCCAGTAACATAAAGGATTACTAAGGTACAGTGGATCGAAAAAAAAAAAAACATGCGGTTTAGTAATTATGCATATGAGCGTATCATTTTTTTTTTAGTGGGGTAGTGGATCTTGGGTGGGAGTTCCCACACTTTTTTCCCCGGGACTTGACCTTTGCCTGACACCAATGACTCACTGTTTGGGCACCAGACTGGATGCCCCTCGTTAACATTTAGAAGACAATTGTAACCAATATTTTAATTTTGGTTTTTCATTCAAGATGTAAACTTAGCTTTTTAAGAAAGAAATGTCCTTCCTTTAATGTGTATGCACCCCTGAAAAAGAAAATCTGATTCCAGAATGCATTGGGTGTTCATCATTTTTCATCCTCTTTTTTTGCGATTCCAATTTTAGTACAGGGTCAAAAGCACTTTTCCATCATCTTTAATGGACGTCCTCGACTTTGTGCGGTGATATCTAAATGATGCCTGCAGCTACAGGCATCATTCAGATATCGCCATCTTCAGCCGCTAATTCTCTGCACGATAAGAACAATCAAAGCGGCAGTTCCTCTCCTGCCGCCATCCGGTGCTTCTCCGGGGCTCTCCCGTGCCATCGGCTGGCTGGGAATCATAGAGATGACTGATGACCAGATGGTCACCAGTCATCTCTATGAACGTCGAAGGTCTGGGCGCAACGTTATGACGTCACGCCCGGTACTCGGAAGTAAACAAAGCCGCAATCGCGGCTGTCGGCATTAGATCTGTGAATTTTTTTTACAATCTAATGCTTGTAAGCCTGGAGGAGAGATGTGGGGTCTTATTGACCCCACATCTCTCCATAAAGAGGACCTGTCACAGTGATTCCTATTACAAGGGATGTTTACATTAATTGTAATAGGAATAAAAGTGATTAAAAAAATGTAAAAAAAGTGTAAAAATAAATAAATTAAGTAAAAAAATGTAAAAAAATAAATTTAAAACACCCCTGTCCCCGGTAGCTTGCGCTCTGAAGCAAACACGCATGCAAGTCCCACCCACATATGTAAATGCCGTTCAAACCCCACATGTGCAACAATTCGAGCACTAGACCTCTTCTGTAACTTGAAAATAGTAACCTGTAAAAAAAAAAATTAAGCATTGCCCATGGAGATTTTTAAGTACCGAAGTTTGGCGCCATTCCATGAGTGTGCACAATTTTAAAGCGTGACATGTTAGGTATCTATTTACTCGGCGTAACATCATCTTTCACATTATACAAAATTGAGCTAACTTTACTGTTTTGGTATTTTTTAATTCATGAAACCGTTTTTTTCCCCCCAAAAAAGGCATTTGAAAAATTATTGCGCAAATACCGTGCTAGAAAAAAGTTGCAATGACCGCCATTTTATTCCCTAGGGTGTCTGCTAAACAAAAATATATAATGTTTGAGGGTTCTCAATTAATTTTCTAGCAACATTTTTTTGATTTTTACATGAAGGAGAGAAGTGCCAAAATAGGCCCCGGTTGTCAAGTGGTTAATGAAGATTTGTTAACTTTTACACTAATGCATGCAAGAAATCGCGCCACAATACCTTTGTGAGAATGTGAGAAAATAAAACACTACACCCCAAGTCGGGTCCTCCGATCAACAAATCAGAACCACATCCTCAAATCTCGCTACAAACGAAAGAAGAACGACGATTCGCTGTCCAAGGACCTCGGTTATGGAATGCTCTACCTGCAGACATTCATATGCTTATTGGGATTTTTTTAATTTAGTTTGCAAAAATATCACTCACTCACTATTCAGTTGCAGAATCTTTGCCTTCCCACATAATCAGCCCCACATGCCTAAATTGATAAAGAAATTTGATTTTTTTATTGGGTATGTTTTATAGCAAAAAGCAAAAAAATATAATATTTTTTTTTCAAAATTGCAGGTCTTTTTATTTTGCGCAAAAAATAAAAACTGCAGAGGTGATCAAATACGAAATCCCAAAAGAAAAATCTCTATTTATGGGGGAAAAAGGACATACATTTTTATTTGTGTACAGTGTCACATGGCCGTGCGGTTGTCACTTAAAATAACACAGTGTATATCACAAAGAATGGCCTGGTCACGAAGGGGGTTAAATCTTCTGAAGCTGAAGTGGTTAAAGAAGAACTTAAAAATGATTGTAAATAATCACCTTGTACAATTACCCATTCAGTTTAAAATAGAATTAAAAGGCAAAACATGGGTGTATAAATATAATAAAAAAAATATACATACCTGTTTTTTCTCTTTTATATAAGTGATCACATTCCCTCTGTTCTCAGCTGCATACGAGCTGGGGGGAGGAGAAGAACCAGTACACTGGTCTTCCAAGTAAATGACTGTGCAGAAATGGCTTGTCAAGATAAGTCTCATTAATGGAGAAGAGCAGGCTGAGTTCCCAGCAAAGCTAGAGAACTGACCACACTGTGCTCTCATGTCTAGCGTGGTCAGTTTATTATTTTATAGAAAAGCAGAGGGACTTACAGGGACACCAGGGATTTCACACAAATGAAGCAATACAAAAAGAACAGGATATTTTTTATACCAGTACATGACACAGCGGGCACATATCAGGAATACGAAATGTTGGGTTTACATACTCTTTAACTGTATCTGAGCACCACAAACTGATATCTAAATTTAGGTCTTTTCTCATTTTCTTTTTTGTATCAATTGTTTTTATTGAAGTTCCAAAAAAACAAAAAACTGAGTATGAGATAAATGGTTGTGGACACAGCCGCCAGATTGCAACACAATGTACAGCAGTCTCATTGTTCAACTAGATATGCAATCATAACTAATAAACAAGTAGAGTATGCAATAAGCACTGTGGTACTCTGGAAGAGAAAACAGAATGCAGAAGGAACACCAGTTGTATTGTATAAGCAGAAGTCTTAAAATGAGATGAGATGATCTTAGGAGTAAAGCCCCATACACACTATCAGTTTTCCTGTAGGTTTTTGTCTTCAGGTTTACCAAAACCATGTAATATGAGGTCAAACCTAAAGGCCGACGGACCTTTTTCATCGGGTCACCGCTGACGTGGCCTGATGGTCTGATGTGCGTACACACCATCAGTCCAAAATCCGATCGGGTCAGAACGAGGTGACGTAGAACACAACGACGTGCTGAAAAAACGAAGTTCAATGCTTCCAAGCATGCATCGACTTGATTCTGAGCATGCGCAGGATTTTGGTCCGATGCTTTTGCGTACTAACCATCGTTTTGGTCCGATGGTCAGGCGTCCATCGGACCATCTTTAAAGCAAGTTTTAAAAATTTGGTCCGATGAACAACGGTCCGATGGGCCGTACACATGATCGGCCTGGTCCGATGAAACTGGCCTTAAGGCCAGTTTCATCGGACAAACCCGATCGTGTGTACGCGGCCTAACAGTTTCAATTCGTATGCAATCAGGCAGGCCCTTGTACTACATGGTTTCGGTAAACCTAAAGACAAAAACCTGCAGGAAAACTGAGTGTGTATGGGGCTTAAGGCCGCGTACACATGATCAGTCAAACCAATGAGAACGATCTAATGGACTGTTTTCATCAGACCAAACCGATCGTGTGTGGGCGCCATCGGTCATTTATCCATCGGTTAAAAAAAAGCAAACTTGTTTTAAATTTAACCGATGGATACCTAACCAATAGAAAAAAAAACAATCGTTTGTAGGCACGACCATCGGTTAAAAATCCACGCATGCTCAGAATCAAGTCGACGCATGCTTGGAAGCATTGAAATTTTTTTCAGCACAATGTTGTGTTTTACATCACCGCATTCTGACGCAATCGTTTTTTTAACTGATGGTGTGTAGGCACGATTGACCATCAGTCAGCTTCATCTGTTAACCGATGAAAAAATCCATCAGACCGTTCTCATCGATTTGACCGATCGTGTGTACAGGACATTAGAGTTCTCAAAGGTTGTACCAATCAAGCCATGGCTTCCAAGCTTTTGTCAAAGGCCAATAATGCGTCAGAGTGCATAGCTATTGCTCTATCATAAGAGTAATGCAATTGTGTTTTATAACAAGGGGTTAACCATGACTTTACGATACTGGGCTGAAAAGGAGTCAATTTCTATATTGAGGATTGCAAGACTGGGATTGGAGTTGTTAAGACCCCTAAAATTTCCGATAGGATTTGTAAAATCGTTCTCCGGAAGCTGCGAATATTCAAGTATGACTATAGTATGTTAAATAGATTAAGGCCACAATCACTCCAGCAAAGTGAGGAATCGGGATATAGTCTTGATAGTTTTTAGGGCGTAAGATACTATCTAACATTGATTTTTAATGCTAATTCCCAGTGGTTGATGCAGTGGGTGACATTGTATGTAGAACATCCTCTGGATCAACTGTGGGTATGGAGTTGGGTGTATGGGATTGTACTGTGTTTTATTTTGTTTGTTTATTTTTTATTTTTTTATGGTTGAACTGGATGGACTTGTGTCTTTTTTCAACCTGCCTAACTATGTATTGCCTATGGGAGTCGAAGAATGTGTTGTTCAGATCTTCTTCCCATTTGGTCATAAGGCCATGTTTCCTATAGTTTTATTGTGCAATAGGTTATAAATCAGCGATACCCTTTTAGGGGTTTCTCTGTGCGTCTGAAGAAGCTAACTATTTTAGGATGTAGAGATATTAGGGGAGGTGGCATGGAAGATAAGAAATACCTGATGCATGCCAGAGTGAGTAATTTCTAATTTGAAATGCAAATTTACCCATCCATGTCTTCATGTCCCTTTCTTGCTGAGAAATCTCACTGAAACTCTCTGAAACCTCACACAAAAAAACAAACAAAAAAACAACAACATGTGGTCCTCCTTAAAATCCATACCAGACCCTTATCCGAGCACAAGTCTGGCAGGTCAGGAAAGGGAGGGGACGAGCAATCGCCCCCCCCCCATGACCATACCAGGCCACATGCCCTCAAGAATAAGGGTTTGTGTGCTTTGAGGCGCATTTCAGTCCCGACTTCGGGGGCGATTTCAGAGACATCTGTGCGAGTTGCTGGTTCCAGCACTAAACCTTTAATCTGATTTCTAATTTGCTGCATTTATGAATTTCAAAAGCCAAAATAAATGAATGGTAGTGATAAAACAAGCACTTGTGGAATTAACCGATCTTGTTTTTTTTGTACAATTCTCCTTTAACCTCCCTGGCGGTATGATTTTTTCAGATTTTATGTGCTGAAAGCGGTACCATTATTTTGCATGGAAATTTGGCGTTTTACATTGTAGGCCTGTAATTCTTAGGAATAACTCACTTAAATCTATCCAAACAAGAGTCTAGTAGACATCCCGGGTATAATAACATTTGAAAAACAAAATCATAAATTATAATATAAATAATTATAACAAATAATAATGTAATTATAATAAAAAATATTCAATGATGTAATCAAATCAAAAACACTGAAATTTGCTCAGTTGTAGAATTGTTGCTGTCATTACTTTTATTTTTGTTATGAAAAATTTCCCCACAAATCGCTATTGCTCAATTCTGCATATGATTATAATTTATAATCGCTGTTTTCTAGCTGCTCTAAAACCACTTTTGACATAAAGGGACACTTATTGGTTGCTATGGACAATCTCCAGTTTCCAGGCAGAAAGAACAGTATAATACAATATAAAAGTACATGCAGAACAGTGGGTAGACCACTAGGGACAAAGGGTGTGTGTATTTTTTACATACTGTACAATACTGTAATATATAAGATTACAGTATACTGTATGTAATGTGTTTATTTACTTTTTAGAATTTAGCGCCGAGTGAATCGAGTGAGGACACCGCTCAATCACACAGTACTGAGGCACCGCAGGATCCAGGGACAAGATAAGTAAACTCTGCCTGTGGATGCTGCGAGGCAATCCAAATCTGGCTTGGGGTTAGCGCATTTGGTTCTGAAATTCCACCCTGAGCTTGACTCGGTAATACCGCCAGGGGGGTTAAGGATCGTGGCCAGGGGTGTGTCCTATTCCTGCATACGTTTTGTTTGCTGATAGGTGTCCCTCATTCCCATCTTAAAAAGTTATGAGGTATGTTCAGATCAAGGAATATCAATGAGTTTCTAGGAGGCAGGGGGTGGGGATCCAACGTCCCACACTGCATGGCACACAGCACAGAGCTAAGTGTACTCTGAGACCTGAGTGGAGGAAATTATGTTGATCCATCACTGCCTGATGTTAAGATAAACTGTCAGAAGTGACTCATGCAGAGGAAGGAAAGAACAGACAGGATTCACATTAGATAGTTTTAATTGAGGAAAGTACACCCTATAGAAGGCTATGCTTTCTCATTTTTCATTTCAGAGCTTTACAGCCAATTTATATTTTATTCTAACTGCTCAAATGTCAGCCAATGAAGGTTAAAATCAGATTAAACAATCCGATTGGTTGCTGTGTGGAAACACAAACAGTTCTTATCTCAGAAGCCTCCTACACTGCAAATCCCATGCGACTATTATTGCAAAGCATGTGTGTTTCATGTGAATAAAAGTTAAACTCTACGCTTTTTTTTTTTAATACCTGTGGAGTTTTTACACCAGCTCCAGGGCCAAGAAACAATGATGAGAGTTAAAGTTTTCTCCACGCTAGTGATGTCATTTGCATTACATCATTTCAGTGGAGAGATCACATATTAACTTCAAGAAGGCAGGACGCTTTGATTTCAAATGTTTTTCTGGAAAAATTAAATCTACTGCAGTTGTTGGTGTCGTTCTGTTCCTGTAAAATCTGAAACACATAATCATCAAAAAGAAAACATATATAAACAGGATCTAAAGGTGCCAAGTGAGATCCTTCTCTGCTACAAATAATGAAACATATTGTAGTGAATTACAAGCCCTAGTGGCAATGACACTGTTAATATTTATTACAGACATATGCCATTACATTAAAGGCAGGTTATTTAGTTGGAAGAAAATAAAGATTTCCTTTCTGTGAGCCAGGCCTAGAAATGATTAATGCCAAACACTGCATAAGTTATGCTGGATCATACCTAAGAGATAAAGAAGAAAGGTGCAACCAGAATATAGTGCCATAAAACTGCAAAACTACACTTTTTTTAACTATTTGCTGCCCAGTGGATTACAACTTGTGCTATTATACTGTTATACTGACATTAAGCTATTCCTTTTTATGACAACTTAGAGGAACTACCTGCCATGTCATTTCAATTGTTAATATGAATGTGCCGCCGCATATGTCAAATAGCCTGCTTAGCAAAGTATGGATTACAAATTATTGTAAGTCACGCATTGAGATACTGTAGCCAGTGTTTAATAGTTAGCAGTATATTTATTACTACAAATTAGCATAAATATTATATTACTGTGAGCTAAAAATGAATAAAATGTATTCTAAGATCTCTATGTTTTGGTGAAGTTTAAGCCCCCGTTCACATTGACACGATTTGACGTGCAATTTGACAGGTCAAATCGCATGTCAAATAATCTGAGTTTATTGCTGGCAATAGGAGTGTCACAATCGGTGCAACGCCGGCTTGGCGGCGACGCACCGCACTACTTTTGGCAACTTCAGGGGCGATTTCAATAGACATCTGTACATGAACCAGCACAGATGTCTTTCAAGTCGCCCCCGAAGTCGGACTCAAATGCGGCTTTGAAATCGTGCAAATTCAGATGATCTTGCACAGTTTCAAAGCCGTGTTCAGTGTGAATGAGAACCAAGCTGATCCCAGAAAATGTTTTGCTTCACTAATATATGCAACAGCTGTGTGCTCTTGTTATTAATATGATGATGATGATCATCATGCCATGACTTGTTGAATTTACCTTGAAAACATTTATTTTTGAAACTTTCCTTAATTTTTCTGATGGCTAATGGGGACACATTGATGTTTGATTTTGAATGGTCAAATGCACAGGGTGGAACAGTTTTGTTGTTTCTTATCAGAACAAACAAAATAAATCATGGCTGTTAGTGTGGTCCTCAGTTGGGAAAAAATCATTTTATTGTATTTGCATACTTTTGCAAAGGATCAGATACCAAACATTAAAATTCTATACATTGGTATGACTATCAAACAAAAATTCATTACAGTTGCATGAAAGTGCTTTGAGTCAATGCTGGGCTCACAATAAATGCTCTGTTGAAAAATCTTTTATGGACAGTTCTTTGAAAATCTAACAGTGTATGGCCAGCTCATGTGATCTATACCTTAAAACTAAATCTGGCCATAGACGGTTAAAAATTTGTCCGATTAACCAGTGACCGGCTGAATTACGATCTGCGTGTGGCCCTCCCTGTTTGACAGAAGTCAATCGTGATATCAATTCAAATATACACGTGTAGCACTACCCTGGAAGAAGCTGCTGGTTTGTTTTTGGGTCTACGCTCTGGTTGTCAACCCCTGAAGTTGGCTCAAAACCCTCCCTTGGCACAACTGGTATAATAGGAATTGTCTACCCCAGTAACTCATTGGAGGGAACAATATCCCATTACACTACAACAAATTATGTAAATTAATGGTTACCTTGAGTTGGATTAATCCTGCAGTATGACAGATAGACCACACACAGACTTCAGCTTAACCAAAGTGATACTTTGCTTGATAGGATAAAGCAAAGGAACAAGGGTAAAACAATAATAAACTGCTTGAAGAGCCCTACAAGAGTTAGAAGCAGTAATGACAAATAGGTGTAAGTTAAACTATAATGTCTATGCAGACCTGTGTAAGCACACAACAAGGGGATTCCCTCAATAAGACATCCACATTAAAGCACCCCCTTGCCAAGCCTAACCAGCGGACATGTCAGACGGACGGGTTTCCAGCAGACAAGTTTTAAAGCATGCTTTAAAACTTGTCTGCTGGAAAAACCTGTCTGCTTGCCCGTACACACGATCGGATTTGTCTGCTGAAACGGTCCGTCGGACCGGTTTCAGCAGATAAATTAGATCGTGTGTACGCGGTCTTAGTGGTATACCTAACTAGCGTGGTTTGGTTGATCAGACCAAACCTTAGTTAAAATTATCCCAATATTAAATAAAACTGGCAAAAAAAAAGTCCCAAATAGTGGAATCATACTGGCTAATGTGGACGATCCACGCTCCAACAACACAGTCAGTAGGTCTTGGGCAGGTGCCCCTCTCACCCAACCGGTTTAGGCCTTGTCCTTCCGCGACACTCCATACGCAATCTTCGATCACAGTCTTGCTAGACAGCACCCTCTGATTCTCAGACAGGTCGCAGTGATACTGGGAGCCCATCCAATCACTCCGTCAGAGGTTCTGTCTCTCCTCTGCAATGGCGCGCCAAGCACATCCTCTCCCTTAACTTACCTCCCACAGCAGGCTGCGCAGAAGCCAAAGCATTCTGGGATTGTACAGTTGCTCTCTGGGTACTCAATCTCCCAACACTCTTTGCGGTACCAGGACAAAAACAGGTGGCTCTAACTCATCTTGGCCATAGGAGGGAGCTGAGATCCTTCTTGATCAGCAAATGGTAGTCTTTTATATCACATAACAAGGGTGATATCCAGCTACACACACACAGTAAACTTGTTTTAGTTGGAGCCACTATCTGGAGCACACAGATCTGGTTCAGCTATGCATAGTAACCAACTTTTAACTTCAGCTTGTTCATTTAGGCTTTAGGCTCAGTTCACACTGCAGCAACCTGAAATTCACGCAACTTAAGCGGAGTTCCACCCAGGAAAACCACATTTGCCCATCTAGCTTAAAAAAATTAAATTTAAAAAAACGTAAAAAAAAAAAATACTCACCCGAAATACCTGTTGCTATGCGGAAGTCCGTAATCTGCCTCTTCCACACCGCGGTGTCTTTTCTTCTGCTTCTTCTGCTTGTGAATGGGGCGCGCTGCTTTCTGGGAACTGTGTGTGTTCTCAGAGAGCAGCCGCCCATTCACAAGCCAGCGTGAGACTCACGCAGGCGCAGTAGGAAATGGGCAGTGAAGCCGTACGGCTTCACTGCCTGTTTCCCATAGTGTGAATGGCGGCGCGGGACCTGGATTGATTGTGGGACCGGCATTGGGGGGGCCATCAGCGCGGGCAAGTAGGACAAGGTAAGTGTCCTTATTTAAAGTCAGCAGCCACACTGTTAGTAGCTGCTGACTTTAAAAAAAAAAAATTGCGGCTGGAACACCCCTTTATGGTGTTGCTTCGCCCAGTGATTCCCTGGTGATTTGCTGGAGACTTGGGTACTACTTGATGTGACTTTGAAGTGACTTTCAGCCCACTGACTGCAGGTTAGAAATCAACTTCATACCCGCATATCAGTCTGACTTTGGGAGCGATTTTAAAGACATCTGTGCAGGCTTCTGCACAGATGTCAATTGAAATTGCCCCTGAAGTCCCCAAAAGTAGTGAAGGAACTACTTATGGAAATTGGTGGGGCGCCGCAAAGTCAGCGTTGCACTGATTTGGACGGTGCTATTGCCAACAATAGCTGCTGATTTGGAATGCGATTTGACATGTCAAGTCTGATTCCAAGTCACAGTAGTGTGAACCAAGCCTACAAACCTAGAAGCTGATTGGTTAATATGCACAGCTGCACCAGATTCTTTGTGCACCTGTTTTAGAAACTTCCCCCAATGTCTCGGCGAGGGGGATTCCTCCATTCAGCTCCTTTGTGTGGATCGAGGAATCTGTTCATTTTTTTAATTTAGCACCCTGGCTGAATGAAAAGAAAAATCTATCTATGGGAAACTTTACTGTACCTAACAAATCAGCCATACAATACATAAAAAATGTGACTACATACTGTATGACTTATAATAATGCAAAAAGCATTGTACCAAGTTAATGAGAAATAGGCTTGTTGCAACTTATTAATCCTGTATACTGGATTTAAACAATACTCTCAATAAAAAAAAGTGTGCTGTCCCTTTAAATATCAAGCAAACCAAATCAAATGAATATCTAAAAGTTATATCAATCAAAAAAATTAAATTAAATAATTTTTGATTAATATAACTTTTAGGTATTCATTTTATTTGGTTTGCTCGATAATTAAAGGGACATTGCACTTTTTTTAATTGAGAATACTGTTTGACTTCTGAGATGGTATACAAATGTTTAGGAGCAGTTGGCCATTTTTTTTTAACTACTCCTGAACTCTCATCTATGTTATCTGATCAGCACATGTACACAGGGTCATCTATAGTTGTTTCTATGCAGTTGAGATTAGAGGCTTTTTCTGGAACCCCAAAAAATGTGTTCAGAAGCTGTGTTTAGAGGCATTTTAAGCGCCAAACGTGGCTAAACGCGGCAAAACACGGCATCTCACATTTAGCAGCATTTTTTATACAGACGTTTTTTTCATTTTTAATTAAAAAAAAAATGCTTCTAGATGCAAACACGGCTAAACACAGTATGTAAACATGGCATGAAAACGTGTCATGTAAACGTGGCTAAACGGATGTTTTTAAACACCAGTTTTTAGCTGTCAAATTAAATTACTCAAGAGAGGTTGAACAACGTCCTGTGTACATGAAGCCATGGACGTTTTCAATTTTAACAAAAAAAATATATTTTCAAATGCTTCTAGGCACAAACGTGGCTAAACGCGGCATGTAAATGTGGCTAAACGGACATTTTTAGACGCCGGTTTCTAGCTGTCAAGTTAAATCGTTCTGGAGAGGTTGAACAACATCTCGTGTACATAAAGCTTTTCTATTACAGGTGGTCCCCTAGTTACAAACATCCAACTTACAAATAACTCCTACTAATGCCTCATGTACACTGCTGCTAGTAAACGGATGTTTAGGAGCAGTCGGGCATTTCTTTTCAACTGCTCCTGAATTCTCCTCTATGTTATCTTATCAGTACATGTACACAGGGCCGTTTATAGTAATTTCTAGGCAGTTGAGTTTAGAGGCTTTTTCTGGAACCCCCAAAAAAAACGCAACGTTTCGTTTACAGTCGCTTTTAATTTTAACCCCAATTTATAAAAAAAAGAAAAAAGTTCAAACGATTCTAGACGCAAACGCGGCATGTAGACGCATCTAAATGGCGTTTTTAGATGCCGGTTTATAGCTGTCAAGTTTAATTGTTCAGGAGAGGTTGAACAAAGACCCATGTACATGAAGCCTTAGATACTATTCTATTACATGTGGTCCCCTAGTTGCAAACATCCAACTTACAAATGACTCCTACAGGAGGGAGACAACAGGATGTGAGAGGAAATCTACTACTAGGAAGGGAAATTCACTCCTGTAAGGCCTCGTACACACGATTAAATGTGTCTGTTCAAATCGGTCAGACCGACCGATTTGAACAGATCTGTCTGCTGGGATTTTGGTTTGCTCGCATGTACACACGAGCAAACCAAAATCCCCGCCAGCAGACAGCGCGCTGACGTGTCGGTGACATGGCGGTGACGTTGACGCCGCCACGTCACCGCACCAGGAAGTAAAACACTTCCGCGCATGCGTCGAAACCATTCGGCGCGTGTGCAAGAAAACATGTCTGCTGGTTAGCGTACTAACCAGCAGACATGTCGGGCGGACGGGTTCCCAGCCGACAGATTTCAAAGCATGCTTTGAAATCTGTCGGGTGGCCTAATCCGTCTGTTTGCCCGTACACACGATCGAATCTGTCTGCTGAAACGGTCTAGCAGAGCGTTTTCAGCAGACAGATTTGATCGTGTGTATGAGGCCTAAGAGTTATTATGGGAAAAAGGTACATCCACTGATGCTTTATCACCAAGGCTTGTTTCCACAACAACCCACAATTTTCAAAATCCAATTGTCATTGGGACAGAAAGTGAGATGAAATCTTCTGAACAGGGGCGCAGACAGCAAAACAGATGTTACATGGGTGTTAACCCTTTCCTATGCTATCCCAAAAAAAAATGTAAATAGTTTTTTGTGGCTGTCCCTTTTCCAACTTACAAACAGATTTAACTTAAGAACAAGCCTACAGTCCCTATCTTGTTTGTAACCCGGGGACTGCCTGTACTAAGAATGAGCTTTGGTTCCGGAGTTAAATGCAACCTGTTCCCATTTGGACGGACCACTGAACAAACTTGGCGTATTTGGCCAGTTCACCCACGGGAATCCCAGACTGCTATCTGTAAACAGACGAGTTAGGGATCTGTAATTTTGAGGTGACAGCTCTACTGCCACTAAATAACAGAACCCTAGAAAGCCTATGCTTTTAAACAAACCAGCCTGGGGATTCTGGATGAGGTCATTGACCAAATATGGCCATGAGCACATTTCCTCAATCCATGACTGGTTTGTTTACAGACAAAAGCCAACTGTGGGATCTGTCATTTTGTAGTGGTAGTGTGTTGGGGCAACAACGTTAGGTGGCGTATTTAAATCTTGCTGGGGCAACTTCCTAAGGTGGCAGGTCCTTCTTGTGAAGTCTGCATTGTGATTGATGCTGGATGTACACCCCTGGACAACATGATTGATGATGGATATGCATTGTGGGATATTGTTTATTTATTTTTTTAATTTGCAGTAAGGGGCTTTACCATGGTGTGTATGTTTTTGGGGCAACACAGTAATAAGGGGTACTGTATTCCCCTAGAAGGAACCCAATATCTGGCCCCTCCCTCCTTTTTTAATAGAGTTTCCAAATTACAATAAATTCCCCAAGCCCCCGCAGCCTTGAAATGTACCCTCCTATAAACTTCATTAGGGTTTGGCACTATGTTTGGGGTTTGAAGACTTCTGTCCAGGTTTGCTGAACATCCTGCAAATCAAACTTTGACTGTTTGAATCATCCCTTACTATTACCCATCAAAAGCATATTATTTAAGTTGCACAGACATCTGTAAGTGAGTTGATATGTCAGCATACAAATATGAGCACACATTGAGGCAATCACATAAAGCATAATATAGCAGGAAACAAATATGAGTCTGATTTCTTTCATTACACAGTTTTTGTCTGTTTTGTCACGCTGTTTCTTATGAGCTGTTGTTTGAAGTTAAATTGAATACTTTACCAGATATCAAAGATATCTATATTGTTATTGGAGGAGAAAGAACAAAATAACAGTCTTCATCCTAAAGAAAAAAAAATCTGTACATTAATTGTCCTCACTTGAACTACTGTGGTTGATCCAGCTTTTTGCAAGAGATGGAGATTTCTGTCATCTGGCATTTTAATAATTCAAATGGACCATACTGTTTTCGGACTTTACATTACTAAAAGTGGTTACAAAAATTAAACATCTATGAGAAAAAAAATGTTTTTGAGTATATCAGAACTGATTTTTTTTTTTTAAATAGAGGTAGTATAGCTGGAAGCATTATATCCCAACACACAGCTGACTTTAGGTCCAGTTATATGGCTTTATACTTTTAACAGATCTCCAACTACTTTCAGACTGGTGGCCAGAAGATATAGCTTGAAAATGTAAAGATTATTTTGTTATAGTTAAAGCAATACATTTATTTTTTATTCACTTATTCTATTTCACTGCCAAGACTTTTGAAACCTTCCTCTTTGGTATTGACTCCTGCAGATTCAATACTCAGTAAATACTTTTTATTGAGTGATTTACAATATAAAAGAATATACTAGTACAGTTACACTCTCATTCTACATAAAGGTTAGGAGGGCCCACCTGTGGGGGCTTTTTATCTGCCTTAATTATAATATGGAATTCAGGATCTTAGGCTTGACTCCTTACAGATAAAACCACAGCCTGCACAGTAGCAGCACAAAAATGGTTGGAGACAACCTACTTAAGGACTGCCAGCCCCATGAGGTTTCTCTTTCCAAACTTACAGTGGTGATCCAACCTCAGAGATTCTCCCAAGTGGATCATGAATCAGACTGAAACAGAAGTGCAGTAAAAAAAATCACACTATTTAATAAAATGGTATAAACAGAACGAACGTAGTCAAAACATAGCCAGAGTTCGAGAACCAGGACGGGTAGTCAGAACAAGCCAGAGAAACAGGGGTCCAAAGATTAGCGTAGTCAGGTGCAGCAAACAGGATCAGGAACCAGGAGGGAAGTCAGCCAGGCAAAAGTCTATTACAGGAAAACCAGGTACGTCACTGTGGAATGAAGAGTCCTTGGCAATTAACCGACACCTGAACACAGAGCTCTGAGAAGGAAGGGTTAAGTCCAGCCCTGACAGTAAGATGCTTTCAGTTGTCTGCTAAGAATGAAACTGGATATGCCGATGCTGCTTGTGTAGGACACCACAGGATTGGGGTGACAATGCTGTAAAAACAAAGGTAATTCTGTAAATGTTAGGACTCATAGACAGATAGTGCTGTGGATTATTTTTTATGTTTAATGTTTCAGGAGCATCACACAAACTAACCAAAAATTCTTAGAGGCTGGATACACATTCTTCCCTGTGTAGTGCAGTATACGTGTGAATGGGCCCATATATTTTGCCTCTATTTTTCACACTAAACTGTAAACAGCCAGCAAGGAAAAAAGATAGGCCTCGAAATAAAGAAAGCAATCAAATAAGTGCAGGGCCTACATGATTTTGGTGTGAAGGGGAGCAAGATATCTGAGAGGTTAGATCAGGGATCCTCAAACTACGGCCCTCCAGCTGTTATAGAACTACACATCCCATGAGGCATTGCAACACACTGACATTCACAGCCATGACTAGGCATGATGGGAATTGTAGTTCCTGAACAACTGGAGGGCCATAGTTTGAAGACCCATGGGTTAGATGGTGTACAAATAGGTTAAATTAAGGTCACTTACCTGATTGATGGTTGTGGATTGCCTAAGAGGAGCTTTAAGGGTGGAGTGAGGCTGGTCTAACTGAAGATCTGCATGTAGGGTGTATGCGGTGTATCCTGCCAACTGTGCCAGGTTGTGGGCTGCTCTATACTTCCTACCAGTTCATGGTTACCCATAGCAACTGCTCTCCAACTCCAACTCTTCTTCTGGGTTAAGCTTTAATAGTGGCCTTACTTGGTACCCCATGTTTTAAAGGCCTTCTTCTTCTGATATTGCCATTAACCCCTTAAATAAATTTAGAGTAGGCTTAAAACATTTTAAAAACTATAAACTCTTGTGGCAATGTCCATACAAACTAAATACAGTCCATCACTAACTGACTAAACTAAGCACGCCCAGACATACTTTAACAGGTGTAAATCCATGACTGGTGTCTTCCAAAGCCTGGCAGAGTTTTCTGATGTCCGATGTTCCGTGGGACTACATGGCAGAGCAGACTCTTCTTAGCATCTCATTTGTGGCGGCTCTCAGGACCTGGCCTTCCCCCTATTTAAATATGTACAGTGAAGGTAGGCACGACCCAAAAACAAAGAAAAAGTCCCAGCCTGGGCAGGGTAACTAACTTACTGAAACTGAACCCTCATTACAGGCACCTGCCTACACTGCAGATGCAGAGAGTGCTTCCTACAGACTTGCACTATTCTATTTATGTTGCTGTAACTCATAGTAGATGAGGAGTGGCTTGGGATCTTTGAAGGTGGTCAAGAGGATGGTGATGTGAAACTGTCTGGGACAAATCTTTCATGCGACGACCTCTATTTAGTGTGGTCCTCTTGTAGTAATGAGGTGTTTTATAAATTAGAAGGTGGCAGCAGTTAGTTTTATATTGTCCCTGCGGCAGTGTGATGCAGCTAAGCACCTAACATTTGCAACTGTTTCCACAGAAGCAGGTGTTCTGTTTTGTTCTTAAAGTGGTTATAAACCTTCACATTTATGCAACATGAGCTGTACTTGTTTATCTGCTGTCTTAATTTATAAAGCTTGTCTGAGATGTTAGAAAAAAGAGGTGGAGAGATGAAGTTACATTCTGCAGAGCTCAGTGAGGGGAACTATGACAGCTGATTGGAGGGACACACCCCCCTGCACACAGGAATAGAGATGAAGCTGTCAATCAGCTGCAGGTCCCTTCCCTGTTGCCTTTTTTCTCTTGGTACAAAGAAAACTTGTAGTGACTCATGCAGATAGCAGACGGATGGGGCAGTTAGTAGACAAAAATGACACTTAGGGCTCTTTCACACAGGCGGACCCTATGTCTGCTTTTCATCCATCCGTGTTCAGTGAAAAAGGGACATACATTGGTCCCTATGAGATTGCAGGTGTCAGCGGATGAATATCTGCTGACACCCGATCTCACCCGGTTCCGCAATCCTCCGATGATGCAGACGGTGGAAAACCCTATTTTTCCATCCGTCTGCGGATCAGATTGGATGAACACAGACAGACGGTCCGTGTTCATCTGATCCCCACATAGTGTGCACAGTGTGCGGGGACCGCCCTGTCATCCGCCGGCTCAGTGGCGATCATGAGCAAGCGGAGGTTCACAGGGTTCATGTGAAAGAGGCCTTAGTGCTTTTAATTGAGACAAGTATACACTATAGAGGGATATTTTTTGCTCATATTTCATGCCTAAGGTTTACAACATCTTTTACAGTGCCTTCAAAGACATGCAATCCTATCCAGATTTGATCACTGTTTAGTTATGTAAATATGTTTATAAGTTGTTTATAATAAAAGTTCACTTGTATGCATGGTGTGTCTGTGCTCCAAAGGACAAGTCATTCGAGTTAGAGTGATAGATGGGTGGTAAGGAGTTGATAGCTGGTCACATTGGAATCTTAAAGGGTCACTAAAGAAACATTTTTTTTTTTGCTGAAATGACTGTTTACAGGGTATAGAGACATAAAAGTTAACTGATTCCTTTTAAAAATGATTAAAAATAGAAAAAAAAACAATCATATAATGTGCCTGCAGTTTAGTTTTTAACTTCACTTTTAAACTGGTTTCATGTTTCTGTGATGTAAAGAGACAGACACAACAAAAACAAACAAATCCAGGGCAGTGTTTTGTTCTTAAAATGAATCTGATTGGTTCTGAGGAGTTTTAGACACAGTAATGACATCTTGGACCACAGTGAAAAGCTGCCATGAGATTTTTCATAAGGAGCCAGACAAGCAGGAAGTGTGGAGATCAGAGCAAAATTACAGCAACTTTAAAGCAAAAACGAACAATGAGGACATGAAACCAGGACTGCAGTAAGGTAAAGGAAGCTATTTAGCTAAAAAAAATAATTCCTTTAGTGATCCTTTAATCTTGGGATTTTCTTTTTGAATGCCCTTGCTGTTTTACTCTGAAAGTCATCACAAACAGATCCTTTTGTTCCTTTTGATTTTCTTTTGAGTTCTTACCATTAAAACATTATCTATGTTTTGAATATAGGAGATAATATAAACAAAATGTAAGTGAAGGTATTGATGAAAATTGAAAAAAAAAAGATCAAACTAAACAAAATGTTGCTGTGTAATCCTAGTGAGAATCTTACTATAAGTATAAAGGCCTACTGACATCACAAGAAAGCAGGAAATATGTTTTCCCCTAATACACTACAACATTATGTTATTTGAAAATAAAAATTGCAGTTGTATAGAAGCTTCAAGGAATAGTCTACGATCAAATATAAAAAATGTAGACCTAGAATGTTTTTTTTCAACATGTATTTAGCCAAGACCTTCTTTATTATAGGCTTACAAATGTGCTAATTCTCTTTTTTATTATTATTTTATTTATTATTATTTAAATACTATAATTACACACAATATTTCATTGGGATTCAGTGCCATCTACAGGTTGAAGGCTTATTTGGTCAGTAAACCTTCCAGCCTGTGGATAAAAAATGTGTACTGTAGCGCTGAAAAAAGTCACATGTTGCCAAAAGGATTCAAAAATAATTATAACAAATTCAGATGATCGTGAATGGTGTCCTGTGGAGACCTCCAGGAATGATCCTTTATCTATCCCCTTCTGTAGCGATGGTCAGTGCAATCACTCAGGTGCTCCAGTGACAGATGTTCCAGCACAAGAGAAGCAATGGTGATCCAGATTTTGAAAATTTCGTGAAATTTAGTGAAGCCAAATGGTATAGGAAAAAAGAGAGAAGGCTTCCAATAGTGCAGACGTTATAAAATGTATTGTAAAATGCACAATAGCAGCTAAAAAAACTCTCTAAATAGAGTTGCAGACAATTTCCTTGCAAGGATGTAAAAAAGAAGCTCCATTCGTGTCAGTAGACAGGTTGCCATTTCGCGCATTGCGCAGTGCAAAAGAAATGTGACGCCATACGGCCATTTCGTCATAAACTGACATCATCAGGGGCACCTTCCAGCCTGCATGTGATTGAACGATATGTCATAGCTAATATATTAATCACATAATCAGGAACCACTTTGATTGGTCCCCAATTGTTACTAGAGACTAGTGTTGAGCGGAATACGCCATATTCGATTTCACAATATTTCACGAATATATAGAAGAATATTCGTGATATTTTATTAAAACATTTTTTTTGCGAAATTCTCGTCTGCGCATGCGCATGCGCATGCGCGCGAACAACACGCGAAAACGGAGATCATTTCCTATAGGAAGCACAATGCTAAGCTCTAAGATCGCAATACACAGGAAAAACGCACAGAAACACTCCACTCTCTCTAGCCACCTTGTGAATCTGCACTGAAATACTGCTGGGAGTGATCTTATATAATGGTTGTGCAGGCAGGTTCCTATTGGTTGCTATGGAGGTTGATAACCTCTGACAACTGTGGTAGGAGAACTCTGATGCAAAAGAAGGGCAGAGAAAGTATTCGCGAATATTCGTAATACGAGAATTTCGCAATCAATTTCGCATTCGCATTAGCGAAATTTCGCAAAAAAATTCGATATTAACAAATATTTCACGAATATTCTTCTATATATTCGTGAAATATCGCAAAATCGAATATGGCGTATTCCGCTCAACACTACTAAAGACCAGAGCTGTCAGTCACAGTTGGGATTTAACAACACAAGCCGCACAGAGGGGGTTATTTACTAAAACTGGAGAGTGCAAAATCGGATGCAACTCTGCATAGAAAACAATCAGCTTCTAGGTTTTATTGCCAAAACTTAATGGAACAAGCTGAAGATGGAAGCTGATTGGCTACCATGCACCGCTGCACCAGATCTGATTTTTACCAGTTTTAGTAAATCTATCCAGCTGGTGGCTCTCAAGGAAAGATGCTTGTTAACATATCCCATGTACAGGGTGTATATTCCGATTATAAGCAGAGAGAGAGCATGCATTTCCATATATATATATATATATATATATATATATATATATATATATATATATATATATATATATGGGCTGCTATTGGTCGCTTCTTTTTGAAGATGCTAGTTTCTTGGCTATGCCTGTCTTCAGTACGTCTGAGAAAAAAAAATCACAAACATTAAGCTTTTACATAATGTTACCAGTGCAATACAGCATCATCAAATAACTGGTGTGGCAGTGATCAGGGACTAGTAACAGTATGTAAAAAAATTATAAGAAGACAAGTATTTATTTTTTTAGATATTTTTTTTTTTTCTTTCTTTTAATTTTTCTTTTAAATACAGTTGCCAACTAAATACAGTGTTACCATAGTACTACTCTGGGGAAGTGATCAGGATTTTGTTTTATTTTTTTACACACTATGATTGCTTATGACTGAATTGTACAGTTATAAGCAACCATTTTGTCTGAATGAAAATGATTAATTCAGTGTTTACTAAGCATAAACAATAGGAAATTACACATGGTAAAAACTGACAACGTTGTCAGTGTTTACCATGTGTAATTTCCTATTGTTTATGCTTTCCTTTCAATGATACATTTCTTTTACCAATTGTTCTTATAAAGATATATCAGGTTAAACCGCAGTTTGTTCCTTTTTCTTCAATGAAGGCAAGGACACCTTGGGCCCTATTCCCACTTTGCTTTTATTTTGTGTACTCCACCCTTACCTATAATCATCTATGCAATATTTGAACCCAAAAATTATGTGATTATCATCATTATTTTTATTTTCTCTTTAACATTTTTTTCTAAAATGTTAGACAAATAAAATAAATACATCTTTATAAGTGCTGTAATTTATAGTATTGTTCCACTAAAGTGATCTTTGTCCTGGGCCACATATGTCTTTAACCTCCCTGGCGGTATGATTATTTTAGATTTTAGGTGCTGAAAGCGGTACCATTATTTGCTGTTTTATATTGTAGGCCTGTAATTCTTAGGAATAACTCACATAAATCTGTCCAAAAAAGAGTCTAGTAGACATCCCGGGTATAATAAAATTTGAAACACAAAATCCTAAATTATAATATAATAAATACATATAAATAATTATAACAAATAATATAATAATAATAAAAATTATTACTTTTAATTTTTTTTTATGAATCATCCCACAAATCACTATCGCTCAATTCTACAAGTGATTCTAATTTATTATCGCTGTTTTTTAGCTGGTCTAAAACCGCTTTTGACATAAAGGGACACTTTTTGGTTGCTATGGACAATCTCCAGTTTCCAGGCAGAAAGAACAGTTTTTTATTATAAAAAGTGCATGTAGAACACTGGGCAGACCACTAGGGACAAGGGGGGGTGTATTTTTTTCATACAGTACTGTAATCTATAAGATTACAGTATACTGTATGTATTGTGTTTATTTACTTTTTTAAATTTGTCGCTGATCTCCGCCCCCGTGTGTCGTAACGTCGCAGGGAACAGGGCTCAGCGGCACTCCGCACTGTGACTCAAGCGAGGAGGACACCGCTCGATCACACAGCGGGGAGGCATCGCAGGATCCAGGGACAAGGTAAGTAACTTGTGCCTGTGGAAACTGTGAGGCGGTCCCGAGTTTAGCTCGGGGTTACCGCTTTTGGTCCTGAAATTCCACCCGAGCCAGACTCGGGATTACTGCTCAGGGGGTTAAAGGGGTTATAAAGGTAAACAAATTCCCCTAAATAGCTTCCTTTACCTTAGTGCAGTCCTCCTTCACTTACCTCATCCTTCGATTTTGCTTTTAAATGTCCTTATTTCTACAGAGAAATCCTCACTTCCTGTTCTTCTGTCTGTAATTCCACACAGTAATGCGCAGGGCTTTTTTTCAGGGGGAACTTGGGGGAACTCAGTTCCACCACCTCTGGCTCAGACCCTTTGGTGCCTGCTTACCATAATCACTTGAAAACACAGAAGTCTGGTGTCTGTGTTTACAAGTAACAGCTCTGCACTCTGTGTGTAACCCCCTGAACTCTGCAATCTGCATGTAATGTAATTCTGGTATTTAATGGCCGTTTAAGACCCTTCTACTGTTTTTTAAATCTGAACTGGGTCGTGGTTGAGTTCCTGCACCTATTTTCTGAAAAAAAAAGCTCTGGTAATGCGAGGCTTTCTCCCTGGTGTGGAGTGTCGTGCTCGCCCCCTCCCTTGGACTACAGGAGAGTCAGGATGCTCTCTACATTGCAGATAGAGAAAGGAGCTGTGTGTTAGTCGGCGTCCTGACTCTCCTGTTCGCCCCCTCCCCTCTCAAGGGAGGGGGCGATTACGACACTCCACACCAGGGAGAAAGCCTTGCATTACTGTGTGGAGTTACAGACAGAAGAACAGGAAGTGAGGATTTCTCAGAAGAAATAAGGACATTTAAAAGCAAAATCGAAGGATGAGGTAAGTGAGGGAGGAGTGCACTAAGGTAAAGGAAGCTAATTAGGGGAATTTTTTATTTACCTTTACAACCCCTTTAAACAACCTTGAGGTTGTGGGGCCCAAGCATGTAAATTGTACTTGTTGCAACTATAAAATCTAACTGAACCCTCAGTACTATAAAGTATTTTTTATTTTCTTTATCGTACATCACGGGACACAGAGCGGCATATTCATTACTATGTGGGTTATATGGAGTACCTTCAGGTGTGGACACTGGCAATCTTCAAACAGGAAGTCCCCTCCCTATATAACCCCCTCCCCTAGAGGGAGTCCCTCAGTTTTTTCGCCAGTGTCTTAGGTGTTGGTCACGGAATAGCTTTGCTCCACATCCTTGGGATTAAGGGCGGGCTAACCGGATCTGTCCAAGGAGCCTCAGTGCCAAAGTGGACAGTACCCGGGCCCAAACCGTGGGGTTTTGCCTATAATGCTCCTCTTTGGAGGGCTGGACCCTGGGCCCAGGACTTGGAGTTTGCAAAACCATAAAGTCCTGTTTGCCAGGGTGCTATATAGGTCCAGGACAGTGGGTACCTTCATAGGACCCCAGGGCCTGAAGGTCTACTACGCTACCCACGGAGATGGGAGAAGATTGGATCAGTTTGCTGGTCAAACATCCTGCAGCATGGAGCAGGTAAGGGGGAGCCTGCGGGACTTGGTTCGACAGCAGGCTCCCCGGGGTAACCTAAAAGGGGGGATAGCCTAAGTATGCTCTGCATGGGCAACCGTGATCACTATGTCTAAAAGAGACAGGATGACACCCTTTCTCCCCCCATCACTAGGCCCCCCTGTTTAAATATGTGTTGCTAGCTAACCTGCTGTTTCTTCCTAGGGCTAGTAAGGATCCCTAGGGGCCTTGAGAGAGTCCTACCTGGCCGGGGGTTTGAATCTGCCGCCTGTTTCTGCGTGCCTGGATCTCCAGCAGCGCGGCTCCTCCATGTTCCTCCTGTTTCCGGCATACGCGCGCGCGCGCGTGCGCGCGCACGTCTTATTGACGTTTTTCGCGCCGTCCAGACAGGAGGGCGGGGGGGGCGGGCCTGCGGCGTCATACAGGGGCGCGCCTTTGTGCTGTTATAGACAGCAGGCTTTGTCAGTGCTCAGTCTGAGGCGGATCTTTCAAGGAGAGGACGCAGAGCGGCAGAACAGTGACTCCCGGTGGCGGAAGAGGGGTAGTACATGTGGACTTTGTTCCAATGCCTTTATTGTTAAGCCAAGAATCCCCCTTATTTTGCAGCAGGTTGGAGGCTGGCAAACTTAAAGTAGGGTCACTGTATGTTGTCAAGGAAAAATATATAATATATAATATATAATTATTTAAAAAAAAAAAAAAAAAAAAAAAAAAAAAAAAAGAAAAAAACCAACATACGGGCCCATCAGTTTTTGGGGACACTAAGTGATCTATTCTCCCCTAAACTCTGAATTTGTACTCCTGCCCACTACAGTCTGTTGTGTGGGCGGAGTCCCTCGATTTTGTATTATGGCTTCCAAGGGTTCGGGGTCAAAGGGTACAAAAAAGACCAAAAAACAAAAGGGTTCCCTTTCTGATTCTGATATGCCGATTCTTTCCCCGCAGCTTATTAATTTAAGGAGCGCCTTGGATGAGCCATTAGGGGGATCTGGTGCGGAGGCTGGCCCAGATCAGCCCAGCCCTGTGTTTATCACAGAGGAGATGCTAGCCGTATCCCTAGGGGGGCTAGAAGAGAGAATAGCGCATTGATCGCTAGAGCTATTCCTGGTAAGAAACGGTTAGATCCCCATCACCAGGGGGTGTATCCTCAGATGCTGAGATTCTCTCTCCGGAGGAATTAGAATCACAGGAGGATCAACTGGACCTGAACCAAGAGGGTTCAGGGATGGAGGGGTCTACCTCTGAGGAACCATTTTCAGACTCCCAGACAGAGAGACTGTGGGTACAGTCTTTGACGGACATGGTCCGCTCGGCATTTAGTTTACCATTGCCAGAACCTCAGGTTCCTCCGGTATCCTCTCTGGGCTCTTTGAAAGCCCCGTTAAGCAACGCAGTTTTTCCGGTCCATCCTCTCTTGGAGGAATTGATCTTTCGGGATTGGGTACGGCCGGACAGGTCATTTATCCCATGGAGGAAAAATTCTCCAAGAAGTGGAGGCTCCCAATAGTGGATGCAGCCATCTCATGTGTGAATAAATCACTAACTTGCCCGGTGGAAAACATACATATGTTTAAAGATCCGGTTGATAAAAGATTAGAGACACTTTTAAAAGCATCCTTTGCTACGGCAGGAGCAGTGGTGCAGCCAGCGGTAGCTGCAATTGGAGTTTGTCAGGCATTAAAAGACCAGACAAAAGAGATGTTAAAGGACATGCCTACCCAACAAGCAGAGGAGTTTGCTGACATTCCCAGAGCTCTGTGTTTCGCGGTAGATGCTATAAAAGATTCCATCCAGCAGGCTTCTCGTTTATCACTATGTTTGGTGCACATGAGAAGGCTCTTATGGTTGAAGAACTGGGCGGCGGAGCCCCCATGCAAAAAGCTTCTGGCAGGATTTCCCTTCCATGGAGGACGACTCTTCGGAGAAGATCTGGATAAATATATTCAGACTATTTCAAATGGCAAGAGTACCCTTTTACCGGTCAAAAAGACATTCCGGGCTCTTACATTTAGGAGGCAGTTTTTTCCTGTCTCGGGGCCCTCTAATTCCAGGCAGTATCGACGGCCGCCTGCACGATCCAACGTTATCAGTAGATCGCAAGGACAGACCCCTGGGGGTAAGAAGCCGTGGTATCGCAAGCCGTCAAAGACAGCCCCTAAGTCTGCATTATGAAGGGGCGCCCCCACTCTCAAGGGTGGGGGGAAGGCTTCGTCTCTTCTCAGAAGTTTGGGAAGCCAAGATCCCCGACAATTGGGTCCGGGCATCTGTAACCACAGGTTACAGACTGGAGTTTCTAAGATATCCTCCGCCTCATTTTCAAGAATCAAGGCTACCAAGGGATCCAGCAAGGAAGGCCTCAATGCTGGCAGCTTTGGATCACCTGCTTTGCCAGGACGTAATTATAGAAGTGCCAGCCCAAGAGCAAGGCCTAGGTTTCTATTCCAATCTCTTTGTCATACCAAAGCCCAACGGCGATGTCAGGCCAATCTTGGACCTAAAGAGGTTAAACGGTTATCTAAGGGTGCGTTCCTTCCGGATGGAATCCATCCGGTCAGCAGCCGCCGCGCTTCAGAAAGACGATTTTCTGGCCTCCATAGACATAAAAGATGCTTACCTTCATGTACCAATCTTTCAGGCGCATCAAAGGTTTTTACGCTTCGCGGTGGGGCAGCGACATTTCCAATTCAGGGCGCTCCCTTTCGGGCTGGCCACGGCCCCCCGGGTATTCACGAAGATTCTAGCCCCAGTTCTGGCCAATTTAAGGATCCAAGGAGTCACAGTCCTAGCATACTTGGACGACCTTTTAATCATAGATCACTCACGGACGGGTCTGCAAAAGGCAGTAAACCTCACGGTTCGGTACCTCGAAGAATTCGGCTGGGTCCTAAACCAGGGAAAGTCAGCATTCCAGCCTACAAAGCAGTTGGAATACCTCGGCATGAGGTTAGACACAGAACATCAAAAGGTGTTCTTGCCCCTTGTAAAGATCAAGGCGATCAAGGGGTTGGTTCAGTTGGTTGTAAACAAGAAAAGACCAACTATTCGCCTGTGTATGCGATTACTAGGCAAGCTAGTGGCCACATTCGAGGCAGTACCATACGCTCAGATCCACACTCGCGTCCTACAGGCAGCCATTCTAGCAGCCTGGGGCAAGAGGGCACATGCCTTAGAGTCCCCTTTGACGCTACCATCAAGGGTCCGACAAAGCCTGGCCTGGTGGTTGAACCCTCAGAACCTTCTAAAGGGAAGATCCTTCAGCCCTGTTGTCTGGAAGGTAGTTACCACAGACGCCAGCCTGGCAGGCTGGGGGGCGGTCTTCGAGGGGTTCTCCCGCCAGGGAACTTGGGTGAAAGCAGAGAGGCAGCTCCCCATCAATATCTTGGAAATCAGAGCTGCTCGCCTAGCCCTGTTGGCGTGGACCTCCAGATTAAAGGGGTTCCCGGTGAGAATCCAGTCAGACAATGCCACGGCGGTGGCATACATAAACCACCAAGGGGGAACCAGGAGCCAGGCCGCTCAAAGGGAAGTGAACTTGATTTTTCAATGGGCAGAGGTTCATGTACCCTGCATTTCAGCGATATTCATTCCCGGAGTGGACAACCTGCAGGCAGACTTCTTAAGTCGCCAGAGTCTGTTGCCAGGGGAGTGGTCTCTGCATCCCCAGGTCTTTCAGACAATCTGCCAGAGGTGGGGAACGCCAGACGTAGATATAATGGCATCCAGGTTCAACAAGAAACTAGACAGGTTCGTGTCGCGAGCGAGGGATCCTATGGCCTGCGGAACCGATGCGTTGGTTTGCCCTTGGCATCAATTCAAACTTCTATATGCATTCCCTCCACTACAGTTACTCCCCCGCCTGTTGCGCAAGATCAGAGTGGAGCACAAGCCAGTCATTCTAATAGCTCCAGCTTGGCCCCGGAGGGCTTGGTACTCACTAGTCCTGAATATGGCAGTGGGAGACCCTTGGACTCTTCCTCTACAACCAGACCTACTCTCACAAGGCCCGATCCTCCACCCTACATTACAGCGTCTAAATTTGACGGCCTGGAGGCTGAATCCCTGATTCTCAGGGGTAGGGGTCTGTCTAGGCAGGTAATCCCTACCCTGATTAAGGCTAGAAAGCCGGTCTCCAGGGTAATTTATTACAGGGTGTGGAGGAACTATATAGGCTGGTGTGAATCCAAAAGATGGAATTGCCGCAAATATACTATTGATAGGGTGTTAAGTTTTCTCCAGCTAGGAGTGGATAAAGGCCTGGCACTAAGCACAATCAAAGGACAGATCTCAGCTCTGTCAGTGTGGTTTCAGAGGCCGCTGGCCACCCACTCGCTGGTAAAGACCTTCTTACAGGGGGTCTTGCGTATTAATCCTCCTGTCAAGTCACCAGTTTGTCCTTGGGACCTAAATCTTGTCCTGTCCACGCTACAGAAACAGCCTTTTGAGCCTTTGGCTGAGATTCCTTTACTCTTACTGACAAGAAAATTGGTTTTCTTGGTCGCCATAGTTTCGGCCAGGAGAGTGTCAGAATTAGCAGCCTTATCGTGTAAGGAACCATATCTTGTTCTGCATAAGGACAGGGCAGTTCTCCGGCCCCATCCTTCCTTTCTACCAAAGGTTATATCCAAATTTCACTTAAACCAGGATTTGGTACTTCCATCCTTCTTTCCAAAACCTACATCTAGAAAGGAGGGGTTGCTGCATACCTTGGATATTGTCCGGGCCATGAAGGCCTATCTTAAAGCTACGGAAAAGATCCGGAAAACAGAGGTGTTATTCGTTCTACCAGATGGCCCCAAGAAGGGGCAGGCAGCTGCAAAATCCACCATCTCAAGATGGATTAGACAATTAATCATTCAAGCCTACGGATTGAAGAGGTTGCCCCCTCCGTTGTCGGTAAAGGCCCATTCTACCAGGGCCATGGGCGCCTCTTGGGCAGCACACCATCAGATCTCTATGGCTCAGATATGCAAGGCGGCAACGTGGTCATCAGTCCACACGTTTACAAGGTTTTATCAAATAGACGTGAGAAGAAATGCGGATTCTGCCTTTGGACAGGCAGTACTACAGGCTGCAGTTTGAAATCCTCGGGATCAGAAACACCCTTGGTTATATATAAAAAAAAAAAAAAAAAAGAGAAGGTTCTTCTTTCTTGACTAATTTGGAATTATTATTATGATTTGAGTTTATCTCTAAATTGAATCCTTCTTTGGAAGATGTCTCCCTCCCCTCATTAAAGCATTGCTTTCGGACATCCCACATAGTAATGAATATGCCGCTCTGTGTCCCGTGATGTACGAGAAAGAAAAAGGGATTTTTAAATACAGCTTACCTGTAAAATCCTTTTCTTGGAGTACATCACGGGACACAGAGCTCCCACCCCTCTTTTGGGTGACCATTTTGGGAGGCATACTGCTTGCTACAAAACTGAGGGACTCCCTCTAGGGGAGGGGGTTATATAGGGAGGGGACTTCCTGTTTGAAGATTGCCAGTGTCCACACCTGAAGGTACTCCATATAACCCACATAGTAATGAATATGCCGCTCTGTGTCCCGTGATGTACTCCAAGAAAAGGATTTTACAGGTAAGCTGTATTTAAAAATCCCTTTTTTTATTTTTTTCCTACTGAATATTTGTTTGTAAAAAAAAAAAATGTATCTGTTATTCCTAAATACAGTGGGTTGGATTTAATAAATACAAAACAACTATTCCCTTAGCAAGGGAAGTTGCACCTTGCGAAGGGAATTCGCCCCAAAACTTAGTGAATGAAGTGAGGATCTACTGATTTCCATCACTCAATCATGTGCAAGCAAAAAATATGTTTCAATATATCTTCTATGCACATTAATTGGGTATTCTTTGCTAGGGAAAACTTACCACATTCTCTAAGCCCTGGTATAAAATAACTCCCCCCTTTCCTCATGGGATCTGAGGCAGTTGTTTAAATCTAGCCTAAATGTTTTTAAAATGGGGTAAATCAATTTGACAGCAAAAATGATCCAATAAAAATAAATAAATTATAAATTTAGTATAGGATAGGTCAGTTAAGTCATGTACCACAACCAATGAATGCGTTAGAGCAGCAGGGTACCCCTATAAATATGGGCTACTGGTTATGGACCGTTGACAGTTGCCAGAAGAAATTGAAGAGGACAGCTCCCCACCCTCCATATATGGATCCAGTAAATGTTTATAGATTATAAAAAAAAAAAAAAAAAAAATAGCCGCAGCCTAAATATTTATTCAATAAAAATGTATTTCAAATATAAGTTTCTTGTCTGGATATTTTTTTTTATAAATAAGTATAAATGCCTGCTGCCTTCTATCCCATAGAGTATTTCAATTTGCCAGCAAGTCATCCAATTAAAAAGGGCAAAAAAATAGGTTCAGTTTAGGATAGGTCCATAAGGTCAAAGAAATCCACCTATAGAAATGTAGGGTATCCTAAAAAATAGGGGCTCCAGATAATGGATATTTGCCAGTTGCCAGAAGAAATTTGAAGAAGAAACAGCTCCCCCTTCCCTTTGTCACAGCTTTTCATAAATATGGCTTATAGGGAAAATAATATATCATTCAACCCGAGCCGTAGTGGCTGGGTTATACTGTTAAGAGATGTTACCTGAAGTATTTTTATATTGAATTAATAGATGTTTTTTTATTAATTATTAACAAAAAAAAATATTAAACCAATAAAACAGCTGCAGACAATATTTATCCAATAAAATACATTTAATTGAGATTTCTTGTATGGTTTTAATTTATTTAGTTGGAAATGCCTGCTGCCTTCTATCCCATGTATTGTATATTCAGTGTGGTGACATCACTAACAGGAAGTAATTTTGCTTTGATTAAAACCTGTATCCAAATATGAACTTAAAATTCATGCCAGAATGTATAAACCAAAAAACAAAAAAACAAAAGCTTCCCAAACCCTCATGAAATGAGAATTAAACCTCCTTTTTTTACCTGTGATGGAAGTGAGACACGTATTTACATTCTGTATTAGGAAGGCTTTACTGTGGTGGGAGGAGGGGGGGGGGGGTCATGGTATAACCTATCTTGCTAAATGCTTCTGCCTTGAGATCTTTGTTATCTTGTTATCTCAGTAGCTTTCACTTTTATTCTTCTTAGTTAGATAATGAAGGGTATCAACTCAATCAACCAAAGGGTAGCTAATAAGACATTTGACTTTTAACCAGTTACTCAAAGTATATGTCAAAGCCAGAACGTTATGAGTTTTTATTTTGAATAGGATACAGAAGGGTTAAAACCACCATTGTTTTATTTATTTTTGCAATCTATGTCTTATTACAGAGATTGCCCTTTCCTGTATTCAATAGGAAATGAGACAATTAATTCCCAATTTGAGGCAAATACCCTCCAGTTGTCACTGGAACATCTGTCCCCACTCCCCATCAATTCCCGTTTTGTTGGCAACTCAAAATTTTGGAAATAATTTTACTTTAATTTCAGTAATCTTTTTAGTGGTGATCTGGACAGTTAGAAAGAATAAATCTCCTTAATGGGAAAACAGAAAGCAATATAAACAATGCAGTGCGTCTAACTCTCTGACCACTCAAATTTAAAAGATTTACCATTAGTTAGCCTTTCATATGCGATTAACTGTACATAGGGTATATATAGAGTTTTCTTTATTTTCATAACTATGAAAATTGTAGAGTCACACTGAAGGCATCAAAACTATGATTTAACACATGTGGAATTATATACATAACAAAAAAGTGTGAAACAACTGAAAATATGTCATATTCTAGGTTCTTCAAAGTAGCCACCTTTTGCAGCAGACACATCTCTGGAACAACTGTTAAGAGGAGACTGTGTGAATCAGGCCTTCATGGTAGAATATCTGCTAGGAAACCACTGCTAAAGAAAGGCAACAAGCAGAAGAGAATTGTTTGTGCTAAAGAACACAAGGAATGGACATTAGACCAGTGGAAATCTGTGCTTTGGTCTGATGAGTCCAAATTTGAGATCTTTGGTTCCAACCACCATGTCTTTGTGCGACGCAGAAAAGGTGAACGGATGGACTCTACATGCCTGGTTCCCACCGTGAAGCATGGAGGAGGAGGTGTGATGGTGTGGGGGTGCTTTGCTGGTGACAATGTTGGGGATTTATTCAAAATTGAAGGCATACTGAACCAGCATGGCTACCACAGCATCTTGCAGCGGTGTGCTTTTCCATCCGGTTTGCGTTTAGTTGGACCATCATTTATTTTTCAACAGGACAATGACCCCAAACAATCCTCCAGGCTGTGTAAGGGCTATTTGACCAAGAAGGAGAGTGATGGGGTGCTGCGCCAGATGACCTGGCCTCCACAGTCACCAGACCTGAACCCAATTGAGATGGTTTGGGGTGAGCTGGACCGCAGAGTGAAGGCAAAAGTGTGAACAAGTGCTAAGCATCTCTGGGAACTCCTTCAAGACTGTTGGAAGACCATTTCAGGTGACTACCTCTTGAAGCTCATCAAGAGAATGCCAAGAGTGTGCAAAGCAGTAATCAAAGCAAAAGGTGGCTACTTTGAAGAACCTAGAATATGACATATATTTTCAGTTGTTTCACACTTTTTTTGTTATGTATATAATTCCACATGTGTTAATTCCTAGTTTTGATGCCTTCAGTGTGAATCTACAAATTTTATAGTTATGAAAATAAAGAAAACTCTTGGAATGAGAAGAAACTGTTGGTCTGTACTGTATGTGTGTGTGTGTGTATATATATATATATATATATATATATATATATATATATATATATATATATATATATAATGCTTTTTTTTCAAATGGCAGACAAAATAATCATTTCATATATACTTTATATATATAGACTATTTACCACTTCCCGCCCAGCCTATTATCGATTGATGGCTGGGCAGGATGTCATATGATATCCTCCCAAAACACGCCTCGAGCTGTGGCGTGATGTGACACTGGCTGTGTCAATCAGACACAGCTGATGACTGATCAGTGTACCGGCTCGCTGCCAGTACCATGTGTTTGTTGTAACCAATCACATTAGATCACATGCCAATTGTAAACAATAAATGGCTTCCTTTTATGCCATCCATTGTGTACAATGGTGTTGCTAGTTGTGATTGGTCACAGTGATCATATGGTACAGACAGGGCTATTCACAGCCCATATGTGCTATTTGATTAGTTGTGGTCAATCATAGTTAATCACAACAATACACACTAAATTAATCAGTTTCATTCAGTAAAAATGGTTGCTTATACCAATAAAATTCACTGGTATAAGCAATCATAATGTTTAAAAAAAAATCCTGATCGCTTTCCCAGCGTAGTATAGTGTTACTATGGTCAGCCGTACCTCCTTCCTTTTTTCTTTTTTTCCCCTTCCCCCACTTCTTGGTAGCACGGTAATACTCACTCCCTCACTTATGGTCACAGTGTATTGCTCTGGTCAGTGTGTTAAAAAAATAAAAATAAAAAGACACAAATGTAATAAAAAAATGTACATACTAAAACCAGTTAGGGTTCTTGACCACCGCCACACCAGTTATATGATGATGCTGTACTGCACAAATATTTGTTTTTATTTTTCTTAATTTTCCCAAAAAATTGCGACAAAAAGTGTAAAACTTCCAAAAACTTGTCATGCCTCTTACTAAATACTTTGGACTGTCTACTTTCCGAAAAGGGGTAATTTGGGGGATATTTGTAATGAGATAACTGTCAGTACATCAGGATTGATAAATTCTCAGATATACCACATATATAACACATATTTGTGGTCTCTATACCTTTCCTACAGACTAAATAATAAACACTGATTTGGAATATTCTCACCAAAGGTATGGAGCAGGATACACTTTGGCCTAAATTTAGGAAAACATATTATTTATTTGCAAAATTTTATAACAGAAATAAAGAAAAGCAATTTTTTTCAAAATTCTTAGTCTATTTTCATTTGTTTAGGGGGAAAAAAAAACCCCAGTGGTGAATAAATACCTCCAAAAGAAAGCTCTTTCCTGGCCAGTCCTCCCGTCAGCACATCATGGGTTAATCCCCTCCTCCGGTCCACCAGTACCACCTTCTTCTAGCTAATAAGTAGGGGGCCCCTCCTCCCAGTTCTTGTTCCTTTTTTTTGGTCGGACGATCAGACCACCTAAGACTCTTCCAGACAAACAAAGAAAATTTCAAGGGACAAGGAAGAAAAGAACCCCCCTGCCGAACCATCCCCACCCAGGTTCAGCCTCTCCTCGGGTTGGAAGGTCCAGAAGTAATAAAGGTATGCCCCTTTATGACACTGGACGCTCAGGTGCATGAGCTGTGGGCGTTTTAGCTTGTAGGAAGCTTACTGTGTTAACAGGGCTGTGGTGTGTCTCCTGTCCATCTGCTAGGACATGCTGTGGCTCCTTCTCCTTGTTCAGATCTGAGCTCCGTAGGAGCGCGCCGCCCCTCCTTCCTCCACTTTCTGTTAGTCGGCGGTGATGTCACAGGGGGGGTGGGGCCGGGGGGCGCGCCATGGGCGGGCCCAAATCGGCTATAAAGACTCTCCAGGGCAGGAGGCTCAGTGCGGTCTGCCACTGTCTGGGAGAGGAAGCTCTAGGTAAGCCTCCAGCTGAGGAGGAGTGTGTGAAAGATTGTGTCAGCGCTGCACTATTCTTAAAGGTACCTTTTTTTTTCTAAACTACCTGCTGCCACCCTGGAATTTTTCCTTCTCTTTAAATGTAAAGAGGAGGTTGTAAAAAATGTACATACATACAGTGTATATTATTTTGGGGTGCATAGGTAAAAAAAAATAAAAAATAAATAAATATATATATTATATATAGATATATATTATTATTATTATTATTATTATTATTATTATTATTATTAATTAAATAAAATATATAGATAAATAAGAAATACAAAATTAGGTACACACTTTTTTTCTTAGTACACTGGTATCAATTGCTTCACCGCCTGATGTGCGTATCCTGCATTCTTTACACAGCATGAGCTCACCACAGCCTCAGGATGCACCAAGGTCACCGGACAGGTAGGAGGGGTCAACGGGGGCCACAATGTAAAAGAGTGCAATACCAAGAGCTAAAGGTAGTGTTTCTTGGTTGTCTTTTTAGGAGCAGAAGCCCTAAGATAAGACATGGAACGGAGAAAAAAGTCCCACCACCGCTCAAAATCTCCGCAAGCGTCTGGCTCTCGGGCAATGCATAAGTCCCATTCTAGTCCAGCACGCAAATCCAGTCACTCTGCGACTGTAGCAGAGCCAAATATATCAAGACCCGCCCAGACGATGGTCTTTGTTGGGCATGATCGCACCATCCGAACCTGGCAAACTTCTATGCACCGGCTGCATTAAGGACGTGGCTACAGACAGGGAAGCAGAGGTGAGAAGAATTAGAGACTATATTCAAGAAGCAGTGGCAGAGGGTATTCAGTCAGCCTCAGCCACCAAATCACCTAGGTCTAGATCCAATCGGCCAGTGCACGATGAATCACCTGCCCGGGAGGCGCTATCACTAGACTCATCGGACTCTGAAGAAGCCCTCAGAATATTTATTTGATTTTCAATATATTGAATCATTTGTCACAGCCGTAAGGGAGGCCATTGACTGGGATCAAGATGTTCAGCCACCTGAAAAAATAAGATTTTTTCCTAGCCGGAAGAGACAAGGGGTTACTTTCCCCTCTTGCCAGAGATCCGAGAATGGTTCGAGGAAGAATGGGAAAAGCCGGAAAAGAGGGCAAACATACAGAACCGTTTCTCAAGGTTGTACCTTTTAAAACCCCAGAAGCAGACCTTTGGGACTCCCTGTTGGGCATAGATGTGGCCTTAGGGCGCCTGGCCCGACAGGTCGCGTTGCCATTGCAAGATTCTACAACCTTCAAAGACCCAATGGACAGACATGCAGACACAGACCTAAAGAAGGTGTACTCAGCTGCGGGTGCAGCGTGCCGTCCAGCTATTGCCCTAACCTCAGTCTCCAGAGTACTCAAGGTTTGGACCACGAGAACCCAAGCAGCACTAAAAGCAGATACAGGGTCAGAATCAGTCATACAGACAATGGAGGAATTCGATCTTGCCGCCGATTTCATAGCAGAAGCCTCTAAGAACCTGACAAAGTTACTCACAAGAATCATGGCTTTTGAAGTGACGGCAAAGAGGGCCCTCTGGTTGCGACATTGGGGAGCAGACAGCACCTCAAAACTGAGTCTCTGCAATATTCCGTTTAACGGCAAGGTGCTGTTCGGAAAGACCGTGGAAGAAGCTATTAGTCAAGCTACAGGGGGAAAGTCGGGTCTAATGCCACAGAGACCCAGGAAGACACAGCAGGCCACCCGGCCAGCCCAACCAGACTACAAGAGGGTGTATGACACCAGGTCATACAGGCCAGGACGGGAATATACAAGACCCTACTGGAAAAATCCACACGATTCTTTCATGCAGAAAGTAAAGTCTAGAGCGGCACAGACTGCGAAAAAACCTGAAAAATCTTTTTGACGGGTTAACCGCCCATTCCCCCCAGGTGGGCGCCAGGTAATGTCCTTCTGGGAGGTATGGGCGGAAGAAGTCAAGGACCAGTGGGTCCGCAAGACGGTCAGATACGATAACAAAATATCCATTCAGAAGAAACCACCCAATACGGTGGTCCACACAGAATGGCCGACAGATCAAACGGATCTGCTTACAAGAATATTTAGACGGCTTACAGCAAAAGAATGCAATTTTGCCGGTGCCCCTATCCCAACAAGGAAAAGGGGTATACTCTCCAATCTTTCTAGTTCCCAAAGCATCGAGGGATCTCAGACCAGTTCTGGACCTGAGAATTCTAAACCACTTCATAGAACCCAAGACGTTCAAGATGGAATCTGTATTTACAATCATCTCTGTGTTGCAACCAGGAGACTGGCTGATATCAGTCGATCTAACGGATGCATATTTGCACGTCCCAATCAACGAGAGCCACCAAAGATACCTAAGATTCTTGGCGTCTCAACGCGAGATGGTTCTAGAAAATAATCAAAATTTGGCTGGATCATCAACAGGCAAAAGAGCCAATTGATTTCCTCACAACAGATGGAATATCTGGGACTGATTCTCAATACAAACAGAGGCCTTGTCCTCCTACCCCGAACGAAAGAAGGCAGAATTGGTAGCCTGCGTCAGCAGCGTGATGAAGTCAACGTCACTAACGGCAAGAGATTGTATGACCCTACTCGGGATGTTTACTGCAGCAAGCCCAACCATTCCTTGGGCAAGGTTCCACACAAGAGCCTTCCAGGCAACCTTGTTGAACCAATGGGACGGTACCTCTCTCCACCAGAGGATCGTCGCATACCAACCGGATTCGACAGAACCTAGCTTGGTGGAAGTCATCAGAGAACCTGTTGCGGGGCATGTCCTCCTCGGCCCCGGGGACTGGATTCTGATAACTTCGGGTGCCAGATCTCCGGGGCTGGGTGCTCACTGCCTCGGCAAGCAGATGCGGGGAGTTTGGAGCAAGATGGAATCCCGACACTCCAACCTTTTGGAGCTGCAAGCCGCATACCTGGCCCTGCGGGCCTTTGAGAAGCTAGTTCAGGGAGCTCGAGTCAAACTAATGTTAGACAACAAGACGGCAGTGGCATATATAGCCAGACAGGGCGGAACCAAGAGCTTGCCACTTCTGCAGGTGGCAACCAAAATATTTGTGTGGGCCGAAGCACATCTGGAAGCCCTAACAGCAGCCTACATCCGGGCAGCCAGAATTCCATCGCGGATCATCTGAGTCGGGAGCTCCCCGACAAGAACGAATGGGCCTTGAACAAGAAGTTCCTAGAACCAATCTTTTCCGAGTGAGGGACACCCTCAGTGGATCTAATAGTGACCCGAGTCAATACAAAGACACCCCAATTTGTGTCCAGGTTCCATTGCAACAAAGCCTTGACCCAAGATGCCTTCTCCATTCCATGGGATTTTCCCCTAGTTTACATCTTTCCGCCGGTGCCGCTAGTAATGAGGGCTTTGGTAAAGATTGCGAGAGAAAAGGTCCATACAATAATAATGCTACCCTTCTGGCCGCAGAGGCCGTGGTTCCCTCTACTACTACTACACATGGCGTCGGCCCCCCCAATACGTCTGCCGATAAAGAGGGATCTCCTAATGGCAGCGCCAATGGGTACACCCCAACCCGAACAGGTTGCAACTGACGGCCTGGCTGCTGAATCAACCAGACTCCAGGCACAAGGCATTTCAAAGGAAGTAATCTCAACACTGTTGAAGTCTAGAAAGGCCTCGACTAACGCCACCTACAACAGGATTTGGGCAAAGTTTTTACAACTTTTGCGTTACAGAAAAATTTCGCTTCAGTGGATCCGAATGTGGCACAAGTACTGGACTTTTTGCAATCTACTCGAAACAAAGGCTTAGCCTATAGTACATTGAAGGTACAAATTTCAGCCTTGTCATGTTTTACAGGATACAGGTGGGCAGACGAACCTGTGGTAAAACAATTCTTAAAAGCGACCATGAAAATGAATCCTCCAAGGAAGTCTCTATTTCCGGCCGGGACTTAGGCACAGTACTAAGAGCACTGCTTCTACATCCTTTTGTACCGCAGAATCTTGTCCATTCTGGTTTCTAACACTTAAACTGTTTTTTCTCACCGCCGTAACATCGGCAAGAAGGGTATCCGAGCTAGCAGCCCTGTCCAGTAAGAAACCGTACTGCATCATCCTTCCAGACAAGGTCATTCTGAGGCCTTTCACCAATAGCAACGCCCAAGGTAATTCAAAATTTCACCTTAACTGGGAGGCAGTGCTACCTAGCTTTACATCACCGCCTATGCAGAAGAACTGGACCTCAGACCTCTGGACATGGTCAACCTTTTCTCAATTTACCTGCATCGTTCTCAAGTACGCAAAACGGATTCCCTTTTCGTCTTACCATTTGGGCCTAAAAAAGGACAAGCCGCTTCAACAAGAATAATCTCGACCTGGATCACCAAAGTAATAAAACTCACGTACGAGAAACAAGGGCTGACGCCTCCTCAGGCAACTAGAGCTCACTCTACCAGAGGGGTGGCAGCCTCCTGGGCAGCATTTGCCAAAATACCAAAATATGCAAGATGGCCAGTTGGAGTTCCTGCAAGACCTTCGCAAAGCATTACAATCTAGACGGGACGTCATCTAAGGCGTCTAGTTTCGGAAATGCCGTGGTATCGGCTCCTTGTCAGGCAAAATAAAGAAAGATTCACTTAAGCAGCATTTATAGTTGTCGTCCGAGTCTTATATGGGTGCTAAATTAAATCCCATGATGTGCTGACGGGAGGACTGGCCAGGAAAACGGAAAATTGTTATTCTTACCTACGGTAATTTTCCTTTCCTGGCCTGTCCTCACGTCAGCACAGCCTTTCCCTCCCTATAGTCTGTCGTCCGCCAAATTAGTGGAACAAGGACTGGGAGGAGGGGCCCCCTACTTATTAGCTAGAAGAAGGTGGTACTGGTGGACCGGAGGAGGGGATTAACCCATGATGTGCTGACGTGAGGACAGGCCAGGAAAGGAAAATTACCGTAGGTAAGAATAACAATTTTCCGTTATTTGTGTGAAAAAAATTATAAAAATGTCATATGGGTACAATGTTGCATGACCGCACAATTGTCATTCAAATGGCAAGAGGGGGGGGGCGAAAGTGTGCTGTATTGACATGATTAAAATGGTCAGTAAGCAAGCAAGCTTGAAACTTTCAACCAAATTATTTTTCTCGCTAGCACATAAGTTCTTCATGCATTCACTAAAAGTAGGTAGCTTAGCTAAAAAGTCAAGCTGTCAGCCTGTAGCCAGTATGCCAGGTTTGTGAGATGTCACTGTTGGGGTCCTGGACAGTTTATGAAGCCAGGCAGGGGTTCAAACTCCACCTGCTCCAAAATGAACTGAGCACACTACATGAAGCCCTATTTTTACCAAAACATGTTTGGGGGAAATAAACCTTTTTTTTTTCTAAGTACAGTATCGGATTGATCTGAAACAGGATAAACTGACTGCCAGGAATATGGCCTTGGCCTACTGACAAAAAATGATATTGCCAGCAGCTCTATAATCAACTAAACTTGTTAAAGAATGAACTTTCATCTCCCCATCCTGTGTGTATTCGTATTCCCTGTCTCTTCACCAGATGTAATTGCTTTTAGTCTCTTAAAACCACGTATAATTCCAGACCAAGAAATATTCCTTTGAATTACATCTGAAGCAGCAGAAGTATTAGTATCTTGGGCATGACAGTGATGTCCTAACAATCTATACATATTGATTTAGGTTGATAATAAACAATTTGATTAGCCTCTATCTATTGTGTGTCATTTCAATCACTGTCACCAGGCCAATAGAGTGGAAGGGAAGCTTTTGCAAACGCCTAGGCCGAGATTTCTCAAAATAAGAAACTCCGTCCTGATTAGAGGCCTAGATTCAGTGAATTGGACAAGACAGTTCAACTGCCAGGTTATTAACTCCCTCAGAAAATACTCTGCGTTTTTTCCCTCAAGGCCAAGCTGAATATTCTGATCTGGATCGATAAGCAATCTCCACTGTGTAGAAAATGCCAAGCAGAATCATTTGTCTCGATGTATCTTTCCTACAAAGGATAAAACACCTGCAAAAGGAAAAAAACATATAAACACACACACACACACACACATATATATATATATATATATATATATATATACACATATACATCTACACACACGCATACAGCATAGATAGATAGATAGATAGATAGATAGATAGATAGATAGATAGATAGATAGATAGATAGATAGATAGATAGAAAGATAGATAGATATAGATAAATCTATATATATATTCCACGCCCCCTTGTCCCTACACATTTTAAATAATGATCTGCCACCTCTGGCACAATAACAGAATCCATTTTATCACAGAAAATGTTCTCTAAGGTTTTATCTGCTGATACGTAACTGCAACCTCTCAATCTGATAAAAATTATATCAGTCATTGTATTCCGATGGCATATTTATGGGCGTAATGTGAGCAGCGTTGTAATGACAAGTGTACAGATGTCACACTAACTGCGCCCTTGGCTAGGAGATATTTCAGAATGTCACTTTTTTTATTGAACAGTCATACCGTCTGTACAGTTTGTGGATATTAAGTTTTCAACAGTGAAGCACAGCAAATGCTTTATCACATCTGGTCACAAAGAATAATGAAGACATAAGATGTTAGCCGTGATACATTTTTCTCAGACTTTCGAGGAGAATATAAATTGCGCTTTACTGTGTACATTTATCAGAATTAACTTTTATTTATTTGTGTAGGTCATTTTGTTTTGTACATAGAACTGTGTACAGGGAATTGTATGAAACAATGTATATTCACACTGGAAATAACAAGCAGTGTAACTCTTTGCCATTGCAGCTAGAAGGAAAGTTAAGTACAAGTTAAAGTGTATAAAATAATTGAACAGTAAAATATCATATATTGTTTGGCATGTTCATTAAATTACAAAAAAAATGTTTTCAATCTTATTAAATCTGCAGATTAGCCTTGAAGGTACTTTTCGTTTTGGGGTGACAACATTCTACATCTGTCCCCCACTGCTCTTAAGTTAACTATAAGCCATGGTGCTAAAGCCCATCAAGGAGCCCATCCTGAGCCATGACATGCTTCTGCCGCAGGCAAATGCCAAGAGGTTGGAGAAGATAAGAACTGAGATGCAACAAAAAAAGGTGAAAACAGTATTTTATAAATGAAATAAACAAGGCAATTGTTTATGATAAACTGTACTTTAGAAAACTTACAGGCAAATAGACTATGCACTTTGCAAGTGCCAATGCAATCGTTTCCCCCAAAGCTTAGTGAATGTGATGAAGCTTTGCTTTGTAAAGAATACTTAATTAGGTGCAATTTATTTATTTATTTTAAACAGCATTTTTGTTTTAACACGCTTCGATGTTGGATGATGAAAATCAACAAAACTTCACCACATCCAGTGCGCTCTGGGGAGAATGAATGCAAGCACACGTTGCCTTTAGTAAATCAACCCCTAAATGTCAGCCAGTTAGGGTTTAAATCAAAAATTGTCTATTTAGTAGATATAAGGGGCTTCAACTGCTGTCCCTGACATTCACAGGGGGCTGCACATAATATTCAGTATATGTAGAGTTGCAGAGGATTGTAGGAGACTGCTGACATACTGCAGGAGATGGCCAAGAGACTAGGGACATGCTATCGGTATGGTTTGGGGTGGGGATATAATTCAATAGACTTTTTGGGCTCGTTTACATAGGGCAGGCCCATGTTTACCCACACGGGATGCACAGATGTTCAAATGCATCCCTGTGTCCCATTCATGTTTCAGTATGACATTCGTGTGGATGAGGGTATGTGCGAGTGCATGTCCCCAAACTCATCCTAGGTGCATTTGGGGTCATTCACATGCACCCGTTCGTAAGTCACATTAGGCGTAGCGTCTATATCCAGGCAGCTGCTGTGTCCCAATAGACAGCTATGGGATGCTGGTTCATGAATGTATGCAATACCTGTGCATTCCTGTGACGGTAAAATACCGTCCAGCCCCGGTCAGGAATCTAATTTTCCCATGTGAACAAGGGCTTAGATATATATTACACAACTATTAGAGCCCCTATACAAATCCATGCTTCCCATACTGGTTCCTTTGACCTTAGGGCCCCACTGCAATTATTTAAAGACTGCTGGTTGTGCACCAGGGTCCAAAAGCACTGTTAAACGACAGAAGGTGTGATGCCACTGCTCCCGCTTAAAGTGGTTGTAAACTCCCATCCATTAATTGTACCTAAAGCTAAGCCTATAATAAGGCTTACCTAAAGGTACTGTAAATATCTCCTAAACATGCACCGTTTAGAAGATATTTACAGTATATGCAGCTAATGTCGTCATCAGCGCATGCCCTCTGAAGGAACGTCCATCCATGCCATTCCTTCAGATTCCTGTGCTGTGAATGGTGGCTCCCCTATGCATGCGTGGGAGTGCTGCGTCTATGATCAGCCTTAGACATTACCACAGAGGACTCAAACTTCAGTAAAATTGAGCCATGGGTGCTTCTGTTAGCAACAGGTGGCTCAACAAAGGTAAATTTAAAAATCAACTAAGCCGAATGGAAAATTATTGGCTAAACAATGACTGTATCTTATCAGACGCAGTCTCTGTTTGGCAGCATCACAGTATTCAGGCAGCCAAGGCTGCCGTAGCTTCTGAACACAATGGCTGGCCGTGGAGATTCACCCATCTATGCTATTTAGTGTGGATGGAGGAATCAAATTATTTTCTCACAGTCAGACCAACTGCTGAGCAAGCGAAAATTATGTTGTGTATGGCTAGTGTTAAGCCTCGTACACACGCACGGTTTTCTCGGCAAGAACCAGCAAGAAAACTGCTGAGTAAACCGCGTCTGTGTACGAGGCTTTGAGGTTTCTCGTCAAGAAAACTGCCCAGAATCTAGATGAGAAAAATAGAGAACCTGCTCTTTATTTTTTTGTCGTGTTTCTCGGCATTGTTTTCCTGCCGAGAAACCCGAGCGTCTGTATACTTACTTGTCGCCGTGGAAATCCGCGCATGCGCTAAATAAATTTGATGCATGCGTGGTAGCTTCCAAGGCATAGGTAGGGTGTAGCAAGATGGTGGCGACAGCATCGAATGTGACGAGTGCATGCTCGTCATAGTCAATGACATCACCACCTTCGTGCCATTCAAAAGAACGGCGGTTCTTTTGAATGGCCCATGCGTACACTCGGCCAAATTTTTTTTACTGACCAGATTTTGGGCCGTGTGTACAGGGCTTCAGTGTCTGACACCAAATTCTGGTTTCATCTGTGACTGAAGGAGAGGCGAAAAAGTGCTGCAAAGTAGAGTATCAGTGGACCCCTTTTAAAAAAGGAGCATTAAAGTAACATAAAGTAATGTTGTGGGTGGAGTGAAGTAGAACAGTGTTTAGAAATACAGCACTGAAAATGGCTATTTTTAAACCCACTTATTAACTTACTGTAAGTGGTTACCCAATTCGGTGAGCACATGACTTGGTGGAGACACTTGGAAGCACAAGTGGAAGTGGAGTTTGAAGAAATTGTTAATTTATTGTGGACCATTTTTTATGCAACTTTTGTGTACACTTTATATTGGATTGCTTTTTTTAAATAATATCACCATACTACTTGCGCTAAATGTTTGATATTGTCCCTAATTTCACAATGTATTCCTTAGATTTATTTTAAAACGTATGTGTTTTTATTTCACAAAAGATAGTGGTCGCGGTAAGTGTATTGCACATGGTAGCGTTATAATTTAGATGTGTATTGGAAAGTGAATTTATTTCATTTATTTTATGTGTATAATGTAATCACTGAGATTAATTTAGTTTAGCGTACCACCAACTATCTTTGTATTGAAAATGTACACAGACACAGTCATTTTCCCCTAATGGGCACGGTGACAGTGTCTCTTTAATCAGTACACACCTTTATTTATCATAAATTGGTAGTTTTTCTTGAGTTGTTGTTTTATCGCCACCAAAAATGTCTCTTTTATCTGTTTTCCCTAATAGAAACTTGAAATCAAGTACTAGTAGCATATTAGAGAATATAAACCAATGCAATGATCTGTATGAAGTGATCACGTACAAAATATTGCAAACCTTGATGATATATTGTGCATGTAGTAACTTTATTCTGATCCACTACGATAATAACTTTCATGACATGAAAATTTCATGTTTTTAACTTAAAAAAGGGAAATACAGGATGGTGGATCTGCATTGTGCTTTATGCTTAATGAATTGACCCTAATGTGCCTTGTTTATACATGTTATGCATACTCGGTTTAAATAAATATAGAGCACAAAAGATAACATGACTAGATGCAACCATGGAGATGAAAGTTGTATAATAGGAGCTGAATATGAGTCATCCGTAAAAATGAAAAGAATATATTAACTATAACGATACCCATATATTACCAGCTATCTACAGTCCAAACCTGTAAGCAATACTAGTACAATGCTATCCATTTAATAGATGACAATTACAAAAACTCCAGAGAGGTGTAAAAATCTCATGAAAAAGAAATGTACAAGAAAAAGAAAAATAAGAAAGGTTCTAAAACCTTGTGAAGAAAAGTGTTGTCCCAAAACGTAGATATATCATGCACTCAGTGTGTATATATATATATATATATATATATATATATATATATATATATATATATATATATATATATTACCAAGGTATTGTATACCCGTAAATCTAATTGAACCATGCATCTTGTTATGCCCAGTGAAAACTTGTATCAGCAAAATCATTTGCCATCTGAAAAACAAAGCACAACGTTAGCTCAGAATCGACTCATAAATACTGTAGTCCAAATGAATTGTGAATTTAGTTATCTTGGCAGTCCTGCTCTCAGTTCCAAATGTGTCTGAATTATGGAGATCAGAGATGTTAGAGAGACTATCTTCCTCTTCCATATGCCACAAAGCCCTCAATTATCTTGCAACTCTGCTAGGTAGTAAAAGGTATGCCAAAGAAGAAAATCCAGGGAGGGAAATGATCATTAGTACGTATATGAGAGCAGCATTAACTCGTTTTCTAACTTCTCAGTTTAACGCTCCCCTAGATGACTGTCTGTCAACATAGACATCAGACTGTTGCTCTGCTGGGTGCATGTCAATGTAGGTCTATGGGATGTTTTACCATTAGAAATAATAACATACGTTTTATATTCATTTATGTGGTGTAGATTTTTACCAAAAAAAACAGCATTGGTTTATTGGACATATCTGAGCTCTTCCCAGTGTAAGATATCGGGGTGATTATATTCAAGTGGTGAATGCGGTTTCAGGAAAACATGTCAGTCCAGACCTTTATTTTAAAGACTTTTATTTAAATAAAACAAAGTTCAAAGAAAATAACACCAATTTCCCTCGCAGGGGGTTCCAACATTATTGCATAGTTCAAACATTCAGCCTCCTGAATTACTAACTGGCAGCACCGCTGCTTCAGACCTCAGGCCAAGGCCTTTGGGTTGCTCCTCTAAACATATGCTCACACTGCTGGCTGCAGCCTCCCTCTCCTAGGGAACATGGTGTGAGGGTGATTTATTTTTATTGTTACATTGTAATATATAATGAAGTGGTTCAAGTCACCATAATGCAGAATCGGGGGCGTATTACTTGCCATGTCGCATGTCACCAGATGCGGATTGCCATGTTGCCTGCCACCAGATGCGGATTGCCACTTGCCACGTCGCCTGCCGCCAGATGCGAATTGACACTTGCCACGTCGCCTGCCAACAGATGCAGCTTGTCACTTGCCACCATCGCCTGCCACCCGATGTGGATTGCCACTTGCCACTGTCGCCTGGCACCAAATACGGATTGTCACTTCCTATGTGGACTGCCACCATTTGCGGATTGTCACTTGCTACTTTGCCTGCCACCAGATGCAGATTGTCACTTGCCACATCACCTGCCACCAGATACAGATTGTCACTTGTCACATCATTTGTGGATTGTCACTTGCCACGTTGCCTGCCACCATATGCGAATTGTCATTTGCCACCAGATGTGGATGATCACTTGCCATGTCGCCTGCCACCAGATGCGTATTGTCACTTGCCACGTCAGCTGCCACTAGATGTGAATTGTCATCTGCCACAACGCCTGCTACTATTTGCAGATTGTCACTTACCATGTCAGCCATTTAGCACAGAAGCAGGTGCAGTGGTCAGTTCTGAGTGTGGGCAGGAGAGTCAACCGTTCATGTGGGGTGGGCAGTGAGAGATGTCATCTCGCTGCTCCCCGCTCCACCTATGACAATGAAGTGGCACCGCTATGAGGGCAGAAGAGCAGTGATGCAGGGCAGGCAGAGAGAGATGATGTCACCTCTGCTCGCTCATCCACTTCTCTCATCAGGCTGTCCGGCTCTCTCATTGACCCGCCTCCCTGGCTCTCTCATGCAGCCAGCCTGCACACCACACCCGTAGCCCAGCTGCAGAGAGGCCGCGGCCCGGTGGTTAGAGGCCCCTGCAGTAAGAGACTTGGTGCTATGGGCCCTAGATTCAAGGCTATAGTCCCAGAAGGCAACCCCTAGCAACGCCACTGCTGGTGACTAATTGCTGTCTACCTTTTGTTAAACACAGCTTCCAGAGTTCAGTTCCTCTTTACTACAAACTGGAAAAGTTGTGATACTTTTTTTAGCTGATTTGGTCAACTTTTTTGCAATGCGTGATTTTATTTTATCCTGTGCTACAAAAAAAAAAAAAACATATTCTCCATAGAAGGCCTGATGAGACAGAGAAAACAGAGGGATAATCTTGAATAGGAATGTAAAACATGATAAGCAGAGTGTAGATAGAAGTCTATGAACATACTAAATACTGTATATTAACCTTCAGTCTTGTGGTCATGGTGAGCTGGTAATTGCTCTGGATTGTGGACATTGGGGGTGGTGCTGGAAACAGGAGAGTGAAGTAGTATAGTATGATATGTAAACAATCTAAGCTCTTAAGACCTACAGTTGATAGCTATGCCACCATCTTTCTTTCTCAGGAAGACATACACATTAACCGAAAAGAGATCAATATAAACATGACAGGTGCATGCAGATTCAATGCTTGTTTTGTAATTGATGGAAGGGAATTCAAATATATCAAAGGCATTTGACTGAAGGTCACTTCACCCTGCACATGGGGGTACCTCTCGCATGGAGCACACTCGTCAATGCCCGGAACCAAAATCTAACATTAAGGCAGTTCCCCAACTTAGAGCCTTTACACTGTGTGCAGTAAAAGTACAGAATCCATCTGGAAAAATACTGTCCCACGTCACTACACTGTAACTTGCATTAGAAGGGACATGCTGAGCCTGCACCTACTACACCAGTCCAGCATACCCCTGTTACCTCATTCCCAGTAACAGACTGGGGTCCCGTGATGCACATAGCATGGACCCCATGTGGGCACTTCTTAATGCCTTCACTTCCCCACTGTGTGACCAGGCTATGGATCTCTGTAATGCAGGTTCGGTTTGAGTTGCTACTGCAAATGCTAGGGAGGTAGCCAGAGCATCAACCCCTAACTAAGGTACTTTATCAGGTACCACACATATTGGCTGGTTGCTTTTTGTCTGGAACTAGTGCTTGGTTACTCAAAGTGACTACATTCCTTCTCCTTGTCTAGCCAAGTTAACTCTTTTGTAGAAACTAATCTTTATACCACTTTGTGCTTTACAGACTCTGGTTCTTTTGATATGCCAGAACCACCATCCATCCCTTTAAATAACTTCATATCAGGCCCAAAACAGTTGATGAAACTTTACCAAAAAATCTTTTATTAATACAGTTCATTATGAACTGAGTCCATTTCCTAACCCTTAGGCCGCGTACACACGATCGGTTTTGTCTGAAGAAACTGGCCTTAAGGCCAGTTTTATTGGTCCAAACCAAGCGTGTGTACAGCCCATCGGACCATCATCCGTCGGACCAAAGTTTTAAAACTTGCTTTAAAATCAGACCGATGAACGCCTGACCATTGGACCAAAATGATGGTTAGTAAGCAAAAGCATCAGACCAAAAACCCGCGCATGCTCAGAATCGAGTCGACGCATGCTTGGAAGCATTGAACTTCGTTTTTTCAGCACGTCGTTGTGTTCTACGTTACCACGTTCTGACCCGATCGGATTTTGGACTGATGGTGTGTACGTACATCAGACCATCAGGCCACTTCAGCGGTGAACCAATGAAAACGGTCCGTCGGACCATTCTCATCGGGCTGGACCGATCGTGTGTACGCGGCCTAATTACAACTGAATGGCTACCCAGGCATCCCACTACAAGGTAGTACTCCTTGCTGGCGTTCCCCAGGTGCTGGTTGATCTCAGCCTCCAATGGACTGCTTTACAGTATATGCAGTCAATTGTGAGCCAAGAGCCCATGACCCAACCTTCTACCATATTTATACCACTGGTAAGTAGGCCTGATTAAAAAAAAATAGGAACTGGGCACACATACATACTTACCCCCCCCCAGCCCCTCAGTCTGGGCCAGCCACTAACTAGCAATAAACAACTTGCCTACACTCCATATTTTTCATATTTTTAGCCTTGAGTAGTACACAACAACAATGGGCTATAGGTGCACATTCCAATTGCCTGGTGAGACTGCCCATCATAGTGATGGACAATTTGGAAGGTGCAGCCCAGAAAGTGTTGGGTATTTTGCCTCTCAGAATTGCCTGAGATTTGACTTGACATTAAAGCTTTGAATTCATGGATCTCTACATGCCTGCACTTTACACCTGCAGCTTTTCCCCTTTTCTGTATTACCTGACAGGGTTTTCTTAAAGGTATCTAATACAAGTGGGCATACGAGTCCTTGATGTTACATATTTGGAAACACTGTATAGAAGAAAGCTATTGTCCAAACCAAGATTATTTTAAAAACACTATGCAATTAATCTCTGAAATCACATCAGACCAGATACAAAAAATCCCTGTTTTTCATTTTCATAGATCAAGTGATGTTTATGCCTTAAGAAATATATATATTCATTCTAAACACTGAAAATGCATTTTCGTTACAAAAAAAGCCCTATAAATCTTCAGAATGGTAGGTGGCTATAAGAACAATTGATGTTATGGTAATTCTGGCTATTATACATGGATGTTATTGGGTAGAGAAAAGCCTTTAAACTTCAAGCATGCCCATTCTTTGTGGTTTGTTACAGTTTTATTGTAGTGAAATATGTTCATTTTAGCAGTAGAAAATTAACTTAAGTCAACAATATAATAACAACAGAATGCCATGCTACAGAGAGCAATTTTCAAATGATATGCTACACAAATAAAGCTCCCAGACATTTTGTTTTATGTATTAGAGCGTCCCACAAATCTCATTGAAAACAGATTCGCTGACTGATATTTCTGCTTTTATGCAACATTACAGTGGATTTATCTCCTAGCAGCCCATTGTAACTATTGATTGATTTTTAAATTACACTAAAGCAATCAGTAAATACCACCCAATCAACTCTTAAAAACATACCGGAGATTAGACAATTTAGGGTAATCAATGAAAATATTCTGTGATTTGTTCATGCTCAATTTTCACCATAAATTACAAGCATAACTTGCTAGCTACCAAGACATAAAACAAGAACGTGACAAGTAGTGGGGGAAAAAAAAAGTAGAAAATAGATAAAGACATGAAGAAAGCAGCAATGTGTTTCAGTTTAATGAAACAAATTTGCTCTTGTGTTCCTGAAGAAAATGACATACCATTGTTTATCTCTTTTGATTAATTACTTAATTACTGGAATTGTTCACCTGACCAAGCCATGATGGACTTAGGCTGGAAATGAACCAATAATTAAAAGGAAGCTTTTGAAAATAGATTTTTTTGGGGATAAGACATGTTCATATCTTAAATGAACTGTAAAGGCAGAAGTTTTTTTTATCTTAATGCATTCTATGCATTAAGATAAAAAACCTGAGGCACATGCGCAGACTGCTCAGGAATGGCAGCTTAGCCTGGGAGCTCCGCACCGCTCTGACTGACCGGCGGTAATAGCGGGGGAGTGGGATCCCAGGAGGTCGCCACCATTACACCCTCAGGTGGGGGGGGGGTAGTCGGGGCAGCAGCTTATGTCGGAGGGACCCGTGAGGAGAAGCCCGGAGCCACAATTTACCATGGTAAGTGGGGCACTCGATTCCAAGATGGCGGGCGTCACACAGACACCTCACGTGGGAGCGGAGGAATCCCCAGGTTTCAAGCTGTCGTATGCTGCAGTAGCCAGCTCCCACGCTCTAGGGACCCTGGCTAGTCCCCTAGCAGACTTAGATCATTCCCCAGATTCCACAGAGTCCTTGCTAGAGCAGACCATGGCTGAGCTGCTGAATTCTCCCCTGGGGCCTACCTCACCACAGGCGACAGTGGGGCCTGTCATGGAGGCTGCCTCCCCACACAGCATTTCTCAGACTGCTGAACTGTTCACACAACTGTCCTTATTACTGGACATGGGGCTGGTGCAGACTGCTGCAAAGATCACTAATGACCTAAAAGGGGACTTTCACATGATCGGCGAAAGGATGGAATCGATTGAAAGTAAATTGGATCAAACTATAGCCACAACTAGACAAAATTCTGACCAGATACAGGTTCTGCAGGACCAATTAGACACTGCTTTATCCCGAATTGATGACCTGGAGAACCGATCCAGGAGAGAGAATTTTTGGATCAGGGGGCTCCCTGAATTGATCACTGATACCTTCTCAGCTGTCCAGGACTTTGTTAAACAACTTATCCCCAACATCCCGCCACATAAACTTGAGATCGACCGTGCTCACAGAACTCTGGCACCCCCCAAAAAGGATGGATCCCCCAGGGACATAGTGGTCAAGCTCCACTTCTTTTCGGTTAAAGAGTAAGTTATGAAGCTGTGCAGGCACCAAAACCCTCTTACTTGTTGAGAACACAATATACAAGTGTTTGCAGATCTTTCCCCGACCACCATCAAAAAAAGGAAGGCCTTGAAACCTCTCTTGCTGGTCCTGTCACAGCGTAACATAAAATACAAATGGGCCTTCCCTTTTGCCCTAAAATTTGAGTATAAAGGCAAGGATCACTCATTTCACAGTCTTCATGAAGGGGAACGCCTTCTCCTGCACTTGCGCCTCATCTCCCAGGAAGCAGCAATGGATCTTTCAAACTCCAATCCTGGATCAACCAAGCAACCATCCCCTGCGAGCCCTCTGGCAAACACCTGGGACAAACCCAAACTCAAGAAGACCAGGGACACCAGACCCCCATTGATTCCTCCTGACAATTTCTCTAGGAACAGTTTGTGAAGTACTCTTCTTTGTTGGAACTTCCCTCTTGTTTTAGGGGGGGTTAATTTTGCATTTGTTCTAGTTAATGCCCTTTGTGGCGATCACAATTTCTAATTCAGCTTTGATCTAAAATTATACAGTTGATAGACTTGGTCGATATGGTAAATCCTGTTATATACATTGGACTTCTGTTCTGCACTGTATGTTTATCGGCTATGTCGGTGGTCTACCTTCGGGGGCCCTGGTCCTCCTCTGCTGGATCTCTGCCGAGGGGGGCCTTCGGGAGGGGTGGCCTCTGGGGCTTCCGTGCCTCCCTGCTAATGTTATTAGAGCTTTACGCTCCTGTTTTTTCTGTTGCGCCGAGGTCGGAGTGGTGTTGCTGCGCCTTCACCTACCCCCCGGTTTTGGTTATGCCTTCTCCGTGGGTTAGGTGTCTGCCCAGCTTGCTGGGTACTGACGAATTAAATTCGATTTTTGGTGAGGGGTATTAGGCTACCCTTCACCACTCCGGGCTCCTTGCGAGCTCGGATCACCTACCCCTTCCCTTCCCTCTTCTTTATTGCCTGTCCATTTCCTTTCTAACCTTTTTTATCATTGCAGGAGGTTATAGTTTCGCCATCAGCTCCTTGTACCCAGGACGCCCTCAGCTCTTACAGAGGTCAGGTCGCCGAAACAACTTTAGTGTCAGGAATGATCCCCCCTGTTGGTACATCTGCTTGTTAGTCTGGCTGCAGTACCGGCCTCCACCAGCAGGGGGTTCCTGGCCTTCTGGTGTTCACAGCCTTTCATACGTTCAGGTGTGACTTGAACGTAATTAAGACACTCCCTATTTATACCCGGCGAGCTCAAGCAGAGCTCGCCCTGGTATCTTCATATCTGCTGGACCTAAGCCTGTACCCTGACCTGTATTATGATCCTGATTTCGTACCTTGATCCTGTTCTGATCCTGATCCCTGATCCCGCCTGGACTTGTCTGCCCTGCATCCTGATCCCGCCTGGACTTGTCTGCCCTGCATCCTGATCCCTGATCCCGCCTGGACTTGTCTGCCCTGCTTCCTGTTCCCTGTCTCCCCTTAACCTGAATCCTGCAGCTAGTCCATCCATCCGACCCCTGCTCCGTCCTGTCCCATCTGCTGGTATCCCTTGTGTATGACCTCGGCCTGGCTTGACCTATCTGTACGGCATTCCCTTCTTGATTATATATATATTGTTTGCTATCTTTACTGGTTGTCCTTATTTACTTTATTAAACACCTTTTACTTCACTGATCATATTGTCTGGTCTCTCTGTGCAGTCACACGGGTCTGATCTCTCATCCCTCCTGACAGTATACCAGGGCCATCCCTTGATCAGACGTGACTGCATTGAGGAACCATCCTGGTGTAGTGCATTGCTCTAAAGCATGGATTACAATGAAATCCTTTACTTTTCTCTGCTGGCAGACGAGGATGAGGGGGCTTGTCGCCAGGTTTTGGAGGGTTGGACTAGTGACCAACTGATGGAAACTATCCGATCGGCTCATTCCTGGGTGGATAAGGGGTACATGACTTTTGATGATGTTCAGGCATTAATTTGGTTGTGTGTTAAGCCGGCCCTGTCATTTATTCCTGATGGTAGTGATGATTTCTCTCCCCCCTTTAGTCGTGACCAAGTTGATTCCCTGGTGTGGTTATTAGAGGATGACCCGGCTTATTTTGAGGAGCATTATTCCTCCTGTCCCCAGCAAAAGTTATCTGAGTGTATTGATTCTGTGCAGGCTCTGATTAGACAAGGTGTGTGTGAACCTGCTTTTGTTCAACCTGTGCTGCAGGCATGGTCAGATCTAAATCCAGCCAAGCCAGTCCGTTCCAGCCCTACTATTAACCCTCTGCCTTCTCAGGGATCCATCTATCCATCACCAATGGCAACCCCAGCTCAGATGATTCAGCATCCTACCAAATATTACTACCCAGTTTCTACTTGTACCTACCCTGCCTTTAATCCACCTGTCCGCTCCAACCCTGCTATTAACCACCTACCTTCCCAAGGACCTATCCGCCCATCGCCAATGACAACCTCAGCTTTCGCCCAGTTAATTCCGCACCCTACCAAATATTACTACCCAATTTCTACTAATTGTACCTACCCTGCCTATAATCCACCTGTAACTACTCCACAAAAACCTCCTCCAGTCACCACCCCTGTGTCTCTGCCATATTCCAATCCTTCCTCCTACTTAATTCCACCCTCTTCATAAACCCCTTCTGTTAACAAACCTGTAGTGTCTAAGTCTAAAAAGAAACGGAAGTACTTCCCAACTCACAACATCGTGCCAGTTACCCAGCCTGTCCCAGTGCCACCTGTTCAGCCTGTCCCGGTGCCATCTGCTCAGCTTGTTCCTGTGCCAGCTGCTATGCCTGTTCCTGTGCCATATACTCTACCTGTTCCAGTGCCAGCCGACCAACCTGTTCCAGTGCCAGCTGCCCAGCTTGTGCCAGCCTCCCAGCTTGTTCTAGTGCCAGCCTCCCAGCTTGTTCCTGTGCCAGCCTGCCACCCTGGTGTTCCTGTGCCAGCCTGCCACCCTGGTGTTCCTGTGCCAGCCTGCCACCCTGGTGTTCCTGTGCCAGTCTGCCACCCTGGTGTTCCTGTGCCAGCCTGCCACCCTGGTGTTCCTGTGCCAGCCTGCCACCCTGGTGTTCCTGTGCCAGCCTGCCACCCTGGTGTTCCTGTGCCAGCCTGCCACCCTGGTGTTCATGTGCCAGCCTGCCAACCTGATGTTCCTGTGCCAGCCTGCCAACCTGATGTTCCTGTGCCAACCCGCCAACCTGATGTTCCTGTGCCAGCTTGCCAGCTCGATGACTTCCAGTCTGCTGCCCAGGTTGGTGACCTCCAGTCCGCTGCCCAAGTTGATGACTTCCAGTCCACTGCCCAGCTTGATGACTTCCAGTCCGCTGTCCAAGTTGATGACTTCCAGTCCGCTGCCCAGGTTGATGACTTCCAGTCTGCTGCCCAGGTTGATGATTTCCAGGCTGCTGCCCAGGTTGACGACTTCCAGTCTGCTGCCCAGGTTGACGACTTCCTGTCTGCTGCCCAGGTTGACGACTTCCAGTCTGCTGCCCAGTTTGATGACTTCCAGTCCGCTGCCCAGTTTGATGACTTCCAGTCCGCTGCCCAGCTTGATGACTTCCAGTCCGCTGCCCAGCTTGATGACTTCCAGTCCGCTGCCCAGCTTGATGACTTCCAGTCCACTGCCCAGCTTGATGACTTCCAGTCTGCTGCCCAGCTTGATGACTTCCAGTCCGCTGCCCAGCTTGATGACTTCCAGTCCGCTGCCCAGCTTGATGACTTCCAGTCCGCTGCCCAGCTTGATGACTTCCAGTCCGCTGCCCAGCTTGATGACTTCCAGTCCGCTGCCCAGCTTGATGACTTCCAGTCCGCTGCCCAGCTTGATGACTTCCAGTCCGCTGCCCAGCTTGATGACTTCCAGTCCGCTGCCCAGCTTGATGACTTCCAGTCCGCTGCCCAGCTTGATGACTTCCAGTCTGCTGCCCAGGTTGATGGCTTCCAGTCTGCTGCCCAGGTTGATGACTTCCAGTCTGCTGCCCAGGTTGATGACTTCCAGTCTGCTGCCCAGGTTGATGACTTCCAGTCTGCTGCCCGGCTTGATGACTTCCAGTCCGCTGCCCAGCCTGCTGCTCCTGTGCCAGTCCGCCAGCCTGCTGTTCCTGTGCCTGCTGCCCAGCTCGATGACCCGGAGCCTGCTGCCCAGCTCGATGACCCGGAGCCTGCTCCCCAGCTCGATGACCCGGAGCCTGCTGCCCAGCTCGATGTCCCGGAGCCTGCTGCCCAGCTCGATGACCCGGAGCCTGCTGCCCAGCTCGATGACCCGGAGCCTGCTGCCCAGCTCGATGACCCGGAGCCTGCTGCCCAGCTCGATGACCCGGAGCCTATGCCCTCTGCCCGGCTCGATGACCCGGAGCCTTTATCCACTGCCTGGCTTGACACCATGAGCCTTCCCCAGCAACAACTGGTTGGAGCGTCCGGAGGCCGCTCCTTTGAGGGGGGGTACTGTCAGGAATGGTCCCCTCTGTTGGTACTTCTGCTTGTTAGTCTGGCTGCAGTACCGGCCTCCACCAGCGGGGGGTTCCTGGCCTTCTGGAGTTCACAGCCTTTCATACGTTCAGGTGTGACTTGAACGTAATTAAGACACTCCCTATTTATACCCGGCGAGCTCAAGCAGAGCTCGCCCTGGTATCTTCATATCTGCTGGACCTAAGCCTGTACCCTGACCTGTATTCTGATCCTGATTTCGTACCTTGATCCTGTTCTGATCCTGATCCCTGATCCCGCCTGGACTTGTCTGCCCTGCATCCTGATCCCGCCTGGACTTGTCTGCCCTGCATCCTGATCCCTGATCCCGCGCCTGGACTTGTCTGCCCTGCTTCCTGTTCCCTGTCTCCCCTTAACCTGAATCCTGCAGCTAGTCCATCCATCCGACCCCTGCTCCGTCCTGTCCCATCTGCTGGTATCCCTTGTGTATGACCTCGGCCTGGCTTGACCTATCTGTACGGTATTCCCTTCTTGATTATATATATATTGTTTGCTATCTTTACTGGTTGTCCTTATTTACTTTATTAAACACCTTTTACTTCACTGATCATATTGTCTGGTCTCTCTGTGCAGTCACACGGGTCTGATCTCTCATCCCTCCTGACATTTAGTCTCTCCAATCCGATAAGTGACGGGGTTCTGCAGCTTTTCCTCACTCCTCTGCTCCATGGCTATTAACATTCCCAGGGCTACTCAGTTAAAAGTAGCCACCCACAATGCCCAAGGTCTTAACTCACCCTCCAAAAGGCGAAAGGTTCTAGACTTTGCGAAGTCTCGCAACCTAGATGTCCTCTTTTTGCAGGAGACCCACTTCCCGATCCGATACAAACCCAACTTCCTACATGTCCATTTCCTGCAATTTTTCTTAGCCAGTGCTGAGGGTAAAACCAAGGGGGTGGCAATTCTCATTTCTAAGAATTGTAGGTTTTCCCTGCAGTTAGAATATAAGGACCCGGGGGGAAGGTTTGTCATGGTCAAGGGCACAATTGATGGTCACCTGTACTCCCTGGTTTCTTACTATGCCCCCAACGTGGGCCAACTCAAATTCTTTATTGACCTATTCAAAACTCTAGATCCCTTGTTGGAAGGTTCGGTGATACTGGGTGGGGATTCAATTGTCGCCTTCGACCAGGGCATTGACAAATCCAAGCCTCCCACAGCACAGAATGTACGCCCCACTAGACTTAGCTCCAAAATAGCCAAACTATTATTTCAAAGGGGCCTTACGGACATTTGGAGGGAAATGAATCCTACCCTGAAGGATTATACGCATTTCTCACACGCACACCAAACCTATGCCAGAATTGACCACCTCCTGGTCTCTAATGCCCTAATCCCAGTGGTAGGTAACTCCCGGATCACAGACACGGTTTGGTCGGATCATGCCCTAGTGAGCCTGACCTTGAACACTCACCTTGCACACTCGGCATCCCCTTATTGGCGTCTTAACGAAGCGATCCTGTCTAACCCAGCCCAAAAAATTGAGACTGAAATGGCCATACTTTACGCAAAACAGCTCCCCTGACATCTCGGCAGAAACTTTGTGGGCTGCCCACAAGGCAACCATCAGAGGCAAATTGATCCAAATTAAAGCAAGAATTAATAGGGCACGTAGGGCAGACATTAGAGACCTGGAAAATAAGTTGCAGGACCTCTGTGCGGCACAAAAGAATGACTCAGGACAATGTCCTACATCTCGCATTGATTCAGCCCGCTTGGAACTGAACTTGGCACTGACGGCTAGGGCCAAATCCAGCCTGCGCTGGCAGAGAGCGAAATTTTATCGCTTGAAAGATAAACCGGGGCCTCTCCTAGCCTCCAAACTGACCCCGCGTCCCCGAACGTACGCCTTTCCTAAAATCAACATAGCAGGACGTCCTCCCACAGCAAACCCCCGTAAAATATTACAGGTGTTCTAAACTTTTTACACAAATCTTTATGATGATCACCGGGCAGGGAGGGACCCCACCAGGACTAAGTTCCTGGATGACCTCCCCATCCCCACTCTATCGAGGGACCACAGAGACAGACTCGAGACTCCAATATCTGTAGAAGAGATCTTGGAGGTCATTAAAGGCCTGAAGAACACTTTTGCCCCGGGACCAAATGGGTTTTCCACCCCTTATTACAAAGCCTTCGCACCGATTTTAGCCCCCCATCTCGCAAATTTCTTCAACTCCAAAGCTAAGGGAGAGCTCATGGGTGCGCAACTGAATGCCGCCTTCATCTCCGTTATCCCTAAGCCTGACAAGGACCCGGGAGAGGTCAGTAACTATAGGCCGATATCCCTCATTAACAATGATCTCAAAATAATGACCAAGGTTATGGCCGACCGCTTAGCGTCCTTTATTGGAACTTACATACACAAAGACCAAGTCGGGTTCATACCCGGCCGTCAGGGGCCAGATCAAATTAGGAGGGTGGGCGATGTTATGTCATTGTTACAATCAGGCTGGGATGGTGGAGGGGCTTAGGCGGGGATGTTTCTGTCGTTGGATCTTCAGAAGGCCTTCGACTCTGTCTCCTGGTCCTATATTAACACAATACTGGAGCGCTGGGGCTTTGGCCCCAGGTTCACGGGCTCGTCCGGTCCCTATACTCCAATCCTGAGGCCAGGATCAAACTACTGGGCTTGTACTCAGATCCCATTGCAATAAGGAAGGGCACTCGCCAAGGCTGTCCCCTTTCACCGCTAATTTTTACCATAGCCATTGAATTGCTGGCCATTGCCATCAGGTCTAATCCCAACATTGCGGGAGTCCGTTGCGGTACCATGACCCACAAATGTGGTCTGTTCGCGGACGATCTGATCCTTTTCGTAAGCTCCCCGGTCACCTCCCTACCAGTGATCTGTAAAACATTGGATGATTTTGCGGATGTTTCGGGGTTAGGGGTCAATTATTCCAAATCTTAGGCCCTCAACATATCCCTCCCCCCGCCTATAGTTGCCCAGCTGAAAGACTCCTTTCGTTTTAGGTGGAGTGACACACCTATCCATTATTTAGGAATTAATTTAACCCCTAAGTTTGAATTACTCTATTGAGCCAATTATCCCCTCATGTTCAAGAAACTGGAAATAGATCTTAAACAGTGGCATCCCCATTAACTTTCATGGTTGCGAAGGATCAACTTAGTAAAAATGACCCTGCTTCTGCGACTCCTTTATATCTTCCGCTCTCTCCCGATATCAATTAGGAAGGATCACTTGGATGCGTTCCAATCCAAAATCACCAAGTTTGTTTGGGGAAAGTCGGGCCATCGTCTAGCTAGACACACCCTTTTCAGACTTAGAAGCCGAGGGGGATTGGGATTACCCAATCTACTTTGGTACTACCAGGCGGCCAGACTCACCCAGCTCTCCACGGTATACAGTAAAGTGGCCAAACTTGACTGGGTGGACATGGAAAGCCAAGCGGTCCCCACCTTTACTCTTGACTTCCTCCTTTGGAAACCTCCAAAAGCTAGACCACCTATACTTTGCTCGTCCTTGTCACACACATTTGCAATCTGGGATAAGCTCAGGAACAATCCTTTCCTGGTCTCCTCCTGTAGACCCTTAGCACACATCTTCCACAATCCTAATTTTCCCCCGGGGATGGACATTGGGGCCTTCAGGTGGTGGTTGGATAAGGGGATGTATCGGATCGGGCACTTCCTTACACATTCGGGACCCCTTTCCCTCACCCATTGTGTTAAGACCTTGAAAATGCCTTCTACTGAACGATTTTGGTTCCATCAATTGTTCTGCTTTCTTCGATCTATCTGGTCAGGGAAACCTGAACCCCCCAACTTACGCCATATAAACAGTGGTGTGGAAATCTCATGGACCAGAGGGGGGGGATATCCAGAATCTACTCGTCACTAGCCACTGTTGACCGTAAAATGGCCTACATGCTGCCCTGGGAGGGTGATTTGCAGGTGACATGGGACCTAGATACTTGGTACAAAGCTTATTTCTCATCTTTTAAAGGGATTTCAAGTAACTCTCTCATTGAAGCCAATTTAAAGGTATTCAGTCATGCTAAGAGGTCCTGGCTTAGACTTCCACCTTCTGTCACTGCACTCCTTTTCTCTTCCTTCTCCCTCTTTTCTCCTTTTTTCTTTCTGTCTGTTCCCTTCTACCTACCAGTTCCTTTGGGCAGCATCAGGGACTCTACCCCGGGAGCTGCCCCTCCCTTCATTTGATATAGAGCTCATCAAGCCTGAGCATTGCTTTATTTTTTTTCTTCCTGATAAATATTGGGTGGTGTGTTCTTTTGTTGTGATATGGTGCAACCGCCAGCCTTTATTGGCTTCTCACTCGGCTACAGCGACCCCTACTTTCTGGTAATTTTGACATATTCTGTGAGCGGGGACTTCCTTCACCCCCCCCCTGCACAGTTAGCTCCCAAGAGGGGTGTAGAGGACGGGCTGCAGGAGGTCTCCCCTTAGGGGCACCCGGGCCTTTGTACTTCTCAAGCTCAGTCTTAAGCACCCGGCTGTGGTTTCTCTTTTTCGAGTATTTTGCTGATGTAGCCTCTTGCTTGGTAGTTGTCACATGTGCTGTATGTTTGTTATGACGTTTTTATACTCATCACTGACTGGCATTGTTGTCTTATACTTGTAAAACTTAATAAAAACCTTTAAACATAAGATAAAAAACATTGTGTGTAACAGCCTCCCCAGCATCTCTCTCCAGCAATGTCCACAATCCCCTCAGCCATCCAGGACACTCCTCCTAATTGGCAGAGACAGAGCAGCGGCACCAATGGCTCCCGTGGCTGTCAAACAGCCAATCAGGGTAGAGGGGGGGTCAGGACGGGGCTCTGTGTCTGAATGGATACACGGAGCTCTGACTCAGCTTGGGTGCCCCCTGTAGCAAGTTCCTGGCTGAGGGGCACTCAAAGGAGGGAGGGGCAAGGAGCAGCAAAGAGGGACCCGAGAAGAGGAGGATCCAGGCTGCTTTGTGCAAAACCAAATGCACAGAGGAGGTAAGTATAACATGTTTGTTATTTTTATTTTTATAAACAAGCCTTTACAATCACTTTAAGAAGCACATATTACCAGAACTAAAAGGAAACCCAATCAAACTATTATGGTTTTCTGTTGACTATTCTATTTAAAAACAAATGGAAATTCCTTCAAGGAGGAAATTGTACTATGGTGGTGAAGGGTATTTCTTGAACTATGTGAGAACAGCTCTAAGATTTTTGTTCAGACTTGGTAGCTCTTTGAAAACGCTTTTATTTTTTGGGTTGCCACTTAAAGAAAAAAATCTACGTATGGCAGTTTTAACACAATTACATTGATCCATCTTGGACCAATGCAAATATAGATATACCATACCTGTGGGATCCCTCTAGAGCAGGGTTTCTCAATTCCAGTCGTCAAGGCACACCAACAGGTCATGTTTTCAGGATTTCCCTCAGATGAAACGGCTGTGGTAATTACTGAAGCAGTGACACTGATCAACTCACCTGTGCAAAATAATGGAAAGCCAGAAAACGTGACCTGTTGGTGCGCAGCTAGAAATCACTGTAGTAAACACCACTACTCCTCTGGTTTCCACTAGCTTCTGGGTCCTGTGTCAATAAGCTGGCAGCATTTTGAACACAGGACGACGGCCACGCAGCACGGGTGCCATTCATAGAATGATTTTCCCTTTCTCAATAAATGTAAAGCGTTCTCTGATTGGAGGAGGTAAAGAGCATGACATCACTGCCCCATCTTTTCAGCTTGTCTAATCAGAGAATACTTTGCATTCATCGAGAAATGGTAAAACATTCTCTAAGTGGTGCCTATGCCATACAGCCAACCTCCTGTGTTCAGGGCTTTGAGGCAGCAGGCTCTCCCCTGGTTCCCATGTTGATGCTGTCCTCAGCTGTTTGACAGTTCTTATATAGGTAAGGGTGGGGCCGCCTGGCGATACCTACCTCTCAGTATATAGCTTGGGGTGTTTACTTTCCAAAATGGGGTCATTTGGGGGGGTTTTGTGCCATCTGGGCATTCCATGGCCTCCGAAACTGTGATATGTAGTGAGGAGTGAAATCAAAAATGTACACCCTTAGAAAGCCTGATGGCGGTGATTGGTTTTTGGGGTCCCGTATGCGGCTAGGCTCCCAAAAAGTCTCACACATGTGGTATCCACATCCACAGGAGAAGCAGCAGAATGTATTTTGGGGTGCAATTCCACATATGCCGATGGCATGTTTGAGCAATATATCATTTATTGACAACTTTGCACAAAAAAAAAATATTTTTTTTCCCGCAACTTGTGTTAAAATATAAAATATTCCATGGACTCAACATGCCTCTCAGCAAATAGCTACTTTCCAAAATGGGGTCATTTGGGGGGCTTTGAACTGTCCTGGCATTTTATGCACAACATTTAGAAGCTTATGTCGCACATCACCCACTCTTCTAACCACTTGAAGACAAAGCCCTTTCTGACACTGTTTGTTTACATACAAACATATTTTTTTTGCAAGAAAGTTAAGCTGAACCCCCAAACATTATATATATTTTTTAAAGCAAAGGCCCTAAAGATTAAAATGGTGGGTGTTGCATTTTTTCTTCTACACAGTATTTGCATTTTAAACAAATTTTTTTGGGAAAAATACACTTTTTTTTATTTTAAAGCACTACACATGGTCAGACGTTTTCACGGGAAAGCCTCCATAGGAATGTCAACCGTATGAACGTGGCATTAGGAGCAAAATCGCTCCTCCGCCCCTAATGCTCCCATGCTCCTACAGCACTGGAGTCACAGCTTTATATATCTGTTGCTGTCAAGATAAATAAGTCCGCGCAACAGCTGAATGGCGTACCTGAAAACAGTAAAGTAAATTACATACCTAAAAAGAAAGCATGAAAAAACATAATAACAATAAAACTTTGCAGAATAGAATACAGTAAAAATGAGCAGAACAATTGAGAGAGAATAGAGAGGGAGAGAACAATAAAACGACAACTTTTTTTTTTTTTTGTATATATTTTTTTTTGTGTTTTTTTTTTTACTTAGCTAAACGCTTCCAAAAAAACTGTTAGCGATCGCAGAATCAGGCCTGTCTCTGCGAACGCTGCAGTTATGTGTGTTGTGTTTTGTAAGTGACAGTGATCGATCGATACTGCACTTGGGTGGGTTGGGCTGGGCTGGGTTGGGCTGGGTTGGGCTGGGCTGGGCTGGGCTGGGCAGAGGGGCAAAACGCAGGTGCTAGCGGGTATCTGGGCTGATTCCGCTAACAATGCGTTTTTGGGTACCCTAAACTGTTGGGTACGCTAGTATAGATCTGATCAGATCAGGTATCGATCCGTTCAGATACTATACCACTAAGGAGGGTGTGTGCTTTGCGCGTGGGTGTAAGCGTTACTGGCACTAACCTGGGGTGACGCAGGGCGACGCAGACCTTAACTGATGCTAAAATTTAATTGATATCACCTGCCGGGCGATCAGGGGGTTAAACTTTTATTGGGTTATATACGGCGGGTGCCCTAATGCTATAAACAGCAAACTAACTAACCAGCGTCAACCGTAACACTTATACGGTGATCACTGGTGAAAGGGTTAACTAGGGGGCAATAAGGGGGTTAAAACCTTTGTTAGGTAATATATGGGGGTACCTGACACTTTATAAAAACCTGACGGCAGAAGCAAACACGCATGCAAGTCCCGCCCACATATGTAAACCCTGCTCAAACCCAACATGTGAGGTATCGTCGTGTGCGTTAGAGTGTGTGCTAGACCTCCTCTGTAACTCGAAAATAGTAACCTGTAAAAAAATGTTAAAGCGTTGCCTATGGAGATTTTTAAGTACCGAAGTTTGGCGCCATTCCATGAGTGTGCGCAATTTTAAAGCGTGACATGTTAGGTATCTATTTACTCGGTGTAACATCCTTTTTCACATTATACAAAAAATTGGGCTAACTTTACTGTTTTGTTATTTTTTAATTCATGAAACCGTTTTCTTTTTCCCCTAAAAAAAAGCGTTTGAAAAATGATTGCGCAAATACCGTGCGAGAAAAAAAGTTGCAATGACCGCCATTTTATTCCCTAGTGTGTGAAAACAATATATAATGTTTGGGGGTTCTGATTCATTTTCTAGCAAAACAATTGTGATTTTTATATGAAGGAGAGAAGTGCCAAAAAAGACACATATAGATGTGTACAGCAATTAGACATTTTGGGCCAGATTCAGCAACACTTGCGCTGGAGTATTTCGATATGCGCCGCGTAACTGTGAAGATGCGCCGTCGTTTCTATGTGCCCGTACCCACCAAACTAGATGCGCCCAATAACGGGCCATTTGCGACCGGCGGAACGTTCCGACGCCAGAGTATCGTCAGCGCTTAATTTCGCTTGGCGCATCAGTCGCGCCTATTGATTTCCCCTGCAAATATGCAAATGAGGGATTTTTCCCAATTCACGAACAGATTAGCACCATACGCTGGCTACATGCGCCGCGCGTATCTCGTCCGTCCGGCGCAAAGTTATTTCTACAAAAGGCTGCTTTATCTTTACTCCAGATGGCCACAGGTCAGCAGGAGAGCAGCTACAGCAGCGTTACCGACGATAAGAGCTAGCTGAGCACCCCCACTTGCAGGACAACACCTCTGTCCATGCTTGTCTGTCAAATTTTACAGCCATGGAGGAAGACATCATAGGTCTCCATAGCCGAGATGACGGCTGACAGCTCCTGGCCATTAAAGTTCAGCTTTCTCCTGTGTGTTTGCGGGGAACGGGAGCAGCCATCTCAGAACAAAAGTAACATCACTGCGGGGAGGGGGAGCAGGATATACTTTAGTGCCGGAATGGCGCTTCTACGGGCGCATTTAAACGCCCAACGGAAGGCATTGCGCTGACGTTTCCCGTGAAGTGGTGCCGACGGAAGTTGTGAGCATGCGCACAAAGGGGGCGAGTGGAGCCTCACTCACTGCGCATGCTCCGTGGTTGATGCGCTGAACGTAAGCCTCTGCGCTGGGCTCCGCCCATCATTTACATATGATCACACCCACTTCCCCTTGCGTCGGGTTACGCCAGCGCATTATCGTTACTCTGGCGCAAGTTTACGCGCAACTGCTATGTGAATAACAGTACTTGCGCCTAAAGGGTCTTCAGAGTAACGTAAATGAGAAGCGTTACTCCAGAGGAAAGATACTCCCATCTACCTGAATCTGGCCCAATGTATACAATTTTTCTTTCATTGCAATGAATGACTACAATGTAGGCACATATGTGTTTATGTGTGTTTAAACATACGCACACAATCAAGATTTTAACTCATTAAGGATTTTGTATGAGCAATCAGAAGTAGATCAGAATCTTCCAAGTTACTTAAGGAGTATTAAAAACTGGGATCTATTTGGAAAAGTAAATTTAGCAATTTAGCTTTTTGAGACTCTCATCTCAAGTATTGTCTATTCATTCTCTTGCTATTCTAGTCTTACCACAAGTGGCAACGATGGATGGTTGTCTAGACAAATTTGTCAACCTTCAATTGGCTTCCAACAATTTTAAAAACACAGGAACCCGGTCTTCTACATGCTGTTAATCCTCTGTGTCACCACTTTCAATAAATAAGGATCTCATCCATCTCAAATCTTGCGTCCCTCTCTCTCTGCTGCAATTATTATGCACCTAGGCAGTGTTCAAGCCACTGGTTTCAAGATACATATCTTTTTTTGCACATTAACATACAGAGTCAAGACATGTATACTTCTATGCAAATATGACTTTTGTGTTTCATTATATGCAGAACATTTAACAAAGCAAGCATGGGAAAGTAAAGCAGTTTGTATTCATTCATTCATTCATTCATTCTCTCCCTCTCTGTCTCTCTCTCTCTCTCTCTCTAGATATATTATACATTATATTCCGATGTGGAAATACAGTATGTTGCACACACACGTTTCATATTTAACTTTTTGTAATCTAGTACTCTAGATTGCTGATTTACAGCTGAACTGTGACTACAGGCCTCATAGCCAGATCTCAGGTGACACATACAAACAGCTGAATGAGTCAGATACTCCTACTCATATCCGTGCGCACAGGGTGTGCCAATGTGCCTGTGTGCCTATGTGCCTATTCATACTGTGCGCCAGGGGTGCTCACAAGGCAGTTCAGCTGGCCCTCCTGTCCCAGGCCCTATCAGTTCAAAAGGGGGGCCTGTGCACCTGTTGAGAAGGAGGACCAGCTGTACTGCCTTATTGCAGACACAGATCCTATTGTTCTTCTAGATGCAGCACTGCTGACTTCTCCCCATCTCCATCCCTATGGCTGTGCTGCAGGGGGATCAGTTCTAGCCTCTGCTCCCCATCCCTCTGCTGTCTGGGCCCCCCTGTGAGCCCATTTTCCCCACAGTGCTGCTGACTTACCTAGCAGCCCCTTACCCAGTGTTCTGTCAAATAAGTTCTGCCCGGCGGATAAGGACCCCCTGTCAGGGCCACCATCCGGGGGATACAGGCAGTACATCTGTAAGGGACCCGGAGGTCCCCAGGGGCCGGAATGAAACCCCCCCTTTTTTTATTAAAGGGCCCAGAGGTCCCCAGGGCCCTGGGTGGCAACCCCCACTTTTTTTATATAAAAAAAATATTTTTTTTCTTTTTATTAACCACTTAAGCCCCGGACCAATATGCTGCTAAATGCCCAGAGGCATTTGCGTCGGTTTAATAGACAATTGCGCGGTCGTGCGACGTGGCTCCCAAACAAAATTTGCGTCCTTTTCTTCCCACAAATAGAGCTTTCTTTTGATGGTATTTGATTGCCTCTGCGATTTTTATTTTTTGCGCAATAAACAAAAATAGAGTGACATTTAAAAAAAAAAAACAATATTTTTTACTTTTTGTTATAAGAAAAATTGAATAAACTAAATTTTAGTCAAACATTTGGGCCAGAATTTATTCAGCCACATGTCTTTAGTAAAAAAAAAAATCGCAATAAAAAAAAAAATACAGCGACATACTAATACAGCGATCAGAAAAATGATCGCTTAGTGACACTGGCAATAGGGAGTGACAGGGTTAACTAGGGCGGTGATCAAGGGGTTAAAAATTTATTAGGGGGGGTACGGGGGATACCCTGAACCTAACACTAACTGCCTGTCACACTGACACTACATGCAGTGATCATACATATATGATCACTGCAATCAGTGACAGTGTGACAGGGGATGGGGGTGATCGCAAGGGGTTAAATGTACCTATGTGTGTGGTGTCAGTGTAGTGTTGGTGCAGACTTACTGTGCCTCTTCTCTCATCTCGGCGGTTTGAAAATACCACCGAGATGAGTGCTGCATCACTTCCTCTGCCTGTGTTTACATTTTACAGGCAGAGGAAGTGACACGGCGGCGGTGCACAGGATTGACTGGGAGCGATCAAGAGGGGGCGGACAGAAACGAACAGCCGTCCTCTCAAGACGGATCGCTCCGCAGGTAAGCCGCCCGCCGCACGCAGCGGAGGGGGTCCCGATCGGACCCCCGACCGCTACTAGGCAGGGACGTAAATTTACGTCCATCTGCCTGTCCAAGCCCTTTTGTGGACGTAAATAGGCGTGCAGCGGGCGTTAAGTGGTTAAAGGGCCCAGAGGTCCCCAGGGCCCCGGATGGCTACCCCCTTTTTTATTTTACCGTATTTGCCGGCGTATAAGACGACTGGGCGTATAAGACGACCCCCTAATTTTCCAGGAAAAAAATCGGATTTGGGATATACTCACTGTATAAGACGACCCCTCACTGTGCCATTATTACATGCCTTGCTGTGCCATTATAACATGCCTTGCTGTGCCATTATAACATGCCTTGCTGTGCCATTACATTACATGTCCCCGCTGTGCCATCACTTGCCCCCACTGTGCCATCACTTGCCCCACACTGTGCCATCACTTGCCCCACACTGTGCCATCACTTGCCCCACACTGTGCCATCACATGCCCCACACTGTGCCATCACTTGCCCCACACTGTGCCATCACTTGCCCCACACTGTGCCATCACTTGCCCCACACTGTGCCATCACTTACGTTTTGCAGATTCCAGGCCGATGACAGTCTCCGTCTGCTGCGAGCGTCCATGATTTGAAAGCCGCGCCTTCTCCTCAGACTGTCCTGTGATAGGCGGAACACAAATTTTCCCAGCAGGGCCTCTGTTCAGTGTTCCGCCTATCACGGACGCCCTCTCGTCCGAGGATGAGAAGGCATCCGTGATAGGCGGAACACAGAACAGATGCCCTGCTGGGAAAATTTGTGTTCCGCCTATCACAGGACAGACTGAGGAGAAGGCGCGGCTTTCAAATCATGGACGCTCGCAGCAGACGGAGACTGTCACCGGCGTATAAGACGACCCCCGACTTTGGATGCATTTTTTTGCATCCAAAAAGTCGTCTTATACGCCGGAAAATACGGTATTTTGTATATATTTTTTTTATTTCTTTTTTTTTGTAAGGGGCCCAGAGATCCCAGGGCACTCCTCCCCCCCAATTCGTGGCACCCCCCGCTTCTCAATTTTCATTTTCATCCCCCCACAAGCTGTGTAAGGGGCCCCATAATTCCTGATGGCGGCCCTGCCGCCTGCACAGTATGAACCTCAAACGAGCCTCTACACAGCGCATGCGCAATAACTATTACATATGCCGCACGCTCCCGATGTTAGTGCTACTCTGCAAGGGGCGGGGATGATTTTAGCAATAAAGTGAGAAATTAGGCATTATTGTGGTACTCTCTCCTTCATCAGACAGAGAAACTTTCTGAGTCTGAAAACAGAGAGGGCTTTATCATATCACGCATGTAAAACAATTGTGGAAAGTTTGAAAGATCTGTGTGGTTAAGGATGTGGCCTTGGTTCTTAGCAGACAACAAACTGGCCACTTCCAGGTGTCTTGTCTCTGTCCAATCTTTGCTAGGAAGAGTACAATATAGAAATCTAGTTTAGCATATTGGTCCTCACTATACTTGGGGGCAAAATATCTTAGAGGGAGGATGGAGTGTGTGTGTTTGTGCATGTGCTAAACCATAAAGTTATTTTACTTGTTGGAAGTCGTGTGCAGTTCCAGGACTTTACTAAATCATCAAAATAATTTAGTGAACAATTCCTGGCTTGGGTTTCTCCAGAGTGGCAAATTATTATATATATATATATATATATATATATATATATATATATATAATATTTTAAAAATATTATTATTTAGTTATTTAACTAAAACACTAGGTATAGGGGTTGTGATGTGCCTGGGGTAGGGGTGGGCAATGCTTTGGATGCATAGTGCTTATACTTTTTTTGTCAAAGGATGCAGTAAGGTGCTGAGAAAATAGGCACCTCTTCAATGGACTATTAGCAACAATTGACTGATATGCTCTAATAAACCCCAAGCTAAAAGTTATAATTACACAAATTTTGATCTGTGCTGTCATCAAAAACGATGTTCCCACCTTTATCTGAGGATTTTATGATTGTAATATCTCTTTGATGTAGTTGTGTTAAAGCTAATTGCTGTTAGAGGGTGAGATTGGCCTCACTAGTTGGATCAGTCATATGTCTAATCTCACTCACCATTGTAATAAGAAAAGCAGAATTCTGAGGATTTGACGTTAGGTCAGGGAATTGGTGCATTTTTTTTCAACGCGTTGCACCAGTTTGGGTGATGCCAGTTTCTTGGCAGGTATCTTTATTGAAATGGTCATATTTGCCACTTTCTTCTAATAGAAAGCATGTTAACCCCAATAACTGGGAGAGTGAAGAAGAAAAAAAGGGAAGGAGCAAAAAGAAGACAGTAGGAGGGAAGATGCCCAACCCCCCCCCTCCCCCCTACTTACATGTGGACTCAAAATGCCAAAGCAGGGTACTGGACAGCTGGAAACCATCTCGGATGTTTTGAAAAAAAATTTAGCCACAAGTAGGAAATATGCTGACTGTTATCATTGTAGTACATGTGTACAGGGTCATGCTGTAAAAAGATCTCCAGGTACGCCGTCGTAACTCTGAGTGAGCGGCGTCGTATCAATGCGCCTGATTCCTAGAATCAGCAACGCATAGATTTGTCTTAGATCCGACTGGCGTAAGTCTCTTATGCCGTCATATCTTAGTTGCATATTTACGCTGGCCGCTAGGTGGCGTTTCTGTTGATTTACGCGTCGAATATGCAAATGAGCTAGATACGCCGATTCACGAACGTACTTGGGGCCAGGCGTATTTTTTTACGTTGTTTGCGTAAGCGTAAGTCCGGCGTAAAGTTACCCCTGCTATATGAGGCGTACGTAATGTAAAGTATGGATGTCAGGCCGGCGTAGAATTTTCGTTGTTTGTGCAAAACGTTCGCGAATAGGGCTTTGCGTAATTTACGTTCACGTTGAAACCAATGTGTAGTTGCGACGTAATTTTGAGCATGCACACTGGGATACGTCCACGGACGGCGCATTCGCCGTTCGGAAAAAGCGTCAATTACGTGGGGTCACGATTCATTTACATGGATCACGCCCCCTACCTGCCTATTTTGAATTAGGCTCGGTTACGCCGGCCCATTTATGCTACGCTGCCGTAACTTTGAACGCAAGTGCTTTTTGAATACAGCACTTGCCTGTAAAAGTTGCGGAGGCATATCGTAAATAGGATACGCTACGCCCGCACAAAGTTACGCTCTTCTACCTGAATCTAGCCCATAATGAGAATATTAATTCATCATAAAAATAATAACTTTAAACTGTTCCCAAATCATTTGCAATATCTTAGACAGCTACATTTGTCCAGTGTCACGGGCCAGGGTGGTCTACAAAGAAGGCAATACTCTCACCCCTATGTTGCTCTTTAAGCCCAAATCTATAAAGGCATTTGTCTTGAGCTGACACATGGAAGGATAATGGTGTGCAATTGAGAAATTGAGGGACAAATATAGAGAGCAGTGACTTTTAACAAAGGCATTGTATGATTTCCTATCCAAGCAATGGAGCCAGAATGTAGCTAGTGGATGCCTAAAAAAATGGCTTACAAAGTGACCGTCTTAAGCACATTTTACTTTATCATGGTAAATAACTAAAAGGGCAGACCAATTAATCAAATAACTTACTAAAAGTGCTTTTTATTTTACCATTTAGCATGCCAGAAAGATCATTGTCTTTAATGTATATACTGAGCCGTTACATGATTCATTTTATCATGTATTATGAAATTAGTTTCTTTGTGATCTAGCTGAAGATCATTAACCTCAACTATTATCAAAGTCATACATCATGTGCAATATTACCTCATGTTATTGAAAAAACAAGCACTTTCTTTTAAGCAACATTGTAGAGAATCCATTTTTAATACTGGCTCTGACAGCTAGTGTGCTGTTTTTACATTGCAAATTATTCAACATTGGGGCGAGTGCTTAACCACAGAGATTTCTTAAGGGCACAAAGCACAGATGACTCTCAGTAAGGTCAATTCACATTTAAACTCCACATTTCCTTGAGATACCCAGTCTGGAAGCAATAGTCTAATACTGACAAAGCTCTCTTCTATTCCACCTCCTGTCTAAGGCCTCGTACACACGAGTCAATCGATTTGTTCAAAACGGTCTGTCCGACCGATTTGAACAAATCTGTCTGCTGGCATTTTGGTTTGCTCGTGTGTACACACGAGCAAACCAAAATTCCCGCCAGCAGACAGCGCGCTGACGTGTCGGTGACGTGGCGGTGACGTTGACACCGCCACGTCACCGCACCAGGAAGTAAAACACTTCCGCACATGCGTCGAAATCATTTGGCGCGTGTGCGAGAAGACATGTCTGCTGGTTAGCATACTAACCAGCAGACATGTCGGGCGGACAGGTTCCCAGCCGACAGATTTCAAAGCATGCTTTGAAATCTGTCGGTGGCCAAATCCGTCTGTTTGCCCGTACACACTATCGAATCTGTCTGCTGAAACGGTCTAGCAGACCGTTTCCAGCAGACAGATTTGATCGTGTGTACGAGGCCTAAGATCCACATGCATTCCCTACCACTAAAACAGGAAATACTTCTATATTCATAGTTATTTACATTACACATCTTTTGTGAACTTGTTCTATTAGTTTAAAATGTATGTGAACAACTAGATTAAAAGGCCAGCTACACTTCCAACTGATATTTAGTTATGGGTGGGCACTGGTCAGATAAACCAGTAGAAGACCACCTAGGGCTAGATTCAGGTAGAAGAGCCTATCTTTAATTTGGCCTAACGTATCTCATTTACGTTAGGCCGCCGCAACTTTTTCAGGCAAGTGCTTTATTCACAAAGCACTTGCCTGTAAAGTTGAGGCGGTGTAGCGTAAATAACCCGGCGGAATTTAAATTCGGCGGGTAGGGGGTGTGTATCATTTAAATGAAGCGCGTCCCCGCACCGAACGAACTGCGCATGCGCCGGCCGTGATTGATTCCCAGTGCGCATGCTCCAAATCACGTTGCTACTTGTCAATGAAAGTGACGTCAGCGTAACTGATGCCCACCTCAATTGTGAATGGACTTACGCAAACAACATTAATTACGTCCATACCGAACATTGGCTGCGCCAGCTAGACATGTGCATTTGTTTTAGTTAGAATGCATTTTCGTCCGAAAATCGGGTATTTTCGTTATCGTTTAAACGAACGAAAACGAAAGCGCAAGAAACGAAAACCGAAAGATCCGACATAAAAAATGCTTTATTTTAATTTTCGTTCAGATCCGACGATTTTCGATGCTTTGTCGAATTTTCGTCGTTTAATTCGACAAAACATCGAAAATCGTCGTTCTGAATACAGTGAATAGGTAGAAAGTGAATACAGTGAATAGGTAGAAAGTGAATACAGTGAATATAGGTAGGAATTGAACGACGAAAATTCGACGAAGCATCGAAAATCGTTGTTCTGAATACAGTGAATAGGTAGAAAGTGAATACAGTGAATAGGTAGAAAGTGAATACAGTGAATAGGTAGAAAGTGAATACAGTGAATAGGTAGAAAGTGAATACAGTGAATATAGGTAGGAATTTAACAACGAAAATTCGACAAAGCATCGAAAATCGTCGAATTTTCGTCGTTCAATTTCTACCTATTCACTGTATTCAGAACGATGATTTTTGATGCTTTGTCAAATTGAACGACGAAAATTCGACAAAGCATCGAAAATCTTCGTTTTCAGACGAAAAGTTTCCAGACGAAAACGATTTTCGGGAGTAACAAAATACATGTATTTTCCGGACGAAAACGAAATTACGAAACAAAATATTTCAGTCTGCACATGTCTAGCACCAGCTATAGCAGGGATAACTTTAGGCCGTGCGTAATTCTTACGTAAACGACGTAACCAGATACACCGGGCGGGCGTATAGGCTCATTTGCATATTTTAGACGGGAACGCCACCTAGCGTCCAGCCTAAAATATGAAAATAAGATACAACGGCGTAAGAGAGTTACGCCAGTTGGATCTCTCTTATGGAAATCTATGCGTAACTGATTCTATGAATCAGGCGCATAGATTGGAGGGCTCATATGCAGAAATAAGACAGCTTATCTGGAGATAAGCCGTCCTATTTCTTTCCTGAATCTGGCCCTATGATTCCAAGATTTATCTTGTTATTGTCGTAACAAGTGCAAGTTATTATCTGTTAGAGTCGGTTCACACTGGGGCGACTTGGGATCAGACTTGAAGTCGTCTCAAGTCGTCCCAAGTCGCGCTGTCCAGAAAACCAATGTAAGTGAATGGGAGTGGTGTTAATACACACTACTCATGTCGCTTCGACTTCAGAAGAGGTTCCTGTACTACTTCAATCAGACTTCTAGGCGATTTGTACCCATTGATTTCAATGGAAGTCGCTTCCAAGTCTGATCACTGTTTTAATTGAAGCTACTTTCAAGCAAGATAACATACATTTCTCAGGCAAACCCCTCCCTCCCCCTCCCTCTCCCAGAGCTGATTGTTGTTTTATTGGCCACTGGAATGTCTCCTGACCTGAAAAGAACTTCAAGTCGTGTTGTAAATCGCCCCAGATCGCCCTGTGGTTCATGCTCAAGTAGTGTTGAAGTTGCTTCTGAAAGTCGTGCTGGAAGTCGTGTCGCCCCAGTGTGAACCGACTCTTACCCTGTTTATTCATTCCTTAATTCAATATTATGGACAATCCATTGTGAGAGAGTGTTACCATCACTTGATTTTGTATCTGCTGTATGCAGTAGAGCGGGACTTGAAATTTAGTGGGTGGAAAAGGGGAGCAAAAGCAGGCTGATTTTATGGGAAAGAAATGAGCTGAGAATATAAACAAGATGTTATAAAAATGATAAGGGGTAGATGTGCTGACATAGACCAGAAGATCACACAGAAATTGCTGGTAATATGGACTGGGATTTCAGAGACAGTGTCGTAAGTTTGTCAAGAAGTTAAGAGCTTTATAAAAATGTCATCAATTTAAACATTTTAGTTTTTGCATTATTCCATGTGGAAGTTACAGGCGTTTCCATTACAGCAGCTACTCTAGCGCTAAATACACCAATGCATCACTAATCAAGCTATTTGGTATGTGATCTCCTTTTAAAAGCCATGGGGGCTCCTGGGAGAAGGCCACCATGTTTATGACTGAAGAATGTATTTTCTTGTATGTTTTGTACTTGCTCAATTTAAAATGACATTCCTGACCCTGGTAGCAGTAATGTGACAACATTGTACAGCTAGAAAATCCAGGTATACTTCCCAGTACATCCCCATTGTATTGTACTACATCAGCCTTCTCTAGGAAGAAAAGAGCTCTTTACTAATAAGTAGAGCAATTTTGATAAAAATGATTTCTCTTTAAAATTACTAGTCTCACTATTGACAGTATGGGCCAGATTCAGCAAAGGTTACGCTGGCGGATCGAGTGATCCGCCAGCGTAACAGTGGCTTTGAGCCGGCGTTTCTGTTTTCTGTAACCAGAAAACAAGAAACGCCGGGTTGAAGTTCCGATGCGGTGAGCGTAACTGAGTTTCGCCATCGCATCGTTACTTCAACTTAAAAATGGCGCCGGGGGCGTTCCCGCCGATTTACGCTCAAAAAATATGTTAATGAGCGGAAATCGGCAATTCACGATCGAAATCCGGCGCGACGCAGTGACGTTACGACGTTTCCGGACGGGATACGCGGCGCATAGTTATACCTACATGGGGCTGGCGTATCCTATGTTAGGTATAGGCGTCGTCATCGCGTCGGGAAAAAAAAAAAAAACGTCGCTTGCGTAAAACGGTCATGAATGGGAATGTGACGTCATTGACGTTCATTCACAGATTTTGGAGCATGCGCACGGGGATGTTTTGACACTCGACGCATGCGCAGTACGTCGGCGGCGGGATCGCGCGTAGTTAGCATACTACACGCCCCGTACCCGCCCAATTTGAATTCCGCCGGCTCATTTGTGATGCGCTGCCGCAACTTTAGGAGCAAGTGCTTCATGAATGACAGCACTTGCTCCTAAAAAATCGGCAGCGCAACGCAAATGAGAAGCGTTACTCCAGAGCAAAGATGCTCTGGACTACGTGAATCTGGCCCTATATCGCCAATGTAGAAACTCTTCATATTGCTCATTGTCAAAAAAGGAGAAAATAAAGAAAAAAGTAGGGCATCATTCACACTGGCAGACGTGCATTTAGTTTTGCTAAAACCATGATCACAAAGGTGGTTACATAGTTACGCCGGATTCACGTAAGACTTACGCCAACGTATCTACAGATACGCCGTCGTAAGTACAAATGTGCGCCATCGTATCTCTGTGCCGATTCCCCAAGCTAGATACGTCGAAAAATTTGGCTTCAGCCGCCCGACGTAACTTGCCTACGCCGGCGTATCGTGGGCGCATAGTTACGCTGGACGCATGACTTACGTCGGCTTATGCCGACAACTATACGCTACGCCGGCGCAACGTTGAGAGCATTTGCTTTGTGAATTCCATGCTTGCCTCTCAATGTTGCACTGGCGTAGCGTAAAAAAGATACGCTACGCCAGCAGAAAGATGCGCCGAGGTACGTGAATCTACCCCTTAGTCTGGCTGAAAAAAAGGCCATCTGGTGGTTCTCCCAGGCTTCTCTGCCTTTTTTTTGTTGCACTATGGCTCGCCCATTTGGCCTAGACCGGGATACCCCTGCTATATGAGGCGTACGTAATGTTAAGTATGGATGTCGGGACAGCGTAGAATTTTTCGTCGTTTACGTCGTTTGCCTAAAACGTTCGCGAATAGGGCTTTGCGTAAGTTACGTTCACGTCGAAACCAATGAGTATTTGTGGTGTAATTTTGAGCATGCGCACTGGGATACGTCCACGGCCGGTGCATGCACAGTTCGTTTGGCGCATCATTTACGCGGGGTCACGGTTAATTTCAATACAACACGCCCCCTACATGCCTAATTTGAATTACGTGCACTTACGCCGGCACATTTACGTTACGCCGCCGCAACTTACGGAGCAAGTGCTTTGTGAATACAGCACTTGCTTGTAAAAGTTGCGGAGGCGTAGCGTAAATAGGATACGCTATGCCCACACAAAGATACGCTCTTCTACCTGAATCTAGCCCTGGGAGTTTAGGAAAGCGGCACTGAAGAAGAGCAGCAGCCAGCAACACTGGAAGTTGCCAACTGCAAGTTCTAGGGTAAGAATTGTAGCAAATAGTGTACTGGGGAATGCTTATTTTAGTGTGCATAATGTTTTAATAATGTTCACATTAGAATGTTCTTGTTTGATTTGAACATTTGAAAGGGTTGCAAAACATAATGGCATGTGCAAAAAGTAATACAAGCACTTTTTTTGCAAATCACAATGCACCAGACTGCAGGGCACTGCAATAACCTGCAGTTTGGTGGCTATGTTTGTGAGATGCATTTGGGGTGCTATTGACCATTAATTGGCACCTGTGGCATCTCCCAAGGGCAGTGTGTTAATGTGCAGTATGGAAAACGTACACTGAGCGCGCCATTCCCACACCACATTTTGGAGTAAACCTGCCCTGATAGTTATACACAATAGACTGTTATGGCCCAATCTTCTATTTTAGAGATATGCAATTAGCGGACCCCCATCTGTTTCAGAACTACAAGTCCCATGAGGCATAGCAAGACTCTGACAGCCACAAGTATGACTTTAGAGGCAGAGGCATGATAGGAATTGTAGTTTTGCAACATCTGGAGGGCCGCTAATTGCATATCCCTGTATCTATTTCTTCCTCTTGTTGTTGTTCAGTGTGCATTATGATCACGGTACTATGGCTTGTCACACAAACAGAAGATTATTAAAGAGTTAACCTGGATATAAATGATCACTTGCCAGTTCAGTTGAATTGTGTTGATCTGCACAGAACGATGAAGGCTTATCACCAGAACACATAGAAAAATAAAATGTTTTCTACTGTATGTGCACTGTTCACACCACAATGCTGCCTTGAGGTGGGCTGCATTGTGTTGCAGAAAATTGAAGCATGTCCAACCTCACAAAGGCTCTCCAGTAGTGCACAGAAATTGAGTTGTCAATTTAAAAAAGAAAAAAAAAAGTCAAACAGTGTCTTGGGACACCAGCCCACACACTGAAACAGATCATTTTAGTGTGCAGGCTGAATTGAGCAAGCCTTTTAATGACAACTTTGCCCAAGTCAGCAGTATATGTCCCTTTGTGCAGCGGGTCTGGAAAGAGAAGCAGAAACTATCTTGGTACTGTTAGGATCGGCCTTGGCCCTGGTGCCAAAGTTTAACAGCTCCAACATTCCCCTGGCTGAGTGGAAGGAGAGACTAGAGATTGCTGTGTGTCTGTATCAGGTTCCTGCCCGGCTGAGCTGGTTGGAGGATGACGCCCACCCAGCAGTGATCACGCTACCAGAAGTGGAACCAGGCCAGACTAGAACAGATTGTAGCATGCCCAGAGGCCCTGTTTTCAGAGAATGGGACAGTTCTTTGTTTGGAGGCAGAAGGAGGATGAAAGCCTCACCCGTTTCACAGTAGCACTCCAGAATTTCCGATAACGCCTGAAGAAGAAGGATGTGTGCAGCTGTGCCAATATAATCACCTCAGACCATCCACTGAGGCACACGTTTGTGATAGGAATGAAGGCTAGCCCAATCAGGAGAGCACTACATGATAGCACTACATGATACTATGGTGAATGCGGTTGTATGGGAACAGGAAGGTGCGGAAGCAACTGTGGCAATGATGTAAGGTATGAACGGTTACACCTGATAGAGAAGGCCTTTCACCCCTGTCAGCCATAGATAAAGGCGTTAAGGGAACTTGCTTAAAATGTGGCCTCCTTGTAATGAGAAATGTCTAAGCTCAAATGGGATTTAGCCCACTCCTCCAAGGGTGAGAATCCATTACGGAAGGACTCAGAGGAGGACTGGAAGTGCTGTCGGTGCAGCCACTTTTGACATATAGCCAAGAACTGTGGCTATCCTGAATCTATAAGTACACAAGGCCGCTATTTAACTAGTGGTTCCCGGGGCAGAGGTATTACCCCTGGGACAGTGAGCACAAGATCCCAGCAAACCATGTTTAAGTCCATGGCTGCGCCAAGTCCAGTAGTGACCGCCTTTGTTGATGGACAAGAGGTCCCATGCCTCATTAACATAGGTTCTGAGGTCACTGTCATGAAGTATGACTTCTACATCCAGCACAGGCTCACAATTCTACTAAAAAGCAGGATGTACTACAGGTTGTCGTCCCCCATTCGCACATCCTTCAAATCTGTCAAGTGCTCCATGCTGCAAGTGGGCACTTCGGAGCTGGCCGAACCGATTCTTTAGTCAGGAGGTCTTTAGCCTACAGCTCCACAACCCCCCCCCCCCCACCACCCATGGCTATTACCACCTTAGAACTGCTCACTACAGACTTTTTGACGATATCCAGTTTCCACTTAGGGTAATGCTTTGGCCAGATTTTTGTCAACCACTTTACCAAGTTTGCGGTGGTAGTTCCCATCAAGGACCAGATGGCACCAACCACAGCTAAACTGTTCTGGGAACACATGGTTAAAGCATACGGATTGTCCTGAGCATATACTCTCGGACCAGACCTGAACTTTGAGTTAGTGTCCAAGCTGTGCTACCTCAGTTGTATTCAGAAGTAGCCTACAACTCCATACCACCCACAGGGTAATGGAGCTTGTGAAATGACTGCACCCTGTTGGGCATGCTGCAGACTCTCAAACTCTTGAGATAAATGGCACAAACATATGAGGGTCATGGTATGGGCCAACAACAACACTTTCCATCAGGTCACATGCCCTTCTTCCTGATGTTTGGACGCTATGGTCGGCTGTTGGGTGACTACATACCCCAGAGAATTCGCTCCGTATGCCCAGCACCTGGCTACATGAATAATAGGATTTGATACACAAAGCCAAGTACAGTAGGTGGTGCTGGATAGACACAAGGACTTGGTCGAAGGCTCCGACCTAGGAGAGCTGCTGTTACGATCAGGGGACCAAGTGTTGGTAAAGAAAACCAAAAGCGAAATAGGCAGTAAATTGGATCCCAAGTGGGATCCTACTCCCTAAGCAGCCCTTTCCTCCAACTTCAGTTTGACGTGATATCAGAGGGTCAGAACCCCATCAAGAGACAGCTTCACTGCAACCTGCTGAGGCCCTGTTTGTTGAGTGGTGAATACTCTTTCAAGATAGAGAGGTCTCAGACTCCATGGCAGTCCCAATGCCACCGGTACAAAAAGTTCCAGAGGAATGGTAGCTGCCTTCTTTTGTGCAAGAGCCTCCACGTCTGGCAGACTCAGAAGAAGAAAGCCCAAGTACAGTGTCTGTAGACAGTTCAGAGGCCCCTTCAGGCCTCACTGACCATCTAGGCTTTTTTGCGCAGCTAGCCTTGAGCCTGGGTTTAGGGAATGTGACTGTCCCTAATGACTCTCATCTACTCAAGTCTCTGGAGTAGAAATGTGCAGTTAGTTTAGTGCCGAATTGAAATTTGGATGAATTTTAGTTTTTGGGAAATTTGGATGCATTCGAATTTTTGAATTATAATAGTAGCGAATTTCGACAAATCCAAAATAACGAAAAAAAATTAGTTTTTGAATTTCCAAAGAGAATAAAATACAATAGAAAATAAAGGAACAGAATAGAAAAAAATATATAATAGAATAGAAAAGAAAACAACATAGAATAAAATATAACAAAATAACACTAAAAATAACAATTCCATGAGGCATAGCAAGATTCTGACAGCCACAAGCATGACACCAGAGTCAGAAGCATGATGGGACTTGTAGTTTTGCAACAGCTGGAGGTCCGCTAATTGCATATCCCTGCTATAGAGTATTTCACTTCCTGTTCTTCTGTCTGCAACTACACACAGTAATGTGAGGCTCTCTCCCTGGTGTGGAGAAAGCCTCTTGAGGGGGCAGGGGCGAGCAGGAGGGTCAGGACACTCTCTACTTTGCAGATAGAGAAAGGAGCTGTGTGTTAGTGGGCACCCTGACAATCCTGCCCGCCCCCTCCCCCTCAAGAGGCTTTCTCCACACCAGGGAGAGAGCCTTGCATTACTGTGTGTTGTTGCAGACAGAAGAACAGGAAGTACTTTTCAGAAGAAATAAGGACATTTAAAAGCAAAATCAAAGGATGAGGTAAGTGAAGGAGGACTGCACTAAAATTAAGGAAGCTATTTAGGGGGATTTTTTTTTCCTTTACAACCCCATTAAAATAGAATCAATTCATTTTGAATAGAATAGAAAAGAATAGATTAGAATAGGAAGATGGTTATATTCTTTCAATCTATTATTTCTTTCTTTACTATTCTGTTATTTTATATTCTAATCTATTATTTCCTATTCTATTTCAATTCAAATTTCTATTCTATTGTTTTTTTAATTATATTTGTTTCTATTCTATACTATTCCATTCTATTCTGTTCTTTTATTTACTATTCTATTTTTTTCTATTTTACTCTGTTATATTATTTTCTATTCTATTATATTTTTTTCTATTCCTTCCATTTCTATTCTATTATATTTTTTTGGAAAACTATTCAAATTTGAAAATGTTTCGAACTTGAATACTATTCGGAAACTTTCCAAATTTGAAAACTATTCTAAAACATTTAAAATTCAAATACTATTCTAAATGAATTAGAAAACGATTTAAATCAATTTGAATTTCAAAAATTCACATTGATTTGAATCGTATAAACAAAAGGAACTCCGAAAACAAATGAAATGGGTTAAAGAAATTTAACTAAACAAATTTATGTAAATAACTAATTTAAACAAAAGGAAACTAAACTATTAGATTTTTTGTTCTGCACATGTCTACTCTGGAGCTACCAGCAGAAAAGGACTATGCAAAAGGAGATTCCACAGTGGACTGGGTTGACCCTGGGTTAAAGGGGTTGTAAAGGAATTTTTTTTTTTTTTTCATAATAAGCATCCTTTACCTGCAGGCATTCCTCTTTTCACTTCCTCATTGTTCATTTTTGCTTAGAAGTTGCTCTATTTCTTCTCTGTTCTGTTCACTTCCTGCTTGTCTGATTGTTACTCACCACCGTGAAGGGAGGCTTTTACTGCGGTGGTCAATGATGTGCTCGCCTCCTCCTGGGAACTACATCTGTGCGGCAGGGGAGTGTAGCTGGCCCTAATGACTCTCAGCTACTCGAGGCTCTGTAGCTTACAGCAGAAGATGACTATGCAAAAGGAGATTCTATAGAGGACACTGAAGCTTGCTTCCCCAAGCAGGCTAATCGTGGGCAGCTTCCTGCGATGTATTTTGATTATGTTGTTTGAAATGTTGTTGCCATTGCTTTAACCATGTTTATTGCAGTTTCATGTTGTTGTTTTCTGTGTTTCGATGCCAAGGACAGCATCTGTCAAAGAGGTGGGGGGAGTGTTGGCGGGTACAATCTATTTTCTCTGCTGCAGGTGGCACGCATTTGCAGTGGCAATAGAGGTGAAGGAAGAAGGTGAGAATAACCTTGTTGCTCTATTATCTCCTTGGTCACAGAGAGGCAACATCCGGTTGGATGATGGCATCCCAAGTGAATTTGGTAGCCATTTTAGATAAGGCAGGGTCTATTTAGGCCTGGGATTGGCTTGCATTTCATGTGTGAATATAGTAAGTACAGGTCACTCGTCTGTCAGGGACAGTGCTTAGCATCAGCTAGAGGTTCCAGATGAGTATGGAAAGTGCAGGGACACGCCATCCATCCTGGAAGCCTCCCCACTTGGGAATGGACTGGCCAGGCCACATTCCACCCATTGAGACAGACACTGTCAGCACGCCTGAGACCTACTGCTACTATGCATCTCTGTGAAACCTGTGAGTGCACCTGGTTAGGTAGTCTCCCGTCGGGCTGGTTGTGCATTACTGAACTACAATTTCAATACAGTTCTGCTTTTTGCAACTGAACTGTGAGTGTTTACCGCCCCCGCACCATGCTGCACCTACGCACAGGTAGCGATGGAGAAGATTTTGGGAGAGAGGCTGTAAACATCAGACAGAAGTAAGGTGGCTGATAGTTGGAAAATTTGAATCTAGTGCATTTTTATAGCACTGTTCGCTGTACAAATGTGAATGGTCCCAAAATAGTGCCAAAAGTGTCGGATGTGTCCACCATAATGTCACAGTCATGATAAAAATCGCTGATCGCCGCCATTACTAGTAAAAACAAAAACTATTAATAAAAATGCCATAAATGTATCCCCTATTTTGTAGACGCTATAACTTTTGCGCAAACCAATCAATAAACGCTTGTTACCAAAAATATGCAGAAGAATACATATATTGGCCTAAACTGAGGAAATTTTTTTTTTTTTTTATATAGATTTTTGGGTGATATTTATTATAGCAAAAAGTTAAAAATTTAGCTTTTTTTTTCAAAAATTGATGCGGTCATACGATGTGGCTCCCAAACAAAATTGGCGTCCTTTTTTTCCCACAAGTAGAGCTTTCTTTTGGTGGTATTTGATCACCTCTGCGGTTTTTATTTTTTGCGCTTTAAACAAAAAAAGAGCGACAATTTTGAAAAAAAAAATCAATATTTTTTACTTGTTGCTATAATAATTAGCCCATTTTTTTTAAAACAACTTTTTTTTTCTCAGTCTAAGCTGATATTTTTTTCTACATATTTTTGGTAAGAAAAAAATATCACAATAAGCGACTGGTTTGCACAAAAGTTATAGCGCCTACAAAATAGGGGACAGAATTATTATTATTTTTTTTTTATTTTTTTTTACTAGTAATCTGCGATTTTTATTGGGACTGTGACATTATGGCGGACACATCGGACACTTTTGACACATTTTTGGCACCATTCACATTTATACTGCGATCAGTGCTATAAATATGCACCAATTACTGTATAAATGTGACTGGCAGGGAAGGGGGTTAACACTAGGGGGTGAGGAAGGGGTTAAATGTTTACCCTACATAGTGTTTCTAACTGTGGGGGAAGGAGACTGACTGGGGGAGGTGATTGATCTGTATCCCTATGTTAAGGTGACCAGATTTTTTAAATGAAATCCGGGCATCCAGGAGAAGATGGGGAACTAAAAGTCCCAGCAGATTATAATATAAGGCTCCGAGGTGGATGGGTGTCCAGACATATATTCACCTCGGAGCCTTATATAATAACCTGCTGGGGCTCAGGTGCATGCAATCCACCATATTTGTCCAGTTTTTTCTCACTGCTGGGACTTGTAATTCTCCATCTTCTCCTGGGGCTCAGGTGCATGCAATCCACCATCTATGGGACTACAAGTCAGAGCAGTGAGAGAAAAACTGGACAAAGAAGGTGGATTGCATGCACCTGAGCCCCAGGAGAAAATGGAGAACTACAAGTCCCAGCAGCAGAGTAACTATAATAAGGCTCTGAGGTGGATGGGTGGGGATCATGTTAATGCACTGCCACTCCAGTGCACTGCTGACTGAGTCTGACAAGTAATTGGGGATGGGGTCGATCAGGGTGGGATCAGGAGTCAGACAGGATGATTGTGACTTGATCCATATCTGTATACACGAGGTATGGCCGGCATCATGGCATGGCCAGCTCTTCTAACCTTCTTTGCAGCTCCGCTCGGGCCGTGCAAAGAACGATGCTGCCGACGTGACGTCACTTCCGGTTTTCGTCTGTAAGACGAAACCCAGAAGTAACAGCTAAAACAATGCTCCTGGCGCCCATAGTGGATCCAAGGACAGGAAGCTAATCGGCGATTTGCAATGTGCGGCGAGGCGGGTTAAAAGCCTGCAAATGAAGCGCCACATCTGCAATCTCGTGATTGCATTGACGTAGCGCTTCCTAGGGCACTGGTGCCCAGCACCTAAGTTGACTTTATTAAATGACATTCTTAAAGGGGCCATTTAAAAAGATAAAATACATTTTTTTGACTACAGGAGGGGGGGGGGGGGCGGCGCCCGGCCGCCCCCTATGGACGGGCCGCCGCTGGACGTGTCTGTTAAGGCACCAAATAACATCTAGCAACCTTTCTATGAAGTATGTTGCTATCTTTCCCTATTAGAGTCTGTGGATCATTTTTAATGGCACCGGTTATAATGCATTAAATGTTATCACTGATATGTTTATAATGGATAACAGGATCTAGACTAAGCAGACAATGAGGCATGGAAAAAGTACACTCATCAATTGCTCTTAATTTATGTGTTGAAAAGGTGGGGCTCGGTTTGTAATTAATGTTTGCTCCCCTTAATGAAATATACCAGCACTTTGCAGTTCTGTCATGTGTAGGGGCAATAATTCAATTGATTGGTAAAACAGCCCCTGGAAAATGAGATGCACAGAGGAAAGAAATGTTCTATCTAGCATCATTTATAGGCACAATTCACTTCAATCAAGAAATTCTAAGGGAATCTTGAAAATGAGCCATTAAAGTGTCGTTGACAAAATAATGGGGATTATTTATATTTTATATATACAGTATGTGACACTATAATATAAGACTACAAAAACACTTATAATATTCATTGATCTGTATTTAAAAGTACAGAGGCTTAAATGAAAAATACCTGGCACTGTATGTATGATAATATGAAGCCTATTTTAGGCTAAGGCAACTGATATTAAAGGGTGACTGGATATTTAGGCATGATCCAACCTCATTCAGATTTGTCTAATGTCTGGCTGTCACACAGCGTGCATGTTTATGCTACGAAGTCAGGGGGTGGTAGATACTCATTCCATATGAAACTGTTACTTCATTCAGCAAAACATACAAAAAAAAAATCAAGGCAATTGTCAACTCTTGTATAAGGTTTCTTTAATGAGGAAACAGCTGGTGGTTATTTCTTTTTCTATGGGGTTACTGGACATCAGCCAAACATTCTTTCTAGGAAAATTTCTTCCCCAACAACACAATCTTAAAGTGCATGTAATCTTCTCCTTTAAAAGTTCTCCTTTCATTGCAGAACTTATTTTGTATTCTTTTTGCCTTTGCTCCACCATGTGACCTGCAAGTTTCTTCACTTCCTGGAAGTGTCCAGAACAAAGAGGAATTACAGCAACATCAAAGCAAAAACGAACAATGATGACATGAAACCAGGACTGCAGTAAGGTAAAGGAAGCTGTTTAGCTAACAAAAGCCAGCCAGCTTGATTGCCTATTTTTACCGCAGGATACATGCTGCAAGTTGACAAAAAAAAAAAACTGCACCTGTAATACCATGCACAGTATTTGAACAGTAGCCACTCATCATGGTTATTGCTTCAATCTTTAAAGCACCCAGGGCAGTCTTTAATATGGTTTGGGCCCTGGGCAAACATTTGTTTTGGGCCCCCCCAGCTTATTTTGGGCCTAGGCTAGGGTGGTATATAGACAGGCTAGGGTGGTATATAGACAGGGTGGTATATACACAGGGTGGTATATGGGCAGGCCAGGGAGGTATGTGGGCAGGCCAGGGTGGTATATTGGCAGGCCAGGGTGGTATATGGAGAGGTCAGGGTGGTATATGGGCAGGCCAGGGTGGTATGTGGGCAGGCCAGGGTGGTATGTGGGCAGGCCAGGGTGGTATGTGGGCAGGCCAGGGTGGTATATGGGCAGGCCAGGGTGGTATGTGGGCAGGCCAGGGTGGTATATGGAGAGGCCAGGGTGGTATATGGACAGGCTAGCGTGGTATATGGACAGGCTAGGTCCTAGCCTAGTGGGGGAGAGGCGGAGAGAATGAGGGAGAAGGGTGGGAACAGAGAGGGGGGTTGTTCTGGGGATGGAAGTCACACTCACCAATTATGTCTCCCCCTTTCAGTCTTCGTGTCCCACGGGGCTGTAGCTGCTATTGTTTGAAAAGTGTCACAGAACTCCTCTTGCAGCACAGAGCAAGTTCATGGCATGCATGTGGATGGAGTGTGGGCGGGGTTGGGCGGGCACAAATGGGAGGCAGAGCATCGGATTGGAGAAGCAGCAGAGTGAGGGCGGGGTTAGGAGGACAGTGGAGACAGGACACAGCCGACTCCTGTGTAAGCTGGCTTTCCCCCTGTGTTGCTGAGACATGATGGCAGAGGCTGTGGAGAGCCGGAGATAGAGCGGTATAGCTGCTCTCGATCTCTACACTACAAGTCATGGTGCATGGGGGAGAAGACGCTCCTTCCACAGCTGCCCACATAGACTCAGTTCCCTGCTCCGCCCATGCTTGTCTATCCTTATTCCCGCCCGGCTCATCCTCTGGAGCTCTATTGGGGGATGCGGAGTGAAAAGCCAATCTGCTTGATGTATTTTCAGTGCCGATTTGCGGGCAGCATGCGGGCTTAATGGGTGGCTCTGCTTTGGGCCCCTAACAGTGACAGGGCCCTGGGCAGCTGCCCCGAATTGCCCTGCGGTAAAGACGGCCCTGAAAGCACTTACACATTCTCCAGCCTCTTCCAGAAGTTCAAAATGATCTCCAGAGGGTGCTGCAGCTGTAAATGTAGGACATAAATTAATGCCTTTGCAAACTCGAAATACAATAAATTGTAGTTGGTGAAATTAATTAACAGTGGTGTAGGGTCAAAAATTGATTTTCATTATTTTGTTTCATCCCGTGTTGCACTAGTACTGCTAATCTCATGCAGCCTCGTTGTACTGTAGCTACTCCATGTACACATCCATGCACTCCACCAATGGTTTCATGGCATTTTTCAGGGGAAGTTTCCTCATGGTGACAATGCTGGACCATGTCTGTGTAATGTATGTTGAAGTGGCCACTTTTAAGCTGACTATACATAGATCAAAATTGGTCCACATTGAGCCCTGTGGTTCTAGACATGCAGCCCAGCCCTCTCTACACTTGTTGGCCGTCAAAAGATCCATTACATAGAGAGGATGAGATTTTCAAACATTACTAGAGAGTAGCCTGTGAAGACGTTTGGACTCATTGAGGCGTACCTCACATTGATTATTGCGTCTTTTGAGGAAGAAGGTCTATCTCCTTAGATACGGTCACCTACTACAGAAGGGCCCATGTTAAGTGGCCACCAGTGTGGGCTTTTTTTTGCCTTGCATATTGTATCCCTTTTCCTAACCCTGGGAGCATCTTGGGTTGGTCCCTAATCAGATGCAGCGCTACATATTTAGACTTATCCAGTAATCTATGGACTCCTGATGAATCACTAAACTGTAAATTTCCCATGAAACTAAATTGGTTAATTGTGTAACATACATGTGTTATGTCACTTCTATGTATGAAGGGGAGGTGTAGGATGGCGTTGCAATATTAAATGTGATTTAATGGAATGATATTATCTATCTATCTTGAACTCCAATACAGTAAAACTTTAGTATTGTTATCATTTAGGTTGTGTTTCCTTTATTTTTGGGATTATGTACAGCACCTAAAAAGTCCCCTTTTCCCCCCTTTTATTTGCTGTGGTTATAAAAAACAAATTTTGATCCATCTATTGCAATTTCCGTTTGATTTCTGTCAAATGGGAAAGTTGGAAAACAGCCAATAGGCTAAAAGCAAAAAAAAAAAAAAACTACCAGTTTAGGACAGTTTAGGACAAGTCCTTTATTAAAAATAAATAAATAAATAAAAAGTTCCAATGATGTAATCCAGTCTCGGGCGACACAGGAAAAAAAAAACGCTGCTACGAATGATACCGCCTCCATAAGTGTGAAATGGTATGGGTACAATGTACCCCATTAACAATTCACATCGGGGGACCGGGATCTAGAGTTCCCCTTTGTTAAAGGGGGCTTCCAGATTCCGATAAGCCCCCCGCCCGCAGACCCCCACAACCACCGGGCAAGGGTTGTGGGGATGAGGCCTTTGTCCCCATCTACATTCTCCCCATGTTGAGGGCATATGGCCTGGTACAGTTCAGGAGGGGGCGCTCTCTCATCCCCCCCTCTTTTCCTGTGGCCTGCCAGGTTGCACGCTCGGATAAGGGTCTGGTATGGATTTTTGGGGGGGACCCCACACCTTTTTTTTTTTACCAGACCTGAAGGGTCATATCAGACCTGCTGACTCAGTGAACCGGCCGGTTACATGGTGTTCAGCACTGCTGCAGACTGCCTTTTAGGAATCCGGCGATGTCCCTCTAGGACTGAAGTTGTAGGCCGTGTATCGTGTAGTAGGCCGCGATCCCCTCACACAGCGGCGAGATGGTGCTCACGCAATGGGATAAGGGAAGCAAGAGAGTGCAGGCCTGGACAGCAGATGCCTTTCTAGTCTCTCCCACAATTCTCCCCTGGAGCAAGTGGCTGGCTGGCATATGTAGTCCATGGTCATTTCTGTACTTCACCGATGGTTATTCAGGAGACTACATCTCCCATAATGCTTTTCTCTGTAGTCCCAAAAGATGAGGTCAATAATCTGAGTCAAGCACTAGAGGGAAAACAGGAGCAGTTTGGAACAAAGGAGGCAAGTCTACAAAATCAGATAGCCATCGTCTGCCCCCGGCTACATGTATTTTTGGCAGAATTACTAGCTGAAGAAAAAAAAAGCTTCTAAAAGGAGTGTATTTCCTCACCAAATCTAAGGTCTGGTAAGCTGCCATACACTATTTTGTGTTTAGACACACCTAAAGATAACACTGGTTCTAGAGATGTATGCACTGTTCAGCTGGAAGAAAGATCATTCATGTTCCAATGCCAGTGGTCAGATTTAGATTAGCCATAGACTGTAAGAACTGTCATGAGCAGTATCAAAGATTTGACATCTGCTCATTCTTTCCTTGATTGGCTGGGTTGTGAATTAAACACTGAACACAGATTTATTCTAATTGTGATCTCTATATTTCTAAGCATTTTTTAAAAAAAATCTCAGCAATCAATGCCAAAGCTTTACTTTGCAAACAAGAGCTTGTTACAGCTCTTTTGTTAACCCCATTAAAATGCAATTATTGCCAGCAATGCTTGAATTGTATTCTTATTGCTAGTTATAATTGCATTCTGGTATTATAAATGGAACAGTTGAAATAAAACATATTTGACATCCATTTATACTAGGTTTGGAGTGTTCCATGATTGGCTTTATGTCAACAGTGAGCTTCAGGGTAATAGTAATAACAACCCGTGTACCTTTCAGGTGCTGAAGGCAAACATACTCTTCTAGAAAACCATACAACACAGATTTACACAGGTGTACCAGGAGGTGTTAGAGAGCTGTGAAAATAGATATTAAAAGTTTAACTTTTCCAGAATAAAAGGAAAATTGCATTATTTTAATTGGTGGCATATGGACCTGCTTAGAATTGGTGGCATATGGAACGGTGTAAGAGTCTCCTGCCAGCAATCAAGACCCCAAATGTCTTTAGAATTGAGGTTCACTAATGATAATAACCAGGTTGTTTAGTGGTCAAAAGATTAAAAAAAAATCAGGGCTACATAAAGCAAACAATGTCTTTCAATAAGACTTTGCCAAGAGGAAGAAGTAGTTACACACGTCTTTTAAATTTGAACTTACCATAATACAACACGATGTTCTTCTCCTTGACATATCATACCCGAATGGGCCTGAAAATACTGTGCTCCTATGAACCGAAAGGTGTTTTTCTTCCTGGACGGCTTATTATTATTCAGTAGTCTTCTTTTTGTTATGTAATATAATGGTAGACACAGAGATAGCCTGGTTCCCACAGATTCCCCAATGCCATAGGTGATCATTTATATGTTAGAAGCCCTTCCAGCTACAGTAAGTTAAAAAATATTAAAGACTTAGTACTGTTGCATATTCTACATTGTATACATTATACAATTTTACTATATCACTGAGACACAGAGTAACCACCATGAGCCCCAAAATGCTCTAATTCTAGCTTTCAAGTTGACATGTGGTCATTGTGGGCCTACAGAGTGTAAGGATTCATAAATGACAACGTCTGTAACAATGGCTACAAAAATATAAGCAAACTGTAAAATCTGAGTGCTTAAAACCAAAAAAAGCTCAATCATTTTACTTTTAGGTTTAGAGATAAAAGTAATAAAGATTAAAGAACCTCTTACATTAATTTCCACCTATGTAGGGGAATTACCCTTAATGACTGACCTAGAAATGCCAGGGAGAGACAACATTTCCCCCTCAATTGAGTGGAAATACCACCTTTGACAATTGTCAGCAGAATCAGCAGTCTCTGATTTCGAGGGACTATGCCTGATCTTAAATAAAGTCCCTCTGTTCCTTTTTCCTCTCATTTGTCCCTCATTTTGGACTGATCTATATAGTTGTATATAAAATGCACTATTTATCTTTCAAAAAGTGTTTCCCAGTGTTAAATATTTAATCCAATTTCGGAATCACTGCACTTGTAATTTTCAAAAGCCAGTAGAAAGGAATGGTAGTGGTAAAAAAGCACTTGCAGGTTTAATTAATATTTAGTTTTTGTATAATTCTCCTTTGGGGGGGGGGGGGTGTCAGGGTGTGTGTCCTCCTAAGCCTTTATACTTTTGCTAATTGGTGTCCCTCATTTCCACCTGAAAAAGATAGGAGGTATACTTATGCATTGGTGACTGTTTCTGTTCATCAGTAAAGGGGAAGTCTCCAAATGTGGTCACCACTTCAGGTGACAACGTTCAAGGGTGGTATTTTTCTAAATGTGGGAACTTTTCTCCTCACTTTAGGTGGTTTTATGGACAGTTATCAGGACAGAAAGTAAGAGTGAATCTAACCTACAAGAACACAGAGAGAAGTAAAAACCTGAGTCTGTCTGTGTCCTGTTAAGGAGATTCACCCTCTCTGTTCATCCTGTCTACCATTATTATTGAAAGCAAAAGTAAAAGACAATTCCAAATTTTGAGTTGTCCAATGAAGACACTAGTTCAGGTGATCTGGGGATCCCCAAGGAATTCCCTTAATTTGCAGGGAATTCCTTTCACTTCCTGTTTGGCTATGGGACAGGAAGTGAAGATAAATCTTTCCAATGGGACACAGATGGCCAAAAAAAAATCTGACGGGGGTTATAACCCTCCTTTGTGCTATACTTTTAGTATGCAGCAGTATGAAAATATAAGGCATATACAGTTTGGTTGGATGGTTTGCGCTCGTAAACAGCAATCTTTAAGTCAGACCACAGATTTTCTATTAGATTGAGGTCTGGGCTTTGACTAGGACATTCCAATACATCTACATGTTTCCCCTTAAACCACTCAAGTGTTAGTTTAGCAGTGTGTTTGGGTTCATTATCATGCTGGAAGTAGGGTTGCCACATCATCCCTTTAATCCAGGACACACATTAATTACAAAGGTTTTGTGGCTGATTAAGGTGGTAATTAAACTCACTTGGTGCCTTATCTGCATTCAATTAGCCTCAGAACCTGTGTAATTAATATGTGTCCTGGATTAAAGCGATGATGTGTCAAACCTAGCTGAAAGGTGAACCTCCATCCTAGCCTCAAATCACACACAGAGTGGTACAGGTTTTGCTCAAGAATATCCCTGTATTTAGCACCATCCATCTTTCCCTCAACTCTGACAAGTTTCCCAGTCCCAACTGCTGAAAAACATCCCCACAGCATGATACTGCCACCACCATGTTTCACTGTGGGGATGGTGGTCTTTGGGTGATGTGATGTGTTGGGTTTGATGGCCAAAAAGTTATATTTTAGTTTCATCAGACCAGAGCACCTTCCCCCATACATTTTGGGAGTTTCCCACATGCCTTTCCGCAAACTCAAAATGTGCATTTCATTTTTTTTGCTGAAAGTAATGGCTTTCTTATGGCCACTCTGCCATAAAGCCCAACTCTATGGAGCCTACAGCTTATTGTCATCCTATGTACAGATACTCCAGTCTTTGCTGTGGAACTCTGCAGCTCCTCCAGGGTCACCTTAGGTCTCTGTGCTGCCTCTCTGATTAATGCCCTCCTTGCCCGTTCTGTGAGTTTTGGTGTGTGGCCGTCTCTTAGTAGGTTTGCTGTTGTGCCATGTTCTTTCCATTTGGTAATGATAGATTTGATGGTGCTCCTAGGGATCATGAAGATTTGGATATGTTTTTATAACCTAACCCTGACTTGTACTTCTCGACAACATTGTGCCTTACTTATTTGGAGAGTTCCTTGGTCTTCATGGCAGTGTTTGGTTAGTGGTGCTTGCTTAGGTGTTGCAGCCTCTGGGGCCTTTCAAAAAGGTGTGTATATGTAATGACAGACCATGTGACACGTATATTGCGCACAGGTGGACATCATTTCACTAATTATGTGACTTCTGAAGGTAATTGGTTGCACTCAGGGGCGGATCCAAGGGGGGGGGGACAGGGTAATTGCCCCCTCTGAGAATGCAAAAGAGAGGAGCGGTACTGCGGGTGACAGCGCAGGCGGCTCCGTGGGCGGATGGCTCCGTGGGTGACATTGTGGGCATCTCCGCGGGAGGGCATCACCATGGGTGAAAGTGCGAGCGGCTGCACGGTCTTGCGGGTCACAAGGTGGGCGGCTTCGTGGGCTGACGTCTCCGTGGATGACGGCGAGAGCGGCTCTGCGGGTGACAGTGCGGGCGGCTGGGTGGGCGGGCGACTCCGCAGGTAACAGTCCGGGTGGCTCCGCGGGTGACAGTGCGGATGGCTCGGTCAGTAAGTGAGCAGTTAAGAGCGGGCGAGCAGCTCGGCTGCTGGCCAATCAGGGAGCTGGCGGGCAGGGGAGCATCCCTGCAGTTCCGCCCTCATTGTGCAGGGAGCAGAGAGATTACATCATCTCTCTGCTGCCTGACTGGTAATCTGCTGCCTGACTCTGGGGGCAGGTGACATTACGCAAAGTGTGGCAGGCAATGTGGCAAGTGACAATCCACAACGTGTGGCAGGTGATGTGGCAAGTTACAATGCACAATGTGTGGCAGGTGACGTGGCAAGTGACAATTCACAAATGTGTGGCAGGTGACGTGGCAAGTGACAATTCACAAATGTGTGGCAGGTGATGTGGCAAGTGACAATCTGCATCTGCTGACAGGTGACTTGGCTAATGTGACAATCCGCATCTGGTGGCAGGTGACGTGGCAAGTGACACTCTAAGTGCTCATACCGATTCTGCATTATGGTGAGTTGAACTATTTAATTTTATATTACAATGAAATAATGCACTTCAATCATCCTGACACCATAACAACCATGGTGCCGTGGTGATTGGGGTGGTAATTTCCCTGATAAATTGCCCAAAAAAAAAAATGTATTTTCTGGCAGTGCCCCTCCCGAGACTAGACTCTGGATCCACCCCTGGTTGCACTAGAGCTTTTTATGGACTTCATAACCAATTGAGTGAATACATACGCACATGCCAATACATCAGTTTTTTATTTATGAAAAATAGTTTTATGTATATATTTTTCTAGTGATAAGGAAAAAAGTGCGCTGATTAATTAGAGTTGCACCAGAAGGGTGTTCTCATAATGTCATGTCCCGGGGTGTATTCGAACCTGGGTCTTCCTGGTCTTAAACCATAGCCTTACCTGATGTGCCACAGAAGAGATCTAGGCCTTGGGAATATCCTTATTGTGTTCAACACACACCTCGGACTCACTAGCTCCACCTGCTGCCAGCTGTGGACAATTCTCATTCTGGACAGCCTTTAAATAGGAAGTGAGGTCATCACTCAGCGCCCGTTTATTTGGATTACTTCCTGGGTGTTTTGTCTTCAGTGATCTGCATTGTATTGAACTCCTGCCTGATATCCCGACTATTCTACAGCCTGCTGATTTTGTACTTTACCGCCAGATCGTGTATGACCTTTGCCTGCCTGACCCTTCTCCGGAATCCGATTGTGAACTATTTGCCTGATCCGTTGCCAACCGTATCTGCCTGACGACTCTTTGCCTGGATCTCCAGCATACCTGTTCCACTTCAGGACACTACCTTTTACAGGTACCTAACATAATAAACGGGCCACAATGGCAGTGGACCCTGCTGAGATTGTTAAGGCGATTACACGTCAGGGACAACTGATCGGAGCGCATGAACAGCATCTTTCTTCCCTGGACGCCAAGTTAGATGAACTTTGCACTATGCTTAAATCTTGTTTGCCTGGTTCCTCTGCAACGGTCCAGATGCCGGATCCTACTTCTGCTACGGTCCAACCCGCCTCTTCTGTACCACCAAAACTTCCCTTGCCTGACAAGTTTGGTGGTGATACTGAGGACTGCAGAGGCTTTTTAAATGTTTGCCGTTTGCATTTCCGCAACAACCCTGTGACTTTTAGCACTTCATCTGCCAAAGTGACTTTTGTAATTTCCTTGTTAAAGGGGAAGGCCCTGGCCTGGGTCTCTCCTTATTTGGAACGAAACGATCCTATACTTCAAGATGCTGAGAAATTTCTGGCTTCTCTCCAGACTGTATTTGACAAGCCAGATAGAGCATCTGCAGCTGAGTACTCCCTCTTGGACATACAACAAGGCACCAGATCTGTGGCACAGTATGCTATTGAGTTCCGTACCCTTGCTGCTGAGACTCATTGGGACTCAAGGGCATTACGTGCAGCCTTCCGAAAAGGTCTCACAGATCGCATCAAGGATGGATTAGTCTATAAGGATCTCCCAGAAGACCTTGAGAAATTCATAGAGCTGTGTGTTCGTCTGGATGTTCGGTACCATGAAAGGTGCCAAGAGAGACTTAGAACCCGCAAGTTTCCTAAGCCAGTTTACCGTTTGGCCCCTAACTTCCAAGCACCACCTCAGCCAGAACCTGAAACCTCTGTTGAACCCCAGGCACCTGTGGAACCCATGGATGTGAGCCGTCTCCACCTAACTGAGTCAGAGAAACAAAGGAGGCGTTCATTGGGCCTATGCCTGTACTGTGGACTTAAAGGACATTTAGTATCTGTCTGCCCTTCCCGTCCAGTAAAAGGCAGGGTCTAACCAGTGTTGGAGGAGCTGGCTTAGACCTTACAGGTAGATCCTCCAAGACCAAGATTACTGTTCCGGCTACTATCCATTTACCTTCTAAGCTTGTTTTCTGCGAGGCTTTTGTGGATTCTGGAGCTGCTGGCATATTCTTGGACTACAATTTTGCAAGAAAGAACAACATCCCGTTTGTTCCAAAGTCTAGACCCCTGAATATTACCACCCTGAATGGACAGCCCTTGGGAGATGGCATTGTGAAATTCGAGACTACGACAATCACCCTTCAGGTAGGCCTCCTCCACAAAGAGGAAGTTGTCTTGTCTCTCATTGATTCTCCGCTTCTGCCTATCATCCTTGGTTACCCATGGTTGCAACTTCACAACCCTTCTTTTGATTGGGAAAAGGGAGAACTAACCTCCTGGGGATCGTGCTGTCGCCCTAATTGTTTGTCTCAACCCAAAAGACTTTCTGCTTGCATGTTGGCTCCTGTGACTATTCCACCTACCTTGCCTCGTGAATACCATGACTTTGCAGATGTATTTTGCAAGCAAAAGGCAGAGGTGTTACCTCCACATCGTCCTTTTGACTGTACAATTAAATTGATTCCCGGAGCACCTCTTCCCAAAGGAAAGACCTACCCCTTGTCTCTGCCTGAACAAAAGTCTATGGAGGAATACGTAAGAGACAACTTGGAAAGAGGTTTTATCCGACCCTCTTCTTCTCCAGTAGGAGCAGGTTTTTTCTTCGTTGAAAAGAAAGATGGGGGCCTTCGACCATGCATAGACTATCGGGGGTTAAATCAAATCACCGTAAAGGACTCCTACCCTTTGCCTCTCATTCTTGAACTGTTTGATGTACTTAAGGGGGCTGTCATCTTCTCCAAGCTAGACCTACGAGGGGCATATAACCTGATTCGAATTAAAGAGGGGGACGAGTGGAAGACAGCATTCAACACTCGTAATGGACACTTTGAATATTTGGTCATGCCATTTGGGTTGTGTAACGCACCTGCTGTCTTTCAACGTTTCATGAATGAAATTTTCCATGATTTCAGCAACCGCTTTGTGATCATCTACTTGGACGACATTTTAATCTTTTCCAAGACTCATCTAGAGCACATCTCGCATGTGAAACAGGTATTACAACGACTTAGAGAAAACCATCTTTATGCAAAAATCGAAAAATGCAGTTTTCATCAAAGCTGTATTCCTTTCCTTGGGTACATCATAAGTGCTGACGGTTTCCAAATGGACCCTCAAAAACTTTCCGCTGTCTTGCAATGGCCCCAACCGACCACTTTAAGAGGACTCCAAAGCTTTTTAGGGTTTGCAAATTACTACAGACGCTTCATTAAAAGTTTTGCCTCCATTGCGGCACCCCTTACTGCCATGACTAAGAAGGGTACAAATTGTAAGGTGTGGTCTTCAGAAGCAAGATCGGCTTTCCAGCGATTAAAGGACACGTTCAGTAAAGCTCCAATTCTTCAGCATCCAAATCCTGATCTCCAGTACATTGTTGAGGTTGATGCCTCTGAGGTTGGAGCAGGTGCCGTACTCTCCCAGAGACAGCCAAAGTCTGGTAGAATCCATCCAGTAGCTTTTTTCTCTAGAAAGTTTTCTCCTGCAGAGATGAATTATGATGTTGGGAATCGAGAACTACTGGCCATCAAATTGGCATTGTCTGAATGGCGACACCTTCTGGAAGGGGCTCCCAAGCCTTTTACTATCCTCACTGACCATAAAAACCTACTGTATCTTCAGACTGCTAGACGTCTGAACTCACGTCAGGCTCGATGGGCTCTGTTTTTCTCCCGTTTTAATTTTGTCCTTTCTTATGTTCCAGGGCATAGAAACAAAAAAGCCGATGCTCTTTCCAGACAGTTCGCTACCTCTGAAGAAGATCAACCAGGCGAGCAGTATATAATCCCACCTCACAAAATTGTTGCGCAGATCTCCACGGCTCTTTCCCAACAGCTACAAGAATCCCAGAATCGTGTTCCCCAGGGCTTGAAGATACCACCAGGTCGCCTGTACGTAGCCCCTAGTCTCAGAAAACCTGTACTCCTCTGGGCACATAATGGCGTGTTATCCGGTCACCCTGGTGTCACCATCACTCTTAAGACCTTGCAACGTCATGTATGGTGGCCTCATATGAAAAAGGATGTTACTGACTATGTGGCTGCCTGCCCAACTTGTGCTGCTAATAAAGTACCCCGCACATTGCCAGCTGGACTGTTACATCCACTTCCCGCACCTCGCCAGCCTTGGACCCATTTGACCATGGACTTCATTGTAGACTTACCCAAGTCCGAGGGCATGACTGCTATATGGGTCACAGTGGATCGTTTTTCCAAAATGTCTCATTTTGTGCCGCTCCCGGGATTACCTACAGCGAAAGCACTGTCCACTCTTTTCCTTTCCCATATTGTAAAACATCATGGCATACCTACCAATGTCGTCTCAGACCGCGGATCCCAGTTCGTTTCCCGATTCTGGAGAGCGTTCTGCAAGAAACTGGGAGTAACGCTCTCGCTCTCTACTTCACATCACCCGCAAACTGATGGTCAAACCGAACGCATGAACCAGACCCTAGAAACCTATCTTCGACATTATGTCAATGCCTTACACTCCAACTGGTCTGAGTACTTGCCTTTAGCTGAGTTCGCCCTAAATTCCCGTTGGCACAGTGCTCTTCATACCACACCATTCTACGCAGCCCTAGGCTATCACCCTCAGACTTTTCCTCTACTTCAGCCTTCTTCTGGTGTACCAGCAGCAGATCAGCGGGTAAAGAATATTCTACTACATTGGAAGAAGATTCGTTCATTACTACAAAAGTCAGCAGGCAAGTACAGACTTTTTTCCAACAGACGAAGACGCCATATACCTCCATATGTGGTGGGGGACAGAGTTTGGCTATCAACCAAGTATGTGAGACTGAAACAACCTTCTACCAAATTGGGCCCTCGATTCATTGGTCCTTACAGGATCATTGCTCGAGTTGGGCCAGTTTCCTATCGCTTAAAATTACCTTCCTCTCTCCGGATACATCCTGTGTTTCACGTTTCCCTCCTCAAAAAAGCTATTTTCAACCGCTACTCCAGATCACAACAGCTACCTCCTCCTGTTCTTGTTGATGGACAAAGTGAGTTTGAAGTCTCCAAGATTCTTGATTCCAGAAGACATGGCCGTGGCCTTCGGTATCTGGTTCATTGGAAGGGATATCCTGTCACAGACCGCTCCTGGGTTCCAGCCAAAGATCTACATGCCCCTTCTCTTATACGAGACTTCCATGCCTCGTTCCCCACTAAACCCCGCTAGGCCCCCGGAGGGGTCCATTGGGGAGGGGGCCCTGTCATGTCCCGGGGTGTATTCGAACCTGGGTCTTCCTGGTCTTAAACCATAGCCTTACCTGATGTGCCACAGAAGAGATCTAGGCCTTGGGAATATCCTTATTGTGTTCAACACACACCTCGGACTCACTAGCTCCACCTGCTGCCAGCTGTGGACAATTCTCATTCTGGACAGCCTTTAAATAGGAAGTGAGGTCATCACTCAGCGCCCGTTTATTTGGATTACTTCCTGGGTGTTTTGTCTTCAGTGATCTGCATTGTATTGAACTCCTGCCTGATATCCCGACTATTCTACAGCCTGCTGATTTTGTACTTTACCGCCAGATCGTGTATGACCTTTGCCTGCCTGACCCTTCTCCGGAATCCGATTGTGAACTATTTGCCTGATCCGTTGCCAACCGTATCTGCCTGACGACTCTTTGCCTGGATCTCCAGCATACCTGTTCCACTTCAGGACACTACCTTTTACAGGTACCTAACACATAAAGGTTAGTTGACAATAAATATATTAATAAATATTAATGTCCATAAGTACAAAAAATAATGTGGTGTTGGTACAATAAAAAGTCCCAATATGTGCAAAGTTTCTTTGAATCTTGTGAAATTCTTCCAAAATCTTGAATACCTGCAGATAGTATGCCTTCACCACACTTCAACTGAATACACCCAAAAGTGCTTGAATGGTTAACCAATAATATTCATTAATATATTTATTGTCAACTAACCTTTATGGCCGCGTACACATGATCAAATCTATCTGCTGGAAACGGTCGGCCCGACCGTCCCAGCAGACAGATTCGATCGTGTGTACGGGCGAGCCGACGGATTTGGCCACCCGACAGATTTCAAAGCATGCTTTGAAATCTGCCGGCTGGGAACCCGTCCCCCCGACATGTCTGCTGGTTAGTACGCTAACCAGCAGACATGTCTTCTCGCACACGCGCCGAATGGTTTCGACGCATTCGCGGAAGTGTTTTACTTCCTGGTGCGGTGACGTGGCGGCGTCAACGTCACCGCCACATCACCGACACGTCAGCGCGCCGTCTGGCGGCGGGGATTTTGGTTTGATCGTGTGTACACGATCAAACCAATATGTCCCCAGCAGACAGATTTGTTCAAATTCGTCTGCCCGACCGATTTGAACAAATGTGTCTGCTCGTGTGTATGGGGCCTAAGGCCTCGTACACACGATTAAATGAGTCTGTTAAAATCGGTCGGACCGACCGATTTGAACAGATCTGTCTGCTGGGATTTTGGTTTGCTCGCGTGTACACACGAGCAAACCAAAATCCCTGCCAGCAGACAGCGCGCTGACGTGTCAGTGACGTGGCGGTGACGTTGACGCCGCCACGTCACCGCACCAGGAAGTAAAACACTTCCGCGCATGCGTCGAAATCATTCGGCGCGTGTGCGAGAAGACATGTCTGCTGGTTAGCATACTAACCAGCAGACATGTCGGGCAGACGGGTTCCCAGCCGACAGATTTCAAAGCATGCTTTGAAATCTGTCGGGTGGCCAAATCCGTCTGTTTGCCCGTACACACGATCAAATCTGTCTGCTGAAACGGTCTAGCAGTTCCAGTAGACAGATTTGATCGTGTGTACGAGGCCTTAGAGAACACCCTTCTGGTGCAACTCTAATTAATCAGCGCACTTTTTTCCTTATCACAATTGTAACAAATTATTTAGTTTTTTTGAGTAGCAGCTTTTGTTAAGTTTTACCAGTTTGGCGCAGAACATACCATTACTTTAAATATTTTTCTAATTTTACTTCACTAACTTAGACTATTGTGTTCTGATCCATCCCATATAATTCAGATAAAAAAAAAACATTGAACTAAAGGTTGTAATGTAACAAAATAAGTAAAAAGCCAAGGCACTGTAGGTATGCATATTACAAATGGTATTATGTTTTTGAGCATATGAGATTAAAACCTAGCTGTGGGTGCCCTCCGCAGGACAGCACACTGTGCAAAGCTCACATTAAGATATCCATGGTCTTTTATTTATTTAAGATGTGCTTTTTTGTTTACTGAATGCTTTCCTGAATCCACAAAGTAGGTGTTAAATGTGTATCCATGTCACCTAAGAGTACCTGTTTGTATAAGGACATGGCCTTCAATACTGACATTTCTGTACACAAATAACTTTGAATCCTGTGTTGCATAGAGGGTTAAAGGGATACAGTCATTTTTCCTTGTCTGAGTTTTTAATAGGTTCACAAGCCTGAGTGAAAGTAATACTCTGGTCCTAGCCAGGTGTGAGGCAGGGCTGTAATTTAGAGGTCCGGATGCATTGCACACATCCGCTCAGGAGGCATTCAGCGGTGACAATAATGAAACTATTCTGTAAGCCATTTCATTAAGTACAGCACAGCCACGAAGGTGACTGTCCGTATCACACTGCCAGGCATCTGCTACCTGCAGCAGTTCAAAGAACTGAGCACTCAGTTTAGTTTACAACATGAAAGGGGCATTTGAAAACGAATGTTAGAAAAGGAGGGCGCTCAGGATTTCCTAGCATATGTTACATTACCTGGTTGGAAAAGGGGAAAAAATAGTCAAACAGACAAAGGTTTTAAGGTCTAGCTACCCCCCCCCCCCCCCTTCTTCAGTGTTACACTCTATTTCCCATTCACAATTATGCTTCCAGAAGTCCCTGGCTTGAATACAATAAGCTGTTTCCTTTTGTCTCCTGACTCCTTGCCTGCAAGAGAGACACACAAAGCACTTCAAAGGCTCATTCAGCCACTATTCTAGCAATTAATCGTCAAAGTCCCACTTGGTTTGTTAAATAAGAATATAAAAGTCCCACTGACAATGTAGAGTGTTGCAAGTCTGAGCATTTTTTTAAAGGACTCATGCAGTCTATCCTTTCGCAATTCATTTAAACAAGAGTGGCGGGAAATCCACTAGTCTCTAATGCAAAAGACTACATCAAGTAAGATGCAAGCTCAAAATTGTTAAAGGATGTTTTGTAGAATAAAGATGTAGATTTGAAGTGTAATGCCTCATACACACGATCAGTTTTCCTGACGGGAAAACTGTGAGGCCCCGTACACACGACCGAGAACCTCAGCAGAATCCAGCGAGAAGCTCGCTGGGATCCATATTCTGCCAAAATAGAGAGCAGGTTCTCTATTTGCTCGATTGCCCATCGAGAACCATGGCTCGACGCCTTTCCCGACGGCTTGGTCGCCGATTTCGACGGCCGGGCGAGAACCTCGACGGGCGGAACGATGTGTTTGGCCCGTCGAGGTTCTCGTAAGTGTGTACGCGGCCTGAGAAGAGCTTTTGGCCTGGAACCCCGGCCGTGTGTTTGCTCCTCGCAGTTTTTCTGATGGGAAAACTGCCCAAATACCACCGGACAAAAAAAGAGAACTCTTTTTTCCTGTCGGGAAAACTGGCCGTGTGTAGGGGAAAGACTAAACCGAGCATGTTCTTGGCTTTCCCCTCGGAATTTCCGGCTGGAACTTTTCCCGTCGGAAATCCCGCACGTGTGTAGGGGGCATTAGGCTTCATGTACACTGCAGCTGGTAAAAACGGATGTTTATGAACAGTTGGGCGTTTTTTTCAGCTGCCCCTGAACTCTCCTCTATGTTATCTTATCAGTACATGTACACAGGGTGGTTTATAGTCCTCTCTAGGCAGTTGGGTTTAGAAGCATTTTTTGGAAACAGCAAATGCCTGTAACAGCTTGTAAACGCATGTAAACGCGGTAACTCGTATTTAGCCACATTTCGTTTACAAGCATTTTTAGATGGAGATGCATTTTTGACTATTTGAATTTTTTTATAAATAAAAACGCTTCTAAACCCGACTTGTAAATGTAAACATTTTTAAACGTTGGTTATTATCCGACAAGTTAAGTCGTTCAGCAGAGGTTTCAAAACGTCTTTGATTAATTTGTTAAGGTAATCATTTAGTTTCATTATAATATTATGTCAGACTGATTCATTCTCAGAATTAATTTTATATATTCGGATTTGTTTTCGTATATTCATTTCAAATCGATATGTATTTCAAAAGTTATTTTGGAAAATTGACTATGTAGCACCCTGATGTTTAGTTAGGGTTGTTAGTAAAGTTGCCTTGGTCAATTAATAGGGGATCAATTGATTCCATCCCAATTCAGGAATTGCTGCACTTCTCTCTTCTGTCTCTAGATGGCCAGGTATGTGGTGGTATTAGATACGACAAGGGCATTGCAAGGACAAATTAGGAATAAATGGGTTTCAGCCAATGGGTCCCTTGGTCTGCTGGGAGAGCCTATTTACTTGGGTAAGTTCAGATGATCAGGGTGCTGTGACGCCTGGACTGCTGTCTGGGTGGACGTATGTTGTGCTGCCCCAGGCTGCTAGGCCAGAGCCTGAGGCCTATCCTGGGGACATCTGGCTGCTAGGCTGTCTGAGGGCCTATCCAGAAGCAAGAGAGCAGCGTAGGGTTGGGACTGCGGCTTGTTTGAGAGTAGTTGTCCTTTTTTTCAACAACCCCTGAACTCTCTTCTATGTTATCTTATCTGTCCATTTACACTGACTAGTTTATGGTCATTTAGGCTGCATTCACATCTGAGCATTTTGTCGCCTGAAGCGCGACGCTCAAAGATGCTAGAGGGGAAAAATAACATTATTCTCTATAGAGATGGTTCACATCTCCAACGCAAAACGTTGTACGCCGAAAGAACACCGAACGCCTGAATTTCAAACAAGTCCCGGACCCTTTTTCGACGCGCGTTTCGGGCGGCTTGGCCGTTTTCCATAGCCGACAATGACCTGTACAAAACCGCGCGTTTTGTCGCGGCAAATCGCAGTAAAAATGCTGCAATTTGTCGTGGCAAATCGCGGTAAAAAACGCTGCAAATCGCCTACGCCTAGGTGTGAATGCAGCCTTAGAGGCAGTTGAGCTTAGTGTCATTTTTTTAAAGCAAAAAAATGCATTCAGGACAGAAGTTTATTGGCATTTAAAAAAGCCAAATACTTGTAACAGCGTGCAAACGCGTCTAAATGCGGTAACGTTTAGCCACTTTTAATTTATAGTCTTTTTTAATGGCGATACATTTCTAGCCATTTACAATGCAAAAAAACGCTTCTAAACGCAAAACGCGGCTAGACACAACATGTAAATGCGGTACAAAGGACGTTTTACCCTGTCAGTTACTAGTTGTCAAGTTTCACTGTTCAGGAGAGGTTTTATAATGTCCTGTGTACATGAAGCCTAAGAGGCAGGAAAACAAACCCTTCTGGTTTGCGTTTCTGATTGGAGCTTTCTGGCAGAAAAAACGCTAAGCTCTCCTAAACTTGTCTAAACTCTGTACAAAAAATTCTCTATATGAACTTTTTTTTCTGCCAAGGGCACTGTCATTTTGTGTGTGCCCAGTGTGCATGAAGCATTACTTTATAATATGTAGGCTTGTTCTAGATCAGTACTGATAGTACAGCAGGCAACTAGCAATATTAGAAACAGGTCAATAATGACAGTCATTGTACTTCTCTCAGTATTACAGTCCTGAGGCCGTGTACACACGGCAGAGAACCTCGACGGGCAGAACACATCGTTCCGCCCGCCGAGGTTCCCTGCCGGCCGTCGAAATCGGTGACCCGCCCGTCGGGAATGGCAACCAGCCATTCATCCAGGCGGGCCGTCGAGCAAATAGAGAGCGTGCTCTCTATTTCTGCTCGACGGGCTTCCCGACGGGATGCTCGCCGAGAGCGTACACACGGCCGAGGTCCTCGCTGGAATGCAGCTTCCAGCGAGGTTCTCGCTGGTTTCCAGCGAGAACCTCGGTCGTGTGTACGCCGCCTTACAGCTATTGACCCTTTGACTGCTTTCACTGACTGCTTCCCATTCGGGGCAAATTGACCAAATACCAGCCTGTAATAGCCCTTCATTACAAGGCCATTTCTCAGTTTCCAATGCTGTAATAGTTTGACTGACAATTACTCAATCATGTAACATTTTACTAAAATTTAATTTATCTTTTAGATAAATAAAGCTTTCCTTTGCTGCTATTTAATAACAAATATGTTCCTGTTTTTCTTATTTGCTGTTAAAATGAAATGTCAAAACAGTGAGGCCCCGTACACACGACCGAGAACCTTGGCAGAATCCAGCGAGAAGCTCGCTGGGATCCATATTCTGCCGAGATACTCGGTCGTGTGTACGTTTTCGCCAAGCGTCCCGTCGAGAAAGCCGTTGAGCCAAAATAGAGAGCAGGTTCTCTATTTGCTCGATGGCCCATCGAGAACCATGGCTCGGCGCCTTTCCCGACGGCTTGGTCGACGATTTCGACGGCCGGGCGAGAACCTCGACGGGCGGAACGATGTGTTTGGCCCGTCGAGGTTCTCGTACGTGTGTACGCGGCCTAAGAACACCCTCAAAATTACCCTTTTTGAAAAGAAAAACACCCCAACATTTTTTTCATTTTTGGCACAATTTATTGGAAATAAAAAACATTTTGGTGTAGTACTAACCCTGTAGAAGTTTGCGGAAGTTAGGGTTCCCTACTTCTACACAATCAGTCACACAGCATTAACTTCATTCACTCACTGCAGAAAACCGTCCTTGGCTTGTTTTGTTGTTTTAGTAGGGGATGATACAGTGGCGTACCAAGTGGGGGGTGGGCCGCCCTGGGTACCACACACTGAGGGGTGTCACCACTCACCTAACCAACCATCTCCTTCTCTCACAGCCGCAGGCTGTCTGAGCGGTCCCGGGCCGGATGTCACACAGGCCCAGCCGAGCAGAGGACTTGCTGTGCTGCGCTGATCTGAGGTACTGAATGGGATGGGGGGTCTGCAATGAGGGGAGGGGATCTGCACTGAATGGAGGGGTCTGCACTGAATGGGGAGGGGTCTGTGCTGAAGGAGGGGTCTGCACTGAATAGGGGGGTCTGTGCTGAAGGGAGGTCTGTGCTGAAGCAGGGTCTACGCTGAAGGGGAGGGGTCTGTGTAACATGCAGGGTGTCCAGAGTTGTGGGGGGCTGTATAATGTAAAAGGGTCCAGAAGTGCAGGGAACCAGAGATGCAGGGTGATGTGTAATGTAAAGGGGTCCAGAGGGCTAGAGGGCTGTGTAATGTAAAGGGGTCCAGCGAACAGGGTGATGTGTAATTTAAAGGAGTCCAGAGATGCAGGGTGCTGTGTAATGTAAAGGGGTCCAGAGGTGTAGAGGGCTGTGTAATGTAAAGGGGTCCAGAGTGCTGTGTAATGTAAAGGAGTACAGAGGTGCAGGGTGCTGTATAATGTAAAAGGGTCCAGAGGTGCAGGGTGCTTTGTAATGTAAAGGGGTCCAGTGATGCAAAGTGTTGTGTAATGTAAAGGGGTCTAGTGATGCAGGGTGCCATGTAATGTAAAGGGGTCTAGTGATGCAGGGTGCTGTGTAATGTAAAGGGGTTCAGAGGTGCAGCTGTGGAGAGGGGGTACACAGTAGTGACAAAGAGATATTGAAGGGTGCAGGAGGTATGCAGGGTGCACAGTGGGATGTTTTTACATTTTAACGTTGAGGGTGCCAGATATTGGATCCGCCCTGGGTGCCAAATGCTCTAGGTATGCACCTGGAATGATAACTTGGATGAGGTAGGGAACTATGGGATGCCCAGTGTGACAACAAAAAGAACTTCAGTGCCAACTTTCTCCCTATTTACAGATTCACCTTCTCGCTTCCTCCTACACACACTTGGTTCCTCTATGTACAGCTTCTTCTAAGGGAACTAAGAGTATTTAGCTAGTTCAGCAGCCATTACAGGCAGGAACTCACAGCTCCTTTGACAAAGTAACACAAATGGAGTGAACATTTCCTTCTTCCTTCCTGCGCGGGCAGACATGTCGGACGGACGGGTTCCCAGAAGACAGATTTTAAAGCATGCTTTAAAATCTGTCTGCTGGAAAAACCTGTCTGTCCGCCCGTACGCACGATCAAATTTGTCTGCTGAAACGGTCCGTCGGACCGTTTCCAGCAGATAGATTCGATCGTGTATACGTGGCCTATGGGACACGAACATGAAAAATCAAAAGTGCTAATTTTAAAGGCTAATATACAAATTATTGTCATTAAAAAGTGTTTGGGGACTTGGGTCCTGTCCCAGGAGACATATATCAATGATTTTAAAACACCTGTTTTTTTGGGAGCAGTGATTTTAATAATGCTTAAAGTGAAACAATAAAAGTGAAATATTTCTTTCAATTTTGTACCTGGGGGGTGTCTATAGTATGCCTGTAAAGTAGCGCATGTTGTCCATGTTTATAACAGTCCCTGCACAAAATGTAATTTCTAACAGAAAAAAAATCATGTAAAACTACTCGCGGCTATAATGAATTGTCAGGTCCCGGCAATACAGATAAAAGTCATTGAAAAAAATGACATGGGTTTCCCTCCCCCCCAGTCCATTACCAGGCCCATTGGGTGTGGAATAAATATTAACCATTTCAGCCCCAGACCATATTGCTAGTCAAAGACCAGGCCACTTTTTGCGAATTGGCACTGCGCCGCTTTAACTGACAATTGCGAGGTCATGCGACATGGCTCCCTTTTTTTCCCACAAATAGAGCTTTCTTTTGGTGGTATTTGATCACCTCTGCGTTTTTTAGTTTTTGCGCTATAAACAAAAATAGAGCGACAATTTTGAAAAAAATTAATATTTTTTACTTTTTGCTGTAATAAACATCCCCCAAAAATATATAAAAAAAACTATTTTTTTCCTCAGTTTAAGCCGATACGTATTCTTCTACATATTTGTCGTAAAAAAAACGCAATAAGCGTTTATTGATTGGTTTGCGCAAAAGTTATAGCGTTTACAAATTGGGGATAGTTTTATGGCATTATTATTAATATTTTTTTTTTACTAGTAATGGCGGTGATCAGCGATTTTTATCGGTACTGCGACATTATGGAGGACACTTCGGACACTTTTGACACATTTTTGGGACCATTGGTTGATTACTATAAAAATGCCACTGGCAGGGAAGGGGTTAACACTAGGGGGCGAGGAAGGGGTTAAGTATGTTCCCTGGGTGTGTTCTAACTGAAGGGGGGGTGGACTGACTTGGGGAAATGACTGATCGCTGTTCATACATTGTATGAACAGACGGCCAGGCATTTCTCCCCTTGACAGGACCGGGAGCTGTGTGTTTACACACACAGCTCCCGGTTCTCACTCTGTAATGAGCGATCGCGAGTGCCCGGCAGTGATCGCGCCCGCCGGGCACGCACGTCGGCATCAGGGACGAGCGGGGGGCTAGATGACATAGAAATACATGATCTCGCCCAGCAGAGCCGACCTGCCGCTGTAAAACTGCCGTGGCTGGTCGGCAAGCGGTTAACGGGAACCCTGAACCAAAAAATAAATAAAAAATGCATGGGGTTCCCTCCAAATTACATTACCAGACCCTTATCCGAGCACGCAACCTGACAAACCGTAGGAAAAGAGAGGGGAATGAGAGAGCACCCCCTCCTGAACCGTACCAGGCCACATGCCCTTAACATGGGGAAGATATCCCTATGTTGATGGGGACAAGGGCCTCATCCCCTCAACCCTTGCCCAGTGGATTTTTATTTTTTTATTAAAGGACTTGTCCCAACTTTGTGTGTGTGTTTTTTTTTTTCCTCTTTTTCTCACTTGTTTGGGTGAAACGGTAGGGGTACAATGCACCCCGTTACCAATTCACATAATGGGGAGCCGGGATTTGGAGGTCCCCTTTGTTAAAGGGGCTTCCAGATTCCGATAAGCCCCCACACGCAGACCCCCACAACCACCGGGCGAGGGATGTGGGGATGAGGTCCTTGTCCCCATCAACATGGGGACATCCTCCCCATGTTGAGGGCATGCGGCCTGGTATGGTTCAGGAGGGGGGGCGCTCTCTCTTTTCCTGTGGCCTGCCAGGTTGCGTGTGGATTTTTGGGGGGAACCCACGCCATTTTTTTTTTCATTTTGGTGCAGAGTTCACCTTAAATTCCATACCAGACCTGAAGGGTCTGGTATTGATTTTTGGGAAGAACTCCACGGGATTTTTATTTATTTTTTGGTTCGGGGTCGCCTTAATATTCATACCAGACCCAATGGGCCTGGTAATGGACTGGGGGGGGGGGGGGGGCAACCTATGTCGTTTTTTTCAATAACTTTTATCTGTATTGCCGGGACCTGACAATTCATTATAGCCGCGAGTAGTTTTAAATTACTTTTTTTCCTTTCTAAATGTCATTTTGTGCAGGGACAAACAGGCATACTATAGACACCCCCCAGGTACGAAATTTTAAGGAATATTTCACTTTTATTGTTTCACTTTAAGCATTATTAAAATGACTGCAGTTTTTAAAAAAATTTTTGCATTAATACATGTCCCCTAGGGCAGGACCCAGGTCCCGAAACACTTTTTATGACAATAACTTGCATAAAAACCTTTAAAATTAGCACTTTTTATTTCTCCCATAGACTTTTAAAGGGTGTTCCGTGGCTTTCCGATTTGCTGTGAAAACCCCAAATTGTTCACTATCCGGCGAACGGGCGAACAGCCGATGTTTGAGTCGAACTCATGTTCGACACGAACATAAAGCTCATTCCTAGTCTTCAAGAGAGATCTGCTACAGATGACAGTTTCTCCCCTTGTCTGTCCCTGCCCCATGCTGATCTACTCTACTGTCTTTTCTTGCTCTCTCCGCTGCCTCTCCGACTTGAATCCCCCCAACTGCCTCCTGTAATGGGATTCTTACAGGCCAGCCTCCTGAGCTCCAGTCTGAAGTAACCTTCCCACCTCCCAGTAAGGGGTCCCTCAAGGTCCACCAACAGCCTCTCCTCAGCGGTGCTTCTACATCTTACACCCCACTCTCTTGCTGGCATTGCCCATTTCTATTTATGGGTTTCCCAGTTTCCTCCAAGGCCCACTCCTGGGGATTGGATGAGAGCCCAAAAATATTCAAGGCAGCTCCTCCTCACCTTCACCCACTAGTTCCAGAATATTCTCCAATATTCTAGAAACAGGGGAAGGCACCTGAGATCTGCTAGGATGATTATCCAGCCCTGACCTCTAATAATCCTGACCCAGATTCAGTGACTCAGGCTTATCCCTGGCCCAGAAAAATACTTTTTCCTACACTCACTTCTAGTAACACACACTAGAGGGTGTTACACTGGTATTAAGGGGATTGAAACAAGGAAGGGAATAGTGCACTAGATACAGTGTATACATATTGGAAGGAGAACATCAATGGGTTAATGTACAAGTTGGCTCAGTTAACCACTCGCCGACCAGCCGCCGCAGTTATAGAGAGGCAGGTTGGCTCGACTGTGCAAATCGCCATAGGTGACCTGCACCTGACCTGCATGCTTTGGCCAATTACAGAGCCATGATTGGCCAAAGACAGAGGGCTAGGCCTTTGGCCAATTATGGCTCAAGTGCTAGGTCCATACCTGCACACTATATAAGGCTGCTGCTTACATGGCAGACTTATATAGTGAATGAATGGAGATTAGGCAGCTAGTGTAGTATAGTGTGCAGTCAGTCAGTGCAGTGTATATATAATACAGTTCATAGTATTTAGTGCAGTCAGTGTAGTATACTGTATATTATACAGTTCAGAGTATACAGTATAGTGCAGTCCACGTAGTGTATATATAATACAGTGCAGAGTATTTAGTGTAGTATATATAATACAGTTCAGAGCATATAGTGCAGTCCGTGTAGTATATATAATACAGTTCAGAGTATATAGTGCAGTCGGTGTAGTATATATAATACAGTTTAGAGTATATAGTGCAGTCCGCATTATAATAATAATAATAATAATCATAATTATATATATATATATATATATATATATATATATATATATATATATATACATATTACAGTGGAGAGTATATAGTGCCATCAGTGTAGTATATATAATACATTTCAGAGTATATAGTGCAGTCAGTGTAGTATATGTAATTCAGTGCAGGATATATAGTGCAGGGTATATAGTACGGTATATTGAAGTAGTTAGGGGGAACTATATGACAGCGTGCCCCCCCCCCCCCAAAATCCATACCAGGCTCTTTGGGTCTGGTATAGATTTTAAGGGGAACTCCATGACAATTTTTTTTAAATGGTGTGGGATCTCCCCCAAAATCCATACAATACCCTTATCTGAGCATGCAGCCTGGCACGCCAGGAAAGGAAGGGGATGCCGAGCACCCCCCTCCCCTCTCCTGAACCATACCAGGCCACTTACCTTCAACATGGGAAGGGTGCTTTGGAGTGCCCCCCAAAGCACCTTGTACCTGGGGGGATCGGGGGGCACCCTTGTCCCCCACCCGCAGACCCTGACAACCACATGCCAGTGTTGTCTGGAAGAACTTTTTGCCTGTTCGGGGTGTACTGGTGCGAACCGAAAAGGGGGCGTGTTTGGCTCATCCCTACTGATCACTGTAATAATATCCGTGGTTCCCAAAAAAGTGTCAAAAATCTGTCCGCCGCAATGTCGTAGTCCCGCTAGAAATCAAACACACACACATAATAAACATGCCATAAATCTATCCCCTATTTTGTAGACGCTAATAACTTTTGCGCAAACCAATCAATATACGCTTATTTTATTTTTTTTACCAAAAATGATGTTGGCCTAAATTGATGAAGAAATTAGATTTTTTTTTTTTATATATATATTGGATGTGTTTTTTTTTTCAAAATTGTCAGTCTGTTTTTATTTATAGCGCAAACAAATAAAAAAACACAGAGGTGATAAAATACCATTAAAAGAAAGCTCTATTTGTGGACACAAAAAAAGACATCGATTTTGTTTGGGTACAATGTCGCACGCCCGCACAATTGTCAGTTAAAGCAACGCAGTTCTGTATCACAAAAAATGGCCTTGCCAGGAAGTGGGTAAATCATTCCAGGGGTGAAGTGGTTAACAGGCACACTGGCCACCTGAAAGTGCTTTATACATTGTCTTTTATAAATGGCACTTTGTAAATAACCAATCACCACTTTGCCATTGATAAACATACAGCAGTAGGTAAATTAAAGTCCACCACCCTACCCACATTTACTCGTCTTCCTCCATGCTGCTCTCTCTATTTGCATTTCTACCCCTGTATAAGAACTGTGAGATGTTGTCAGAGATTGTAGAGGGGTTAAAAGTATTCAAGCAGTCTAGCGCCTTACTTTCCACCACTCCCCATCAGCATAGTAAAAAAAAGGGTTGGTGGGTTTCCTCCGGGTGCTCCGGTTTCCTCCCACACTTCAAAGACATGCTGGTAGGTAAATTGGCCCTAGTATATGAATATGAGTTAGGGACCTTAGATTGTAAGCTCCTTGAGGGTAGGGACTAATGTGAATGTCCATTGTATATGTAAAGCGCTGTGTAAATTGACGGCGCTATATAAGTACCTTAATAGTAATGAAAAATTCTGTCAGAATTTCTGAATGTAGAAGTAGACTGGAGATAGGCTTTGAGGACTTTGGAATGTCCAACTCGTGCAGATCAGCCTCTGATTCCACTGGGAGGGCTGGAAGCACCCATTCACTGAAGAGATGAAATGTCGATGCCACTTTTGGGACAAAATGATCTATTGATCTCAGCACAACCCTGTATGGAAAGAACATAGAATAAGGTTCTGTCGCCCACAATTCGACACCCTTACCCCTGAACTTATGGCTAATAGAAAAGCCGATTTTAAGGAGATATCCCTTAATGAACAGTCTTCTGTCAGAGTACGATGAGGGTTTGCTAGAAAGTTGAGGACTACTTAGAAAAAGGAGAAAATCAACTGCGCTAAGGTGATAAAAGGAACAATAGTGAGCAAAGCAACAGAGTGCTTATGGTCTAGAGTGACTAAAAACTCAAAAGAAGCTGCACCTGACTGTAGTAACAAACACAGTAAAACAAATGGCAAAAGAAACAGGATGCGCTAAATTATATAAAAACAAACAAAATTACTGTCCATGGATGGTGGTCCTAATGAAACAAACCAAATTAGTGTCCATGAGTGATAATCAACTACTGCCAGGTCTCATTGAGGCAATCTATTTCTCTTGGGAGGGCATAGTTTAAGTACCGCTCTCATGAAGTGCTTGGCGAGCCAGGTAGGAGAATGGGGGAGGTAGCTCTCAGTCAGACTTTTATAGAGAGTTAAACAAGTCCTGTGGGTGGATATAAGGGCAGAGCCAGAGCCTGTATATCATATGTATGCTGCCATGTCTGGCGTCAGGAAAAAAGGTTAGCCATACACCTTCCAAATACATGACAATGACAAGCAGATCTTAAAGCAATGACAGAGGTGCTATGTGTGAACTTATTTAAGGGTAAGGAGATCCTACATGAAATATGGTAGGACCACACACAACCACACACAGTAATTCAGCCACAGTAAGCAGTGGTTTACTAAGCCTGCATTATTACCTCCTCCTGTGTGCAGAACAGCCTCCACCTCCTGATGCCCAGGTTTACACTGGGCTGCAGGAGTAAAGTTGTGCGAATTCAGCTGAACTCGCACGATTTCACTCCCGCTGGCAGTCCTGATTTCAGCCGCGATTTAAGAGACATCTGTGTAGGTTTCTGCATGGATGTCAATGTAAATCGCGGGCTGAAATCGCAAAAAGTAGTACAGAGACTACTTTTTGAAATCGGTGCAATGCCAGAGATGCAGCGTCGCACCGATTAGGACAGTGCCATTGCCGGAAATTTGCGGCAAAATCTGCGATTTTGACATGCGAATTGACATGCCAAATCGCATGTCAAAACGCACCAGTGTGAACCAGGGCTTAAACCCACAGACAACTGTACTTTCCCTGCATTTGGCTTGTTCTTGTTCATAAAAAAAACTGTTTATTTTCTACCAAATCATCAGGGCCGGCGCTAGCGCAAGGCAACATGGGCACTTGCCTAACTGCGCCAGTGCCTCCCCAGGGCGGAAAATTGACCAGGACAGTTGCCCTCCCTTTAAGCCCCAGCACAGAGGGGGACCTGGACAGCAGGGGGATTGGGGCGGTGGGCGGGGGAAGCAATTACAGAGCAATCAAAAGGGAGAGAGAGAGGTGACAGGCAGCTGCTGGTGCGGAAGTTTTTAATAAAATAAATGCTTAAATACAATCCACTCACTCTTCATGTCAGTCTGTGAAGTCGGCTGTCCCATTCTCCCCTCCGATCCACGCTGTTGTTATCACTGAATCACTGGAGGAAGCCAAGGATACAGAGCCACGGGAAAACTGCAGTGTGCTGTCAGCCTGGGATGCTGTGACCAATCAGAGCGTCCCAGAGGCTTAACCACACCTCCATCATTAGAGGCTGACAGTTCACATGAGTTTCCAGTGGCTGTTTCCTCCAGTGATTCAGTGATAACAGCAGCGTGGATCGGAGGGGAGAATGGGACAGCCGACTTCACAGATTGACATGCCTACAGCTCTGACATGGAGAGTGAGTGGATTGTATTTAAGCATTTATTTTATTAAAAACTTCCACACCAGCAGCTGCCTGTCACCTCTCTCTCTCCCTTATGTCTGAACCCCTCTGTATTTGCCCCCCTCCTCTGTATTCCCCCCTCCTCTGTATTTTCTCCCCCCTCCTCTGTATTTTCTCCCCCCCTCTTCTGTAATTGTCCCCCATCCTCTGTATTTTCACCCCTCTTCTGTATTTGCCCCCCCCCCTCCTCTGTATTCCCCCTCCTCTGTATTTTCACACCCCTCCTCTGTATTCCCCCTCTTTGTATTTTTACCCTCCTCTTCCTTATGTGTCCCCCTCCTCTCTATTCCCCCCTGCTCTGTATTTTCACCCCCCTCTTCTGTATTCCCCCCCCCTCCTCTGTATTTTTTACCCCCCTCTTCTGTAATTGTCCCCCCTCTTCTGTATTCCCCCTCCTCTGTACTTTCACCCCCCATCTTCTGTGATTGTCCCCCTTCCTCTGTATTCCCCCCTCCTCTGTATTTTCACCCTCCCTTTTATTGCCCCCCCTTATCTCTGTATTTGCAACCCCCTCCTCTGTAATTTCCCCCCAATCTCTGTAATTGTCCCCCCTCCTCTTTAATTGCCCCCCACTCCGAACCCCCTGCTGTCTGGACCCCCCTGTGTGCTGGTTCCTCCATGATACGCCCTGTCGGCTGCCATAGGGGTATTAGAGGGAGGAGGATTTGTGCTGGTAGGGGAAGATTTGTAATAGGAGGGGATGGGGATAATGGCACCCCAATCGCAAAGCAAAACTTCTTTTGGGTGACAGGCATCCCACAATTCTGTTAACGTGATTTTGCCTCAATTTGTCGTGTGACAATCGCAACAAAATCGCACCGTGGTTGGGGTGCCATGCCGTGCGTCGCTAAAGTGTTCGGGTTTGGCTTGAAGAAAAGGTGGCAACCCTAGTGACACCCGTGGATAGCGGCACCGATATCACCGCCCGCTGCCCTGTTGATCTGACCTCGCTCTGTTTCGGTGGAGCGGACTGAAGTCACCAGCACCTCCTCCTCGCTCTTTACATACAATGCGGAGGAGGAGCCGAGGGACACACACCGCGGTGTGTATACGTCTGCTGCCGCGCTGTTCTGAGGTCTGTACTGAACACTTTATTACGCTATTATAAGTAGATGGACATGTGGGGGGGGGGGCGCTATGGGAGTTGAGAGGGGTGCCTATGCTAATGGTGGGTCTGAACTAGGGGGGCGTCTATACTGAGGGGTCTGTACTAAGGGGGGTGTCTATACTGATGGGGGTGTCTATATTGATGGGGGATTCTGCACTATGAGGGGGTGTCTATACTGTGGGGGTCTGCACTAAGTGGGATTCTATACTAGTGGGGGGTCTGCACTAAAGGGGAGAAAAATATACTGATGGGGGGTCTGCACTAAAGGGGGGAAATCTATATCGATGGGTGGTCTGCACTAAAGGTGGGGTGTCTGCACTAAGAGTGTGGAATTTTACACTGATGGGGTGTACTAAAGGAAGGGGGTCTATACTAATGGAGGGTGGTCTGTACTTAGTGTCGGGTCTATACTAACGAAGGGTGGTCTGTACTTAGTGTGGGGTCTATACTGACGGAGAGTGGTCTGTACTGAGGAAGGGGGAGTCTGTTCTTATTGAGGGGGATCCATACTGCAGGAGGGGGGTCTGAAGTTAGTGAAGGAGGGTCTGATATATATATACATATATAATGTATGGTGTGTGTATGCGCGTGTGCGTGGCCGGGGGGGGGCGGCAAAATGCATCCTCGCCTGAGTTGGCAAAAATCCTTGCACCGGCCCTGCAAACCATGCCTCCTAAAATAGTGCATTGCTATACTTTAGCTCTAATTTGTATTTCTTTTTTTAAGGAAAACACCTTCCTGTGGCTTCCAAAACAAAACTGTCCTGCCTAGACTTTTTTTTTTTTTTTGTTTCCATTGGCACATGTTCCGTACAGCATTGTACAGCTTTCCATGCCATTTGTATTTCAATAGCTTGCCCAGGAGCCCTCCAAGAGATCACACTTGCTCATCAAAATTTTCCTTTCGTGGACTTCAGTAGAGATTAGCTATTTTAAAAGATTTGCTGAACACTTGGTATATCTGTTGCTTTTAAAACTATTGATCATATCTTACACATAAAAGGACATAATCTGTTCTCTTTAAAACTCTCTCGTTTAATTCAGTTTTTCTCTGCCAATATTTTAGAAAAAGTAATGGTTGAGAGGGCAAACTACAGGTTCATTGTAAAGAATTATTCACAACACAAAAATATATTAAATCCACACAAAAAGATAAAACATATGAGAAACGCGAGACAATATGTGAGAAGATGTTTGAACGCATCTGGAGGAAAGGTACACCAAGGATTAGACAGTCTAAATATTTCTATACCACAGTTAAAAGAGGTTTGGGTCCCCTAACTTTTGTTCTGTTACAAAGCTGCAAAAAAGCCTTATTGCTCTTGCATGACTGTTAGGGTTGTTAGAGTTGTTCTTTCGAAAATTCCGACAGACTTAGAAAGAGAACAACATTTCTGTGACTGACAGTCAACAACGCTCTGCTCGGGGAGGAGTGAGAACTGAGTCATCGTGGTGTTTGGTGGCTCGGTTCTCAGTGCAGAGACACCGGGGGACAGATGCAGCATCGGTCTGATGATGCATTCACAGAGGCAAGTACGATTAGGAAAAAAAAAAAATTCTCTTTTGATCCATTTTTTTAAACTCATACAGAAACCTGGTGAGCATATAAAGGTGATCCTCTATTTGTCTTTAGATGCAAAGGGATCTGATGGTATCCATTCTTCAAATCTAGTATACACAACTATCAGGCTCCTGTCGAATATGTAAATATTCTATTTGTGAAATGGACAAGGGCTTCTCTTCTTATGGGTCTATCGATGATACGACAAAAGGTCCTGGCTGATTCCAATTTAATCTCATTAAGACACAAGGGCCAGACACTTCCCCCAGTTGTAACACTCTCGCCAGTGGGGTAGCGTGGGAGGTGCCAGGGGGACCACCGCCCCGGGCGCAAAATTTAGAGGGGCACTGTCACAAGTGTGGAGAGGAGGGAGCACCAACAACAGATGGAACATAGAGACATATACAAAATGTCACCACTCCAGGATTTACCAGTCATTATCAAGCACACTCTCCTCTTCCCTACAGCCACCGCTGTCTCACACAGTGGATCATGTGACCAGATTGGATCTAGCTGAAAATAGGTAAGTCCATGGGTCATGGAGGCGCAAATTACTTGCCTCGCCCCAGGCACTGACAACCCACGCTACGCCACTGACTCTCGCTATCTTCTACAGATGCCTCCACTGCTTGGGCCTTTCACTTATGAACTAGGTAAATCATGCCTAAACCTCGTAAAGAAGATACATTATTCAGACATTAAAGTGGATGTAAACCCACACTCATCCTTTCTAAACTACTGCCATAGTGCTGATCTATAAGGACAATAGCACACAAAAATCTCCTATGCTCTGGTGTTTCAGCTAAAGGGCAGCGTAGTCCAATTTCAAAGCAAAGTCTAAAATCTTGCAGCCCTCCTCAGAACCATGGGAATTCATGCAACTATAAAAAGAAAAGAAAAAGGGGGGCGCACGACTTAGGCCGCGTACACACGATGAGACATGTCCGCTCAAACATGTCCAACAGACCGTTTGCAGCGGACATGTCTCATGGTGTACACACCATCGGATCAAAATCCCCGCTGGCTGACAGCGTGGTGAAGTGGCGGTGACGTTGACGCCACCACGTCACCGAACCAGGAAGTGAAAAACTTCCACGCATGCGTCGAATTCATTCGATGCATGTGCGGGCAGATATGTTCGCTGGTTAGTGTACTAACCAGCGGACATATCCGACGGACATGTCTCCGGCGGACAAATTTTAAAGCATGCTTTTAAATTTGTCCGCTAGCCCATACACATGATCAGATTCGTCTGCTGAAACGGTCCATCGGACCAGTTTCAGCGGACAAATTCGATCGTGTGTACGCGGCCTTAGTGTATTACCGTATGAAAGGTTTTATTAAATAAAATGAAAGCAAAAATCATACTCACAAAGGGAGTAACAAAGAACGCTTGTCAAGCAATAAGACTGGTTCTCGGACTCGGCACCGCCAGCAAAACCTGATGATGGCGAGGATCGGATGATAACAAGCCGGCTAAATGGCTGACGCGTTTCTGGGGCGCACCCCTTTCCTCAGAGCCTAGGTGATCTATAAGGACATACATGCCTCCTGCATGTATCCTTGCCTGTCAAATGTCTCCCCTCTGTCTGATATTAGAACGGAAAAACTGCCGATTCTGTGGGTGGATCTGTTGTCTGGAGCTCGGTGGGTGGAATTGTGATGTCAGCATGCATTTTCTCCTAGGTATCACTTACACTGAATTCTGCTATGATCACTAACATCCAGTCAAAAAACAGAAAAGGAACTACATGACTTCAGAAAAAGAGTGGGGGTGGGAAATAAAAAATAATGCCTGTCTCCAGGCTAGTGCATGAGATATGTAAATAACCTGTTTTTTTTCTTAAAACATTTTGTGATGTATTTTGTATAATTCCATTTTTGTATTAAAATTATCAATTTTATTGGGTTGTGCCTATAAAGTCAATTGTTTCAGTTTAAGACATGTTCGCATGTTTTTTTCACAAATCTCTACTCACAGCAAGGGGGCAGAACGGACTAAGGTTTTTCTCTGTAAGCCCGTTTTATCTCACTGAACAATAAAAAGGATTGCTCAGAGCTGGATTAACTCTTTGTGGCAAGACTGGGCACAGATGATAGGAAATCTTTTACTCTACATTGTGACAGCAAAAAAAATCCACTTAATGTTTCTCTGTCTGTACCAAATATAAAATGTTATAAACATATTGAAAGTAGAGAATTATTACATTTATGATAATGCTGGTTGGAATATTACTGTACTAGATTAGAATAAAAAAATACTCATGATACCATTGGCTTTTAAAAAATTCTACTTGCCATTTCTAAAGCACATTGGTTATACTGTATAATGAGTGTCTGCAGGCAACAGTGAAGCATGGTGGAGGTTCCTTACAAGTTTGTTGCTGCATTTCGGCAAATATAGTTGGAGGATTAACCACTTTAGCTCCGGAAGGTTTACCCCCTTCATGACCAGGCCATTTTTTGCGATACGGCACTGCGATGCTTTAACTGACAATTGCGTGGTCCTGTGACACTTTACCCAAATAAACTTGATGTCCTTTTTTCTCACAAAAAGATCTTTATTTGGTGGTATTTAATCCCCTTTGAGGTTTTACACTTTTTTTTACTAGAAATAGAGGCGATCAGCGACTTATAAAGGGACTGTGATATTACGGCAGACACCTAACTGACACTTGTGACACATTTGGGGAGTAGTGACACTAATACAGTGATCAGTGCTAAAAAAATATGCACTGTACTAATGACACTGGCAGGGAAGCGGTTAACATCAGGGGGTGATTAAAGAGTTAAATGTGTCCCTAGGGAGTGCTTACAAACTGTGGGGGAGGTGCTTTTACTAGTGGAAGACATGCAGGGGCGGACTGACCATCGAGTCACTCGAGCACTGCCCGAGGGCCCCATGCCACTAGGGGGCCCCATCAGAGTTGCCAGGCTCAGTAAAACCAGGGACAGTATGTAAAAAAATTTTTTTTTTTACATCTGTCCCTGATATGTCCGAAACTGACCTGCTTTTGATGTGAAAATCCAGAGATTTTAGCTGCCCCGCCTCTGCACTGCCTCCTGGCGTGGTGGCCATCTGTAAGCCCGGGGGCCCCATTATCCAATTATCCCCACTGTGCCAATCAAGCGCAACCCCTGTGCCAATCAATCGCAGCCACTGTGCCAATCAAGCGCAACCACTGTGCCAATCAAATGCAGGAACTGTGCCATAAATTTCCGCCACAGTGCCCATCTATTTCTTCCACTGTGCACATCAAGCACAGCCACTGTGCCAAATGCAGCCACTGTGCCCATCAAGCGCAGCCACTGTGCCCATCAAGCACAGCCACTGTGCCCATCAAGCGCAGCCACTGTGCCCATCAAGCGCAGCCACTGTGCCCAATTCAGCCACTGTGCCCATCAAGCGCAGCCACTGTGCCCATCAAGCACAGCCACTGTGCCCATCAAGCACAGCCACTGTGCCCATCAAGCGCAGCCACTGTGCCCATCAAATGCAGCCACAGTACCCATCAATAGCCCCTGCTTATTAAACAGTCCACATTCAGTGAAACTTAATGCACTGCAAAGTTTGCAGTACATGAATTTTCACTGAATGTAGACTGTTTAATGAGCTTGTTGCACAAATCACTTTATTACACTTTATTAATGATATCTATGGCTATGCATATTTATAATTTATTTAATCCATATTGAGCACTATATTTGATGCCTGGCACACACACACAATTGCACATGATGACTTAAAAGCTATGCATATTTATAATTTATTTAATTCATATTAAGTACTATATGACGGATAGTTTTTTTTTCGTGCGGGGGGTGGCTTTTTGTCGCCCTCCTCCCCATGGCACTTGCCATGGCTGCCATACCCTAGATACGCCACTGCACACACCTGCAACTAAATGTAGGTTTGTAAGATGTAGTAGTACAGTATGGGTGCTTTACTATCTGCAAAACAAGGGGCCATGGAAGCTGCAAACAGCTGTGGCTTTGCATGACATTTTGTAATAATTTGTATTACAGTGCCTATTACACAAGACTCCATTTTATTTTATTTAAATTTTTTTGAATCAGCAATACACACATTCCATGGAGCATGTTTATCTGTAACACCTCTATCCTGGCCTAAGGGCTCTTTTACTCTTATGTTTGGTGGGTGGTAAAAAATACTGACAGTCAACAACGCTCTGCTCGGGGAGGAGTGAGAACTGAGTCATCGTGGTGTTTGGTGGCTCGGTTCTCAGTGCAGAGACACCGGGGGACAGATGCAGCATCGGTCTGATGATGCATTCACAGAGGCAAGTACGATTAGGAAAAAAAAAAAATTCTCTTTTGATCCATTTTTTTAAACTCATACAGAAACCTGGTGAGCATATAAAGGTGATCCTCTATTTGTCTTTAGATGCAAAGGGATCTGATGGTATCCATTCTTCAAATCTAGTATACACAACTATCAGGCTCCTGTCGAATATGTAAATATTCTATTTGTGAAATGGACAAGGGCTTCTCTTCTTATGGGTCTATCGATGATACGACAAAAGGTCCTGGCTGATTCCAATTTAATCTCATTAAGACACAAGGGCCAGACACTTCCCCCAGTTGTAACACTCTCGCCAGTGGGGTAGCGTGGGAGGTGCCAGGGGGACCACCGCCCCGGGCGCAAAATTTAGAGGGGCACTGTCACAAGTGTGGAGAGGAGGGAGCACCAACAACAGATGGAACATAGAGACATATACAAAATGTCACCACTCCAGGATTTACCAGTCATTATCAAGCACACTCTCCTCTTCCCTACAGCCACCGCTGTCTCACACAGTGGATCATGTGACCAGATTGGATCTAGCTGAAAATAGGTAAGTCCATGGGTCATGGAGGCGCAAATTACTTGCCTCGCCCCAGGCACTGACAACCCACGCTACGCCACTGACTCTCGCTATCTTCTACAGATGCCTCCACTGCTTGGGCCTTTCACTTATGAACTAGGTAAATCATGCCTAAACCTCGTAAAGAAGATACATTATTCAGACATTAAAGTGGATGTAAACCCACACTCATCCTTTCTAAACTACTGCCATAGTGCTGATCTATAAGGACAATAGCACACAAAAATCTCCTATGCTCTGGTGTTTCAGCTAAAGGGCAGCGTAGTCCAATTTCAAAGCAAAGTCTAAAATCTTGCAGCCCTCCTCAGAACCATGGGAATTCATGCAACTATAAAAAGAAAAGAAAAAGGGGGGCGCACGACTTAGGCCGCGTACACACGATGAGACATGTCCGCTCAAACATGTCCAACAGACCGTTTGCAGCGGACATGTCTCATGGTGTACACACCATCGGATCAAAATCCCCGCTGGCTGACAGCGTGGTGAAGTGGCGGTGACGTTGACGCCACCACGTCACCGAACCAGGAAGTGAAAAACTTCCACGCATGCGTCGAATTCATTCGATGCATGTGCGGGCAGATATGTTCGCTGGTTAGTGTACTAACCAGCGGACATATCCGACGGACATGTCTCCGGCGGACAAATTTTAAAGCATGCTTTTAAATTTGTCCGCTAGCCCATACACATGATCAGATTCGTCTGCTGAAACGGTCCATCGGACCAGTTTCAGCGGACAAATTCGATCGTGTGTACGCGGCCTTAGTGTATTACCGTATGAAAGGTTTTATTAAATAAAATGAAAGCAAAAATCATACTCACAAAGGGAGTAACAAAGAACGCTTGTCAAGCAATAAGACTGGTTCTCGGACTCGGCACCGCCAGCAAAACCTGATGATGGCGAGGATCGGATGATAACAAGCCGGCTAAATGGCTGACGCGTTTCTGGGGCGCACCCCTTTCCTCAGAGCCTAGGTGATCTATAAGGACATACATGCCTCCTGCATGTATCCTTGCCTGTCAAATGTCTCCCCTCTGTCTGATATTAGAACGGAAAAACTGCCGATTCTGTGGGTGGATCTGTTGTCTGGAGCTCGGTGGGTGGAATTGTGATGTCAGCATGCATTTTCTCCTAGGTATCACTTACACTGAATTCTGCTATGATCACTAACATCCAGTCAAAAAACAGAAAAGGAACTACATGACTTCAGAAAAAGAGTGGGGGTGGGAAATAAAAAATAATGCCTGTCTCCAGGCTAGTGCATGAGATATGTAAATAACCTGTTTTTTTCTTAAAACATTTTGTGATGTATTTTGTATAATTCCATTTTTGTATTAAAATTATCAATTTTATTGGGTTGTGCCTATAAAGTCAATTGTTTCAGTTTAAGACATGTTCGCATGTTTTTTTCACAAATCTCTACTCACAGCAAGGGGGCAGAACGGACTAAGGTTTTTCTCTGTAAGCCCGTTTTATCTCACTGAACAATAAAAAGGATTGCTCAGAGCTGGATTAACTCTTTGTGGCAAGACTGGGCACAGATGATAGGAAATCTTTTACTCTACATTGTGACAGCAAAAAAAATCCACTTTAATGTTTCTCTGTCTGTACCAAATATAAAATGTTATAAACATATTGAAAGTAGAGAATTATTACATTTATGATAATGCTGGTTGGAATATTACTGTACTAGATTAGAATAAAAAAATACTCATGATACCATTGGCTTTTAAAAAATTCTACTTGCCATTTCTAAAGCACATTGGTTATACTGTATAATGAGTGTCTGCAGGCAACAGTGAAGCATGGTGGAGGTTCCTTACAAGTTTGTTGCTGCATTTCGGCAAATATAGTTGGAGGATTAACCACTTTAGCTCCGGAAGGTTTACCCCCTTCATGACCAGGCCATTTTTTGCGATACGGCACTGCGATGCTTTAACTGACAATTGCGTGGTCCTGTGACACTTTACCCAAATAAACTTGATGTCCTTTTTTCTCACAAAAAGATCTTTATTTGGTGGTATTTAATCCCCTTTGAGGTTTTACACTTTTTTTTACTAGAAATAGAGGCGATCAGCGACTTATAAAGGGACTGTGATATTACGGCAGACACCTAACTGACACTTGTGACACATTTGGGGAGTAGTGACACTAATACAGTGATCAGTGCTAAAAAAATATGCACTGTACTAATGACACTGGCAGGGAAGCGGTTAACATCAGGGGGTGATTAAAGAGTTAAATGTGTCCCTAGGGAGTGCTTACAAACTGTGGGGGAGGTGCTTTTACTAGTGGAAGACATGCAGGGGCGGACTGACCATCGAGTCACTCGAGCACTGCCCGAGGGCCCCATGCCACTAGGGGGCCCCATCAGAGTTGCCAGGCTCAGTAAAACCAGGGACAGTATGTAAAAAAATTTTTTTTTTTACATCTGTCCCTGATATGTCCGAAACTGACCTGCTTTTGATGTGAAAATCCAGAGATTTTAGCTGCCCCCGCCTCTGCACTGCCTCCTGGCGTGGTGGCCATCTGTAAGCCCGGGGGCCCCATTATCTTCTATTGCCCAGGGGCCCGATGAGTTGTCAGTCCGCCCCTGAAGACATGGATCAGTGTTTCTGCTTCACAGAAACACAGGATCCATGTCTTCTGTAGTCAGAAAACATCAGTCTGCCTTGTTTACAGACTGCCATTCTGTCAGAGTAACGAGCGATCGGAGGGTCCCAGCGGACATAGGGTCTGTGGAACCCGCTGTGTAAAATCACAGCGGGGGCGAGGTGGTGGCAGCAAGCGCTCGTGCCCAAAACCCGGGAATGCAGAATCATGTATATATATATATATGTGCGATTGGAATATTGACTATCATGTATATATATTGGATTATGTGCAGAGCGTCCGTCCTGTAGCAGTAAATCTGCTATGGGGCGGTTGTGAACCAGTTAATGGTGTCCAAAATACAGGGAGATACTTATCCATCATACCTTACCATCAGGGAGGCATGTGATTGGCCCCAAAATTATTTTGCAGCAAGGAGTCTTGAAAGTGATGGCTTGGCCCCAACAGATCCCTGATCTCTACAGCATACCCGACTTCACAATATGGCCTGATCTGGCTGGATCCATCAGGACTTTTGCCCCACTCTTGCCAATCTTTGAAACATGATTGGTCACTGCTGTATAAAAGTATGCCCCTAGTGGCCAATCCCGAATAGAGCATTTCACATATACTCTGTGAATGGGAACAAGTAACAAACATAAAATAGGCGTTATCCCAATTTGGCTGCAAAAGTAGAAATTCATTTTAAAATTGTATTTGGATATAATATTTGCAAATTAAAAATGTGTGTGGATATTACAGCGCAGAGCCTGATAATAATTATGGACTTGCCTTGAGTTTTTCTTTAATTTTCGATTATCTTATGCCAGTATAACTCATGATTTCTATTTTGTTTTATTACTAAAAAATATTACACACATTAAATCTAAATTTTCTTATCAATACATTAAATAATGAACCCATTTCACGCCCAGTTTTATTTCCTGCAAGCCGTGCTCCCCTGGGCTTCACAAATATTGCCTATGGTATTGACTGACTATCACACTCTAAAATTACATTGCAATCTGATCAAAAAACACAAAAAAAGAAGTTCTCATTATACCTCTCTGACATTAATTTAGGCATTTTTATGTGTACCCTATTAAGTAGGCTAAGTGCTTTTTGATAATTGCTCTTTGTAGTTTTTAGAGCACTTCGGACTATTCCCAGTTCAATTTCTTCTTTTATCCAATGTTTGAAATATTGATTTCTGACAGATAAAAGCAAACATTATTATCTCTGTGAGTCTGCAACATACAATAAGAGAGGAGAGGCTTGGCTCCCGATACCCCAGGGACCAGTCATATTTGAAACACACTTTGCTTTATTACATTTCGTCAACAGAATTTACTTACCGCTTGCTGGGATTTATGGAAGAAACAAGTGCAATAATTGCCCCCACAATATTACTAGTTGCTGGGACAATTTTGCATTTAGTGAGATAAAAGCTGACGCTCCCTTGATGGCTGCAGTGATTGTAACGGCTTTAACGGCTGTCAGCTGGCTGCACATAAGTGTGATTTATCTTCATCCGTATCTCAGCGTGGAGATTCTGCATTCAAATACAAAGCGCTGTTAGAAATCCATGTTGCAATTACATGGAGAACAGTTTAGCGTCTAACATGTTACTGTTTCCAGGGATTTTTCATTAAACCACAAGAAAGCTTCATAATTTGATCACAGGGATGTAGACTGGTCAGAAGATTTCTCATTCTTTCTAGCATTTAATTTTGGCTTCTTTTAATGAAAAATTATACATTAAAAAAATATTCCTACCAGTGTGGAATATTACGTGTTACTTACCGTACTGTTCCCTAATGTGGTTCTGGTTACCAGAGTTATGAGACACTTACATGGGATTGTATAACTTGATGGTCTCTGTATTGCTCTGCTGCAGACTGAACGGCCCACACATCCAGAGGCGTATCTAGTGAAAATGGTGCCCATGGCAAGCACTGAAACTGCACCCCTGCCAAAACATTTGAAACCCATCTTTCATATGACCAGGGACAGGGAGGGACGCAGTGTGAAGACAGGGAGGGACACTGGGGACCACTGGCGGCTGGTGCTGAACATTTTTGGGAGGCTCAAACAAACAGGAAAAAAATAAACATAATCTGCAGTCACTCTGCCCATCAAGCGCAGCCACTGTGCCAATCAAGCGCAACCCCTGTGCCAATCAATCGCAGCCACTGTGCCAATCAAGCGCAACCACTGTGCCAATCAAATGCAGGAACTGTGCCATAAATTTCCGCCACAGTGCCCATCTATTTCTTCCACTGTGCACATCAAGCACAGCCACTGTGCCAAATGCAGCCACTGTGCCCATCAAGCGCAGCCACTGTGCCCATCAAGCACAGCCACTGTGCCCATCAAGCGCAGCCACTGTGCCCATCAAGCGCAGCCACTGTGCCCAATTCAGCCACTGTGCCCATCAAGCGCAGCCACTGTGCCCATCAAGCACAGCCACTGTGCCCATCAAGCACAGCCACTGTGCCCATCAAGCGCAGCCACTGTGCCCATCAAATGCAGCCACAGTACCCATCAATAGCCCCTGCTTATTAAACAGTCCACATTCAGTGAAACTTAATGCACTGCAAAGTTTGCAGTACATGAATTTTCACTGAATGTAGACTGTTTAATGAGCTTGTTGCACAAATCACTTTATTACACTTTATTAATGATATCTATGGCTATGCATATTTATAATTTATTTAATCCATATTGAGCACTATATTTGATGCCTGGCACACACACACAATTGCACATGATGACTTAAAAGCTATGCATATTTATAATTTATTTAATTCATATTAAGTACTATATGACGGATAGTTTTTTTTCGTGCGGGGGGTGGCTTTTTGTCGCCCTCCTCCCCATGGCACTTGCCATGGCTGCCATACCCTAGATACGCCACTGCACACACCTGCAACTAAATGTAGGTTTGTAAGATGTAGTAGTACAGTATGGGTGCTTTACTATCTGCAAAACAAGGGGCCATGGAAGCTGCAAACAGCTGTGGCTTTGCATGACATTTTGTAATAATTTGTATTACAGTGCCTATTACACAAGACTCCATTTTATTTTATTTAAATTTTTTTGAATCAGCAATACACACATTCCATGGAGCATGTTTATCTGTAACACCTCTATCCTGGCCTAAGGGCTCTTTTACTCTTATGTTTGGTGGGTGGTAAAAAATAAGTGGTTGAGCCATGTTTTTACCCCCCAACACTACTGCAGAAAACAAACCATCAATGCAAATGGGGCAGCACCAAAACCACTTTGCTACAGTATGTAATGCATGTGGCTACAGCATTTACAGGGCTAAAAAAGGCAGCGAGGATGCAACATATTGACTTCTCTTTGCCTGTCAAATGTCTCTAAAGTCTTGTACACACGATTGGATTTCCATCGGACTTTTGTCCGAAGGGTGTTGGCCGTGAACGGCAAATAATTGTTGGCCAACAAATACAAAACAATGTGTTTTTTTTTTCAGCTCTTTAGAGCCACCCTTTGGGCAACTTATGCTAATGTTGTGTTATGGTTAGTGTGACAGAACCCACTGTCACTGTGCGTTTTGGAAGGGACTGTGCGCGTGCCTCTTACCCACAGACTATGGCCCAGACGAGGCTGGAGACCTGAAAAAGCTGGCATTGAGATAATGTAATGTAATGCTACATCTCTTCTCCCCACCCCCTTGTTGCTGTGCCTAATTGTGTTGGTTTATGACACATAGACAATGGTCTGGACTGGAGACATCTCTTCACAGGGGGGGTGTATTGAGAGGCTGCCTGCTTACCATAATCTCTTTATGTTTATCTATAGCCTGTTTCAATGTACAAATGTTCAGTTCCCAATGGTTGTTTCTTATCCCCCTCCCCTCTTAGACAAGGCTAAGGGGAGTGTCCCTAACTGTGTGTTAAAGTGTATGTTTTGGATGTAATAAACAGTTTAAGCTCTGCATGTTTAACCCTCAACACCTGTGTGAATTGTCTCGTGATTGAGGGGTTAAGGGCTGGTTATGGCCAATCTGCAGGCTGCGGGTGCGTTTGGAGGACGGTCTGGCGGATGTGCCCACCTGGGGTATCTGAGATCCGTCACAGTTAGCATTGCTTCTGAGCATGCATGTTTGTACTTTGGATTTTTCCCGACGGACTTCTGTAGACACAATCGGATAATCCGACATCACATATTTGTTGTTGGAAAATTTTAAAGCATGCTATCCCTCATTTGTTGTCGGAAATTCTGACAACAATTGTCCGATGGAGCATACAAACAGTCGGATTATCCGACAACATCCTGCCATCACCCACTTCCTGTCGGAAAATCTAAGGCCGCTTACACACGTACGAGAACCTCGTCGGGCTAAACCCATCGTTCCGCCCGACGAGGTTCCCGATGAGCGGTCGGAAAAACTCATAGAGCCAAAGTCCTCATTGAACAACGAGGACAAAGAGAGTGTGCTCTCTTTTTTGGCTCGACGAGCCTTCCGACGGGACGCTCGTCAGAAGTGTAAACTCGACCGAGAACCTCGGCAGAATATGGATCCCAGCGAGCTTCTCGCTGGATTCTGCCGAGAAGCTCGGTCGTGTGTACGGGGCTTAAGTGTGTCTACGAGGCTATACAGTAGCAGGCTTTACAGTAGCCTTTCAAACTGGCCAAAGGGTAATTATTTTAGGCCAAGTACCAAAGTGCCTCAGTGAGTCTTTTAGTACAGATTGTGTAACAAATGGTCACTTAAACATATATTTTTTCATGCCCTTTTGAAGTCACAAACCTAGACATGCAGTCACCCAGAAATTATAGTAACAACCTCAATTTTACCTCCACTTTCCTTTTACAGCAGTTGTGTAAGGTATCTAAATATTTGTATTATTTATTACAAGTACTTGTATAACACTGTCAATTTACAAAACGCTTTACATATTTATTATGCATTCACATTACCTGCCTTGAGGAGCTTACATTCTAAGGTTCCTAACTCACATTAATAAACACACATACTATTTACTAGTGATGAGCGCAGGCATGTTCAGAACAAGCCCGCCAGGAAGCCATCACTGCACACCACCAATCATAGGCAGTGAAGCATTTCCCAACTGCCAGCTGTGTGTCCAGTGTTGGCTTCCTGGCGGGCTCAATTTGAACATGTCCAACCCCATTGCTACTATTTACCTTACCAGCAAGTCTTTACAGTGTGGGAGGAAACCCACACAGGCACAGAGAGTATATTTAAACTCCATGCAGGTAGTGTCATGATTGGGATTCAAACTGGCGACTCTGGTGCTAATCACTAGACCACTGTGCTACCTATGGGCAGTCTTATGGACACTAGAGGTAGACCGAGCACACTCAGTAATTAGCTCTTAGTAACAGAGCTAGTTTGACACACACAAGTCAGACATCCCAAGTCTCCTGCGATTCATGAGCGTCTCCCGCATTTGACGATGGGCTCACGGACACCTGCGAGTGCGGCGTGATCTCCCAGCCGACAGTGTATGAGAGCCGCAGCACCCCCAGCCAGGAAAGGCAGTGGCATCGCTATGGGGATCAAATGTGCCAAAGCAGGTGAAGTGCCTGAGCCCATTTGCTGCCCTAATGGTGGTGGGGGCATTACACAGAGTGGCGCACCACGCCACATGGAAATTAAGCCTAAATATAAGCATCTTAGTGCTTTCTATTAAGTTCATAGAAAGTTACAAGGGCACTGCATTTCGGGCAGGATTAACAGGTATTTTCTAAACTGAAACATTTCTTAAAATGAAAATAAAATGAATGCAACGACCACATCTTAGGACTGGTAAGCCAACATTCACAAGGGACGTACTATACCGTATGTCAGTACAGGGCTGCACCTTCTCAGTGCCAACTCCTAAGGATTATGACATTATTCAGTCGCACTGCATAACTAGCCAGGGAGAGGAGGTGAGCGATGTAGGTGGGTGGGGGGACAGAGCAGCATGGGGGGATAGAGGAGCATGGGAGGATAGAGGCGCAAGGAGGACCAGAGGTGCATGGGGGGAATAGAGGAGCACAGGAGACCAGAGCAGCATGGGGTGGAAAGAGGAGCACGCAGGAGACCAGCACAAAACATGGGGACCAGAGCAGCATGGGGGAAATAAAGGAGCATAAGGGGGACCAGAGGAGCATAGGATGACCAGCAGAGCACATGGGGGAATAGAGCAACATGGGGGAATAGAGGAGCACGCAGGAGACCAGCAGAGCACATGAAGGACCAAAGCAGCACGGAGGGACCAGAGGAACATGGGAGGGACCAGAGGAGCACAAGTGTACAGATGAGCAGGGGGACCGGATGAACATGGGGGGGGAACAGAGGGGCAGGAGAGGAACGCAGAAGCTTGTGGGGGAACAGAGAAGCGTGTGGTAGAAGAGAAAAGCATGTGGGCACCAGAGGAGCAGGGAGGGTACAAGAGGAGCACAGGGGGGGACCAGAGAAGCATGAGGGTACAGAGTATCAAGGGGGACCAGATGAGCATTGTGGTGAAAAGAGGAGCAGGAGAGGAACACATGAGCATGGGGGTGGGGGGGCAGAGAAGCACAAGGGTACAGAGGAGCATGGGTGGACCAGCTAAGTAAGGGGGGAACAGAGGAGCAGGAGAGGAACACATAAGCATGGGGGGACCAGAGAAGCACAGGGGGAGAGCACTGGGGGACAGGCAGCTGACTCAACAGCTATTGCCTGGGGGTTTCTCACTTTACTGCCTAATTTTGTCCCATTATGGGGGGGGCGCCAAACTGATTCTTTGCCCAGGGTGAAATAATATCTAGCTTCCCCACTGGCCACTGGTACAGCCTATAAGAGAAATAAAGTACAACTGCTAATGAGGGGGGGGGGGGCTTGACTGGTCGGCATGGGAGAGACCTGTCATCTATCAAAGTGGACCGGTCTGGATGAAGTCCACAGCCAAATTTCTGTCCCAGTCAAGCCCTGCAGAGCTGTGTTTACCTTTAACTGCACAGGTGTTCCATGCACCCTGGTGCAGGCAGTCCTATCGATGTCCTTTGGGACACAGTAGCCGCATCCCAAGATGTCATTCATGTAGATGCAGATGGGTGTGAGTGCATGTCACTGAATAAAGACAGTGTGAGTTCAAGGACTTGCATACCTGTCCCAATAGGCATCAATGGGACTCCCTGCACTGGGATGTACGGAACACCTGACCAGTCCTAGAAGCACTGCACAGAGAAGCAGAAGAGCTGAGATTTCAAATCCCCGGACTGCTGTACTGGCTGCATGGACACTGACAGCTCACCAGCCACAGAAGTAACTATAGTGGGAGAGGAGGGTGTACGTGTTGGTTAACCATTTAATTTTTTTTATGAAAAGGTGAACTTACACTTTAAATACTGACTGTACTGCTCTTTTGGAATTTAATTCTGCCAGATTTAAAAAGCTCTCTGTGCCCTATAGGGCTAACTCGACATTTTTCTGTTCTGTCTGACACATTTAAAATAACAGAAAGGGATGAAATGGGAACACAGACAACAATAAAAACCTGATCAAGATTCGCACCCTAAATTTAGGGTAGTTCCCTACTCTAAATTGACTATACTCGCAGAAATCATTGCCTATATGGTAAATCCTCAAGGGTAGCCAGTATACAGGACATTATTTTTCACAGTAACTTACATAATGTCAATAGATTTTGTAAAACAAGAAATTCATTTTAATGTACAGGCTGCTTCATTTCTTCACTTGGTTGTATATTATAGTAAGCTGCCATCATAACTGCAATAGAAAAAAAAAAGCAATTATACACTCGTATAATGGACTTCATCTACAAACCATTTCGTCATCAAATGACTCCATTTTTTACAAAGCTATAGACCTGATAATAGTCAGTGTTCGTAATCAATTGATTTTTTTTTTTTAATGATGTTTCAAATATAAACCAATCTAAATGATTTCTTATATAGCTTGAACATTCTCAGAAAAACCTAATTAATTAAATCTTAAATAATGACAAATGTATACATAAAAAATAAGAGATATACAAAAAAGTTAAAATAACATTTTAAAAGTATGTATTTTTCTCCTATTACACAAAATATTAGATATACATTGTTTTCAGTGGTCGCTTCGCTATAGTGATGTCCTATATACCAAGCATCTATGTTCTCATGCCTAGTGTTGTCAGTTTGAATTAGGAGAGCAGAAAGACTGGCAGGAACAGCAGTTTGGCGGAATCCTATCTTGGCACATTTGGTTCCAGTATACCAGATCCTGATGTCACAACAGCTGATCTGATATAGAAGTCTGTTTCCAGTTGAGAGAAGGAGGTGTTCTGTAGATCCAGTTCCTACAAGTTCTTTGGTGTGAACAAGCGCAGGCGATCCACCACCGTATGGTGAGCTGGGTCCACTCCGAAGGGTAAGAGTATTTATTTCTCCCCCTGCCCAAAGGTGAAGGCACTCCTGGGTGACACTCTCTATAGTACACCAAGTATATACAGATTGCTTGAAGCACCAAGTACAGTACGACTTTGGACAAGTCTCCCTCCACTTGGATTTTTATTAATGCACTGTCTAGTCCTTACAGCTTTGGACTTTGGCAACTTACTTTTATGAAGATTGTTTTATTTCATTTTTCATAGTTGCCAGGGCTCAAGTCCTGCGGGAACGTGTGGGAACGGAGTTCCTGCACTTTTTTCACAGAAGGAACTCGGCTCCCTTTGCAGGACTAGAGCAGCTGAGAGCAGCCGAGCCATCCAAGCCAATCCTTTACTAAGCGGCGATGCCCAGTTCAAGTCACTGTCAGGGGCAGGTGAACCTTAGTAATAATTTATGTTACTGGCTGCTTCCTGTATATGGATTTATCAGGTAGTGTACGGGTATTCCGTTACTTCCTCAATGCCGCAATGTCTCCTGGGAGCTTTTGTCATTGTTCCCAGGAGACATTGCGGAGGCCTGCCACGAGTTATCGCGGGATTTAGAAAGAACTTGCTTAAAGTTCCCGCGATAACTCGCGGCAGAGCTCCGCAATGTCTCCTGGGAACAATGACAAAAGCTCCCAGGAGACATTGTGGCATTGAGGAAGTGACGGAATACCCACACACTATCCGATGAATCCATGTACAGGAAGCGGCCAGTAACATAAAGGATTACTAAGGTACAGTGGATCGAAAAAACAAAGGCCCAGATTCACAGAGCGATTACGCCGGCGTAACAGGAGATGCGTGGCGTAGGTCTAAATTTGCGCATGCATTTCGATACTCCGCATCCCCAAAACGAGATACGCAAGAAATCTACTTTTTTTTGTCCAGCGCAAAACTGCGCTAGACACACCATTGATTTGCTATTCAAATATGCTAATGAGGGAGTTACGAGGATCCACAAAAGAACGTTGGTGCAGCGCAGGCTACGCGCTGTGCGCAACAGCTGCACGGCCTGTCTAAAATTAGACCATATAAAAGGTGGTCTAAAATTAGACAATTCGTCTACATGTTAGAGAAAGCAACACCGTTAGTGAGGAGCAGAGCAGTCACACGTGTTGCCCAACAATCTGTATGCCAACATGCCAGGGACATCCTCGCTCATAGCTATACTACTGACTTTAGAGGAGCAAAGAAAGAGGAGGGCACGGAGGAGGGCACAGGAGAGGATATACCGCACACGCATAGACCTCTTTGGCATGAGTGATTCTGAGGTGTATCGCATCTTCAGATTCACCCCTTCTGCCATCCTGGAATTAACCATAACCCTGCAGGAGGACATCACCAGCCCAACACACCGCTCACATGCAGTGCAGCCACTGGTCAAGGTCATGGCAACACTCCATTTCCTTGCCAGTGGCTCTTTTTAAAGAACAAGTGGAGTGGTGGCTGGGATGTCACAATCCTCCGTGAGCAGATGTGTGCACCAGGTTGTCCCTGCAATCCTCAGACGCATGGCCAACCAAATCATCAAACCAACCACTGAGGACCTGCGGCTGAAGGCAATGACAGATTTCTACAGAATTGCCAGATTCCCACGCACCGTGGGGGCCATTGATTGCACACATGTGGCACTCCAGCCCCCCCATGAGACAGAGCACATATACCGCAATCGGAAGCATTGGCATTGCATCAACGTACAGGTGATAGTCGATGCCCAAGGCCTCATATGGCACGTCCGTGCCAAACACCCCGGGTCTAGCCATGACAGCTACATCTACAATCAGAGCCCCATCCGAATGGAATTCGAGCAGAACGTGTATGGGGACACCTGGCTGGTTGGTGAGTGACATGGGTGGCAGGCATGACTGTCCCCCCCCATGATGCACACATCACAAGGGGCACATGCATGACTAACATCCTCCTGTTTTTTTCCTTACAGGTGACTCTGCATATGCACTGGGACCCCATCTCATGACTCCTATCCGGAACCCCCAAACCCCAGGAGAGGAAAGATACAATGAAGCCCACGCCCAAACACGTGCAGTGGTGGAGCGCACCTTTGGCCTCCTGAAGTCACGTTTGCGATGCCTGGATAAGTCTGGGGGTACCCTGTTGTATTCCCCAAACTTTGTGTGCCAGATCATCGGTGCATGTTGCATTCTGCACAACTTCGCAGTGAGAAAGGGCCTGCAGATTGACCTACGTGATGACCTGACCCCTGAACCAGACAATCCCCCCCTAACCAAGGTTACCCCTTCTTCTGAGGGAAGAGCAGCCAGGAGACAGCTCACATTAGGCATCTTTGCACATTAAACACACACATTGATCATGGCACAATGAGAATGCATGCATGCACACCACTGTGGTCCCTAGCACAGACACATCACATCCTCATCAAATTGGATTAGCACAAGCCCACCATACTGGGCTTGTGAGCAGCAACGCCACGCCACGGCTCCAATTATGTCACTGTACATTCATACACCATTCACACGGACCTGGGAATCACTTCTCCCTGGTCCTGGGGAACCCTTCTCCACCAAAACTGAGGGTGACACCCCTTTGCCGACAGGAATATCACCCCCACATTCCAAAAACATTCACATCACAAAAAAAAAAAATGTCCAGCAAAAAAAAAAAAATTCCAGCAAAAAAAAAAGAGGGGGAAAAACAAATTAATGCCGTTGGCATGAGCCACGCCTGGGGCGCCCACAGCCATGGCCCCGGCTCCTCAGGGGAGACTCATGGGGAGGGGGGGAGTAATCCGGGGAAGGAGGAGCAGCCCCTGGTCTCTGCCCACCTGGCGGCCTGCCCTCCAAGGCCACGACAATTCTGTTCAGGCCAGCACCTAGTGTTGCCGTGTTGGCCTGGATAGCCTGGATGAGGGCCCTCACATCCTGCCCAACGTCTGCTGTTGTAGTCTGCAGTGCGTTTAGGCAGTTTGTAAGAGCCCGGGAGTGGCAGTCCAAGTCCCCAAGCGTATCCTTTATGGAGGACAGGCTCTCCTCCATCCGCCCCAAAGTCTGGCTGACCTGTCCCAGATGGCGGGTCTGAAGGGCCTGGTCCCTTCTCAGATTGGCGGGCAGAAGCTCGGCCACCCCCCTGGTCTTCTGGGATGACTTCCTGCCTCCAGATGAGGCTTGTGGCCCAGGAGAAGGGGAGGCCCTTGGGAGAGGAGCCCTGTAGGGGGAGGAGTGGGAGGGGCTATCCCTTATGGAGGAAGAATACTCCAAAAACAACAAGCTGCTGGCTGACAAAACATCCTCCTCCTCCTCTTACTCCTCCTCTTCAACCTCCTCTGAGGACTCTGGCCTTGTCGGGGGGTCCTCATCAGGCTGTTGTCCCTGGGATGGTGCGGTCAGCCCAGATGGCCCAGCACCCTCCTGCTCATCTGTGAATGACACAAAACATTCACAGGTTGGAGGATCCACACACTTTCCACATATTCCCTTTCACCCCATCCCCCACACATGCTACACACCTGATAGGGAAAAAAAACCTTACCTGGCATCATGCCTTTATGACTGGAGTCATAGCCGGGCAGGCCCTCCACCTGTTGTCTATGAAAGGTCTGGGCCACCGCACGCTCCTCCGCTGTCAGCCTAACAGGGCATGGTGGGCCCACTCCTGTGGCCCTGGCATGGGCTACCATTTTGGCCAGCTTCTTTCTGACCAGACGCCGTAGGTCATTGATCTTCTTTTCAATCCCCGACCGTGTCTGGGTCACCCCCCCCTCCCCCGATGCATTCACCTTGTCAGTAATGTTCTGCAAGATATCACGCCTCCTGGCTGGGGTGGTGTTGGCCCTCTCCGGGTCGTGGAGGAAATGCCCATATTGGGAAATGGCCCGGGCAAGAATTTGTTTCTCCCCCAAAGTAAAATTTAACTTCCTCTTTCTCTCAGTCATACTCATACAAAAACTCTCTCCCAAACAGTCAGCAAAAATCACTCACAAAAACAAGCAGGAAAAATCAAGCAAGAAAACAAACAAACAAAAAACTATCAACCAAAAAGTCTCACAAGCAGTCACCAAAAATCACTTTCAAATATCTTCTAACAAACACTAGATCACACAGTCCACAAATATCACAAAGACAAATCACAACGCAACTAACAACAGAACAAAAGCACCTTGCTGTATAGGGAGGGATACAAAGGGATGTACTTTTGCAAAGGAAGTGCGTTTCTGTCTGTCTATTTATGCTGTCTGCGTAGTTCACTAATTTGCCCTAGTCCACTTCCAATTTCACTGATTGTGCCGTTCCCGAGTTGTGAGCATGCGCACAGAGGTGCTGACCATGGTCTGCTTCAAGCGCGCATGCGCGAGCCGGCCGGCCCTTTATTTGCATGGGGTCACGGCTCATTTCAATGTAACACACCCACATCCTTCCCAATTTGTATTACTCCGCCTTGCGCCTCTGAAATAACGTTGCGCAGGCGCAAATTTCTGCGTAAAACCGACGAGAATAGGGTGATTGCGCCACTACATTGCGCCAGTCTAATGTAAAGGCGGTGCGCTACGCCGGTCCAATAATGCACAGATGTACGTGAATCTGGCCCAAAAACTTTAGTAATTATGCATATGAGCGTATCATTTTTTTTTTTTTGGTGGGGGAGTGGATCTTGGGTGGGAGTTCCCACACTTTTTTCCCCAGGACTTGACCCCTGATAGTTACTTCATGTCACTTACAACACATGTTTAGACACACTGGTGTTTGCTTTTAGAATGTATCTTTACTGTATTTGTGTTGACCTCATCTCTCTTCACATATTTTATGACATACGTTGTGTCACACCTTATTATACCACCCCCCCCTTTTTTTAGGGTTATGTGTACTGTTCATATATGAAAGGGGCTTAATAATTTTTTATGTTCACATTAGGAATAGCCGTATTCCTATGGTGTCACTTGTATTACTTTTTTATTCATGGTTTGTTCCATTCATTCACATTCACAGAGCTACACTTTATATTTTATTGCACTATTACAATTTTTTGTCTGATTGTGGTGTTCAGCAGCTATTTTGTGTTTTTGGTGCAATATCTGATTTCTAATTTTGACATCTATGTACATAGCCTAAAGCTGGGTGCACACTTGTAAGCCGTTGCCAAAGATGATTTTTGTTTTTAACAAGTTTAGTTGGACTGCCTAGGCTGGGAAGGGGTTCATTATTTTGGCTATTACTTTTTTATTACAACATAACTATTTTTTCCTCCATGATTCCTTCTATGTACAATGCTGTGGAGCCTCCATGCTAAATTCTCCCTCTCATTAGAAAATCTGTACATGGGTTGGTGGGAGGAATGTTTTATTTATTCACATCTCAACATCTATGCACCCAATATCCATTGGTATGGGCGATACATAGACAACTTGATACTCATTTGGGATCATACTGATTCCACTTTATTATCTTTAGTTTCATACCTCAATAAAATTAGCCTTAATCTTGAATTCTCTCATGTGAGCAACAGGACCAGGATTGACTTTCTTGACATCACACTCAGGGGTGACTGCTGTACTTGCCTTATAGATGCTAGGACTTTACGCAAATCTACATCGGGAAATTCTTTACTTCTGGCTTCTAGTTGTCACCAGCCCATACTATTCCTTCCATTCCTGCAGGCCAGTTCGTTAAGACTAAGTTAGTACAATTGTTCCACCCCTGAAAACTTTCAGCAAGAATGTTCTAACATCTCAACACGGTTAAGTGTCTAGCGATGTCGGCACCGCGATGTCGGCACCCAAAGCCAATCTACTGCTCGGCCTTTGGATGCTGCCGCCGCCATCTTCGGTAAGGTAATCAGATAGTGAAGCCTTGAGGCTTCACTTCCTGGTTCCCTACTGTGCATGTGTGAGTCTCGATGCGTGATCTGAATGGTCCCTGCTGTCTTCTGGGACCTGTGTGTTTCCCATATGACAGCGGGGGGTTGGTGGTGTGTAGATACAGATAATGCGGCTATCTATGCCCGAAAGTGGGTGCAAATAACTGTTATGTGCATTCATAACTCAGAAGAGTTCAAAATATTACTCAAACAATCCCATGTAAAACAAAAAAATATTTCTGTATCTAGCGCCCTGCTCCTGTTGAACAGGCGCTGCGTTTAAATTAGCAGGGTCTGAGCTGTTATTTGGCTCAGACAAGAGTGATTGGGGGCAATTTAGCTTCTGTTCCAGCCATGACTGTGCTGGGAGTAACCACCATTGCTCGTCTGGGGGTGTCATTACCACCCTAGGCCAAGGGTGGCAGCAGCAAGGTCAAGGTGAATTGAGTGTTCCCCTCGGCAGCAAATCAGTGGGAGTAGTTGCTCACTGTGCATGCTGGGGAGGGGTACAGTTGCCATTAGTGCGGGTTCGGTCTGTCGTCCCACGCGCCTTGTCGCCTGTCCGGCCTGATGTGCGTGTCCTTAATCCTGGTTCTGGGACCACGTTGGCCCGGGGCTGTGACTTTGTTCATAGGCCCAGTAGTCTGGCTGGGGCCTGCCTTGCAAAGGTGATCCTGTGCTGTCCATCCTGCGGGAGGAAGCCACCTGATGAAGGAAGCCAGGGGATGACCTATCCTGGAAAGGGCCATGCAAGAGGCTGATACCTTGGGAGAAGGCCTGGAAACTTCATTGAAGGATGTACCATACACCGGAAGGCTTGACAGTGTCACCTGTCGCATCTAAAAGTTCTAAAGAATCCAATCTAAAGAGATCCAGGTGCTGAACCCTGTGGCAGGGGATTCTGGACCAAAGTGTCTCATCTACAAAGGAAGGTCTGTGGCAGAGACTGTACTTTACTTTGTGCGCCATCCCGGCTGCTGGGCCGGTAAGAGAGGGACCTATCCGGGTGAACAATACCCACTCTGGCTAGAGTGGCAACGAGAACTGTTTGTTGGAAACAGGAGTGTTTCCTTACTTTAATTATACACCTGAACCTACCTACCCTTCCACCCTTCATCCTTCTTTTCTTCTAAAGTTCTCCCAAATAAACCCAAGAAAAAGAGGTGCATTGTGTGGACATTGAAATTCTTCAGACTCTCTTTTACACTCCCGGCCGCTAGGTGGCGTTTACGTCGATTTCACAGTCGAATATGCAAATGAGCCGATACGCCGATTCTCGAACGTTTTTTGAGCCGCGGCGACGTAGTTTACGTAGGTTGCGTACGCGTAAGATTACCCCTGCTATATGAGGGGTAACCTTACGTCAGTCCACCGTATGCCATGTTAAGTATGACCATCGGGTTAGCGTCGGCTTTTTCCGTCGTTTACGTAACGCGTCGTGAATAGGGACGTGCGTTAATTACGTTCACGTCGCAACCTATGTATTTGCGGCGTATTACGGAGCATGCGCAGTGGCCTACGTTTAAGGCCTGCGCATGCGCAGTTTGTTTGGCACGGGGGCTCGCTTAATTTAAATACAGCAAGCCCCCTCCTTCACTATTTGAATTACGCAGCCTTACGACGCCGCATTTACGCTACGCCTCCAAAAATTACGGAGCAAGTGCTTTGAGAATACGGCACTTGCTCCAGTAATTTGCATAGGCATAGCGTAAATGCGATACGATACGCTACGCCGCCAGATACGCAATTTTTTAAGAATCTGGTCGATAGTTTTTTTCTATTTGCCTAGGAGATTCATCAACTGGAGAAAGCAGGATCAGCTTGCGATATTTTGAACTCTTTTGAGTATAGTGTACATTTGTACCTGTAAGCACTGGTCATGAATGCACAGTTGAATTTTTTTCTGCTGAGGGGGGCAGATTGTTTCCAGTTGCTGGGTTTATTTGTTTTCCAATAAGGGTGGTTCTACTAATGCACTGGTATTGAGAATAAATACCTGATTAAAGTACACTTGAGCAGTCTTAGCTTAGTCAGTTAGGGTTGGAACTGTATTTAGTTTGTATGGATACGAGAGAGAATTCTCAGTAAAATCTATCGAAATGTTCTAAGCCTGGTCTGAAATTATTTAAAGGGGTGCATGGTAACACATGAAGTGTCAGAAGAACAGGGCCTGTAACGCACAAATTGGGTACGAAACAAGGCCACTACAAAAGGTCAATTTAGGAACAGAGCTGGAGTTGAAGAGTAGTTGCCACTGGTAACCAAGTACTGGTGGGAAGTGTATAGCAGCCAATCATGAAGCGTGGTACCTGGTGTAGGTGACAGGTCCTCCGGTAGCGAGGGGGTCAGTGATCCGGCTTCCTCCCTAGTGGTTGGTACCTCCAAAGTAACAGGGATGGAACCCATGGTATGGAGAACCCATTTACTTAGCCTTGTGTTTCAGGAGAGTGAAGGAGTTGAGTTAGAGCACACATGAGGTCCCATATGCTGGACTGGTGGGGAGGACATGGGTTTAGCAGTGTCCCTCCTAATTGAAATATACATCAAGCAAGGATGTGTAGTAACATGGGACAGCACGTCTCTCTAAGCCAAGGTACCACCATAATGTTTGACTTTCACATAAATGCGGCTCCACCTGGTCCTGGGCATAAATGAGCATGCATACGAGAGAAAGGTACCCCCACATGCAGGGCAAGTAGGCCCCGCCCACACCTGTACTGAATTTTGTCTGATTCAGCAGGATTTGGGTATGTGTGTACCTCTGTCTTTTCAACAGAAGCCATTCTACTGTCCAGCTTCTGTCAAATGGTCCTGCTGGAAAACCAGTATTCAATGTATCCAATGCCTGCAGCACTGAAGGGGGGGGGGGGGGTGTATCCCTGCTGTCTGTATCCAATAGACTGTCGTGGTAGATCCCTAAATCCACATTGTTTGTGTGGATGTGGGAATCTGTAATTTATTTTTTCTCTTCAACCTGCTGCTTTAGGACTGATTTACATTTCAGTATTATTTTATATCCAATGTTAAGGTGCATTGTGTTTAAGGCATTGTGCACTTTCAAATAATTGTGTTTTTATAACTAGGTATTAGTGCAGTTATATTCCCAGTGCTGTGTGTTTGTTTGCCTTACCTTGTAACGATGGGCTCACATGTTGCGGCAGCAGTTTGTGGTATCATTGGTGATCTATTCCCTTATGTCCATGTATTCATTCAACTAGCCTGTCTCTAGGGACAAAACATTTCTTGATTATGCTATGCATGCACGTAATGCATGCATTGCCATCACAAATGTGGGAGTGTTAATGTAATAAAAAATCTTACAGCTGCATCAGTGAACTCTCTTTGTGAATGCTCTACCTGTTTGTGGATGTGTCAGATCTAATTACTGCATCTGCACCAGTGCTAGACAAAGAGACCCAGAGATTGTGGGATATAAAGTTTCTTCACAGGGAGTTTCAGTTCTTACAGTACAGACAGAAATCATGCAATAAACTGTGTATTGCAGTGCAGTGCCATGCTGCAAGTCTTATGTTTGATCAGAAACAAAAATTGCTGACTAAACCACATGTAGATTGGGCCCCGGTTCAAACTGTAGTGACCACAAACCTTGCATGTGATTCGCAGTTGCAGATCACATGCGATGTCTGTGCAATGCGAGTTCAGCCATGTATGACTGAACTCGCATTGGGTTCACACAAAAAAGGTGCAGGGACTTTTTTTTACCGCACTGGAATCAGATCGCATGGGTGTTCTTACATCGCTACAATGTGAACCCAGGCACTTTAAAATATAGGCTGTGTGTACAGAGCAACATATGACACCGTGAAACTACTTGATAAATATAAATCATATACAGGTGAAAAACACAAGATGCAGGTCATCATGTAGGAAGGTTTACAATGTCTTTAACCACTAGCGGATCGCCCCATAGCAAAAATCCTGTGACAGGGCTGCTCTGCGCCTGATTACATACATGTACATATACATAAGCCTACATTTCCATTTAGAGCCCTGTGTTTACTAACAACACAGGACTCTGTCCATGAAGCATTCATGTGGCTGCCCCCCCCCCCCCCTAAGTGAAGCAGGGAGAAAAAAACAAACATATTGATTGGTAAAAGCAGCATTGTTAGATACACAGTTAACCCCTTGGATTGGATTAAATACTTATAGAGCGCCAAATGCAAGTTGTGATACTCGCGTCTAAGCCCCTAGATGTTAACCTCTTCCCAGCCAGTGTCATTAGTACAGTGATAGTGTATAGTATTATCACCGTATTGTCATCTAGTCCGGCCCACCCAGTGTTAGATTGCCCACTGCACTATCGCAGGCCCACTATAAGTCAGTGATCACCGCCATTATAAGTATTAAAAAAATGAAAATAAATAATATATACAGTATACCATCATTTGTATGTGCTATACATTTCAGGCAAACCAATCAATATACACTTATTGGGATTTGTTTTACCAAAGCCATGTAGCAGAATATATATTGCCCTTCATTTATGAAGACATTTTATTTTTTATTGAATATGTTTTATAGAAGAAAGAAAAAAAATATATATTTCAAATTTTCGGTCGGTTTTTGTTTATATAATAAAAAATAAAGAACCCAGTGGTGATCAAATACTACCAAAGAAACTTTGCTTTAAAAAAAAGGCCTGGATTCTTTCCTAAATATACATAATATAACTGGGTACTGACATTTATAGGTAAAGTTGATCCAGGGAAAATCCGATTGCCTCTTGGGGGATCAGGAAGGAATTTTTTCTCCCTGCTGAAGCAAATTTAGCAAATTTAGCAGTGCCTAATAGCAAAAAATGCCCTGGTCATGAAGAATCTTTGAAGTCTTTGCAATTCAGCACACCTTAATCATAGTAATGAAAGAAATTCAAAGGAGCAAGATGGAATGTATTTCTAATTTCTTATCTGAATGAATGAATTTCTAACCATGAATCTGATTTCCGTTCACAAAAGATTCTACATTTTGTAATGCGCATGTGCCAGGTAGGGATGAACCGAACACCCCTGGGTTCGGTTCGCACCAGAACCTGCGAACAGACCAAAAGTTTGTGTGAACTTTAGAACCCTGTTAAATTAAATGGGACTCGAACATTTGAAATCTAAAGTACTAATTTTAAAGGCTAATATGCGAGTTATTGTCCTAAAAAGTGTTTGGGGACTCGGATCCTGCCCCAGGGGAGTGTTTGAGGACCTGGGTCCTGCCCCAGGGGACATGTATCAATGCAAAAAAAGTTTTAAAAAACAGCCGTCTTTTCAGGAGCAGTGATTTCAATAATGCTTAAAGTGAAACAATAAAATGGAAATATTCCTTTAAATTTCGTACCTAGGGGGGGTGTATAGTATGCCTGTTAAGTAGCGCTTGTTTCCTGTGCTTAGAACGGTCCTGCACAAAATGTAATTTCTGAAGGAAAAAAGTAATTTAAAATCACTCACCTTAGGGTCTGGTATGGATATTCAGGGGAACCCTGTGTCAAATAAAAAAAAAAAATTATGTGGGGTTCCCCCCAAATATCCATTCCAGACCCTTCAGGTCTGGTATGGATTTTAAGTAGAACTCCACCCCAAATGTTTAAAAAAAAATGCCGTGAATCCCCACACATTTTTTTTGTTATGAATGACTTTTCTCTGTATTTCCGGGAGCCGACAATTCATTATAGCAGCAAGTGATTTTAAATGACTTTTTTTCCTTCAGAAATTACACTTTGTGCAGGGACAGTTCTAAGCATGGGAAACAAGAGCTACTTTACAGGCATACTATACAACCCCCCCCCCCCCAGGTATGAAATTTAAAGGAATATTTCACTTTTATTGTTTCACTTAAAGGAATTATTAAAATCACTGCTGCCAAAAAAACTGCAGTTTTTAAAACTTTTTTTTGCATTGATACATGTCCCCTGGGGCAGGATCCAGGACCCCAAACACTTTTTAGGATAATAATTTGCATATTAGCCTTTAAAATTAGCACTTTAGATTTCAAACGTTCGACTCCCATAGACATTAACTGGGTTCTAAAGTTTACACGAACTAGCCGCGAACACCCCAAGTAGTTCGCTGTTTGGCGAACAGGCTCATCGCTAGTGCCAGGCACAAAAGAGACCTGTTTAATCCCTTCACGGTGAGCATACACAAATATGCGGCCCCACTGGACTAGGCTTTTTTTCATGGGGCTGTATATTTGCATATCTCCCTTTGTGCTGGCGCATTTCCAGTACAGAGGCCAGGGTCTCACCGAGAGATGTGAGGGGTGTATTTACTTTTGTGAGATACTGTATGTGGTATCACTGTGATCGCCAAGAGCAGGAGAATTTATTTTGGGTTGTTCTTTGGTGGAAGGTTATGATAGTAGCAAGAAATATATAGCAACATTTTTTAAAATTGCTTTTTTTTTTACTATTTTGTCTTTGATTTTGTTTAACCACTTCACCCCCGGAAGGATTTACCCCCTTCCTGACCAGAGCACTTTTTGCGATTCGGCACTGCGTCGCTTTAACTGACAATTGCACGGTCGTGCGATGTGGCTCCGAAACAAAATTGGCGTCCTTTTTTTCCCACAAATAGAGCTTTCTTTTGGTGGTATTTGATCATCTCTGCGTTAAATAAACATAAATAGAGCCACTATTTTGAAAAAAATTCAATATTTTTTACATTTTGCTATAATAAATATCCCCAAAAAAGATCTAAAAAAACATTTTTTTTTCCTCAGTTTAGCCGGATACGTATTCTTCTACATATTTTTCGTTCAAAAAAAAATCGCAATTAGCGTTTATTGATTGGTTTGCGCAAAATAGCGTTTACAAAAAAGGGGGTAGTTTTATGGCATTTTTATTAATATTTTTTTTTTTACTAGTAATGGCGACGATCAGCGTTTTTTTTCGGTACTGCGATATTATGGCGGACACATCAGACAATTTTGACACATTTTTGGGACCATTGGCATTTTTATAGCGATCAATGCTATAAAAATGCTTTGGATTACTATAAAAATGCCATTGGCAGTGAAGGGGTTAACACTAGGGGGCGGGGAAGGGGTTCAGTGTGTTTCTGGTGTGTTCTAACTGTACGGGGGGTGGCCTCACTAGGGGGAATCACTGATCTCCTGTTCATACATTGTATGAACAGAAGATCAGCGTTTCCCCGCTGACAGGACCGAGAGCTATGTGTTTACACACATAGCTCCCGGTCCCCGCTCTGTAACGAACGAGCGCGCGTGCCCGGCGGGATTCGGGTGGCGCGCGCGCCCCCTAGCGGCCGCAAAAGATAGGACGTAGAGCTATGTGCTCTCGCCTAGCAGTGCCGACCTGCCGCCTTATAACTGCGGTTGGCGGTCGGCATGTAGTTAATAATAAAAATAAAGAAATCAGGAGATATAAATTGCCATTTACCGCCAAATGAAAGCCCAATTTGTCCTGAAAACATGGTATAATCCATCTGGAAATATTTGTGATGATATGTACGGTTTTTGTCAAAATTGCAAAATTGTGTTTAGGCATTAACCACTTACGTACCGCCCGCCACAGGTTTACGTCGCTACTTTGAAGAGACATGCCGTTGTTATGGTAGCATCTAGCTGCCATCACCCCGGTATCTTCTTCTTCAGCAGGCAGTCCGCTTTCAGATAAAAGTGGTCTCTGCGGGGGGATCGGATCTTTCTCCTGGCTTGGTATGGTGACGAATGAGGGAAAGATGGCCCCCACCCGTCTTCATATCATTGCAGGGCGGAAGTGACGTCAAACCACTTCAATACCAGGCACTTACACCCCCTTTCTGCTCAAGCCAATTTTCAGCTTTCAGTGCTGTCGTTATTTAAATGACAATTGCCCAGTCATACTACACTGTACCTAAACAGAATTTTTATAATTTTGTTCCCACAATTACAGCTTTCTTTTGGTGGTATTTGGTGGTATTTGATCGCCTCTGCAGTTTTTATTTCTTGCTAAACAATTAAAAAAAAAACAGAACATTTTGGAAAAAAATAAAAGTTTTAATTTTGTCTCTGTTATAACATTTTGTAAATCAGTATGTGTAGTACTACCCCCGAAGGAGCTGCTGGTTTGATTTGGGTGGCATGTTAACTCTATTTTCTCTGCCGTCTAGGGTACTGGATGAGAGCTGTAAGAAAGTCAATGTCCACATAGTGCATAGTGCATCTGAATAGGCTGCTCTCACCGGACTAGCAGCAAGAGTCTCACTCGGAACTTCAGAAAGTCTCTGCCACAGACCATCCTAAAGGTGGAGATGTTCTCGGTCCAAAATCCTTCTCAACACTGGATTAAGCACCCAGATCTCCCTTGAACAGCTTTTAGTAATCTCGGTACTGATAGGCGACCATCGTCCGGCCTCTGAGAAACAAAGTGTCCTTCGATGAAGCAGTAGGCCTTTCTCGAGATACCAGCCTCATGCTCGGTATTTCCCAGACAGGTTCTCCATCGGTCGGCTTCCTCCCACGGGAGGGACAGCACAGGACAATTCTGCAACCGCAGACTCAGTCTACACACTGCTAGGTAGATTCTTTGCTCTGGACCAATGTGGTCCGGAGCCAGGAACACTGAAGCACACACCCCGGCCATGATGGCCACACACGGGGTGGTGGGATGACTGCCCAGGCGGATGGCAGCGAAGACGATCCCGAACTCATGGAGTCCGCCCCCTAATTACCCCTCCCAGCATGCACAGCAAGGCGATCAACCCTCCTGATAAATACAGTCAGAGGCAACTAATTCTCTGACCACCCCCTAAATTTACAACAGCACCGGCCACGAAAGTAGCCAGGAGCTACATATGTTTTCTCCTTCACTGATGGGCACTATTAAGGCGGCACTGACAGGGATGATAAGGCAACATCTATGAGGTGGCACTAATGGGCACTGATGATGGGCACTGATAGGCAGCACTGATGGGCAATGGTAGGCAGCACTGTTGGGTGGCACTGCTATGCAGCGCTGATGGGCACTGATAGGTGACACTGATGGACACTGAAAGGTTGCACTGATGGGTACTTATACTTATGGGTGGCACTGATAGGCGGCACTGCTGGGCCACTGATACCTGGCACTGATAGGCGGCACTGATAGATAGTAATGATAGGCATACCTGGGGGTCCAGTGCGGTGACCATCCCTGGTGGTCCTGGCAGCATCCTGATGGTCCTGGGCGGGCATCTGAGGGGGGGCTGCGCTGATAAACAATCAGTAAAACCCCCCACTGTCAGGAGAGCAGCCGATCGGCTGTCCTCTACTAACGTCTGTCAGATTCCGATAAGCTCCCCGCCCGCAGAGCCCCACAACCACCGGGCAAGGGTTTTGGGTATGAGGCCCTTGTCCCCATCAACATGGAGACAGCCTTCCCATGTTGAGGGCATGTGGCCTGGTACGGTTCAGGAAGGGGGGTGCACTCTTTTCCTGCGGCCTGCCAGGTTGTGTGCTTGTATAAGGGTCTGGTATGGATTTTTGGGTGGCGCATTAATTGGCGCATGGTTCCCCTTAATATCCATACATGAAGGGCCTGGTAATGGAATTTGGGGGGACCCCCACACATTTTTATTATTTATTTTTTTGCTTCAGGGTTTCCCTTAATATTCATACTAGACCCAAAAAGGCCTGGTAATGGTCATTAGTAGCTTTAAGTTCCTTTTTTTCTTTTAGAAATGCCACTTTGTGTAGCGACTGTTATAAACATGGGAAAAATGCACTACTCTACAGGCATACTATAAAACACCCCTCAGGTACGAAATTTAAAGGAATATTTCACTTTTATTTTTTCACTTTAAGCATTATTAAAATCACCATACATGTCCCCTGGGGCAGAACTCATGTCCCCAAACACTTTTTATGACAATAACTTGCATATTAGCCTTTAAAATGAGCACTTTTGATTTTTCATGTTCGTGTCCCATACACTTTAACAGTGTTTGCATGTTCGAACAAATTTTGTGCCTGTCCGCATGTTCTGCTGCAAACCGAGCCGGGGGGTGTTCGGCTCATCCCTAGTTGTGTTTACAGAAGCTCAACTGTATCTATGAGGCAGTCTTGGCATTACCATATCTGTATTGTTTTCTATTTCTGTTCTGTATTTTATTACTTTAATAATATTTTTCCTAATAAAATAAAATAAATAAAAAATAACTGTGCAAAATCTTGTGCAGCTGTGCGTGGTATCCAATCAGCTTCTAACTTCAGATTGTTCAATTAAGCTTTGACAAAAAAAAAAAAAGGAAGCTGAAGATTGGACTGCACTCTCCAGTTTTAGTAAATAAACCCCCGTACTTCAGGGCAAGATTGGATTGGTAGTTGAATATCTCAATACTGAACTTTTTTCTGTATAAGAGAGACAGCAATAGGGCTGGCCATACGTGAAGCAAAATTTAAGACGTGGGTGCAGTGCCGGGACAAGGTCATCCAGCGCCCAGGGCAAAGATGCCAAACTGCGCCCCCCTTTCACTTAGGGTTAGTGTCAGGATGTCCCTCATCCCTGCAATAAACCATTGCGCCAGGGGCAGCCACCCTCCTGCCCACCCCTTGTCCTGGCCCTGCGTGGGTGACCCTGTCAACACCATCCTTCCTTAAAATAGTAGGTTAATGGAGCTGGAACCTTTGGTAGGTATGCTTGGATACTTATTAATGTATTACAAAATGTGTCATGACAGCCATAGGTTCCAGCTGACAAAATACAATAGCTGGCAAGGGAGATTCTTTCATCCAAGCTGTTAAGCATGGATAGGAGAATCAATAGATTTCTCTTGTATTCTGTGGGGCTGAATGATATAAATCTTAATCTGTATATTCAGCTTTACTCTGACAAAGTGCTTTTCTCTTTGGGTGGTGCGGACAGATTATCTTTTAGTTCCAGTTTAACAAATGAACTGCACCTCACAGATATGAGATCGGCATGAAATCAGTGATTCCTCATTTATATGGAATACAAAAAGTCCTGAATGCTGCCATAGAGTTCTTTAAGAAACATGGGTCATCAGATGTTTCTTCCAGACATATGGAAGAGCACTTTAGGAGAATCTTCAAGCTCTAGAGCAGGGATATGCAATTAGTGGACCTCCAGCTGTTGCAAAACTACAAGTCCCATCATGCCTCAGCCTCTGGGTTCATGCTTGTGGCTGTCAGAGTCTTGCTATGCCTCATGGGACTTGTAGTTCTGCAACAGCTGGAGGTCCGCTAATTGCATATCCCTGCTCTAGAGCATCTTATTCCAACTCTTGGGATGCTTTCAAAGCAATTACTCAGGTGTAGTGATAAACGAACATCAGACGGGACGGTTCGCGAATGCTAACAGCGAACGATCGCAAATGTCCACAAACCGCAAGTTTGCGGCGGGCCCCTTTGACTTTAATGGCAGGCGAATATTAAAAAACCTTCAGGTCATATTTGCAGCCACAAAATACTTACTAGTAGGGTTGAGCAAACCCGAACTGTAAAGTTCCGGTTCGTACCGAACTTTTGTTTTTTTGGACCCGATCCCGAATAATTTGCTGAAAGTTTGGGTTCGGAGTTGGGAAATGTAATGGTGCACTGTGATTGGCCAGTGCAGCATGTGACCCAGCATGTGACACAGCTTCTATATAAGCTAGAGGCACACAGCACAGCTTGTTACTCTGCACTCTGCTTTAGTTAGGTTAGGGAAATGCTGCTGCTGCTCTCAGGGAGAGATTTAGATAGTCAGGCTGTCTTGTCCTGCTTCAGAATCACCAGCACTGCATATGTTACTATGAGATACTCTGCAAGATACTTTAGGGCAGGGGTCTCCAAACTTTTTAAACAAAGGGCCAGTTTACTGTCCTTCAGATTTTAGGGGCCGGACTGTGGTCAGTGGGAATAAAAAATAAATGAAAGTTATAGTGCCGGTAGTCAGGAGGTGGAATAGTGCCCCATAAAAAGGTATTAGTTATAGGAATAGTGCCCCATTGTTGGTGTCATAGGGAGGAAAAATACACCATCATTGGTATTAGTGGGAGGAATAGTGTCTCATCATTGGTATCAGTGGGAGGAATAGTGTCCCATCATTGGTATCAGTGGGAGGAATAGTGTCCTATCATTTGTGTCAGTGGGAGAAATAGTGCCCCATCATTGGTGTCAGTGGGAGGAATAGTGTCCCATCATTGGTATCAGTGGGAGGAATAGTGTCCCATCATTTGTGTCTGAGGGAGAAATAGTGCCCCATCATTGGTATCAGTGGGTATCAGTGGGGGCCACAGTTTGGAGACCACTGCTTTAGGGGAATGTTGTTGCTTGTCATTATGTTTTTTTATGTTATTTTAAGTTATATCCCTATCCACATTTATTTTCAGAGTACTTGCCATGCTCTTACCGACATTTTGCTGCCATTTGCAACCCTCTAGCCCTTTCCCTTAGTCTTTTAGAGACATTTTAGTAGTCAAAAGTCTGGGTCCCCATTGACTTCAATGGGGTTCAGGTTCTGGGTCAAGTTCGGGTCCCGAACCCGGACTTTTTTCCGAAGTTCTGCCAAACCCGCCGAACCCGAACATCCAGGTGTCCGCTCAACTGTACTTACTAGCTGTGCACAAATAGTCCCAAAACATGGACACTGAGCTACCAGAAGTATTAAGTAAAAAAACGGATACATAAGTAAGTGCCGGCCATTACAAGCCCCAAAAATTAGCCGACAGGCGTTCACCAGACAGCAAACAACTTTGTATTCTGTGGCTGGTGGTACATTAAGCCATTCACCGGATACAGAAGTAAGTGTTGGCCATTACAGGCCCCAAAAATTAGCCCATGGCCACAGGTGTTCACCGGACAAGCAAACAACTTTGTATTCTGTGGCTGGTGTTACATTAGGCATTTAACGGATACAGAAGTAAGTGTCGGCCATTACACGCCCCAAAAATTAGCCCGCGGCCACAGGCATTCACCGGACAGCAAACGTTTTATTCTGTGGCTGGTGGTACATTAGGCATTCACCGGATACAGAATAAAGTGTCGGCCAGTACAGGCCCAAAAAATTAGCCCACAGGCGTTCACCAGAATTTGAATGAAACATGGTCTACTGGCAGTGGTCACATGTGTTGAATTCCTTCGAAATCCATGCTTAATTCATTTTCATAAATGTGAGGTAGTCAACACTGTTGTGAGCTAGGCAAGTGCGCTTATCTGTCACAACCCCCCCTGCGGCGCTGAACGTCCTTTCGGACAGGACACTGGATGAGAGGCAAGCCAACAGTTCCATTGCAAATTGTACAAGCTTTGGCCAGAGGTCAAGCCTGCCCACCCAGTAGTCCAGGGGTTCAACACTTCTCAGTGCGTCCACATCGGCCGTTAACCCGATGTAGTCGGACACCTGTCGGTCTAGGCGTTCCCTGATGCTGGACCAGGAGGACAGCTGTCGATGGGTCAGCATAAATAATTATCTCATATCATTAGTGATTAAGACATCTTCAAACCGCCCTTTTCTTGCAGTTGGCTTGGTACCCGAAACTGTTTCTCTGTGAGTGGAAATTCCTCTGCCAGCGGACGCAAAAGCAGAATGCAGCATTTCTCGAAGAAACGCCTGGAAGTACTGCATTCTGATAGCCCTCTGTGATGGTGGTAACATTTACGCCATGTTTTGTTTGTACCAGAGGTCTAAGTACGTTGCCACCCAGTACTGGTCCTTGCCCTTTATGCTTTTTATACAGGGGGTCCCTCTTAAAACACCGGAGCATTAAGGCCCCTATTTGCACAAACTGGAAGCACTGTACTGGCCTGGCTCCTGCTCATCATCCAAGATAATGTCGTCCTCGTTCTCCTCCCCCCATTCACGGACAACACCAGGGATCTCAGAAAGGTTTAAAGCATGCTTTTCTTGCTCCTCCTCCTCCGCTCTGGCACCATTCTCCTCTGACTCCCCTTTGACTCCCGTTGTTGACTTGTCTCAGGTGGAGGAGCCCCCCCTGGGAATTCATCCAGCATTGGGACTTCCTCATCTTCCTGCTCCTGCTCCTCGACGGCTTGATCAATGACACAACGCAATGCACGCTCCAGAAAGAAGGCGTAAGGTACGATGTCACTGATGGCACCCTGGCTGTGACTGACCAGTTTGGTGATCTCATCAAATGGCCACAGAAGTCCGCATGAGTCGCGCATGAGCAGCCACTGGCACGGTGCGAAAAAAAAAAAGCTCCCAGAACCTGTCCTGCTGCAAAGTTCATACAGGTAATCATTAACTGCAGGTTTCTGCTGGAGCAGCCTATCAAGCATATACAGAGTTCCATCATATCGAGCAGTCACAAATAAGATGTCTGACGGGCTGGTTTTGTCGCCACTGAATGTCAGCAAGGCGAGCCATGTAAGATCTTCTGAAATGGGCCGAGAGGTCGACAGTTGGGGGTTCCAAGACAGGTGGCATGTGTACGATGGCTAGGGATCACTGGGAGTGGAGCAGGATGGTTCTGTGAGTGCAACGGTTTGCACGCTTAGATCAGACACCTGATGTGATGGTTCTTCAAGTGGGGGGAAATGATTTAGGGGTTTTTGGTCGATGTTGGATGTCACGGGGGACATTGAGTTAGATTTCCTGTGCATCTGCATGCCATTTCCTGACACGAGTGTAGTTTGGTTGGACATGGTGGCAAGGACATCATGGAGAATGGCAAGGTCAGTGGAGGGAGTGAACAGAGTGCGAAGGAGGATTAACGGAGATGTGGGGAGGTTTGTGATCAGAAAAGGGGGGTTGGATGGTCAGGCACCCGGAATTGGAGGTGGAGACATGGAGATACCTGCGGGGTGATGGAGTTTACCTTTATGGAGGTGGGCATCGACAGGAGTGTGTTTGGCCTGCAGGAGGGGGTACAGCGAGCTGTGAGGGTGTGGAGGTGTGCCCAAAGGTAAGGTGTTACCTTTGGTTGCTGGTGGCGGTTGTTGGACTTTGCAGGAGAAGAAATACCTCATAGAAGGATGTCAGTACCTATCTGTGGTATGGGTGCTGAAGGGGTGTTCATTTTCCAGTTAACCAAGGTGTGGCTGGAATGTTGGTTAATGGTGGCACTGCGGCCAGTGGTCGTCTCTGAGCCAGCTTGTAGGCTTGAGGCCTATGACCAGAGGTTAGGTATCTTAGTGCCAAAATTGTATAAAGTGTTAAAAAAGTTACAAGAATGTTTTTGGTGGTACCTGCAAAGTCCAGCGCTAGTTATGGATAGAATTGTTTTCAGGAAATGTGGTTGTTTATATGTTATTTAAAAGTTAATATTTAAAGTTAATTTAAAATAAAGGAGGCTGCTACGGACAGTTTTTACTCCAAGTTAACGGTGTAGTCTCATTATTTATTAAAGTTATAAGAATGGAGTATAAGTTGTGGGGTCATAGCAGCAATGGGTATATTCTGGGATACCATAGTCATGTGTACGAGGCTTTAGGGTGAAGTCTCTGCCACCGACTCTCCTAAAGGTGGAGATAATCTCGGTCCAAAATCCTTCTCAACTGGATTCAGCACCCGGATCTCCTTCAAACAGCTTTAGTTATATCAGGAACTGATAGGCGATCATCGTCCAGCCTCTCGGATACAGAGTGTCCTTCGCCACAATAGATACATTTTTTCCCTCAGTTTAAGCTGATACGTATTCTTCTACATATTTTTGGTAAAAAAAAAAACGCAATAAGCATTTATTGATCGGTTTGCGCAAAAGTTATAGTGTCTACAAAATAGAGGATAGTTTTAAGGCATTTTTATTAACATTTTTTTTTTACTAGTAATGGTGGTGATCAGCGATTTTTATCTTGACTGCTACATTATGGCAGACACATAGGACACATTTTTTACACATTGGGGTCAATTCACAAAGAGGAACGTTATTGGTTTTCTTCAGGTGTTAAATTAGCACTCCTTATTGAACGCTAGCAAACATGGTATTCACGAAAGCTATAATCGTTATTTAACATAGTCGTTATGGTTTTCAACTGACTCTTTATCCAAACGTTATTCTAACTACTCAGACGTTATTATTAAGATTCGGGACGTTAAAATAACTCTTAAGATCGTTAAATAATGCTGGAGAGATGCATTCTGGGAGCAGAAGGGGAGGAGAACAGCTGCATGTGGAAAAGAGCAGATACAGAGAGAGAGAGGGAGACACAAGCAATACACATGGAGATTGAGCATGTGATGTGCAAAACTTCTAGTGTGTGCTTTTCTAAAGCCATGTGTATTTCCTCATACAGAGAATAAATCATGGGAGATGATAATCGGAATTTAGCTATCACCTGGGTTTCAGAAAAGTCATCCAAAATAGTATGTGAACGAAATACACATTTATAAATCTGAACAACATTCTAAGTTCAAATAGAGCACAGTTCTATCTTGCCCAACACTACTAAAAACTTCACTACACTACAAAAATCGCCAAAAGCTTCCTCTAACAACAAAATATCGCCTGGGAAATGTCATAACGCCACCCTGAGGGAGGTGTTAATTTAACGATTGATAACTGTCAAAAAAATCTTTGTGAATTGCACTTCTGTACATATTTAACGATTTGACTCTTTAAAATAACGATTTGAATCTTTAAAATAACGATTTGACTCTTTAATAAGGATCCACACCTTAAAATATCGGTTCTGTGTAGGGAAACGTTATTTGATGATTTTTCAAAGCGTTAAATCGTTTAGTGAATTGAACTAGCTTCTTTGGGACCATTGTAATCTATAAAGCGATCAGTGCTATAAAAATGCACTGATTACTGAGACAATTACACTGGCAGTGAAGGGGTTAACCACTAGGTGGCACTGTAGGAGTTAAGTGCGCCCTAGTGAGTGCTTCTTACTGTAGGGGGGATGGTCTGTGTGTGACAAGACAGTGATCAGATATAGACATAGAAATTTGGACACCTTTGGACCTTGTTTAGCAGTGATTTTGCTATTCATAGGAGGGTGATTTTTTGGGATAGGTGTTTGTTTTTTATTTGAAGAATAACTACCAACTCTACTTCAAAAATAAAATAAAAAGAATAGATACATTTTGGGATAAAGCTACACTTTTATTTATTATAGATTACATTTTACTTTAAAAGGGCATAATTTTTGTGACAAAAGAATGGTGGCCTTGATCTCAGGAACTGCATTAAAGGATACGTTTTTAGGGTAGAACATGTAACATGTTCCCACTGCTGCATCTGCTGCCCCACTGCCCTTTCTCCCTAAGGGCCCTTTCACACATCCGTAATGTACCCCTATGGGAGCGGATCCGTTAGCGGATGATGCATCCGCTAACGTCCGCCAGATCCTCATCCGTTTTTTCGGACGGAAGAATGTCCTATTTTTCTTCCGTCCGGCCAAACGGATCGGATGCAAACGGACAGACGGTCCATTTCCATCCGATTCCTCATAGGGGATAGCGGAGGAGAGACAGGGCGGTCCCTGCACAGTGTGCGGGGACCGCCCTGTCCGCCCGACAGCTCAGCGGAGACCCCCCGCTGAGCCAACGGACACACGGAGCGGACCGCAAAACGGACCGCTCCGTGTGAAAGAGCCCTAAGACAGAAGTATGGGGAGAAGTTCCCCATACTAGCTGTCACTTTTTGAAAAGAGCGCGGTCACGCTTCGCCGACGTGGACACTTCGTTCATTCACAGATTTCCATGAATGAAAGTACTACTGACATCCTTAGCATCTGTTGCTTGTAGTTCTCAATTTACTACCGCGGTGCTGTTGAGCGCCGTGGTAATTCATCGATTCTTTCTGTCAGTGTGAAACTGGCTGGCCGTACGATGCACGGGAAGACAGCTCACACTGAAGCCCTGTACATGCGACCGCGATTCCCAGCGGAATAAAGACCGCCGGGTATCCCGGCAGGAAACCCAAGAACCTGCTCGGTAAGTTTCCCCGTGTACACACGGCTGGGTTTCCCGTCGGGAAAACTGCGGGGAGAGCTTTGGCCGGGATTACCGGCCATGTGTATGCTCCCTTGCAGTGTTTCCCGACAGGAAAACTGCCATGTTTAAAACCACTGGGAATCCTGGCGGAAAAATAGAGAGCAGGTTCTCTATTTTCCCGCCGGGATTCCCAGCAGTTTTCCTGTCGGGAAAACTGTGAGGAAGAATACACACACCGGTTTTCCCGGCCAAACGGTCCCGTGTACAAGGCCTGACAGTCTGCAGGAGACCTGCAGGATCTACTGATTGCTGGTGCAATGCTTTTCAGGCTCCTAAAAATGCTGTACATTTTTTTTCTTACCTGCAATAAAATGTATTTTTTTTTTTTTTAAGTGAACTTATCCTTTCATACATTACATTTTCTAAATAACAAGAAAATTGAAATCATTATCAGTCAATCATTTCTGCACTAACTTATTTTACAGATTTTTATTTTATGTGTGAACCCAATGCTTATAGCTTTAACCTTGTTGCAATTACAGCATCCCATCAAATTGCACAAATATATTTGAAGGATGGGTTGGTTAATTTCCATGGTTACTGAAAGTGGTTTAAAAAAATCAATGCTTAACAAACCATTAGGTATTTTGCTTCAGTTGCTAATAATGTCAATTAGCCTCAAAGATGAATCATCCTAGAGTCATGCTTTTTTCACGCTAAATCAACAAGATGCTCACCTTCATTTATAACGGTTGTGAATCAGTCAGGGTTAATGATGAACACATTTTTTTAATGCTTTATATGTATAACAAAGCAAAATGTATTGTAACATAATTAACGCGGCTGAAAGCCGGTTCACTTTTCGGCCTGGATAGGTTAAGCTGCCCATTGCTTGTAAAATTCTGCATTTAAGTGGCTGTATCTATTATTCATGGATCATTGAGGGCAATACAACACGTTCACTTTAATATGTGCCCATTGTTCTTCTGCACCTCCATTTGGCTACTGGGAACAAACAGAGTTAAAAATGTGTAAGCTTCACAACACACCTTGGAGCTTACACAGGACTGAAGACTTCTCTCACCTCAACACAGTACTAGGTGCCTGAAGTGGGCAACCCCTAAGCACCAATATGATCCAATAGGAGAAAGGAGGAGTGAGCTTTGTATTTCTTCATACCTGGGAGTTTGAGGGCATTTTCCTTCATTCCCAGGGGCTGAAAGAAATGGTGGTGTGGAAAGATGAAGATAAGGTGAGAATGTGGTTCTGGTAAGGGGGCTCCTTCTGAAAATGCTAGTTACCTGGCTGGGATGCTAATTCAAAGGCTTTCATTTCTTGTTTGTGCACTGGTCATGTCTGAACAGGAACGGGCCATCCCCAAACTGTTCCAACAAAGTTGGGAGCATAAAATTGACTTGGTATGCTGACGTCTTAAGAGTTCCCTTCACTGGAACTAAGGGGCCAAGACCAACCCCTGGAAAACAACCCCACACCGATATACCCCCTCCACCGAATTATTTGGACCAAAGCAAGATTCATAAAGACAAGGATGAGCGAGTTTTGGATGGAGGAACTTGACTGACCTGCACAGACTCTTGACCTAAACATGATAGAACACCTTTGGGATGAATTAGAGCAGAGACTGCAAGCCAGGCCTTCTCATCCACATCAGTGCCTGACCTCCCAAATGCGCTTCTGGAAGAATGGTCAAACATTCCCATAGACACACTCCTAAACCTTGTGGACAGCTTTCCCAGAAGAGTTGAAGCTGTTATAGCTGCAAAGGGTGGGCCAAATCAATTATGAACCCTACGGACTAAGACTAGGATGCCATTAAAGTTCATAAACGTGTAAAGACAGACGTCCCAATACTTTTGGAAATAAAGTGTATATGGAGAATTTAGGTCTCATTAATGAAATCCTTCCCCTGAAATATTGGGATAAAAAGGGGTACACCAACACAGTGGGAGCATTGTATATGTCCTACTTGTGAACAGGGACACCCAATGGCAGGCTGTGCAAGGAGCCCCGTATCTCAGGAACCATAGGTCCTAGGAGCCTAGTAGTATTCGGCTACCTACCCCCCAAATATGGGGCCTTGAATCAGTTGTTTTTTTTGGCAAATGGACCTATTTTAAGGTAAGCAGCCTGGAGCTGCAGCTCCAATATCCCCTATGTTAATCCAGCCATGACAGCAATAATTGCATTGCTTTTCCCAGGGAGGGTTTCCTGACAAAAAGGGACTATAACTGGTGGACCTAAAAACACAGGAACACAGTTATGAGTAAGGGACGGAGCATTGTTACCTTATAACAAGAAGTTCCTAAATAAGTACCCTCATGGCAGAATTACCAGACATTTTTTAACACCTGAAAAAATCCTGCCCTGCAGTCTTCAGTGTGGAGGCCAGATGGGCTAGCAGGACCGCTCCAAAAGTCCTGCTAGCCGCATCTTTGGAGCGGTGAAGGAGCGGTGTGTTTACCGCTTCTTTACTGCTGCTCCCCATTGAAATCAATGGGACAGCGCGGCTATACCGCCCACAATGCTCTGCTTCAGCAGCGCATTGTGGGCGGTTTTAACCCTTTCTCGGCTGCTAGCGGGGGTTAGAACCGCACAGCTAGCGACCGAATATCACAGCAAAAACTATGGTATAGCGGCGCTAAAAAAAGTGCCGCTATACCGCCAGCACACCTCCCGCGCCCAGTGTGAAAGGGGCCTAATACTGACCATCTATAAAGGTTAGAGCTCCACTTTGGTCTTTTTATACCCAGGGCATGCAGCCACATAGCATGCAGAATCGCCCATTAACCAATGCGATTCATAAGCCCAATCTTGCATTTTTAAGAGATCTAAATCCATTTCATCTGATGTTTATTTTACTGTGAGAAAATGTAATTACACAATAAACATCTCAAATGGCTTCTATTTTCAATACATTGCATAAGACATGAAATTGCATTATTTTTTCCATACAGGACACATTACTGTGAAAGAGAGAGGTGTGTTGTAAGTGAAAGCTTAAAATAATTTGCCAGTTTTCATTTTGTTTGATTTCATTAACACCTGGGTTTGGAGAGACAAGGGGAGAGAACAGGTTTTAGCTATAATCTAATGATTAGCACTTCCATTTCCCACAGTATACACAGAGTGTCAGATGTCAAGACAGTTCACAATCTGCTTGCCTCGTCCCAGCAATGCTTACTTCATGAAGGGAGAGTAAAAGGATACATAAATTTATGTTGAAAGAGAAACATGATACGGCAATTTGTGTAATGAAAATGGAAATTGAAACTGAATGCAGTTCAAAGCGCGATAATCAGATATGCTAAAATAGTCCACTGAGATTTGAGGTTAGCTAATGTTTTTTTTTCTTTCTTTGGACTCATGAATTATGATTTATTTGTGATTCTCCAATTTGGATTTTTAGGGTATAGAAAACAGAACTGCAGCAGTGCAGACACTGAATGCTAAGTGTTCATTTTTAAATGTGTAAAATCACGGTGCTAAAGAAACAATCTAAACATCATTCTCATTAACATTGCTCAATAGTTGGCATGGGACAACCAGAGGCTCTGGCATGTTCTGCTTAGGCCAGTTTCAGACCTCTGAGGTATGGTTTCACTTGCTAATTGAGTTGTGCTAAGGTGGGATGAGCTAAGGCAGTGTTTTTCAACTCCAGTCCTCAAGGCACACCAACAGGTCAAGTTTTCAGGATTTCCCTCAGATGAAATGGCTGTGGTGATTACTAAGGCAGTGAAACTGAGGAAATCACCTGTGCAAAATAATGGAAAGCCTGAAAACATGACCTGTTGGTGTGCCTTGAGGACTGGAGTTGAAAAACACTGAGCTAAGGCATGTGCAGCTGTAGGGCGGAGAATGCCTTAGCTGCTTATTGCTGGCTGCTGTAGTGACATCTTCCTGGTGGAAAGCTCAGGCAGGTTCAGACTTATCTCTGAACACACCTGAGCTCATCACTGGTGCTAAAGTATGTAGTCCATGCATTTTTCATATGCTGCCAACACACCAAAACAGGTCTTTTAAGGCGGCCATTAGGGATGAGCTCCGTGTTCGATTCAAACGTATGTTCGACTCGAACATTGTCTGTTCATAGGTTCGTCGAAATTCGAACAACACGGGTCGTTCGCGCCAAATTCGAGTGACGCGTCACGACCCATAATTCACTGCTGCATTGCAAGCTGATGATTGGCCAAGCATGCACTATGACCCGCATGCTTGGCCAATCACAGCGTGCAAAAAACGGTGAGCCATAATTGGCCAAAGCCAGGGTGGCTTTGGCCAATTATGGCTCAGGGGGATTAGTACACGCCCCACACTAAAAGGCCGCCTTGTGTCCTATAGAGAGAGAGAGAGACATGCAGTGTCTTTATTACTAGATAGATAGATAGATAGAGCAGGCAGGCTAGTCAGTTTAGTTAAATTTACAGTGTGTAGAGCAGGGATCCTCAAACTACGGCCCTCCAGCTGTTGCAGAACTACACATCCCATGAGGCATTGTAAAACACTGACATTCACAGACATGACTAGGCATGATGGGAATTGTAGTTCCTGAACAACTGGAGGGCCGTAGTTTGAAGACCCCTGGTGTAGAAGATATATATACATCCCAGGAGTTGTACATATATTTATACACTGCATAGCTTAGCTAGATCAGTTCTGTGGAGGTATTCATGACGACAGCAACCTTAAGGCCGGATTCACACCTATAGAATTGGTTGTACATATATTTATACACTGCATAGCTTAGCTAGATCAGTTCTTCCTAATTTACTGGCAGGCAGGTGATTGTGCTATTTAAAGTCGTTATCACAGGTATAGACACCCAGCAGGTACAATATTTAAAGGAATTTTTATTTTTTATTTAAGCATCATTAAAATCACTGCTCCTTGAGCAGTGATTTTAATGATGCTTAAATAAAAATAAAAAAAAATAAAAAATACGAACGTTCAAGTCCCATAGACTTCAATGGAGTTCTAAATGTTCGTGCGAACGTTCGGTCCATTCGACGGTTTTGGTGCAAACCGAACGCGGGGGTGTTCGGCTCATTCCTAGCGGCCATAGACCGTTCAAATTTCGAAAGAATTTTCGTTTGAAAATCGTAGCAAAGAATTTTCGTACAATATTCACAGTTAGTGGACTGCAGCAACAGCCGATTTTCGTGCGGCAATTAAATTGGAGGAATCCGACATGTTGGAATTTTTTTGAAAAACAAAAGATTTTCTGATCAATGATGGAAGAATTGTGCGAGAAATTTTATAGAAAAAAATGCTCATGTGCAAGAAAAGAATATTCTTGGAGAGAAAAGAATATTCCCGGTAACATGAAGGTTTGGTCCGATGATGCCACCAATTTCAAAAATCAATGGTGGCATCACCGGATCACAAAAAAAAAAAAACGTTCTGATTTTTGAAACGAAAATTAGTTCAAAATTCGACCATGTATGGCCCGCTTTACCAGACCTGTACCTTTTTTTTTTTTTTTTTTTTTTTTTTTAGTACCCCAAATCATACATATTGTTGTGGTGCACCAAAATGCAAGTCTATCAGATAATTAAATGGCCAACTGAAAGAAGCTGACAACACTGCTGATAATTGCAAGGCAGTGGCTTAGTACTGTCAGCCTGAAACATGAAATGCTGCTACTGGCAGGATATCCAGGTAAGAAGCTTTGCGAAAGAGTACCACATTTAAAAAAAAAAAAAATCAGGGAAACTTTATATAGCCGCAAGGCTTGATGCCAAACATACTGTAAGGCCATGTACAAACGGTCAGACCGGTCCGATGAGACTGGTCCGACAGACCGTTTTCATCGGACCACGCTGAAGTGGTCTGATAGTCTGATGTGCGTACACACCATCAGTCCAAAATCCCATCGGACCAGAACGCGGTGACGTAGAACACAACGACGTGGTGAAAAAACGAAGTTCAATGCTTCCAAGCATGCGTCGACTTGATTCTGAGCATGCGCGGGTTTTTGGTCCGATGCTTTTGTGTACTAACCATACTAACAACGGTCCGATGGGCCGTACACGCAATCAATTTGGTCCGATGAAACTGGTCTTCAGTTCCAGGCTCGGTTCACACCATTGCAATATGGATGCAGGCAGTTCACGTATCTCCGCTGCTGCTCCAGGCCTTTTTTGCACAGGAGCCCTGTGCGTCTTTAGGTCCATTTCAGGTCTGAATTCTGCCAAAAATTTGGGCTGAAATCGGACCTGAAACAGTGAACCAGGACACACCCGACCCCTGCTGGGTCCCGCATGCGCCGATGGTGTGAACCCAGCCTAAAAGTAGACTTGGGGCTTCTTCACACTATTTCTGTTGAGCTGCATTGATCTGCAAGGACACATAGAAAACAATTATTTTAATGCCATACAGGTGAAGAGCTCGCAACTGTCCCTGATTTGGAACAAAGTCCCTCTGTCCCTCTTTCCTCCTCATTTTTTGGTCTGCTCCACAGTATTTTACAAAAGTGTGTACACACCTCTAATTTTTGTAAATATTTTATTGTATCTTTTCATGTGACAACACTAAAGAAATTACACTTTGCTAAATGTAAAGTATTGAGTGTACAGTGTGTACAACAGTGTAAATTTGCTGACCCCACAAAATAACTCAACACACAGCCATTAATCTCTAAACCATAGGCAACAAAAGTGAGTGCACCCCTTAGTGAAGCACACTGTAGCAAAAAGAATGAATTGATGAAAAATATATATTTATTAAATCGTAATGTAAAATTTTAAACACATAGGCCCAGATTCACATACAATTAGATTCGCGTAGAGTATCAGAAATACACTACGCCGCCGTATTTTACCTGGCTCTACGTGGAATCCCGGTAGATTTTGTTCAGTAAACTACGGCGGCGTAGTGTATTTCTCCCGGCGCAAGCCATCTACGCGAGTAGGGGGTGTGAAGTATTTAAAATAGGCGCGTTCCCACGGCGATCGAACTGCGCATGCTCCGTTCAGAAATTTCCCGCCGTGCATTGCGCGAAATCACGTCGTTACGTCATTCGTTGTTTGAGTAGCGCCGTTTACGGACATTCCTATTCCCGAACGAGTTACGTAAAAAAAATAATTAAATTTGACGCGGGAACGACGGCCATACTTAACATGGGCTACGCACCGTTAGACCAGCAAATAGCTGGTCTAACAGTACGTAGCAAAAAAATGACGTAAGCGATTGCGAAGACCACTCGTATCTTCGTGGATCGCCGTAAAAAGTCATTTGCATATCCCGACGCTGAAAACGATGCGGACTCCTCCCAGCGGCCGCAAAAATATCGCAGCGTAGATCCGAAGGCTTACGAAGACATAAGCCTCTCGGATCGAAGCCCGAAGCGGCCGTATCATGGTTTGAGGATTCAAACTAGTGATACGGCGCGCCAAATTTGAAATTACTCCTGTCTAACACCAGTTAGACAGGCGTAATTGCTCTGTGAATCTGGGCCATATTTTTTAATTGATAATAGTAGCATTACATAATTCCCAATCCAATAAAACAACATATATGCATATACACATATGCAGTTGGTAAATTAGTATGATGTAAAAAAAAAACATATATTAAATCTTGTCAAACCCATGATTGATATAAGATACAGTAGTTGATAGCTCAATATGTTTTGTGGCTTTTGGCCACTCCTCAGGATCAAGACCGTAGTACACATCTATGAATGAAGAATATACATAACTAAATAATCTGACAAAAATGTTTTTTTTATTTTTATATATTTACAAAAATATATGGGGTAAGGGACCCCTTGACTAAGTTTAACTTTCTGAAATATCCATGTTTTGATGGTGTGGCATTGGGGACTGTGATCCAACCAAGGATGTCATTTCCGGGAACTGTGAAGGTATATGTGCGATGCATTCGCACTGCGCATTGCAGTTTTTTTGTCTTGCGGTGCGGCTCAGGTGCGAATTCAGTCCCATTACCTTCTATGGGTATGCAGCTGATTCGCAGATGTGTTCATTTCTCTTCAGGAATTTCTCTCATTCAGCTCAATACACTTCTCCCCACTCTGCTCTCACCTGGAACTTCTCCCAGGTCTCCAAATTCGCAGCTAAAACGCAATGGATCTGCTGAACACTTCCCTTATCTATCTGCAGAGATTACAGAGCTGAAATTCGCACCGCACAAGTGTGATTCCGGCCTAACAGAACAGCATCCAAAGTGGGTGTGTGTCCATGAATTTATCCTAGTGTATTATCGAAATAGGGACCCCCTTTGAGATCTGTGTGAAAAAAAGTAGGCATGAATGAAATGTTATAAAGGAACAATGAGAACTATGAGAATAGGTAGGGTAAAGAGTGAATTTTGGGAAATAACTGTGAAAAGAGAGAAAGGAAGGAAAGATGGAAAAAGTTGAGCCACCCAGGTTTTGCATCAAGTCCGGGAGCTGCGAGGCGCACTGTGGGCTCCCTCCCTTTCTCCGCCTCTCTTTACACGGGGTGGGTGCACCATCACTGCGCATCAATGTCATGCCTCACACGCTGGGAATGCCATGTCCTTGTGACGCTGCAACCCCGGCGGAGTGATTCACATCTGCTACATATTGGGGAGGGTTTGGCACCAATCGCCAGGTGGCTAAACCGTCCAGGTGATGGTGCCCTTCTCTCATTTTGCATGCCTGCATGACGTTGGAGATTGTGTCATGGTGGCACTCATATTGAGAGGCATCATCCTCAGTTGGGTTAAGGCACAAAGGACCTTTCCTCCTCACATTGGACACTGCACTCAACATTGTATTATTTGACCTATACAAGTCACTTTGTATTCATTCACTTTATTTTATTTCACTTTTATTTATTTCTCTCTTTCTTCTTTTGAGCTACTCTGCTTTTCTTGGTGGTGTCTTTTTCACTTCTTTTCATCCCCTCATTAAATGGTTTAATTTTTTTTTCCCCCTTTCCTTCCTTTCTCTCTTTTCACAAACTGCAATATTTACCCTACCTATTCACATAGCTCACATTGTTCCTTTACAAAATTTAATTAATGTCTATTTTTTTCACACAGATCCCATATGGGGTCCCTATTTTGTTCGTACACTAGGATCACCTCATGGACACACACACTTTGGATGTTGTTCTGTTAGGCCTTGTACACACGAGGGAATAAATCCGCTGAAGATGGTCCGACGGACCATTTCAGCGGAAAAATCCCCTCGTGTGTAGGGGCAAACGGACGCTTTTTGCCGGATTCATCCGGCGGAAAAATTCCAAAGCATGCTTTGAAATATTTCCGCCGGATAGCTGGCTGGCAGATATGTCCGCTGGTTAGTACGGCAAACCAGCGGACATATCTTGCCGCACATGCGTCGTATCCTGTGAATGGATCCGACGCATGCGCGCGGAAGTGTTTACTTCCTGGTGCGGTGACGTGGCGGTCACGTGGCGGCGTCACGTCAACCGCGCTGTCCGCCGGCGGGGACCGATGGTGTGTACAGATCGGATCAAAACATCCCGGCGCAAATATACAATCCGGGGACCGTTTACAGCGGATATAAACTTAGTCGTCGTCATGAACACCTCCACAGTTTCTGGAAATTATGTCCTCTGTTGGCTCACAATCCTCAATGCCACACCAACAACACACAGATATTTCAATAAGTTAAACTTAGTCGGGGGATCCCTTACCCCATATTTGTTTTGTATATATTTTTAGCCTGAATTTTTGGTTATGCATACTCTTCATTCATAGATGTGTACTATGGTCATGCTCCTGAGGAGTGGCCAAAAGTCACGAAACGCCTCGAGATATCAACTACCGTACCTTATATCAATCATGGGTTGACAAAAAATGTCATGACATCTGTTTTAATATGTTTTTTTAATTTTTTATGTAATTTTTGACATCATACTTATTTTCCTGTATTCATATTGACAAAAATCTGTAAAGCCAATAGGTCGCACCTACCAACTGTATATGTGATGTTTTATTGGATTGTGAATTATGTAATGCTACTATTATCAATTAAAAAATGTGTTTACATTTTTCACCAATTTACTCTATTTGCAACCATGTGCTTGATGTAAAGTCCCACTCCTTGCTCTTTCCCCCATATTGACAGAGAGTGAGGCATTGGACTCCACTCAGAACAGGCTTTGCCATGGTCAGCCAAAGAAGTTGGGTGCACGTGCTCAGCATCATATCCAAAGATTGTCTTTGGAAAATAGGCGTATGAGTGCTGGCAGCATTGCTGCAGAGGTTGAAGGGGTGGCAGTGCTCATACCATACCATTAAAATGGTGTGCATGGCTGTCGTCCCAGAAGGAAGCCTATTCTAAAGATGATGCACAAGAAAACCCGCAAACAGTTTGCTGAAGACAAGCAGACTAAGGACATAAGGCGGATCGGCCCTGGATGAGACCAAGATAAACTTATTTGGTTCAGATGGTGTCAAGCGTGTGTGTGGTGGCAACGAGGTGAGGAGTAGGGATGAGCTTTGTGTTCGACTCGAACATTGCATGTTCGACCATTCGTCGAAATACGAACAAAACGGGTCGTTCGCGCCAAATTCGTGTGATGCGCCACAGCCCATAATTCACTGTGGCATTGCGCGCTGATGATTGGCTAAGCATGCACTATGACATGCATGCCTGGCCAATCACAGCGCGCAAAAAACGGAGAGACATAATTAGCCAAAGCTCATGGCTTTAGCACACTCCCCACACTATAAAAGGCTGCCTGCTGGGCGGTCTCGTGTAGTGTGTTCCAGCGCTGGTTACAGATCAGACAAAGAGAGAGAGAGAGATTGTCTTTTTTTCTAGCTAGATAGAGCAGGCAGGCTAGTCAGTTAAATTTACAGTGTGTAGAGGATATATATATATACATCCCAGGAGTTGTACATATATTTATACACTGTATAGTTTAGTTAGATTTGTTCTTCCTAATCTGTCAGGCAGTTAGTTGTGCTAGCTGCAGTGTTCTCACGTGTTGTATTGCCCGTGTGCTCAGTGCACCTAAACCAACTTGCTGTATACTGCAAGTTTGCACATTACTTTGCAACTAAACCCACTTGGTGGTGCATAGTACAAGTGTGCTCATTACTTTGCAACTAAACCCACTTGGTGGTGCATAGTGCAAGTGTGCACATTACTTTGCAACTGAACCCACTTGGTGGTGCATAGTGCAAGTGTGCTCATTACTTTGCAACTAAACCCACTTGGTGGTGCATAGTGCAAGTGTCCGCATTACTTTGCAACTGAACCCACTTGGTGGTGCATAGTCCAAGTGTGCTCATTACTTAGCAACTGAACCCACTTGGTGGTGCATAGTGCAAGTGTGCACATTTTTTGCAACTGAACCCACTTGGTGGTGCATAGTGAAAGTGTGCTCATTACTTTGAAACTAAACCCACTTGGTGGTGCATAGTGCAAGTGTGCTAATTACTTTGCACCTAAACCCACCTGGTTTATAGTGCACGTGTGCTAATTACTGTGCAGTGTGCACCTAAACCCACTTGGTTTATAGTGCAAGTATGCTAATTACTGTGCACCTAAGCCCACTTGGTTTATAGTGCAAGTGTGCTAATTACTGTGCAGTGTGCACCTAAGCCCACTTGGTTTATAGTGCAAGTGTGTTAATTACTTTGCACCCAAACAAACTTGGTTTATAGTGCACGTGTGCTAATTACTTTCCTCCTAAACCCACTTGGTTTATAGTGCAAGTGTGCTAATTACTTTGCAACTAAACCCACTTGGTGGTGCATAGTGCAAGTGTGCTCATTACTTTGCAACTAAACCCACTTGGTTTATAGTGCAAGTGTGCTAATTACTGTGCACCTAAGCCCACTTGGTTTATAGTGCAAGTGTGCTAATTACTTTCCACCTAAACTCACTTGGTTTATAGTGCAAGTGTGCTAATTACTTTGCACCTAAACCCACCTGGTTTATAGTGCACGTGTGCTAATTACTGTGCAGTGTGCACCTAAACCCACTTGGTTTATAGTGCAAGTGTGCTAATTACTGTGCACCTAAGCCCACTTGGTTTATAGTGCAAGTGTGCTAATTACTGTGCAGTGTGCACCTAAGCCCACTTGGTTCATAGTGCAAGTGTGCTAATTACTTTGCACCTAAACACACTTGGTTTATAGTGCAAGTGTGCTAATTACTGTGCAGTGTGCACCTAAGCCCACTTGGTTCATAGTGCAAGTGTGCTAATTACTTTGCACCTAAACCCACTTGGTTTATAGTGCAAGTGTGCTAATTACTTTCCACCTAAACCCACTTGGTTTATAGTGCAAGTGTGCTAATTACTTTCCACCTAAACTCACTTGGTTTATAGTGCAAGTGTGCTAATTACTTTGCACCTAAACCCACCTGGTTTATAGTGCACGTGTGCTAATTACTGTGCAGTGTGCACCTAAACCCACTTGGTTTATAGTGCAAGTGTGCTAATTACTGTGCACCTAAGCCCACTTGGTTTATAGTGCAAGTGTGCTAATTACTGTGCAGTGTGCACCTAAGCCCACTTGGTTCATAGTGCAAGTGTGCTAATTACTTTGCACCTAAACACACTTGGTTTATAGTGCAAGTGTGCTAATTACTGTGCAGTGTGCACCTAAGCCCACTTGGTTCATAGTGCAAGTGTGCTAATTACTTTGCACCTAAACCCACTTGGTTTATAGTGCAAGTGTGCTAATTACTTTCCACCTAAACCCACTTGGTTTATAGTGCAAGTGTGCTAATTACTTTCCACCTAAACCCACTTGGTTTATAGTGCAAGTGTGCTAATTACTTTGCACCTAAACCCACTTGGTTTATAGTGCAAATGTGCTAATTACTTTCCTTAGGAAATTGTGCAATATGCAGCAGCAAAGTATGACATGGTTCAGATTCTACTTAACAAACCTATAGTCCTTGTCTTGTTTGCACCACCTGTATACTGCTGTATACTGCTGTTTATAGTATATAGGGCCAAAGGGTCTTGTAATGACCTGGGGGAGTGGTGGCGGGGAAACCCATACTATTTTTTTCAGTGATTTTCATCCATATTGCAGGGACCAAACATTAGATTAAAGCCGCAAGCAGTATTAAATTACTTTTTGCTTATAGTAATCTCATTTTGTGCAGGGACAGTTCTAAACACGTGCCACCTCACAGGCATACTATAGACACCCAGCAGGTACGATATTTAAATGAATTTTTCACTTTAAGCATCATTAAAATCGCTGCTCCAGAAGAAACTACCATTTTTAAAACTTTTTTTCCATTGATACATGTTCCCTGGGGCAAGACCCGGGTTCTCAAAGACGCTTTCCAACAATAACTTGAATATTGGGCTTTAAAATGAACACTTTTGAATTAGAACGTTCGAGTCCCATAGACATCAATGGGGTTCTAAATGTTCGCGCGAACGTTCGGTCCGTTCGAAGGTTCTGGTGTGAACCGAACGCGGGGGTGTTCGGCTTATCCCTAGTGAGGAATACAAAGACATGTTTTTCTTGCCTTTCAGTCAAGCATGGTGGTGGGAGTGTCATGGTCTGGGTCTGCATGAGTGCTGCCGGCACTGGGGAGCTACAGTTCATTAAGGGAACCATGAATGCTAACATTTACTGTGACATACTGAAGCAGAGCAGGATCCCCTCCCTTTGGAGACTGAGCCGCAGGGTAGTATTCCAACATGATAACGATCCCACCGCAAACATGTTTTTTTACTGTATAGGGTAAAGGAAGGAAGGGTACCAAGGGACCCCAGGGACTATTTGAATGGTGCTAGTATAAATGTAATAGACAACAAGGAAGTGTAGAAAAATAGAAAATAACTTTATTTTTAACAGTTAATAAGTATATGTAAAAAAACATAAATAAGATCAAGATGTTGATGAACTCCAAAGGTACATAAGGAAGATGGATTAACAGCATTGACTTTAGGACTTGCTTAACATGTTTCGCTCTAACTAGAGCTTCCTCAGGAGCTTTTAGACAAGCAATGCTAGACAGTAAAGAGAACACATAATTAATTTTTGTAAATACATACAATAAACAACAGTATACATGCAAGGCATGGCTGCATAATATTGAATTAAATTATAATGGGAAAAATGTATACATAATTAAAATGTATACCAAAAAGTGTTGTTTAATGGTTTCATGCACAAAGATTGGTGCCAAAAAAAAAAACTTACCACAAATAGAAAATAATTCCTTTATATGAGGAAGAATTAAAGCAGCGGAAAAAAACGGGGGCCATAGTGCATTAAAGGGCCTAGACAGGAAAAAGTAAAATATAATAAAATAAACAATGAGTAGTTTAGGCAAGGGATCCTCTTTTTGGGTATATTCATTGGTTCTTGTGATTTATTCGATCTAGCCAGGTATTTATTAATCAATTTGTAATTGTTTATTTATAACCTGGTTAGCTATTTGGGCAGATGTGCCTAAACTACTCATTGTTTATTTTATTTTATAATATTTAACTTTTTCCTGTCTAGGCTCTTTAATGCACTATGACCCCGATCTAGTCTATTGGTACCCATTAGGTACCATTGGTACCCCCGGAGTGCAGGTCTCTACAAATCAGCAAATACCTGTGTGTTGGTTTTTTCCACTGCTTTTAATTCTTCCTCATATAAAGGAATTCTTTTCTTTTTGTGGTACGTTTTTTTTTTTTTTTTTTGGCGCCAATCTTTGTGCATGAAACCATTGAACAGCACTTTTTGGTATAAATTTAAATTATGTATACATGTTTCCCAATATAATTGAATTCAATATTGTCTAGCATTGCTTGTCTAAAAGCTCCTGAGGAAGCTCTAGTTAGAGCAAAACATGTTGAGCAAGTCCTAAAGTCAATGCTGTTAATCGATCTTCCCTTATATACCTTTGGAGATCATCAACATCTTCATCTTATTAATGTTTTTTTTACATATACTTATTAACTGTTAAAAAAAAAATAATCTATTTTTCTACACTTCCATGTTGTCTATTACATTTCTACTAGCACCATTCAAATAGTCCCTGGGGTCCCTTGTTACCCTTCCTTCCTTTACCCTATATTGTACATATGGGACGAGGTGCATGGAACTGATGAGGTTTTTTTTTTTTTTGTCCATAACCAATAATATTTTTTTTTTTAAAAAGCAGACAATTAAAAAGTATGAAAACATTGTATTGTTACAAAACACATCACCCAGAGACCGTACCCTTTGTGTCGTCATTTGATGTCACAAGGGGTGGATCTCCACGTAACATCACCAGATGTCCATGCCCCATGGCTATATAAGCAATGGCAGACAGTGGTAGCCAACGCAATTTTAGCGGGCAGCGGCGGACAAAGAAGACCTCACCAGAGAGAGAAGAGGGAGAAGAAACACCGGAGGGAGAAAATAGCGAAGGGATAAGTAACCATCTGGCGCCCAGGCTGTTTTTTGCTAAATACTGCATGTGATACCAGCAGCCAAACCCTGGTGGTAAATATTGCATGCCTTTTTAACACTCTGGTCCGTTTATGAATTGGACTTAAGAACTTTTTAATGTGGTATTTTTTTTTTTGGTAAACGCCGCATAATCAATATTTTTTTGGTGAATTGGATTTAGTTTACCGCATGTGAAAATTTATGCAAATGAGTAACATGATACCCTTATCACATGCGGTAAACATTAGTGAATTGACCCCCTCTGTTATGCATGCAGGGTTCAAGGCAGGTGGCAAAAAGAATGGTAATGCATATCCAGGCAAAGGGTCAGAGCAGGTGGCAATCAGAAAAGTACTTTTAAAAATCCAGAATACCCACTCGGCAGGAGTGGATAGATGGGGTGAATGCAGTCAGGGAAGCAGAAGACTGGATAGCGACCTGCCGTGACACTAGGGACCGGTTAAATGGCATATGGGCTCCCTGGTCGGATTACACTTCTGACCCTTCCTTCGTCCCGTCCAGCCTGGATATCGCTTTACTAGAATTATCAGATCCCTCCCTTAGGGCCTGCAGACTAGCGAGCGCTTAGGAGACACCTTTGCTTTCATACAATTGGTCACGCCAAAAGACGACGAGATACCTGGAGAGATTGAACCCTGATGTGTTGGGCCCGGCGTGGAGTACCGAGCAGCTGTTTAAAAGATCACAGGTACACCTGAACACTTACTGCCTATTCTTCTCCTTTCTTCTCTATCCCCCCCCCCCCCCTCTCCATACCTAACTCTCCTCATATCCTTTCTCTTTTCTCCACACCTTTATGTTTATTTGTTATGTTCGCAACTGCAATACCGACCAGTAAGACTAAACAAACGGGCGGGATCAGAATTAGCTATGCAGATTATCGGGGTCTGTGGGGCTGCCCCTTAGTTTTTTGGGGGCTCTGGTTTCCTCACGCTTGGACTTTGATTACCTGCATATGGGTGCCTCGGCTATACGGATGGGGGCTGGGGCTGGTTTGTTGGAGGCCTCTTTGCCCCCCCCCCCCGTGCCCCGTGTACTTTATACAAAAAGAAAAGTATTTTTAGAAGAACTATTTTAGAAGAGCACTTTGCTATCCAGACGAGGGGTTAGTAAAATGGGAATCCCGAGATTACAAGGCAAGGCTGACAAGAACAAACAAGGCAAAGTGAGGTTACAGAATGTAGGTAGCTCAAATAGAGCACCAAAGCCAATCATAATGCGGTATGAGCCAACTGCTGCCTGGCAATAAGGATGCTGCCTGAAGGTGAGGGACACTGCTGACCAATTACGATGGGCTGTGCAGAGGCAGGTTGTAAAAAGGCCAAGATGGGTGGTGCAGAAGTAAATCTCAACTCACTAACATTACCAGATGTAAATAAAGAAAAAAAAGGCAAAAAAATAAGTACTGCAATATATAAAAATTTTGTTTTTGAGTCTAGATATGTTTTAAAGGCTTAAACTTCATGGGTGATTTTTTACTCTTGCTACCTGAGAGATGAAATGTCTCGGATTGATCACAGAACAATGAAAAAACAGGTCCAGAGATACATGGTCATGCACAGCCAGTATAACCAAAACCAGAACTGCATGCCTAATCAAGGTATAGATGTAATTGTACCCATACACCCATGCCACTACACAAAGGGTCTCCATGATACACTTCTGTTTAATGTGCAAATTACCAATATGTTGTGGAAGGGCTGCACCCTGTGGTTAATGTGGTCTGGAATGCATAGCAACAGAAGCAGCTGTACACATTACATTACAGTTGGCACTGCAAGTCTCTCATTAATGTTTTATACACATGTAAAAATAATTCCACTGAATCCTAGGAAAATAAACCTGTTGCTTGTATAAAAGAAAGGCTATAGCAGCCATACTCACGTTATGTACTCTGCACTATAGAAAGTACACATAAGAAAAAAAACTAGAGGTCAGCCATTAGGCTGCCGAGTAACTAATTCATAATCAGCAACTATTTACCAGTATTGTAGTCATTCTTGGCCATGTAGTTCTTTGCCAGTTGTAGGATCACTGGCTGACCAACTAAGCTGTCTAATTAGGAAGAACATCTTATGGTGTCTTTGATCAGACGTCTACAGGTTAGCAAATGCAGCAGAACATATTGGACATATAGGGGTAGATTCACATACACTTAATATTGCGCTGCGTAATCGAAATACTCTACGCTGCCGTATTTTACCAGGCTCTACACCGAATCCTGGTAGATTTTTGCCCGTACGCTACGGCGGCGTAGTCTATTTCTCGCCGCGTAATCGAAATACGCGATTGGGGGGTGTGAAGCATTTAAATTAAGCGCGTCCCCGCGGCGATCGAACTGCGCATGCTCCGTTCTGAAATTTCCCGCCGTGCATTGCGCGAAATCACGTTGTTACGTCATTCGTTGTTTGAGTAGCGGCGTTTACGAACATTCCTATTCCCGGACGACTTACGTAAAAAATAATAAAAGACGTCGGAAAACGTAGAAATTCGACGCGGGAACGACGGCCATACTTAACATGGGCTGTCTAATATTAGAGCAGCAAAAAGCTGGTATAGTGTTACGCAAATAAAAGATGACTAAAGGTGCCGTAAGAGATTGCGATAGAAGATCGTAATTTCGGGGATCGCCGGCAAAAGCTCATTTGCATACCCCGACGCGGAAAACGACGGGAAGTCCACCCAGTGGCCGCAATTTTATTGCAGCGTAGATCGGAAGGCGTACAAACACGTAATCCAGTCGAATTGAAGCCTGCAGCTGTCTATTCATGGTTTGAGGTTTTCGACTAGCTAGAAAACGCGCGTAATTTGAAATTACTCCAGTCTAACACCAGTTAGACAGGCGTAATGGCTCTCTGAATCTGGCCCATAATGTACAGTAATTACTCGCCTCTTAGTCAATCTATTAGTGTCCCAGCCTCAGATAAACACATAGACACTAAGGCCGCGTACACACGATCAGTCCATCCGATGAGAACGGTCCAAAGGACCGTTTTCATCGGATAACCGATGAAGTTGACTGATGGTCTGATGTGCCTACACATCATCAGTTAAAAAAATGATCGTATCAGATCGTAAAACACAATGAGGTGCTGAAAAAAATGAAGTTCAATGCTTCCAAGCATGCGTCGACTTTATTCTGAGCATGCGTGTATTTTTAACCGATGGTCGTGCCTACTAACGATCGGTTTTGACCTATCGGTTAGGCGTCCATCGGTTAAATTTTAAAGCAAGTTCTATTTTTTTTTTACCGAAGGATAACTGACCGATGGGGCCCACACACAATCTGTTTTTGACCGATCATGTGTGCGCGGCCTAATGGCCCGTACACACGATCCGAATATTGTACGAAAAATGGCGCCTGAGGAAGAATCGTACGATAATTGGATTGTTAGTACAGGGCTTCCGTCAGCCGACCATGACAGTTCATCCGATATTATTTTATCGGACATGCACGAAAATTTTCCTTGCACGATACCAGATCGTATGATTTTCGTTTATTCAGTGCAGTTGTCATCCAAAAATACAACACAAATACATTACAACACATGACATCACTTCCGATTTTTTTTTTTCTGTCGTACAAGAGTTTTCGTGACTTTAGTAACCTATTCAATTTCTACTTGCGATTAGTAAACAAAACAAGTTATCCGATTTTCGGATCGTGTGTACGTGGCATAAGAGAGGTAAGTTTGTAAAATGGCCAGCTACACATACAGTGGTATCCAAGAGGAATACGTGGTGCCTATCCTGCAACTATTAACACAACTACAAAGGAATCTTGGCAGTACCTTAAGCCAGGACTTGATATGTGGGAGCAACTTACTAGTTATAGTCCCATAAACCTCATCAATAGCTGGGTAAAAAATGAATAAAACCTGAATATGTCAGAATTATATCACAATCAACCAGGCAGCGCTGGACATATGCAACATTTAAACTTTAAACAAATAAATATACAAATATTGAATATTGTCCTTGGAATAGAAAAGTTCTTAAATGAAGAATGGCAGTCTTTAATGCAAATATTGGACTGAACAATCCTTATTCAGACAAAGTCCACTATAGCCCAAGATGATAGGTTTGGAAAGACACCGCTTCACGTCTGTGCTCATAGAAGAAAGAGGGGGGTGTGTGAGAAAAGAGAACCCCCTCCTGAGTAGCCTCTTACCGCAAAGAAAATTTATATCAGCGTGTCACAGGTGCAATCTCAGCCTCAATCACTGCTCAGCGTCTCTGAATGGCTCAGGGTTCATACATGAAAAAGATGGTAGGAAACAGACACATAGCGTGATCCTGCTTAAAAATCTTTAATCGCCCAATAAAAACATCATCCAATACACTCACATGTATAAAACTTTAAAATGGCATATCTCACTGATTTACCCAAATCGGGTCAGGTTAACCACATCACCAAACGCTCATTGCTGGTCAAGCTGCGAGGAGGGGAGTGATCTCTAATGCCGACTGACAATCAGACTGCTTCACTTGGTTCAGCCCTGACTAGTTTCATCCCAAGGGATATCATCTGAGGGTGGAGCCAAGTGTCATGCATTACTGCTTTATACCCAGGAGCAAATTGCTTGCATTGCATCAGGCATCAATCCCCAGCTGACAGCTACATCAACAGAGGACAGAATGACACAGCAATGTGCAAATCAAGGGACACAGTATATTTGACAGTGTGACAATCTTTACAGAGTGCACAGAATACAAAACAGCAGAGTGCTGTCCTTGGCTGGAAACTGCCGGCTAATCATTTACATCCGCCGGAATTATACTAGCAGACAAAAACAGCATTCAGCATAAAAACCATATCAATAATTAAAAAAATACCAATCAAATAGTCCAAAGCGGGTGTGCCCATATGAACTGGGCACAGTCACTTTAGACAAAAAAATTATGATCATGGTGTTAGTGAGAAAAAATAAATAAAATATATATATATGTAACATAAGATATAGGAATTTAAATGTATACCTTGCACCATACATTGTACAATGCATATTACCGATCAGATTGAATTGGATAGAATTCAACCAGACATAGAATGGTGCAATATTCACCTCTATTTAGGAGAAATAAATCATACATTTCAAACATGATGCATTCCCAATTCGTTCAAGAATGTATACAAAATAGATTAAATACCTAAAAATTGTAAGAGATGCTAAAAAAATACTAGACTAATAAAAAAAAAAATATATAAAAAAAAAAATATTCTCTTTTCTCTCTTTTCTCTTTTTTTTTTTTTTTCTCTTTTTCCTTTCCTTTTTTTTTTCCTCCTTTTTTTTCCTTCCTGACATAAGGAATACCTGATAGGTGTATGGAATCAATATAAAATGATATATAAGTATGAAATTATGTATAAATGTATAACAATGGATAGAGATATGTGATAATGCATAAAGCACAGTCGCAGAAAAAAAGGTAATAAAGACGACAAAGGATGCATGCCGATCAATAATCGCTTATGAAACAATTTACATCCAATTCGACGTTTAAGCCAGAAGGGGTGAGCGTATTCATTAAATAAATCCAACGGGTCTCGCGTTTAGAGATTTCCCTCACCATGTTGGAACCCCTCCAATTTGGACAAATACTCTCTATGCCCCAAAACTTTAAGCCCGAAGGATCTTGTCCATGGAATTTTTTAAAATGGAGGGATACGCTATGATCTTTGTACCCGATCTCTATATTGTATATATGTTCTGAAACGCGTTTCTTTAGTTTCCTTTTCGTGCGGCACACATACATTAGGTTGCATGGACACTGCAAAACGTAGACCACATGAGTTGTACTGCATGTGATAAAATCCTTAATTTTAAAATTCATATTGTTCCCCGTCGATGTAAATTCAGTCAGTCCCCGAATAGGTGAATTTATCTTAGCACAGGTCTTACACCTTCTGCAGGCATAGAAACCAGCGCAGTCCCAAAACATGGTTGGTCTAACTGGTGGGTCCAGTACTTTCTTTACTATCTTGTCTCCAAAATTGGGGGCTTTTCTATATATGAAAGCAGGATTTTTTGGCACCACATTCTGTAAGGTTTGTCCATTTGGAGTATGTGCCAGTGTTCTTTGAAAATTTTCTCGATGTCCCTATATTGGTCATGGAAATTTGAAATGAAGCCCCATTCATGTTTTGAACTTTGTATTTGTGCCTTATTTTCCAGACATACCGATCTTGGTGTGGCACCTACGTCATTGATAATTTTATTTAGGGTCGACTCATTGTAACCTTTCTGAATAAAGCGAGATTTAATAATCGCAGATTGAGATTGAAAATCTGAGTCGGATGTACAATTTCTCCTTATTCTCATTATTTGTCCTTTAGGAATGTTATTGAGCCAATGTGGGTGGTGTCCACTGGAGATTGGAAGATAACTATTCCTGTCGGTAGGCTTAAAATAGACATTAGTAATTAACTTGTCTCCATCTCTTAATAGATTTACATCGAGAAAATGGATTTTGTCTTTACTGAACTCGTAGTCTAACACAATATTGTTACTGTTGTTATTTAGTTCAGTCATGAATGCATGTAGTGAACATTCAGTGCCTTCCCATAGGAACACTAGGTCATCTATATACCTTTTGTACAATAATAGCTGGTCTCTCTTTTTAGAAAAGACCACTTTGTCCTCCCACTCCCCCATGAACAAATTGGCCAAGCTTGGAGCAAACTTGGCTCCCATGGCCACTCCTTTGCGCTGGGAATAAAAGTGTTGGTTATACCAAAAGTAATTGTGGGACAGGCAGAAATCTAAAGCCTGTCTCAAAAACACTTTCTGTTCGAAAGGTAAGTCGTCCCTCTGACATAGGGCCCAATTGAGTGCTAGTAAAGCGTCGTCATGCTGGATAATGGTATATAACGAGGATACGTCAGCGGTCACGAGAAACACGTCCTGTTTATCAGATAGATCTATATCACTGATAATTTGCAGGAGGTTTTTCGTATCCCTTAAATAAGCTTTGGTCGTTAGGACGCTTGCTTGTAAAAACGTGTCCAAGTATTGTCCCAATCTGGCAGTCACTGACCCGATACAATTTACAATGGGTCGACCTGGTGGTACACTGGCATTTTTGTGGACCTTTGGCAGAGTATATATAGTAGGCACTCTGCAAGAGTTAGGAACAAGATATTTAATCTCCTTTTTGTTTAAAACTCTTTTTTCTGTTCCAAGGTCGACCAACTTCTGTAGGTCCTTATGGTACAGAGAAGTTGGGTCTGATTTCAGACGAACATACGTGCTGTCATCAGCCAGCATGGCTGCGAGTTGGCTGTCATAGAAACTTTTCTCCAAAACAACCACCCCGCCTCCCTTATCTGCTGGTCTAATTACGATGTTTTTCCTTTCCTCCAACATTTTTATGCCGTCATGTATATGTCGATGGTTAGCAAATTTCTTTGGGACCACTTTCTCAAAGTCTCTTAAAACAAGATTTTTAAATACATCAACATGTTGGTTAGCTGTATTAAGCGGATTGAAAAGAGATCGATTTTTCAGGCCGCTGTCAATCCCGATCACAGAAGTGTTAGTTCTGTTAGTACCAGTTGGACCATTGTTCAAAAAATACCCTCAGATGATATCCCTTGGGATGAAACTAGTCAGGGCTGAACCAAGTGAAGCAGTCTGATTGTCAGTCGGCATTAGAGATCACTCCCCTCCTCGCAGCTTGACCAGCAATGAGCGTTTGGTGATGTGGTTAACCTGACCCGATTTGGGTAAATCAGTGAGATATGCCATTTTAAAGTTTTATACATGTGAGTGTATTGGATGATGTTTTTATTGGGCGATTAAAGATTTTTAAGCAGGATCACGCTATGTGTCTGTTTCCTACCATCTTTTTCATGTATGAACCCTGAGCCATTCAGAGACGCTGAGCAGTGATTGAGGCTGAGATTGCACCTGTGACACGCTGATATAAATTTTCTTTGCGGTAAGAGGCTACTCAAGAGGGGGTTCTCTTTTCTCACACACCCCCCTCTTTCTTCTATGAGCACAGACGTGAAGCGGTGTCTTTCCAAACCTATCATCTTGGGCTATAGTGGACTTTGTCTGAATAAGGATTGTTCAGTCCAATATTTGCATTAAAGACTGCCATTCTTCATTTAAGAACTTTTCTATTCCAAGGACAATATTCAATATTTGTATATTTATTTGTTTAAAGTTTAAATGTTGCATATGTCCAGCGCTGCCTGGTTGATTGTGATATAATTCTGACATATTCAGGTTTTATTCATTTTTTACCCAGCTATTGATGTGTTAAACTGGTCCGTGAACCAAGTTATAATGGTAGCAGCTGCAGTCATTTAGAGTGGCTAGTTTGGATTTTTGGCTCATTGAATCACCTATTAGTTTTTTTCTTCCAAAAGCGCTTGTAGTGTGTTTTTGCATGGGGGGTTTGCTTTAATACAACGGTTTGATTATATAGTCCCATAAACCTGTCACAAGAGTAAGGTGGCCAGTTTTCAAAATGTAATCTGGGCATACTTCTCTGACAGTGGACACCTTCACCCATACGCCACACCAATTTTGCAGCCACACCCACAAAGCCACACCTTTATTTAAATCACTACTTAAACCATAGTTTCCAGCTGTCCTTGATTTGCAAGGACTGGCCCTCTTTCCTCTTCATGTGTCCCTCTTTTTGGTCTGATGTATAGACCTCTATAAATAAATAGGCTATTTATTTATACTGCAGTAAACTGTACATCCAACTATTACATTATTAAAATTATTAGTTTGAAAAAACAGCATAAAGAAAAAGAAATGGTGAAAAAAGCACTTTTTTTAAACCACGTTTTCAATTTTTTGCATACCAATGACTTCGTAGTCCACATAAAGCAGCTGATATGTTGCAGGAATGTGTCCTTGCCTACATACTTTACACTAAACGTGTCCCTCTTTTTCATCCCAGAAAGGTGGGAGGTATGCTTGAAGTAGTTGTGAAGTTCGGTAATCACATACACCTATTCGAATACACAAATATATGCATTTCATAAATCCATCTTTATATATATTTTTTAAACTTGCCAATAATTAGTTTTCCTCCTTGTAAAGTACAGGAAATGTGATTGCTCTTTATTCCAGAGCTATTCATGGACCTGCAGGTGGGCGTGCATGTCATTGCAGGAAGTGGCATTTGTTGCCCAGCATTTTCCATGAGTTTCCATGATAATGAAATGCAATCTCACCTAGCGCCATGACATCACTTCCCCCTTTCCCAGCCACTTCACAAGAAGAAGGAAAAGGCCATCAATCAAGGAAGGGAGTGGATTTTCACTGCCCATAAAGGATACTGATAGATGGCACTGATGGGTGGCAATAATGGGTATTGATGGGTATTGATGGGCACTGGGAGGTGGCACTGATAGGCAGTACAGCTAGGTGATTTGCACCGCTGGTGGGCATTGATAGGTGGCACTGGTGGACATTCATAGGTGGCACTGATTGGTGGCACTGCTTATGCACTGGTAAGCAGTGATTGGTGGCACTGATATGCACTGGTAGGCATTGGCAGGCGGCACTAGTGGGCACAGATGAGGTGGCTGTGGCTCTTCCTCTTTGGGACTAATGTCCCTTTCACAGAAGCCAGTGATCAGCTTTGTTTTCTTCTCAAGCTGTCAGTGTGAGGAGAAAAAAAACGATTACCGATCTTCCGCTTTGGGGGGCCACTCTACAAGTCGTCCTGAGGACGAGGTGACCAGCAAAACGACTTCTGTATAGAAGTCAATGCAGGTCACCCCGAGCCACCCCCAAAGTCATGCAGGAACCTTTTTCTAAGTCGGAGCGACTTGTGTCGCTCCTATTAGAACGGTTCTATTGCATTGAATGAGACGTGACTCAGAGTTGCCCCAGTGTGAACCGGCTCTAAGGGCAATCTGCCTGACTTTTCAAATCCTGTCTGACAACATGTGAGCATTATTCGGATGATGAGAAACACGGGGACACTGGAGTAGAATAAAGAAACAAATTCTGTTGCATGCTTGGCATGCCATGGCAAATGGCAAGATTACACATAACAATGGTAGTGGACTAAAGGTGGAATGATTGAAAAAGCTTGTGCTTATTTGCTGTAAAAAAAAGTCCTTGTAACCGTAAAGAAATGCTAACTGACAAAGGAAGGAATATCCCTGCATCAGTGTGAGGATAAAAATGTCCCTGCATAGTTGGTGTCACTGGAACAAAATGAAAATGTCCCTGAATCGGTATCAGTGGGAGGAAAAAACAAGCAAAACAAAGGTGGGAAGCAGACGATAGTGGAGACAGGCAGTACAGTAGGAGTAGTTGATGATAGAGACAAGCAGTACAGGTGAAGGCAGTTGATGGGGAGGACAAACATTACAGAGGGGGACAGTTTATGGTGGGATGGGAAATACAGACGGGTGCAGTTTTTCATAGTGGTCATGTCCATATTTGGTCAATGACATCATCTGGGATGCCCTGTTCCTTTGTTGCATTCAGCTGTTAGGGGGCTGTCATTAGTGGCAAGCAATCGTCATGAGTGAATAGTGTTGGTGGTCATTGTGTTTTCTCTTTAGATGGGTTAGAGGGCATCAGTCATTGTGATTAACATGGATTTTTTTTTTCACTTAACAATGTGATTGATGATAACCCTTACTCATTCACGCAGGGGAGGCTTTTTTCAAAGAAGGCTTTCCTATTACAACAAGCCCCTACTCGCAGACCCACACAACCAAAAGGCCAGTGTGGTGGGGAAGAGGGCCTTGGCAGTGTACCCTCCTCATGTTGAAGGCATGTGGCCTGGCATATTTCCAGTGGAGGGGGCGCACACTTATCACCCCTTTTCCTAGCCAGCCAGGCCGCATGCTCAAATAAGGGTCTGGAATGAACTTTGGGGGGGACAGACTTTTTTTTGAGTGGGGTCCCCCTTGATATCCATAACAGACCCTCGTCAAAGATAAGGGTCTGGTGGTATGTACTTTTTAGACCTCGTGCCATTTTTATTTGGTTTTTTTTATGGGCTAGGAATGGATACCCAATGAACATCTACATCAGACCATCATGTAGAATAAGCATCTAGGATACATGAATAAAATCCCCCTTTTCATTTATTGACCGTTTTTAAGGTCTTTCTTTTTTTTTCCTTTATGCGTAGGCACATCACGAGTCACAGCGTTTCTGAAAGAAGACGAACATGAAGAAGCTCTATATGGCTCCTCGTCAGTGTGCAGGCGCCGTATACAGCCGACTCGCAGCTCTGCATGTTCGGCTTCTTTCGGAAACGTTGTGACTCATGACGCGCCTACGCAATACAGGGGGCGGGGCCTTATCTGCCGGGGGTAGCTTTTTCTGAAAGGACGTCAATCATCTGGGCGACCTCCCCGATGACATGCCTCCTCAGCATAGAAACCCCTTCTCCCACGGGGAGAAGTACCCGGAAGCAGATTGCAAATATAGATTAGAAGGTATGTACAGCCTAAAAAAATAAAATAAAAATTGTGGACTGTACAGTACATGTTAGAAGTATAAAGAAGTTGGTCTGATATAAATGTTATTTGGGTGAACCTCTGCTTTAAGCCCCAAAGCAAGGATCCATTATAATCCTTATAATACTTGCAATGGCAAGCGCTCATTAGTCAGTGCAGCCACTGTGCTGGCCAATGGGAAGCTCATCTGAGGCCTCTTCTTTCAGTAAGGTAGATTATGATGGATGCTCTCTCTGGGGATTTTTTATTTTTTTTGCAGTTTACGGTGTACAGACCATTATACCAGCAGCATTGAGCATCATGGCTGCTATGTTCAGTGGGATCCGGAGGGGTAGCCAGGATATTTAGAGTTAGTTCAACTTTTGGTTTTCATGAAATGGTGAACTCATATTTCATTCTGATTTGTTATTTTTCTTTAACATTTCTTTACTATGTGTAGTGATATCCCAGGCCTTCTTTGATCTAATGAAAACCTCCAGGGACAGCTGACATCTTTCTATATGTAGTGGGTTATAAGGCAATTCTGGGTGTAGAGTTGTTAAAGTTATTGGGCGCCAGACACTTCTTGGATGCAAAAAAAAGTTTATTTCTCTAGACAAACCTTTTTTTAGGGGGGAGAGGGTTAGGGCCAGGACACCCCCGGGTAGTAGCAACAGTCTTTATTAGTTCCAAACACAAGGCTTAACAGTTCCTTCACTTTCAATACAAACTCCTTGTAGTTCTTCAGTACACTGAGCTCCGGGTCTCTCACTAGACCCACTGATTCACTGCCACTGAATCCCTTTGAGCTCTTCCAGGCTTCACTGTGGTGTCTTCCTCAAGTGTCGCCCCCACTTCTCTGCAGGGTCCCTAGCTTGGCACTCTAGATACCTTTCAAGCTTAACCCCCATTGTCCTGATCGGTCCCTGGCTTGACACACAAGGCTTTTCTGCAAGCGTCACCTCCGCTGGCTGGGTCCCTGGCTTGATAACCACTGAAGTTTCCTGATTCTTCACCATCCCCGGTTGGTGGGAATGCTTCTCCGGTACTTGCTTCAGTTACTCACTGTGGTGCCTGGTAATTAGGCAGATAGTCCCTTACTGGCGACAGCTTCCCCTCTACCTCCGACCACTACAGGTTCTTCGGCAAACAGAACCGTCACTTTTGGTTGTACTGCAAGCCGCAATCCCAACGCTGCTCTCTTGCTTCTGGATAGGTCCTCAAACAGCCTAGCAGCCAGATGTGCCCAGGATAGGCCCTATCTCTGGCCTAGCAGCCCGAGCAGTACAACACACGTCTACCCAGACAGCCGTCCAGGTAGCACAGAACATAGATCACCCGACTCCACCCGAATATGTAGGCTCTCCCAGCAGGCCAAGGGATTCAAGAAAACCCAAGCCCATTGGCTAAGATAACCAATATACCCATAACCTGACTTTGTGTTTCCCTTCTTGTATCTAGTACCACCAAGTACCCGGCCCCCTGGTGGTAGAAGATAACTATAAAAATATAAAGTGCCCCCCCAGGAAGGGTACACAGGGGACTTTTAGGGCAACAATATAGAAAGATTAGAAAGTATCGAGATATATAATGAAATAACAACATTTATTGAGATAGTAATAAAAACTAGTAGGTGCATACATCACCATGTAGGACATAAAAAATAGAGATACCCCCCCCCCTTTTTTCTCTCTCTCTCTTTTCTTTTTTCCCCCTTCTATCCCGCTAGCCCCCCCTTTTTATTTTTTTCTTCCTTTTTTCCTATACTACAGTGCGTTTCCCAGACAGGAGTGGTGGGGGGAGGGGTCTGCTTCTTGTAGGCCGTGCCAACCATCCTCGTCGTTGGTGCACGCAGATCCGTAGTGAGGAATACAAAATTGATACGAAGGCTCGAGCCGGCTGGGGCTGAGGCCCTGATCTACCATGTTTCTTTATTTTATCTGTTTGAGTATATATTTTTTTCGTATCGCTTGCTGTTTTTTTTTTTTCCCTCTCCTGTTGCCAGGGGACCTGAAAGCGCTCATGCACCCATGCAAGCATGCTCCTTCATACAGTGTATATAGCTAGGTTTATAGCTCTTTTACGACATGTGCTGCTGATGATCATACTTTTTGCTGAAAATGCGATTTGTGCCGCTCCTAGATTACACAATATGTTACTGTATCTTAATTGGTACCGGAGCTCATTGGTCTCTATTATTTCTGTCGATGTTCTGTTGATAATTGTTAGAACCCTTTTTTCTCAATAAAATCTTTATGGAACCAAAAAAATAAAAATAGAGATAAAACAATACAGTTTATGTTGGTCTCCTTTGGTTTCACCTGACGCATTTCAGAATCTCAATATTAATCCCTTCATTGAGGCCTTTTTTAGGAGAAATCAAGACAAATGACAATCTATAACAAAGCAAAATAAGAGTTTAAATATAGAAAATCATGGACAAGGAATGAGCATCATTGGAGATAGAACAAGAATCACTCACTGTTCAACTGGATACTGTATCTTAGCACTGCCAATATTCAAGTGTGTATGTGGAAGGGTAATATACGCACATGACCATGAGTTCTTTACATACGTGTAGATGATAGGTAATGTGACAACCCCACTGTGGTACTACTAACAACCAGATCTGGAGCTTTGTGGGTATGGTATCTGGATTTGCAGAAATCCCAGAAGGCGTGTCAGAGCTCAAAAGGGTCACAGGTGGCGATCCGCTTACTACTGACCCAGGATAGCTGGGGCAGAACCAACACGACATATAGGGATACCCGCGTATTCTGAAATTATATAACATATGTGCACAAAGTTGTTGAAGTGTTTGTTTGAATATATGCATTTTCATTACATTTTAGAGATTGTCAGTACAGGTCCCCAATCAATTGGAAAAATTCATAAATTTGTACTCATGATGGAGGTGAATATACACAAGAGATTTATAGAGTTTATATCCTAATCTGGTGGACCTCTCATGCAAGAAGACGATGTGTATATGCATATCAGATTGATGAACGGGGCTGCTGTTAGAAATCACTGGGCCCCGTACAGCCTACCTGACAGGCTCCCCCTGAAATATATCAAAACAATATTTTCACAAACAAATACATCAAAATTATTATTAGCGGACACAAACATAATAGAGAACTTGTATGAATTAGCCCTTTTTTTAATAGTTTTAAACGTAAAACTTTTTTTATATAATTTTTTAAAGAATGTTAAAATGTATTTTATGTTACAATTTGTAATTTTTTTAAGTGACAGGTAAGCCAACAGTGCCATGGGGGAGCAGCACGGTGACAGGGGGCACACAGGGGGATCAGAAGCAGGCCGAATAGGAAGGGGGATCGGTGAAGGGAAGTAAATCTGTAATTGCCCCTCCATCTGACCACAATGATTCCCTCTGCTGTCTGGGCCCCCCTGTTTGCCCGGGCCCCCTACAGAAGGGCTGGTGGTCCCCCCCTATCAGCGGCTCTGTTGATGAATATTATAGTATTGCCATCATATAGTAAAGGTATACCATTGGTATATTAAAACATAATGCTTTAAAAGTGATCTAGTAACTATGCAAGTACTAATTTCTGAAGTTTTGCACTCTTTACTATGTTTGGAACGCTGCCATGTCTTGTATTGCACTTTTAAGAAATAAAAACTGTTATTTGGATAAAAGTGATCTAGTAAAGTATATTAGGATGTTGGACATAATTATGAGTATGTATTGTTGTTAGATGGCATTGTATAGTAAACAGGAAACTATGTGAAAAAGGGGGGGTATTGGTGTGGCCAGCAGCAGATAGGATCAAAAGCAGTCATGTGCTAGATGTATTAAATGTCAGCCAGATCACAGTGGCAACAAGATCACTCTGAGAGGTTTGTTTTACTACATGACGTTGCCTGCATATTGGAATCGGCGCCAACGTCAGACGTCTCAGGCCTCGTACACACGAGGCAATCTATTTGTTCAAATCGGTCGGACCGACCGATTTGAACAAATCTGTCTGATCGGATTTTGGTTTGCTCGCGTGTACACACGAGCAAACCAAAATCCCCGCCAGCAGACGGCGCGCTGACGTGTCGGTGACGTAGCGGTGACGTTGACGCCGCCACGTCACCGCACCAGGAAGTAAAACACTTCCGCGCATGCGCCGAATCCATTCGGCGGCGGTGCGGCGGCGGTGCGGGACGACATGTCTGCTGGTAAGTGTACTAACCAGCAGACATGTCGGGCGGACGGATTCCCACCCGATAGATTTCAAAGCATGCTTTGAAATCTGTCGGGTGGCCAAATCCGTCGGCTCGGCCGTACACACGATCGAATCTGTCTGCTGGGACGGTCTAGCAGACCGTTTCCAGCAGACAGATTTGATCGTGTGTACGAGGCCTAAGACGTCGGCGTCTATGTGGTGTGCCTGTGTATTAGTGGTAGAAGATAAAAGTGCAACAAGTCCAAACTTAGGGAGAAATAAATAGATCTCTAGCAATCAACCAGGATAACTACTCCTGGCAAGTAAATTTGTGAGGAGCAACCCTGCCTAAACTCCAGAGTGCTACATGTGGAAAACCTGAATAAAATGTTTTTTTTTTTTTTATAAAAATAAATTACTGCTCCCTGCCAAATAGAATTTAGAAAAATAAATTTTCACTTTGGTACATGTTCCCCAGGGCACTGTCCAGCTCCTTGTGCACTTTTGGCAAGCCTTTGCCTATTAGCCAAGAAAATTGCCATTATTAATTTAACTGCTTGCTGACTGTATACTGTATATTTACAGTAAATGGCAGCACGGCTGCTCTCCTGTGCAAAATTGTGTACCTGTACGTGATTTTGCACTTCTGGGTCTGGGGTGCGCACACCACCAGTGACCTACTCCTGCTGTGATTGGACACAGTGGGAGCCAATCAGTGGATCTGCCAGGACCTGCCGAATGTTCCAGAGAGAGACAAAAAGGCGGCCTGCCTATGTAAACAGAAGAGTGGGGGGTGGCAGTGATCCTGTGTTTCTGCTAAACATGAATCTCTGCTTTCCCACTCTCCCCTAATATTAACCCCTTCCCTGCAGTGTCATTAGTACATTGGTGTCACTGGTTCCCATAAAGTGTCACTTAGTGTCTGATTTGTTCGCCGCAATGTCACAGTCCCACTATAAGTCCCTGATCGCCATCATTACTAGTAAATAAATAAAAATTAAATAAAAATGTCATAAATCTATCCCATAGTTTGTAGACGCTATAACTTTTGCGCAATCAATATTATTGTGATTTTTTACCAAAAACGTAGCAGAATACACATTGGCTGAAATTGATGAAGAAATGTGATTTAGAATTTTTTTTATTGGATATGATTTATAGCAGATAGTAAGAAATATTGTTTTTTTTTTGTTTAAAATTGTTATTTATTTTTTAAATGAGCAGTGTATAAAGCGGAAAAATTGCAGAGGTAATTATATACCGCCAAAAGAACACTTTATTTGTGGAAAAAAAGGACATTCATTTTATTTGGGTAAACCTTCTGGAGGGCAAGTGGTTAATAAGTACCCCAATTCTAGGAATGTTCAGCTCATCACCAGGAGTTATATTTACAGTATTTACAAAAAAATATATATCTGAATGTTTTTCATCTGATCCCTGGCAGTATTCTCACTTCCCAGATTTTGCTTTCAATAACATTAGAAAAGTGCCCTGTCTAGTGATGGATCAGTTTAAGGTTGGGTTCACAACGAGGAACGGAGTGGCTCACAGCAGGGGGCCCGGTCATTTTTTGGGGCTGAACTATGACCTAAAACGGACCATAAGAGGCACAGGACTCCTAGGCAATTCGAACCGAAGCCGCTCCGAAAATGTGTGAACTAGCTCCATAGAAAGTCGGTCACAATCTCCTGACATGCAAATTGGATGTAGAGAAATCCACATCCAATTTGCACTGGTGTAAACCCAGCCTTAATCCAGACAAATCATAAAAACGACAATTCATTTTACATTTCATATACATTAAAAATTGGCCGTATCTTCAAATTATTACAATTGTTTTGCTTCCTAGATTCTATAATTGTCTACTAATTTACCAAATCTAGAAGAAGCATAAAAACCAATGAACTGGCGACTCTCCTGATTCATCATGGTTGTGTCTGCAGAGTATAGAAAATATCTATGAATGAAAATCTTTATATGAGACTTTTTCTGTCAGCTTGGCTTTGGACATTGATAATGGTAAATCATTCAGACCCTTGAAGTATTTAACAATAGCAATAGTGTCACCCCACCAACTATAGTCTCCCTTCAGTACAGACCCCCTCCCTCAGTAAATACCCCTCTCATCAGTATAGACCCCCCTACATCAGTATAGACTCCTCTCCATCAGTATAGACCCCCTTCCCCTAGTAAAGACCCCTCATCAGTAAAGAGCCTGCTCCCTCAGTACAGAGCCCTCTCATCAGTATAGACCCTGTCCCTTAGTACAGACCCCCCTTCAGTGCAGACCCCCTTCAATTGCAGGCCCCCTTCAGTGTAGACCTCTCTTCAGTGCAGACCCCCCCTTCAGTGCAGACTCCCTTTAGTGCAGACCCATAATTTGCAAAATGTACCTTACATTACGGAGCAGTGGTGTTGCACTGGGCCCTGCCGATGGGTATCACTCCTCTGGTGGGTGTCTCCTGCACCCCCCTCAGCGACGCCACTGTTTATTATGGAGCTGCCAGGGAAGGAGTGAAGGGGAGCACTATAGAGTGTCAATTGTGGGACACTTCTAAATCTTCTGGTGTTACCAAATAGCACCTAGACTGCTACTGAATGAGGGATGCTTTTATAGGTAAATGATATGCACAAATACATTAAGGCCCTGTTCACACGATCAGACATGTCCGAGGAAACATGTCCGACAGACCGTTTTCATCGGACCACGCTGAAGTGGTCTTTTGGTCTATCGGACCGAAATCCCCTCGGACCAGAACGCGGTGACCTAAAACACAACGACGTGATGAAAAAATGAAGTTCAATGCTTCCAAGCATGCGTCAATTTGATTCTGCGCATGCGGGGGATTTTGGTCCGATAGATGATAGGCCGTACACACGATCGAACATGTCTGCTGAAACTGGTCTGCGGACCAGTTTCAGCGGACATGTTCGATCGTGTGTACGCGGCCTTAATGTACATATACAAGATTTTTGTTGAAATTAATGCTCTGGCAACAGGGTCTCTTGAAGTATTCTATCCAAGACATGTTTGCAGATTAGGATCACTATTGGAATTAGTACCCTATAGTGGCATGCCTGTATTGGTAATACATTATCTGTGAATTAATAGCACTGTTGAAGATAAGTGGCACTCTACAATGACAAAATAGTACTTAAATGTAATTTCACCGGTAGTCAGGATCTGTTGTGTACTGAACACATACAGCTGTACCAGTGGCACACTATTTGGCAATTTTATTTCTAAATAGGTACTTGGTGTGTGAGACTGTAGTCCAATAAGCAATTATTTTCTATGTGTGTTGTGATGAATAACCCTTCAGAAAGATATATTATTTAACCACTTAAGGACCGCCTACTGCACATATACGTCGGCAGAATGGCACGGCTGGGCACATCAACGTATATATACGTTGGTTTTAGTACCCAGCCGTGGGTCCAAAGCTCCAGGACCGGGACCGCGGGACTCGCGGACCCGATCGCCGCTGCAGTGGGGGCGATCCGTCCCTGGAGCTGAAGAACGGGGAGAGCCGTGTGTAAACACGGCTTCCCCGTGCTTCACTGTGGCCGCAGCATCGATCGCGTCATCCCTGTTATAGGGGGACACGATCGATGACGTCACACCTACAGCCACACCCCCCTACAGTTGTAAACACACACACATGGAACACTCAAAGTCACAGCGCCCCCTGTGGTTAACTCCCAAACTGCAACTGTCATTTCCACATTGTTTCTATTGACTAGGTGATCATGCAGGACAAAGTAAAAGGTCAAATATACAAAAGTGAAAATTCAGCGCTGGGGTATAAACAAATAACATATACAAATAATTACAAATAAACATATGCAAGCCAGCACTGAGGATAAATTCATAGAAAATTCCCAAAGCATAAATTAAAGTGAAAAAGTGCAGCGCAAAAAATTACAATAAATATAATAAACAGTTAACCATATAAAAACATAAATACAAATGTAAGCCAGTGAGATCAAATGTCCACGTGACCATAAATCAAGTCCATTAAGTGCTAGTGAATAACACAAATAAATCCGGCAGGAGTGAAGGTGAAGAGGAAACACCAATATCTAGTGCTCTCTGTGCAAACCGGTTTATTTTAAGGACAAAGATAAAACATAGGCACTCACATTTAAAAGCACTCATAAGCCGAGTGTATGCTGTAACAGTAAAAGTCACGATTCACAGCAGCGATGATCGGGGTGACGTCCTGCGTAGCTCCTCCCCTCACGTACGCGTTACGTCCCGTGGGTGGGACTTCAACAGCGTCAAGTGGAGAGAGCACGCCAGACGTCCCCAATGGCAAAAAATATATAGTGTGCATGTGACTCGATGGCCAATCAGAAAGCTCGTGGATGCGGCCAATCAGGAAGCACCATTAACCAACAACATCCGGAGCAGGGTCACATGGGTCACAGCAATGCGGAAGTGAATGGCTAAATAACAGTAATAAATAGACAAACGGGACCCAATGGAACTTGATGGAATAAAAGGAATAAAAAACAAAAAATACACAGTATTAAGGTCCGGTTAAAGCTAAAACTGCCCGCACATTCAAATAATTATAAATTTTCAATTTACAATAAGGCAGGACGTCATCCACGGTCATCTCCACTTTACAATAACAATTGCCAGCAATAAATTGATGTCTCTAACTAAATATTAAAGACACATATTAATAATCAGAAACATAAAAAATATAAAATCCTGTATTAAAAACCTAATATTGGATAAAAATTAATATTACAAAGTATTAATTTAAAAAAACATATACAAATCACCCCTAAAATTACTAACGATTGGAGATGAAGCAGTTTAGGTCGAACTCCACATTGAGGCCCCTAGGGGAGGCAACCCTGAGTTCGAAAATCCAATAAGATTTGCGACGACTCAATTGTCGAATAAAGTGTCCACCCCTCCAGTGTTTGGACACCTTCTCGATACCCCAGAATTTCAGACCTTTGGGGTTGCGGTCGTGGTACTGTCTGAAATGTTTTGACACGCTATGGGTTTTGACACCTCGTCTAATGCAACTGATATGTTCGCCTACACGAACATGCAAAGCATGTGAGGTACGACGAAGGTATTGCAACCCACATTCACACTCCAACATATAAATGATACCTTTAGTGTCACAAGTGACAAGCTCTTTGATCGTATATTCGGTACGGGTAACAATTGAGCAGAAAGTTTTCCTTTTCTTGGTGTTATTTTTTACATGTTTACATGTGGCACAACTTCCACAGGCGTAAAAGCCTAATAGGAAGTTGAATAACCTAGGTCTAGGCATCAATGGTGGGTCAATGACCCCTGGTGCAATAACATCCCGCAAGGCTGGAGCTTTCCTGTAAACAAATTGAGGCCGATCTGGTAGAACAGGTCCCAGAACAGCATCACCTTTTAAAACTGCCCAGTGTTTGACAACTATCCGTTCAAATTTTTTATGTTGGATATTATAATCCAGTAGGATCTTATGGTTGATGTTTAAATCAGTGGCTGATGCGTCGGATAATTTATCAGCAATAATAGCATCCCTATTCATTAAACGTACCCTTTCAATTTCTCGATCTATATCAGAGGCGGAATAGCCTTTCTGAACGAATCTTTCAGCCAGAATCTGTGACTGCGATAAAAAATCTGCTTCAATAGTGCAATTTCTACGTAATCGCACAAACTGGCCCCTGGGGATGTTACATAACCAGAGCCTATGATGGCAACTGGTCAAGGGTATATAACAATTACGATCCGTGGCTTTAAAATAACTCTTAGTCTGTAACTTGGCATCATTTTTAAAAATCTCCAAGTCCAGAAAGGTGATCTTATCACATGAAACTGTCCAGGTAAGAATTATATTTTGGTATTAGCATTTAGTCGATCCATAAAGTACTGGAGGCTCATCATATCGCCCTCCCAGACCATAATCAGATCGTCTATGTACCGTTTGTAACATAGAAGCTGAGGGGGACGATTTTTGAACACTGTTTCTTGCTCCCAGTGGGCCATAAACAAATTGGCCACACTGGGAGCAAAACGAGCGCCCATAGCAACTCCTCGTTGCTGCAAATAAAAGTTCTTGTTATACCAGAAATAGTTTTTCATTAAGCAGACCTGGGACCTGTTCTACCAGATCGGCCTCAATTTGTTTACAGGAAAGAATGGTATGTGTGAAAGGGGTAGTGGCGCTGTCCCACACCCTATAAGTCAAAAGGGTATAAGTGTCAGTGTATTGACTAGTGAGATAGGTACTGCAAATTATGAATATACAATAGAGTGCAACAATATTATAACAACATTGAATAAATGGTATGTGTGAAAGGGGTAGTGGCGCTGTCCCACACCCTATAGGTCAAAAAAGGGTATAAATGTCAGTATATTGACTAGTGACATAGGTACTGCAAATTATAAATATGCAATAGAGTGCAACAATATTATAATAAACATTTGGTGATAAAGTGCAAAGTGCAAACTTAGTAATAAAAAGTACAGTACTTTTTATTACTAAGTTTGCACTTTGCACTTTATCACCAAATTCAATGTTGTTATAATATTGTTGCACTCTATTGTATATTCATAATTTGCAGTACCTATCTCACTAGTCAATACACTGACACTCATACCTTTTTGACTTATAGGGTGTGGGACAGCGCCACTACCCCTTTCACACATACCATTTATTCAGGTACTTCACTCGTGAGGTATCTTATTCTGGGGGGCTGCAGTCCTTAACACATTTCTTCCTAAGCGCACTTTCTCACTTGTTCATTGTTTACAGGAAAGCTCCAGCCTTGCGGGATGTTATTGCACCAGGGGTCATTGACCCACCATTGATGCCTAGACCTAGGTTATTCAACTTCCTATTAGGCTTTTACGCCTGTGGAAGTTGCGCCACATGTAAACATGTAAAAAATAACACCAAGAAAAGGAAAACTTTCTGCTCAAATGTTACCCGTACCGAATATACGATCAAAGAGCTTGTCACTTGTTGGAGTGTGAATGTGGGTTGCAATACCTTTGTCGTACCTCACGTGCTTTGCATGTTCGTGTAGGCGAACATATCAGTTGCATTAGACGAGGTGTCAAAACCCATAGCGTGTCAAAACATTTCAGACAGTACCACGACCGCAACCCCAAAGGTCTGAAATTCTGGGGTATCGAGAAGGTGTCCAAACACTGGAGGGGTGGACACTTTATTCGACAATTGAGTCGTCGCGAATCTTATTGGATTTTCGAACTCAGGGTTGCCTCCCCTAGGGGCCTCAATGTGGAGTTCGACCTAAACTGCTTCATCTCCAATCGTTAGTAATTTTAGGGGTGATTTGTATATGTTTTTTTAAATTAATACTTTGTAATATTAATTTTTATCCAATATTAGGTTTTTAATACAGGATTTTATATTTTTTATGTTTCTGATTATTAATATGTGTCTTTAATATTTAGTTAGAGACATTGTTATTGTAAAGTGCAGATGATCGTGGATGACGTCCTGCCTTATTGTAATTTGAAAATGTATAATTATTTGAATGTGCGGGCAGTTTTAGCTTTAACCGGACCTTAATACTGTGGATTTTTTGTTTTTTATTCCTTTTATTCCATCAAGTTCCATTGGGTCCCGTTTGTCTATTTATTACTGTTATTTAGCCATTCACTTCCGCATTGCTGTGACCCATGTGACCCTGCTCCGGATGTTGTTGGTTAATGGTGCTTCCTGATTGGCCGCATCCACGAGCTTTCTGATTGGCCATCGAGTCACATGCACACTATATATTTTTTGCCATTGGGGACGTCTGGCGTGCTCTCTCCACTTGACGCTGATGAAGTCCCGCCCACGGGACGTAACGCGTACGTGAGGGGAGGAGCTACGCAGGACATCACCCTGATCATCGCCGCTGTGAATCGTGACTTTTACTGTTACAGCATACACTCGGCTTCTGAGTGCTTTTAAATGTGAGTGCCTATGTTTTATCTTTGTCCTTAAAATAAACCGGTTTGCACAGAGAGCACTAGATTCTGTCTGTGTTTCCTCTTACATATGGCTGCCCGCTGATATCTGTATTATATGGTGAATCTGCTTGGAGGTCGGATCTGATTGATATTTTTCTGACATGCTTTGTGACTCTCACGGGTCGAAGCAATAAGGTGAGAGTCCATCTTGCTTGCGGTGGTGGATTTCCTTTTTTGGTGTTTCCTCTTCACCTTCACTCCTGCCGGATTTATTTGTGTTATTCACTAGCACTTAATGGACTTGATTTATGGTCACGTGGACATTTGATCTCACTGGCTTACATTTTTATTTATGTTTTTATATAATTAATTGTTTATTATATTTATTGTAACTTTTTGCGCTGCACTTTTTCACTTCAAAGTAAAAGGTCCACTTAGCTTCCCTATCCCCAGGACACAATGGCCCGGATTTACATACCTGGGCGCATCTTTCAGCCGGCGTAGCGTATCTTCTTTACGCTACGCCGGCGCAACGTTGAGAGGCAAGCATGGTATTCACAAAGCAAATCCTCTCAACGTTGCGCCGGCGTAGCATATAGTTGTCGGCGTAAGTCAAAGTAGGTGGAAGTGGGCTGGAAGTGGGCGTGTAACATTTAAATTAAGCGTGACCCCATGCAAATGATGGGCTGAGCTTCAAAAAACTAACTGCGCATGCGTCGTATCTTGGACGCATCCCAGTGCGCATGCTCACAGTTACGTCAAGATAACTGCCTAAGATACGTCAAAACACCCTAACACACCCTAAAAGCCCTATTCACGTAGTACTACGTAAACAATGTAAAATATGACGGCTGTTCCCTGGTCCATACCTTTGCATGGGTTGCGCCTCCTATATGTGGAATAACTTTACGCCGGACGCTACCCTTACGCAAATCGCTTAAAACATGCGCTGGGCGCAAGTACGTTCGTGAATCGGCGTATCTTACTCATTTGCATATTTTAAATGGGAACGCCGAATGCGTCCAGCGTAACTATCCGCCCACGATACGCTGGCGTAGGCAAGTTACGTCGGGTGGCTGAAGCCTTGTTTTTCGATGTATCTAGCTTTGTGAATCGGCGCAGAGATGCGACGGCGCACATTTGTACTTACGATGGCGTATCTTTCCACACGTATCTTTAGATACGTTGGCATAAAAGTTACGTGAATCCGGTCCATTGTGCTCTGAGGTTTAGACTTGTGACTCCCTTGAGGCTTTTCTGTGACATATGGAAAGTGCAGTATCTCATAGCAACTATACAAAAATGCGATTTTCATGATTAAAATACATTAAACTAAAGCAGTGCTTCTCAAATAGAGGGGCGGGCCCCCCAGGGGGGCCGCGAGGCTCCGTAAAGGGGGGCTTGTTTAACTACTTTGTACGGCCGCAGCGCAGCCCTGAATCTCCAGCGCGCGCTCCCGATCGCGCATCGGGGAACTCCTGTGCTGGCCGTGTCCCTCGGACACAGCCAAACACAGATCGCGGTAAATAGCCAATCATAGCGGCTATTTACAGCGCGATCTGTGCGGCCAATGGGAGATGATCTCATATGTAAACATATGAGATCATCTCTCATTGCCGACTCTCCGCTCCTCACACAGACAGCGTGTGTGAGGAGGGAGAGAGAACGGAGAACTGAGCGACTTGAAAAAAAAAAAAGGTAACAAATCAGTGCCCCAAGATCACCGGTGCCCCCCAGTACCACAGTGTGCCCACCAGTACCACAGTGCCCACCAGTACCACAGTGTGCCCCCCAGTACCACTGTGCCCCCAGTACCACTGTGCCCATCAGTACCACGTGCCCACCACTACCACGTGCCCATCGTGCGCCCACCAGTACCACTGTGCGCCCACCAGTACCACCGTGATGATACTATTTACAGTCGCGCGGGGGGGGGGGCATGACAGAAAATAATTGAGAAGCACTGAACTAAAGGAAGATCTATTTATAGCAGTAAATATACCATGAGCTTTATTAATGCGCCTACAACTTTCCTAAATAAGCCAGACACTGAAACTGAGGATTTTGCCATCAATTATAAATGATGTTAAATTTAATTTACATTTTCAGTTAGCCCCTTATATAGAACACAAGAATATCTCCAGTTTTTATAAATGTCATGTAGGTTGAGACAATGCAGTTTATTACACTGAGTAGCAAAGGGTTAAACTCCGTTCTCAGACAAATTAATCTTTGTTGATTATTTTGTTGTTTTATAGTTAACATACACTTTTAAATACATCTTTGTTCTTCTGTAAAATGGATTGGGTTTCAAATGCTTTTCAAAGACTTAAGTTAATATAAACCTCTTAAGGACAATGACGTTAGAAAAATATGATTGGGTTTGTATATATAGGTCATATTTCATACAAGGATATGAAATATAATCCATTCTTATCATAGGGAAATCCATTTAGTGAAGTGATTATATTTTCTTTAACGGTGGAGAGGGGACCTGGATTAGGCTACGGATATAGTTTAAGTTGTTTTTTAATATTTTATATGCAGAGCAATATTATGAAATCTGTCTCCTTTAATCTCAGGCGAATGTGTACTTTAATATTTGTAAAAAAAAAAGAAAAGAATTTATTGTTAGGTTGGAAGTTAAAGCTGTAATGAGGATGCATGAATAGTTGGAGGTCATCAAATCACATTGCCATGAGCCGTACTGGTTGGCCTTTTCAAAAAGGAGGTCCAGAGGGCAATGACTACTGTCCCAATTTAGTAAGAGTTCTTTTTCCTAAGTGCCAATTTGAAGTGGAACCCCTTGCCGAAATAAAAATAAAAACATACCAGACCATTATCCAAGCAGACAGCGCAGCAGATCAGGAAAGGAGACCAATTTCTAAAGCCCAACTCTGCACTCATTTTTCTTTATTTATATGGCTGGGAACATTTTTGCCATGCCGCAATCACAGCCATGGCATGTGTAAACTAGGGATGAGCTTCGGCGTGTTTGTACAGTCCACGGGCAGAGCCCGCCAGGAAGTCTAGATGGCACTGCGCTAATCACAGGCAGGGAGACATTTCTCGATGCTCAGCTGCAGAGATCGGGAAATTTCTCCCTGCCTGTGGTTAGCGCAGTGCCGTCCAGACTTCCTGGCGGGCTCTGCACGAGGACTGTGCGAACACGCTGGAGCTCATTCTTAGTGTAAAACCTGAACCTGCCTTTTTCCATGTAATGCATTTATTGCCCCCCCAAACACAAGTGTAAACCTTGCTTTAGTGTCAAGTAAAAGGAACTTCTATAATCAAATCATATTTCAATTAATTGTACAAAGCTCAGTTAGTATATGTGGTTGTATTTGCACATCATCAATCTTGCATTGCCCAAGGGTTCATTCACACGAGTAGCCAGGGGGGTGATACAATCAGGTAAACAAACAATAGTTTTATCGCCCCCTGACCACCACCTGAACACTGACATGCATCTGCTCAGGGTTGTACATATTTCACACCCACAATGCTGTGCTTCAGGGGTGTGGCAGGAATTAGACAGCATGTCGCATATGGCAAGCCTTAACATCTCTGTCCAGTCCCATTCTTTAACATGACCAATGCAAGTCTAAGGCCTCGTACACACGATCAAATCTGTCTGCTGGAAACGGTCTGCTAGACCGTCCCAGCAGACAGATTCGATCGTGTGTACGGGCGAGCAGACGGATTTGGCCACCCGACAGATTGGAAAGCATGCTTACCAATCCGTCGGCTGGGAACCCGTCCGCCCGACATGTCTGCTGGTTAGTACGCTAACCAGCAGACATGTCTTCTCGCACACGCGCCGAATGGTTTCGGCCCATGCGCGGAAGTGTTTTACTTCCTGGTGCGGTGACGTGGCGGCGTCAACGTCACCGGCACGTCAGCGCGCTGTCTGCTGGCGGGGATTTTGGTTTGCTCGTGTGTACACGCGAGCAAACCAAAATCCAAGCAGACAGGTTTGTTCAAATCGGTCGGTCCGACCGATTTGAACAAATAGATTGCCTCGTGTGTACGAGGCCTAAGGGGCCGCGCCACAACCGCTGCCCCTGTCAAATACCCTCTGAAAAGTGACCCACACATAGATCACTCTTCAGAGGGCACTGCATGTGTGAAAGAGCCCTTACTGGTATATGTTTTGTGTTGACAATAGGGTGATCACATTTCCAAACTACCATTCAGGGACACCCTCCCTTTCCAAAAATCAGCTTGTGCTGTAACGAATCACAGCACAGTGATTGGACACAAGAGGCGGGATTTATGTTTATTCCAATTACAAGCAGGGGGCGGGATTGTGCTCCACCAGGCTATCCCGGCCAGGACAAGTACTGTCAGTGAGTAAAGCGGTGATGTAGCTGCCTTCTTTGGGGGCACCAGATTGGCCCTGGAGGGTGGCTTTGTCAGTTTTCCCTTTCTGGGACACTGTATTGTCCTGGAATGAATGTGCCCGGGACATACCTGCAAAATGCGGGACTGTCGCGGGCAATCCGGGACACGTGGTCACCCTAGTTGACAAGCATATGTAGCATGCCTTCAGATGTATTCACCTTGCAATTTTAGATGCTTCTGAGTTACTTCTGAGCTGCTTTTTCATTTACACTGAGTTGTGTGGAAAGAAAAACTATTCTGATACATGCAAATAATCTTTGTACAACCCTAAGCCTACAAAGGGACTTGGAATATGCAAACTGGAGCTGTTGCCCAATCAGCTCTCATTCCCTAATTTTTAAAAGCAAATAAGATATTTCTTCTAAAGAATGACAGAATAGGAGTAACATGTATCAACTAAACCAGCTGTAGAGGATCAATCCTCATAATTACACAGCAGGATTGTCCTTACTGTTCAGCAGGTTAAATCAACTAGTTGGGGAAAATCCAGTTTCATAATTTTAATGCACAGCTGTGCGGTCCATTACAGCGGATTATTACTGGTCTGTTGAGTTCTAATACAGCTAATCTGCTGCTAGTAGCTCTTCGGTGAGCGTAGATCCTATAATATAGCCGTCTGCAGAGACATGAACCTAACTTGTTTATGTTTCTTATGAATGTACAGGCCACCCTGCTGAACAATCACTACATTTACTTGCGATGTTGATTCCTATTAGATATCATTAGGTACACAATAATTATAATAATTACGTGCATTGCTTAGGCTACCCTGCAAAATAACAATCTCTCTTTTATTCTCAAGTCATTATTGCCATGGCTTCACATTAAAACAAAATCTAATTAGATTTTTTTTTTTTTCAAAATTATGCCTGCATTTTTGATTTGAGGAATGAGAATTGTGGCTTTGTGGATTTGTACTTAAATGTCTGCAGTTAAGACTTTTTTGGGTGATTGGACAAAAGGGGAGTGAGATTGCACAAGTAAAAATATGGGTGGATCCAGGCCAGTTCATCTATAAAGAACCTGGTTAATTAATGGTCAAGAAAAGAAGAGTTATTTTGAACCCAAAGTAAATGTATTGCTTATATTTGGCCATGTGTATGATCAATGTGATAAAGATAGGGGGCCAGATTCAGAAAGGAATTACGCCGGTGTATCTACAGATACACCGACGTAATTCGAATTTCCTGCCAGCGTATCATTGTTTTCTATTCAAAAAACACGATACGCCGGATTTATGCTAAGATTCGACTGGCGTAAGTCACTTACACCGTCAGATCTTAAATGTAATGTTCCGCCGGCCGCCAGGTGGCGTTTACGTCAATTTCTCATTTGACTATGCAAATGAGACAGATACACCGATTCACAAACGTTTTTGCGCCGCCTCATGGTCGTTTACGTCGTTTCCGTAAGCGTAAACTTACCCCTGCTATATGAGGGGTACGTTTACGAAGATCCATCGTATGCCCTGTTAAGTATGACTTTGGGACAGCGTCGTCTTTTTTCATCGTTTACATCGTTTTACTAATTCGTTCGCGAATAGATATTTGCGTAAAAGACGCTCACGTCGGATTCAACAACGTTTTTCCGGCGTGAGTTGGAGAATGCGCACTGGGCTATTTTTACGGCCGGCGCATGCGCAGTTAGATCGGCACTTGGGCACGCTTAATTTAAATACAACCCGCCCCCTTTGAATTACGCGGCCTTACGCTGGGCCATTTACACTACGCCGCCGCAAATTACGAAGCAAGTGCTTTGTGAATACGGCACTTGCTCCAGTAAATTGCAGCGGCATAATGTAAATGGCATACGCTACGCCGCCGCCGATTCTTTCTGAATCTGGCCCCAGGGCCTCTTGAATTCGAAATAGAGACAGGTAGGCAGCCAAATTGTAACATGCATAACTTGTTTTAAAATCATACTTTCACATTCAATTCTATACACTATAAATGCATACATTTTATACTATTATATAATATATCATATATATATATATATATATATATATATATATATATATATATACATATATATATATATATATATATTAGGGCTATTAGTGATCAAAATGTTTGTGTTCGATTAATCGTTTTTTTATTTTTATTGATTAATCAAATAATTTCGATTAATTATAACGCACATACAGGTCCAACAACTTTTAGCTGATCTCCTTGCAGGCTGATTCCCAGTGCAGCTACCAACTACTAGAAAAATGGATAGCAGGATACAAAACACACAAAAGCAACGCTCGATGGGAATAGCATTAAAACTTCTATAGTCTTCAAGTAGGTAACAAAATAAATATTGCACTTGAGATAAGATCGATGTAGCTACATAAACTGTAAAAATGGTGCGAGTAATACCAAACGGTACCAAAAGCAGTCATAAAAACATGTAGCCAAGTATGATACTGGTATAAAAATGTGTACAACGATGCCACTGCTGAATCAAGATGAGGAGGGGTTATCATCAGTCCGTCAGCATGTCCCCGTGAAGGGAACTATCTCAATTCCTAGAGGATAGCTGTAGAATCCCAGGGTGATAGAGGGAAGTGTAACAGCCCTTGTGTGTGGCAGATAGTAAGGTCCCGCCGCATGCAGATATGAAGGCACAGCAAAGAAACCCTTCAGATGGAGACAGCAAGCCCCGCTGGTGGCCGTGACATCACTGGATTTCCGATGGAACTCCCTGAAGGCCCAGAAACCAGCGGAGAGGCGATTACCAATCAAAAGGATTTTAATTGATCAAAAAGATTTTGATCGATCAAAAAAATGTAAGATTAATCGATCAATTAAAAGTTAATTTGCACAGCCCTAATATATATATATATATATATATATATATATATATATATATATATATATATATATATATATATATGTATAGTATACACAGCTATGAGCAACTGTCTGTGTCCAGGCGTATATGTCCATATACTTGTTAACTGCTTTGCCTTTACCTCGAAACAAGTTTTACATATCGCACCTGAACTGTGTGTGTGTTATTGCCGTTGCACCATGTTGCACCCACACACACTTGGCGGTAGTCAGTAAGATATGTAATTTCTTGCAGAGGGGCGGAAGTCGGAGCAGCAGGCAACATCATAGCACTGTTAGGATCTGCCTTGACCCTGGTGGCTTAGTTTAATGGCTCCAATATGCCCCTGGAGGAGAGACTAGTGAGTGCTGCATGCCTATACCAGGTTCCCATCCAACTAGAGAGTGCGGAGGGGGCTGTGTGCCTATACCAGGTTCCCACCCAGCTGATCTCGAAACTAGCCATTAATTCCATGGAGGATGATGTCTGACAAGCAGTAATGGCTCTGCCGGTGGAAGAGCAGGCCACATTGAAGGAAATTGTGTCACACCTAAAATGCCTTTTTGGAGAAAATATGATGGTCCTAGAGCTGAGGCAATCTTTGTTCGGAGACAATAGGAGAACAAGAATATCACATACTTTGCCTTAGTGCTCCAGCACCTCTGGAAATGACTGGAAAAAAAAGATGCACATGGCTGAGTGGAGATTGCGGATACAGGCCACATTCTAAAGAGCTAATTCATGGCAAGACTGAAAGCAGGCCCAGTCAGGGGGCTCTGCAGGAGCAAATTAAAGTGCAACCCCCCATCTCCTTTTATGATATTATTGTGGACGAAGTTGCCTGGGAGCCAAAAAATGCGGTGTCAACAGGACGTGTAAGCAAAAAATAAGATCCCTTGCATATGCTGAAAGAGGCCTTGGCTCCTTCACTGCTATCTGCCATACAGTCAACACTCAAGGAACTCACCTTGCACATAGCCTCCCTGAAGCAACAGGTGTCCGCACTTCAATGGGACCCGGGTTCTTCCCCTAAGGGTGAGAACCTGCTATGGAAGGACCCAGAGGAAGATTGTATGTGCTGGCGGTGTGGCTGTTAAGCATATGAGAAAAAAAATGTGGGCAGGCCTGACATTAAAAGCACATGCAGGCTGACACTAAACTAGTGGCTCCTGGGACCAGCCCCAGGACCAGTCACACAAAGTCCCAGCTAACCACAGATTACAGTTATTCCAAGCCCAATGGTGTCTGCCATTCTCAATGGACTGAAAGTACCACGCCTAATCAACATCGGGTCAGAAGTCAGTCATGGCGTATTATTCTATATCCATTGGTTTGCGACACAAGATCAACTGGACCCCTCCTGGCTATCCCTTAGCCAGGAGGGGTCCAGCAGCCAATAACTTTCCTAACTTGGCGGTGGGCATCACCTAGGTGAAGATTCAGATTGTCGACCAAGTGGTGGATTGGGTAGGAGTGGTAGTGACTCGTGGACCAGTTAGCTTCCCAGTGCCATTGTTCTAGGCATGAACATATTAAAAGACTTGAACTTGCCCCGCTTGCTGGCCAAGTGTGAACATTCCAGCCGGCAGGCACAGGGCTGTGGTCTACAAGCAGTATGGCTCAACATCATTTGAGCTAGTGAAGCTCAACAGAGGGCGGACATAAAGCAAAAAGCAAGTTGGGATTGTCCGTTCACCCTCTAAACAAAATCTACTACTGATGCCCCTCCAAGAGGTTCATCAACCATTGATGGTGTTGGGACAAGTACTTTTCTATCCTGGACTTGGCGCGTGGTTACAGCACTTTCCAACGCTTAATGGAAAGGTGTCTGGGAGACTGAGATTGTGCTGAAAGATATCATCATTTTCTCCAAGACCCTTCAGGATCATGTACCAGGTGTTTGACCGCCTAGCACAGTATGGACAGAAATTTAAACCCAGTAAATGCCACCTGATGAGACAGAAGATCCAATATCTTGGTCCTGCTAATGGGAGCTTGCAAGGCCTGGGAGCTGTGCTAGCCTAAGTGCAGGATGACTGTGAACGGGTGATTGCCTACGCTGGCCGCAGTCTATTTCACTGGGGCGGAGATAGAGGTCTTCACAGACAACAGCCCCCCTGGCCTGCTTTGATACAGCAAAGTTGGGGGAGCTGGAGCAAAGGTGGGTCACCTGCCTCACCTGATTCACGTACAAGATCAAACCAGGGGAAGCTTAACAGATATGCAGACACTCTATTAGCTCTGATAGCCTGTGAAACAACCAGATGAGGGCTTGAACTCTAATCAAGATGACATTAAGGTAGCCCCTCTCCTGCCCGCCACAGCCTCCTCATGCACCCACAAGGAGCCCTGCTCTTCAGGGTGGACCTGGCGAAATCTAAACCTGATGCCGCGTACACACAATCATTTTTCGAGTTGTAAAAAACAACGTTTTTCAGCCTCTAGAAAAAACAACGTTTTTTTCAACTTCATCATTAAAACGACGTTGCCTACACACAATAGTGAAAAAAAATGCTCTAGCAAAGCACGGTGACATACAACACGTACGACGGCACTATAAAGAGGATGTTCCATACAGATGACACCACCCTTTGGGCTGCTTTAGCTGATTTTGTGTTAGTAAAATACGATTTGCGCTTTTCTGTCTGTTACAGCGTAATGAATGTGCTTACTCCATTACGAACGATAGCGCTCCCGTCTCATAACTTGCTCCTGAGCATGCGCTGGTTTTTCACGTCGTTAAAGCCCACGCACGATCATTTTTTACTACCTGAAAAACAACATCGTTTAAAACGTCGTGAAAAAATAGAGCATGTTCAAATTAATTTTTTTGTCAATTTTCAGAACCCGAAAAATGCTCTGAAGCCCACACACGATTGTTTTAATTGACATTTTTAAAAAACATTGTTTTTTACAACCAGAAAAATGATCGTGTGTACGCTGCATGAGAGTAATGGGCACTGATCCAACAGAAGGACCCTGACCTTTGTGCAGTGCTTCCTACCACTGCCATTCTTCCGTGATTGCCAGAAACTGTCTAAGGCCTCGTACACATGATCAGTCCATCCGATGAGAATAGTCCGAAGGACCGGTGTCATCGGTTTACTGATGAATCTGACTGATGGTCTGATGTGCCTACACACCATCGGTTAAAAAAACGGTTGTGTTATGGCGCGGTGACGTAAAACACAACGACGTGCTGAAAAAAATGAAGTTCAATGCTTCCAAGCATGCTTCGACTTGATTCTGAGCATGCATGGATTTTTAACCGATGGTCGTGCCTACTAATGATCGGTTTTGACCTATCGTTAGGCGTCCATCGGTTAAATTTTAAAGCAAGTTGGCTTTTTTTTAACCAAAGGTTAAATAACCTTTGGGGCCTACACACGACCAATGTCCTCTGGCTAACCCATTGTGTGTACGAGGCCTAACACAGCCCAAGTGATCCTGAGGCAGTGTGATCAGCTCTAAAACTGGTATTCTGTGCCTTTCATTCACTTAATTTGTGGGAATGGAGAAATCTTTTTTTTTTACAATAATTTGTTTTGAATAAGAAAAAAAAACGCATATGACTAGCTTTAACCAGGCAGGACTTGCTTTCACAGAGCACATATTTACAGGAGGGAAGTAAAATGCAAGGATAACCTCCCCGCTCGCTTCTGTGGCCCCACCCGAAAAAAAGGAAATTTCACTGCGTCCATTCGTTCCTCAGTGGTCATTCTGTCTATACCTGGGAGGAAATCAGAGACAAATATTAAGCTCCCCATACTGAACTTTTAAGATGTCTACAAATAAAGCATTGGCTAACTTCGGTGCTTGCTAGTAGAGACCTGACGACTCAACGGTCATTGTTTCAACACATTTTTCATTGGACACCTCCCTCTCCCACTTTACACTTTACTCACAGTTGAATTACCTCAAAAACAGTAACAACCAAACTTATGTCTCCAAGAAATGAACCTCAAAAGCACTAAAGACAGGGGAGGTTGGTCACAAATGTGGACCACTCCGACCTCATGATCTATTAACATCCTTACAGCCAAATCCGCTTTTAAAACGGTTACAAGGTGAACCCGGTCCCATCTCATTTGTTGCATCTTCACCTACCCACCCCTGGCACCTGTTTCAGGGGTTGTTCTGCTCAGGGAGATGTCCTCCACATATGGTGGACATGCCCTATACTCTCACGATTCTGGACAAGCCCTTAATCTTTTACATTCATTATTCACCAACCCCTTCCCAAGATATCCGTGGTATGTCCTGCTACACCTGCAACCCCTGGGCCTCACTAAACCTAAGTTCAAACTGGCTACCTATGTACTACTGGATGCAAAATAAACAGCAGCACGATAAGAAACTATCTAGCTTTCTTTTAGATAAGCACAAGAAACATTTTTAAATATAGACCAAGTTTATCCAATATGCTCACCCTCCAATACCAACAGCAAGTTATACATCCCTGGGTTTCCAGTTTGGGTACTCCTGATGTTCTTTTGACACTTTTCCATCCCCCCACATTTCTTCCTTCTTCTCCTCAACTTTATATCCGATTGCAGTCACATGCTGTATTCTTTAAAACGTTTCAATAAAAATGTATTGAAAGAGAACATGCAAGGCTAACCTAATCAATGTGCTGTAGCTCCTTTAACCACATGCTTACTGGGCACTTAAACACCCCTCCTGACCAGACCAATTTTCAGCTTTCAGCGCTCTCACATTTTAAATGACAATTACTCAGTCATGCAACACTGTACCCAAATGATTTTTTTGTCCCTTTTTTCATACAAATAGAGCTTTCTTTTGGTGTTATTTGATCACATCTGTTTTTTTTTTTTTTTTTGCACCATTAACCACTTGTCATCTGCCCACCGTCAAATGACGGCGGGCAGACGACTCCATTATCCTGACATCACGTCATATGACGTGATGTCCCTTTAAAGCCGCGGGCGCGCGCGCGTCGCCGGCGGCGCGCAGCGCGCACCCCCGCCACTCTGCGGGGATCCCGTGCGAGTGCCCGGCGGCAACGATCGCCGCCGGGCACACGCGATTGCTCAGTAACTGAGCGGGGACGTGCAGCTCTGTATGTAAACACAGAGCTGCACGTCCTGTCAGGGAGAGAGGAGAGCGGTTGTGTCCCTTGTACATAGGGACACAATCGGTCACCTCCCCCAGTCACCCCCCCCTCCCCCCACAGTTAGAACACTCATAGGACACACATTTAACCCCTTCCCCGCCCCCTAGTGGTTAACCCCTTCACTGCCAGTCACATTTATACAGTAATCAATGCATATTTATAGCATTGTTCACTGTATAAATGTAAATGGTCCCAAAAATGTCAGAAAAGTGTCCGAAATGTCCGCCATAACGTCGCAGTCCCAATAAAAAAATCGCAGATCGCCGCCATTAATAGTTAAAAAAAAAAAAAAAATGCCATAAACTATCCCCTATTTTGTAAACGCTATAAATTTTGCGCAAACCAATCGATAAACGCTTATTGCATTTTTTTTTTTTACCAAAAATATGTAGAAGAATACGTATCGGCCTAAACTGAGGGAAAAAAAATAATTTTTTATATATTTTTTGGGTTATTTATTATAGCAAAAAGGAAACAATATTGCATTTTTTTTAAAATTGACGCTCCTATTTTTGTTTATAGCGCAAAAAATAAAAACCGCAGAGGTGATCAAATACCACCAAAAGAAAGCTCTATTTGTGGGAAAAAAAGGACGCCAATTTTGTTTGGGAGCCACGTCGCACGACCGCGCAATTGTCAGTTAAAGCGACGCAGTGCCGGAAGCTTATATTTTGTCTGGGCAGGAAGGGGGTGTAGGTGCACAGTAGTTAAGTGGTTAATGAAAAAAGACTGAAAATTTTGAAAAAAAAATGTTTTTTTCTTAGTTTCTGTGATAAAATTTTGCAAATTATAAATTTTTCTTCATAAATTTTGGGCACAATTTATACTGCTACATGTCTTTGATAAAAATAACCCAACATTTTTGGAAATTTTTTGGTCTGTGTGAAAGTTTTAGAGTCTACAAGCTATAGTGCAAATCATAAAAAATGATCACATCTGATCACACCTGATGTACTGATGTCTCATTTCTTGAGACCCTAACAAGCCAGTAAAGTACAAATGCCCCCCAAATAACCCTTTTTGGAAAGTAGACATTCCAAGGTATTTAGTAAGAGGCATAGTGAGTTATTTGAAGTTGTAATTTTTTCCCACAATACTTTGCAAAATTAAGATTTTTATTTTTTATTTAAAAACATTCTCAAAATTGTCATTGTAATAGCTTATTTCTCTCACATGGCATGTGCATACCACAAATAACACCCCAAAATAGATTCTGCTACTCCTCCTGAGTAAAACGATACCCCATGTGTGAGACTTTTTCACTGCCTGGCCACATACGGAGGCCCAACATGCAGGAAGCGCCATCACGGGTTTTAGGAGCATAAATTGCACATCTAACTAGTTGACTACCTATTACACTTTTGAAGGACCTGGAACACCAGGACAATGGAATTACCCACAAAGTGACCCCATTTTGGAAAGCTAACACCCCAACGTACAATCTATGAGGCATAATGAGTCTTTTGAACGGTTCATTTTTTTCCAGAAGTTTTTGGAACATGTGAAAGAAAAATGAAAACGCATTTTTTTACACAAAGTTGTCAGTTTATAAGATATTTCCAACACATAGCTTGTACATAGCAAAAATGACACCCCAAAATACATTATGCTGAGCAAAGTGTAAACAAAAGATTACAGCAAGATAGCACTGGTCCAGGCAGCAGGCAGGGACTTGGTCAGCAACGGCATACACAATTGTCCAGGCAGGGATACTGTCCCGTCAGGGTTAATGCAGGCAGACACATTGTCAGCAGTGCCAAAAATATTGGTCCTGGTAGTAGGCAGGTCCATGTCGTGTGGTCAGTTCATGCAACATCCAGAGGCATGATGGCATAGGTCCTACAGGCAGCAGGCAGAAGTAGGGCCTCGTTCAGGACAGAATGGGGACAGGGGTAGAGGCTTCTCCCACCCAAATCTTTTTGAAGCCTCCGGGCAACCAGACCCTAATCTAGGATGAGAAAACAAAAACAAATTGTTTTCTTCATCCAGAAATCCCACTAGTCCAGTAGCAGGGTACAAGATCAGTCCAAGAGGCAGGCAAAAGGTGTGGTCAAACAGTCCAAGGTCAGTTCCAGATCAGGCAGAGGCATTACAGAATCGTTAGGCAGAAGAGTGGTCGAAAAACAGTCCAGGGTCAATTCCAGATCAGGCAGAGGTATTACAGAATCGTTAGGCAGAAGTGTGGTCGAAAAAACAGTCCAGGGTCAGTTCCAGCTCAGGGAGAGGTATTACAAAATTGTTAGGCAGAAGCGTGGTCCAATAACAAAGCTGGCAGTGGCATAATGGGTGTGAAGGTGTGTGAAGGCAGGAACGGAGGATTACGTTTACCATACTAAACTAATAATTTAGTTTAGTATGGTAACGGTGAAAACAGCCAACTACACAGAGAAGTGGTTGGGAAGGACAATCGGAAAACTTAGATAAACTGAGTCTCGTCTGACTCCTTCACTGGCACACACCTTACATTTTTTTTTTTACCTCGTCAGCCTGATGCTAAGTCGGAGAGTCGACTTAGAACATCTGATCGGATGTTTTGGGGTAGGTCATTCTGGAATATGAGGGCAGTGGTGATTTCCTCCTGGTAGCCAAGGAAGGGTAGGGGGTTTTGGGTGGACTTACGATAAATGATATAGGAATTGTATACGGCCAAATGAAAAAAATAAATTGCTACTTTTTTGTACCAATGGTACGTGCGCCTTGTAGCAAGGTAGGGTTCCAACATTTGGTCGTTTTAAAGTCGACTCCCCCCATGAACAAATTGTAGTACCGGATACATGTGGGCTTTTGGATGGTGGTGCCACGCCTTCTGCGGGTTTCCACAAAGGAATCTGTTCTGTCCCTCCACTTCACTGCCAGAACTTGTTGCGCAGACTTGCCAATTCCCCTTTCCTCAGCTTTTTATTCACAAGGCTTTGAGGAAAGCCTTTCCGGTTCTTTCTGACAGTGCCACATGCTGGGGTCTGCTTCTAGTGAAGGTTGTGGAACAGGGGAAGAGATATGTAGAAATTATCTACATACAGATAGTAGCCTTTGTGCAGTAGGGGGTTGATGAGTTGCCAGACAATTTTTCCACTTGATCCCAAGTAGTCTGGACAATTGGGGGGATTCAGCTGGGTGTCCTTCCTTTCGTAGACCAACAAGGAATACAGGTACCCTGTGGCTCGTTTACATAGTTTGTAAACCTTCACTCCATAGCGGGCCCTTTTGCTGAGGATAAACTGCTTAATTTTAAGTCGGCCTCAAAATTTTACAAGGGACTCATCGACACATATGTGTTGTTCCGGGGTATATAATTGGGGGAATAATTCCAAGGGGCAAATTTTGAAAAGCATGTAAACATTTGGGTGATTTCGGGGGAAGGCACTGGGTATTATCATTGAAGTGAAGGAACCTCATGATCATAAAATATCTGGTTCTGGGCATTGTTGCAGAGAAAATTGGCATGTGGTTAATGGGGCGTTTTGACCAAAGGGAATGCTTTTCATTTTTTGGGTTGAGTCCCATGCAAAATGTGAGGCCTAAAAAAACCTTAAACTCTTTCCACTAGAAGGGACGGGCATAATAAGATGTTGGGTTATTGGAAATAAATTGTTGAGCATATAGATTGCACTGGGCCACAATGATAGATAGCAGTTCCTCAGTAAAAAAGAAAAATCAAAAAAATGTATTGGGGAAAAATTGTCCGTGTCCACCTGGACTCCTGGCTGGGCAGTGAAAGGGGGAATGTTGGCTTCTCCGGAATTTTGGAGGAAGCCACAAGGGGTACTGAAGGGCATAGGGAAGGCTGGCATGGGTCCTTGGCCTTTGTTGCCGAGATACTGCGGTGCTGGCACTTCGGTATTGGTGGGTGGCACTTCGGTGCTGGTGGGTGGCATGTGGGTGCTGGTGGATGGCACTGCGGTGCTGGTGGATGCCACTGCCTCCTCACCAGAGCACCTTTGTTTGGCGGGCTGACTATCTTCCCCCTCTGGGCCTGTCACTGTTCCACTACTGAAGACTGGCTCATAGTCTACGTCTGAATCAGAATGGGAATCAGAAAGAAGAGAGCTCCCCGTTGCTCTCATCAGCCGCGGGAATAATTTGATAAGCCTCCTTGGTGGAAAAACAACGTTTTGACATTGTTGCTGGCGGTGGTAATGCGACTTCACAGGTGTGTGGCACAGATGTGCACTGATTGATTGCACAGATGTGCCCTAATGAGGTGTCACAGATGGGCAGAGATGGGTAGTGAGGTGGCAGAGATGGGTACTGAGGTGGCAGAGATGGGTACTGAGGTGGTGGAACAGATGTACACCGATGAGGCAGCACAGATGTGTACTGATTGCATAGATGTGCACTAATGAGGCTGCACAGGTGGCACTAATGAGGCGGCACAGATGTGCGTTGAGGCAGCACAGATGTGCGTTGAGGCGGCACAGATGGCACTGAGATGGGTACTGATGTGCACCGATGAGGCGGCACAGATGTGCACTGATTGACTGCGGCACAAGTGGGCACTGATGAGGTGGCACAGGTGGGCACTGATGAGGTGGCACAGGTGGGCACTGATGAGTAGTGTTGATCAAGAATATTCGCATTGCGAATATTCGTTACGAATATTGCATATTCGAGTATTCGCGAATAACTCGAATATCGCGGTGAATATTCGCTATTGCAAATATTCGTATTTTTTCAAATTTATTTTTAAAACAGATCACATCCTAGTGATCTCCATCAACGTCTAAAAGCATTGCTGGTATGATTAGAGACCCTGGGCCGAGTAGCTGAGGCGATCCTTTTATGTTGCCGAATATTCGCAATACGAATATTCGTATTACGAATATTCGCAAATACTTTCTCTGCCCTTCTTTTGCATCAGAGCCAATCAGAGTTCTCCTACCACAGTTGTCAGAGGTTAGAAACCTCCATAGCAACCAATAGGAACCTGCCTGCACGACCATTATATAAGATCACTCCCAGCAGTATTTCAGTGCAGATTCACAAGGTGGCTAGAGAGAGTGGAGCGTTTCTGTGCGTTTTTCCTGTGTATTGCGATCTTAGAGCTTAGCATTGTGTTTCCTATAGTGCTTTCAGTTCTGAGTTTCCTGCTTCTAAAACCAAATGCTTTTTTCAAAGCAAAAGACCCAACAGCTTTTCTAAAAGCTCGATTTGTGTTGTTTTGTCCAGGTTAGTGTAGCTTAGTGTTAGATAGATTTCTGTGTAGTTAGTGTAAGTGTACATTTCTTTAAGGTAGCTTAGTTTAGTGTGTGTTTAGTCTCTGTGTTTTGTGTATAAAAAAATAAAAAATTAGCTTTAATTTAGTCATATAAGTTTGTGTAAGTAGAGTTAGTGTTTAGTGCATATTAGTTTATTATTTGTAGTCCTCGTCTTTGTCCTTGTCAGTCAGTGTAAAAAAAAAACTCCCCATCATCTTCGCTTCGCAGGGCAGCACAAAATAGCGATCCGAAAATAGACTGGCAAAGATCCAGGAAATGATCTCCGTTTTCGCGTGTTGTTCGCGCGCATGCGCATGCGCGGACGAGAATTTCGCAATCAATTTCGCATTCGCATTAGCGAAATTTCGCAAAAATTTTTTTTTGATAAAATATCACGAATATTCGATATTAACGAATACTTCAGGAATATTCTTCTATACATTTGTGAAATATCGCGAAATCGAATATGGCGTATTCCGCTCAACACTACTGATGAGGTGGCACAAGTGGGCACTGATGGGGTGGCACAGGTGGGCACTAATGAGGTGGCACAGGTGGGCACTGATACGCACGTATTGCAGATGTCACTGAGGCGGCAGATGGGCACAGGTGGGCACAGGTGTGCACAGGAGGGCACTGGTGGTACTGGTGGCACAGATGGTACTGGTGTCACAGGTGGTACTTGTGGCACAGGTGGTACTGGTGGCACAGGTGGTACTGGTGGACACCAAGTGTTTCCCGGGCACTGGGCACTGATTGGGCACTGATTTGGCTGGTTTTTAATTTGTAACAATTTTTAAAACAGTAGCAAAACTCACAGAAAAGTCTCGCTCCTCACACGCGCTGTCTGTGTGAGGAGGAAAAGACGGCAATAAGAGATGATCTCATATGTTTACATCGCGCTGTAAATAGCCGGGGACACGGCCAGCACAGAAGTTCCCCGATGCACGCTCTGGAGCGCGCTCGGGGAACAAGGAAAGGGGCAGCCGTATATAGGCAGCCATCCTGAGATTTATAACCACCCTGCAACCGTACATAGTCGTACGGCCGTCGGGAAGTGGTTAAAGTGGTTGTAAACATCAATCATGGAATTTGAGCACATATATCTGTATTGTTTACTTATCTCTCTCCAAAGCTCTAAGTGTTGTTTCTCTCTGGTGCTTTGTTCCTCTGAGCATGAGTCACTTCTGAGAAGTTTTTCCAACACATGAGATAAATTAGTTTTGTGAGGGGGGAAGGGGGTTAAGAACAGAGTTTGTCTATTCCTAACACAGTCCTTCTGCTGTGTGGAGGGGGGTGTCCCTTTCTCCAATCAGCTCTCACACACTGTAACTGTGGCCTCTCCACCCCCTCCTCTCTGCTCCTAACAGATGAAAAAAGATTTACACAACTTGCCCCTTTGAAGGGGTGTAGGGAAGAAAAGACTGCAGATAAACAAGTAAAACCTATGCAGTTGTTTCACCTCTGTGTATCGTCTGAGGCTGTTCATTTCACTGGATGTATGTGAGGGTTTACAACCATTTTAAAGTGCATTCACAGGCTGAAGGAGTGATCTTAGACCAGATCGCTTTACTTAAATGTGTAGTCTAAAGAGAGGTCCTGACTATTCAGTCTGAAAGATGTGCTTAGATCACAAGCTTGTCTGAACAGAATGGCAAATCTGTTTGAAGGTAAGATGGCTTACATATGAGTCAGCTTACTTGTTGAGAACAAAACACTCTCTGCATGACTGATAACCTACAGCAGGAGTAGGCAACCTCGGCCCTCCAGCTGTTTTGAAACTACAAGTCCCATGAGACATTGCAAGACCCTGACACAGGCATGACTCCTAAAGGCAGGGGCATGATGCGATTTGTAGTTTCACCACAGCTGGAGTGCCGAGGTTGCCTACCCCTGACTTACAGTATGAGAGCTTCCTTTAGTAGCTAATTGTATTTGATGCAAATAAACAAAACAGAAGGTCAAGCTTGTAAAATGTGAGCCATATACAATTGTAAAGTACAATAATAAGTCAAAATACTGTACATGTTCATTAACAATTAACTGGCATAATATTCTCAAACTACTGAAAAGTAACAAAGTTCCTTTCACACCTTTAATGCCGCGTACACACAACGTTTTTCGCGATGTGATTTTTTTTAATATGGGCTCCAGTTTTTTTTTGCAACGTTAAAAATGGCCATTAAAAATTTAGAACATGCTCTAAATTTTCACATAGTTTTTCACGTTGTCGTTTTTAACGTTGTAAAAAATGGTCGTGTGTAGGCTTTAACGATGTGAAAATAATGCGCATGTTCAGAAGCAAGTTATGAGACGGAGCACTTGTTCTGGTAAAACTAGCTTTCGTAATAGAGATAGCACATTCATCACGCTGTAACAGACTGAAAAGCGTGAATCGTCTCTCATCAAACTTTTACTAACACAAAATCAGCAAAAGCAGCCCCAAGGGTGGCGCCATCCAAATGGAACTTCCCCTTTATAGTGCCATCGTATGTGTTGTACGTCACCGCACTTTGCTAGAGCTTTTTTTTTTTCCACGATCGTGTGTAGGCAAGGCAGGCTTAACAATAATCAGGTTGAAGAAAACATTGTTATTTCTAGACCATTAAAAATGGTCGTGTGTACGCGGCATAAGGCTTGGTTCACACCAGCATGGCTTCAAAGTCGCACAGCTTTGAAATTTACATCCCTGCGCAACTTCATCACAACTTGCATATGACTTCTTTAACAGAAGTCAATGCAAGTCATACCAAAGTAGGGCAGGAAACATTTTATAAGCTGAAGCAACTTGAGTTGCACCGATTAGAACAGTTCAACTGCCGTTAAAGGGGCACAACTTGTCATGTGGCTTTGAACTCTCGCATGACAAGTTGCTGCAGTGTGAACCGGGGATAAAAAAATAAGTCTTGGATGAAGTGTTGTGATAATACCTGCCAAAACTTGGTTTGATTTACTAAAAGCGGAGCTGCACCCAAAATGGCAAGTTCCGCTTTAAGGACTCAGATTGTTAGTGAGTAGGACCATTGCTTTTTTATCTTGTTTATTAAACTTTTAAGTGGTAATGCACAAGGTCGGTGCGCCCTCCTTTCTTTTCTCTTTTTAATTTCAGCTTATGAACACCCTTTTGTTCTGTGGAGGGCTGCAAGACTCCAGACTTTTGCCACTAGACCACACTGGCATACCCAGATTTGCGATACACCAGAGCGCAGGAGATTTGTTTGCTTGTGGACCATTAATTGTGTGCAGTGCTGCCAGTGCATGCCTAGTGGGCATCCGGCTGTGAAGCCACAAGCTGTCACAACCAGATGCCCACAGTTAGGTTGCCAGCACCGAGGAAAGAAGACAGCAGGTGAAACCGGCTGGGGTGAGCACACTACTGGATCATGGGACAGGTAAGTGGATTTTTCTGTCATCCTCTTCCTCTGGGGTCCCCCACCAGCACTGCCGAGTCCCGGTCCCTCCTTTATCAATAGTGCCCCCACAGAAAGCCACTTTCTATTGGGGTACTCATGTAGGCTTGATCCCGAGCCACCCTGTCTGCATCTATAAACACAAACAGCATGGCTCAGTCCCACCCCCACTCCCTCGTCAGAGAAATAAATTGACAGCAGTGGGAACAAATGTGTTTTACTACATATTACAGTAGCACAGTGGAGGGAGGGGAAACGGTGGTTTAGTATACACCCCAAAGGGAAGGCACACAGTGGTTAAAATTGCAGAAATTGTATTGCCAAATCTTTTTGTCATACAATCATAGAGTCTAGGCAGCAACACTCATAGAAGTTATGTAGTATTTGCAGGAAAAAATGCCAGAGATGGGCAGCACTTGGCACAAATGCAGCAGCAAGGTTCCCCTTTGAAGCTCTGACAACAGTCCCAATCTGTCCCTCCTCCTCTGGAACCTCCCCCTACGTTAGGCACACTCTCCCTGGCAAACGGGTTCCTGTCCTTAACCTAGCCACACAATGAGACGGTACTTTTTATAAGCATTACCTTCACTAAAGATGGCCACAGGGATCATCCAGGTGGTAGCATCCAATCAGACAGCAGCCCACCCAATGACCTAAATAGAGGCCCAAGAGGAATGTGTATTTCTCCTTTCCCCGCTGTTTCTGCAGGGAGGCCAGACTGTACTGGCCTACATGCTTACCTTATGGACAAATTACAATTAGTCCTAGAGTATTTCCTCCCTCGCTTCCATACCATATAATACACCTAGCCTTAAATTGCACATACACTTCTTACTGTATTACCGGTACTTATTTTCTATGTACATATCAGAATCTAAATTCTAGAATGTTTATATTCATACCACTTGAAATTTTCCAAATTTTTACAATCAAAAACGTAAATGTATTTTATTAGGATTTTATGTGATAGACCAATAATAAGTGTCACATAATTGTAAAGTGGAAGGAAAATGATAAATGGTTTTCAAAATGTTTCAAATAAATATGTGAAAAGTGTATTGTGAATTTGTATTCAGTCCCGTTTACTCTGATACCCCTAACTAAAATCTAGTGGAACTAATTGCCTTCATAAGCCACCTAATTCACTAAGGTCTTCTAACAAACCTCTGAGGACTTCACAGAACAGTAGTATTTATATTGAGATTAAATTACACAGGTGGACTGTTATTTACTAATTAGTTTCTACTCGATTTTAGGAATTGGTATCAGAGTAAAAGGGCTGAATACAAATGCATGCCACACTTTTCGGATATTTATTTGAAAAAAAATGTTAAAAACCATTTATCATTTACCTTCCTCTTCCCAATTGCGTGTCACTTTGTGTCGGTCTATCACATTAAATCCCAATAAAATACATTCACGATTTTAGTTCTAACATGACAAAATGTGGAAAATATCAAGAGGTATGAATAGTTTTTCAAGGCACTGTATACAGAGTGCACCTGCGCTGCAGCAGTACAATAAAGCAGGATGCAGTGTGTTGCTCTGTGGTAAAGAATAGAGGCAGAGCCATTGCTCCTGCATGGGGGGGGGGGGGGGGAGTCATTAAAAATCCATGAATATCACTGCAAGACGTGTTAGTGTAAATGAGCTCATTGCAAGAAACAGAGATGCATACAGAAGTGTTTAAACTAGAGAAGATGAATATGTAGAGCTACTACCGTGAGGGCCGCTTAAATGTAACCCCAATGGTTGCCCTGTCCTTGTAAGACTCCCGACACCTCTGACACCCTGGGTTCAGACATTTTATGAAAGAAGTGTGAATGCCGACACAGAATAATTCAAAGCAGATCAATTAAGTTTTACTTATTATTTTTGCTGTAAACAGTTTCAGTGAAGATAGATCAGACTAGAAAATGATGGTTAGTATTGTAAACTTTGGCCCGGATTTAGGTAGAGCAGCGTATCTTTGTGCGGGCGTAGCGTATCTTCTTCACGTATCTCGCTTTGTGAATCGGCGCAAGTATACGACAGCGCACATTTGTACTTACGACGGCATATCTCAAGATACGCCAACGTAAATCCCTCATGAATCTGGTCCTTTGAATGAACAGGCAAATAAAGGATCCACAATAACCCCCCAAAAAAATATATATATCAATGGGGACCAATTATGGCCTATAGTTGCAGGTCAGGAATGGTGTAGAGATCCTGCTGCAGGTTCTTGAAGAGGCTGTGTTCAGGGATGAAGCTTGACCGCACTCTCTTTAAGGCCCCTTTCACACTGCCGGACCATTCAGGTCCGCCTGTCAGTTTTTCAGCGGACTCTCTATGGAACGTCCGATGTCAGCTGTGACATGTTCGCTCACATCTGACCCGATCCGATCCGCTAAAATCAGATGGATGCCGTTACGTCACCATCCGTCCATGGTGGAACGGATCAGGTGAGAGTTGATGAAAACGGACATGCTGTCCGTTTCCGTCCAATCTCTTCATAGGAGTGAGCAGAGAGGGACCTGTCATCTGCCGGCTCAGTGGAGAGATCTCCCGATGAGCTGGAAGACTGCTGCAAGCAGATCCGTCCCCGTGTGGAAGGGGCCTAAGACTGTAGCTCAATTGGATCTGCAAAGAAGGTGCTAATAACGATCATCCAACTGTCACCAGGCCAATCAGACACTGCAGAACAACTGGGGTGTCCGCAATCATTCGCTGAACACGCTTTCTCCCTCTCCTTGCTGCCTAGGCCACAAGTTTTGACTTTGCCTGACCGACCGCTGCTGCCAGATGAAAACCACGATTCCAAGAGGCCAAATCCTCCCCAGTACAGGCTATTTATCCCTTCTCCCTTTGTTCTTTCCCTCCAGCCAACTGGAACTTGTCGTCTGCAATTGTCCGGCTCCAACAGAAACTGCGCTTTCCAAACGACATGTCCCAAGATCCTTGCTTGTCTGTTACTAAGTCTTGCTTGCTCTGCATTAAAGTGGAGGTCCACCCTAAAAAGAAAATACACCAAGATCCTGCAAAAAAATAGAAAAAAAATAATATTTTTTTAACTTATCCGGAAATGGCGGTTGCTATGCGGAAACTTTGTAATCTGCCTCTTCCCATACCGCGGCAGGTCTTCTTCCTCAGCCTACCCATGTTGTCTTCTGGGGAATGGGACGCGCTGCCTTCTGGGAACTGTGTGTATCCCAGAAAGCATCCGCCCATATACAAAGCACCACGAGACTTGCGCATGCTTAGTAGGAAACGGGCAGTGAAGCCGCAAGGCTCCACTGCCTGTTTCCCTTGTGAGGATAGCGGCGCCAGGAGTTACCAGGATCGAGGGATCAGCCTCGGGGGGTCCAACATCGCGGGCATCTAGGACAGGTAAGTGTTCTTATTAAAAGTCAGAAGCTACAGTGTTTGTAGCTGCTGATTTTCAAAAAAAATATATATCTCGGCTGGAACCCCGCTTTAAGTGTATGAGAAAGCAAAGTCCTGCCTGGGCACTAGGGGAAAGAGCCTCACTGTGGAAGATGTTGTGAAGTGTCCCCTCACACCAAGGCAATTTAGCCAGCTCCTGGCTACAAATAGAAACCAGTGTGAGTAGGTATGTTGAAAGATATCAACAAAAGTAGAACAGCTTCTAGAGCTGAGAAGTTGTTGGTTGAACTGGATGGACGTGTCTTTTTTCAACTATGTAAATTTAAGCTGGTGCTACCTGTGTGCTGGGCAGGTCAGGTTGGAGAGAGATTAGCAGTGTTATACAGGCTAGTGGGCGATGGTGGACTGAAATTTGGGAATGGGCAGAGAGACCAAACTTTTTGTTTCTGGCTGGGTCTGTCAGCGGCTGTCAGGGTGGAGAGAAAAGTGTGAAACAGAGATAGTGGCAGAGGCACTGTCTAGAGAAAGGCATGCTTTGTGCTTCTATGAAAACACTGCCTACTAATGCCTCCCATGAAGCTGACCTCCACATGACCCACTCCACTGGGCTACAACAATGTTGTTGCCAAGGCCACAGTACTGTGCACAATTCAGCACAGGTGGGTCTGTTGTGTGTAATTCTGTCCAACATGCAGGAGCTCAGTAACAGGCTAGACAGGCAATCACCCATGGGTGTGTTCTGCATTGGCAGTGGCAGAACCCAGGAAAGACCATGCCCCTCTACCATGATAAAAATGCCACGCCCAGGGCTTGTACCTTTCCTGCCTACCCTCTGTCCCAGCCCTGCAGGCTGTCACTGAAGCTTCAGGTGTGGACTCATTGGGGGTGCTGTGGAAACTTGACTGTGCATCTCAAACAAATAAATGTTAGGCAGCTTTGGCATCCACAGTGAATCTGTGGACCACCCCCTCTTAGGATGCCACTTCTGTTTGCACTGCAGAGACCCAATGCAAGCAAAAACCTATTCATTCTAATCCTAATAAGAAAATCCCCATATGTAGCGGGGTCATGCCATAATTGACTATTGTTAGCGATGCAGATCTGAATCCCCACCAGTGCTCCAGTGGTATTGTACGGACTCCATTGACAATTGTAGGAACAGACTACATTTCCCACAATGCTTTACCTTTCTGGAGCACCAACGTTATCAACAGAGACTTCATCTTGCAGGAGCATTCGGGAGCTGCCCCTTGCCAGGGTCTTTTGCACTTGTGTTTGTATAGAATTGCCCACTAGGGGAAGCTTGCGAGCATAGACTGCCTATAGCAACTTCTATATGTAGGAATATTACCGGTTTAGTTTAAGTTCTGTCTTTATCTGCTGATTCTTGCAAAAGGCCTGTGCAGAGTCACCTATTATATAATTGTCTGTGTATGTTTAACCTGTTGTTCAGTTTTATTCTACCCCTTTTACCATATATCAAGTAAAGTTACCCATTTGGTTTAAACTATATTCACTGTGTGAGGTGTGTTTACTCCTGGAGCCGCAAGTTAAGAAGGTAATCATATTATTGTGTTGCATTGCATATTTTATGTGTCATTGTGTTCCCAGCCAAGTGGGGGACACAATACTATTGCATCTGCTCTGGTGTCCCAAGGGAGGATTCGAGCCACTTTAAGGGGGTGTACAAATTAGTGAGAGTAAATCCCAAATCTATCCAGCGGCTCCTGAGGGGGTAGCGCTACACATACCTAGGTCGAAATTCGTCCAGTCCATATTGAACTGAATTTCGATCCACATATTAAGAAGAAAAAACGGTTCTGAGGTATCCATAGGAAAAGAGAAGAGGAGAGGTGGGTAAGTTCTTCTGGTGTTAAATGTTAACTCCACTGTGTTAAATGTCTGAAAAAGATAAAACAGATATAACTTTTTTTTTGTTATTTTGCAAATAACCAAGAATGATAATAAATGCAACCTTCCAAGTGGGCATGTGGAGAATCCCCATCTCCACACAAGAAGTGGTCATTCTCAATGCCTTGGAAACCTGGTCCTAGGTTCTCCTTTAGAATAACAGGGTGGTACAGTATTTTTAGAGGTGAAACAAATAAAACCCATCTGATACTGATATAGAGAGGCACCCATGGTGGAATATAGTATTATTAATAAAAGGGGTCAAAGTGGAAGTAGTTTAAGTGAAGTAGAATAAAAAAAAATTAATACACCCAAAAATGCTTTTCATGGCTGATCTACCACTTACTAGTTGTAGGAGTAGTATGAACAATTTACTAATTGTTCTGCAGGTACCAGCATGAATCTGTAAGCATTGTTTGAAAATAATACAAATAATTTTATTGATGGGCAAGGTAGAGAACAACCAATCCACCAGTGGCAGCCTGTCTATTAGGGGTGCACGGGCGCTGCCTCCCTTATCCATGCATCCGGCTCCCTGATCTACATACAGGGTGCCGGACTATAGATTCCAATAGGGGAGAGGAGTGTTTTTTTGAAGCACATGATTACAGCCAGAGGCTCTAATAGGCTTCAACAAAGGGCAGGCTCGGAGCACAGAGCACTGGAGCACCCATTTGTTTGACAATAGTGAATGATTCTTCGCTATTGTGACATAAGACCTGTTTCTCGATTGCCCGTACTCCCCCGACTGACACCTAGATGGGGTCAGCCCGCCATGTTGGAGAACTCCTAAACCTGCAGCAGGGCACCTAAATGGGGTAAGCTCTGTCCGTTTTCTTTTGCCATCTGTGTCCCATTGGGGAGATTTCTCTTCACTTCCTGTCCCATAGCCGAACACGGAAATCGAGAGGAAATCCATGAAAATTAAGGGAATCCCTTGGCCTCCCAAGGTCACTAGAACGAGTACCCTTATTGGAAAACATCGCCCCTATTAATTTTTGGAGGACAACACAACATTTTTGATTTTCTTTTAATTTCACTTTAAATGATAATGATAAACAAGATAAATAGAGAGGATAAATATTCCTAATGGGTGTGCAGACATTAACCACTTAAGACCCGGACCAATACGCTGGTAAATGACCCAAGGTGTTTTTGCGATTCGGCACTGCGTCGCTTTAACAGACAATTGCGCGGTCGTGCGACGTGGCTCTTAAACAAAATTTGCGTCCTTTTCTTCCCACAAATAGAGCTTTCTTTTGGTGGTATTTGATCACCTCTGCGATTTTTATTTTTTGCGCTATATACAAAAATAGAGCGACATTTTTGAAAAAAAAAACACTATTTTTTACTTTTTGTTAAAAAAAAAATCAAATAAACTAAATTTTAGTCAAACATTTAGGCCAAAATGTATTTAGCCACATGTCTTTAGTAAAAAAAAAAATCGCAATAAAAAAAAATAGCTACCTAGCGGGAACAGCGACACTAATACAGCGATCAGAAAAATGATCGCTTAGTGACGCTGGCAATAGGGAGTGAAAGGGTTAACTAGGGCGGTGATCAGGGGGTTAAAACTTTATTAGGGGGGGTGGGGGGTCTATCCTGAACCTAACACTAACTGACTTTTACACTGCCTGTCACACTGACACTAAATGCAGTGATTAGATCACTGCATTCAGTGACACTGTGACTTTCAGATCACAAGGGGTTAAGTGTGCCTATGTGTGTGTATGTCAGTGTAGTGTTAGTGCACACTTACTGTGAGGTGTTCCTCTCATCGCAGCGGTTGGAAATACCGCTGCGATGAGAGATTACATCACTTCCCCCTTCCTGTGTTTACACAGGAGGAGAAGTGACACGAAGGGGGAGCGCAGCGATTGGCTGGGAGCGATCGCGGGGGGGCGGACAAACACGGACATCCGCCCGCTCATCCCGGATCGCTCCCGGAGACACGGGGACCGCCGCACGCCGCGGAGGGGGTCCCGATCGGACCCCGACCCGCTACTGGGCGAGGACGTAAATTTATGCCCTTGTGCCCAGCCGTGCCATTCTGTGGCCGTAAATGTGCGTGCGGCGGTCCTTAAGTGGTTAAAAGAAAAAAGGAATAGGCATTCTAATCTATCTCCACTCAGTCCAAAATAAGAAATAAAAAAAGTTTTGCTATTATTATATGCAGAAACAGATAACATAGTATGTGCCTGACCTTTTTTTCCAACAAAGGTAAAATTATATTTCCTGCAATATTAAAAATATTCACTTTTGAAGGAGCTTTGCTCCTGGATTTTCTTCTTGTTGACTTTGAATAAGCTTGTTTGAAGTTTCCATGCTTTCTCAATGGTCGCTCTTTTTCAAGCAAGCAGTGCTTTATGAAAAGACTGTTATCATGTTTAAAATCTTGCCATAACCTGCATTAATGTTGTGTCTTGTTCCTGAACCCTGTCTGGTTCCAGAATAAATTTTTGTGAGCCTATGCCCAAAACTATGCAGTTTATTCTAAGAGAGGCCTTAGTAAGGAAAGACAAAACAGATCTTCCTGTGACACTGAACGCCTTTCATACCTACAGGTCAAATCCGCTAGGTTTGAAGCCCAACTCTGGGCTATTTTCTTTAAGGGCCCCCCGGGCAGTGTTAATAAAAAGCTCAGGCTACAATGCTCACATTATTGTAGTAAATTTTCTCTGTCATAAGATGTCCTGGGTTAAATGACACCCAATGCCACTCAATCAGGAAGACCGAAAACAGTGCAGTGAGTGCAGGGAATATGTCAGGAATAATGCCTCTTTCACACGGGCGAATGTGCTGCTGCTGTTAAAAGCATGTTTTGTTATTTTGAAATTCCAAGACTCCAGGCACAGCGATCACTTGCAGTTGTACATTGCTATTAGCAGCGATTACGCGCGTTTACATGCAGCAGCGTTTATCTGCGGTGGAACATTCTTGCCATTTCTGATGTACTTCCTGTTGTTTTTCTTTCCTTGTTGCCGCTGCTATCTGCAGGTAATATAGTACACGTGATTACCTGCAGTTATGTACAGATAGCTGCGCTAAATCATTCCTGGACGCAGTAAAATCTATTTTTTATAACCGCACAAAACCTCATGTAAATGTAGCACTACCCCCGGAGGAGCTGCTGGTTAGTTTTGCATGGCATGTTACCTCTATTTCCTCGCCGTCTAGGGTACCAGATGAGAGTTAAGAAAAAGTTCAATGTCCACACTTTAGACTTCTTTTTCTTTGTGTAGCGGGGTGCCACTTTGATATGGATGGAGGACTGCTATCATTGTAGATAAAGAAGGATCTCAGCTCCCTTTGGTGACCAATTGTTGTTATAGCCACCTCCTGTTGTTTACTATGGTACAGCAATGAATGCTGGGAATTAAAGTGCAGGGAGATAAAGACTTCATTGCCCTGGTCAGTGGACAGACTACAATGTCAAGGGTGCAACTGTGCGATCCCAAAATACTTTGTGCCCTGCACAGCCTGCTGGGGTAAGGAATTTAAGAAGGGGATGTCCTTGGCTCTCTCTCTCTGGACTGCCTCTCCAAGCAAGTAGGAGGCCTATGTGAGGCTTGTCCCCTGAAGTATAGGCCTGAGAAGCCTGGGGCCTATACTCACCTATGCGGATCTCCCCATCCTGTCAGGGGAATTCCTGACGGAGTGACCGGACCGTGTCCAAGAGCATCTGGTGACCAGTTCAATCAGCAGTGTGTGACAGCCGTGTGGAAGATCAGGAACTGTCGGTGAGGGAAAGGACAGGGTGTCGGAAATTTTCACCGACGGGACAATCCAGAGAAACCAGGCCTGGTTGGGTGAGACGGGCCCCTGCCCAATAATATATGGATTACAAATTACTTAATGTGCACCACCGCATGCCGGCTAAAATGCGTGCGAACTGTTGAGAACGATCGTATTGAGGTTTGGTCTGATCAACCAAACCTTCCTAGCTAATGAGGCACATGTTTTGAAGACTGCTTGTTTAGGAAGACCCAGTTGTTGACATATATATATATATATATATATATATATATATGTGGTGTCCCAGTACAGGTATTTGCTGTAGGCCCTGTCAGATTGAGACCCTCGGCTTGTGGGGCCTCCCCTGCAGGGACTCAGCTAGTCATGATGTGATTTATACTGTTATGGTTGATAATACATTTATTAGGTGCGTATAGCTTTAAGAGTTTTAGTCCGCCATTTTATGTTTAGTCAGAGTGTATGAGAGTCAGTAGGATTAAGTGCTAGACAAGACCTTATGGTGTTGTATTATACTTTAACTTGTAACAAGCTTTAAATGTAAGTTCCAAGGGGAATACAGATAAGACTCTATGATCCACAGCTGGAACCTTTGCGACACTTTGTGTGAACGCTGTGAAGATTTTGACATCTGTCTTCATGCCAGTAAAGCCTTCCTTTGTTATATTGACCTCTGTTGTGGACTGTGTTATTACCACCCTAGCTAGCGGGGATACGGAGGCCCCCGGAGCTGTAGTTTCCTGGGGTATACCAAGACTACAGTGGCGTCACGTGACAGAGAGGGTTAATACCATCCGACCCTCACTAAGGGTTAATACCACCAGACCCTGGGCTCCTAGCCCCAAGAATTAAGTAGCTAACCATTAAGCGTATGTGCGTGGCCGTGGGGCTCCCCCTCCCCGGTCATCACATATATATATATATATATATATATATATATATATATACACACTCTTCCATCTAAAGTTTTAGATTATATTGAGTGCACAGTGTGGCTGTTAGTGAGAGCTGGATGAGGCCTGGTAAAGAGGTGCTTCAGTATTAGACATATCTTGCTGAAAGAATCCCTTTGCGGTGTGCTTACACAGGTCTATTTTAACCACTTCATTACTGGGCACTTAAACCCCCTTCGTGCCCAGACCAATTTTAAGCTTTCAGCGCTGACACATTTTGAATGACAATTGCGCGGTCATACAACACTGTACCCAAATTATATTTTTATCATTTTTTTCCCACAAATAGAGCTTTCTTTTGGTGGTATTTGGTCATCTCTGCAATTTTTATTTTTTGCGCTATATACACAAAAAAATACATAACATTTTTAAAAAAACACAATATTTTTTACTTGTTATTATAATAATATCCCAATTTTTTTTTATATATTTTTTTCCTCGGTTTAGGCCGATACGTATTCTTTTACATATTTTTGTTAAAAAAATCGCAATAAGCGTATATTGATTGGTTTGCGCAAAAGTTATAGCGCCTACAAAATAGGTGATAGATTTATGATTTATTTTTTACTAGTAATGGCAGCGATCTGTGTTTTTTTTTTTTCTTGTCAGGCCTGCGATATTGCGACAAACATATCGGACACTTTTGACACAATTTTGAGACCATTCACATTTATACAGCGATCGTGCTATAAAAATGCACTAATTACTGTATAAATGTGACTGGCAGGGAAGGGGTTAACATTAGGGGGTGAGGAAGGGGTTAAATGTATTCCCTGGGTGTGTTCTAACTGTGTGGGAGGAGGGGACTGACTGAGGGAGGTGAGCAATGCTGTGTCCCTATTTACAAGGGACACAGATCGGTCTCTTCTCTCCTTGACAGGACGTGGAGCTCTGTGTTTACACACAGAGCTCCACGTCCCTGCTGTCACTGCCGATCGCGTGTACCCGGCAGACATCGCGGCCGCCAGGCACATGCATCGGCTCCTCAGCAATGCGTCGGCACAGTGTTTATCCACTGCGCGCCCCCCAGCGGCGCGCGCGGGTAATGCACATAAAAGGACGTCCAAAGACGTCCACCGGGCACTTGAGAGCCACGCTGTGGACGTCTTTTGTCTATAGCGCTGGTCTCAAGTGGTTACGTGCTATAATAAAACCTGTATTTTTTTTATTATAAATATTGACTCTTACAGGGCCCTGAAAGCAGTCCCCTGTTTCACTTTGGTATTTACTACATTTGCTTGCCAAGTAAAGTTATCCTAGGCTCAGTACAACACAAGGTAACGGTTTATTTATACACTTTACTGTGGTGTGATAGAATTGTGTTTCCCCAGCAGCTAGTGGGATCCACAATCCTTACCAATACCAGTTGTGCCAAGAGAGAATTCGAGACAGTTTAAGGGGTTGATAGACAGAGTACAGAAACCAAAACAAACCAGCAGCTCCTTCGGGGTAGTGCTACATTTGCTTTATTTGTCGAACCTGGTAAAAAAATAAAATAAGTAGTTTAAGAGATGGAAGGGTAATAGATAACAGGTTCAGGTGTATGACTTCTATTCGGAAACATCTTGCTTCCAGCGATGCAGCTTTTGTCGCCACTCTAGCCAGAGCGAGTATTGTGCACCTAGATAGGCCTCTCTCACTAGCCTAGCAGCCAGGGTGTCACACGGTAAGTCTCTGCCACAGACCTTTCCAAAGATGAAGGTATATTCGGTCCAAAATCCTCTCAGCACAGGATTAAGCACCCGGATCACTCCCAAATACAGTAATTATTTGTAAAATTAGAACTGACAGGCGATCATCATCCAGCCTTCCAGTAATAGTGCATCCTTCGATGAAGTTCAAGGCCTCTCCTGAAATGCCAGCCTCTTGCTCGGTGCTCTCCAAGACAGGTTCTTCATCGAGTGGCTTCCTCCCTCAGGACGGACAGCTCAGGACCACTTTACAAGCGTAGACCCAGTCTGACCTACTTAGTAGATCACAACCCCGGATCAACATGGTACCGGAGTCAGGAACACTTGAACACGCACCCCCGGCCATGAGGGCGTGGGCCATGGGACGACAGACCCAGGATCGGTGACGACCCCGGACTAGTGACGTTTGTCGCTTAAGTACTCCTCCCCAGCATACACAGCGGAATGATCAACTCCCTCTGATTGGCTGCCGAAGGGGAACATCCAAAACACCTTGACCTGACTGCTGCCACCCTCGGCCTGGGATGGTATCGACACCCCAGACAACAATCGTGGTCACTCACAGTATAGCCATGGCTGGAACAGAGGCCCAAATTTTGTGAAAAATCATACAGTCTGAGTCAACTAACTCTCAGACTATCCTCTAAATTTAAAGCAGCACAAGCCAAAAAGTAGCAGGCTGCTACATACTCCCCTCACTAAAATAGACACTGTCCCCAGTGTCAAAACCATGGTGTCTCAAGCCTGAAACGATGCCGAATATGAAGTTGAAGCCATCCTAGATTGCTGGAAAAGAAGTAGGCAGACTCAATTTCTTGTTAAATGGAAGGGTTATTCTTCAGAGGAAAATTCTTGGAAACCGATGGATAATTTACATGCTCCAAGACTTTTACAAAATTTACGCAACAGGTACACAGAGAGATGGTCTAGGTTGGGCATCCAGAGGCTGCCTCTCGGGGGGGGGGGAAACTGTCAGGGAAATGGCTAAAGAAGGACTGGCAATTCCGCCCAAGACAATCATGGCCGCCATGGTGACTAAGGTGGGCGGTACTTCCTCCTTGTAACCCTGAACAGATCACATGACTAACTTCCTGGTCTATTTAAGCCTCCTGCTGGAGCTGCTCATTGCTGGATTATCTCTTCAGTCTCCTGTGTACCTTGACTCCTGATCTGTGCTTATCCATTGTGACCCGGCTTGCCCTAACCTTGCTTCCTGATCTCCCGTGTTTGACCCTCGGCCTGCTTTTTGACTCTGCTTCTGCTTCCTGACCACCCAGCTTGACCCTCGGCTTGTATGTACCTGTACCCTGCTTGTGTATGACCTTGGCTCGCCCCTGTATATGCTCCAAACTGACCTACCCGTGTTTGCCCCCCGGCCTGGCTTCTGGTACCTCCGTTCATTTAAATAAACAAGCTCAGTTCTGCCTGACTCAGCCATCCCTCAGTGGCTGAGCTCATCAGACTGCAAGCAAGCACCTGGCCTACAATGCTTCTGTGGGCACCTCGCTTCCTGTTCCCAACTCCACTCAGCCGCAAGGGGAGCCCTCTTAGCATCTCGATCTTCATACTTGTTCCTGAGAGCTATGGAATGCTCTACCCATGGACATCCGCATGGAAGAAAACCATCGGGCCTTCAGAAAAAAACTTAAGACCCACCTCTTCTGAAGACACAGGATGGCACTGGATGCAAAAACCTCCTTGAGGTGATTTATTTTGTATTTGTAGAGCTATAAAAGTTACTCATTCACTCACCCTATGGGGAATTGGATGACTATGTGGAAATGGTAAAGTGTGGCACTGAAAATTATGATTTTGATGTGATCAAAAAGTATATAAATAGATGAATAAGAGGGTGCTATCTATATGAATTGAACCATTAGACTGCACTAATGTGCTAATTTCAATATACACACAGAAGGTAATAAATGAATATTAATAAAACAACCAAAATCAATAGTCAATAAGACATAAAAAACAAAAATCCTGATAAACAAAGTGTATAGATGTACAAAGAGATAGATAAATATCTATATTGAACATCAAGGTGATTGTATTAGCAAACACCAAAGTGATAATAAACCAAATGTGTGTTGGTAAACAAGTGAGTATAAAGTCCTAAAAATTCCACTGAAATGAAAAATGACCATATAATCAGTTGTCTGTAGGTAATCCACCACCGTGAAGATTGAAGGCTTACCAAATGAGTTGGACCCAGCGAGGCTTACGCGTCATCAGTCAAACGGGCTTGTTGATGTATCTCACTCAGGAAGAATTTTCCAATGGAACCAGGCAGAGATATATCACAGAGTTGACATCAATGACTATAGACCATGGATGGAGCAGCAGTACTTCACATATAAATCCTTCCAATGTAACATAGAGTAGAAGGAAAAAGATTGGGCCATGTAGTGTGATTCTGTTTCAAAATGAGAACACTTATTAAAAATATAAAATGGTCACTCACATTTGAGAAGACATATGAAGCGAATAAAATCAAAGTAACACAGTGGCATAAGCAGAGCCCTGCCCGACGCGTTTCTCCTAATAAGGCATCATCTGGGGCGCTTGTCCACTGCGTATATATAGGTATGGAGAATCCCCCAAATGAGGGCCAGCTCTACAATTGCCAAAACCAGGAAATTAACTACTTCCTGTTTGATCGGATGACGATGGACCGTACAGTCCGTTGTCACCCGATCCGCTAGACAGAAGGAAAAGGAGGGTTTTCCTCCCTCACACTTTGGCAGATAGAAGGGGGTCGGATGTCAGCAGGCATGTCATCGCTGACATCCGTGGCTCCATAGTGGACCACGGAGCGCCCGTTTAGGTCCACCTAAAAAACTTGCAGGCGGACCTGAATGGTCCGCCTGTGTGAAAAGGCCCTAAGTGTGAGCAGAATGTGTGGACTTCCACAGAGAATACCAGGCACAAGTAAAATATCCGGTAATGAAATTTCCCACCCTTGTGTATTTAATTGCGTGCTTGCAACAGCTAATCACACCTCTGAAGTAGGGATGAGCTTTGTGTTCGGGTCGAACATGAGTTCGACTCGAACATTGGCTGTTCGCCCATTCGCCGAACAGTGAACAATTTGGGGTGTCCACGGCAAAAACTAAAAGTCACGAAACACTATTTAAAAGTCTATGGGAGAATTCTAAAGTACTAATTTTAAAAGTTAATATGCAAGTTATTGTCATAAAAAGTTTGGGTATCCGGGTCCTGCCCCAGGGGACATGTATTAATGCAAACATTTTTTTAAAATGGCAGTTTTTTTGGGAGAAGTGATTTTAATAATGCTTAACCACTTAAGGACCCCCTACCGACAATATACATTGGCAGAATGGCACGGCTGGGCAAAATAACGTACCTGTACGTGTCTCTTTAAGTCCCAGCCATGGGGTCGCAAACGCACCGCCGGTGGCGCGCTCGCGACCTGGTCCGAAGCTCCGGGAGCAGTGAATTTAATAATGCTAAAAGTGAAACAATAAAAGTGTAATATTACTTTAAATTTCATACCGGGGGGGGGTGTAAAGTCAGCATGTGAAAAAGCGCATGTTTCCTGTACATAGAACTGTCCCTGCAGAAAGTGTCATTTCTAAAAAGGCTCTGGCAATTCAGAGAGGATTCATTCATAAAAAAAAAAGCATGGGGCTCCCCCCAAATTCCATTAACAGGCCCTTCAGGTCTAATATGGATATTAAGAGGAACCCCGCTGTCAATTTAAAAAAAATTACGTGGGGTTCCCCCAAATATCTATACCAGACCCTTCAGGTCTGGTGTGAATTTTAAGGGGAACTCCACCCCAAATTTAAAAAAAAAAATGGTGTGGAATTCCCCCAAAAATCCACACCAGACCCTTATCCAAGCACATTAACCTGGCTGGCCGCAGAAAAGAGGGGGGGGGACAGAGTGCGCCCCCCCCTCTCCTGAACTGCACCAGGCCACATGCCCTCAAAATGGATAGGATGTCCCTATGTTGATGGGGACAAGGGCCTCATCCCCACAACCCTGGCCGGTAGTTGTGGGGGTCTGCGGGCGGGGGGGGTATCAGAATCTGGAAGACCCCTTTAACAGAGGGGACCCCCAGATCCTGGCCCCCCTATGTGAATTTGTAATGGGGTACACTGTACCCCTACCATTTCACGAAGGAAGTTTAAATAGTTAAAAAAAAAACACACAGACACCGTAGAAAAAATTCCTTTATTAATAAAGAATAAATAAAAATCCAGCGGTGGTAATCCACTCTCGATGTGGCTCCCCGCTCCAACGTTGTCTTCTATCCAGCGACTGGTTATCTCTCCAGCGACGGGTGATCAACGGTCCGGTCCAGCGATGAGAAGATGTTTTATGTACAGGAAACATGCTTTTTCACAGGTACGAAATTTAAAGTAATATTACACTTTTATTGTTTCACTTTTAGCATTATTAAATTCACTGCTCCCGAAAAAACTGCTGTTTTTAAAACTTTTTTTTTGCATTGATACATGTCCCCTGGGACAGGACCCAGGTCCCCAAACACTTTTTAGGACAATAACTTGCATATTAGCCTTTAAAATTAGCACTTTAGATTTCTCCCATAGACTTTAACAGGGTGTTTTGCGGCTTTTCGAATTTGCCGCGAACACCCCTAATTGTTGGTTGTTCGCCGGACAGGTGAACAGGCAATGTTCGAGTTGAACCTGAGTTCGACTCGAACTCGAAGCTCATCCCTACTGAAGAACGGGGAGAGGTGTGTGTAAACACACCTTCCCCGTTCTTCATTGTGGCAGTGTCAGTGATCGTCTGTTCCCTGATATAGGGAAAGACGATCACAGACGTCACACTTAACTCCAACAGTGCCCCCTAGTGGTTAACTCCTAAACTGCAATTGTCGTTTTCAAAGTAATCAGTGCTTTTTTATAGCACTTTTTGCTGTGAAAATGACAATGGTCCCAAAAATGTGTCAAAATTGTCCGATGTGTCCGCCATAATGTCGCAGATGAAAAAAATCGCTGATCGTCGCCATTAGTAGTAAAAAAATATATATTAATAAAAAGGCAATAAAACTATCCCCTATTTTGTAAACGCCTTAAATTTGCGCAAACCAATTGATAAACACTTATAGCGGTTTTTTTTTTTACCAAAAATAGGTAGAAGAATATGTGTCAGCCTAAACTGAGGAAAAAAAACGTTTTTTTTATATATTTTTGGGGGATATTTATTATAGCAAAAAGTAAAAAATATTGATTTTTTTTCCAAATTGATGCTCTATTTTTGTTTATAGCGCAAAAAAATAAAAACCGCAGAGGTGATCAAATACCACTAAAAGAAAGCTCTATTTGTGGGGAAAAAATGGACACCAATTTTGTTTGGGAGTCACGTCGCACGACCGCGCAAAAAGGGCAAGGTCCTTTACCTGCATAATAATCCGGGTCTTAAGTGGTTAAAGTGAAACAATAAAAGTGAAATATTCCTTTAAATTTCGTACCTGGGGGTGTCTATAATATGCCTATAAAGTAGCGCATGTTTTCCATGTTTTTAACAATCTCAGCACAAAATGACATTTCTAAAGGAAAATAAGTTATTTAAAACTACTCATGGCTATAATTGTCAGGTCCCGGCAGAACAGATAAAAGTCATTAAAAGTCATTGAAAAATAATTTAAAAAAATGGGTGGGGGTGCCTCCAAATTCCATTACCAGGCCCTCCAGGGTAAAAAAAAAAAAATTGCGTGGTGTTACACGCTAAAATCCATACCAGACCCTTATCCGAGCAAGCAACCTGCCACACCGCAGGAAAAGAGGGGGGGTACGAAAGAGCCCACCCTACTGAATCGTACCAGGCCACATGCCATCAACATGGGGAGGATGTCAATCCCCACAACCCTTGCCCGGTGGTTGTGGGGGTCTACGAGCGGGGGCTTATCAGAATCTGGAAGGCCCCTTTAACAAAGGGGACCCCCAGATCCCACTCCTATGTGAATTAGTAAGGGGTGCATTGTACCCCTACCATTTCACAAAAAAAGTGTCAAAATGTTAAAAACTACAGGAGACAGCTTGGGACAAGTCCTTAATTTAAAAAAATTACAATATAAAAAGGTTCCAGTGATTGTAATCCATCCTCAATCTCCAGCGATGTGATCCAGTCTCGAGCTCCAGCGATGATCTCCAGCGAGGATATGGCGCACACGATCCTGCCCCCACTGGAGGCACCCGACGTATGACACACTGCCAGCCTGACAGCTCTTATATAGCTGAGAGCGGGGCCAAAGATGCAAGGGGAAACATCAGGGTTACCCAGTGACATGTACGGGTGACCCCGCCCCCCTGATTCAACAGGAAACCTGCTGCAAACCGAACCAGGAGGTGTTTGGCTCATCTCTACTATGAGGACTATTGGTTGAAATGCATAAGGTGGTCTGCTTGGTGAAAGAACCAAGTAGAGAGAGATATCGCATAGTGTAATAATATTGGAAGTTAATTTGTAAAAAGGTAAACTGGGAAAACACAAATTTTCGTAGTTAAAAACAGACTCATCTGGAAAGTAGCAATGGCATGATATTGTTGATCTGATCCATCCAACGCATTTCGTCCTCTAGGACCCCAGATGATGTCCTAGAGGGCGAAACACGTCCTCTAGGACATCAATATGTAGATACACGTTGCTTCTCTGAACCTCATATATATCCTTTGAGACCGCACTGATGACCAGACCCCTTGAGACTAGGATACCGTTCAGGACCAGTGACCAGCTGTACCCATTTGGTTATTAGTACCAACAAGCCTATATGGCTTAAGAGGTATATGCCCCTTTAAGTCAGATATTTCCGGTAAGCCTCTGTCCAGATGGTGGTGGTTCTCCTATTAATTCCTTGGTGTTTTCATCTATGAAATCATCTGATTTTGGGACCTTCCAGTCACATTTGATATAAGCATTCACAAGTTTTTGGGACTTCCTAGTTACATTTAACATATTCACACGATTTGGGGACTTTTCAGTGACATATGATACATGTTGTGATTTTTTTTTTTTTTTTTTAATCTTTAGTATGTGAATTAATTTACATACTTGTAAATATATATTAGAGCCACATTTTTTCTTTCTTTTATATTTTACAGCTTTAGGAACTGCATGTGCTCCCACCTACGCCAGTTTATCTTTGGGCTGGTGGGAGCAAACCCTAGTGTTCCAAGAAGACATGGGGGTATACACATCACACATTCTAATGTGAGCAAGATTTTTAGATGATATATTCCTCTTATGGCAAGGCCCCAAAATCACCTTTACAAAATAGGTGATGTGTCTAAATAACAACAATATTGGGATGTTGTTCACTAGTGAAATTAACTGCTTGCCGTCCGCCAGCCATCAAATGATGACTGGACGGGGCGGCTCTTGTTCTGGACGGGCTCTTGTTCTTCTAGGGCCACTAGGGGGCTTGCGCTTCGATGCCCCCTGGGCACCCGCGATTGCCCAGTAATGGAGCGAGACAGTGGACCTGTGTGAGTAAACACACATATCCACATCCTGTCAGGTGAGAGGAGACCGTATAAATGTGAATGGTTCCAAAATAGTGTCAAAAGTGTCCGATATGTCTGCCACAATATCGCAGTCATGATAAAAATCACAGATCGCCGCCATTACTAGTAAAAAAATAATAATAGAAATGCTATAAATCTATCCCCTATTTTGTAGACACTATGGGCCAGATTCAGGTAGATGGGAGCATCTTTGCTCTGGAGTAACGCTTCTCATTTACGTTACGCTGCCGAAATTTTAGGAGCAAGTGCTGTTATTCAGGAAGCACTTGCTCCTAAAGTTGCGGCAGCGCATCGCAAATGAGCCGGCGGAATTCAAATTGGGCGGGTACGGGGCGTGTATTATTAAAACTAAGCGCGATCCCGCGGCGAACGTACTGCGCATGCGTCAAGTGTCAATGCATCCCAGTGCGCATGCTCCAAAATCTGTCAGTGAACGTCAATGACGTCACATCCCCATTCATGAAAGTTTTACGCAAACGACGCGATTTTTATTTTTTCTGACGCGATGACGACGGCTATACTTAACATAGGATACTCCACTAGGGGGCTGCTTTATCTTTACGTCGCGTATCGCTTCCGGAAACGTTGTAAAGTCACTGCGTCGCGCCCGAAAACGATCGTGAATTTCCGACTCCAGCTGATTAACATATTTTTTCAGCGTTAATCAGCGGGAACGCCCCCGGCGCCATTTTTAAGTTGAAGTAACGATGCGATGGCGAAATTCAATTACGCCGATCGCATCGGAATGACAACCCGGCGTTTCTTGTTTTCTGGTTACAGAAAACAAAAACGCCGGCTTAAAGTGACAGTTAGGCTGGCGGATCACTGGATACTCCAGCCTAACTCTTCCTGAATCTGGCCCTATAACTTTTGTGCAAACCAATCAATATACGCTTATTGTTTTGTTTTGTTTTTTGCCAAAAATATGTAGAAGAATACATTTCGGCCTAAACTGAGGACATTTTTTTTTTTAAAGAACAAATACCGCCAAAAGAAAGCTCTATTTGTGAGGGGGAAAGGACGTCAATTTTGTTTGGGTACAATGTCGTATGACTGCGCAATTGTCAGTTAAAGCGACGCAGTGATGTATCGCAAAAAATGGCTTGGGCAGGTGGACGTGTCCTGTATTGAGGTGGTTAATGAGGATCACCTTATTTCCTGTATTTGGAAACTGCAACTAACAGCTTACTTCATTGGACAACATAGTTACATAGTTAGGTTGAAAAAAAACACAAGTCCATCCAGTTCAACCACAAAAAAAACAAACAAACAAAATAAAAAACATAGTACAATCCCATACAACCCACAGTTGATCCAGAGGAAGGCAAAAAAAAATCAGCAGAGCATGATCCAATTTGCTATAGCAGGGGAAAAAGTAGTTACGCTGGACGCATTCGGCGTTCCCATTATAAATATGCGAATGAGTAAGATACGCCGATTCACGAACTTAGATGTGCCCAGCCGCTTCATATACGCGATTTGCGTAAGGCATACATCCGGCGTAAAGTTACCCCTCATATAGCAGGCGCAGCTAATGCAAAAGTATGGGTCAGGGAACGACGCCGTAGAATTTTACGTTGCGTACTCCGTTTATGTAGTACTACGTGAATAGGGCAGTGCGTAGGTTACGTTCACGTCGTAGGCATTGCGCCGACGTATCTTAGGGAGTATATGCAACGTGATTCTGAGCATGTGCATGGGGTCACGCTTAATTTAAATAGATGACGCCCACCTCCTTCCTACTTTGAACGCCTGCCAACTTACGCTACACTGCCGCAACTTATGGAGCAAGTGCTTTGTGAATACTGCACTTGCCTCTCTAAGTTACGCCAGTGTAGCGTATATGAGATGCGCTACGCCACTCTAAAGATATGCCGATGTGAATCCGGGCCAAAATCTCTTTTCCTCTAGATGTAAAGAGTGCCCCCTTGTCCTCAGTGTTGACCGTAAAGTGAATAACTCAACACCAAGTTCACTATATGGACCTCTTATGTATTTGTACATGTTGATCATATCCCCCCTTATTCTCCTCTTCTCCAGAGTGAATACATTCAGTTCCTCTCATCTTTCCTCATAGCTGAGCTCTTCCATGCCTCTTATCAGTTTGGTTGCCATTCTCTGAACTTTCTCCAGTTCCCCAATATCCTTTTTGAGAACTGGATCCCAAAACTGAACTGCATTATCCAGATGAGGTCTTGCTAGTGATTTGTACAGGGGCAAAATGATATCTCTATCTCTGGAGTCCATACCTCTCTTAATACAAGAAAGGACTTTGCTCGCTTTGGAAACCGCAGCTTGGCATTGCATGCCATTATTGAGCTTATGATCAACTAAAACCCCCAGATCCTTCTCCACTACAAATCCCCCCAGTTGTACTCCTCCCAGTATGTATGATGCATGCATATTCTTAGCCCCCAAGTGCATAACTTTACATTTATTAACATTAAACCTCATCTGCCACTTAGTCGCCCAATTAGACAGAGCATTGAGGTCGGCTTGTATATTGGAGACATCCTGTAAAGACGTTATTCCACTGCATAGCTTGGTGTCATCTGCAAAGACAGAAATCTTACTTTTGATCTCAGACCCAATATCATTTATAAATATATAGAAAAGTAAGGGTCCCAAAACTGAACTTTGGGGTACACCGCTGATAACCTTAGACCATTAAGTAAAAATCATTAACCACTACTCTCTGAATTCTGTCTTTCAGCCAGTTTTCTATCCATTTACAAACTGATATTTCCAATCCTGTAGAATTTACCTTATACATGAGCCGTGTGTGGGGAACTGTATCGAACGCTTTTGAAAAATCAAAGTATACCACGTCCACTGCCACGCCTCTGTCCAGGGTTTTACCTCCCTCTTCATAAAAATAAATCAGGTTTGTCTGACAACTTCTGTCTTTCATGAATCCCTGCTTGCTTAACCACTTCCATACAGGGCATTTTCACCCCCTTCCTGCCCAGACCAATTTTTAGTTTTCAGCGCTGTCGCACTTTGAATGACAATTGCGCAGTCGTGCGACGTGGCTCCCAAACAAAATTGTTGCCCTTTTTTCCCCACAAATAGAGCTTTCTTTTGGTGGTATTTGATCACCTCTGTGGGTTTTTTTTGCGCTATAAACAAAAGAAGAGCGACAATTTAAAAAAAAAAATATCATAATTTAAAAAAAAAATACTTTTTTTTCCCCCTCAGTTTAGACATATTCTACATATATTTGGTAAAAAAATAAGCGTATTTGATCGGTTTCCGCAAAAGTTATAGGGCCAGATTCACATACACTTAATATTGCGCTGCATAATCGAAATACTCTACGCTGCCCTATTTCACCAGGCTCTACACCGAATCCTGGTAGATTTTTGCCCGTACGCTACGGCGGCGTAGTCTATTTCTCGCCGCGTAATCGAAATACGCGATTAGGGGACGTGAAGCATTTAAATTAAGCGCGTCCCCGCGGCGATCGAACTGCGCATGCTCCGTTCAGAAATTTCCCGCCGTGCATTGCGCGAAATCACGTCGTTACGTCATTCGTTGTTTGAGTAGTGTCGTTTATGAACATTCCTATTCCCGGACGACTTACGTAAAAAAAAATAAAAGACTTTGGAAAACTTAGAAATTCGACGCGGGAACGACGGCCATACTTAACATGGGCTGTCTAATATTAGAGCAGCAAAAATCTGGTATAGTGTTACGCAAATAAAAGATGACTAAAGGTGCCGTAAGAGATTGCGATTGAAGATCGTAATTTCGGGGATCGCCGGCAAAAGCTCATTTGCATACCCCGACGCTGAAAACGACGGGAAGTCCACCCAGTGGCCGCAATTTTCTTGCAGCGTAGATCTGAAGGCGTATGAACACGTAATCCAGTCGAATTGAAGCCCGCAGCCGTCTATTCATGGTTTGAGGTTTTCGACTAGCTAGAAAACGTGCGTAATTTGAAATTACTCCAGTCTAACACCAGTTAGACAGGCGTAATGGCTCTCTGAATCTGGGCCATAGCGTCTACAAAATAGGGAATAGAATTATGGCATTTTTTTATTAGTAATGGCGACGATTTGGGATTTTTATTGTGACTGTGACATTACGGCGGACATATCGGACACTTTTGACACATTTTTGGGACCATACACAGCGATTAGCGCTATAAAACTGCACTGATTACTGTGCAAATGTGACTGGCAGGGAAGGGGTTAACACTAGGGGGCGCTGAAGGGGTTAAATATGTTCCCTAAAGTGTGTTCTGACTGTTAGGGGGAGGGGGACTCACAAGGGGAGGAGATCGCTTTGTGTTCCTCTGTACTGGGAACACACATTGGGTCCCGAGCAATGCGCCGACGTCATTTTAATATGGCTCGGTAGGGAAGAGGTTAAATAGTTTTTTTTTCCAGCAAGAACTTGTCTATGTGGTCTTTGATTAATCTCTCCAGTATCATGTCACTCCCACCCCCATTATGGACATGAGCTCCCCCATGCTCTATTGTATACACAGAGCTGAAGAAATCATTTAATAAATTTGCCTTCTCTTTGTACCCACTCTAGATTATTTTGTAAAAGGGCCTACATGCTCAGACCTGATCTGTTTACTATGAATATATATGAAGAATTTTTGGGGGTTTGTCCTACTATCTTTTGCAATCTGTCGTTCGTTTAAATTTTTGCACCCTTGATTTATTTTTTACATATTTTGTTATATTCTTTGTAAAATTTAAAAGACACTAGTTTTCCTTAATTTTTATATTTTTAAGCTCTTTTCTTATTGTTTATAGCTTTAACTTTGACCGTGAGCCACATAGGTTTTATTTTTAGCCTTTTAAACTTATTTCCCATGGGAATATACTTTGCAGTGAGGTCCCAAACAGTCTTTTTGAAGAATTCCCATTTCTGTTCTGTGTTTATGAATGCCAATATTTCCTCAAAGTCTAAGTCCTGGAGAGCAGCCCTCATCCTTGGAAAATTTGCTCTCTTGAAATGATGTGTTTTTATCTTTCCTGTATGTGGTTTTTGCTTACAGCTAACATCAAATTAAATCATGTTATGATCACTGCTACCCAGGTGTTTCTTTATCTGAACACTAGTAATAAGCTCTGCATGGTTTGAGATTACCAGGTCCAACAGAGCATCATTTCTAGTTGGGGCTTCAATAAACTGGACCATAAAATTGTCCTGCAATAGGTTTTTCAAAATTTTGCCCTTTAACTGTCCCAGCAGTGCCATTAATCCAGTCAATTTCTGGTTAGTTAAAATCCCCCATTATTATCACTGTCCCAACCCTTTCAGTCCTTTCCATCTGTGCAAGGAGCTGAGTCTCCACCTCCTCGTTAACATTGGGTGGTCTATAACAAACTCCAATGATTAAATTTGAACTACGCACATCTGTATGCAGTTCCACCCATAATACTTCAGCCTCATCACACTTTCCATCAACCAGGTCCTCTTCACGCTTGCTTTGAGGTCACTTCTCACATAGAGACAGACCCCCCACCTTTTCTTTTTACCCTGTCTTTCCGAAAGAGAGCATAGCCAGGAAAATTAATAGCCCAGTCATGTGAGGATTGAAGCCAAGTTTCAGCAATACCGATTACATCATAGCTCTCCTTATGCACCAGATCTTCCAACTCACCTATTTTGCTTGGCAGACTTCTGGCATTGGTGAACACACACTTAAATGTATTATTATATTTTTCTCTGGTGTTTTTCATATAATTTTTAGTAGTACAAATGGCACTATAGTTTCCAATGGCTGTTTACAACATGGGAACTTTCTTGTCACCTGCCATAACCCTCCCCCATCTATCCCCATTCCACTCTCCATAAATGTCTGACCCCTAACTGACCTGTGTGCCCAATATAATTCTAGTTCACCCTCCCCTCTGAAGCCTAGTTTAAATACTCCTCCAGCATTCCCATAAACCCTTTCCCTTAGCACAGCAGACCCCCTTCCATTCAAGTGCAAACCGTCTTTAGCATATAGGTTGCACCCCAATAAAAAGTCAGCCCAGTGCTCTAGAAACCCAAATCCCTCATTCCTACACCAGGTCTTTAGCCATGCATTCAGCTCTCTATTCTCCACCTGCCTTTCCTGTGTTGCGCATGGCACAGGCAATATTTCAGAGAATATCACCTTGGAGGTCCTTCCCTTGATCTTGCAGCCTAGTTTTTTAAATTGATTCATAAAAAGCCTCCACTTTCCATGTATACTGTCATTGGTTCCAACGTGGACCAAGACAGCTGGGTCATGCCCAGCCCCTCCCAGTAATTTATCCACCCGGTCCACCACATGCCGAACCCTGACACTAGGGAGACAGCAAGCCATTCGGTTGAGGCGATCCTGGCAACAAATTATTTTCTCAGTCCTTCTGATTAGAGAATCCCCTATTACCACCAACTGTCTAGGCCTACCTGTACTCCCCTCACCACCTCTACTAGATGGGTTGCTTTGCCAGCTGATGGGGGTAGCAGTGACATCTAGGGCTGTCACCTCTGTGTTTGCCACCTCCACATCTTCACCCAACTAGGCAGATTTGTTTTGATGCACAAATACAGGACTGGCCTTCCTTTTCTGCAAGCCCCTTCCACTCCCTCTTACTACATTAACCCATCTTCCTATCTGATAATCCTGACTTCCTCCTCCACGTCAACCTTATTGACTACCTGCTCAGCGAGCAGAGGACCCCTTTTAAGGTTGTGCTTTCTGCCCAGTGTTGCAACTTTCTCCTCCAGATCTCTAATGCGAGCTTCCAGAAGGGCAACCTGCTCACATCTGTCACAGCGGTATCCATCCTGGAGCTGTTGCACACATTTTGCATACATGTGTAGTGCAGTGAGCAAAACCTTCAGCCCTGCTAGCACTCATTTCCCAGTTACAATATAATTACTTGTAGGAAGTTTAAGATGTTACTCATAGTTTAGAAGACTCCTGTCTTAACTCCTGTTTTTTAACTCTCCGCTTTAGTTCAACATTCCACTTATGTTCTTAAAATCCACATGCAAGCCACTATCAGCAGGGAGCCAGCTACTGTGAACAATTAACCACTCCCCTTAATTAGCAGAAAGGAAAAAAAAGCTGTTTAAAAAGTGTCAGAGAAAGGAGGGAAAAAAAGTATTTTAAAAACTGATAGCAAACGTATCAAATAAAGGAGGGAAAAAAATCAACACTTGCAAGCAGAAGCAAGTTAAAAGCACACTCCTTTTTTTTAACTCTCAACTTTAGTTTAACATTCCACTTATGTTCACAATATCCACATGCAAGCCACCATCAGCAGGGAGTCAGCCAAGTCATAATTCAGCCCCACTGAAGAGGGGTATACCTACAGGCCAGTTTATGCGGGCAAGAAGGAATTGCTCTTTAGAGCCAGCATTTAGAACAGAGAGTATGCGGCTTGTTGATTCAGTAAGAGAGGTTATAAGCTGCATGATTTAGAAAGATCATATAAGTAGTGATGTCGCAAACATAAAATTTTCCGATTTGCGAACGCGAACAACCACCATAGACTTCAATGGGCATGCGAATTTTAAAACCCACAGGGACTCTTTCTGGCCACAATAGTGATGGAAAAGTTGTTTCAAGGGGACTAACACCTGGACTGTGGCATGCCGGAGGGGGAGCCATGGCAAAACTCCCATGAAAAATTATGTAGTTGACGCAGAGTCCGTTTTTAATCCATAAAGGGCATAAATCACCTAACATTCCTAAATTGTTTGGAATAACATGCTTTAAAACATCAGGCATGATGTTGTATCTATCAGGTAGTGTAAGGGTTACAGTTACAGATAGGGTTAGGGTTAGGGTTACAAATAGGGTTAGGGTTACAGTAACCCTAACCCTATTTGTAACCCTAACACTATCTGTAACCCTAACCCTGTCTGTAACCCTAACCCTAAGCATAACCCTATCTGTAACCCTAACCCTGTCTGTAACTTACACACTCATAACATGAATTTTATTCCTCTATGCGTCAATCTTGGTGTAGTGATGTTTGGGAGATTGCAGGCGATGGGGGTTTTTCAAAGCCTATGGTCGTGCTGAGGTAGTTCAGTGACAGTTAAGTGACCCAGAAAACAATGATTCTGCAGTGTGGGCCCATTGTTGGCCTAGTAGGTTTTAATGATCACCTGATGATCGCAAAGAAAATTAATGTTTTTTCTATGCAAAATTATCCAGCTGATCGTTTTTGGTCTGTTCACAATGAAGCAACGACCTTATCATCTGGGGTGTGCCAACATTGCCATTGCCAACACACTCATAGAGGTGGTCACTTCATTGTGATAGGCAAGCCCCTTCACCACAACAAGGTAACGATCACGAAGGGTAATTGACACATGTATGTGCCCTTTTTTTGGTTTTGCAGCCACAGTGCTGCACCAGAGGCCAGAAAAATTAGGCATGTACACATGCCTGAAAAAATTGGTATTGTTGCAGCCGCTGCTGTAGCAGCGGCCAGAAAAATGTATGTTTTCCAGACAGAAAGTGCACTAAAACATTGCGGCTTGAACCCTAGTTGGTGGCAGATAAGTCACGCAAGTCATCCGGCATGCAGAGATAAAATACAGCAGCGTGTGGACCATTTTCATCTCATCCGGCCTTTAGTCAAATGTATCGCCCACTGTCAGTCCCTTCGGGATCCATGCCTCATTCATCTTAATAAAGGTGAGGTAATCTAGACTTTTTTGACCTAGGCGACTTCTCTTCTCAGTGACAATACCTCCTGCTGCACTGCAAATTGGGATAGCTCAGGCCACAGGTCAAGCCTGCACACCCGGTAGTCAAGGGGTTCATCGCTCCTCAGAGTGTCGATATCTGCAGTTAAGGCGAGGTAGTCTGCTACCTGTCGGTCAAGTGGTTCTCTGAGGGTGGACCCGGAAGACCTATGGCGTTGCATAGGACGTAAAAAGCTCTGCATGTTCTCCATCAACAACACGTCTCTAAAGCGTCCTGTCCTTACCGGCGTGGTCGTGGTAGGAGGAGGATTACTTTCACCTCTTCCCCTGTTAGATTCCCGTTGTGGTGTGACATCACCTTTATACTCTGTGTAAAGCATACTTTTTAATTTATTTTGGAACTGCTGCATCCTTTCCGACTTCCGGTAATTTGGTAACATTTCAGGCATTTTATGCTTATACCGGGGGTCTAGTAGCGTGGCCACCCAGTACAGGTCGTTCTCCTTCAGCCTTTTTATATGAGGGTCCCTCAACAGGCACGACAGCATGAAAGACCCCATTTGCACAAGTTTGGATGCTGAGCTACTTATGTCCCGTTCCTCGTCCTCACTGATCTCACCGAAGGTCTGTTCTTCCCCCCAGCCACGTACAACACCACGGGAACCAGATAGCTGACAACGAGCACCCTGGGATGCCTGCTGTTATTGGTCTACCTCCTCCTCCTCCTCAAAGCCACATTCCTCCTCTGACTCCTCTTCCTCAGACTGCTCTTCCAGCATTGCTGTAGGTCCAGCAAGCGATGCTGATATGGCTGCTTCTGGTGGTGATGGTGACCACAACTCTTCCTCTTCCTCTTCACGCTCCTCTACGGCATGATCCAGCACTCTTCACAGGGCACGCTCCGGGAAGAAAACAAATGGGATGATGTCGTTGATGGTGCCTTCAGGCATTGCTCATGAGCGTCCAGTAACGTGGCAAAAAAATTCCCAGCTGCGCAGAGGCTGTCCTAGCACCCCGGTCATACAAATATTCGTTGATGGCTTTTTCTTGTTGGAGCAGGCGGTCGAACAATAGGAGTGTTGAATTCCAACGTGTCGGGCTGTCGCAAATCAAGCGCCTCACTGGCATGTTGTTTCACCGCTGGATATCTGAAAAGTGCGCCATGGCCGTGTACGAACGCCTGAAATGGCCACACACCTTCCTGGCCTGCTTGAGGACGTCCTGTAAGTCTGGGTACTTATGCACAAAGAGTTTTACAATCAGTTTCAACACATGTGCCATGCACGGCACATGCGTCAACTTGCCCAAATTCAGTACCGCCAACAAATTGCTTCCGTTGTCACACACCACTTTGCCAATCTCCAGTTGGTGTGGAGTCAGCCACTGATCCACTTGTGCGTTCAGGGCGGACAGGAGTGCTGGTCCGGTGTGACTCTCTGCTTTCAGGCAAGTCAACCCCAAGGCCGCGTACAGACGATCGAACATGTCCGCTGAAACTGGTCCGCAGACTAGTTTCAGCGGACATGTTCGATCGTGTGTACGGCCTATCGGACCATTTTCCAGCGGACAAAAGTTTCCAAACATGCTTAGAAACCTGTCCGCTGGAAACCTGTCCGTCGGACAAGTTCAATGGTTAGTACACAAAATCATCGGACCAAAATCCCGTGCATGCTCAGAATCAAGTCGACGCATGCTTGGAAGCATTGAATTTTGTTTTTTCATCACGTCGTTGTGTTCTACGTCACCGCGTTCTGGTCCAAGGGGATTTTGGTCCGATGGTGTGTACGCACATCAGACCAACAGACCACTTCAGCCTGGTCCGATGAAAACGGTCCGTCGGACATGTTTCCTCTGACATGTCTGATCGTGTGTACGTGGTCCAAGACGGTGTGACACTGTCGTATCCGGGATGTGGAATAGGCCCTGGGGAGCTGGGGGGTGCAGGTGATGTGGAGCAAGAAGCAGCAGCAAAAGAGGACTCAGCCGAAGAGGTTATCGAAAAGGATGGAGTAGGAGGAGCAGAGGAGATGGCAGCAGGCCTGCCTGCAAGTCGTGGCGGTGTCGCCAACTCCTCTGCAGAGCCACGCATTACATGCTTGGCAGCCATCAGCAGGTTTACCCAATGCGCAGTGTAGGTGATATACCTGCCCTGACCATGCTTTGCAGACCAGGTATCAGTGGTCAGGTGGACCCTTGCCCCAACACTGTGTGCCAGACATGCCATGACTTCCTTTTGCACAATAGAGTATAGGTTGGGGATTGCCTTTTGTGAAAATAAATTTTGGCCGGGTACCTTCCACTGCGGTGTCGCAATAGTTACAAATTTTTTAAAGGCCTCAGACTCCACGAGCTTGTATGGTAAAAGCTGGCGGGCTAAGAGTTCCGACAAGCCAGCTGTCAGATGCCGGGCAAGGAGGTGACTCTGTGACATTGGGTTCTTACGCTCAAACATGTCATTGACAGACACCTTACTGTGGGCAGATGAGCAGGAACTGCTCAAGGCGAGAGACGAAGTGGCGGATGGTTGAGAGGGGGCAAGGAGGACGGCAGTGGTTGACATGGCTGAAGATGCTGGACCAGGAGGAGGATGGTGGCTTTGAGCTTGTGTGCTGCTTGTACTGTCATCATGTGTTGATCCCATAGACATTTGTGATGTGCGATCATGTGCCTTCGCAAAGCAGTTGTACATAGGTGGGTGTTGGATTTCCTACGACTCAGTTTCTTTTGGCACAGGTTGCAAATGGCATCGCTGTTATCAGAGGCAAACACACCAAAAAAATGCCACACTGCTAAGCTTTGCAATGACGGCATTCTGGTGGTGGCAACAGCATGCGTTGATTGGCGTGCTGTCTGGCTGACCCCGGGTGCCGATACATGCTGTCTGACTGTGCCACTAGCTCCTTGCAATGACCTCCCCCTGCTAAACAACAAGGGGCAGACGAGGGACAAGGGGACAGCGGGACTTTAAATGAAGCACAACACTGGGATTGGAAGAAAACAATCAATATATAGTAAAATAATTATTTTATTCATAACATACAGGGACCTATTGCTTATATTGACATTCCTGTTGAATCGATGAATACGTAACAAAGTAAGATAAACACATGATTGGTAGATCACAATATGGTAGATCCCCCTGCTTCCAAGTCGTCTCCTCCTCCTCTTTGTCTCCCTATCTGAACTTTTCCCTGTTCTTCTGTTCTTGGAGCAGGCACCCACGTGACATCCACGGACACATCATCATCAACCGCTTCACTTGTATCTGACAACTCTGCAAACGAAGCAGCAGCGGGCACAACGTCATCATCATCACACCATATGTCCATGTGTGTAATGCTGCCTGACTGAGACATATCCCTTTTATCTACATCCTCTGGCAATAATGGTTGCACATCACTCATTTCTTCAAACTCATGTGTAAATAACTCCTCTGACAGATCAAGTGAAGCAGCTGTGGTGCTAGTGTTGGTGGTGGCGGCAGGCGGGCGAGTGTTAACTTGAGAGGTGCCCGAAGCTGAGCTGGAGGAGGATGGTGTGTCAAGGTTCCGAGCGGAAGCTGTAGAAGATTGGGTGTCCTGTGTTAGCCAGTCAACTATGTCCTCAGAACTTTTTGAGTTCAGGGTACGTGGCCTCTGAACACTGGGCATTATTCTAGGGCCAAAGGGAATCACAGGACCACGACGGCCCCTGTGGTGTGGCCTGCCTCTGCCTGTAATTTTTTTTTAGATTAGTTTAGTTGTACTATGTGTGCAAGCTACTGTGACACCAGATATGAGTGGCACTGTGCACTGGCAGAAGTTGGCAGAGTAGACGCTGTAGGCCTGACACACACGCCCGCAGACAACTAACTGCTTTTCTATTGCAGTCAAAATATTTTTTTTTTAAATGTAATCTACTGTGCCACCAGATATGAGTGGTGGCAATGGGCAAGTGGGCACAGTATACGCTGTGAGCCTGAGACACGCTGGCAGACAAGTGACTACTATTCTCTATTGCAGTCAAAATATTTTTTTTTTAAATGTTATCTACTGTGCCAACAAAATATGAGTGGTGGCACTGGGCAAGTGGGCACAGTATACGCTGTGAGCCTGACACACAAGTGCTGGCAGGAAACTGACTGCTTTTCTATTGCAGTCAAAATTGTTTTATTTTTTTTGTTTACATGTAATCTACTGTGCCACCAGATATATGAGTGGTGGCACTGGGCAAGTGGGCACAATATACGCTGTGAGCCTGACACACACGCGCTGGCAGGCAGATTACAGAGAGAAAAAAAGCAGACTGATGCACTAGCCCTATACAGGCTGTCAGTATATTAGGAAGAGCGGATCTAGTCTAGCTAAACTCAATACAGTGTATAAATATATATACAACACATGGGATGCATATATATCCTCTACACACTGTAACTGTAACTGACTAGCCTGCCTGACTGCTCTATCTAACTCCAAAAAATTACACTCTCTCTCTCTGCCTCTCTCTGTAAACCACCGCAACACACATTAGATTACAGTGGGGAAAAAAAAGCAGACTGATGGACTAGCCCTAAAAAGGACTTTTTGGGGTGCTGTCAGGACCAACAGTCAAAAATGTAATTACCGTATTTATCGGGGTATAGCGCGCTCCCGCGTATAGCGTGCACCCCTAAAGTTGCCACCATTCCTGTGGAAAAAACGTTTTTTGTACTTACAGTTTTGGTGTCTTGCGCGGCGTCCATCGGCGGCTTCGGGTGTCCTCTTCGTCCGGTCCGGCGTCCGTCTGCGGCTTCGGGTGTCCTCTTCGTCGGGTCCGGTGTCCTGTTCGGCGGGTCCGGCGTCCTCGCGGCATCCTCCTTGCTTTCCCGCGCCGAGTTTCAAATACTCCGCCGGCATATACCGAGCGCAGTACACTCGGGTATAGTCGAGCAGACTCGGCTCCTCTCGCACTGACGTCCTGGACGTACAGGACGTGAGCGCGAAAGGAGCCGAGCCTGCCCGACTATACGCGAGTGTACTGCACTCGGTATATGCAGGCGCAGTACACTCGTGAATAGTCGGGCAGGCTCGGCTACTCTCGCGCTCACGTCCTGTACGTCCAGGACGTCAGCGCGAGAGGAGCCGAGTCTGCCCGACTATACCCGAGTGTACTGCGCTCGGTATATGCCGGCGCAGTATTTGAAACTCGGCGCGGGAAAGCGGCTATCGGCGTATACCGCGCACCCGCGATTTTGCCCTGATTTTCAGGGCAAAAAAGTGCGCGGTATACGCCGATAAATACGGTAATCCAAAGCAAAGCAGTGTTCTGGGACACATAAATAATGTGGTATTAAAAAAAGACAGACCAATAGTAAGACATACGGTACAAGAACACAATAGGAAAGCTAATGGCCTGTCCTTTTAGGTGGTCCAACAAATTAAATTGGGCCAGAGGAAAAGAGATCTACTGTAGATAATAAACTACTGGTTCTCAAATTTTCATATGGAACAAATTCCTATCTGTAGCAATTCCGGCAAAATTCAGACGCATGCTCAGAAACAATTTGACGCATGCTCGAAAGCATTGAACTTCATTTTCTCAGCTCGTCGAAAGTTCAGAGAACTTTTGTGTGAACGTGTGTATGTAAGACAAGCTTGAGCGGAATTCTGTCGGAAAAACCGTCCAAGTTTTTCCGTTGGAAAATCCGATCCTGTGTACAGTGGGGGATTTATTTTCAGTCTGAAGACAAAAACAATCTATTTAAATTTAAATAAAGTTTGGGTGCACTATCACGTTTAGATATGATATTTTGGTTGGTGGGGAGGGATTTATTTATGGCCAGCAGTCAGTATTCTATTGCAGTCAGGATGCATTTTAGTCCAGGAAGAATGGAAGTAATTAATTGAATTTGGGAACATGGAGTAGGGTGATTTCAATCAGTTGATTAGAACCCCTATGCTTCCTTTTAAACATACTTTAGTTATTTACTGCAGTATAGACAGAGCCACTAAGGGGAGATAGAGTTCAATGATAAATTTAAGGTAAAGTGGTATCTCTCAGTTACTCCTTCCTATAAGTAAAACACACATCAAGCAAAACTACTTTAACCGTGTACCCATACATCGGTCCGTGCATGTGAGATTGCGTGCGCATGTGCGCACTCTGCACGTTGTGGGAGCACGCTCGCGGGTTCCGGTGGACTCAATGTTTGCCGGCCTCCCACGATCACTGTACACAGAGGCAGAATGGGGATCTGCCTTTGTAAACAAGGCGGATCCCCGTTCTGACAGGGGACATCTCAGAAATCTGCTGTTCCCAGTGATCGGGAACAGTGATCTCTATCATGTCCCAGGCCGCCCATCCCCCCACTACAGTTAGAACATGCTGAGGGAACACATTTAACTCCTAATGTTAGCCCCTTCCCTGCCAGTGTCATTTATACATTGATCGGTGCATTTTTATAGCACTGATCAATGTAATAATGTCACTGGTCTCCAAAAAGTGTCATTTAGAATGTGTGTGTGTATATATATATATACAATTTTTTGGGGGGATATGTATTAACGCAGAAGGCAAAATATTTTTTTTTTTAAATTGTCACTATGTTGTCACTATTTTTTGGTTTATAGCACAGAAAGTAAAAACCGTAGAGGTGATTAAATACCACCAATAATTTGTGGGGAAAAAAAGGACATCAATTTTGTTTGAGTACAATGTCGCACGACCGCACAATTTCCAGTTAAAGCAACACAGTGTAGTATCGCAAAAAATGGCGGGTTCATTAAGGGGGCAAATCCTTCCCGGGCTAAAGTTATTAAAAATAAGTCCTAAAACTTTTTAGGCATCATCCCTAGGTTTCCTGGTGTGTGGGCAGATGCACCCTGTGAGAGTTGATTGATTAATATCAATAGGAGGGACTTTTTGTTATGTTATAACAGTCCATTGTTGTTATTTTTATATATATATATATATACACACAGTACAGACCAAAAGTTTGGACACACCTTATCATTCCAAGATTTTTATTTATTTTCATGACTATGAAAATTGTAGATTCACACTGAAGGCATCAAAACTATCAATTAACACATGTGGAATTATACATAACAAAAAAGTGTGAAACAACTGAAAATATATGTCATAATCTAGGTTCTTCAAAGTAGCCACCTTTTGCTTTAATTACTGCTTTGCACACTCTTGGCATTCTCTTGATGGGCTTCAAGAGGTTGTCACCTGAAATGGTCTTCCAATAGTCTTGAAGGAGTTCCCAGAGATGCTTAGCACTTGTTGGCCCTTTTGCCTTCACTCTGCGGTCCAGCTCACCCCAAACCATCTCGATTGGGTTCAGGTCCGGTGACTGTGGAGGCCAGGTCATCTGGCGCAGCACCCCATCACTCTCCTTATTGGTCAAATAGCCCTTACACAGCCTGGAGGTGTGTTTGGGGTCATTGTCCTGTTGAAAAATATGTGATGATCCAACTAAACGCAAACCGGATGGAATAGAATACTGCTGCAAGATGCTGTGGTAGCCATGCTGGTTCAGTATGCCTTCAATTTTGAATAAATCCCCAACAGTGTCACCAGCAAAGCACCCCCACACCATCACACCTCCTCCTCCATGCTTCACGGTGGGAACCAGGCATGTAGAGTCCATCCGTTCACCTTTTCTGTGTCGCACCGCGGGAAAGGGGCACACGGTGGTTATCAAATGGAAATAAAAGGTATACCAAGTGATATTGTTTGCGCTGTGGTATGATGCTAAAGGGTGATGGGAAAGGGAAGTGAAGTAGTAAACAGGTGAATACAATAAGTGACAAAAATGTATAAATATATAGAAAAAATTCTCACAATGTGAACAGACAGTAAATAACAGTGACCGTGTCATCTATAAAGATGTGTGGTGGACATAATAGAATGCAGGTCATCAGTTCAGACACTGGTCTAATGTCTATTCCTTGTGGTCTTTAGCCCAAACAAGTCTCTTCTGCTTGTTGCCTTTCTTTAGCAGTGGTTTCCTAGCAGATATTCTAACATAAAGGCCTGATTCACAGTCTCCTCTTAACAGTTCTAGAGATGTGTCTGCTGCAAAAGGTGGCTACTTTGAAGAACCTAGAATATGACAAATATTTTCAGTTGTTTCACACTTTTTTGTTATGTATATATTTCCACATGTGTTAATTCATAGTTTTGATGCCTTCAGTGTGACTCTACAATTTTCATAGTCATGAAAATAAAGAAAACTCTTGGAAAGAGAAGGTGTGTCCAAACTTTTGGTCTGTACTGTGTGTGTGTGTATATATATATATATATATATATATATATATATATATAATCTCCTAGGGCCCTTTACTACGATCCCACAACGGGCCCTTTCACATGTTCTGCAGTGAGCTCCCTTCCTACTATACTAAGGCCTCCCAGGGTAGCAGAAAACAAGAGATACAGTATATGTCACCAGCACACCAAGATAATATAAGGGTCCAAAGCAGTGGGAGAACTCTCAGGGTTGCAAAGGTTGTCTTGCCACCGGGCCCTGGTGTTCTGCCACTGTGGGGTTCCCCAGCTGTCCTGTCCCTGCTATTGACAGCGCTGGTCTGGCATCTGTCTCCTTGGCAGAGGTGGCAGTCTATTAGGACCTAGTGCTGGTGACATTATGGGTGCATGCAGGGGAAGGCTGGCACTATTGGTTATAGAGAGCTGAGCCCCCAGCTGGTCACCTAGCAGCAGTAATGCTGTATAACCTTCTCTGTTGACATGCTGATCGGGATGTGATCCAGGTAATGCTTCCAGTCAGATCTAAAAAACACAGTATTTATTAGTATCAAGAGTACAACCACATATATATATATATATAATCAAACATATGTTCCGCAGCCATGTGGGCTCAATGCCTGTAAAGTGTGGGCTCTATGCCTGTAAAGTGTGGGCTTTGATCAATAAAATCACTGATATTTAACACTAGGATTTGACTGGGAGCATCACCTGGATTGTATCCCAATCAGCATGTCAGAGAAGGCTCTACTGCTGCTAAGCAACGTGCAGGGAGCTCACTCAACTGTCCACAACTAATAGAGATGGGCTCTGGTGTGTTTGAAATCCCACATGCCCAATCCTGCCAGGAAGCCGACACTCCACAGCGCTAATCACAGGCAGTGAGACATTTCCTGATCTGTGCAGAGCTGTGGACCGGGAAATGTCTCACTGCCTGTGATTAGCCTTGTGCAGTGTGGGCTTTCTGGCAGGCTCTGGCATGTGGAATTTTGAACATGCCCAGCCCATCTCAAACAACAAATTGTGCTGGCCCTCCTGTACATCAGCCCCATAAAGTAATCAGCACTGGGTTCCAATGTGCTGCCGCCGCTGCCATGGAGACAGAGACCAGCGATGTGAATAGCCGGGACAGGATAGCAACTCTGGTTATTCCAGCACTGGTCCACACTGGGAGGATTCCCCTATCCACCTATAATGTGTAGATGGGGGAATTGAAAAAAAGTGATCAATGTATGGGCTGCCTAAGCGCTAAGACCAGCCATAGACAGTTTAATTCTCAGATGGTTCAGCAGGAACTGGCTGAGATTTGAACCATTAATGAGAGATTCTCTTAGGATTATCACTAGTGGTTGCTGTATAGCCACTAGTGAGAATCACTGTTTGTCGGGAGAATACAATTGCTGGGCAGGAGGGATATTCCCCTGTCAGCACTGTCTGTGTTGATGGGGGAATCATGCAAGTTTGCAACTGTATATTACCTGCCTAACTGAAAGTGAAAGTGAAAGTAAATTGTGAATGTCTTGAAAGAACAGGAGAAGGGGAGGGAGACTGCAGTGCACACACTTACCCACGGTCCAGGCTAGAATGTCAGAATCTCCGCATCATTCACACACAGCCAGGAATGCTGCTGATTTTCATATTTCCTGCCCACACATCCCCTCTTCAGATAAAGCACACTGGGATAGTGTGGGCGGGACTGAAAGGAGGAGGAGGAGCTGTATTCCTCCCTGCTCGTATAAGAGGGGAGTGAGGGGGGAGGTGGCTGGACTCGCTGGGCTGTAAAAGAGTGTCAAAGACTGACACTCGGCTCAGCTTGCAGTCACCACTCTCGGAATTTACAGGCTGGTACTCCTGTCCTAAGAACGGGAGAAATCAGTCTGTTTTTTCAGGAACTGAGATGAAGACTTGAGCCCCCCCTTCCCCACAGTGCTCATGGAGTCCTTTCTGCAACTTCTTCTCCGTGCCAATGAGGATGCAGGGGAAGAAGCAGATCGGCGGCTGTGGTTGTGTGAGCGCTCACATTATGCACTGTCAGCAAGCAGAGGGAGGGGGAGGAATGCCCCGCAGAGCTGACTGGGGATGCTCTCCCTCTCAGGAGAGACTGTTACTCCAGCGGCGGCCCGAACAAAATACCAAAAATGCAAAAAAATAAAATGTTTTTTTAGGGGGGGCACATGGTGGGGCACAGCATAATGTTGGGGGGTCAGGGCCCCCTCTGCCCCTCCCCCTAGGGTCGTCATTGCAGAGCAGCATTCAGAGATGTAAAACTGAAATGCCCTAGTCCCACATTGAGGGAAATGTATTTTCACGTTTTTTATACCAGTGCACATATATATATATATATGTGTAAATGTGCATGTACACTCATGCACATAAAATTATTCTAATGCCTAGAGCAAATTTATTCCAAATTTCTAACACTGTACAGGTATAAACACATGTACTTTACAAGCCATTACACCTGTTTTTCTAGGATGGATATTTCTGCCAGCTTCTGGCAGGAAGATCCAATGTTTGGATGAATATTTCATAACTCCGGAGTGCATGAAACTAGGGGTCCTTTCACACAGTACTGAGGTATGAACACCGGGTCTACCTGGCATATAATGTTCCTGTGAGTATTTTCAACATAGACATCCTGGCCCATATTCAGAGAGCCATTACGCCTGTCTAACTGGTGTTAGACTGGAGTAATTTCAAATTATTTATTAAAACCTCAAACCATGAATAGACAGCTGCGGGCTTCAATTCGACTGGATTACGTGTTCATACGCCTTCGGATATACGCTGCAATAAAATTGCGGCCACTGGGTGGACTTCCCGTCGTTTTCAGCGTCGGGGTATGCAAATGAGCTTTTGCCGGCGATCCCCGAAATTACGATCTTCAATCGCAATCTCTTACGGCACCTTTAGTCATCTTTTATTTGCGTAACACTATACCAGCTTTTTGCTGCTCTAATATTAGACAGCCCATGTTAAGTATGGCTGTCGTTCCCGCGTCAAATTTCTACGTTTTCCGACGTCTTTTATTATTTTTTACGTAAGTCGTCCGGGAATAGGGATGTTCGTAAACGACACTACTCAAACAACGAATGACGTAACGACGTGATTTCACGCAATGCACGGTGGGAAATTTCTGAACGGAGCATGTGCAGTTCGATCGCCGCGGGGACGCGCTTAATTTAATTGCTTCACGCCCCCTAATCGCGTATTTCGATTACGCGGCGAGAAATAGACTACGCCGCCGTAGCGTACGGGCAAAAATCTACCAGGATTCGGTGTAGAGCCTGGTGAAATACGGCAGCGTAGAGTATTTCGATTACGCAGCGCAATATTAAGTGTATGTGAATCTGGCCCACAATCTTTTACATGTGTTAATGCAAATATAAACGTATACAAATTTTAGCTATAATATAGCAATCTACTGTTCGGGGGAAAACGTGTGATTCACATTCCTGCTCATGCAAAAAAAAAAAAAAACTGACCGGTAACACAGATTTTTGTAACTTTCAGGGCTTATTTGCACTTGCTTTGCTGTCTAATGCTGTGTACACACGATTGGATTTCTAAAATCCGATGGAATTTTTTGTCGTAATTCCGATGAAGCTGACTTTCATCAGTCTTGCCTACACACTCAGACTAATTTCCCACCGTCCAAAATGCGGTGACGTAAAACACTACGACGAGCCGAGAAAAATTAAGTTCAATGCTTCCGAACATGCGTCGACTTGATTCTGAGCATGCATGAATTTTTCTCCGATAGAATTCCGCACAGATGATCGGAATTTCCTAATGTTTTTTTTTTTCATACGAAAAATTTAAAACATGTTCTATTTTTTTACACCGATGGAAAAAAGTCAAATGGGGCCCACACATGATAATTTTTTCAGATGAAAAAAGTCCATCTGACTTTTTTCATCGGAAAAAACGACCGTGTGTACACGGCATTTGAGCAATTTGCGTTTGCATTGCTCTTTGACAGGTGTTGAGGAAGCGTTGTATTGTCTCCTCACTGCCTGTTTTGACCCCCAAAGAAACTACGATGCCACAACCACATGCATTTTGTCTTGTTGCAGGGTAGTTGCAGCACGGCACTGTTCACTTGAAAAAGGGGTTATAATTCCTGACACAGCCACAAACCAAAGCTTTGTGGCTATAGTATGTGCACACCCCTAGCCACTGCCTCTGCAGGTAAAGTGGGAGCAGTTGAGGGGTAGTTAAAAACCACTGGGTGTAAATGAGCAACTGATCTAAAGGTGGCACTAGTTTACTGTGTGTACAGGCTCATTGAAAGCAATGAATGTTATTTAGGTCAGTAAAAAAAAAAAAAAAAAGGTGGTTGTTGTAAGTAGTAAAGTAGTACTACTACTAGCAATTAAAGTGACACTAAACTAGTCTAAAAAAAATATATTCTATTGAAATGTGTGTTCTTAACTCTTGCTCTCAGTCTCCTCCAAATTCCTCTACTTTTATTGCTGTGCTGATGTGATCTGACTTGCTGTTGAGGGTAGCTACCTTAAAGTGTTTGTTAAGTCTAATTTATAAATCGCTGACAACCCCTCAATAAAACCTGGCATACCACACTGTGTAAGTAATTTCTTAAAATGAGCGTTGTAAATACCTAATTAGAGCAATGTTTAGGCCGGTCACGTGCTGTGTCACGTGACTCACAGCCCTTTACAGCTTCGATACATGGCTTCTGAGAGAGGGCCCGAGACCTCCCTCTGAGGTCAGCCAAGGGAGATCACATGGCCTTCCCCAGAAGCCCTGTCTCTGAGCTGTAAAGCAGCCTGAAGATAGCTCTAAATAGGTATTTACAACGCTCATTTTTATAAATGACTTGCATAGTGTGGTATGCCAGGCGGAAACAGAGACACATAGAGGGAGGTGAGGGGGAGAGAGGAGAGCAGAGAGGACAGCTGTGTATGATGGAGGGATGCACTCTGACCACGGTGGTCAGTACAAAGAGGGGATACAGAAAGTGACAGGTTCAGGGAGTTTTTCTACAGTTTAAGGCCGCGTACACACAATCAAATCTATCTGCTGGAAACGGTCTGACAGACCGTTTCAGCAGACAGATTCGATCGTGTGTACGGGCGGACAGACAGATTTTTCCATCAGACAGATTTTAAAGCATGCTTTAAAATCTGTCTGCTGGGAATCCGTCCGTCCGATATGCCTGCTGGTTAGTACACTAACCAGCAGACATATCTGTGTTTTACTTCCTGGTGCGGTGACGTGGCGGCATCAACGTCATCGCCACGTCACCGCGCTGTCTGCCGGCGGGGATTTTGGTTTGATCGTGTGTACAGCGATCAAACCAAAACGGCCCAGCAGACAAATCTGATCAAATCGGTCTGTCAGACCGATTTAAACAGATTTATTTGGTCGTGTGCACGCGGCCCAGAAGGGGACAGATTACACAGCACAATCACTGTGCTGTTTAATCTGCCTTAACCACTTCCCTACCCGCCAATAGTCATTATACGACGTCCTGTGCTTCCCGGCCATCTAGGGGGGCGCGCGCGAATATCGTTTTGGACCCGGGGCCCGTCCCCGGTGGCCACGATGTCCGCCATATTTAACCCCTTTAGCGCCTCCTAGTGTTAACCACTTCCCTACCAGTCACATTTACACAGTAATCACTGCAGTTTTATAGCACTAATCGCTGTATAAATGTGTCAAAAGTGTCCGATATGACCGTCGCAATGTTACGGTCACAATCAAAATCGCAGATTGCTGCCATTACTATAAAAAATGCGATAAAAATATCCCCTAATTTGTAGACGCTATAATTTTTGCGCAAACTAATCAATATACGCTTATTGCAATTTTTTTTTTACCAAAAATTTTACCAAAAATATATAGAAGAATAAATATCGGCCTAAAGTGAGGGAAAAAAAATAGATATTTATTAAATCAAAAAGTAAAAAATATTGTGTTTTTTTCAAAATTGTCGCTCTTTTGTTTATAGCGCAAAAAAATAAAAAACGCAAAGGTGATCAAATACCACCAAACGAAAGCTCTATTTGTAGGGAAAATGGGACGTCAATTTTGTTTGGGTGCAACGTCACACGACCGCGCAGTTGTCAGTTAAAGCGACGCAGTGCCCAATTGCAAAAAGTGCTATGGTCAGAAAGGGGGTAAATTCTCCCGGGGGCTGAAGTGGTTAAGGAACCAGGATCTGATTTTTTTTGAAATGATGCTATATTTTTCCAATGCAATATATTTTTATTGTTGTTGATGATTATATTTTGCAGTGTTGGGCAATCACAGAACATTTCAATGACATGTTAGTATGTGCCCAAAATATGTGTACTCTTTCTAGAACAAGGCAAAAATTGTTTGCATATCATATACATTTTTAATTTTTAAACGTTTAAATGGCTTAAAAATGTTTTAGGCCAAAGCATTAAAGGTACACATACAGTAAATTCAGCAGAATATACTGTAAAGAGTAAAGTGCACACTTTTCAGGATTTTTCTGGAAACTGTACTTACAAGGGCATAGCAACGGATAACCTTATTTTGCATTTACTTTATGAATGTTTGTGTTTAATTGATATAAGCACACCTTATTAAAATCACACGGCTTTCTGCTGCAGTGGCACCCCCCAGTCATACCTCCCCATCAACCTAAGTACTAAACTATGACTGCTGAAGGAAACAATCTGTCCCATGCTGACACACAGTGGCCAAAAGGGGACATTACGCCTTTCTCTGCCTGAATGATACAATTATGAGTGTGTTCTCTTTTATTTCCCTAATAATTAACAGAGCATTTATACCCGTGGCAAATCAACGTTAATGTTTATTGTTTGAGCAAGTATGATGAATGTTTTGTGGCTGCAAATTCAGATTAACATGCAACCATTATCAAGGGATACAGGAGTTGGTTCAATTACAGAGCAATCTCATTAATACCAAGCTTGTTACAGTAACAGGCAGAGACAAGCCCACAGGCTCAGATTATTAGATATGTATACATATGCTTGGAAAATAATTAGCAGCCAAATAGCTCCTGGAGCTGCAGTACAATGCTTGATTTAATAACTATATTTCCAGCTATTATTAATCCACGCGTTGCTTTTGTACAAGCGCTTTCCAGCAATCCAGTTAATTTTACAATTATTAATTTGATGTTTATTTAATTGCCTCTTAATCATCTGAAAATGCAAGGTAGTATATAAAGAAATAGGAGGATGTGGTTTTCTTTTGAAGATAGTGAACAGTAATAGTGTTTTGGTAACTTTTTCCTTTTACACAGCCATTTTATATATATATATATATATATATATATATATATATATATATATATATATTCACAATGAGTATTTATTAATTTGTATTATTTATACAAATTTTTATTCTTGACTGAGATGCTCTTTTTAAGGAACTGTTTTTTTGTGCTCAAAGTGGCACTGTAGCACAGCTGAGCAGTGAAGCTCTTGCCATATGTATTCAACGTGTTTTTATAATAGATATCTGGCCCAGAGAGCTCTATGCTCTCTGTGCCCACTGCATTACCTACTTTTGCAATATCCTCTGCCACTTTTGGCTAGGCATGTTCACTCTTTGGCCATCGGGCCATCACTGACAATATCATTTCTGCTCATGCACCATAGACAGTGTCCACAAAAAAAAGAAAAAGGGAAAGACTTTTTTGGCAAGCAAATACTCTTTTTATTAGCATTTAGCTCCACTTTAAAAGGTGCAATTTTGGTGAATGGTTTGGAAAAACTAGCCCCTGTAGGGAACGCTTTAGTGAATGGAGTACACAGGATGTCAAGGATACCAGCTTTGGCTGAAAAGCTTATTATCTGAACCCACTGTTCTTCTAAAGACAACACGTCTGATACCTCTGTTAGCAGAATATGAGCCTGTAAGCAGGGTTGATGCTAGAAATCACAGGTCCCCCCCCCCCCCAATATATCAAGACCATAGTTTCACCAAGAATACACTAAAATCAAATGGCACAGTGACAGGGGGGCATGGACCAGAAGCAGGCAGAACAGGGAGGAGGAACGTGTCAGGGAAGCAGTTACAGGAACGGTGCCCTGTGTCTGTGTCTCTCCCTGCAGCAGCTGAAAGCCACCAGGAGGGGGAGAAACTGGCTTTTAGCTGCTGCAGAAAGTAGCTCAGGGCATCCTTCTGTAATAACCCCTCTCCGAATTGCACTAATTACCCTTGCTATTTGGGCACCCCTGTGTGCCAGGGCCCCCTACAGGTGCTGGTGGTCCCCCCTATCGACGGCCCTGACTGTAAGTGTGAATCCATACCAAGGAAAAGTATTTTTCCGACTAAAAGTTTGCTGGTAATTTTATGACCATTTTTATGGTTCAATAATGTTTATTGAAGTTTTACAAAACAAGGTAGAAAATTCTCGGCTTTACATTGCATGATATACAACACAATCAGGGAGTCAAACATTACATATCACGAAGGGCTCAACGGCTTCTCCCCATATAGCATGTATGGATCACTTGATATTCCTAGAGAAAGTTGTAAGCAGCAGACCCAAAATCTGATCCGCCATGCCCGCAACCCAAGGGTTTTCCTTGAACTAAAGCCATAATGCATTTGCTTTCCCCACGGATGAACCCTTATGACCATTTTTAAATCGAATACAGTAGCAGTAACATAGGAACCCTGTCTTAGGCTGGCCATAGATGAACCAGTTTTTTTGATTAGCCATCAAGTGAGGCAGATGGAGGAACCCCTCCCACTGTGCTATTGTATTCTGACAGCAGGGACTCCTCCACTGTCAGAATACACTGAGCAGTGCTGCAGCCAGTTGGCTGTATGTGTTGATCAAATAGAAAGAACAAAATCCGGATGACAACGGCAGCCAGAACAATAATAGCTCATAAGTGGAGAGAAACTAGAAGTCAGATGATAACAGAATGGATGTGTGAAATGAACTAAATACAATATATGGAGAGACAGGTAAGAGAAAAAGGATACATAAAAAAACAAATGCCAGGAATATGGCAAAAATGGGAAAAATGTTGGTCCTCGACAAGTATGATAGAATATTTATAAATGGAAAGCAACAATTAACCCCTCAAGGGATATAAAAGGAAAATAAATAGGGAACGGGACATATAAAGAGGGAGGTGAGTGTCCCCCCGTTGTCTTTTTTTTGTTTTTTTCTTGTTTTGGTAGTTATGCTTTGTTTGGTTGTTGTATGGTTAGGTGAATAAGTTTGGAACACAGTGGAAGTATGTGAGTGAGAGGACAGGAACAAGGAACATATAATAATTAAGGTCCATTATTCATATACAGGAGAAGAAGTAAATGTACATTTCAATGAATTTTGTATAACTGTAAACATCCTTTATAAATTAATAAAGAGAAATTGAAAACAAAATCCGGATGGTCCTTGCAGAACTGGCCGTTTTTAGAACCATCCATGGTCAGCTTTAAACTGAAGTATTCTTATCCAAATGTAATGTTTGTGGCTCGTCTGTAGCCAGCCTGAGCTGTGTTTGTTATCTTGACTTGTTAAGAGTGGCCATACATTATAAAAAAAAATGTTTTATAATGCTGCCAGCTATAGCCATCAGGACTGATCATTCAGGGGAAAAAAATGACAGGCTGGTTGTGCAGAAGTTGATTGGTAGAACAACTTCTGTAAAGCCACCCTGCCCAAATGTGAATCAAAATCTGTCCTGTCCCTGCTGAATCAAACCCAGAACACTGCCTACGACGTGAACGTAACTTACGGACAGCCCTATTCGCGTATGACTTACGCAAACAACATAAAATTCGACGGCTGTTCCGACGTCCATAATTAAAGGGGTGTTTCACCCAAATGTAATGTTTATTAAAAGTCAGCAGCTACAAAAAGTGTAGCTGCTGGCTTTTAATAAACAGACACTTACCTTCTCCACGTTTCAGCGACGCGCCGACCGGGGCTCCGCTCCTCTCCCCCCCTCCCTGGCCGGCATCCTCATTGCGATTGTGGGCACCCAGCCGTGACAGCCTTCGGCTTCACGGCCGGGCACCCACTGCGCATGCGCAAGCCGCACTGCGCATGCGTGCGTGGCGCAGCCCGCCGCTGATTGGACAGGCGATCGTCAAAGGAAGGGGCTGCAGTAAGGCGATTAGGCCTAATCGCCTTACCAGCCACTCGGCGGAAGCAGGAAGTGGGACAGGAAGTCCCACTCCTACGGAAGCCCCCACTCCCCCCCACAAAAAAATTACATGCCAAATGTGGCATGTAAGGGGAAGGGGAGGGGATAAAGCAAAAGTTAATTTTTAGGGTGGAACTCCACTTTAACATTGGCTGCGCCTCATATAGCAGGGGTAACTTTACGCCGGTCATACGCCTTACGTAAACGACGTATATCAATGCACCGGGCGCAAGTACGCTTGTGAATCGGCGTATCCAGCTCATTTGCATATTTGATGCGTAAATCTACGGAAGCGCCCCTAGCTGCCAGCGTAAATATGCACCCAAGATACGATGGCGTAAGAGACTTACGACGGTTGTATCTTGGAAAAATTCAGGCGTAGCTGCCTTTCTGAATCGCCGCAAAGATGCGACGGCGCAGATTTGAAATTACAGCGGCGTATCTGGAGATACGCCGCCGTAAAAGCTTTCTGAATCCCGGCCAGGGTGTTTTATTTTCCTAGCTGCTCGTCTGGATCCAGAGTGTCCCAAACTGGCCTATCAAGAGTCCTGTGGCAGAGGATGAAGAAATTGGAAGGTAGCTGTCTGTCCGGCCTATGGAATCTACAGTAGCCGGTGTCTGATTTCTAAAGCTGACTTTTGGCAGTAGTCAAAAGATACTGAAACATAGTATCCTGTCTAGGTCTAAAAAGTTCACTTAGATGTCTACTAAACAGAGGGAATTTTGTATGCTGTTTTGGGTATCCTGTACTTCTAACTAAGCCCATTGAGGAAACAAAACTGCAAAACTGAAAGGATTCAAAGTCTGTTTGTTGCTGTCTATAGGTTGGTGTGCATTTGGGCCCAGCCACATGGCAGGTCACTATTAGCAAGGCAGGAGAACCAAATTAAAATCGAGCTGTTCTTAAGGGGGTTTGCTACAGTATGATTTGAAAAAAGGCTATCATAAAAATTGGAGAAAGCGAATAGCTTGTGCTCTCTAAACTGATGCAGTTCGGGATAGATGTACAATTTAAAAAGTCACCAATAAATTTGTCAGTGATTCAGAGTTCCATTAATGCTAACTAAATAAATGTGAACATTTTCTATAGGACAAGTAAAACGCTAACTTTAAAGGCAGACCTTGACTATCATCAATTTAACCACTCTCATCAGTGTGACCCTCAAGGGTATAGTAAAGGGAATACACAGCATGCAAGACTGGGAACTAACAAACAGAATGTTACTGACAGCAGTTTTTTTATTCCACGCAAATTGAGATCTATGTCAGCAACTGTGTACGAATATGAGCAGCATTGATCTATTGCAATTTTTAGCTATTCATTTAATAATTCTAATATTGCTGCAATTATGTCTTTCTTTATCATTTTCATGCATTGACCTCTTCAGATTACTTTATGCAAATATATGTATTTTAAAGTGGTAACATAGTAAGCGGCTCTGCAGAAATGTGAGATAATGGCATCTTAAGCCCTGTAAACGCGATCGGTCCATCCGATGAGAATGGTCCAGCGGACCCCCGATGAAGCTGACTGATGGACTGATGTGCCTACACACTATCGGTTCATGAACCGATCGTGTCAGAATGCGGTGACGTAAAACACAACGACGTGATGAAAAAAACAAAGTTGAATGCTTCCAAGCATGCGTCAACTTGATTCTGAGCATGCGTGGATTGTTAACCGATGCTCGTGCGTACTAACGATCGGTTTTGACCTATCGGTTAGCCGTCCATCAGTTTATTTTAAAGCAAGCCATCTGTTTTTGGACCGAAGGATAACAGACCGATGGGGCCTACACACGATCGGTTTGGACCGATGAAAACGAACTTCAGTCCATTTTAATCGGTTTGAACTGATCGTGTGTACGCGGCTTTAGATTGCAAGCTTTAAAGTGGTAGTAAACTGCTGTGTGTGTTTTTTTTTTTTGCAACCTGTAAGGTAAAGCCATAATGTGCATTATTGCATACTAACACATTATGTGAAACTTACCTAAAAACAAAGCCTTCCAGTGCTACGCTGTCACCGCTGAGAGGGCGTCTATCTTCACCCAGTCTTCCTTTCGGGAAGGGCATCACTCCCATGCATGTGCATGGTTGCCAGCACTTACAGAGCATCATAGGCGTGTGCACAGGGTGTGCCAGGTGTGCCCAGGCACACCCTAATCACCCTGTGCTGAACTAATCCCCCCCTGCTGCTTGGCTGCAGAGAAAGGGACTCGGAAATCTCTGTCCTCAGCCCCTTTCTCTGTCTTAAAAAGTGAGATATCAGGGGTCTGTTTAGGCCTCTGATATTTCACAAAAGCCCCCCAACAGTGCTCCGAAAAAATTGTAAAAGATAATAATAAAAATGTGATTGTAAAAAAATATTGTAACAATAATAATAAAAAAAAATTGTAAAGTAATAATAAAAAAATAATAAATAGAAACTACTGACAACAGTCCCTGCCTACTGACACCCTTCACTGTTCTACTGATACCGTCCATTACCCTACTGCCATATATACATACACACATTTGTGTTTGAGTATTGGGGTGCACACCCTAATGTAATAGGCTGCGCACACCTATGCAGAGCATGACTCTGAAGGAACGGCCCGAGTGGCTGTTCTTTAGAGTGCATGTGTCGGTGATGTCACTGGATGCATGTACAGTAAATATCTCCTAAATGGTGCATGTTTAGGAGATATTTACAGTACCTATAGGTAAGCCTTATTATAGGCTTACCTGTAGGTAAAAGTCAGAGATGGGAGTTGACTCACACTTCCGATTCCTCTTGTACCAAATAGTACCGTAATTGTTGCACTGAGGATAAGTCCTGTATAATAATAATAATCATTTATGGCACTAGTACTTTTAAGCTAATCTATAATGGTTTAGGGTCAATTGTATTTTATTTTTTTTATTTGTTGTTAAATGGACAGCACGGTGCCAAAGTAGTTAGCACTTCCACCTAGAAGCACTAGGGTCGTCGGTTCAAATCCCAACCACAGTACTACCTGTATGTAGTTTAGATGTACTCCCTGTGCTTGTGTGGTTTCCTCCCACGGTCCACATGCTGGTAGGTTAATTGGCTCCTACCTAAATTAGCACTAGTATGTGTATGTACCTGTATGAATGTAAGTTAGGGACCTTAGATTGTAAGCTCCTTGAGGGCAGGCACTGATGTGAATGTATAATATATATGTAAAGTGCTGTGTAAATTGACAGCGCTGTACAAGTACCTGAAAAAAATAAATTGATGTTGTATGCTTTTTATGCTAGACCCTGTAAAGAAAAGGGGGCAGATTCACAGAGAATTAGATTCTCGTAGAGTATCAGAAATACACTACACCGCTGTTTTTTACCTGGCTCTACGTGGAATTCAGGTAGATTTTGTCCAGTAAACGACGGCGGCGTAGTGTATTTCTCCCGTCGCAATCCATCTGCGCGAGTAGGGGGCGTGAAGCATTTAAAATAGGCGCGTTCCCGCGGCGATCGAACTGCGCATGCTCCGTTCGCAAATTTCCAGCCGTGCATTGCGCGAAAACACGTCGTCACGTGGTAGTAGCGTCGTTTACGTACATTCCTATTCTCGAACGAGTTACGTTAAAAAAAAATATATATTTTCAAATCGACGCGGGAACGGCGGCCATACTCTACATGGGTTACGCACTGTTAGACCAGCAAAAAGCTCCTTTAACATTACGTAGCCAAAAAATGACGTAGGCGATTGTGAGGGACACTCGTACCTTCGTGGATCGCCGTAAAAACTAATTTGCATACCCCGACGCATGAAAACGACCCGAACTCCTCCCAGCGGCCGCAAACATATCGCAGCGTAGATCCGAAGGCTTACGAAGACGTAAGCCTCTCGGATCGAAGCCCGAAGCCGCCGTATCATGGTTTGAGGATTCAAACTAGTGATACGGCGCGCAAAATTTGAAATTACTCCTGTCTAACACCAGTTAGACAGGCGTAATTGCTCTGTGAATCTGGGCCAAGGTATTTTTCAGCAAAATAGGTAAAACCAACATGGTAAATGTAAAAAAGAGCCTAGAACTCCATCTGCTAGATAAAAAATATAACTGAAATATTTTCAATTGCTCAAATTACTAAAATTTGAACCATAGCTCTAACATTTTATTTTTAACACAAAATATAAAAGTATATACACAGACTATCTCCTCTTCAGTCTATCACAAATGCTGCTGCCAAACTCATCCACCTTACTAACCGTTCAGTGTCCACCACCCCTCTCTGCCAATCCCTCCACTGGCTTCCTATTGCCCAACTAATAAAATTCACAAAATTAACAATAACATTCAAAGCCATTTACAACTCAGCCCCAAGCTACATCACCAATCTTGTCTCCAAATATCACCCAAAACGTCCTCTCCACTCCTCCCAAGGCCTCCTGATCTCTAGCTCCCTTGTCTCCTCCTCCCATGCTCATTTCCAGGGCTTCTCCAGAGCTTCTCTCCTCGGCTATCTCCTACTCTGTCCACTTTTAGGCGATTCCTAAAAACGTATCTCTTCAGGGAAGCCTATCCTGCCTTCAGCTAATAACCAAATATTTTATTTCTTCTATCAGTTCATCCCTCACAGTTATTACCTTTTGTCTCACCAGCCCCTCCCTATTAGATTGTAAGCTCCCAGAAGCAGGGCCCTGCTAACACTCTTGTATTGAATTGTATTATTGCTGTATTGTCTCCTTTTATATTGTAAAGCACTGCAAAAACTGTTGGCAATATAAACATCCTGTATAATAATAGAAATAATAAGTACCGCTTTAAATATCGTTTTAACTGGATTTACATTTATTTTGAATTGGTCACCTGTATTGCTGCCCAAAGACCAGAGCACTTTTTGTGATTCGGCACTGCGTTGCTTTAACTGACAATTGCGCAGTCGTGCGACGTGGCTCCCAAACAAAATTGGCGTCTTTTTTCTTCCCCACAAATAGAGCTTTCTTTTGGTGGTATTTGATCATCTCTGCGGTTTTTATTTTTTGCGCTATAAACAAAAATAGAGCGACAATTTTGAAAAAAATACAATATTTTTTACATTTTGCTATAATAAATATCCCCAACAAATATATAAATTTTTATTTATTTTTCCTCAGTTTAGGCCAATACGTATTCTTCTACATATTTTTTGAAAAAAAAAAAATCACAATTAGCGTTTATTGATTGGTTTGCGCAAAAGTTATAGCGTTTACAACATAGGGGGTAGTTTTATAGCATTTTTATTAATATTTTTTTTTTACTAGTAATGGCGGCGATCAGCGTTTTTTTTTCAGTACTGCCACATTATGGCGGACACTTCGGACACTTTTGACACATTTTTGGGACCATTGGCCATTGGATTACTATAAAAATGCCATTGGCAGTGAAGGGGTTAACACTAGGGGGCGGGGAAGGGGTGTGTTCCTGGGTGTGTTCTAAATGTATGGGGGGGTGGACTCACTAGGGGAAATCACTGATCTTCCGTTCATACATTGTATGAACAGAAGATCAGCGTTTCTCCCTCTGACACACATAGCTCCCAGTCCCCGCTCTGTAACGAGCGATCGCGTGTGCCCGGCGGCATTCGTACCCGCCGGGCACGCGCACTGGACTCAGGGGGCGAGAAGGGGACGCAGTGGCCACAAAAGTAGCCGACGTAGAGCTTACGGGCTCTCGCCCAGGAGAGCCGACCTGCCGCCGTAAAATGACGGCGGCTGGTCGGCAAGCAGTAAAAGTAAAATTCCAGCCAAAACTTTAATTTTGTTTTGCATAGAACACAAAAAAAAAGCATTAAAGCTTCTATGAGGTTTAAATGCCATCTGTATCCCTATTGGGAAGATGGACAAGAAGTGATGGAAATCCCTCCAATAGGGATACATAAGAAAACATAAACAACGTTTTAGCATTGTGGGGAAGGGTTGGAACTTCTGACCATGTTTTCATTGCTGTTTGGCCCTTCCTGTCTCAGTTACAATATCATTCCAATTCAGACAGCAAGCCCTGTTGATGACTGCACCATACATCTATCCATTTATGTGAGTTCTGATGCGTTTCTGGTACTGGTGTTTATGAATTAACACAATCCTGCATACCAAGTTTTGAAGTGTTGCCATCTACCATTGAGCCTCTGCATCATATGATTACTTGCTTGTTTTCATACCTATCAGGTAAGCAGATCGATTGCACTGGGTATTGGTGTGCTTTGCTTTTGTGCACCCTGAAGTCTGGTGGAAGTCTTTCATCTTCACTCTTCATTGGAATTTGTTGATATTTGGCCTATCACATCACATATGTATCACTATTTTTAAGCACTGCATCTTGGACTACTATATTGCACCAGGAAGTTAAACACTTCCGCGCATGCGCCGAATCCATTCGGCGGCGGCGCGGCGGCGGTGGGGGACGACATGTCTGCTGGTAAGTGTACTAACCAGCAGACATGTCGGGCGGACAGATTCCACCGGATGGATTTCAAAGCATGCTTTGAAATCTGTCGGGTGGAGAAATCTGTCCGCTAGCCCATACACACGAGCGGAGATGTCTGCTGAAACGGTCCATCGGACCGTTTTCAGCAGACATATCCCCTCGTGTGTACGAGGCCTTAAAGTTGCCTCCAGGACAGGCGACTTTGGCTGTAGCCAATCACAGAATAATTAGCTCTGTGGGAGGGAGGGGTTTGCCTGAGCAAACTATTCCTGTAAAGTTGCTTCAGTTAAGACAGGGAGGTGAAGTTGGAGGTGACTTCCATTGAAATCAATGGGTACAAGTTACCTAGAAGTCGCCTTGAAGTAGTACAGGAACCTTTTCTGAAGTCGGAGTGACTTCAGTAGTGTACATTAAGACGGCTCCCATTCACTTCAATGGAATTTCTCATGTCGCACGACTTGGGGTGACGAATCCCAAGTCGCTGTAGTGTGAACCGACACTTAGGGTAATTTTTATAGTAACCAAAAGTGAAGTTAAACCATAACATTTAGTTTGCTAAAATATTTTTGTATTATTTTGTTGCTATTTAATCGCCATTTATTTTAACCTTTGAATTTCATTGGTGTTGATCTCCCACTGCCTCTTTTCAGCCACTTCCTGTCGAAATGCATGCATTCTTGTTGTGGTTCCCTCATGCCTACCTGTATTCTCTATGGGGGGGGGGGCATTGTGACAGGGTGACAACACAACACAGGAGCACAATAGTAAGAAAAGAACTGTCACTCTCATCACAAATCAGAAAGAGCTTGAACAAGGTACTTCATGTACTGATCACCCGATATTATTTTAACTAAAGCTGCAGATTTAAAGCGGAGGTTCACCCACAAACTGAACTTCCTAGCTATGCTATCTGCAGCCTTAATAAAGGCTTGTAGCGTTGTCTTTTTTTTTAAATTTGTACACTTACCTGTCTTCAGCCTCACTTCCGGGTCGTCTTCCTTGCAGGGAGTGGGCGTGTCGCTTCTTTTTCCCCGACGGGGAGCTCTGCGCAATGTCTCCTGGGAGTGAGTGTTGGACCTTCTAGGAGACGCGCTGTGCTCGAAGCATAGATGATTGGCGTGCAGGTAAAGCACGTCATGCCTTCTGAAAATATCCAAGGGGGACTCGGCTCTTTACGGCGCTATACGGCGCCTGCGCCTGACGTGTAGAGCTAACTGCTCAGGCGCCGTATGGTGCCCACTCGCAGCTCGGATATTTCCGGAAATCTGGTGATGCGCGTTGTGCGACAGGGGAACTGTTTCACAAGCCGTCAATCATCTAATCCAAGCATAGGAACGCCCAGTCCAGAACCCGGAAGCCCTAAACAAAATGACAATATAACGGTATGTACGGGGAGAAAAAAAGACCTACATACAGTAAATGTCCTTAGCATGCTGAGTCTACTGGATTTAATTTTAGAAAAAAAATTGTGGGTGAACCCCCGCTTTAAGCTTAATTACCTTTGACAATACAATAATGCAAATATGAAATTTTAGTGATTGGGTTTACATTTGCTTTAATACAAGGATCTGAGAAAGCAATGGAATGATTTACCATGGTAAACTCTCTTGGAAATCTCATAATTTTTTTAATGAAGGTTTTAAAAAAAAAATATATCATTTATATATATAATTTAAAATGTGCCTATATTACTTTTCCTAAAAATATAAGCCCTTGTGTTTTACAATATCCATATGTACATTATGTGCTCAAACATGCATGGCTTGTACCAAATGCTCTGTATGGATATTGTGATGTAAAATCCATATATCTTTCAGCTCTGGGAGTCACACTGCTGTGTAGGCATCACCTAATAAATACAATTCTTGTTGAACGATACTGACTTGTGAACCTACAGCAGACAGTGTCTCCCACTGCCACTTTGAGCGCAGTACAGACATATATTGGCTCTTGGGTGTCTCAGGGTTGGTGTTGACATTGGCTATAATCCTGTTGACCTCACAACATGACCCCAATCAGCTTTTATACAACTGTCATGTTCCCTACAGGGCATCCAGCTGGAGAGAATAAAATAGTGTCAGCAAAATTTGCATGTGGAGGGACTAAGTTAGCAATAATATGAGCTGCAGTCAGTTTATATTAATGTCATGTATAATGAAATACCATTTCTTCTATCAATATAAGACTGGTCATTGCTGATTTCCTATGATGAAACAAATTTTACAGGAACAGATACTGGATTGCTATGAAAATAAAAACACTGATAAAATAATTAAATTATGGCTTTATAACAAATACTGTATATTCGAGCAATAAACAATACAGAAACCTGTATTTGTGATGCTTCTTTGCCATTGCTTGTGTGACAGCACCAGGGCAGCATTAACCGCTTGCCGACCAGCCGCCGTCATTGTTCTGCAGCAGGTTGGCACATTCCCGTGAACCGTCGTAGCTGTAGTTGGAGTTGGTCCCTTTAAGCAGGGATAGCAGGCGCGCGCATGCCCGCTGCACTTTGGGGGTGCCGATGAGCATGGCCGGCGGTCGCGGTGACTAGTGTTGCTCAAGAATATTCGCATTGCGAATATTCGTTACGAATATTGCATATTCGAGTATTCGCGAATAACTTGAATATCGCGGTGAATATTCACTATTGCGAATATTCGTATTTTTTCAAATTTATTTTTAAAACAGATCACATCCTAGTGATCTCCATCGACGTCTAAAAGCATTGCTGGTATGATTAGAGACCCTGGGCCGAGTAGCTGAGGCGATCCTTTTATGTTGCCGAATATACGCAATGCGAATATTCGTATTACGAATATTCGCGAATACTTTCTCTGCCCTTCTTTTGCATCAGAGCCAATCAGAGTTCTCCTACCACAGTTGTCAGAGGTTAGCAACCTCCATAGCAACCAATAGGAACCTGCCTGCACGACCATTATATAAGATCACTCCCAGCAGTATTTCAGTGCAGATTCACAAGGTGGCTAGAGAGAGTGGAGTGTTTCTGTGCGTTTTTCCTGTGTATTGCGATCTTAGAGCTTAGCATTGTGTTTCCTATAGTGCTTTCAGTTCTGAGTTTCCTGCTTCTAAAACCAAATGCTTTTTTCAAAGCAAAAGACCCAACAGCTTTTCTAAAAGCTCAGATTTGTGTTGTTTTGTCCAGGTTAGTGTAGCTTAGTGTTAGATAGATTTCTGTGTAGTTAGTGTAAGTGTACATTTCTTTAAGGTAGCTTAGTTTAGTGTGTGTTTAGTCTGTTTTGTGTATAAAAAAAAAATAGCTTTAGTTTAGTCATATAAGTTTGTGTAAGTAGAGTTAGTGTTTAGTGCATATTAGTTTATTATTTGTAGTCCTCGTCTTTGTCCTTGTCAGTCAGTGTAATAAAAAAAAAAAAAAAAAATGTAGCTTTAGTTTAGTCATATAAGTTTGTGTAAGTAGAGTTAGGGCCAGATTCTCAGCGGCGCTACAACGGAGTATCTCAGATACCCCGTCGTATCGCCGGTTTTTTTTGCCTCATATCTATGCGCGTGATGCTTAGCATCACTTTGGCATAGATACGCTTCAACATCCGACAAGTGTAATACCATTACACTTGCGGATCGTAGTTGTAATGACAACTCCGGCCACTAGGTGGCCTTTACGTTGTTTTTTCATTTGCATATGCAAATGAGGCTAGTACGGCGATTCCCGCCCCGTCGTCGCATACGTCGTTTTCGTCCGCATAAGGTTACCCCTGCTTCTATGGGGAGTAACCTTACGAAGTTCCGTCGGATGCCATGTTAAGTATGGCGTCGGGTCAGCGTCGGCTTTTTCCGTCGCTTACGTCGTTTTACTAACTCGTTCGCGAATAGGGCATTGCGTAAGTGACGATCACGTCATTTTGATGTCGGTTTCAACTACGCTTTCCGACGTGAGCTGAAGCATGCGCACTGGGCTTTTTCCCTGGCCGGTGCATGCGCAGTTCGTTCGACGCGGGGGCGCGCTTAATTTAAATACAAGCCGTCCCATTTGAATTACGCGGGCTTACGCTGGGCCAATTTCGCTACGCCAACGCAAACTACGGAGCAAATGGTTAGAGAATACGGCACTTGCTCTAGTACGATGCGGCGGCGTAGTGTAAATGGCTTACGATACGCAAGCGAATTTCTATGAGAATCTGGCCCTTAGTGTTTAGTGCATATTAGTTTAGTAATCCAGGAAATGATCTCCGTTTTCGCGTGTTGTTCGCGCGCATGCGTGGACGAGAATTTCGCAATCAATTTTGCATTCGCAAAATTGTTTTTTTGATAAAATATCACGAATATTCGATATTAACGAATATTTCACGAATATTCTTCTATATATTCGTGAAATATTGCAAAATCGAATATGGTGTATTCCGCTCAACACTAGCGGTAACCACCGGCCTTGCACAATCGGCCACGAGAGCCAGAACAAGGATGTGTGTGTAAACAAACAAATCCCTGTTCTGTGAGCTGAAGAGAGAGAGAGATTGTGTGTTCCCACTAGCTAGTAACAATGATCTGTCATCTCCTCTAGTCAGTCCCCTCCCCCTACAGTTAGAACACACATGGCCTCGCTGTGAATGCTAGGGAGGGGTATTTATGGGGTGGACACCATTGGTTCTGGGTCTTCTTCTTCGAGTGCGGCACCTACCTTTAGGGTGACCACATCACGGCGCCCTGTCCAATATATGACCTGCCTGGGCGGGAAATGCGTGCCATGCAGTGTTCCTGGTTCCGGGACCATGTTTTCCCAGAGCATCTGAACAGCGACGGGGACCCAGTGTGAGACTGGGTTCCCACCTTTTAAGGATCCCAAGCTGTATTGCTGTTTGGTGGGGAGTCTGAGGAGCGCCATTGAGAGGCTGGCGATCCAAAAGGGCCTTGACAAACCCCCGGGGATCAAGGTAGCAGGACACTGAAGGATTGATCACCTGTCAGTCAGTACCTGGGCGACAAGTTTAGGGAGATCCAGGCGTAATTCATCTAAGGAGGATTATCTCCGTAACTACAAATCAGAGAGGGCCCATGGCAGAGGCTTCTCCCTGAAGTTCACCAAGGAGGGTCTGTGGCAGAGACTTTATCCTACGGCTGTTCGAGGGATATTCTGGCTGCCAGGTCAGTGAGAGTGGCCTGTCCGGGTACACTAAACCCACTGAGGCAGGAGTGGCGCAGAGAAGTGTTACGCTTTGGAGCAGGACTGTTTCCCTATCATCACGCCTGAATCTGCTGTTCTCCTTTCTTCTTCAACTTTACTTTCCTCACCACAAGTTTATTGTTTTTACCCGGCTGGGTAATAAAGAGCACCTATTGTGGACATTCCTTTACTTTTACCAAATGCAATATGTATCATCCACCCCTAAGAATTCGGGAGAGCCATAAGGTAAATGTGCCACCCAAAACAACCAGCAGCTCCACCGGGGGTAGTGCTACACATGGATCTCATGTGTTGTTAACTCCTTCCTTCCATATCATGTGGCCAGGTTGAGGGTCTCCATAACACAGGTTCAACTTTGATTGATTTGGGAGACTAACCGCTGTGGAGGGAGCCAGGGGACCCCTCACCACATCACAATTCATGACCAGCTGCAATGTAACTTGCACTAGTTCCTGGTTACCCATTGCAACTGCACTATGCCTTCTGTTTGTTCTGCTGAGTAGACCTGTGTAGTAGTTATGCTTTATACCCCATGTGTGCTTTACTGACCCAAGTTCTTTGATATGTCAGAACCAATATGCACCCCTTAAAATAACTTCAGAGCAGGCTCAGTACAGTTGATGCAACTTTAAAGTCCAAATGTGAACATAATTATCAAAAGGTTCCTATTGATCCTTAGCTGTATGTCCAGGCATACCTCCCATTACTGGCATTCTACAAGTCCTCACTGATCTTTGCATTCCAGGTGCCTCGGACGGACTGCAAGGCACAGCATTCCTTCTCCACATTAATCACAGCATGTCCTGCTTAGTGCAGCCCAAAGAAGCCTGAACCCAGCTTCCCCCCTATTTATATCACTAGGCTGGATCCAAAAAGCCCAGAACAGCAGCAAACTCATTAAAGGGGTTATAAAGGTAAAAAAATGTTTTCCTAAATAGCTTCCTTTACCTTAGTGCAGTCCTCCTTCACTTATCTCATCCTTCGATTATGCTTTTAAGCCTAGGTTCACATTGAAGCGATTTGTAATGCGATTTGAGAGATCAAATCGCATGACATGTCGTAGCCTATTGGAGGCAGTGTTCCAATAGGTTGCGACACCGATTTGCAAAAGTAGTTCCTGCACTACTTTTGCCAATTTGAGGTGTGATTTTAATAGACATCTGTGCATGAAGCCACAGAAATCTCTATCAATTAGCACCTAAAATCGTGCTGACCTTGCTACTTTAAAAACACGATACTTCAAGTAAAGTAGTGCGATTTCAAAGTAGCATCAATGTGAACCAGGGCTAAATGTCCTTATTTCTTTTGAGAAATACTTCCTGTTCTTCTGTCTGTAACTCCACACATTAATGCAAGGCTTTCTCCCTGGTGTGGAGTGTCGTGCTTGCCCCCTCCCTTGAACTACAGGAGAGTCAGGACAATCTCTACGTTGCAGATAGAGAAAGGAGCTGTGTGTTAGTGGGCTTCCTGACTCTCTTGTAGTGCAAGGGAGGGGGTGAGCATGACACTCCACACCAGTGGAGTTACAGACAGAAGAACAGGAAGTGAGGATTTCTCCGAAGAAATAACGACATTTAAAAGCAAAATCGAAGAATGAGGTAAGTGAGGGAGGACTGCACCAAGGTAAAGGAAGCTATTTAGGAAAGAAAAATTGTACCTTTACAACCCCTTTAACTCTTTTTCCCCCAGCCTGGGTATCACATTGCATACTGTACAACGGGGTTTCCTTTAGCCACTGTGTCTTTATCCAAACAGCTATTGTGCAAGTTCTAGTGTCATAGTCAGCTATCTGGGCCAGATTTGAGCATTGGCAGTGGATCCATCCTTTCTTTCTTAGCCCGCTAACACTTTCCCTTTGGCTTTCTTTGGTTCACTTGCTGAGGCTTCCCTGCTGGGTACTACAACACTTCAGATCCTCGTTCACCCTAATCAGTATTTCACTTATAGGCCTCAGGCATTCTGTCCATCTACAGGGGCATGACCCAGCATACTTACTTACTCAATAGGTGTCAGACTGCATGCTAATTAGAATAACACAAGTTGTCCACCACAGTGTTTCTTTGCCTTTGGGGGCTCTTCCTACTGTGTTTAAGACTGACTGTAGTTGACCTTACTTGGCAATGACCTCTGAATACACGTCACGTACTGACTATAATTTGTCTCCTGATCTGCCCCTAATCATGTGTCTGATTTAAAAGAGGTTCCCTTCCTTTCTAGTTGCTTGTTGCCACTAGTAATGCCATACCAGGTATTACACTTTGGTTCTAACATCACTACTAGGTCCCTAATGAAGGGTTGCAACTTCCTGAGCATAGACCTTGTTGAGAACCTATTTCAAACCTGCTGATTGCTCAGATCATCCAGACTCTAGTTTTTACACAGACCCAGTCTTTATCTATACATTCTTGGTGGGTACATTAGTTCCATAGTGGGTACACTTTTAATGGAGTACTGAAGTATAGTACATGTGGGATGGTTTAGCTTGGGTTTATATAAAGGTTCATGATTATTTCTAGACCAGCTCATTGCAATCACCCAAAGACTTGCTGTCATTTCCCCTCTTGTATCCATATTGGCCACATTCATCTTTTCCACACACAAATTTTGCACCACTATTAACCAGACCTGTCATTCTCACCTTTCTGGGCTTCCTATTGGGCATTAAGTTGATAGTCATTTGATAGGCCAATAACGAGGTGAGGTAGGTGGAAGGAATAGACCAGAGTATAACCAGATAAGGTCTGCTCCTGGGTGCTAAATAAATAAACATAAAGTTAAAGTGTGTTCTTACACATGGAGTGTATGGCCATTGGGCAGGTTGTAAACTGCAAGCAGCCCAAATCATTGCTTTTAAGAAGAATTTTATGAATAACTTCCACTTAGGGACAGTGAAAAATCAAACTTTACTTTGTGTAGTGAGTGAACAATTCCCCCCGAACCCCGAACCCCCCCCCCCCCCAAGCAAAAATCCCTCTCAACTTCCCCAAACAAATCTTCCCCCCTCCACTTCCCAGTAAGATCACAGTACTTACTTATCCTCAAGCAGACACCTGCTGTGCTGTTAAAGTACAGATAAGCTGCTGCTCTCGCCCACTAACTGCAGGAGACAGCGTCTTAGTCAGATCCCTGACCCCTGGGAATATTGATATGTATGCTGTCTGTGTCAGCTCACTGGTTGGTGCTTCCCGCCTCCTACCCAAAGTCTTCTAATGTGTTGCAAATTGTGTGCATACAGTTGATTTATACAGAATTATAATATAATGTACACATTCATTGTTTTTGTGAGCATGGGGCAACAAACAGACTATACCCTATGTTTTTTTTAAAGTAAATCATTGATCTTAAACAGAAAATACAACATTTGGCCACTTGGTGGAATAATGTGCCCCCACCACCTTTCCTTCCAGGTATCACTGATCACTGTTGGTCTGGTTTGTACACCATGCACAGATACTGAGTACATTAGCAATCAGAACTGAGAATCCTCTAGATAAAAATATTTAGCTTCAGAAAATGGTTGTGGAACTATTGGAATACACAGGAGCAATCTTATGGAAAATGTGGCTGTGACAGAGAAGGACCCTCTCTTCTTTTATCATATAGTTTTTGGATAGCGGGTAATAGTTAAACACCTGTAAGTTCATTTTTTTTAGAAGTACCATATTTATATGCGTATAACACTCACTTTTCCCCCCTTAAAATAGGGGACAAATTGTGTGTGTGTGTTATACGCCGATATAGGGCTGCCTCGGAGGGGAAGAAGGGAAAGAGCGCCGCCGAAATAGACAGAGCCGGATCTCCTGTGTTTACTTAGCTCAGCTCGCAGTCGCACCCAGTCCTGCCTCCTGAAGGCTCCTAGCACTGGCGTTCCAACATTGGACCAGTGTTATGTCCATTAAGGAGCCGGGGCAAGGGGCGGGACTGGGCATGACTGCAAGCCAAACTGAGTACTGTACACAGGAGACCCGGCTCTGTCTATTCCGGCAATGGCAAGGTCGCAGATGGGCAGTGATCAGGCTGCAATGATGGGCAAGTCTGCAGATGGACACTAATTAGACTACAATAATGGGCAAGGTTGTAGATGGGCACTGATTAGACTGCAATGATGGGCAAGGCTGCAAATGGACACTGATTAGGCTGCAATGATGGGCAAGGCTGCAAATGGACACTGCAATGATGGGCAATGACCAGGCTGCAGATGGTCACTGATTAGGCTTCATTAATGGGCAATGGCGAGGCTGCAGATGGGCACTGACCCTTATTTTGCTTCAAAATTCTTTATTTTAAAAGTACGTTTTTTCCTGAAAGTTCCCTCATAAAATTAAGTTGCGTGTTATACGCCGATAAATACGGTACTTAAATATTTTAATATGTTTCAAATATTTTAGATATTTTATAATAACTGTTTGTGCTCTGACGAAGGGATTTCCCTTCACTTCCTGTCCTGGAGATGCAACAAGAAGTGAGCAGAATCTCTATATAAGGTAGGAGAATTAATCTTTTAGGGCTTTTTCACACCATATCCTTTAAATTGTGTTTTCTGTTAGTTTTTTTAACACACCACCACAATGTATGGTGTGAACAGAACAAGCACATAGAAAACAATAATATTTACCCTCACCTCTTGTTCTGGAAACAATGCCAAAATTGTGTGTTTCTGATAATTTTCTGTTGGTGACAACGGTAACTAGGATATTTAGAGCGGGCAAATTTAACAGGGGCACAGGCAGCGAAAACAAAGGGGTTCTAATCTATCCTTACTCTATCCATAACTGAAAATGTGATTTTGACTTTGTCTGTAGTTTAAGCATGAATCCACTAGTTGTTCTGAAGAAGAACCAGTAGTGCTAGTTAGGCCGCGTACACACGATCGGTCAAACCAATGAGAACGGTCTGATGGACCGTTTTCATCAGACCAAACCGATCGTGTGGGCGCCATCGGTTATTTATCCATCGGTTCAAAAAAAGAAAACTTGATCCGCCCTTGACACAATATAGTCACTGTCTTGCTCTCCCCCCCTCCCCCCCCTCCATCCCCCCCACTTACTTCCCCTATAGATAGCCTTGTCTTGCCCCTACACTATATAATTTACTAGATGACGCATATGCCTTATTACATATCTCCTAAATAGTTTTCAGACATTAGGCATATACCACTCTGGTTACGCATTCATACTTGACAATTGACTGTTCCTGTCGCTAAAGGTTACCTATTCCACTGTTGGAAATTTCCTTCCTGTTACCCTGCCTGAACACAATGGGGGTGGAATGCCTCACCATCCCCCTGGACACAGAATGCTCCCGTTGGGGGTGTCCAGGGATCGTAGTTATCATAGCATGCTTGGCATTCACCACCCATAACAGTTGTGTATTCTGACAGTCTTCGTTGACCTGTTATGTTGTGTCTACTCTCTGCCATATTTGAATGTCAATTATGATGTACGACGCCACTGTTTGTAATACCATTTATACATTCAATAAAAACTATTGAAACAAAAAAAAAGAAAACTCGGTTAAAAATCCATGCATGCTCAGAATCAAGTTGACGCATGCTTGGAAGCATTGAACTTCATTTTTTTCAGCACGTCGTTGTGTTTTACGTCACCGCATTCTGACACAATCGTTTTTTTAACCAATGGTGTGTAGGCACGACTGACCATCAGTCAGCTTCATCGGTTAACCGATGGAAAAATCCATCAGACCGTTCTCATCGGATTGACCGATCGTGTGTACAGGGCCTAAGGGAGAGTTTTTCCCCTAAAATCCAGTGCTGGTGATACAGTAGGAAATAAGGGGACATGTACCCAACCTGAAAAAATATAGAAATCCTAAATCTTTTCTATTATATCTAAAACAAAAATCTTTCCTTTGAGATCTTGAACAGGTTACGTTTAGCATAAATGCATTTTAGTTAAAGTTGGAAGAACAGATTCCAGCAGCTGATGCAGAAATAAAAAAGTAAAAGAACGAGTAGAATGCAAGTAAAACCTTGGAACGCATTTCAATAACTAACTAGGAATCTGAGCCACAGGTAGCCTTCTCTTTTTACATATTTACAAGTATATTACAGTCCGTGCATTGAGAGATAACACAAGTGTCATTTACACGACATCACAGAAATTCTGTTCCAGACTCTACCAGTGGAGACTCTATATTGATCTGACTGAATTAGGAGCTGCTAGCATTAGCGCAATGGCATTAGAGAAGGATTTATATTGATCGACAGTGGATTTTCTTGTCATATTTGTAACAAAAATAATACATTTTTAACTTAGCAAGTTCCCAGTGGAAAATGTCAGAGCTGTTTAGTAGAGTTTCTAATGGGAGCTGATAGAAACATTCTGGCCTACCTTGTAAGTTCAAGAATATGAAAAAAAAAAATCTATTTACTTTGATGTTTACAAGCTCTATATTGTTAATGCTTTTCACAAATTGCTATTTGTTCTGGTGCCAAGGTTGGTAGTAAGAACTGTAATGCCTCAAGGCCATGTTTTATTCAAGGGTGGGAGAAACATCTTTTCAATAAACCATTTCATGAATCCAATCATCAAGCTACAAAGGTCAATAAATTGACACCTTTAAATACTGAATATATATACATATTTGATTATATATATATATACACTCTAAATTATAGGCGACAAGCTCAACTGGTTTTGGCCGAATTAAGAGACAGGGACATACAAGAGCAGTGTAAGCAGGTTTGTCCTGCACTTTTATTTAACAAGGCAGCAAACAAACCCTGTTTTAAAAAAGGAGGACTTTATACAGCAAGTCCATAGTATAGAACATCACATCTACTTATCTGAGCAGCAAACTAAACTTAGGTCAGTTCCTAACAGAGCCCTCAGAATGTGTTCCCCAACACAAACAGGCAGCACTTGTCCTTTTTTTTTTGTGTGTGTTCTGTCAGCACATAGCCTTTTCATCCAACAGCAGGCTTCCACAGCACAGAGAGAGACCAATTGCCGCGTACACACAGTCATTTTTTGTGATGAAAAAAACAACGTTTTAAAAAACGTCATTTAAAATGATCGTGTGTGGGCAAAACGTTGTTTTATGTCTTCAAAAAACGACCAAAAAAATTTCGAACATGCTTGAATTTTTTATGTTGTTTTTCTCAATGTCATTTTTTGTGTCATTCAAAATGATCGTGTGTGGGCAAAACGACGTTTAAAACAACGTTTTTAAACCCGCGCATGCTCAGAAGCAAGTTATGAGACAGGTGCTTCAATGAAACAGAGTGCCATCGAACGTGGTGTACGTAACCACGCTTTGCAAGAGCATTTTCAGAAAACGATGGTGTGTAGTTAAAAAAACGTTTTTTTACATCACAAAAAGTGATCGTGTGTACGCGGCATTAGATCAGTGAGCTCACATACTGTATATAAAGGCCTCTGTTTAGCTGAGAATAATAAGAGGAGGACCTAGAAAAGGTTTTCAAAGCCTCCAGCTCCAGCACCCAGAACAGAACGTATTAAGATTCTGAAAAAAACACAAAGTAATGCCGCGTACACACGATCACTTTTTGTGATGAAAAAAAAAAAAAAATTTTAACCACTTCAGCCCCGGAGGAATTCACCGCCTTCCTGACCAGAGCACTTTTTGAGATTCTGCACTGCGTCGCTTTAACTGACAATTGCGCGGTCATGCAACATGGCTCCCAAACAAAATTGGTGTCCTTTTTTTTCACAAATAGAGCTTTATTTTGGTGGTATTTTGATCATCTCTGCGTTTTTTATTTTTTGCGCTATAAACAAAAATAGAGCGACAATTTTGAAAAAAATTCAATATTTTTTACTTTTTGCTATAATACATATCCCCCCAAAAATATATAAAAAAACATTTTTTTTCCTCAGTTTAGGCTGATACGTATTCTTGTACATATTTTTCGTAAAAAAAAATCATAATAAGCGTTTATTGATTGGTTTGCGCAAAAGTTATAGCGTTTACAAAATAGGGGGTAGTTTTATGGCATTTTTATTAAGTAATTTAGTAATTTACTAGTAATTTTCAGTACTGCGACATTATGGCGGACACTTCTGACACATTTTTGGGACCATTGGCATTTTTTTAGCGATCAATGCTATAAAAATGCATTGGATTACTATAAAAATGTATGAACAGAAGATCAGCGTTTCCCCCGCTGACAGGACCAGGAGCTTTGTGTTTACACACATAGCTCCCAGTCCCCGCTCTGTAATGAGCGATCGCGTGTGCCCGGCGGGCACGCGCACGGGACTCGGGGGCGAGCGGAGACGCGCGCACACGCCCCCTAGTGGCCACTTTAATGCGGACGTATAGCTACAGGCTCTCGCCCAGGAGAGCCACCGTCCCGCAGTAAAATGACGGCGGGCGGTCGGCAACTGGCTATAAGCCCAAGTTCACACTGGGTACGGCAATGACACTGTCCTAATTGGTGCGACGCTGCATCTGCGGCACTGCACCCATTTCAACAAGTAGTTCCTGTACTACTTTTTGCGATTTCAGGATGCGATTTACATTGACATCTGTGCAGAACCCTGCACAGATGTCTCCTAAATCGCGCCGAAATCGGGACTGCCAGAGGGAGTGAAATCGCGCGAGTTCAGCTGAAATCGCGCAATTTCACTCCCGCAGCCCAGTGTGAACCAGGGCTAAATGTAATTTAAAATGATCGTGTGTGGGCTTTACATTATTTGTTGTCTTGTGAAAAACGAAAAAAAAAAAAAAATTCGAACATGCTTCAATTTTTTATGTCGTGTTAGCAAAAACGACAATTTAAACCCGCACATGCCCAGAAGCAAGTGAACCTAAATAGCTAACTGCCTAACTAGCATCACCAGTGACACCTATACAGTGATCACTGTGAAAGGGTTAACTAGGGGGCAATCAGGGGGTTAAAACCTTTATTAGGTAATATGTGGGGGTACCTGACGCTATAAAAACCTGACGGTGAACCTAAATAACTAACAGGCTAACTAGCGTCACCCGGGAATCACGGCGATCAGAAAAAAGATTGCTTAGTGACACTGGCAACAGGGGATGAAAGGGTTACCTGGGGGGCGATCAAGGAGTTAAACCTTTATTAGGGGGTTGGGGGGGTACCCTACACCTAAAGGGGCTTACTACTAACTGCCCTAACACTTTTTACAGTCACAAATGACCCCAAATGCAGTGATCAGTAAAAAAAATGAACACTGCAATCGGGGACACCGTGACTGGGGGTGCAGGGGGTGATCGGGGGGTGATTGGGGGTAAAAAGTGTGCCTATGTGTACTGGTTTCAGTGTACTGTTGGTGCACTTACTCGAAGATGTCTTCTCTCCACCAGACGAAAAGACCGACACGAGTGACATCACTTCCTCTGCTTCTGTTTACAGTTACAGTAGCAGAGGAAGCTTCTCATTCGTCAGGAGCGATCGTGAGTTGGGTGGACATGAATCAGTGGCCTCCCCCTCAGCACGGATCGCTCCTGGAACGTTTTCGACCGCCGCAGGCACCGCTGGATGGCAGGGACATACATGTATGCCCATCTGCCTGCCCCTGCCATTCTTATTTCCAATTACAGAGACTCAAAAACAATACAAAATATAATAGTGATTAATTTGTTAGTTCTGAATATATTAAAAAGAGGCTCTGAATACAGATCTATTGAACAGAAATCAAAATTTGCATGACTGCAACATACATGAAATCCCATAAAATGGGCTGGTTTTTGGGGTGCTGGGCCCTCATAAAGGCTTAGCACCACTGATCTAAAATATACAGTAACACTGTGTTTTATTTCTAAGGAAAGATGCTGAATGTTTTAAATTACCGAAATGAAATAGAAAAGGTTATAACAATTGCATGGCCTATTTTTGTTCGCTGACCTTGTTATTCATCTTGTACGATTGTCATTATGACCTTGCCTTAGAAATTGGATGTGACATCTTATTACAGATCAGTCTATATCCTGAGGTTCACTAATGCGGTGGACATCTCCTGCTGGTCCCTAAGGTGAGGCCTCTGGTCAGTTCTAGTCAAGTTGCTCTAGAAAATAGATTGAGTAAAATAATGGAAAATAAGACCAAGATTAAAAAAAATGTGGCTAGCCAGTTATTAAAGAAAGATGTCGTTTATATGTTGGCTAAAACTAAAACATTTTTACTACAGAACTTGTTTATCAATCCCTTGGTTTCTTTGATAAGCTTGATAAGTTTTCAGTAATTGCTTTAAATGTGCAAAACTACCAAAACATTACCAAACAGTACCAAAACATGCCATTATGCACAAGACATTAATGTTTCATGACCCATTTTTGTATTACTATTTGTTATAAAATTCCTATGTTATTACAAGAGTCTGGTCAACAGGTAGTTTAGCAGCGACTTTGCTTCCTCGTTTTATCCTTCTAAAAGAGTTAGCAGCTATTTATTTCTGGAAGTTCATTCTCCACAGGACTGGCAGGCCAAACCCCCGTGCTGCTGCTCGTGCACGCGATCGCGAGTGGCCGGTGGCGATTGCACCCGCAGGCCATGCGCATCGGGTTCCCCGCTCACGCGCCCTCTGTTGGCTCATCTGGGCAAAGTGGTATATGTACGAGATTTCGCCCAGGAGAGCCATTCTTTAAAGCAGAGTTCCAGTCGTTTGTTTATTAAAAGTCAGCAGCTATAAAGCGTACTACCCGCATCCTTCCTCGGAATCTCTACTATGGGCACCTGGCTATAACAGCTTGCGGCTTCACAGCCTGGTGCCCACTGCACATGCATGAGCGGTGCTGCAATCTGTGACTGGCCCCAAAGTCTTCTAGGACCTGTCATATGTCCCAGAAGACTTGGGGAGGGAGAGCTTCCGCTTCCAGTCACCTAGTCGACCGAAACGGAAGTGGGAGCAGGTACCTGTCAAATTTGGGGTACCTTCTCCAAAAGTTTGGACACACCTTCTCATTCAAAGAGTTTACTTTATTTTCATGACTATGAAAATTGTAGAGTCACACTGAAGGCATCAAAACTATGAATTAACACATGTGGAAATATATACATAACAAAAAAGTGTGAAACAACTGAAAATATATGTCATATTCTAGGTTCTTCAAAGTAGCCACCTTTTGCAGCAGACACATCTCTAGAACAACTGTTAGGCCGCGTACACACTATCAAATCTATCTTCTGGAAACGGATTGTGACAGCAGACAGATTTTAAAGCATGCTTTAAAATCTGTCTGCTGGGAATCCGTCCGTCCGACATGTCTGCTGGTTAGTACGCTAACCAGCAGACATATCTGCCCGCACATGCGTCGAATGGATTCGACGCATGCGCGGAAGTGTTTTACTTCCTGGTGCGGTGACGTGGCGGCGTCAACGTCATCGCCACGTCACCGCGCTGTCTGCCGGCGGGGATTTTGGTATGATCGTGTGTACAGCGATCAAACCAAAACAGCCCAGCAGACAAATCTGATCAAATCGGTCTGTCAGACCGATTTGAACAGATTTATTTGGTCGTGTGTACGGGGCCTTAAGAGGAGACTGTGTGAATCAGGCCTTCATGGTAGAATATCTGCTAGGAAACCACTGCTAAAGAAAGGCAACAAGCAGAAGAGACTTGTTTGGGCTAAAGAACACAAGGAATGGACATTAGACCAGTGGAAATCTGTGCTTTGGTCTGATGAGTCCAAACTTGAGAGCTTTGGTTCCAACCACTGTGTCTTTGTGAGACGCAGAAAAGGTGAACGGATGGACTCTACATGCCTGGTTCCCACCGTGAAGCATGGAGGAGGAGGTGTGATGGTTGGGGGTGCTTTGCTGGTGACACTGTTGGGGATTTATTCAAACTTGAAAGCATACTGAACCAGCATGGCTACCACAGCATCTTGCAGCGGCATGCTATTCCATCCGGTTTGCGTTTAGTTGGACCATCATTTATTTTTCAACAGGACAATGACCCCAAACACACCTCCAGGCTGTGTAAGGGCTATTTGACCAAGAAGGAGAGTGATGGGGTGCTGTGCCAGATGACCTGGCCTCCACAGTCACTGGACCTGAACCCAATAGAGATGGTTTGCCCTCACCCCAGGATTGGATGGGTGATCTGTCTATCAAACTCCCCGGACAAGGGGGAGGGGCTATCATGTGGCACGGCGGGGGAAAACACACACAGCTATTCAAAATTAAAGCTGTTAATGTTCCCCACGCTGATCATCTAGGCGGCGTCGGCGGCGGTGGGAGGGCTTGGCTTGGCTTTATCTGTGGGGAGTGGGACATGGCTGCATCTCTGGGGGGACCTGGCTGCAACTCTGGGGGGACATGGCTGCATTTCTGGGATCATGGCTGCATTTATGGGGGGACATGGCTGCATTTCTGGAGGAACATGGCTGAATTACTGGGGGGACATGGCTGCATTTGTAGGGGAGATATGGCTGCATTTCTGGGGGGATATGGCTGCATTACTGGGGGGACATGGCTGCATTTGTGGGGGGACATGGCTGCATTACTGGGGGGACATGGCTACATTACTGGAGGGACATGGCTGCATTACTGGGCGGACATGGCTGCATTACTGGGGGGGACATAGCTGCATTTCTGGGGGGACGTGGCTGAATTACTGGGGGGACATGGCATGGCTGAATTACTGGGGGGACATGGCGACGGGGGGGAGGGCTTGGCTTTCTCTTTGAGGACTGCTCTGCTCCGCTCTGCCCCCTCCCCACCCCTCTCCGCCCTCTCCACCCGGTCTCTAGAAAAAAAAAAGTATCGGGTCTGGCATCGGGAGCATTTGCTCGGTACTAGTATCGGTATCAGGAAAACCCTAGTTATAACCATCCCTTACTCTATCCACAATTAAAAAAAAAGTTTTGCCTTTAGTTCTAGTTTAAGAACCCTGGGTTTTTTAAGTCAATTTTTGTGTGCAGACCATTTTAGATGCTTAATCTAAATTCAGACATATCAGCTGCTTTGCCTTAAAGTATCAAAACTTTTTTTTTTACATTTTGGATAGAGCAAAAGAGGGGGTTATAACCACTGTCATACATTTAGTTTTTTACCATCTGTGTCCCATTCCAAAGATTTTCTCCCAGGACATCCTGATGATGCACATATTGCAAAATGCATTGAGGCTGCACTGTCGCCATTACTGACGGCACTCCGTGTCACTTCCAGGTATTTGGAACGCACGTTGTCTTCATACAAGTGTCGGTGCCGGTACACAGTGAGGCGGTCAGTGTTGCTGCTCACTGAAGCACCTTGCTATGTAAGCACAATATTTCTATACTTATATCCCCTGATTTGAATAAAAAACGACACTGTTTTATATAATTTTCTTTGAGTATGTGGATTAATACATTGGTTGAGAGATTTTTAGTTGGAGTGTCAAAATGCTGTGGATCCATTATTCATTTGCCCTGGGGCCATCTGAAGAGTGACCTAAAGAAGTTAATTTGAGCATTGTGAAAAGCGATTGAGGCCTTAAAAGGGTTGTAAAGGTAAAACATGTTTCCCCTAAATAGCTTGCTTTACCTTAGTGCAGTCCTCCTTCACTTACCCCATCCTTCGATTTTGCTTTTAAATGTCCTCATTTCTTCTGAGAAATCCTCACTCCCTGTTCTTCTGTCTGTAACTACACACAGTAATGCAAGGCTTTCTCCCTGGTGTGGAGTGTCACGCTCGCCCCCTCCCTTGAGGGGGCGAGCAGGAGAGTCAGGACGCCCACTAACACATGGCTCCTTTCTCTATCTGCAACATAGAGAACGTTCTGACTCTCCTGTTCAACCCCTCCCCCCAAAGGGAGGGAGTGAGCACACCAGGAAGAAAGCCTCTCATTACTGTGTGGAGTTACAGACAAAAGAAAAGGAAATGAGGATTTCTCAGAAGAAATAAGGACATTTAAAGCAAAATCGAAGGATGAGGTAAGTGAAGGAGGACTGCACTAAGGTAAAGGAAGCTATTTAGGGGAATTTATTTTAACTTTACAACCCCTTTTAAGGAGTAGTGCTGTACATGTATTATGGTTTTGTTTGTTTATTACACATTTGAATTATTGGTGCCAATTTTATCATATTTTTTTCAATATTGTCCTGAAGATTGCACTGGGTACCAGCAAGCATACATTGGAACAGGGTAACCAGATGGATGCATGTTTGCCCAACTTTCCCCCATGGTCTTCAGCTGTGAGGGAATAGACTGTTCAGAAATCCCATTTACTTTGGGAGTAGATTGTCCTCTAGCTGTTGTTTGAGCATCCCATGCCCCAATCCCTCTCCTGTTTCAAGTTCTTTTAGCAATAAATCTTAAAAAGAGAACCCTTATGCCGCGTACACACGGTCGAAACTTCCGACAACAAATGTTCCATGTGAGCTTTTTGTCGAAAAATCCGACCATGTGTATGCTTCATCAGACATTTGCTGTCGGAAATTCCAAACAACAAATATTTGCGAGCTGGTTCTTAATTTTTCTGACAATAAACGTCTGTATGCAATTCTGCTGTACAAAAATCCTACGCATGCTCGGAATCAATTTGACGCATGCTCGGAATCACTGAACTTAATTTTTCTCAGCTCGTCGTAGTGTTGTACGTGACCACGTTCTTGGCGATCCGAATTTCCGACAACATTTGTGTGACCGTGTGTATGCAAGACAAGTTTGACCCAACATTCCGTCGAAAAAAAAAAAAAAACGGTTTTGTTGTCGGAATGTCTGATCGTGTGTACACGGCATTATGAGCCAGACATAATGCACTGTTGCTTGGGTGACTGGCTGCCTCTGTACAGTTTGCAAAAGTACCAGTTAAATTCAGCGGCTCCTGGGAGGGGCTACACCTAAAAAAAAAAAAAGTCCAGACTGTAATAAAGAGATACGGTTTGTACAACACCACCATACATCCAATTAAAATAAATGCCATATAATCTATGTTTCAAAATCATTGTGATTTTGATTCTTTTGTTGATATAGCAATCCACTTACAAATCATTTAACACATTTAACCTCATAATGAATTATATAATTGAATGTAACTTTTATGGAAAGGTCTTGTGGAAGAAGATTTGCAAGGAACCTTATTTTTCAATAAGCCCAGATATAGGCTAATTCATATTCATGAAATAGAGTGAGTTTAGTACACCAATTTAAAAAATGATTGATGAAGTGCAGGCTGAGTAGTCTAAGAAGACAGCTGCAGTCCTGTACCTGCCACACAACTGTGTATTTACATTTGTTATATTTTAATAGCAGGATGTTCTGTCATTTTAGCCTTACTGAGATTTGGTGGACAATGACATTTGGAGACCCAGTAGCATTATAAAAAAACACATACAAAATGTAACACCTGGGTTCCTGTTATTGGCAGCATGATAATTATTTTTCTAAATTGTATAGTTATTTATGTTCTACATTTTATTGGCATCATTAAATAAGTGCAGTAATGAATAGTAAATCATAACAAAGATCAGTTTTCAGAAATTTAGCCGGAATTATCCTTTTAATTGCTTAATGCAAATCGCCCTTATGCTTATCAAAATACATTTTTTATTATTTTAATTACAGTAAAGAAGAGTTAAAATCTAGCAAGGTTTTTTTCTGTCCTGTCAGTGAGATTTCCCCTTACTTCCTGCCCTGAATACCTAGCAGGAAATGAAAGGAAAGCTCTCTAAATCATGCTCTCTAAAACAGGTATGTCAAACTCAGATGTAACAGCCAAATCAAGAGGACTTATGCCGCGTACACACGATCATTTTTCAGCATGAGAAAAAAACTTAGGGGCAGATTCAGGTACACGTACATTTGCGAAGCGTATCCGAGATACGCTACGCAGCCGTATTTTACCAGGCTGTCTAACGATTTCTGGTAGATTTTTGCCCGTACGATACGGTGGCGTAGTGTATTTCTCGCCGCGTAATCGAAATACGCGATTAGGGGGCGTGAAGCATTTAAATTAGGCGCGTCCCCGCGGCGATCGAACTGCGCATGCTCCGTTCAGAAATTTCCCGCCGTGCATTGCGCGAAATAACGTCGATACGTCATTCGTTGTTTGAGTAGCGTCGTTTACGGACATTCCTATTCCCGGACGTTTTACGTCAAAAATAAAAAAAGACGTCGGAAAACGTTCATATTCGACGCGGGAACGACGGCCATACTTAACATGGGCTGTCTAATATTAGACCAGCAAAAAGCTGGTATAGTATTACTTAGCAAATAATGACTAAATATGCCGTAAGAGATTGCGATAGACGTTCGTAATTTCGTGGATAGTCGGCAAAAGCTAATTTGCATACCCCGACGCGGAAAACGACGGAAACTCCACCCAGCGGCCGCAATTTTATTGCAGCGTAGACCCGAAGGCGTACGAACACGTAAGCCAGTCGGATTGAAGTGCAAAACCGTCATTTCATGGTTTGAGGATTCAAACTAGTGAAAAAACGTGCGTAATTAGAAAGTACTCCAGTCTAACACCAGTTAGACAGGAGCTACGGCTCTCTGAATCTGGCCCTTAGTTTTTCAGCATGTCCAAAAAACAACGTTTTCCCAACTTCATCATTAAAAACGATGTTGCCCACACACCAGTGTTTAAAAAAAATGATCTAGCAGAGCGCGGTGATGTACAACGCGTACGGCGGCACTATAAAGGGGAAGTTCCATTCGCCTTTGGGCTGCTTTAGCTGATTCATTGTTAGTAAAAGACGAATTACGCTTTTCTGTCTGTTACAGCGTGATGAATGTGCTTACTCCATTATGAACGGTAGTTTTACCAGAACGAGCGCTCCCGTCTCATAACTTGCTTCTGAGCATGCGCTGGTTTTTAACGTCGTTTTAGCCCACACACGATCATTTTTTACAAACCGAAAAACGACGTTTCAGAACCTGAAAAATGATGTGTAGCCCACACACGATCATTTTAAATTACGTTTTTCAAAAATTATGTTTTTTTCATGCCGAAAAATGATCGTGTGTACGCGGAATTAGTCTAGGTTCACACTAGTGCGATGCCAGACATCGCATCTGCTTCGAACTGCCAAGCTGTGCAGATCACATGCAATATCTGTGCAATGCAATTTCAGCCATACAAACTTTATGGCTGAAATCACATTGCATTCACACCGAAATGGTGCAGGGCCCTTTTTTTGGTCTGCACTGGAATCAGATCGCATGGGTGATCCGATTCCTGCTCCAGTTCACAGTTCGCATCTGCGAACCGATCTGGGGGTGTCATTAACTTTACATTGACACTCTCAGTGGTTCGCAGATCTCTGTATAAAGCAATGTGCGATGCAGGTTCGATGCAGGAACCCACACTGGATTCGCAGGGTTTCTGCATTGCACAAGTGTGAACCTAAATATATCTTCAAGGGGCTACATTTTGTCTACAGTAGGCCACATTTATGACCCTTTGGAAATTTAAATGTACTGTATGTCATGCCAAACATTTTTTTTTCCCCAAGTATTGGATTAGAGTGGGGAGAGACTGAACATTCCTGTCAGCTTTTCCCCTCATTCTTCTATCAATGGTTTAACCACATAGGAAATAAGGGAAAACAGGGAACACAGACAGGAATACAAATCTTTCGATATAGACACACCAGTGATACACCTCACAATTTTATTAAGGTCAAATTGCAGAAGCCATATACACAAAGCAGAGTTATAACACATACCACTGACATTTCAGTGCCATGAAGGACCCATTTCTGAAGGTGGCAAAGACAGACACCCTTGAGAAAGTGATCTTGTGTGGCCCCAAAACATGAGTGGTATATGTTATTGACTCTTCATTTTGTATATAGCTTCTGCAATTTGACCTCATTAAAATTGTGAAGTGTATTGGTTAAGTGGTGGCGTCTTTATCAAATGGTTGTTGACGGTGTCACCAAGGGCCATAAACTTTCAACTAAAAAAGGAAGCATATGGGTCTTGTGTGGGATGGGTTTATAACAAAGGAATACAAATCTGACAGAGATTTGAGCATTCCCGAGCTCTATTTTACCCCTAGTCACAGACCGATTCTCGGCCTTTTGGCTAAGATCAAGTGTAGTATCTGTTCTTATCAATTGCCAGAGGAGGCACTGTAGCTTATCCCAAGTGTGGGGAGGGCACAGACAAATCCAATGGTGTAATTGCACCTGGAAGGACGGTCTCGGCAGTGTCAGCGTCTGGACGCCTTTAGTCGACTCCATCGGGGCCGAGTCTGAGCCGACCTGAAGGGTGTTCCTGGTGAGGATGGGTGGCTGCTCTTGGTCAAGGTCTTTTTGATGAGTTCTAGTCTGGCCTTCTGGCTGGCCGGTGTAAGTGCTATCTCTGTCAGCGATATGGTAGGAGGAGCTGGTAATGCCCTGGGATGGTGATGGGGCAGAACCATGCAAATCCACCGGGTTGAAAAGGCTAGTATTGGTGGAGGCTGCTATCGGAAGGGCAGCTCTCCCTAATAAAACCTTGAAGGGCTCTCGATCTGGCAGGGGTGGAGGGCTGCACTGGCCAGTCGGGGGGTTGGATTTGGGACTTTGAAAGCCTATGGTGCATGTGCCCCTGGAGTGGCAGTCCAGGGGTACTGAATAATCACTGTGAGTGAGGGTCAGTTTGATTTGACGATACCACGGTTACTGCACCAATACACGCTTTTTTTTAGCACCTGCCTCCTGGGCCGGGCCTTTTGTCTAGGACTGGAGATTTTTTTTTATTCCTGGCCGGAGGGCCTGGCCATTGTATTTCACAATGGCCACTTCTTTTACTCTCCTCTCCACTATCCCTTTCCCCCACTTTATTATTATTTATCCTTGTGTTAGTCACTTTTTGTATTTTATGTTGTGTACATGTTTTGCACAGTGTGATGAGTAGGGTGCTTGTCCTCGGGCCTGCCCTGAAAGTCTTGGGAGGGGGTGGACATGGTCTTCTGGCCTGGTTCGCCCTCTCTCATGGGGTCTCCATTCTGGGGAGCCCCACCAAGTACTTGGGTGGGTCTGTTTCGGCAGACCCTCCAGAGAAAGGGGTCCTTCTGGCTTCGGCTGGTCGGACCAAGTGTAAGTACCCTGTTCCCTGTCAGGAGCCTAACGCCCTGGGGATTCAGGGCAGGGCCCTCTGATTTTAGAGGGCTAGTGTACCCGCTGCACGTTTTTGTCGCACCTCTTTATGTTGTGCATATTTTTTTTGCACCGGGTGAGTTTTTGAGTGTGTTACACACACCATGGGCTTTAAAAAAAAAAAATCAGGGTCCTGGGTGGTGGGCTGGCCATTGTATTACACACAATGGTCACTTTTTCACTCTCCTCATCTTCCTTCTCCCCCACTTTCTTTTTTATTTTACCCTCTGTTTGTCACTTTTATGTTTTATTTTTGTTTGGTGTCACGTTCGTCACAGTGTGATGTAAGGGTGCCGTTCCTCGGGCCAGCCCTGAATGTCTTGGAAGTGGGTGGACATGGCCTTCTGGCTTAGCTCGCCTGCTCTTATGGGGTCTCCCTTCGGGGGAGCCCCACCTGGTACTGGGAGGGTTCTGTTTTGGCAGACCCTCCAAGGAATGGGGTCCGTGTCAGCTTTGGTTGCACGGACCATGTGAGTACCTCAGTCCCTGTCAGGAGCCTAACGCCCCGGGGAATCAGGGTTGGGTCCTTCTTTATGGAAGACCAATTGACGTAGCACCTGTCTGCATGTTTTTTGTCGCACCTCTTTATAAGTGTGCATAATTTTTTTTGCACCATGTGGAGTTTTTGGATGTGTTTTGCACACCATAGGCTTTTCAATAAAAAAAATCAGGGTCCTGGGTGTTTGCAGGAGACACTGGGGCCGATGCTGGCACAGCCGGAGTTGGCAGCAGGTAGCGGGAGGAAGATGTCTGCACAAGCTCGGAGGTCTAGGCCTCCAGAGCACTTCTCGCCAGACCCCTCTCCTGGAGCTCAGCGTCAGATTAGTAGTTACCCGTTGGCCCCTTGCCCCCCCCCCCACACGAAGCGTTCAGCCGTGCTAGCATGTGGGAGTCCCGGAAGGAATCCCCCTCACCAACGGAGCTCTGTGGGTGGCTGTTCCAGGGCGGCCTCATGGCCCGCATGGCAGAAGGATATTTCGGATTCTGCCCCTGACGTGACGTCAGCGGGCCTGGTGCCTCAGCATGGGAGTGATGGCGCAGCGATCCCGGGCCTTTCAATTCCTCAGGAGAGGACCCACAGAGGAGTGGAGCTGCAAAGAGGGACACCGAGATGGGTGAAGGCGGCAAGGCGGCCAGGACTGAGACTGTGGTCTTTGTAAAGTGGTTCAGAAGTCAGCAAGCAGATATGAGGAGTGGTCGGATGGCTGCAGGTCCCTCGGCATCCAGGGCGGTATCGCCTGGAGGGCTGTCTTCAGGTGAGGAAGAGGTGTCCGGTCTGCGGGTCGGAGGGTGAGCTAACGGGGTCTGAGGAAGACAAGGTTTCCCCTGGCAGTGCGGCATTGATGGAGACAAGACGGTCAATGGGTCCATCCCTGTGCAGCCCAGTGAGTCACATATTCATTCTCATTCTTTGGGATTGACTGCTAGAGTAGTGCATGGCTGGAGGCGGGCCAGTTGTACAGGCTGGGGTTACGGCCGGGCAGAGGGGTGCTGCAAGTTATTCCTCTCAAGGGGGCACTGCTCCCGGTTCAGTGGTGGGGGGGTGCTGCAGGCTTGCTGGGTTTCTTGGCAGGGATCGAGGAGTTGGTAAGCAAGTTTGAAAATGCTCACAGAGCCTCCACCGGTCTAGCTGCGGCTTGGGTTCCCCCCGCAGGGGTGGCTGGGGCGGCCTCGGCTACTGGCTACTGGGGTTGGTACAGATGTCAGGTGGTCCCAGCTTTGCCCGCTTTGGCTGCGCCCACGGGTCAGGTTCAACAGGTATCGGCCAAGGCTGCGGCGGCGGGAGATGCTGTGGTTAGGCAGGATGTCATTTGTTTGGCGGATTCTGCCAAATGCGAAGCATATGTTTGCTATAAGGGTTCTTATATCAATCATCAAGGAGGCACCCGGAGTCGGTATGCTCAGAAAGAGGTGAATCAGATTTTGACATGGGCATAAAAACATGTTCCTTGTCTTTCTACAATCTTAATTCCAGGGGTATAAAACTGGCAAGCGGACTATTTAAGTCGCCAGCAGCTGTAACCAGGAGAGTGGTTTCTCCACCCAGATGTCTTTCAGGCAATATGCCAAAGATGGGAGACCCCGGATGTAGACCTGTTAGCTTCCAGGTTTAACAGAAAATTTGACAACATTGTGTCCAGGACGAAAGATCCGCTGGCCTACGTAACGGATGCTCTGACAATTCTTTGGAATCAGTCTCTCTTACAGAGATTGCTAGGCAGGATCAAGAAGGAGGGAATATCAGTGCTCCTAGTGGCCCTAAATTGGCCCAGAAGGTCTTAGTATGCCGAGATCATAAAGATGGTGGTAGGAAGACCTTGGGTGCTTCCACTAAGTCACAACCTACTGTTACAGGATCAAGTGTTCCATCTTTCCTTATAGAAGCTAAATTTGTCTGGCTACTGAGACCCACATTTTGAAAAAACAAGGGCTCTCGGCACTCCTTTCCCTGCACATACTGCCCACCGCCATACACACTGCACTCCTCTCACTGCACATACTACCCACCACCATACACTCTGAACTCCTCTCCCTGCACATACTACGCACTGATTTAACAACTTCCAACCTGCGCTATAGCGGAAAGATGGCTACAGCATGGGCTCATATTGCCAGAAAGGCATCTATGGATGTCCTCCAGTGATTGTGCTTCCCGCATGCCCCCTGCTGCTCGCATCAGCGTTGATCTGTGGTCATCATGTCATGTGATCATCATGTCCTTCGGACATTCCTCATGCTGACAACGCATGAGGAGAGGATAGCTGATAACTGGTAAAATCCACACAGTGACATCTACACTGATAATCAGGGCACTGACTATCAGTGTCCTGATTATCAGTGCAGTCCCAACAGTGCTCACAAGTGCTGCCAACATGTGCCCATCAGTGATGCCTAAATGTGGCCATCAGTAATGCCTGTCAGTGCCCATCAGTGCTGCCTATCGGTGCTTATCAGTCTATCAATGCCCATCAGGGCGCATATCAGTGGCCATCAGTAATGCCTGCCAGTGCCCATCAGTGACGCCTATCAGTGCCCATCAGTCTATCAATGCTTATCGGGGCCATCTATCAGTGCCCATCAGTGCCACATTGGTATGTGCAGCCTCATCACTGCCTCCGTATCAGTGCAGCCTCACCAGGGCCACCTCATCAGTGAAGGAGAAATTGACTTATTTACAAACTTTTTCTTTTTCTTTTGTTTAGCAAAAAAAAACAGCAGTGATTAAATACCACCAAAACAAAGCTCTATCTATCTCAAATAATGTATGCAAATTTTGTTTGGGTAGAGAGGTGCATGACTGCACAATTGTAAATCAACCTGTGACAGCGCTGAATGCTGAAAATTGGTCTGGGCAGGAAGGGGGTAAAAGTGTCTGGTAGGCAAGTGGTTAAAGCAGTATTAAACCCCAAAACAAAAAAAATATATTTTATATTACAGCTCACCAGCTCTTAAATGTGGTGGCTGCATGTATTGGTTTTATTTTTTCCTCTATTTTCACATGTTGACCTAGCCAGTAAGTCTGATAATTTTCAACTTCCTTAAACAGACCAAGTTATCCAGTAGGGATGAGGCCGATGTTCGATTCGAACGTAAGTTTGACTCGAACATGTGGTGTTTGCCTGTTCGCTGAATAGCAAACAATTTGGGGTGTTCGCAGCAAATTCGAAAGCCGCAGGAACACACTTTAAAAGTATATGGGAGAAATCAAAAGTGCAAATTTCAAAGGTTAATATGCAAGTTACTGTCATAAAAAGTGTTTGGGGACCTGGGTCCTGCCCCAGGGGACATATATCAATGCAATTTTAATTTTTTTTAAAACGCCCATTTTTTTGGGAGCAGTGATTTTAATAATGCTTAAAGTAAAGCAATAAAAGTGAAATATTAATTTAAATTTCGTACCTGGGGTTGTCTGTAGTATGCCTGTAAAGTGGAACATGTTTCCAGTGTTTACAACAGTCCCTGCACATAATGATATTTCTAAAGGAAAAAAAGTAATTTAAAACTACTCGTGGCTATAATGAATTGCCAGGTCCTGGCAATACAGATAAAAGTCATTGAAAAAAACAACATGGGTTCCCCCCAGTCAATTACCAGGCCCTTTGGGTCTGGTATGAATATTAAGGGGAACCCCCGAACAAAAATGTATAAAAAAAATTGCGTGGGGGTCCCCTCAAATTCCATTCCAGGCCCTTCAGGTCTGGTATGGATATTAAGGGGAACCATGCGCCAATTAAAAAAACAAGTGGTGTAGGGGTCCCCCTCAAAATCCATACCAGACCCTTCAGGTACATTGTAAACCCCTGTTGTGTCAGAGGGGGCGGGGTCATCCATGCACGTCACAGGTGGCCCCACCCTGGTGTCCTTTGGCAGGTGTCTCCCATGGAGGCGGAATCGATCGTGGCAGCTTATATTGTCTGGTTGTGGAAGGATTCGATCGCTGGAATTTTTTTTCTTTTTTTATTAAAGGACTTGTCCCAAGTTGTGTCTGTGTTTTTTTTTTTTTTTTTTTTACAATTTTTGGCACTTTTTTGGGTGAAATGGTAGGGGTACAGTGTACCTTGTTACCAATTCACATAGGGGAGCCGGGATTTGTTAAAGGGGGCTTCCAGATTCCGATAAGCCCCCCTAACTGCAGACCCCCACAATCACTGTGCAAGGGTTGTGGGGATGAGGCCCTTGGGGACATCCTCTCCATGTTGTTGAGGGCATGTGGCCTGGTACAGTTCTCTTTTCCTGGCTTTTTGGGGGGAACCCTACTCTCCATTTTTTTTATTTTGGTGCGTGGTACCCCTTAAAATTCATACCAGAACTAATGGGTCTGGTATGGATTTTGAGGGGGACCCCTACACATTTTTTTTTATTTGGCGCAGGGTTCCCCTTAATATCCATACCAGACCTGAAGGGCCTGGTATGGAATTTGCCCCCACGCTTTTATTGTTTTACATTTTGGTTCAGTGTTCCCCTTAATATTCATACCAGACCCAAAGGGCCTGGTAATGGACTGGGGGGGGGGGGGGGGGACCCATGCCGTTTTTTTTCAATAACTTTATCTATATTGCCAGGACCCGACAATTCATTATAGCCGCGAGTTTTAAATGACTTTTTTTCCTTTTAGAAATGTAATTTTGTGCAGGTACTGTTATAAACATGGGAAAATGCACCACTTTACATGCATACTATAGACACCCCCAGGTATGAAATTAAAATGAATATTTCACTTTTATTGTTTCACTTTAAGCATTATTAAAATCACTGCTCCTGAAAAAACTGCAGTTTTAAAAAAAAAACTATTTGCACTGATACATGTCCCCTGGGGCAGGAACCAGGTACCCAAACACTTTTTATGACAATAACTTGCATATTTTAACGTTTAAAATTAGCACTTTTGATTTTTCATGTTTGTGTCCCATAGACTTTACTGGTGTTCGCATGTTCGAACAAATTTTTTGCCTATTCGCATGTTCTGCAGCGAACCTAATCGGGGGGGGGGGGGTGTTCGGCTCATCCCTACTATCCAGTAAAAATTGGCAGTTGAGACAAATCATTTAAAGGGGTTGTAAACCCTCCTGGGTTCTCGGCTCTTCAATGGATAGCTTGATCGCAGCGCAGTTATTGGCTCCCACTGCTGTCAATCAAATCCAATGATGCAGGCATTGGGGGGGCAGGGCCGAGTCCTACATTCGGCAGCTATGGACCAGGGAGCACGCCCGCAAGGTAAGAACCTTGGGAGAGCGCTTCCCAGAGGGGGTAATCTGATGCGAGAAGGAGCCGAGAGAGACACCGGGGGACCCCAGAAAATGGCATTCGGGGCCACACTGTGCAAAACGAGCTGCACAGTGGAGGTAAGTATGACATGTTTATTATTAAAATAAAATAAAAAACCTATAGTGTCACTTTAATACTGATATGGTGTTTACAATGGTCAGCTTTTATCCATTTATGTAAAATGTTAGCTGAGATTCAGTTTTCACCTGTTAGTCAAGTGAATCTAAATCCACTAGTGCATTTAACACTACCCCCTCCCCAAACTGACAAAGCTGATTTTTAAGGGTGCCTCATTGCTCCTACATCCACCAGGTGAAAATAAATGGAACAAAAAAAAAAAAAAATGAAGTCACCGCATTTAAGGATTGGTAAGCTTCAATATATTGCCTTTTGTATTTAGGTTTAATACCACTTTAAGATTTTTTTATTTTTATTTCAGTCTGTGTTGCTGTTGGAAAATGTATAACTTAAATTCCTGTCTGGAAGAACAATGTCACCAAACAGGAAGTGAGGGTTTATTTCTCTAACTGAGTTCTGCATAGCAATAAAAACCTAACAGAGGCTCTAACTCTCTGCCACTCTATACATAACTATGGAAACAATTTCGGCCGGACATACATTTTAACATTATAATAAAAATGTACAATATTGAATCCCAGAGAAATGGGCCATAAAGCATTTCTATAAGTATCTAGCTGCAAAATTAAGTAAGGAAATAACACATTTCAACTGAAGAACAGCTGGGGTTGCATTCTTTTTTTATCCTTAAACCACTGAGAGCTGCAGATTAGGTGTCAGAGGGCCATAAAACATTAATCTGGCATGCCTCTAGTGAGGTGTTACCATTGGAACCTTTTCCCTTACCCCCTGTTCTGGTGACACCTGTATCATTTTGTATTTACACCTACTATTGTGCAACCTTCCCAACTCCACAGATAACAAAAGCAAAACTTCCTGTGCGTGTAAACATTAGTATGCTGAAAATCACTACCACGACAAACCTGCAACCTTTTCACTGACGCCACATCACAAAGAGATTTATATAGCTACGAATTTAGCTACAAAGGTAGCCAAGCTCTTAAAAAAAACATAATAAAATATAATTTTATTGATGTAAATGGAAATAAAATGTAAAAAATATAAAACAGCATATCTCTATGAGTGTACCATTATGTGCATATTTTTTATGTCGGCCATACATGTGTGCTAGTGGTGGCCTTATTATCTCATCTTAGCATGTTTAAAACATTGATCTGATCGCACCTTTACCTTTTTTTTAAAGCTGGCCATACACGATTATTTTTTTTTCTCATTCAACCATCATTTAACCAGCAGATTAAACAGAAAAAATGTATTTATCTACAATTGTGGTGGATGGGGGCATCTTTTTTAGTGGGGGATTGTACTCTGACAGTGTGGAACCTTCTCCACTTTTACAATACAATGACCAGTTTTGTTGGCTATAACCAAAACCTGACAGATCGACATATGTACAACCAGCCTGCCCATACATGGATCAAAATTTAGCTGGTCCCTGTCCTGAATTTCGACCCATGTATGGCCGGCTTTAAACTTAAAGTGGAACTTCACTCAAAAAGTGAAATCTCACTGGTGCCCTCCAGTCTGTAACTGAGTTACAGGTTTCCTAACCAAGGAGGGGGGTTAGTACAGATTTATTTTGGTACCTGCAATGCTTGCCAAGTCCTATGATGCATCCCAGGAGGCTATGAGATCATTCACAAAGTAATTCGCAGTGGGAAGCTTGCTGTGGTTCCTCGGGAAGCCACAGTTTGCTTCTGTATCAAAGATGACAGCACTGGTGACCCACAGGGGTAAGAAGAACTGGCTGTGGGAAAACAGCACTAGTAAGTACCTGATTTTTATAATGCCCCGTACACACAATTGGAAATTATGACAGCAAAAGTCCGATGTGAGCTTTTGAATGGAAATTTTGACGTGTATTCTCCATCAGACTTTTGCTGTCGGAATTTGCGCCAACAAAAGATTGAGAGCTGCTTCTCAAATTTTCTAACGGAAAAAAAATCTGATCGTCTGTAGCAATTCCGACGCATGCTCGGAAACAATTCGATGCATGCTCGGAAGCATTGAACTTAATTTTCTCAGCTCATTGTAGTGTTTTACGTTACTGTGTTCTTGACGGACGAAAGTTCAGAGAACTTTTGTGTGACCATGTGTATGCAAGCCAAGCTTGAGCGGAATTCAGTCGGAAAAAACATCCAAGGTTTTTTCAATGGAAAATCCAATCGTGTGTACGTGGCATAAGTCAGTTGGCTGCAGACAATGGTGGGAAGTAACCTGGCGGGGGTGCCTTGGATTCTGAGTGTATCCAGGGGACTTTTGAAATGGACATCACCTTTAACCTTGAAATCCCTATTGATGTGGGAATATTCCCCTCAGATATCCCCCTTGGCTCCACTGGAGGGATACCTGTGGTTCCCTCCGGGGGAGGAGGCAGGATTTCTGGGGGCATTGGGGCGAGACGGAGATATGGCATGTGGCAAATTCACCCCATGGGGAATTTTAACCCCCCTCCAGAGTTGGTGTTGGCGTTAGGGAATATACCTATAGTCGCAGATATCATCAAATGAGGTGTTTATTAGTAAGCGGGTAAACTTACTAAGGCCATTAAGCTCTCTTACTATATTTGAATCTTTCTGTGTACATATACAAATTGCCAGACATTTGCTGTCACAGATGTATAGACTGGCTTTGAGGGTTCAAAATAACAGTCTCTTATTTTATTAGAGAATGGGAAAGATAATTAAACCAGGTATTTACCCCTACACAAACTAAAAAACGTATTAAATCAACACACTCAACCTCTATAAATTCCCATGTACAAGAAATGTCATATAAGTTTTTAGCCAGGTGGTATCAGACCCCAGCCAGGCTGGCATAGATGTATAAACAGTAGATGCCAGGTGTTGGATGGGATGTGAGCAAAGGAGCGCTTTTCTCCACTCACGGTGGGCATGCCCCAAGATCAGGCCATTTTGGGATGCGATCGCACCATGGGTCAAAAAATTGAGTTGACACGTAAATATTTCATGGGACACCTATGTCAAATAAATTTTATAGGAATAGTGTTACCCCACATCTTTTAAACGCTGCCAAATTATTGATACCCAGGTTATGGAGACAGACCTTGTTAGAATGGAAAAGAGAAGTCAATCTAATAATGGAGGCCGAAAGGTGGGATTATACAGTTAAACATTAACAAGATACGTTTAAGAAAAAACATTGCGAGAAGTGAAACATGTATATAGTGCCGAATGTTTACATGTCTCGGATGGATAAATGCCCTGGTAGTTTTTATGTGAACTGGGGATTTAGGTGTTAAATATTCCCCTTTACGGGGGTAGGTGTGAATGATACATGTGTTGGGTGAATGGAGGAATCCAACACTACCCCCCAAAGGGGAGATACATAAGTAGGTAGAGAAGGGGTTTAGAAATGAGAGAGGTGGCACATATATAAGGTAGGAAAGGGCACGTAAAAAGTGGGAAACAAATAAGAATAGATAAGATTAAAATAATAAACACAGAGGGTATGGGGTGCCCCTAGGGGGACATATTCACTTAAGGTAGGGAAGAAATGGCCTCCCTTTTCCTTTTCTTTGCTTGCTTGGGGGGAACCACTTTAATTTGGCTCATAGAAGCCTCGTACATTTCTATTTCTTTTTTTTTTTTTGGGGGGGGGGGGGTGGCTTGTAGAAGCCTCTTAATATTTTTATTGTTTAATAGAGAAGTAATGATGAATGTTCGGCCCTGTACACACGATCAGACATCTGATGAGACTTGTCTGACGGACCGTTTTCATCAGACAACTCTGAACTTGTCTGATGGTCTGATGTGCGTACACACCATCGGACCAAAATCTGATCAGACCAGAACACGGTGACGTAGAACACAACAACGTGATGAAAAAACGAAGTTCAATGCTTCCAAGCATGCGTCGACTTGATTCTGAGCATGCACGGGTTTTTGGTCCGATGCTTTTATGTACTAACCATCGAACCTGTCCGACGGACAGGTTCCATCAGACAGGTTTTAAAGCATGTTTTAAAACTTTGGTCTGACGGACAACGGTCTGATGGGCCGTACACACCATCAAAGTGGTCTGATGAAACTGGTCTGCAGACCAGTTTCATCAGACATGTCTGATCGTGTGTACAGGGCCTTAAAGGAATTTGGAAGTTGGAAATTATGGAGCTTTACACTTTAACTGGGGGGGGGGGGGGAGTAGTGTGGGAGAAGATCCAATACACACAACACATGTTAAAAAGAGAAAAGACATGACCATGGAAAAGGAAATATTATATATATAGATATATATATATAGATCTATATATATATACTGTATATATATATATATATATATATATATATATACAGTATATATATATACAGTATATATATATATATATATATATATATATATTTTAATTATTATTTATGGGAAGTCCTTTGTTTATGTTTATTTATAGGTAAAGGTATCTGTTATGATATTATTGGAATATGAGTTATGCTATGCCTTTGATTGTTATGTTATATAATTCAATTAAAATAAAAAATTTGGATAACAAAAAAAGTTTTCAGATCCAGTTGCAATGTTAATATTTCCACTGAGTGAATATCATGCATTCTTTGACTTCCACAGGATCCACTGCAAAATCCATGGAGTTTGTGGTCCACCAGAATTCCTATCACTTCACTTTACAGCATGCATGTCAAACTGCTGTTTAAGAACTGATGCCCAAAAATATAACTGATTGAAGATTGAAATAAAGACGTAACTGTGTGCGTGTGTTTTTTTTTTTTTTTTTTTTTTTAGGGACACAATTATGTATTGTATTTCTTTTTAAGTCTATGCCCCAATAAAGCCACAAAGTATGTTATGTAGGTAGTTAATTCTCCCTACTTGGGATAACATGCTTATTGACATATCTTTTCGAGTTAATAGGGCATAGACTTAACAGGAATATAGTACATCATTTTGTCCCTAAAAAAATATAATAAATGTCTTCAGTTTTAATCTACAGTTCATTTTCTTCTTTTTTTTGGGCACCAGTTTATAAAAAGAATATGGAAATGGAAAGAGTGCCCAGAGATGGAAAACTAAATTTAGAAGGGAAATAAAGGATCTCAATTATAGGGAAGGGAGTAGCAGATATGGTAGATTGTTTAAAAAACGCCTTCAATATTTTATAAAAGAATAAGATATAAAGGCTTAGAGTTTTAATAGACACATAGTATAGTATTTAACACAATGATTTGGCCTCTTTCCATTAGGGATCAGGGAGTTATTCTTTTGTATTCCTCTGGAACAATGTTTTGCATTTTTACTACTTTTTTTTTTTAAATCAAATTTAATTTATTTAAAAGTGTTTACATACTTTTTGTCCAAAGCAACAAAACAGAAAAATATACAGACTTCAAGATTACCATTAACATCTCAAGTGATATATGTTGAAAATCATAGACATTTCAATATGTATGTGACTACTACTCCACATATTCTGTATAAACTCACCGGAAAAGTGATAAGGTCACTGTTTGGAAAGTGTACACATTTAATCTGCAAATACAAATTCCACTTGAACTTTCACCCTAACTGCTGTGAAATCTCACAGGTTTTTGAAGTCACGCTGATTTTCATAAGGCTGAACTGCATCTGTCAGCTGGAAGATACCCAATGCCAGGGAACTCTTTCACTAAGATGACATTATTGGCTGTTTGAGTTGTAAAAAAATTAGCAGCTCTATTACACCCTACCTCTGCCTCAACAGAAAGCAGAACGGAGGGAAGATCATGTTCCACTGAGATGTAATAGATAAGAGAATTTAGGAGGGATGACAGTAGAAACCAGGGAAAAATTAATGACAGTCCTTTTGTATTGTACTTCTAAGGAAGCTTTTTTACAATAACTATATAATTATTTATTGAGTAAAACTATCAAAGGGAATTGCTTTGCAATCTCTCTGCTACATGTAGTAATTGATGTGAAGTGAGGCGTCACATCCTCTCCTGACCTGGAGCTGCTTAAGTCAGATGGATGACATCTCTCTCTATTATAATTGATATTATCACATTCTAGAATGCACAATACACCGTATCAGGACTTCTGGCCTGTGCATTGATTTGTTTTCCTTTGTGAATGGCTCTCTTGGTAGAGCTTTACAGTTATGCATTGAAGATTGTCTAGTTGACAAATCCCGATGCTCCTGCCTTCAACTCAGATATTATTCACCCTGCTGAACCTGTATGAAAACTACACCGCATAATTACTAATGAAATCTGTTCAAGTTCAATTTTTATTAAATACATTATTGACCAGTATTTTTTTTATCTAAATGTAAACATTCTATGCACATTATCAGTTTATTGCATGTAGCCCAAATGTTTTTATACATTTAAAACATTATTCTCAGAAGACCTTTCATCTGTTTCCTTTTTTGGGGGAAAGTTCTGATCTGAGGACTCCAGAAGAAGAGTTTAGTTACAAAAGCATGAAAACAGACCTGGCACTAAAATGCTAAGAGTGCCTAATAAATCAGGCAACTCAAATCACCTCATGATAAGAGGCATGGAGGAGCTCCGCTATGAGGAAAGATTAGAGGAATTGAATTTATTCTCTCTTGAGAAGAGGAGATTAAAGGGGAATATGATCAACATGTATAAATGCATAAGTGGTCCATATAGGGAACTTGGTGTAGAGTTATTACTTTCAGGTAATTACAGAGGACAAGGGGTGATGCTTTACGTCTAGCTGTGAAAATGTGGAATAGACTCCCTCCAGAGGTGGTTCTTAAAAAAAAGGCCTGGATGCATTCCTAAATGCACATAATATAACTGGATATTAATATTTAAAGGTAATAACATCAGGGGTAGTTCCATGGAATGTCTGATTTCCTTCCAGTGGATTATGAAGGTCCCCCCCCCAATGGAGTGAATTGGATCATGACTTTTTTTTATGCCTTACTCTGGCTTAGGGATGAGCTGAACTCCCCCTGATTCAGTTTGCAGCAGAACATGCGAACAGGCAAAAAGTTTGTTCAAACACATGAACACCATTAAAGTGTATAAAACATGAATGTGAAAAATCGTGCTAATTTTAAAGATTTATATGCAAGTTATTGCTATAAAAAGTGTTTGGGGACCCGGGTCCTACCCCAGGGGACATGTATCAATGCAAAAAAAGTTTTAAAAAATACTGTTTTTTTTTTTTTTTTTAAATAACAAACATGTTATACTTACCTCCACTGTGCAGCTCGTTTTGCAAAGAGTGGGCTTGATCCACATCTTCTTGGATCCCTCAGCGGCTGTCTATGGTCCTCCCCGCAAGAACTCCACACATTCATGCAAGCTCCCTCGCATTGTGTGAAGTCCTTGCAGGCACGCTCCCGTGATACAGCGAGCGGCCATAGCAGGTAGCGAGCCGCAATGGCCTTCCGTGAAAATAAATGGTGTTTTGGAACCTACCACTGAGGTACAGCACATTACACAAATTCATGAAAGGGGGCAGAGTCTACCAGCTGAAAAGGCAGCAGTTGCCGTGACAGCAATTTGGCCAAGCTAGAATTTAGACCCTGAGCATGTGGTTGGGTGGGACCAAATATAGTTTTATAGTTTAGCAACTGGGCTACGTAAATTTGCATACTAAAATCAGATGGTGGTGTACTGCTAGCAGATTGGCTGCAAGTACTTGGGACACCTATTGCTATACTTTTATTCCTATCAGTGCAGGTTTTTGAGAGGACTTGAGGTATAGTGAGGTTGGAGAACCCAGATAAGGAGCAAGGAGAAGTCCGCCTTTTTCTTTGATGTGGGTTTTTCAAGTTCTGTTGCCAATTGACTGCATTGGAGGTCATCATATCTCTGGTTAAGCATGTGGTGCCCAAGCGACTGCTGTTTTGACCAGGCTTGAACCGCTTCTTCCGGGCTTTGGCCAGGCTTGATCCGGTGCGATCTTCTGCACACATGTCAAAAAAGACTGCTTCGTGCATGATGGTGGGGCTACAGAAGGAGTGACTGTAAACAAGGATCCAGTGGAATAGGCAACTTTAGCAGTTGCATTGGAAGGCACATTACTCTGAGCCTGGATGACGGAGGATGAGGAGGATGAGGGCGGCTTTGTTATCTACTCCACCAACTCTTCTGCATGTTCTGGCTCAATACTATGGCCAGCAGCAGAAAAAAAAAACAAGCGTGCCCCACGGCCATCTGCAGAGGATGCACCATGTCCATGACCAGCACTGTTGACTGTGGACACAGAGCCTGCTTTCCATCTCCAAGTGGCGTGTGAGCGTCTGCCTCTCCTTGGTGGCCTTCCGGACATGATGTATATTTTGTTTTGCAACACCACACTACACTGTATTAGATACTGTGTACACCATCAGAAAAGTAGTAGCAACTGTACTATGGCTGCACTGTATTGTGTACTGTGTATACCACCAGGAGTGTAGTAGCAACTAAACTATGGCTGCATTGTATTGTGTAGAAACAGTACACCACAGAATGCACTGGATGCGTATGTGTGTATATATATACAGTATATATATATATATATATATATATATATATAGATACACAAGACTGTGTATATATATATATATATATATATATATATATATATATATACACACAGGCTTGTGTATCGATATATATTTATACACATATATATTAATACATCACCTGAAGTATATTAGACATAGTACACCACAGAAAGCACTGTAGTTTGAGGCTACAGTGGATGCAGAGTATATATATATATATATATATATATATATATACACACTAGACTGGCTGTGTGTATGTATATATATATATATATATATATATATATACAGGGCTTTTTTTCTGGGGGAACTTGGTGGAACTCAGTTCCACCACCTTTGGCTCAGACCCTTTGGTGCCCGCTCACCACAATCACTTGTGAACACAGAAGTCTGGTTTCTGTGTTTACAAGTGACTGCTTTGTAACCCCCTGAACTCTGCACACTGTATGTAATGCAATTCTGGTATTTAATGCCCCTTTAAGACCCTTCTACTGTTTGTGAAATCTGAACGGGTCGTGGTTGAGTTCCTGCACCTATTTTCTGAGAAAAAAAGCTCTGTATATATATATATATAAAATACACTGCCATTACCCGAATAACCTGCCTACTTAATGTAAATCACAATATCTCTCCATCCACACCAACAACACTACACAGGGCTGACGTGTAGGCAGCCTTATATAGTGTGGGGCATGGACTTAGTCCCCCTGAGCCATGATTGGCCAAAGGCACCCTGCCTTTGGCTAATTATGGCTCTCTTAGCATTCTTCTTGTTGGTTGAACTGGATGGACTACTGTCTTTTTTTCAACCTCACTAATTATGTAACTAACAGAGTTAGAAAACATATCTTACAGCCAGCTTCACTGTCCTTATAACATAGCCTAGGAATGTTGACAGGACCCCTTGTCAATCGGATCTTCTAGATTCCGATAAGCCCCCCACCTGCAGACCCCCACAACCACCGGGCAAGGGTTGTGGGGATGAGGCCTGCCAAGTTGCGTGCTCGGATAAAAGGTCTGGTATGTATTTTTGGGGGGAACTCCACTCCATGTTTTTTTATTCAGGGTGGAGTTCCCCTTTAAATCTATACCAGACCTGAAGGGTCAATGGCATGGTGTCCCCCCAACATCCATAACAGACCCTCATCTGAGCATGCAGCCCAGCAGGTCAGGAAAAGGGGGGACGAGCAAGCACCCTCTCCTGAACCATACCAGGCTACTTGCCCTGAACATGGGGATGTGCTTTGGGGCATACTCTGCCCCCCCCCCAAAGCACCTAGGGACAAGGGCATCTTACCCACAATCCTAGCCTGTGGTTGTGGGGTTCTGCGTGCGGGGGGTTTATCTGAATTTGGAAATTCTACTCAGTGAGTGAGTGAGTAACTTGTATAGCCCAACATTGCGAACTAAATCGCCTCAAGGCGCTTTCCTTCCAGTGTGGTCCTGGTCATTCAGAAGAGATGGGTCTTCAGTTTTTTCCTAAAAACCAGATGGTTTTCTTCCAGGCGGATGGTCGTGGGTAGAGCATTCCAGAGTCGAGGTCCTTGGACTGCAAATCTGTGGTCTCCCTTAGATTTGTAGCGGGATTTAGGGATTTGGAGAAGGTTTTGGTTGGTTGACCGGAGCACGCGGTTGGTGACATAGGGTTTTATTTTCTTACTTAAGTATTGGGGAGCGTTTCCTTGTGTACATTTGTGGGTTAGGCAGAGTGTCTTGAAAGTCACCCCGGTCTTGTACGGGCAGCCAGTGGAGGGCCCTCAAGACAGGGGAGACTGATTCCCACATTTTTTGGTAGTCCTAAGTAGAGGGAGTTTGCGTAGTCGAGTCGTGAGTTGATGATTGTTCCTACCACTACTGCTGTGTCTTCTTCCGGGATGAAGGGGACGAGTCTACGTAGCATGGGGAGCAAATGATGAGCCCCACTGACGACTGATCCTATTTGTGCATCCATCGTAATGTCTGAAACAAAGATGACTCTGAGACTTTTGGCTTTGTTGCTTGGCGCGATGGTTTGTCCAAGGATAGTGGGTGGTGTCCATGTGGTCCTAGAGTTGGAATTCCGATTTGCGTGAAGGATGAGTAGTTCTGTTTTGGATCCGTTGAGTTTAAGGGAGCTTTCGGTCATCCAATTGTCGATCAGTGTGAGGCATTTTTCTAGTTCATGATATTGGTCTTTTTTGTTGGTGATTCGAAGGTAAAGTTGTGTGTCGTCGGCATAGGAGTGGTAGCGCAGTTCCTGTTTGCTGATGATTTTGAGGAGTGGGCGGATGTAGATGTTGAAGAGTACAGGTAAAAGAGGTGATCCTTGAGGCACTCCGCATGTGATGGTCCGTGGTTCTGATGTAAAGCCTCCCGTTTTCACTGTCTGAGTGCGATTTTCTAGAAAAGATGCGAACCACGGCATGGCCGAGCCTGCAACTCCGGCTACTTCTTTGAGTCGCGTGAGCAATGTATTATGGTCTACCGTGTCGAAGGCTGCGCTGAGGTCCAGCAGCACTAGGAGACAGGGTTCTCCGTCATCTGCTGCTTCGAGAGCGTCATCCCATATCTTGAGGAGAGACGTTTCTGTCCCATGGCCTGGGTGAAAACCTGATTGAAGGGGATCTAGGAGTTTGTGGGCGTCCAGATGGGGCTGTAGCTGTTGTACTACAGCTTTCTCCATTATCTTGGAGATGGTGTTCAGGCTTGTTATCGGTCTGCGATGGTTGGGGTCTTTAGGGTTGAGGTTGGGTTTTTTTTTAAGAGGGGTTTAATTATGCCTTGCTTGAGGGTGATCGGAACAATTCCTTCTTTGAACGATTGGTTTATGATGTGCGTTATGGCGGGTGCCAAGATGTCAGTGCATTCTTTCAAAAGTTTTGTAGGGATGGTGTCATTAGGAGAAGTGTTGTCTCGGAGGCTTCTGATGATGTTTTTTGTGGTGTCAATGGTGATTGGGACCAGCTCAAAATTTGTCGATCGTGGACCAATTACGTTGATTGCTTCTTCTTGCTTTTCCTGAATGGGATTGGTGTTTTTTTCCTGTTGAATTGTTGCCCGAATCTTTTCAATTTTGTCAATAAAAAAGTCAGACAGTTCATTGCAGAATTCTTGTGTCTCACTTGTCGGGGGCTCCAGGCAGGTGGGGTTTGTAGTCTGAGCGACTAGTTTGAAGAGCTCCCGTGGATGATTTAGGGCTTTTGAGATTGTGTATGAGAATGTATGTTATTTTTTTGCTTTAAAGATCGCTTTGTGATCATTTTTGGTGAGGGTTTTGTAATTAGTGTGGTTTTCTTTTGATGGGTTTCTCCTCCAGGCTCCCTCCGCTCTTCTGCGTTCTTGTTTCAGTAGAGTGAGAGTGTCGTTAAACCAGCCCGAGTTGTTTTTCCTGATGAGGGCTCTACGTTTCGGAGCGACTGTGTCTGCTGTTTGTAGTATTGTAGCTTTGTTTAAGGCGTTGAGTGAGTGTTCCGTTGAGTGGTTCGGATTAGGTACTTCTATTTTGGTTGCTAGTGTGGTTTTGAAGAGTTCAGAATGTAGTTTCCTCTGTGATCTTGCCCAGTGTAATGTTGTTGGGCGTTTGGGTTTTTGAAGGATGGTGTCGGTGGTTAATATAAATGTGATGGCATACTGGTCTGTCCAAGGTAAAGGTCTGTTGTCCAGCTTGTTGATATTCATGTTTTGTTTGAAGATGAGGTCCAAAGTGTGTCCTGACGTATGCGTGGGCGTTTTTATCAGTTGCTGCAGACCAAGTTCTTCCAGTTGGTCGATGCAGGCCGGTGGCGATGGGATCCTGGGTTGAATTAGGCCAGAGGTTGAAGTCCCCGAGTAGCAGCAGATTTTTTGTTTTCAGGGTGTACCTCGAGAAGAATTTGGTGAGGGGTGTGAGGAGATGCGTCTTTGGTCCAGGTGGTCTGTAGCATAGTAGTATGTGGATGGTTTCCTCGGGGGTGGTTTGAAGTTGCAGGGTGAGTGTTTCCATAAAGGGTAATGAGTTCTGTAGAGTTGGTTTGGTGAGAGCGAGGTGGGATTTGTAGATCACTGCTAGGCCTCCTCCTCTTTGTCCTGTTCTATGCTCGGTTAATATGCGATAGTTCTCAGGCACCAATTCTGCGAGAATGGGGTTGCAGTCGGGAGTCAGACAACTTTCTGTGATAAAGAGGCAATCTGTGTTGTGTTGAAGGATGAAATCGTGGATTTCCTCTCTGTGTTTGACTGCCGATCTAGTGTTGATCAGGGCGCATTCTAAGTGTTGTAGTTGAAGTGGTGACTTCTCGTTTTTTGGGTTTGATTGGCGGTTGCTTCTTAGTAATTGTTCTTTCCGTAGTGTTCTTTGCGTGGAGGTTAGTAGCTTTGAGGCAAAAATCCTTAGGCTGCGGAGGGTGTCAGCTGCGTACTTGATGATGAGCATGGTGAGGGATGGCTTGATGATGAAGTGATGATACTGTGATCCTGTTGATCCACGATGGTGAAGATGATGATCAGGGGCTGATGTTCCAAGGGGTTCCGTAGTTATTCGATCGGTGAGGATGATGTGGAAGGTTGGTGTTGCTGAGAAGGACAATGTCCCGGCCTAAAAACAGCCCCCCTCCCTCGGTTGATCCAGAGGAAGGCAAAAAAAACCTAGCCGAGCCCGCCAATTGCTACAGCAATGGGAAAAAATTCCTTCCTGACCCCAGAGGCGATCGGAAAACCCTGGATCAAGCTGCTAGATGATGCCCGATTTACTAACCTGGCGGGTTACTTACCTGGCGGGTTACTTACCTGGCGGCGTTGCTGAGATGTGACGGGTGAGCTGTTGTATCCCTGTGGTGGTTACTGGCTGTAGGTCAGTGCCTGTATGCCTGAACCTTCCTAGGCTGGCTTGCTTTGGCTGGGTGGTGTGGTGTATTCAGGCCCCGGCTGGGAGTACCAAGATGGCCGCCGGGACCGGAGCTAGGCCCAAGCCGCGGCCTTTCCTACGCTCCGGCAGCCGAAGGATGCGGCTTCGTGGGTCTCGCTACCAGCCTCAAGGGATTCCCGGAGGAAACCTGCCTGCTGAAGGAAAAGATGGGGAAAAACAGGTAAGGATGGCGGGGGAATAGGCCGCAGCCGCGGTCTTTCCCGCGGCTCTAGCCCGCAGCGTCTAGCTGCCCCCAGGCGGTAGGCGGCAGCTGCGGAAGGGCGGAGGGCTGGTGGTGGACCTGGGTCCCCCGGCGTTGGGCTTGGAGGGGGGGTGAACGGTCTCGGTGTCTGAGGAGAGTGGCTGCCACTGGAGGGGAGGGTGGAGGGAGGGGGGACGGAGATCCGCCGCGGTGAAAAGAGGAGAACCGGCAAGGGGAGCACAGGTCCTGGATCGTGGGGGGGGGTTGCGTCTCAGGGAGTCCGGCTGGGTGCCACTGGAAGGGGGGGGGGTGGACAGAGGACCAGAGGTCAGAAGCAGGGAGGGGGGAAGAGAGCAGAGATTCAGCCCTGAAGACGGGCTGTCAGGAGCTGCTGGTTCACTCATGCACCAAAATAAAGGGAGGCAGTTTTGGACAAGTCCTTTATTAAAAAAAATTGTCCTTCGGTGTAGATCCATCGTCCATAACGATGCCCACTACTGCCGATCCATTTGACAGCTCTGCTACCTTCCAATGCTAAGGGACAGTGCCACCCTATGATGTCACCGGGTGGCAACGCCCCCTCGTTTATTTGGCTAATAGCTGATGACTCATCAGTTGTGAAGGACATGGCAGCCACCCGCTCCTTGACAACCAGCTATCTAGAGTCCTTGTCAAGGATGTTGACTACCGACAGCGGTAAATTACTGCAGGCTTTCACTATTAAAATACTGCATGACTTCATAAAATAGTGCATATAGTATATTAGTAGTGTTTTTTTAGTGAACGCCATTTTTTTTTTTTTTTTACCAAATACTTGGATGCAGTAAGAGAACACTGTAAATGGAGCCCACTATGTGAGAAGGGGATTGGGTTGGATAAGGTGCAAGGTACAATAACAGCAGAAGGAATCTCAGGGTGCCACCACACCCTGGTTGGAAAAAGGCTGGGGTAGGCTACCAATGAGTGAGTGAGTAAGTGAAAAACTTATATAGCGCAGCACATGCAAACTTAATCGCCTCTGGACGCTCGTTGTTCCCTTTTCCTTTGATATCAAAGGAGATGAGTTTTGATCTTTCTTCTGAAGGCCAAGTGGTTCTCCTCCAACCGAATGCTGGTTGGTAAAGCGTTCCATAGTCTGTGACCTTGGAACGCAAATTTTCTTTCTCCTTTGGACTATACTAACTGCAGTAATGGCAGTCCGTCTATAGAGGGCGCTGCAGCGCCGCCCCCTCTGGCTCTCGCAAATAACATACATTCATGCATTGCATGAATGTATGTTATTGTTGCCAGCTGCCGCTGGTCTATTCAGATGGCCGGACCATGGGCGCCGGCTACCTGAATAACGGCAGCTGGTTGGCTCTGATAGGCTTTCCGAGTACAGCCCTCGTCTCCCGGAGCTTATCCTCTGGACGTACGGGGGGTGCGTTCCTTGGATAAGACTGGCGGCCGTCACAGCCAATCAGGTTTGCCGATTTTGGTTATCGGTAACCTGATTGGCTGAAGCGTCATCAAGGGCAGGAGAAGACATCGAGGGACGTGGAAGGAGTAAGGTAAGTGCATTTTACAGGGCACAGCGGCGACAATGGGCACAGAGGCGACAAAGGGCACAGTGGCATCAATGGGTACAGTGGTGACAATGGGCACAGTGGTGACAATGGGCACAGTGGCAACAATTAAAGGGCACAGTGACATGCACAGTGGCAACAATGGGCACAGTAGTGACAATGGGCACAGTGGCAACAATTAAAGGGCACAGTGACATGCACAGTGGCATCAATGGGCACAGTGGTAACAATTAAACGGCACAGTGACATGCACAGTGGCGACAATTAAAGGACACAGTGGTGACAATTGGCACAGTGGCAACAATTGAGGGACACAGTGGCTGCGTTTGATGGCATGGCACGGTGGTGACAATTGATGGCACAGTGGCTGCGTTTGATGGCATGGCACAGTGGCTACGTTTGATGGCATGGCACAGTGGTGCGAATTGATGGCATAGAGACTGCGTTTGATAGCATGGCACAGTGGTGATAATTGATGGCACAGTGGCTGCGTTTGATGGCATGGCACAGTGGTGATAATTGATGGCACAGTGGCTGCGTTTGATGGCATGGCACAGTGGTGACAATTTATGGCACAGTGGCTGTGTTTGATGGCATGGCACAGTAGTGACAATTGATGGCATGGCACAGTGGTGACAATTGATAGGCACAGTGAGGTTGCAATTTTTTTTTTTTTTTTTCGTTTGCTCCCCCCCAAATGCATGTGTACATTTCCTGCCTTTACTCCAATCCTATAGGCTAGCTAAACTGTTTAGGATTATATTTCACAAGACTGGTGGGAATGCAAGACAATTATTGAACTGAATGGACAATGTTTCCTAAAGGTATGAATTACATTACTTATTTAAATGATGAAGCATTATTAGCTGCTAGGGGAAAATTATTCAGTTTTACTCTAATTGTATATGCACCAGTTTTGGAAAATAGGTCCTGCTGTGTGCAACGGTGACATCTTTTTCACTTTAACTAGTAGTTTTTATCTGCCTTCCCTCCTGATGTAGCATATGTCTATTTGCAGTTTGAACTGGTAGTTGACTGCATCTCAGTGAGAACTCAGTGAGAGATGTTGACTAAGCCTATTAACCCCCAGTGGACTTTAAGGTCCTGCTTTGTGTGCCATGTAGATAATTGGGTCTTGCAATGGAGCCTGTAATTCTTCCAGTTCCCAGGAACAGCCCATAAAGATCTGAACCCTAACTGACAGGTGCTCAGATTATAGCATGAATATATTTAACTATCACAATGTTTTGCAGGCAAGAATGTATATTTTGTTACAAATGTTACATATATCTGGCCAGTGGCACCAGTTGATCTTCAAAATAGCTCCTGGACTACATACAGTAGCTGTGAGCTAACACGAGGTCCAAGCCCTGTCAGGGTGACAGGAGACCAGAATGTAGTCAGAAAAATGCAAGGGTTCTTGGCAGGAGACAAGAAGAGAGTAGTCAGACAGACCAGATCAGAAACAAATAAGACATTAGACCAGGCCAGAGAAAGAATGGTCAGGGAATCTGGGTCAGCAAGGAAACAGGCTTCAGTTCTTTAGATCTAGTTGACAAATGGAGATGAGCTAGAGCAACCTCTGAACTCATCTCTACCTGAACATCAAAATTGTGTTATTTTTAAACTCCAGTCAGCTGCAGACTTGTTATCTGCCCCACAGCACACATAAACGAAGGGCAGGATGCTGGTGACATCAGTGTCCTTATATGGACACATGCTTAAAATTAGTCAATGTCATTGGCGAAATATGTGCATCCAGCCATATAAAGGGTACCAACATCCTGTCTCCTTTGTATATCTGTACTGCAGGGCAGGGAATGACTAGCCCCACAACTGTTTGGAGTAAAAAAAGGGCAATTTTGATGCTTGGATCGAGATGAGTTTAGAGAAAACCCAAGCTTGCTCCCAGGCAGACACTGTAACTCACTGTCAGCAGACAGGCTTTTTAATGCAGAAGAGACATTTAATGTCTCTTCTACAATAAACTACACATACCTGCCTGATTATAGCAGTCCCTGGATATAAGTGATGTCATCCTGCATTGGCCAATGAAGAGTAACAAAAAAAAACAACATACAGGAGAATATGCAGGCACTAGAGGGACACTGAAAAGGAAAGTATCTCCCTTTAGTTCCTTTAGACCAGAAGACATACCTAGCTTTGTTTCAGGAAACTCTGGAAGTTCTGGTAGTTATTCTGCTAATGGCATCAAAAGTCCTGGCAGGGATTCTGTGAGTTCTGTTGGAAGTCCTGGCAGGGATTCTGCGAGTACCATTGAAAGTACTGGCAATGATTCTGGCAGGGATTCTGGAGGTGTCATGACAATTGTATTACTACCCAAACATTAAATTCTAATAGGAAGTTATATAAGAGCTATTATGTACAGTATAATATACTGTAGATAGATAGATAGATAGATAGATAGATAGATAGATAGATAGATAGATAGATAGATAGATAGATAGATAGATACGTTTCCCCATATATTTTTTTTTCTAATTGTACCCTTCAACCAAAAATCTACTTTTTGATTCTAGCCTCTGCCAGCAGAAATATAATTGGTTGCTATAGATAAAACTGACAGTTTCTAAGAGTTTTGGTATTAAGACTTACTATTCAAAAATTAGTTAATAAATATATTATTTAGAAATCTATATACCGGTACCTAACAGTACATAGACATTTTATGAGCTAAAGCAGAACTGCTTAACTCTAAGGCAAATGTCCTATCCATGGGATGACAGAATGGCTTCTCTTCCACTGGAATTTAATGAGATCTCACTATAGAGTACAACCAGATTAAAATGAAAAACGGACCACATTACAATCTGTTTCGACAATTATTATCAGTCGCCTGTAATAAACGAAGGGCAGGATGCTGGTGACATCAGTGTCCTTATATGGACACATGCTTAAAATTAGTCAATGTCATTGGCGAAATATGTGCATCCAGCCATATAAAGGGTACCAACATCCTGTCTCCTTTGTATATCTGTACTGCAGGGCAGGGAATGACTAGCCCCACAACTGTTTGGAGTAAAAAAAGGGCAATTTTGATGCTTGGATCGAGATGAGTTTAGAGAAAACCCAAGCTTGCTCCCAGGCAGACACAGTTGAACTCTAAAGTGGAACCAAAGTTCCACTGTAACTCACTGTCAGTAGACAGGCTTTTTAATGCAGAAGAGACATTTAATGTCTCTTCTACAATAAACTACACATACCTGCCTGATTATAGCAGTCCCTGGATATAAGTGATGTCATCCTGCATTGGCCAATGAAGAGTAACAAAAAAAAACAACATACAGGAGAATATGCAGGCACTAGAGGGACACTGAAAAGGAAAGTATCTCCCTTTAGTTCCTTTAGACCAGAAGACATACCTAGCTTTGTTTCAGGAAACTCTGGAAGTTCTGGTAGTTATTCTGCTAATGGCATCAAAAGTCCTGGCAGGGATTCTGTGAGTTCTGTTGGAAGTCCTGGCAGGGATTCTGCGAGTACCATTGAAAGTACTGGCAATGATTCTGGCAGGGATTCTGGAGGTGTCATGACAATTGTATTACTACCCAAACATTAAATTCTAATAGGAAGTTATATAAGAGCTATTATGTACAGTATAATATACTGTAGATAGATAGATAGATAGATAGATAGATAGATAGATAGATAGATAGATAGATAGATAGATAGATAGATAGATACGTTTCCCCATATATTTTTTTTTCTAATTGTACCCTTCAACCAAAAATCTACTTTTTGATTCTAGCCTCTGCCAGCAGAAATATAATTGGTTGCTATAGATAAAACTGACAGTTTCTAAGAGTTTTGGTATTAAGACTTACTATTCAAAAATTAGTTAATAAATATATTATTTAGAAATCTATATACCGGTACCTAACAGTACATAGACATTTTATGAGCTAAAGCAGAACTGCTTAACTCTAAGGCAAATGTCCTATCCATGGGATGACAGAATGGCTTCTCTTCCACTGGAATTTAATGAGATCTCACTATAGAGTACAACCAGATTAAAATGAAAAACGGACCACATTACAATCTGTTTCGACAATTATTATCAGTCGCCTGTAATATAAATATGCAAATTCCTCAGTGTGAACTTTAGCATCCTTTGTAGAGGCAATTCATCTCTTTAAGGTATTAATTTAAGTTGTAAAAAAGGATCCATACATCACAGCGTGTCATTTTGAAAACAAATATTAATCAATTTTACACTCTGAATCAACACTGTGCAGACATAATGTGCATTATTTGAGAAGTGGAAAGAAATTTACATATTCACCCTAATCATACGATAAAGCCGGAACAAGCCTAAGACATTGAAACCTTATCATGTCTTGTGTAACAGCATCACAGACTGCAGCCAGATTTCCAACATTCCGCTATGCAGATGAAGTGTATATATATTCTGTGCCCCTATCACAATAACCTTGAATTTGTTGACAGGAGAGTCATAGAAGTGAGCTTTAGCTATTTCACAAAAACTTTACAGAATTTTTTTTTTTTTTTTACTTCTGGTCTGTCAAATAAGCAACAATTAAGATTTTCTGACCTAGAGTTTACTGAAAATGGCTTTATGTTTTGCAAATATTTACTTTGCAAAGAAAACCTTTAATGGGGCTTTCTATCTGAATGTCCTTCCAATGGACACATTTTGTGACATTTGTACTGAATGCACATAAAGCTAAAATCTCCACCATATTATTTTGGGAGGAGAGGCTTTGTTATCTAAGTGTGATGCCGTGTACACACAACCGTTTTTCATGACGAGAAAAATGCAATTTTTTAAATTGGTCGTGAGAAATGGTCGTGTGTAGGCTCCAGAGCATTTTCTCGACCAGAAAAATGGCCGTTAAAAATTTAGAACCTGCTCTATTGTTTCTTGTTGTTTTTCATGTCGTCGTTTTTCACGTCGTTAAAAACGGTCGTGTGTACGCTTTAACGAGGGGGAAAAAAACATGCATGCTCAGAAGCAAGTTATGAGACAGTTATGAGACAGGGAAATTAGCATAAGCAGCCCAAAGGGTAGCGCCATTTGAATCGAACTTCCCCTTTATAGTGCAGTCATACGTGTTGTACGTCACCGCGCTTTGCTCGAGCATTTTTTTCTCGAACATGTGTATGCATGGCAGGCTTAAAAGGAATCGCGTCGAGAAAAACATTGTTTTTTTCCAAGACATGAATAACGGTTGTGTGTAAGCGGCTAGAATGTTGAAAAGTGTTATATAAATTTACAGATCTTTAAAGAACAGTTAGTATAAAATAACATTGAGGCTAAAAAAGAGCTTTCTAGGTTCTAATGAGATTTAGGATCCTCAGCATTCCCAGAATCTCATTGTAAGGTCCATGATATCACCCTTGCTTGCGTACTGCAGGCAGAAGCTGCGGTTAAGGGTAAATGTATTTTAACTTTTTTCAAAGAAAGTGTTTTTTTTTAATGCAACATTTTTACTGATGTGAGGGGTCTGAGTCAAACTAAAAAGTGGGCACCCATTTTGATGCAAGGTTCGCTTTAAATCGACCCTTTCACAAAAAAATTAAATAATCATAAAAAGTAAGTTACCTTCAAAAAAGCATAGTAAATACTTACCTATCTCCTGCATACCTAGAGCTAATCTGTTAAAAATGAACTATCCCCCAGAGTCTTTGTCTTGTGTTTGGTTGTGTTGGTTTTCTGGTCCCCCTCGGCACTCATCTAGATCACTAGGTAATATTTTAATGAAAGCTGTAGATTTAAAAGTATTGAAAATTACATTTAAAATCGTATTAAAATGTTAAAGGCGGCGTACACACGACCAAGAAACTCGTCGGTCGAAACTCATCGTTCCGCCCGTCGAGTTTCCCGTTCAGCTGTCGAAAAGCTTGTCGAGCCAAATTTCCCCATAGAACAACGAGGAAATAGAGAACATGCTCTCGTTTTGGCTCGACGAGCTTCCCGACGGCCGAAAAGTGTACACACGACCGATTTCCTCGGCAGAATACGTCTCCCATCGAGGTTCTCGCTGGATTCTGCCGAGAAACTCGGTTGTGTGTACGGGGCCAAAGATTATACCAGATTTTAGAGATTGGCTTTTCTTTACTAATGTATTATTCAGTGTAATGCCGCGTACACAAGATTATTTTTTGTCATGTAAAAAACGTTTTTAAAAAATGTCATTTAAAATGATCGTGTGTGGGCTTCACATAATTTTTCGGCTTCTGAAAAAAAAATGATGTTTTTCGTGTGTGGGTTTAAAACCCGCGCATGCGCAGAAGCAAGTTATGAAACGGGAGCGCTTGTTCTGGTAAAACTACCGTTCATAATGGAGTAAGCACATTTATCACGCTGTAACAGACAGAAAAGCACAAATTGTCTTTTACTAACACGAAATCAGCTAAAGCAGCCCAAAGGGTGGCGCCGTTTGAATGGAACTTCCCCTTTATAGTGCCGTTGTACGTGTTGTACGTCACCACGCTTTGCTAGAGCATTTTTTTTTTTAACGATCATGTGTGTGCAATATCGTTTTAATCATGAAGTTGGAAAAACATTGTTTTTTCTAGAGGCTGAAAACGTTGTTTTTTACCAGTCGAAAAATGATTGTGTGTATGTGGCATAAGAGTGGAAACATTTTAACGGCATATACATTATATGATTTTGCAGGTTAAGATGTTCTAACATAATGCCCACTGTGTGTAATTTCCTTAAAATGTCTCCAGAGTTTTAACCTCTTCCATTACAAATCTCCCACAGCTGCTTATACAACAACGCTATTATTCCCTAATCTGTATTAGCCTAAAACCTTTGTTAGGATATATCACTATTTTAGCCAATCTTTTGAGCACTCCAACAGCCCCCTGTCCAAAGAATTAGCATACTGGGTAGTATAAAAGCTGGGCTCATTATGCAGTTACCTCAGGGAATATATACAATCCTGGGCTTAGGCACCACACATGATGAAGTTATGACAGCTACCAGGCCCTAGAGCCATCAATGTCAACTACAAGCTGTCTTAGCAGCAGATAAATGATGATAAAGTGAGCCCCTTAGTTTAGAGTCAATAGAAAATGACATGATACTCTCCCCTCCTAATAAATGGTTAAGACTCAGCTTAGCAATATGCTGAATGGTCATAGTTTACATACTTTACAGCAAATGTTATATTTTTTTTCTATATGAAAGGGTAGCTGTAACTTTTCTAAGAAAAAAAACTACTGTAACCCACCCTTCCTAGTACTACTTGAGTAGCACAGCAATGACCTCCTACAATTAATTCATTTCTTCATAAAAGGATAGCTGTAACTTAAATAATAATAAAAAAAAAAACACTACTGTAACCCACGCTCCCTAACCCTGCTGAACTAATCTAACCTAAAACCTAAATTTATGTAGCACAGCAATGACCACCTCCAATTTTTTTAAGGGGGGTTACAGGGTTTATTCAATGCTACAGATCACCAATGATTTTTTTGAAGGGGGGGGGGAGATAATTTACTGCCACTGACCACCAATTATTTGGGAAAAGGGATTGAGGGGATTAATGACTGCCAATGATTATTGGGGGGGCGGGGGTGGGGGCGGATTTACTGACATTGAGCATAAGTGATTCACGATTGAGAGATTTTTCCAGCCGCTGTTATTCGGGGGTCATATTTACTTGTACTGACCACTAATGATTGAGGAGTTTACTGCCACTGACTAGCAATGTCTGGACCAGGATGTTAGATACGCCTGGTAGCTTAATTTTTTTTACACAATGTTGAATCTTAGATTCTCTGACAGCTGTACTCTATACATTATGTTGTATGTTGCATGTTTTGACCACCGTACTTTATACATTATGTTGTACATTGCATATTATATTATATATTCCTGACTGTCGCACATTATATGTGATGTTGTAAATTACATAGTCCTGACTGCTGCAGTGTATGTTGCTAAGATGTACTTTAAACAACTACATTCTGTACAATATATTGTATGCTACATAGTCCTAACTAACGTCTTTATTGTCTCAACAGTCACTGTTAAGTAGACCCCCAAAGTTTTAATGACGTTCTTCTTAAAGGGTCACTAAAGGCAAACTTTTTTTTTTTTTAAATAACAAACATGTTATACTTACCTCCACTGTGCAGCTCTTTTTGCACAGAGTGTCCCCTAACCCTGTCTTCTGGGGTCCCTTGGTGGCTGTCTCAGCTCTTCCCCGCAAAAGCTTTCCACCTTAATGGGAGCGAGCTTGCATGGTGGAAAGCTTTGCGCGCTCCGATGATACAGCAGCCCCGCGCTGCATCATCCGCTGTGATTGACAGCAGCGCCAGCCAATGGCTGCGCTGCTATCAATCCGTCCAGCCTAGCCAATCAATGGCCAGGCTGGGAACTGAAGAGGATCACGTGGATGCACGAGGGACTTTCCAGGGGTCAGGTAAGTAAAACGGGGGTTCGGGGGGGGCCTGTACCGTTGGATGTTTTTTTACCTTAATGCATAGGATGCATTAAGGTGAAAAAATCTTTACCTTTACAACCCCTTTAAGGTAGGCTACAAAACAAAGTGTTAGCTCTCTGTCTGTGTGTGTAAAAGCATATAAAGCATGCATGTGAGCAGTCGCAGCTGGTGTTGCAGGATTTTGGGGGGTATGGGCGGCCCCTCCAGGTCTTCAGTCACCCTACAGTGGAGCCCCCCAGTGGTCACGGCTCCCCTGGTGGCCAGTGCCATGGATTCTATGTTGACACGGTCTTCTTTCCGGGTTCTGGGTCTTCAGCCTCCTGTGCTGATTGGCCGGAGTGCTAGTAGGTACAAATTCAAATATTTTAGATCACAAGTGCACATGAGTAGGGCCCACTTTACTCTGTTGTCTCGGATTGTATTATAACTTTACTGTCCACCTGTATTTTGTAAAACCTGTGCAAAATATTGTCACAATTTACATATAGTATACTAATATTAAAATTCCCTTTGTAGCTATGCCTAGTACAACAACATAGCCACAACACATTTTTAATCACAGCATGCCAGCTATAATAGAAATGGATATGGTAAAATACTGCGCCAACCCCAAATATGAGCAGCCAACACAACAATAAGAGTAAGTAAAAAGTGTAGCGCTGAAAATGTGCAAGATAAGTGAGCCTAGCAAAACCTTGAAAAAGGCTAAGTAATCAAAAACGATATAGTGTCTTTAATAGTAAAGAGCATAACATGTAAATATCACACAGTGAGTATATGCAAAGGACCTTATGCAATATTGAGTCGCAAGAAAGTCACAAACACTGAAACAAAAATTTTTAACTAATGGTGATGTGATAAGTGGCTATTAGAACCACAGTATCAGAAACAATAAAATAAACTCATGTGTGGTCTTAATACATACATCAAAACATGAATAAGATGACATAAATATTGTAATATAGTGACTATATTCAATAACACAAACCCATGTGTGACCATAGATATGTAATACAAAGGAGACAAAATACTATTTCCAATTGTGATGGAAACTAAAAATGTGATAGTCTGTGAGGTTAAGACATCAGAGGTAAACAGTGTCTAGTGTCTAACGGTCTCTTGGGTAGATGTGATGAGCAGTGGATAAATACACCCAGAAAGTGCCTTCACCTTCCAGGGATGGGGGAGAGAAAAGGGTACTCTTACTCGAAGTAGTGGATCCAACTCACCATACGGCGGTGGATCTGTCAGGCATGGAACCGGAGACGTAGAGTCAAGCTCCAAGAACGAATCATTCAATCCCTTCCTCCTGTATGCCGGTGATGAATCCCAAACAGCCAGTAATTATTGAAACAGTTAGTGCTCCAAACAGTGGGCGATTGTGAACACGGCTCTCCAGAATATGTCTCCTCCAAATGATAGTGTTGTATTCAAAGTATAAAAAAAAAAAAGAGAGAAAAAGGCCTCCACATAGCGTAAATCCAAATGATGGAATTTATTGAAGTAAAAATGATCCAAACAAATGAATATTGAATAAAAACAGTTCAATTGAACAATAAAAAAGCGCAGTGTGGGGTGGCTAAGGCCAGTGTATTTAACCCTATGCGATTTGTCTACAAAGACTTTAACTGGGGTATGTTGAAGTCTTTGTAGATGAAACGTGTAGGTTTCATGCCTATGAGGTCCACCGCCGTATGGTGAGTTGGGTCCACTACTTTGGGTAAGAGTACCTTTTTCTCTCCCCCATCCCTGGAAGGTGAAGGCACTCCGGGTGTATTTATCCACTGCTCATCACATCTACCCAAGAGACTGTTAGACACCTGCAACAACAGTGTGTCTTCCTCATATACCACTGTTTACCTCTGATGTCTTAAAGGAGTTCTCCAAGCTAAAACTTTTAACCCCCGCTGTGCCCGGGCTGTAAAACTATACAAAATAAACTTTCACTTACCTGCCTACGATCTCCCGTTATTCCGGTATCGCCGCCCGTGCACCGGTCCCTGTCAGCTTCCTCTTCCTGGGGGTCGGTGACTCATCCTGCGCTCAGCCTATCAGCGGTCGCGGCGGGACATTGCTGCTGCCGCTGATAGGCTGAGCGCAGGATGAGTCACCGACCCCCAGGAAGAGGAAGCTGGCAGGGACCGGTGCACGGGCGGCGATACCGGAATAACGGGAGATCGTAGGCAGGTAAGTGAAAGTTTATTTTGTATAGTTTTACAGCCCGGGCACAGCAGGGGTTAAAAGTTTTAGCTTAGAGAACTCCTTTAACCTCGCGGACTATCACGTTTTTAGTTTCCATCACAATTGGAAAAAGTATTGCGTCTCCTTTATTACATATCTATGGTCACACATGGGTTTGTGTTATCGAATATAGTCACTTTATTACAATATTTATGTTATCTCATTCATGTTTTGATGTATGTATTAAGACCACACATCAGTTTATTTTATTGTTTCTGATACTGTGGTTCTAATAGCCACTTATCACATCATCATTAGTAGCAATTTTTTGTTTCTGTGTTTTCGACTCAATATTACACAAGGTCCTTTTACATGTTGGGCTCTTTACTATGAGAGACAGATTTTTCACACTATATCATTTTTGATTACTCAGCCTTTTTCAAGGTTTTGCTAGGCTCACTTATCTTGCACATTTTCAGCGCTACACTTTTTACGTACACATATGCCAGCTATAATAGCAAGTCCTTTTTTCCCAAGTTCTAAAGTTCACATGTATGACCCTAACTTCTCAGTCCATTTCTTCCCACATGCATTGGAACTTTGCATGTTTGGAAATTGACACATTAAAACCTTTTAATTTCAATTACATTTTTTTGGTTCTCTTGGATTTTCTTAGTTTTTTTTTTTTTTAATCTTCTTAATCTTTATTTAATAAAGTCCTGTGATGTTTGAAGTTTGAATGATCAGTGTTTAAAGAGGGATGCTTATAAAAAAAGTCTGTATTTCTGACAGCATCAATGCACAGTCTTGAAAAGAGAGATGCTTATACAATGGCACAGCTGCACATTAATAAATATTGCAAGTTTGATTAAAAATATGGATAGTCATTTTTGTTTCCTTTTCTTCCAGAAAAAAAAAAGAAGTATGTTCAGACACAAGATGTGATCTGGCTTTCGCTCATGTTTACTGCCTGCAAAATACAGAATAAAATGTGTGTCTTGCCCAGCTGTTAGCTATTGTTCTTGTTTATCAGCTCTAAGGGCTGAGGAGCAGAATAAAAAAGATACGCTTGAGTTTGAAATGTGCCAGTCAGTCCATTGTTAAAGCAACAAAGGCTAATTGTCTGTGCTGGCAAAACTGTGCTTTTGGTAAAAGTCCAGTTTTTTGTTAAGAAAAAGCTATTGAGGCATGCAATTTATTTAATATGTGCAGAGAAAAGAATCTGATTTCACCCTAAAAAGAAAAAAAAATGTTACCCCATTCATACATGCTGGTCAGGCTCTGGATTCATTGCTTGGTAAAGAGAGAAACAATTATTTAAGCCTAATTCAATGCTTGTCAGTCATTAAATATAGCTGTGGCTGTGCAGATGTAGTGGAGGTCTATTGGCAAGGATCTTCCCACTTGCGGAGGATTACTTATTAGGTAAATGACAATGTGAAATTCAGATTAATGTGTGGATGGGGTTAACGAATTTGCATATTAGTCCAGGGAGGAAACCTGTTGGGTAGATAAATCTTCTGATACATTTTTCCCAGGCTATAAAGACAAACCCCTAATGTTTTCTAACTGTCTCTGTGATTTAGGCTACAGGAACACAGGCGTCAGCCCTACATAGCCTCCTGGGGTTAAGCGCCAGTGCATCCTATGCGATGAGTTAAAGAGACAGCACACAAAAAAAAAAAAAAAAAACTTTGTTCAAAGGAATTATAATGTCTACTGCCTCTGCAGGTGGTGAAACAAAAAAAAAACAATACTGTGTCTATACTTAAAGATTGGTAGGTAACAGATCATATAAAATAATCAAGAATCATTCTCTTTTTAGTGGGTTTTTTAATTATTATTATTTTATTTTTTTTAACAAAAATGTGCACATTTTGCCTAATGGGCCAAAAGTGAAAACGGAGTACATTTTGCATTATGTCCTAAATAACATCATATGATGCCAGTAAGTGAATATAACATAAAGAATTCCAGAGAGGAGAACTGTATATACCAAAACATAAAAACTCCCTTCAGCCAAAACCTGTTGAATGTTGTTCTATTTACTGCTTTTGAAAATAGGTAAGGTGTATCCACTCATTATGCTTTTATTGTCATTGTCATGAAAACATGGTAATTCTAGACAATAAAAAAAGGAATAAGACAAGACATAGGAAAAACGAATAAATCAGTGGTACGCCCAATTGAGAGGCTTTGGATTATTACTTTGATGCTGTCAGGCTGAGTAACGTAGATGTAGGTTTCTTTTTTTTTGCCATGTGTTAATGCCGCCTATGTCAAACTGTATCAGAAGCATGCCGAAGAGCCGGCAGATTCAGTAATCTAGCATGCCTGCTAGACAGTGTCCCAATCAACAACACTGCTTAGGTAGCATGAGCATTGCTTGACTGGAACACTGTGCAGGGAACATGCCAGACTGCTGGATCTGGACTTCTGCGCTTTGTGTTAAGTCAGCAGAAAATCCAGAGGAAGTCGAAAAAACCCCAACAAAGCATGATCCAATTTGCTATAGCAGGGGAAAAAATTCCTTCCTGATCCCCCCAGAGGCAATCGGATTTTCCCAGGATCCACTTTCTCTATAAATGTTATTACCCAATTATATTATGTACAGTACATTTAGGAAAGAATCCAGGCTTTTTTTAAAGCTTTTTTTAAATCTACTGAGCTTGCCAGAACCACCTCTTGAGGGAGTCTATTCCACATTTTCACAGCTTCTACTGTGAAGAAACCTTTCCATATTTGTAGATATCTTTTTTCCTCTAGACATAAAGAGTGCCCCCTTGTCCTCTGTGATGACCTTAAAGTAAATAACTCAACTAGAGCCAGGACCATACTATGCAGAGGGGCATTGATGAGGCAGTGCAGCAACCATATGCATAAATTTATATTTAGCCATACCCCTTAACCACTTCTGGACCACCCGCCATCCTTTTACGTCGCTACTTTGAAGAGGAATACCATTGTTATAGTAGCAGCTAGCTATCATAACCCTGGTATTCTCTTCAAGAGCTGGCGGTCTGCATCAAGATAAAAGTGGTTTCTGCGGCGTATTCGCTGCAAGATCATATTTATTGGTGACGGGAGAGGGCCTCTACCGAGCCTGACATGGAGACAAGTAAAAGGAAGATGGCCCCCACCCATCTCCATATCATTGCAGGGCGGAGGCGACGTCAAAACGTCACTTTCGCCCAGTGCTCTTAACCACTTAAGCCCCAAGCCTCTTTCTGAGATTTGGTGTTTACAAGTTAAAAACTGTTTACTTAGAACCCCCAAACATTATATATATATATATATATATATATATATATATATATATATATATATATATATATATATGTATATACAGTATATATATATATATATATATATATATATATATTAGGGCTGTTACTGATCAAAATTTTTGTGTTCGATTAATCGTTTTTTTTAATCGATTAATCGACTAATTTCGATTAATTATACCGCACATATCCAACTACTTTTAGCTGATCTCCTTGCAGGCTGATTCCCAGTGCAGCTACCAACCACTGGAAAAATGGATAGCAGGATACAAAAAACACACAAAGGCAGCGCTCGATGGGAATAGCATTAAAACTTTTATAGTCTTCAAGTAGGTAACCAAATAAATATTGCACTGGAGATAAAATCGATGTAGCTACATAAACTGTAAAAATGGTGTAATACCAAACGGCACCAAAATGTGTACAACGATACCACTGCTGAATCCAGATGAGTAGAGAATAACATCAGTCAGTCGGCATGAAGGGAACTATCACAACTCCCAGTGGATGGTTGTAGAATCCCAGGTTGATAGAGGGAAGTGATAGAGGGAAGTGTAACAGCCCTTGCGTGTGGCAGATAGTAAGGTCCCGCCGGCATGCAGATATGAAGACACAGCAAAGGAGCCCTTCAGATAGACACGGAAAGCCCCGTCGGTGTCCGTGACGTTACCGGATATCCAACGGAACTCCCTGAAGGCCCAGAAGCCGGCGGAGAGGTGAGTACCAATCAAAAGAATTTTATTCGATCAAAAAGATTTTGATCGATCAAAAAAATTAACTTTTAATTAATTGATTAATCTTTAATTTGCACAGCCCTAATATATATATATATATTTTTTTTTTTTTCTAACACCCTAGAGAATAAAATGGCGGTCTTTGCAATACTTTTTGTCACAAAGTATTTTCGCAGCGGTCTTAAAAGCGCATTTTTTGGGGGAAAAAAATTACTTTTTTGAATAAAAAAGACAACAGTAAAGTTAGCCCAATTGTTTTTTATATTGTGAAAGATAATGGTAAATTGATACCCAACATGTCATGCTTCAAAGTTGCGCCCACTCGTGGAATGGCGATAAACTTTTACCCTTAAAAATCTCCATAGGCGACATTTAAACAATTCTACAGATTGTATGTTTTGAGTTACAGAGGGGGTCTAGGGCTAGAATTATTGCTCTCACTCTAACAATCGCGGCGATACCTCACATGTGTGTTTTGAACACAGATTTCATATGCGGGCGCTGCTCAAGTATGCGTTCGCTCTGTGCGCAAGCAAAATAAATTCCCTTTAAGACCTATGGGTTTTGACGTCGCTTTCACCCTGCAGTGATATGGAGACAGATGGGGGCCATATTCCCTTCACTCGTCTCCATACACAGCAACAGAGAGGACCGGATCGCCTTCACCGCTGCTGATGGCTCCGGTAAGCGTCGGAGGGCCCAATACTACCACCGATAAAAGTGATCTTAGGGCATATACGGTGCAGAGACCACTTTTAACTTGTAGCAGGCCACCTGATGAAGAAGAGGATACCGGGGTTATGGTAGCTAGCTGCTACCATAACAATGGTATTCCTCTTCAAATAGACTTAAAACTGCCCTACCAGCTGTCAAAATACCTGAACAGTGCCTGCATCTGATAAAACACAGGTGCTGTTTAGCTGACAATTTTCCAATCAGCTCCTTCCACTGTTCAATTAGGGGATGTTAGATGAAAAGCAAACAACAGGGCCACTAACTGAGTTAAATTCAGCTGATTTAAAAGCAACTGGCTGAAATTTGCTGTATAGTGTATAGTCAGCTTTAGTTACCTGCCTTTAAATTATCCTTTCACATGCTCTCCTCCAGAAGAAACTATGCACATTGCCTTGGCATAGTCCACTGTTGTAACCATTTTGAAAACAGCGTGTGAAATATATCCTGCGAAAAACACATGCAGCATTACTGTACTGCATGAGGCCAGGGACAAACCATAACAAGGCTGCAGGTCATCAGCCGCATTAAAATGGAAAAATGGATGAAAAAAAGGTTAATATCCTTCCCACAATTTCTTTAAGATGCACAGTAATAGCCAGATTCAGAAAGACTTACTCAGTAGATACGCCGTCGTTAGTTCCGAATGCGCGCCGTCGTATGTTTAAGCGTATTCTGTAAACCAGATACACGCTTAAATTTTGCCAAGATACGCCCGGTGTAAGTCTCCTACTCCGTTGTATCTTAGCTGCATATTTACGCTGGCCGCTAGGGGCTTGTACGTTGATTTACACCTAGAATAAATATGTAAATGGGCAAGATACGCCTATTCACAAACGTACACACGACCGCCGCAGTAAGATACGTCGTTTACGTAAGGCGTTTTTCAGGCGTAAAGATAAACCACCAAAAAGATAGCGCAGCCAATGTTAAGTATGGACGTCGCAACAGCCATCGAATTTCACGCCGTTTACGTTGTTTGCGTAAGTCGATTCAGAATGGGTTAGAATAGGTTACGTTCACGTCTAAAGCATTGACAATTTGCGACGTGATTTTGAGCATGCGCACTGGTATACGTCCACGGTCGGCGCATGCACCGTTCGTTTGGCGCGTCATTTACGTGGGGTCACGATTCATTTACATGTATCACGCCCACCTTCCACCTACTTTGAATTACTTGGACTTACGCCGGCCCATCTACATTATTCCGTAAATACAGCACTTGCCTCTAGGGGTGCAACGGATCAAAATGGATCAAAAAACTTACGGATCGGATCGATCCTCGGATCAGGAGTCACGGATCGGATCATTTTCGGATCAGCAAAAAAAAAAATGATAAAAAAGTCGGATTCAAATCTGGGCTCTAGCTGGGCCAATGGCTCTATATGTAATGTCTACCATTGCCCCCCCCACTCGTCACTGTAATGTCCACCATTGCCCCCCACTCATCACTGTAATGTCCACCATTGTCCCCCACTCGTCATTATCACCATCACTGTTCCAGTCAACATTGCTCCCACACTAGTAAACAGTAACCCTGTAATAATAGCCATTTTTTCCCCACTAATAATAGTATAGCCAACATTGCCCCCACACTAACAGTAACACTGTATAATAGCCATTTTTCTCACTAATAATAGTACAGCCGACATTGCCCCCACACTAGTAAACAGTAACAGTAACACACTGAATTAAAAGCCATTTTTCCCCACTATAATATCTATGAGGAATCCACTCACTGTTCGTCTACTACTCATCTCACTTCACTGTACTTGCATGCATGCTGACAGTACCGCGCACTCTTGCAGAAGATCCACGTGCAGAGGGAGAGGCGATGACGTCAGCGCGCACCACCGCCGGGTGGACCAAGATGGCCGACCGCTCCGGAGCTAGGCCGAAGCTGCGGCCTTTCCTAAGGCCGTCGCAGCGGTGCGCTCCGCAGATTGCAGCCTGTGCCGATCCGAACAAGTCGCCCTGTTCGGATCGCGGATCAGGCATGATCCGTTGCACCCCTACTTGCCTCTGTAACTTGCAGCGGCGTAGCGTATATTCAATACACTTTGGCCGCTTACAAATACGCCGCCCTACCTGAATCTAGCTATAAGTTGGTGTCCACAGCACATTCAATAAGGGTTAACATCTACATTAAAAGAACAGACAATGCCTACAAGACCTACATTAGTCTGCCCCTTATGCACTTTATTAGCAGCATTTTCTATGTTTTCCCTATTACATTGTCAATATGGCTGCTGGGAACCCACCTGTTTACAGGGATGAGACTGGCTTATACTACAGCCCCCTCATTGGCCCTTCTAAGACAGCTGACCTAAGTTCAAAAGCCGTAAGTTTTGCAGATCTGTAAACCATGAACAGGCAGGGTTTACCTCAAAACCATGGTCGACCCAAACCTGAACCTTGTTTCTAGTTAACAGTAGGAGTTTTTCAAGATGTTGCTATAAAATGTTTAGCTACTATCAAAACTGTTTACACTATCTCTATCACTATCATCTCTATCACTATCTCTATCACCAGATCCTGATCAACAAACCCATGTCCTAGACCCACCGTTAATTTAAACTGCTGCTCCAAATCACTACTGCTGCCAACCAGATCATTGCAAAGCCTGGAAATCCTCTGCCTTATGTGTTCTCGCAGCAAATCAAACAATCACCCAAGCCATGATCAATGCTTAGATAAAGGCAATACTATTAGACAAAGTTCCACAATTCGAGAAACTCTGGAACCCCTGGGTGACTCACTTCCTACCCTCTGGCTTTGACGGGACCCTATCACGCCCATAACCTTTTATACACACTTTTTCCACCCTACCCTTTGAGGCTACCACCACACCCATACCCCCTCTCAGGGGGCTCCTCCCCCCACACTTATCTTTCCCATCCCCTCATCCCTCACCCCCCTCTAATCTTTCCACTTTCAAACCTTGGCTTCCCCTTCTCCTCACCTGTTCATTTCAATCATACTTCTTGAGACCACTGGCACCCTCCTACTAGGATGCCAAGCTGCCACCTCCATTATCAATCACTGGGCAGACCATGAAAAATGTAATCTTGTAAACCTCCTCCTCACTCCCCAACCCCTAACCTTTGCTGCTAATGTATCCTAAATAGGGATGAGACGAACACCCCCCCCCCTCCAGTTTGGTTCGCACCAGAACCTTCGAACGGACCGACCATTTGTGCAAACATTTAGAACCCCATTGACGTCTATGGGACTCTAACGTCTTTGAGAACCCGGGTCTTGCATCAATGAAAAAAAAGTTTTAAAAACTGTTGTTTTTTCTGGAGCAGTGATTTTAATGATGCTTAAAGTGGTTGTAAACCCACTTTTTTTACTTTTACCTACAGGTAAGCCTATAATAAGGCTTACCTGTAGGTAAGGAGAATATCTCCTAAACCAGTTGTTCAGGAACTACAATTTCCATAATGCCTAGTGATGTCTGTGAATGTCAGTGTGTTACAATGCCCCATGGGATGTGTAGTTCTACAACATTAGGGCCGTGTTTGAGGATCCCTGGTTTAGGAGATATTCACTGCAGCGCCAGATTGAGTGGCACAGGGGGGAATTCTCGGCTAGGACCGTACCGCTGGACCTTGCCGATTTTAAATCTCCCGCGCGTGTGCGTGGGAGTGACATCGCCGCTTCAGCCAATCACAGCGCTGGAGCGGCGATAGGAAGACACGCTGAGTCAATGACATTGCTCGGCGTGGAGAGTTTCTCTCTCCTCGTTCCGAGGTAAGTATTTCATAATGGCTAATATATTAGCATTATGTTTTCCCTTGCAGGAGTGAAAAAAAAGTCACGGGTTTACAACCGCTTTAAATTAAAACAAAGGAAAAATTCCTTTAAATATCATACCTGCTTTAGGTGTGAAGTGGCACGTGTTTAACTGCCCTGCACAAAATGAGATTACTATAAAAAAAAGAATTTAAAACATGTGCGGCTTTGATGTAATGTCTGCCCTGCAATATGTAAAATCATTGAGAAAAATAGCACAGACAAGACAGTACACACACCACGTAGCTTTAGGTGCACTGCAAGGACACAGGCAGTACACACTACATAGCAGGTGCAATTTGGACATGGGCAGTACACACCAAGGCAGTACAGAGGACAAAGGCAGTACAAAGTAGCTTTAGGTGCAAACTAGAGGACAGGGCAGTACACACCAAAGACAGGTGCAAACTACAGGCAGGCAGTACACACACTACGTAGCTTTAGGTGCAAACTGCAGAGGACACGGGCAGTACACACCACGTAGCTTTAGGTGCAAACTGCAGAGGACATGGGCAGTACACAACAAGTAGCTTTAGGCGCAAACTACAGAGGACAAAGGCAGTACACACACCACATAGCTTTATGGTGCACACTGCAGAGGACACAGGCAATACACCACATGCGAAAATACTGCAGCTAGCACAATCACCTGCATGCCAGTAAATTAGGAAGAGCTGATCTAGCTAAACTATACATTGTATAAATATATATACAACACCTGGGATGCATATATATTCTCTACACACTGTAACTTTAACTGACTAGCTTGCCTGCCTCTTCTATCTACCTACTAAAAATGACACTCTCTGTCTTCTCTCTTTTAACCACCGCAACACACTACACAAGGCCAACCTGCAGGCGGCCTTTAAAAGTGCGGGGCGTGTACTAAACCCCCTGAGCCATAATTGGCCAATTATGGCTCTCCATTTTTTGCAAGCTGTGATTGGCCAAGCATGCGGGTCATAGTGCATGCTTGGCCAATTATCAGCCGGCAATGCACTGCAATGCCGCAGTGAATTATGGGCTGTGAAACGTAACTCGAATTTGGCGCGAATGGCCAAAAACGTTTGCAATTTGATGAACGATCGAACATACGAATACGAATACGAAGCTCATCCCTAATCCTAAACCCAGAACCTTTCAATCTGCCCTTATGCAACTTAGGGTAGATTTCCCTCCCCCCAGACATCTACAAATAAGGCCATCAGGCCTAATTCTTTACTTCTTGAACTCTGCTTAACCACTTAAGGACTGCTGCATGTACATATATGTCGGCAGAATGGCACGGACAGGCACATCAACGTACCTGTATGTGCCTGCCTTGAGGTGGGTTGGGGGTCCGATCGGGACCCCCCCTGGTACTTCCGGCGGTCCAGTTTGCTGTGTAATGTAAACACAGGCAGAGGAAGTAATGTCATCTCTCCTCCTGCCGGTCTTTTCTTCTGGCGAGAGGAGAGAAGACATCACAATTAAGTTGCACCTAACAGTACACTGACACCAGTGACACATAGGCACACTTAACCCCCCCCCCCCCCAGCCCCCTGTCACAGTGTCACTGATTGCAGTGATCATTTATGTACTGATCACTGCATTTAGTGTCATTTGTGACAGTAAAAAGTTGCAGGGCAGTTAGTGCTAGGCCCCTTCAGGTTCAGGGTAGCCCCCTACCCCCCCTAATAAAGGTTTAACCCCTTGATCACCCCCCTGGTTAACCCTTTCACCCCCTATTGCCAGTGTCACTAAGCAATCGTTTTTCTGATCGCTGTATTAGTGTCACTGGTGCCGCTAGGTAGCTAGTTTTTTTTTGAGGTTCGCCGCCAGGTTTTTATAGCGTTAGGTATCCCCATAAATTTTCTAAATAAAGGTTTTAACCCCTGATTGCTCCTAGAGTTAACCCTTTCACCAGTGATCACCGTATAAGTGTCACTGGTGACGCTGGTTAGCCAGTTAGTTATTTCGTTATTTAGGCTCACCGTCAGGTTTTTATAAAGCGTCAGGTACCCCCATATATTACCTAACAAAGGTTTTAACCCCCTGATTGCCCCCTAGTTAACCCTTTCACCAGTGATCACCGTATAAGTGTTATGGTTGATGCTGGTTAGTTAGTTTGCTGTTTATAGTATCAGGGCACCCGCCATATATAACCCAATAAAGGTTTAACCCCCTGATCGTCTGGCGGGTTATATCAATTAAATTTTAGCGTCAGTCAGGGTCTGCATCGCCCTGCGTCGCCCCAGGTTAGTGCCAGTAACGCTTACACCCACGCGCAAAGCATACACCCCCTTAGTGGTATAGTATCTGAACGGGTCGATACCTGATCTGATCAAATCTATACTAGCATACCCAGCAGTTTAGGGTACCCAAAAACGCATTGTTAGCGGAATCAGCCCAGATACCTGCTAGCACCTGCATTTTGCCCCTCCGCTCAGCCCAGCCCAACCCACCCAAGTGCAGTATCGATTGATCACTGTCACTTACAAAACACAACACACATAACTGCTAGACATGTGCATTCGTTTTCGTTAGAATGCATTTTCGTCCGAAAATCAGTTTTTTCCGTTATCGTTTTAACAAACGATAACGAAAGTGTAAGAAATGAAAACCGAAAGATCCGACATAAAAAATGCTTTATTTTCGTTTTCGTTGCAGTAAAAATTCGATATAGAGAGATTCGACATTATAGGGAAAAGATTCGACATCATAGAGAAAAGATTCAACATTATAGAGAAAAGATTCGACACTATAGAAATAATAGATTCGACATTACAGAGAATAGATTTAGATTTATGAGAAAATAGATTCGACATTATAGAGAATAGATTCGACATTATTACTAGTCATACAACATTAGAATTCTTGTAGGAGGAATATTCGAACGGAAACGTACAATCCGACGTAAAGATTCGATGTTCCGTCGAATATTCTTTTGACCATTCAACAGAAACCAAGTATTAATGGATTTTCGGACGAAAGCTATTCCCCAACGAAAAACGAAATAAATCAAAACGATTTTCGGGAGTAACTAAATACATTTATTTTCCAAACGAAAAAACGAAACAAAATATTCCAGTCTAATAACTGCAGCGTTTGCAGAGACAGGCCTGATCCCTACGATCGCTAACAGTTTTTTTTAAGCGTTTTCTAAGTAAAAAATAAAAACACAAAAAAAATATAAAATAAACAAAAATAGTTGTTGTTTTATTGTTCTCTCCCTCTCTATTCTCTCTCTATTGTTCTGCTCTTTTTTACTGTATTCTGTTCTGAAAAGTTTTACTGTTATTATGTTTTTTCATGCTTTATTTTCAGGTATGTAATTTACTTTACTCAGGTACGCCATTCAGCTGTTGCACGGACTTATTTATCTTGACAGCAACATCGTTTGCTCCCACAATATATAAAGCCGTGACTCCAGTGCTGTAGGAGCATGGGGGCATTAGGGGCGGAGGAGCGATTTTGCTCCTAATGCCGCGTACATACAGTTGACATTCCTACGGAGGCTTGCCCGTGGAAAAGTCAGTCCGTGTGTACGCGGCATAACTTTTTTGCGGGAGGATGTCCCCATGCTTCGGCATATATATATTTTAGGCACAGGTTGCGTTAAAAAGTTTTTTTTTTTGGTATTTGCTTTGCAGGTATGGTATGGTCTTACTGATATACTGTAATGTTACTTTGTTTTAATGTTAACCATCATTTGCTCAGCAGATTTGTGTCTACTTTCCAAAATGGGGTGATTTGGGGGGGTTGTGTGCTATTTTGGCATTTTATGGCCTTCTAAACTGTGATAAGTAGTGAGGAGTGAAATCAAAAATGTATTCCCTTAGAAATCTTGAAGGCGGTGATAGTTTTTTGCGGCTAGGCTTCCAAAAAGTCCAAAACATGTGGTATCCCCGTACTCAGGAGAAGCAGCAGAATGTTTTTAGGGTGCAATTCCACATATAACCATGGCATGTGTGAGCAATATATCATTTAGTGACAACTTTGCGCAAAAAAAAAAAATATATATATATATATATATATATTTTTTTTTTCTGCAACTTGTGTCAAAATATAAAATATTCATTTAGTGATAACTTTTTGTAAAAAAAAATGTTGTCATTATTCAATCACTTGGGACAAAAATTGTAAAAAAAACACCTTGGGTCCTTTAGCTGCATAAAGGTCCGGGTCTTAAGTGGTTAAAGTTATATTTTAATCGCTTAGTACCTACGATGCTTTTTTATTATTTGTTTCCTTACACTGGAACCTATAGATTCTTTCTTTCAATAAATGTGTTTATAAATGAAGTTGCAGGCCAGTGGTGTTGTCTATCCCCCCCCCCCCCCCCACGGGACTGTTTGCGCCCAGATAGGGTGTCTGGGGGTACTAGACAATACCCCATGACAATACCGCATGTTGGGCCTCTGTATGTGGCCACGCTGTGTAAAAGTCTCACACATGGGGTATCGCCATACTCGGGAGGAATAGCAGAATGAGTTTTGTGGTATGCATATGCTGTGTGTGAGAAATAACCCGCTAATATGACAGAAACAAGATTTTTTTATTTTTTTTTACAGAATTTTCAGTCGTTTTTCTTTTATATCGCAAAAAATAAAAAACCCAGAGGTGATCAAATACCACCAAAAGAAAGCTCTATTTGTGTGAAAAAAAGGACAAAAATTTCAAATGGGTACAATGTTGTATGACTGAGTAATTGTCATTCAAATTGTGAGAGCACCGAAAGCTGAAAATTGGTCTGGTTAGGAAGGGGGTTTAAGTGCCCAGTGGTCAAGTGGTTATACATGACTATTAGTATTGTTCAGTCTTTCATATCCATCATTTACATACGCTACTACCTACTAGTTGACAACATATAACAGTCATTGTACATTTCTCTTTGTCCTCTGGTAAACCTTAGTGAAAATATTCAACAAGAAATGTTTAGTTACTAGTATACTTATAAGCGTCTATGAATTTCTTATTTGTCTTTTTTATGGCAAATTTACCTTTCATGCACATTTTTTTTTTAAATGTAAACACCTTACTAACATTTGAACATTGGAAGTCGTACATATGTTAAATGTCTATAGAGACATTATGCAACAAGTTAGACAGCCATCCTATTGCTGCATTAAAGCATCTAATGTATCAGGTGCTTAAGTTCAGTTATGAGCCATTAGAACTGCTAGGACTATTTTGTAATTTTTATTCTAGTAAAAGATTTCTAAGCCAGGGTACCCTAGGGTTCCTCCAAAGTTTTCCAGGGGCTCCTTGAGCAATTTCTACCTCTCAGATATGTAGCCACTAAAACCAAATCTCTCTCTCTCTCTCTCTCTCTCTCTCTCTCTCTCTCTCTCTCTCCTGACCACCAATGTAAGAGGCAATGCTCTCACTGACCACTATAATAATGTATCATAAGTTGTTGATATAGTGGTTGTTGGCAGGATTTCCCTGAGACCCGAAAGTTATTTTAATGGTTCCCCCATAGTTAAAGTTAAAAGGTTTCCTAGAGGCACAGGTTAGAGCCAGTAGACAGAGAGCCTGTGGCCGCTGCCTACCAAATTTCACAAAGATTGCTAGGAACTGAACACACTGCTAACAGACTATATAACCAAATTTTGATATATGTATAATGCGTTAGTTTTGCACAACAGAGCAGTTAACTGAATGCAATCATATGTACTAACTCCAACACCACATGTAGACACCTCATGCTAACAAAGTACAGACAAATTAAAAACAGAGCAGTATATCAGGTAAGCTTTTTATAATCCCACCTGGCTGGTTGCAGTAGGAAAGAAAAAATCCATACATTAAATGGAGATTTTAAATAAGCTGACACACCAATCCACCAATATGTATTTTTGTGTAGACTCCTTTTAGTGGTGAGGTCACAGAGACATATCTCTACTTAAGGTCCTATGGGCATAAGAAATCCCTTCCCTGAAGAAGTCTTTGATGTAGAGATGAAAAGTGTTGGCTTTTTATCCCTGTGTTCTAAATCCACGTAGGGAGCAAAGCTTTATATACACACACACATATATATATATATATATATATATATATATATATATATATATATACAGTATGTAGCGCTACCCCATTCAGGAGCCGCTGGTTAGATGTGGGATCGGCATAAGTTAAGTTACTTTTGATGTGTCTAGGAAAATTGATGGTAGCAACTGTGAGAGCAGTAACGGAATGTCCAAGCAAATGATCGACGTTTTCTAAGTGCTTTATTTTCGGTCCAACCCGACCAACAGTCAACTTGAGATAGACAGGTTAGTTTGGTGAAAAGAATAACTTTGCAGATTCAGGCTATGGATAACGAGCAGAAGCAGTCCTGCCTCTAGAGTGTATTCTTTTCTCCCGTCACCACTCCCGCCGGAGTGGGTGCAGTGCACCTGGACAGGCCTCTCCCACAGGCCTGGCAGCCAGAGTGTCACTGAGAATGCTGAGAAGGAACAAGTCTCTGCCACCAACTTGGCTCTAGAAAAGTAGTAAAGGCCTCTGCCACAGGTCCGATACTTAAGAGCAATAGGGCATATCCTTTCATTAAATTCCTCTTGAAGTGTGGGGACCCAGTAAGTCACTGGGGCCCCTCGGCAACTTTAGTTGCTCTGAGCCATGAGGGCCCAGCGTAGGGAACTCAGCGTAGCATGGGTCCCGGCCAGATAGGCCATAGGGATGGGGCCCGCTACGTGCGCACACCCTGAAGGTGGGTGCCGCACCTGGAACCAGGAACCTGCGAAGAACCCCAAAAAATGGCTTCTGCCACAGATATACCCTCCCCCAGCATGCCCCGCGAGGGAAACACTCCTCCAATTGCCTGCGGCGGAAAAGTGGCTCTGCCAAAATCCCTCTGGGCCACCTGCCACCCAGAGATGGAACTGCATCCCTGGAGCACAGAATGACCCACAGAATAATTCAGGGCTGACAGCATCCTAATTTAGTATAAATAAACCTGGGTGAGAGCAAATAAGTCTCTCACCCCACTAAATTTAAACAGCGTCCCTTACTGACAGTAAGGGGGCGCTACAAGTGTGTGTGTATATATATATATATATATATATATATATATATATATATATATATATATATATATATATCACCTTACTAGTTCTGCATACATTCCAAATAATTTAAACACTGCGCATATGTATAATTCATTATTTTGACATGATTTTAAACTGCAGTAAAGTTCCAGAACCATTTTTTAGTAGCCATAATTATTTAGCAGCCAAAAACATTAGGGGCCAGATTCTCATAGAATTTTGCTTGCGTATCGTAAGCCATTTACACTACGCCGCCGCATCGTACTAGAGCAAGTGCCGTATTCTCTAACCATTTGCTCCGTAGTTTGTGTTGGCGTAGCGAAAATGGCCCAGCGTAAGCCCGCGTAATTCAAATGAGGCGGCTTGTATTTAAATGAAGCGCGCCCCCGCGTCGAACGAACTGCGCATGCGCCGGCCGGGGAAAAAGCCCAGTGTGCATGCTCCAGCTCACGTCGGAAAGCGTCGTTGAAACCGACGTCAAAACGATGTGAGCGTCACTATGCAATGCCCCTATTCGCGAACGAGTTAGTAAAACGACGTAAGCGACGGAAAAAGCAGACGCTGACCCAAAGCCATACTTAACATGGCATCCGACGGCACCCGACGGCATCCGACGGTACTTCGTAAGGTTACTCCACATAGAAGCTGGGGTAACCTTACGCGGACGAAAACGACGTACGACGGGGCGGCGTAAAAGCGTTCGGGAATCGGCGTACTAGCCTCATTTGCATATGCAAATGAGAAAACAACGTAAAGGCCACCTAGTGGCCGGAGTTGTCATTACAACTACGATCCGCAAGTGTAATGGTTTTACACTTGTCGGATGTTGAAGCGTATCTATGCAAAAGTGATGCTAAGCATCACGCGCATAGATACGAGGCAAAAAAAAAAAAACGGCGATACGACGGGGTATCTGAGATACTCCGTCGTATCGCCGCTGAGAATCTGGCCCAAGGTGTATATGCCATGTATGTATTCTTGAAAAATCATTTTATTAAAAGTTCTAAAACTTCAGAAAAAGCCGTGTACACCATACTATCAAATCAAAAGTAAACAGTTCTATCAGTGTGATTAGTGACACAAATTTACTGAAACCACAGTGATGGTGCACATTCCTAACAAATTGATAAGCTAAACATTGAATTTTCTTACCAATGGCTGTCCTCAATGCGTATGAATGAGACACATTTAAAGAATTTTTCAGGATCCTGGACTGCTCCAATACAGGAAATGAGTCACTCCTCTGATCATTAAACAAGGCCTTTTAAAAACCAGTATCTGACTTGTAATAAATGCAGAGCCTTCAATAAGATCAGTCCTGCAAAATTACAACATTAAGCCTAAGCCAGCAGAAAGTACTGTTTTTTTTCTCACCTTGCTCCTTATAGAATGGATTCCATTGTTAATTACAGTTACAGCATGCTGAGATATTGAAGGGCTCAGATTGCCTACATATGCGGACTTTTTCGCCCTATCTCAGGTAATGAAATGTCAGCACAGTTCTTTTTCTGGTTTTGTAGCATGTTGATCAAAATGACCTTTATTTTTATACCAGACACAGATCAATAAGCAACTGCGCAGTGTTTGACAGAAGAAAGGTACAATATACAAGAGATGACAGGACAGACAGCCGGGGAAATCTGGCCAGTTCATTTTTGCTGGTTTATTTTCAGACAATGTAGCATGTTTCCTCTCAAAATGAAAATTCATTTTGTCCATTTAATAGGAGGTGAGGATATTAAACATTTTGTTTAACGTAATGTTTCAGGTTCTGAGAATAATTTACACACCAGTCACCATCTGCCCTGATGTTAAATTTATTACATTTTGGTAAGACATTGTAACCTTCAGGAAGTGAATAAAAGAAATAATAATGTTTTCTTTTCTTATTTTTGTTCTTGTTTTTTTCTTTTATTCTTTGTGTGAACCAACTGTACAGCATCTAATTTCCTTTTGATTTTGTGTTTTTCATTAAAAATCTTTCAAAAATGTTTGGTCAATTAGTATAGTATTCCCTTAACAGAATGAGAGATGCTGATAAAGATGAACTCTAGGCAGGTTAAAAAAAAAAAAAATGAATATCTTTTTACTAAAAACATAATTGTATTTTAAATGCAGTTAATATAACTTGGAAATGTATTGATATTAACCTTCTGTGAAGTCATTCATCCCAATGGACTAGCGCTGTGCCAGAAATGTAAATGAGGCTGCGCATGTGCAGTTCAAAAGATTGCAAACAGACAAGTACATTTACTTTATTGCAGAAGAGACATTGCATGTCTCTTCTGCAATAAAACCCCTTACTTTTTTTTTAGATCCATGTAATATGCACAATTTTTAATGGGTTTGAATTGTGGCCATCTGTAAGGGGGAGTGGTTTGAAAAAAATATATATAAACATTTGCCTACCACTCGCCAGGCACACGACATACATAAAAAATATATATATATGATGTGTGATGTAACAGCATTTAACTGAATTTGCGTGCCATAACATTAAGATAAAAAAAATGAAGCCCTGTCCCTTACTCACCCAAGCCACGACTTGATTGCTGCAGCTGATTTTTCTGGAGTTCCAATACATTTTACAAAAAAATTAACAAACATACATACATGATTACAAAATGTGGGATGTATTATGTCTTTTTTCTGATTGTCATCTGCAGCATTACCAACATGATGAATGTTGCACATCTTTTCACAGCAGGAAAGAGCGACTACTTTTAATCAGAGTAAGTATATGGGGATGATTCACTGCTAAAAAAAGAATTGTGAGCAATTGCTACTATGTTATCTAGAGCTAACAGAAGCAGTTAATTGAGACAGACTTTATTACAATGGACAAGGCAAACATTTTATGGAATTTTGTTTTTACAGATAAAGGTAAATAGCTTTTGAATATATATATATGTAGCCAGGAGCCGCTGGTTGTTGTTTGGGATCAGCGTATTAAATTACCTTGTAGTATAAGGGAGCTGTGGTGGCTCAACGTGATTGGCACTGCGCTGACAAGCCATTCACCTCTGCAGCCAAGGGTTCGGATCCCGGTCTCGGCTACATGTGAATTGAGTTTGGTGGTCTCAGCCCGGCTCCCGGTGGGTGTGCTATGCAAGGTACGCCTGTGCTTAGTACGCCCACCCCCCCCACAAAAACCACCACACTTGCACGCACACGAAATTGGTTTAAAACACATGCACTTTGGCCATGCGGTCTCTTAAAATAAAGAGAGGCGAAGGACCTACGGGGCTGGCTGGGTGGGCTGGGCCCCCTCACTCCCTCATAGGGGGAGTCCCTCTGCCCCATTGGGGTCCCGTTAGGCCCCAGTTGGCTCCCAAGAGGAGCAGGTAGGGCGGGGTGAGTGGGAGGCCCCCCTTCACACCCGCCATTGCCACCAGGGGCATGGAGAAGGATGGCGATTGCCTCCGGGGGAGGGTCTGCCTACTCCCAACTCCTGCAGTCCGGCTCCTCTCTCTCGAGTTCACGCACAAAAAATACACTTTAAAAAAAAAATAAAAAAAAAATAAATTACCTTGTAGTGTGTCTAGGGGTAGTAGCAGTGAGTAGTAGCAGTGAGCGAATGTCCAGTTACCAAATGGGTTTTCAAATGCTTTATTCCAGGGCCCAACACGGCCAACATCAACAGGAGATAGGAAAGGTTGATGAAGCAATAGAGAACAGTGCGGTATCAGGCCTGGATAAGAAGTAGAGAAGTCCTGCTCTCAGTAGTAGTAGATACAGTTCGTCGCCACTCTCGCCAGGGTGGGTGAAGCGCCTCCATACAGACCCCCGTCACAAGCCTGGCAGCTGGAAAATCACTTTTAAGTTGCTGGGAGGAACAGGTCGCTATTACCTGGCCTAGTACTTCAATACTCAAGAGAACAATTCGGATTGAGCGAATCCTCCCAGTAAATGCAATGAAGGGTCACTGACTGACAGCTGACATGTACGTGTCAATTCCGGTAACCAGATCCCTGATGGTTCGTTCAAGCCCTTTTGGATAACCTGCCTCTGGGTTCTTCTCTAGCCAATCCCCCACCGAACCGCACACAGCCTGGGAACTTCTCAGTAAGGTTGGGGACCCAGTAAGTCACTGGGGCCCCTATCAACATCTGGATGGGTCTCCATGGAGCAGGTGGCTCCGGCCAGGTGGGCCAAGCGAGCGGGGTCCGTGGATGCGCGCACCCTGAAGGTGGATGCCGCACCTGAAACGTGGACCCCACGCAGAGAAGAAGAACTGACCCCGAACATGCGGCAGCTGCCACAGTTATACCGCTCCCCAGCATGCCCAGCGAGGGAAAAACTCTGTCAGAACCCCTCTAGCGCCAACTGTCGCCCAGGGGTGAGATTACACCCCTGGGTCGCAGACTGACCCATAGGACAGTTCCGAAATAGCAACAGCCTGCAATTTAACAAATTATGAATGGGAGCAAAACAACTCTTCCATTCACCCACCAACTTCAGCGCAGTGCCCGCACTGAAAGCAAGGGGGCGCTACACATATTTACTTCTGGATACTATGTTTTGCACAGAGTTATCCTTTATTCGCCATTGAGGAGAGAAAAAGATCTTTCCTTAAAGTTGTTGTAAAGGTTTGTTTTTATTTTTCTAAATAGGTTCCTTTAAGCTAGTGCATTGTTGGTTCACTTAACTTTCCTTAGATTTCCCTTCTAAATGTGTCTCACCGCAGGGATGTAGTCCCAATGGAGGGGGCGAGCATGCTGACTAACCCCCAGCCAGAACGGCTCGCATGATGGGGCCAAGCTTACTGAGGAAAAACAGGAAGTGAGAAATTCAGACAAAGAAAAAAAAACATTTAGAAGGGAAATCGAAGGAAAAGGTAAGTGAACCAACAATGCACTAGCTTAAAGGAACCCCTTTAGAAAAAAAAAAAACTTTATAAGCCCTTTAATAACTAAGGTCAAGTTTCATTTTTCTGGCCTCTGTACAACAGAGATTATCAACTAGAGTTAGGAAATATACTCCTAGTGGGGCTTTAAACAGAATATTCATAATTTAAACAAATAATATGTATTACTATCAAATCAGTTTATTTTTTTAAATTCATAGGGAATGTTTAGATCTTTCTTTTGGTGTTTATAGATTGTTTTAATGTACAATCCAATTTGGGGGAAAAAATCAAGTGTACTTCATGCCACATGGTTCATGCCGCAAACTAAAAAGCAAAATTTGTAGGCAATCTTCTAAAGTATGGACTACAGGGAACCCATAGTGATGAAATGACAATCAATCGATCCAGCAAATTTTTGTCAGATAGCGTATCAATTGTATGTCTGTGGGGAGCAACCAAACCAGCCTTGCTCTCTACTACCTTGTGAAACTTTGGTTGGACAGATAGAAAACTCTCTTCCAGCACCTGTCAGCCTAATTTGTCTCTGTCCCCCTCCTCTCTCTTATGACCAGGAACATTGGCTGCGAGCACTGATTGGATGCTGGTTTTCCAGCATGCTTGTTCGACAGAAGCCGTTCATGAGACATGCTTCTGATGTACTAGGAGGGACAAAAGTCAGCCAGTTCCTGACTAAACTACTGTTTTCAGCACGTGTGTACCCAGCTTAATCCTTAAAGGGTCACTAAAGGAAAAAAAAAAATTTGGCTGAAATGACTGTTTACAGGGTATAGAGACATAAAAGTTAACCGATTCCTTTTCAAAATGATTAAAAATAGATAAAAATCAATCATATAATGTGCATGCAGGCTTGTTTCACTTTTGAACTGGCTTCATGTTTCTGCAAAGTAGAAATAGAAACACAGAACAAAAACAAACAAATCCAGGGCAGTGTTTTGTTTTTAAAATGAATCTGATTGGTTCTGGGAAGTTTTAGACACACAGTAATGACAGCTTAAACCATTGTGAGAAAGCTCCCAGTATGGTGCTTATAAGGAAACAGACAAGCAGGAAGTGTGGAGAACAGAGCAGGTTAACAGCAACTTCAAAGCAAAAACAAACAATAAGGACATGAAACCAGTACTGCAGTAAGGTAAGGGAAGCTATTTAGCTAAAAAAAAAAATTCATTTAGTGACCCTTTAATTCATGGTCAATTGACGCACTGGGTCCTGAGCATCCTCTGGCTTACAGAGTGGGAGTGTCCCTCTTCAGTTGCCCACATCAATAGCTGGGTGTCATAGACACTTCCTATTGGCTTTCCAGTAGGGGTCCTCTCAGGCTCCAGACTGCAGCAGCAGGACATCTTGACAAAGAGCAGCAATAAGGCTAGTTCGTGTTAGATCACCAGTATCATGCCCCAAAAGAGGCGCCGGCGAAAGACACTGAAAGTGTTTTGACAGTGGGTGAGTTAAAAACAGCTTTAGAAGTTTTTTATTCTATTTAATTAGAATTGCTGGGAGTGGAGTAGGTGGGTAGCAAAAGTAAGTAGTGATCTGTAGAGTGGTAAAGCAAACAATGAACCTAAAATCATTTTCTTCTTAGATCTTTTTTATTTTGTTCCAATAGTTTTTATTACTTTTTTCAAAACAGCAAACATAACATTATGCTCAGCTATTCATCAGAAGATTGTTGAAACAAGGATGCAATTTACAACATGCTTGGTGGCTCTTATCAAATACGTCTTAACAAAACCCATTAGGAAAGGTTATATTATCGCCAGAGAGACTTCCTTGTCTACTGATAGCATGCTTCAAAACCAAAAATTCCCCCCTCCCCTCCCTTCATCATTATGGCATAGCCAAACCATCGTTTAAAAAATTATGGAGTGTAAAAAAAAAACATAAACCAAAAAAATACAAAAAAATAAAAACCAAGACAAAAAAGGGGAAAACAAGAAGAAGAAATTAGGATTAGATTAGAACAGAGTTAGATGGGTCCCCCAGGTCATCACAAATAACCCAGCTTTCAGGAAGCAATCCAGGGTTTCCAGGCCCTCTCAAACCTAGCTTGCCTATCTTGTCTTATACTGGTCAGTTTTACTTGATCATAATCCAGGACACCTTGTGTTTCACCAAGGTAACGTTGATTACAGACGACTTCCATGCACAGGCTATGGTTATTTTTGCCGCTAGGGGATTAAAAATTATGAGAGATCATAAATGTCTGGGGATCTCCTCCGATAAGACAGTAAACAACCCTGTTTTGGCCTCTCTAGGTATATTTTGTCCTGTCACTGTGTAGATCAGGTTGAATATTCTGATCCAAAAACATTGGACCTTTGGGCAAGACCACCAGACATGATACATGTAACGGTCACCACCGTTTACGACCTTCCATCCACCCACGACAGCTTCCGACACTCCACAATCCGGCAGACCCATTCCATTTCCCAGAATAAGGACGAGACACAAGCTGCGTTCTTTCTGGTTTCAAAAAATGAATGAACTCTAGTACAGCATGTTACAGTTAATCACAGAAACAATGAACTCTCAACCCACACATTCCTTTGCTAATGACATTCAGTTGAGCTAATTATTTAATCAGTAGCTAGACATTTCGGCACCGCAAAGCTTGACACATACAATGAATCTCAATCACAGTCTAAAAGACATTTAGGTAATTATCTCCCCGAGACATTCCGTCTATGACGACATCGATTCACCTGCAGAACACAATGGAAAGGTATTTTACAAGCCCGGATTCACTTAGCATTTCAACAGCTTATTACACAGAGGAATGAGCACTCTTATTGACCGGTTGTGGTTCAGAATAAGCCAACAACTTTTAATATTTCAAGATGTCCTGCCATACTAGATATGTGCATTCCCGTTCGTACGAATGTTATTTTCGTACGAAAATGTTCATTTTCGTACCCGCAGGATAATGTGTACATACGAAAACGGTAAAGCACCAAAATACGAAAACGACGGGATAACGGATGAGCCGCATAACGAACGACCGCAAATACGAACGAACGATCCAACGGGAAAAAACGACAAAACGAAAATGGCAAAATAACGAAAATTAAATCTGTATCAAGAGGTTTGCATTGTGTATTTTGTTTGAATCTGTTTTGTGTTCGTTTTCAGTTGTATGTTCATTGTTCAATGACATCTATAACAAAAGAATTTCATTATGTATATTGAATGAATTCTTTTTTCTTTTTTCTGTGTATTCAAAATACTGAAGGCAAATTTTTTGTTATAGGTGTCATATCAACATACGAAAATAACAAAAGAAACGTGTTCAAATGCAAATCTTTTGTTTATGGGTTTTTTTAATGGCCAGAGAGTTAGGCTGGCCATACATGATTTTCCAACTGATCTCCCTTCAGATGAAAATCCACAGAAAAGTTTATTAGGCTTTACTGTACAAGTGTACTCACTATTCTGCACAAAAGAGAAGCTGCTTTCAGTCACTGAGGCTGGCCATACATGTTCAATTTTCTTGTACAATTTTCTTTTAGATTTACCAAAAACCATATATGAGGTCAAACTAAACAACACTTTCAATTGTATGCAATCAGGCAAGCCCTTGCACTACATAGTTGAAGGTAAATCTAAAGAAAATTGCACAGAAAATGGTATCATGTATGGCCAGCCTAACTCTCTGGCCATTCAAAAAAAACATAAACAAAAGATTTGCATTTGAACCTGTTTCTTTTGTTATTTTCGTATGTTGATATGACACCTATAACAGAAAAAGGAATTCATTCAATATACATAATGAAATTCTTTTGTTATAGATGTCATTGAACAATGAACATACAACTGACACTAACAAAAGAAAAGCATTCAAGATACACAGAATGCAAATTGACGAAAATTCACGATAATTATTGTCTAACAAGAAACGAACATGAATTAAACAGAATAACGAATCATCCCGCATGTACGAAAATAAAACGGTAACGGAAATACGAAATGATCGGAATACGAAAAAATCGCGTCGTACGACAAACGAACGGGAACGAACGGGAAAACGGGCGTCTTACGAAAAACGAACGGAAACGAACAGACGGGACCATACGAAACGGAACAAAAAAAACGAAAAAAAATTCTGTGCACATGTCTATGCCATACATGATTTATCAGTAATGTCCCATCTCATAGAATTTATGATATTATTAGCCACCCTACGCCCAAAAGGGCACAGGGTGGACTTAGACCCAGGAGTTATTAGTGCCGCTGGCACAAGAGTATCTCTCATCCTTCCAAAGTCTCTGGGTGTCACGGTTCATTCCGTTACAATACATATCTCCTTCCTGTCCGCACCCCCTAAAACAAAGGGGTGAAGTGCCAGGGTATAGTTTAGCTAGCCCTGTAGGGACAAGGTACTAACACGCTAGCACCTCATAGTTTGCCTCTACCAATGAGGTGTTGAATATGCCTTTGTGCACCATGGTTGACCATTTTGTCCACACCATCTCTTCCACTATTTCCCCCAGGTCTGATTCCCAAGCCCTTTAGTAGGAAGGTTTGTTACCCTGATTATTGAATAGGGTATATAGTTTTTCATGAAATGGATAATTTGATACAGGCGATATGTCTCTGTGGGGGGCATTTGTAAGGTTTCCTTAAAATAATTAGGTTGTCTTATCCCCCCATTATCTATAAAGTGAGCAATTCTGTAAAGACCCTTGTTGATCCACCACGTGAATTGGGTGATCTGTTGGCCTGGTAGGAAGTAAGGGTGTATCCTGCACGCTGTGTCCCACAGATACAAAGAGTGGGATAAAGATGGGCTCAACGCCGCCCGACACTCCTTTGCAGGTAGCCACATTAGAAGATGGAATAGTTTAAAATGGCCCTGCGCCTCTAGTTGGACCCAATTGGGTTTGTATTCTTCAGAAAAAAATTATATAATTGGACCAGTTGTGTATAATATCGCAAGAAATGTGGGACTCCCAGCCCCCTATCAGGGACTGTCGGAGGAAAACAGAAGGGACTGGTATCGGAAGAGATCTAAAATAATATAGTATGCGAAGGAGAACCATCATCTTGACGGCCGCTATTCTACTCATCCAGGAAATATCATGGTTTTGCCAGGTCTGCAGGTCACGTTCTGTAGCATCATATAAAGGAGTGTAGTTTGCCAAAAATAGTGTAGCGATGTCAGAGGTTAGTTTAACTCCAAGATACGGTAGCTCTTGTGTACACCAGTTAAAGGAGGATTGCCGTATTGAATTTAAAACCCCATCTGGGATGTTTATATTGAGAGCTTCCGATTTGAGCTGATTGACCTTTAATCCAAATAGCAGGGCAAATAAATTGGGTAAGGTTGCGACAGGGTCTGATATGAATAGCAGCATGTCATTGACAAATAAGCCACATTTGCATTTTGCCACCGCTTTCAATGCCATGAATATTTTGGTTGGATCTAATAGCTATAGCCAATGTCTCGATAGTAATTACGAAGATCAGCGGGGAAAGAGGACACCCCTGCCTAGTTCCTCTCCAATGTGCAAAGGGTCCAATGTATGACCATATCCAATAATGTTAGCTGATGGAGTTGAGTATAAAGCCCTCATTAGAGTAAGAAATTTCGGACCACAGTTCCATTTGCTTAGGATATGAAACAGACAAGGCCAGAATATAGAGTCAAAGGCCTTGTGAAGGTTCAATGACAAGAGCATGCCCTGTCTATCAACCACCCCATCCCAGTTATATCGCAAGATGGAGATCAGATCTACCGCTCATCTAATCTGATCTGCGGCCTGTCTCCCTGGTACAAACCCAACCTGGTCAATGTGAATATATTGTGATAGAAAGTTATTGAATCGATATTTTGGTCAGGAGTTTTACATCATTATTGATCAGGCATGTTGGGCGGTCGTTGGCTACATCTGTATGGTCCTTGTACGGCTTCGGTATTAAACCCTATATTTTGGCCTTGGAACATTTGGCGGTTGGAGTACAAGTGGGCAATGATTCACATAAACCAAGTATTTTTGCAAATGATTTACTTTTATATTAATCTAATCCAAAAATAGCGTTTCCGAATATTCTCTATGAATTGAAACAATTTGACTTATACAGCAATTTCAAAGTAAATAATGCAAAATCCCGTTGTCTCAATGTAACGTTGTCAATAACAGAAAAATAAATGTTAGAAAATAACTTCCCTTTTCAATGGGAATCACAATCGCTTAAATACTTAGGGGTGAATATTTCTCCCCTGGAGAAAAAAATGTATGAACTCAATTATCTGCCCCTACTTAACTCCACAATTAGTAGATTACAATATATGGTTAAAGGGAAACACTTCTGGTTTGGGTGAATGGCAATATATAAAATAGCCATTTTACCCCACTTTTTGTATCTATATCAAACAGTGCTCATGGCTCTCCCCCTGTCTTTTTTTCGGTCTCTTTGATCTATCTTACTTCAATATATATTTGGCCCAATACTTTAGCTAGACTTCGTTATGATATTCTGGTAAAGATAGAGGGGGAAGCAGGCCTACAACAGATGGAATTTTATTATATAGTGTCAGTACTGACTAGAATATAAGACTGGTTCCACTGTGATAGAATAAAACAATGGGTAGCCATTGAACAGCAAATAATAGGGGTTCCCCTGATTTCTCTTCCATGGATTACATCTAAATTACGTCCAGCTAGACAAACACTCCCCACCCTTGACCCAGTCTTTGGTGAAAGTCTGGGATCGGGCTGCTCAAAGGTGGGGTGTTTCTTCAGGACCAAGCCCATTAACACTGATAATAGGGAATGCAGAATTCCTGCCTGGCATGTCGCCAGGTTTTTACGATGGATATGGCCAAACCCTTCCCTCGATTACACAAGCTTTGGCACCAAAAGGGCTCCAGGCACTTAATATGATTATGACTACTGAACGCAACTATGCGGGTCAGTAGTATCAATACCTCCCGCTTCAACACTGTTATAGATATTTATCTAAGACTACCCCACTTCCTCGGGACTTGACCCCATAACTCCCTCTGCAGCGGTCCTACAGGGAGTTCCAATAATATTTTAAAATTATATCTCATGCATTCCCTTTAATTCTGTTTTACATTAGAGACTAGGAGAGAGAATTGGGACACCTGATATCTGTAGATGAATTTAAGAAAGCCTTTTGGTTTACATTTAAATCAAGCCCTTTAACTTATATACAAGAAAAGAATTATAAAATAATAACTAGATGGTATAAATGCCCAGAGAGGTTACACAGAATTTTTCAGATCTACCCGGAGGAGTGTTGGTGTTGTGGAAGAGATGTAGGTACAATGATCCATATATGGTGGTCTTGTCCACAGAATAAAAAATTCTGGGAGGCTATATTCCAAATCTGCACTTAAGTTACTAGCATATCCTTTCAGAAATCACCAGAAATAGCTTTAATATCCATATACCCAGGCTCTACGTGAGAGCTTCAAAGAGGATTGCTTCCCTATCTAAATAATTATTCCCAGACACTGGAATACAAGTGATACCCCCTCTGTTAAGGAGTGGGTAGCTGAACTTAACCAACTAAAGATAATAGAGGAAATAACTGCTAATATTCAGGAATGCCATCATGTTTGTGGACCTGTGGTCACCTTGGATTGAATTTTTGAAATCCTATTTTTAAAATGTAAACGTATTTAAAACGTACTTGAGAAGGACCTAGATATGGCCTGGGTGACTAACTTGAGAGTTGGTAGAGGGGTTTTCCCAGAAACATAACATAATAAAACATAATAAAATATGATAAATTTACTTGTGTGTATGTGTATATCTATGAATGTATGTATGAATGGTGTTTTTTTCTTCTTCCTTTTCTCTCTATACGCTTTTTTTTATGGCAGATATTGGCATACGAGGACCACTTGACAGCACAGAGAAACTATATATATATATATATATATATATATATATATGGATTTTATTTTTTATTTTGTGCTTATAAATATGATTATTTAATTAAAAAACATATTAGGTTTGTTAGAGTCTGCGTCAAGGTCCACGCCATTCTGTATCGCCATAAAGAACTGGAGGAGATGGGGTGCTAACTGAGTTGCAAATTTCTTGTAATATGACATGGAGAAGTCATCTGGCCCTGGAATCTTAAAGGTCTTATCGTTTTTGATCACCTCTAATACTGTAGCTATAGTGATCTCCTTCTCCAAAATCTTCTGATGAGAGTCTGAGAGAAAAGGGAGAGTGAGATCGGTAAGAAATATGTATATGGCTCTAGTTGATGCATTCTCCTGTTCACCATACAGCGAAGAATAATATTTGTGTAATAAATCTATTACCGTCTGCGGATTCCGCGTTAGAGTGCTATTCGCACATCTAATTTTAGGGAGTACTGTTCTGCGAAATCTAGACGTCAGGTTACGGGCTAACATGGAAAAAAAAACACTTCAGGTGTCTGGGTCACAAAAAATATTCTCCTCCTCAAATGGTGGTGCTGGCTCAGTATGCAAAATAGCATATAGAAATTAATTCAATCCGGATGGCCGCACTCCAACAACGATTTCTTTATTGGTAAAAAACATACAGCAAAAGATGCAATCAACAGCTGACATATTTCACACCGTAACTACTGGTGCTTACTCATGAGTAAGCACCAGTAGTTATGGTGTGAAATATGTCAGCTGTTAATTGCATCTTTTGCTGTATGGTTTTTATCAATAAAGAAATCGTTGTTGGTGTGCGGCCATCCGTATTGAATTATTTTCTATATTATGGGCCAACATGGTGCCTGATTTATTCTTGAACGTGTAGAAGGAGGCCTGAGTCCATCTAAGATTCTTCTCCCCCTTGGTCGTTAGACAAAGATTCAATTCCAGCCGGATAGAATCTATTTTGTCCCTAATGTCAAAAATGTGGGTTTTGTTTATGTCAGTAGGTCAGACAATGCTTTTTCTTTATCGTTAATAAGGGCCTTCGAGTTCTTCTTGAGGTGATATGCTATTTGAATTAGATAGCCCCGAATTGTGGCTTTGTGGCTGCCCCTGTGATCATGTTTATTTGAGGCAAAATATACTTTAAGATTTCCTTCTATGTCAAAACAAACTGATGGATTACTCAGGGCCCTTGTTCACTGCTAAGGTATCACACATTGTCCAAAGTAAGGAGTGGTCTGACCAGGTCACATTCACTATTTTACTGGCCCTAAAGAGAGGTACCCCTTTGGAGTTCGTAAAAAAGTGGTCGATTCTAGAGTAGGTGCGATGTACGTTGAAAAAGAACGTATAGTCTTTCCTAGAAGGATTGAACTCTCGCCACACATCAAATTGTGATAGTGGAGCATTTTAGCCAATTTGGATCAGATTTTGGGGTAATGTCTGGAGGAGGACGATGGTCTTCTGGTCTTGTCAAAAATAGAAAAAAGGGGGTGAAAGAGGGCGCTAGTGAGCACACACCTAGTGGGGTAATACCAGGATGTGTGGGGTCGATGATATATAAAAAGCAAACAACAGCACAATAGATAGGTGAATTAATGATGTGATTGAACTCCCCAATTAAGGGCAGGTATGACGATGGTGAAAAAATACAATATTCTATTTAGTGATAAAGAAGTCCTTCTGAAAGTCCATAAAAAACAGATTCAATAATCAATGAACTGGCATTTGGAGAAAACAAGAGAAAAATGATTTCCAATATGTTGCTAGTATATTCATGCAGTTAAACATCAGGGGCCAGATTCAGAAAGACTTGCGCTGGAGTATATCGATATGCGCCGCGTAACTGTAAAAATGTGCCATAGTATCTATGTGCCGTACCCACCAAACTAGATGCGACAGAAAACAGGCTTTTTCCGACCGGCTTAACTCTCCTTCGCCAGAGTATCGTAAGCGCATATTTTCGCTCGTCGCATCCGTCGCACCTATTGATTTCCCATTCAAATATGCAAATGAGGGAGATTTCCCAATTCGCGAACGGATTAGCACCAGATGCTGGCTACATGCGCCGCGCGTATGTGGAACGGCTAGCGCAAAGTTATTCCTACAAATAGCTGCTTTATCTTTACTCCAGACGGCCACAGGTCAGCAGGAGAGCAGCTACAGCAGCAGCGTTAGCGACGAAAATAGCAAGCTGAACAACCACACTACACTTGCAAGGACAACACCTCTGTGTGCCAACATGCCAGGGGCAGTCGCGGTCCTAGCACTACTGATGGGTCCCCCGGTACGGAGGAGGCGGGCACGTGAGAGGATATACCGCACACGCATGAGCCTCTTTGGCATGGGGGATGAGGAGGTGTATCGCCTCTTCAGATTCAGCCCAGATGCAATACTTGAACTAACCACAACCCTGCAGGATGACATCACCAGCCAAACACACCGCTCACAAGCAGTGCAGCCACTGGTGAAGGTACTGGCAACACTTCATTTCCTTGCAAGTGGATCATTCCAGCGTACAAGTGGAGTGGTGGCTGGGATGTCACAATCCTCCATGAGCAGATGTGTGCACCAGGTTGTCCCTGCAATCCTCAGACGCATGTCCCACCACTTCATCAGACCCTCCACTGAGGAGCTGCGGCTGAAGGCAATGCAGGATTTCTACAGCATTGCCAGATTCCCACGCACCGTGGGGGCCATTGATGGCACACATGTGGCCCTACAGCCCTCCAGTGCCACAGAGCACATATACCACAATCGGAAGCTTTGGCATTCCATCAATGTACAGGTGATAGCCGATGCCCAATGTCTCGTATGGCACGTCTGTGCCAAACACCCCGGATCCAGCCATGACAGCTTCATATACAATCAGAGCCCCATCCCAATGGAATTCGAACAGAAAATGTATGGGGACAGCTGGCTGGTTGGTGAGTGACATGGGTGGCAGGCATGACTGCCCCCCCCCATGATGCTGACATCACAAGGGGCACATGCATGACTAACATCCTCCTGTCTTTTCCCTTACAGGTGACTCTGCATATGCACTGGGACCCCATCTAATGACTCCTTTCCGGAACCCCCAAACCAGAGGAGAGAGAAGATGCAATGAAGCACACATCAAAACCCGTGCAGTGGTGGAGCAAACATTTGGGCTCCTGAAGTCCCGTTTCCGCTGCCTGGATAGGTCTGGGGGGGCCCTATTGTATTCCACTACCTTCGTGTGTCAGATCATCGGTGCATGTTTCATTCTGCACAACTTTGCAATGCGAAAAGGCCTGCAGATTGACATACGTGATGACCTGACCCCCCAACCAGACAGCCCCCCTCTGCCAGAGGAGACCCATTCAGCTGATGGAAGAGCAGTCAGGAGGGTCCTCGCTGTAGGCATCTTTGGACACTAAACAAAAACATTGATCACACGGACAATGCATGCATGCACACCACTGAGGTCCCTAGATCACACACACCACATGCACATCACATTGGATTAGCCCAAGTCCAACATGTAGGACTTGGGAGCAGCAACGCCGCGTCAAGGCCCCAATGGTGTCGCTGTCCATTCATACACCATTCACACAGCCGTGGGGATAACTTCGCCACCACGGCCGAGGGTGACACCCCTTACTGGCAGGAGTGCCACCCCCTCACATTCACACACCATTCACACTGCAACGTGTGCAGTATCAATAAAAATAAAAAGCTCATAACCTGAGCAAAAAAAAAAAATAGCTCATAACCTGAGCAAAATAACAAAGAAAATAAAAAGCTCATAACCTGAGCAAAATAACAAAGAAAATAAAAAAGCTCATAACCTGAGCAAAATAACAAAGAAAATAAAAAGCTCATAACCTGAGCATTAATGTAAAAAATAAATAAATAAAAAACATCATCTGGGATGACGGGGGCTCCTTCTGGTGGCCCCTCTCTGGCTCCTCAGCTGCCTGGAGGGAGTGGGTGGGGGTGGGGGGCATCTGGAGGTGGCTGATCCCCGGGTGGGCCACTCCTGGCAGGTGTGGCCTGCATGCCCTCCAAGGCCATGGCTATCCGGCCGAGGTATGAGTTTGTCTGGGCCTGCATCCTGAGCTGCCGGGTGACCTGGTAATGCTAGGCCCGCTGACTCTGCCTCCCCTGGTCCCGGATGGCAGCAGTGTTTGCCTGGACGGCTGCAGTGAGGTGCCTAATATCAGCCTGCACCTCCCCCAGACTGGTCACCACTGCAGCGCAGTTGCAGCTGACATCCTGCACTGCATTGGATATCTGGGCCACGGAGCACAGGTTGTCAGCCACTCAGTCCAGGTGCCCAACTATGTACCCCATTTGCTGGGTCTGCCTGGCGTGGTCCCTCGCTACCTGGTCCTGGACCAGATCAGACACCCCCCTGGTCTTCCGGGTGGCCTTCCTGGGGCCAGTAGATGGTTGTCCCCGGGGAGATGGAGTCGCCCTTGAGGGGCTTACTAGGATGGGGGAGGGGATTAGAGAGGGCCCTGCCGAAGGGGAGGACTCAGGATCCTGTTGGGGGGTTGGGGTGGACTGGCCGCCGACAGATGATGGCCCAGCTCCGTCATCTGTGGATGACACAAAGCAGACACATGTTGGGTGGTCCCACACACTTGGCACATGTACCCTCCCCCCCCCACATGCAACACATCAAAAAGGGGGTAAAAATCACTTACCTGTCCTGGAGCCTTCCTCCACGGAATCATATCCCGGGACCCCCTCCAACTGCTCCCTCTCCAGACAGCGGGTGACCACCTCCTCCTCCGTGGTCAGGCTGACCGCACATGGAGGTCCACCCCCCGTGCCCCTCTCATGCCTCCTAATGGTGGCCACCTTGCCCCGGACTTTGCGCCGTAAATCATTGATTTTCTTGCCAATATCGGCAGCAGTCCGGGTGGAGTAGCCCAGGGCATTGACCCTGCCAGCAATGCTTTCCAGGATGGCCTGCTTCCTATCCCGGCTGGTCTTTCTACTTTTCCTGCCATGGAGGACATCGTTGTAGGTCTCCATAGCCGATATTACAACAACCTCCTGGGCATTAAAATTGAGGTTTCTCCTCTCTTTGGGGGGAACGGGAGCAGCCATTACAGAGCAAAAGTAACTTCCCTGGGGTGGGGGGAACCGGATATACTTTTGCGCCGGAATGGCGCTTCCGCTGGCGCTTTTATACGCGCAACGGAACACATTGCGCTGATGTTTCCCGTGAAGTGGTGCCGACGGAAGTTGTGAGCATGCGCACAGGGGGGCGAGTGGAGCCTCACTCACTGCGCATGCTCCGTGGATGATGTGCTGAACGTAAGCCTCTGCGCTGGGCTCCGCCCATCATTTACATATGATCACACCCACTTCCACTTGCGTCGGGTTGCGCCAGCGCATTTTCGTTACTCCGGGCAAAGTAACGGACATGCACTTGGTGAATACTGTACTTCTCTCACTAGTTTGCGTCAGCGCAACGTATACGCTCTGCGATACGCTGGCGAAAATATGCGCGCATCTACCTGAATCTGGCCCCAGGTGTGTAGATAGCCTTCATTACTTATTTACAGCTTCACCCGAAGTGCCTTGAATATCAGATGCACTTACCACAAATATAGGACCTCTTAAATAAAAGTAGGTCATGCGAGCTGGGCAGGATTAAGTGCCTGCTCACTGTGCGGCAAAAGCTGGAACCAGATCTTGAATGTAGGATTAATAGGAACTCAAATGAAACATAAAGGGGAGGATCCCATAGTGTGATACCATTTATTTAAAATACAAAAATAAAAATACAGCCAAGTGGCCTCTTACTTAGAATGTGCCAGCCCGGCACTGGGACTGCTTGTGTGTCTCTCAGTGTAAGGGTCAGCTCTGCTCCACGATAGAGACGATCGGTGTCCTGGGGTGGGTATTACTAAGTGTGGCGCTGTATAGAGGGAGATAGCCAGGAGGTGACCCTTACACTGAGAGACACACAAGCAGTCCCAGTGCCGGGCGGGCACATTCTAAGTAAGAGGCCACTTGGCTGTATTTTTATTTTTGTATTTTAAATAAATGGTATCACACTATGGGATCCTCCCCTTTATATTTCCTTTGAGTTCCTATTGGTCCTACATTCAAGTAGTGTTGAGCAGAATATGCCATATTCGATTTCGCGATATATCTCGAATATATAGTCGAATATTCGAGATATATTCGCTAAATACGAATATTCGTGATATTTTTTGGAAATGAAAATATTGCGAATTTTCGCTATTGCGAATCTTCGCTATTGCGAATTTTCGCTATTGCGAATTTTCGCTATTGCGAATGCGAATGCGAATTGCGAATGCGAAATTTCGAGAAATGCGGAAAGGAACACTCTGATTGGCTCAGAATATTCGTGATATATTACAATATAAAATAATTGCGAATATTCGAGAAATGCGGAAGGAGCACTCTGATTGGCTCAGAATATTCGTGATATATTACAATATAAAATAATTGCGAATATTCGAGAAATGCGGAATGGAGCACTCTGATTGGCTCAGAATATTTGTGATATATTACAATATAAAATAATTGCGAATATTCGAGAAATGCGGAATGGAGCACTCTGATTGGCTCAGAATATTCGTGATATATTACAATATAAAATAATTGCGAATATTCGAGAAATGCGGAATGGACCACTCTGATTGGCTCAGAATATTCGTGATATATTACAATATAAAATAACTGCGAATATTCGAGAAATGCGGAATGGAGCACTCTGATTGGCTCAGAATATTCCTGATATATTACAATACAAAATAATTGCGAAATTTCGAGAAATGCGGAATGGAGCACTCTGATTGGCTCAGAATATTCGTGATATATTACAATATAAAATAATCGCGCGATATCGCTATTGCCGAATAATCGCATTGCGATTTTTCGGCAATATAAAATGAGCGCTGCAGCTACTCGGCCCAAGGTCTCTAATCATACCAGCAATGCTTTTAGACGTCGATGGGGATCTCTAGGATGTGATCTGTTCTAAAAAAAAAATTGAAAAAATTCGAATATTCGAAATAGCGAATATTCGCCGCGATATTCGTGTTATTCGCGAATACTCGAATATGCAATATTCGTAGCGAATATTCGCAATGCGAATATTCGTGAGCAACACTACATTCAAGATCTGGTTCCAGCTTTTGCCGCACAGTGAGCAGGCACTTAATCCTGCCCAGCTCGCATGACCTACTTTTAATTAAGAGGTCCTATATTTGTAGTAAGCGCATCAGATATTCAAGGCACTTCGGGTGAAGCTGTAAATAAGTGGTGAAGGCTATCTACACACCTGATGTTTAACTGCATGAATATACTAGCAACATATTGGAAATAATTGTTCTCTTGTTTGCTCCAAATGCCAGTTCCTTGATTATTGAATCTGTTTTTTATGGACTTTCAGAAGGACTTCTTTATCACTAAATAGGATATTGTATTTTTTCACCATCGTCCTACCTGGCCTTGGGGAGTTCAATCACATCATTAATTCACCTATCTATTGTGCTGTTGTTTGCTTTTTATATATCATCGACCCCACACATCCTGGTATTACCCCACTAGGTGTGTGCTCACTAGCGCCCTCTTTCACCCCCTTTTTTCTAAATACTATCACAGTACACCACTGTAATCTGAGGAGCAGCTTATCTAATTTATAGTATTAGATATTTTTTGTTATTCAATTGCAATATTGTTTATCTGTCATTGGCGCGGAAAATACCCCCCTTTTTGTTGTCAAAAATAGAGTCTAGGGCTACATCGGAATTCCCCGAAAAAGTACCATCCCCTTCAGGTCCAGGGACACAGCATGTAGTAGAGTACGAAAAAAGGGACGTTGGTCTGTGTTAGGGGCATTGTATGAGATTAAGGAGATTGGAGAGCCTTCCAAAAGCCCCACTAACAACAAGTAGCGACCTTCCGGGTTGCAAATCTTTTTCTTTAGCGAGAAGGATACAAGTTTAGAAAAGCCCCGGACCATTTTCCAAGTAAAAGTATGGGTAATAGTGGTGTAAAAAGTTTGGGTTATAAAAGTGTGTCTTCTGTAGGAGGAGCACGTCAAGGACTTTTAGTGTTGAAAGGCCATCCTCCACTTCAATGGGGAGTTCAGGCCTTTAATGTTATGGGTAGCAAATTTGAAAGGGAGCTTAGTAGTAGTGTCTGCCATGGTGCACAAAGAGATGTAAAGATCACTTACCGACCCCTGATGTTATGACGATTAACTTTCCTGGTTCTAGAATTGTTCGATCGACCAAGGACCAATACCAAGAGGACCCAGTGCAAAGAGAGAGTTCAGGTGAAGAAAAGAAAAATTAGACACAAATAAAAAATAAAAAAATAAAATAAAAGATAAAATAAAATAATAATATCAATATAAAAACTCTCCTGTAAACAAGAGATCACAGTAAATATGCAGTAGTATGCAATTTAAAAAAACTTACACCAGACTATGGGAAAAATCTCCCACTAGTCTTCCAACAAAGTCACAATGGGCAAAGCCCAGGTCCTGGTTTGGCTCTGATCCTCTCTAAGGGAGGAAAACAAAGACAAACTGGGCATATGACCGCTACCACAGTCCCTCCCCGCCCTAAAAAACATCAACAATAACATATTGAACAATAACTGTGAGAGTCGGAGACCCTCTAGAAACACAGCAATATGTGTAAAACCTGAGTCCCAGGAGTTTTCATTCTCATGTTTAGCAATGAAATGTCAGGAATCATCTTAGATGTTCCATTTATGATCCCGCCCTAGAATCAATTAAACGGAAGAAAAAGAGAAAACAAAGGAAAATCACTTCACAAGGTCCATTTGAACCAAAAAGCCATCTTTATCTTCATGGGGGTCTGCTTTTGAGCTTGGCTTCTGGTAGAGTGCCACATTTGAGATGTGTGACTATGCGGTGCTCACGTTAGAGGAGTCCGGTTGTGGGGTGTGGGGAGATCTCTCTGGATCAAAGGGATTTTAGCCTCAATTTCTTCAGCAGTGCGTCACCTTTCAGGAACGTGGAGAAAGAGTGCTTCTTTTTGCGGTAAGTAAAGTTCAGTCGGAAAGGAAGTAGTATTTTATATTTTTGGCAATCAAAGTTTGTAACAGTGGTTTAAAAGCTCTGCGCTTCTAACTAGTAGTCAATGAGATGTTTGCAAAGATCTGTATTTTGTGGTACCGCAGCTGCAGGTCAGCTATTTCTCTACCTCTGACCATTACTTGCTATTTGACTGCGTAATAATGAGGCTTTATGATGATTTCCTTTGGTAGGCCATCGTCACAGGGTGCCGTCAGAGCCCTGTGTCCCTTTTGCAATTCCAGCTTGTGGGAAGATATGTCAGGGATGAGGTGTTGAATGAGTTCTTTAACAATTGAGTCAGGAAAGGATTCAGGGATGCCATGGACTCTGAAATTGTATCAGCGGGACCGATTTTCCAGTTCATTGATCTTAATCTCTTGTGTATGTCTTCAATACATTCCGTATTTTGGTTAGTTCTGGCAATGGTGTCTTCCAGGGTGGTTTCTATTGTTCCTATATGAAAGCCCAGCTCCTGAAATTTGTGTTTCAGGTCAGATATTATGCATTTGCTTGCTTTTTCAAGCCCTTGCTCTAACAGGGTGGAAAATCGCAGCAGCAAAATGGGATCTCAAAATGGGAAAAAACATTTTTTGCCTGTTCGCATGTTCTGCTGCGAACCGAATCAGGGGGGTGTTCGGATCATCCCTAATGGAGATATCATTGGGATTCCTAATATACAGCCTCCTCTTAGCCCATCTGCATTTATTGTGATTTGATAAGAATCAATAGTTGCTTTTTAGGACTTTTTTTCATTTTTACATGCTTCTGTTCTTCTTTTTAGATGTTTTATTTTTTTGCATGGTGTTTTGTTTGCCAAAGCTGCCCCTTGTTCGCAGCAGATCACTACATACTATTATGGGATTCCCAGTGGGTATGTGGCGACTGTGGACGGGATCGCTAAGTGCTGTGGCGGGGTATTTTAGGTCAGTGGGGAGCGAAGCTGAAGGTTTACACCACCGCCATCTTCAGCCTTGTGCATACTCCACCTTTCTTCTTAGATCTTATATAAAAATACTTACTATTGCATATGCAATCACGGCTTCCTTATTTTTAGGGTCTCATTGTGGGTATGCATTATTGGTTCTTCTCACAATGCATATCTTCCAGTTGGACAACCTTACTGAAAACAATACACGCCTGGAAGATATCTCAACAGTTGTTAGGCCCCATTCACATGGGGCAATTACATGTATGCCAATGCAGGATCGTGTTTTGTCAGCATGAAGTCGCACATGTTTTGCTTGTATTCCCATGTCAATAGTCCCATTGTTATCTATTGGGATGCATCAGCTACACAGACACAGCTTATGTGTCCCAATTTAACATCTGCCATGCAGCCACTGGGTCCCACTAGGCAAAATAAAATGTAAGGCCTTTTTTAAGATCTTTTTCACTTACTTTTTTTAGATATCCTGTAAGTATGAAACAGATCCGCTTTTTATGTCCCATGTACATAGATATATAGCTACAAATTATAGTTTTTAAAAAACATAAAAAACTGATCTGTTTTATACTTACAGGATATCTAAAAAAGAAAGGGAAAAAGATCTTAACAAGGCTCTACTTTTTATTTCTAATTTTATATGCATAATAGGGGGGATAACGAATAGACAACTAATGCAATGCAACATTATTTGTATCAAAAACTTGCTTACATATATACAGTATAAGGCATTCTGGAAATAAATGTACATAGTGCATACTATAGGAGTATAGGTGGAATGTGGTTGTTTTCATTTACTATACATTGTACAAAATCATAACACAACTGCTTTAAAAACTACTGTACGTCATTTAAGGTCCTTGGTCTAATACTAAATTTAAGAGGGAAATCTAAAAGTACATGTAATGCAAAAAACAGTAAATGTAAATGGCTCATAATTGAAGAAAGAAAAGGCAACCAGGCAAGACTTTTCCTTTTTAAGTAATCTTTGTTCTACATCATCTACAACGAGATTTACCTTTGGGCATAAAACAGGAATTCTCTACAGTACTATTTTAATAAAGCAACACTTTCTACACAGACACATTTCATACAATCATACACGAACTGGAAGAAATTTCACTCTGCCTCCCCGGTGTGTGGTAAATGTAAAGAGATAGATCAATGTCTGTGAACGCCTGCTGTCTCTCCACAGTCAAATATTGGGACACTAAGCAGACGTGAGCCATTAGCTGGTGAAACTGTGGTGTCGTTATTGTTGGATATTTTAGTCAAACAAATTGAGTTGAACTGTTGTCCATGGGGATCAAGGGTTCATTTACATGATCATACACCCACCAAGGTTTGATAAACTTTCTGAAGATATAATCAATATGCTTGGTCTCTTTTAATGTTAGTACCTTTAAATGTAAATGAATACTGCAACAAGTATAGTGTTCAATTTTCGCTGCCTCCAGAAAACTTGCAGACAAATAAAAAAAATGTCATAACATTTACCATGGAGAAGAGTGTTTGGTGGACATTTTGTTATAGTTGGAGATTATGTATAAACTAGTTTTAAAAGTGTGTGCATGTTGGGCTAGATTCACATAGGTGCGCGTATCTTTGTGTGGGTGTAGTGTATCCTATTTAAGTTATGCCTCCACAAATTTTACAGGCAAGTGCTGTATTCACAAAGCACTTACTCCGTAAGTTGCGGCGGCGTAGCATAAATTGGCCAACGTAAGTGCGCGTAATTCAAATTAGGCATGTAGGGGGCGTGTTGTATTGAAATGAACGGTGACCCCACGTAAATGGCGTGCCAAACGAACTGCGCATGCGCCGACCGTGGACGTATCCCAGTGCGCATGCTCCAAATCACGTCGCAAATACTCAATGAAAACGTAACTTACGCCCAGCCGCATTCTGAATCGGCTTACGCAAACTACGTAAACGATGTGAAATTCGACGGCTGTTCCGACGTCCATACTTAACATTGGCTGCGCCATGTTTTTGGTGGTTTATCTTTACGCCTGAAAAAGGCCTTACATAAACGGCGTATCTTACTGCGACGGCCGGGCGTACGTTCGTGAATCGGCATATCTAGCTAATTTACATATTGGACGCGTAAATCAACAGAAGCGCCACCTAGCGGCCAGCGTAAATATGCAACTAAGATACAACGGCATAATACACTTACGCCGCTCGTATCTTAGCTCAATCCCGGAGTATCTTGTTTTCTGAATACAGAAAAAAGATACGCTGGTGCATTTAAGTTACGCCGCGTAAATTCTTACTGAATCTGGCCCATTAACCGCAACTATACAAAATTATTATATGTGTGGTTGTCATTAATATGGACGGTACTGTAGGAATTACGTAAATCTGCAATTGACTTTTGGGACCTGTGATACAGAAAATGGGGGGCCCAACACAGCCATTTCTCAGAAAAATCCCAGTGTAAACTATGCGGCCTACAACATCTAGGCACTCCAAGAAGCTGTGTACCCTTTGATTTCTCTCATCATGCAGACCCTACTATCATTGAATCCTATTCATCCTTTATGGAGATTAGGGATAGGCTATCTGTTCGAGTTGAACACGGGGGTCTGGTATGGATTTTTGGGGGGAACGCCACTTAATTTTTTTTAATATTGGTGTGGGGTTCCCCTTAAAATCCATACCAGACCTGAAGGGTCTGGTATGGAGTTTTGGGGGGAACCCCACGCCATTTAAAAAATAATGGCGCCGGGTTCCCCGTAATATCCATACCAGACATGAAGGGTCTGATATGGAATTTGGGGGGGACCCCCGCGCTTTTTTTTTTATTTTGGTTCGAGGTTCCCCTTAATATTCATACCAGATCGAAAAAGGCCTGGTAATGGACTAAGGAAAGAACCCATGCTGTTTTTTTTTTTTTTTTCAGTTACTTTTATCTGTATTGCTGGGACCCGGCAATTCATTATAGCCATGAGTTTTAAATTACTTTTTTTCCCTTTAGAAATGTCATCTTGTGCAGGGACTTTTCTAAGCACGGAAAACATGCGCTACTTTACAGGCATACTATAGACACCCCCCAGGTATGAAAATTTAAAGGACTATTTCACTTTTATTGTTTCACTTTAAGCATTATTAAAATGACTGCTAGTGAAAAAAATTAAGGCCCAGATTCATAAACCAATTACGCCTGTCTAACTGGTGTTAGACAGGAGTAATTTCAAATTTTGCGCACCGTATCACTAGTTTGAATCCTCAAACCATGATACGGCGGCTTCGGGCTTCGATCCGAGAGGCTTACGTCTTCGTAAGCCTTCGGATCTACGCTGCGATATTTTTGCGGCCGCTGGGAGGAGTTTGCGTCGTTTTCATGCGTTGGGATATGCAAATGTGTTTTTACGGCGATCCACGAAGATACGAGCGGTCTTCGCAATCGCTTACGTCTGTTTTTTTTTACGTACTGTTAGACCAGCTTTTTGCTGGTCTAACGGTGCATAGCCCATGTTAAGTATGGCCGTCGTTCCCGCGTCGAATTTAAATTTTTTTTTTTTTTTTTGCGTAACTCGTTCGGGAATAGAAATGTCCGTAAACGACGCTACTCAAACAATGAATGACATAACGACGTGATTTTGCGCAATGCACGGCGGGAAATTTGCGAACGGAGCATGCGCAGTTCGATCGCCGCTGGAACGCGCCTATTTTAAATCCTTCACGCCCCCTACTCGTCTATATGGATTGCGACGGGAGAAATACACTACGCCGCCGTTGTTTACTGGACAAAATCTACCTGGATTCCACGTAGAGCCAGGTAAGAAACGGCGGCGTAGTGTATTTCTGATACGCTACGAGAATCCAATTCTCTCTGAATCTGGGCCTAAGTTTTTAAAACTTTTTCTTGCATTGATACATGTCCCCTGGGGCAGAGCCCAGGTCTCCAAACACTTTTTATGACAATAACTTGTATATTAACCTTTAAAATTAGTACTTTTGATTTTTCATGTTCGTATCCTATAGACTTTAACGGTGTTCGCTTGTTCGAACACATTTTTTGCCTGTTCACATGTTCTGCTGCGAACCGAATCAGGGGGGTGTTCGGCTCATCTCTAATGGAGATATCGGCCCAGATTCATAAAGCAATTACGCCTGTCTAACTGGTGTTAGACAGGAGTAATTTCAAATTTCGCGCGCCGTATCACTAGTTTGAATCCTCAAACCATGATACGGCGGCTTCGGGCTTCGATCCGAGAGGCTTACGTCTTCGTAAGCCTTCGGATCTACGCTGCGATATTTTTGCGGCCGCTGGGAGGAGTTTGCGTCGTTTTCATGCGTCGGGATATGCAAATGTGTTTTTACGGCGATCCACGAAGATACGAGCGGTCTTCGCAATCGCTTAACGGTGCGTAGCCCATGTTAAGTATGGCCGTCGTTCCCGCGTCGAATTTAAATTTTTTTTTTTTTTTGCGTAACTCGTTCGGGAATAGAAATGTCCGTAAACGACGCTACTCAAACAACGAATGACGTAACGACGTGATTTCGCGCAATGCACGGCGGGAAATTTGTGAACGGAGCATGCGCAGTTCGATCGCCGCGGGAACGCGCCTATTTTAAATCCTTCACGCCCCCTACTCGTCTATATGGATTGCGACGGGAGAAATACACTACGCCGCCGTCGTTTACTGGACAAAATCTACCTGGATTCCACGTAGAGCCAGGTAAGAAACGGCGGCGTAGTGTATTTCTGATACGCTACGAGAATCCAATTCTCTCTGAATCTGGGCCCTCATTCCTAATATACAGCCTCCTCTTAGCCCACATGCATTTATTGTGATTTGATAAGAACCAACAGTTGTTTTTTAGGACTTTTTTCATTTTTACATGTGTGTCAGTGACAAGTTTAATTGTGGTGTTTCTGTTCTCCTTTTTAGATTTTTTTTGTTTTTTTTGTTTGCGTGGTGTTTTGTTTGCCAAAGCTGCCCCTTGTTTGCAGCAGATCACCACATACTATTATGGGGCAGTTTGGTTCTCTAAAGCAGTGGTCATCATTCAACCTTGTCCTCGGGCCCACTTACAGGCCAGGTTTTATGTATTACCTTGGGGTGATGCAGACTAGAATACTGCAATCACTGAGCAGAAAATGATATTACCTGTGATGTATTTTAGTTATCTTGCAAACCTGGCCTGATAGTGGGCCCTGGGGACAGGGTTGATGACCACTGCTCTAAAGCAAATGCACCAATGAACCATATCCCACCATACAGCTCTTGCCATAGCTGTTAATACAACTAGGGAATAACCACTTTACAATCATGTCTGGGACATCTACAGGCAGAGACAGAGATTGTTCTGTGTAACTATCATAGGGCAAACAACTTCTGTATCCAAAGGCCAAAGCAATGATCAGAGTGCAACATCAGGAGGCAAGGCACATGTACCTACACTGTGCAGTGTACATACTATAAAGCCAAAGCATGTAGAGGAGATGTAAAGTCATTGTCAGCGAGGTACTCAACGAAGCCGAGATGCAGAGAGCGGTTAACTCTTGCACCTAAGCGCACTACACCCCCTGAAGATAGTACAGGGGCGAATAGCACAAAGAGGTACAAGCTATCAGCAGGTTGGGCAGGTCTTGCATGAAGATCACCGAGGGGCTTGTTAGCCATACAAGAGCTGGCAGGTATTGGTACCCAATGGGGTAACAGGAAGACAGAGTCCAAGACAGGCCGGGAGTCAAGCACAGGACACTAAAGGAAGATCCGGGAGCAGGCTGAGGGTCAAGGCATAGGAGACTGGAGGCAAATCCGAGAACAGACTGAGGGTAAAACACAGAAGAAACGGCAAAGTCCATAAAACAAGCCATGGGTCAGGTCCAGGAGGAGTTCAGAGCAGGTCAAATCCAATCCGGTTCACAACAGGTAATTAACAGGCAGTAAACAGGAACAAGTGCACAGGAAGATCAGAGATAAACCAGTGATTTGCTTGTGCTAACCATACCCGAGAGCCAAATAGAGAAGAGGAGCAAAGTGATGCACAGGCAGAGCATCAGCAAGTAGGATGTTATGCATCGGCAGCACTTCATATAAGAGAGGAGGGAGCAGCCACCCTATTCTACTGGGTGGCAGAGCTCCATGGGAGTTGCCAAAGGTTTAATTTACAACACTTTCAGTAGGGAAGGGGGTCAGCAAGCAGACACATAGAGTAGGAGAAAGCATAGGCTGCACCCATGCTCTGATTTTGCCAACCCCATCCTGCCATCTCCACATTTGGCACTCAACAATCAGATATCTGTGCCCCAGGTGCTGAAATGAAAGAAAAAGTATGCCCCCAGTCAGTCCAATTTCCAGAGTCTCAATGCCAGCTTAGTAAATTGCTGGCGTTACAGTTTCTGCCATTCCAGTTGGAGGAGCCTGCCCCCTTTCCTTTAAATCTTCAGCTTGTGCTATACCAAAGTGACAGGTTCCTGGCCACTATGTTTTTACAGGTAAGGTTGATGTGAAAGGTAGTGTTTCGATGCCACTGGTTACACAGTCAGGTTCAGGGTTCACATGACCACAGAAACATGTTCCAGTAAGCATGGGCAGGAAGTTTTATCTCACTCACAGTCCACTTGGTTACTGTGAGGCAGATTTGCAGCTGGCATGTCTAAGGCATAGTAGCCACACTGGTGCAGAGTTTCTGTCAGCTCTGCAGGAGCCGTCCCAGAGGTGGGTAATCCTGTGCAATCTTGTGCCAAAAAAGATTGTATGTGACAATGGCTTCGGGTTCACAAAGCACTTACACCGACGTATCTCCAGATACGCCGACGTAAGTACAAATGCGCACCGTCGTATCTATGCGCAGACCCACAAAGCTAGATACATTGATAAATAGGCTTCAGCCGCCCGACATAACTTTTCTACGCCGGCGTATAGTGGGCACATATTTACTCTGGACGCATGTGTCGCTCCCATTGATTTTCGATGCAAATATGCAAATGAGGGAGATCCGCATAATATACACGGTTTGCGTAAGTTGTTTGTCCAGCGTAAAGTTATTCACCATATTGGAGGCGCAACTCATGCAAAGCTATGGACCAGGGAACGAATGCCATTGAATATTACGTAGTTTACGTTGTACATGAATAGGGCTGGGCGTAGGTTACGTTCACGATGTAGGCAGTGATTTGACGTATCTTAGGCAGTTGTTTCGACGTGAGCATGCGCACTGGGATACGTCCACGTTTGTACTTGCCTAGCACTCGGCACATCATTTGCATGGGGTCACCCTTCATTACCATGTATCACGCCCACTTCCAGCCCACTTACACTGCCTTACGCCGGCGCAGAGTTGGGAGCATTTGCTTTGTGAATTCCATGCTTCCCTCTCTGCATTGCGCCGGCATAGCGTAAAGAAGATACGCTACGGCGGCATATATATGCGCCGATGTATGTGAATCCGGGCCATAAACACCAACCTGCTGTCCACCCATTGGCAGGAAAAGTTCACCAACAGACCTTGCCTGGCACACATTTAGTTGGATGAATTTAAGCATGAACTCTATTTGCTGGCAAACCATCTGATGTGTGAAATCCCCGCCTGTTGGAACTCGACCTTGGCCCTGTTGCAGCAGCTACACACGCATCAGTGGTCAATAAATCAGTCATTGTGTAAAGATGAGGATAATGTTGTCCTTATTGCCTCCCCAGGATTTGTGGCACTAAGGAGATGGACGGTTATTGGTTGGCGACCCTCTTGGATCCACTTTATAAGAGGAAAGTTGCAGAGCTCAGCCTGCCCTCTTAGGCCACGTACACACGATCAGACCGGTCCGATTAAACTGGTCCGACGGACCGTTTTATCGGACCACGCTGAAGTGGTCTGATGGTCTGATGTGTGTACACACCAATCGGGCCAAAAATCCGATCAAACCAGAACACGGTGACGTAGAACACAACAACGTGCTGAAAAAACAAAGTTCAATGCTTCCAAGCATGCGTCGACTTGATTCTAAGCATGCGTGGGTTTTGGTCTGATGCTTTTGTGTACTAACCATCGAATCTGTCCAACGGTCCGATGGGCGGTACACAGTTTCATCGGACCGGTCTGATCGTGTGTACGCGGCCTTAAAGGAAACAAAAGATTAGATGCCTGGAGGATGTTCTGCATAGGAACCCGTTAGCCTCCTTCCATAGGCTGGCAGTATACAAATTCATAACCAACATGGCCTGGAGCCTCCTGTCGGTGAAAGAAGGAGCAGCAGTGGTGGTGGCAGTCTAAGGGCTCTTTCACATGGGGCGGATCAGTAATGATCCGCCCCGTGCACCTCCGTTTGCTCAGCGCTCCGCTGAGCTGCCAGATGACAGGGCGGTCCCAGCACAGTGTGCAGGGGCCGCCCTGTCTTTTCTCCGCTCTCCCCTATGGGGGGATCGGATGAACACGGACCGTCTGTCCGTGTTCATCCGATCCGCCAGACGGAAGGAAAGGTAGGTTTTTCCTCCGTCATACTTTGGCGGATCGGAGTGGGTAGGATGTCAGCGGACATGTCAGCGGACATGTCTCCGCTGACATCTGTGGCTCCATAGAGGAGCATGGAGCGTCCGTTCAGGTCCGCAAAAAAAAATGGCAGGCGGATCTGAACGGACGCTTCGTGTGAAAGAGCCCTAAGTGAACTTTCCAGACATTATTCGGTACCCTGAGCCCAGGGCTGTCTGGTGCCAGTAGCTACAGGCAGTGGCTGAATTATATGGTGGCTAATTACATTGGGTAAAGTGCAGATGTTGACATCCTTCCAATGGATGATCCCTTGAGTATTGGGTAATAAGGATGGACCATTGGCCAGAGCTTGTCTAGTATGAAATTGAGATGCTGGGCCTCAATGCAGCCAGCCTGCTTTCTGAACGTAGATTTAGGCCCCATTCATATATTGCATTGTGGGAATGAGCATTCCTTCTTGTGATTTAAAAAAAAAAAGGAAATTTATTTGAAGTAAATAGGCTGCCCTATGCTTGTTTGTTGCCCAAAAAAGCTCCTGCTTCTTTTTGGTGTGACATGCTTAGAACAATTTTTAAACATGCATTTTGCTGCGATTGGTGCACGATTCTGTCGCATGACAATTTGCGAAAAATTACACCGCATTTGGGGTGCCATAAAGAATAATGGCACCCAAACGTGAGATTTTGTTTTGCCATGGTTTTGGACCGTGGGCAGAAATGCAGCAATTCTGCTGGCGATTCCAAATCACCTAATGTCAACTGGGCCTCAGTACTGTGGGGGGTGTTGTTACAGACAAGTATTAATCAGACTCAGTTTAGTGGTTGTCCTGTATGAAAATCCTGGATCAGTGATAACTACCAAGCCCCTAATGCAGATGCTACAGATTACATAATTTGGAGATTCTGACCCCAAAAGTATTGTTAAAGTGTACAGTCTAAGCTTCTACTTTTACTGCAGCAGGCCTAAAATAAATACCACCTCCTGTCACATTTGCCAGAAATTGCCCGCATGAACACACCCTGCATACTGTAACCATCTACTGCCACTGCTGTAGGTCTGCCACTTTTACCTCTTACTAGTTTGATTGATGTAGTCCTTTTTAATGGCACTTTTCATTTGGCACACCTAATTTTTCCATATTTGTTTTGCATTTAAGAAAAATATAACATTTCTTGCCAGGGTCCATCCTGTGTTCTTCATTAATATTTGTGTTGGGTTATAGTGTCTTGGCACCAATAATGCCCAAAACTTAACTTTGTAGGTTAAAAATGATTTAATTAAATACTGCATTGGCCATGATTTTTTGTGTTGCCTTACGGTGCATTTAATTTTCGTGCATACTGCTCCTTTGTGGGAAAAACTATGTTTGGCTTTGATGCAGGCTACATCATGCTGTTGTTATCAATCTTTGGGCCTACTTGAGTGCTCTAGCATAATCCTGAATGTTCTGGGGATACGCAATTTTTAAAGCAGTGTGACCTAACAATAAGGAAGAGCTGTATGTTAGGTCCAAACATAAGACAAAGGATAGGGAAAAAATACCATATTCTACTCGCACACCTTGACTCTGCCCTATTACATATTATCCAGTTTCTTGGCAGTCTACTTGTAGGTGATCTCTGAGAAACCCTGTTTTCTTTCACCAACTCTAATCTACTAAATGTCAATTCTACTTTTGTAACTTTTGAACAAGAAAAAAAGGTAACTCTCAAAATTGAGACCCCAGAATCTCACACCAGACCCACTTCTGAGTATACAGGGAAAGAAGGGGAATAAGTGTGCAGCCCCCCTTCTGACCCATAGCACACCACATGCCCTCAACACAGAGGGGGCCTTGTTGAAATTATGTGAAGTCATTGACCAAATATAGTCATGTTCATATACTGTATGGTCAGTGATATTACCTTGGAGACCCCACTCTCTTGTATACAACAGCTGTCAATTGTTTGATCTGTAATTGAGTTGGTGGGAATTGAAAGGTGTGTGTTGGCAAGCAGCGTTGCATCACGGCATACGTGACTTCATCAGGGATTATAAAGTCTAATGATGTTACATGTGCTGTGACACAACACATCAGGAGGAGCTGGGAGACGTCACTTTCAGCTAAGGCTGAAAGGTCCATGTTTTTGTGTTATTGGAATACCCAACCTTGCTTGTTATTACTTGTACATGTTAGTTATTATTTTCTAAATACATTCTATGTAAAAATACTACACTATGAGGATTTATCTTCTTACATAACAACACCACTTATTAGGAATAGAGGAGAGTGCATAGTGAGAGGAATCACTCACATCCAAAGACGCCATCAGTCTCACATGGTCGTAAAATGTGTCACTATTACTCGGAGGCGAAGATAGGACACAGGGACTCATAGTGAGGACTTTTTTACATCTAAAATGTTGTTAGACCTACAGTTTATGATCTAAGGATAGAAAAAGAAAAAGTAAACTAATGTAATAACGGTATAGTACTTAATACAGTCCAATATATAAAAGTCCAATATAATAAAGGAAAGGAAAGTCCGTTCATCATAGACAACACCCAAAAGTGCTTCATTGTGCTGCTATTTGCATGGATGAGATGTGCTCTGTGATTGGCTGAGGATTCTGTGACTAGCTGTCTGCAAATGATATAATTAACCCCAAGAAGCCGTGTGATCTGGTTCCGTGATAACCTACATTGGATTCAATTATAGGCTTCTAACTAGCTTATTTCTGGTAAGCTCCAGTCCATGTGGTGGCGGTTCACGATTTTTTTCTGAAGCACTTTTGGGTGTTGTCTATGATGAACGGACTTTCCTTTGCTTTATTATATTGGACTTTTATATATTGGACTGTATTAAGTACTATACCGTTATTACATTAGTTTTCTTAGTTGGCGCAAACTTTTTCTTTTTCTATGTTTACTTGTGTTAGGTCACGTGATTGCTGCCTTCTGTGATTTAATTATCACTTTTATTGTTATTTGGGTTAGCGCAAACTTTTTTCTGTTTCGTATGATCTAAGGATGGAGGTTATTTGCTAGCACACACAGCGTGGATTGTAAATGGTGTATGGGAGTTTTTCTCCTTTGTCACAATAAGTATGTTTGCTTCCTGCCTCTTAAATTGCCTCCCATGAAATAGATTCTGTGAAGAAAACCAGTGTATATGTTTTTTCTTGTCTAAAACATTTCTCTGCTTTTGAAATAGTCTCTTATTAACCACTCGCTGACCAGGTCTTTTCTGAAAGTTTTTGTTTAGAAGTTTAGATTGGTATCTGTTAGTGGAATGCAGGCCATATTTGGGTGAGACAAGTGGTGGAGCAAAGTGAATTAGGTGATAGCGAATTTGTTTCAATGATGATTATGTGCAACCTTCTACTTCGAATTACCATAATCCAGTTAAACATTTTTTAGGATGGGGAAAGAAAAAAGCTATTAACAGAGAAGAGTGAAGAGAGGAGGAAGAAAGATCATCAGAAGCAAAAAAAAAAAGAAAAAGTTAATGGGATTTTTAACCTGAGTAAGGTGGAATTGAAAGCAGGGGAGATTAGTACCCTCAGTAAGGGTTTAAAATATGCTCCTATCTATCGGGGCGACTTGACCTATAACGAAACGCGTAGGATAGAGGTAGAGCGCGCAGCGTGCTGACATCATCACCCTCATCTGCTCGATCTCCACACGGACGGGTTTGCCTGTTTGCGTCCGGTCGGCGCAACAGGCTTAAGGCTGGTCTTATACATACGAAATGTGAGTTTTATACTGTTAGTTACTTTTTATACAAAAAACACCATTGGTTTTACACTATTATGGCATTCGTTTCCCTTGCATGTTATGCCATACCATTTAGTGCCTATGCCATGGAACGTGCCGATCTACAATATTACATATATACAGGGGCTGCCATTTGTCTGCTGGGTGAATACACATGCTGTTTTAGGTCCTATTTCACAAGGGACCATTGCCTCTGGTAAGCAGTTAACCTAATAGATGGTGGCGGACTTCACTCTGGTTTCTAGTCTCTGTGAAGAGAGTCCAGTTTACATCTTGGATTATCACATGGGTGTATATTCACACTGAAGTCACATACTGTATGGACTCTTTTTTTGCTTGTTCTGAATTTCATGCATTTCTATATGGTCACTTCATTGTTGGCACTTTTTATAGTTTATTGCATGGTTTATATTCAATGTGTTGCACTGTTTTTTACACGTTATATTTGATATTTATGGAGTCTTTTTTGTTCTTTCCAAATTTTATACATTTCTATATGGTCATTTCACTTTGTATAGTTTATTGCATGGTCTATATTTATTGTTTTGCACTGTATGTTTTTATACTTTATATTTGATACCTTTACAATGGTAGTAATTTAGTAACTATGCCCTTAAGGGTCGTTCGAGATCTAGCGCAACTATATCGTTTTTTTCACAGATACTTTTTTAGTTACAGCGGATGTTGCTTCCCGATATTCCAATATTGAACATAGGATGAAAACAGTACGTCATTATCTATATAGGGCTGAGCATATTCCGATTTTGCAGAAATAATGCATCTCAAAACTTTTGGATTTTGCGATGTCACATAATTTTTGCTGGTCTACTGATAGTTTCTATCTACAAATAAAGGGTGTCGCCATGGGGACAAACATTGCCCTTCATCTAGCCAATCTCTTTATGTCAAAATGAGAGAAGAAGGTGATTTTTGAAAACTGTAGGCCAAATTGTATTTCTTATAAATGTTTTATAGATGATATCTTGTTTTTTTATAGAGAGAGTGTGTAGACTTTGTGGGGGAGTTCATGTTCTTACTAAATCATAATCAGCAATAGTTATATTCCCCTGAACAGGTGACATCATCCTTGATGACTAAAAAAGATATCCAAATGACAATTTATGAGTATTAAACAGAACTGTAAGGATAATAGTGATTATATAGTACAATCAGGGATTATCAAACATAATTTTCTTGAAAAAGGATATATTGAACAATCTCTAGATGCCACTATTAAGGCAATATCAGAAATGGATAGATGCATGGTATTAGCACCTAAGGATAACAGTAATACTAATAAAATGGTTTGCTCTTTCATTACAATTTCTCAACGCAGCACTACCAGGTAGCATGTATGGTTAAAAACATTGGGGAATGTTGAAATCCAATTCAATTTTAGATAACATATTCCCAGATAAATCAGATTTTTTTTAGAAGAGCCCCTAATCTCAGGAATTAAATAGCCCCGAACATTATTGAAAATCTAGACTATGTAAGATTGACCATTTCTCCTCAGACACTACGGGCAGGAGTTATGATATATATTATTTTATCTGTTGTCAAGTAAGGTACTGTATGTTGTGTACCTGTTACAATGCAAATGCGGTAAGCAATATGTAGGATGGACTACGAGGAGATGTTGAGATAGACTACAGGAACATGTGTATAATATAAGAAGTGGGTATAAAAAAAAAAACATAGCCTATGTTTACATTTTTGAGAACATCATGGGAAGTATCCCAGTGGTTAAAAGTCTGCTGCTATAGACAAATTGCAACCAATTGGAGAGGTTGCAATCCTGACAGGGAAATATTGGGAATAGAGATGAAATGGGTTTACGAACTTATGACTTTCTCACACTTTGGCATGAATTTAGACTGTAATATTACCGTATAAGACGCTCCGGAATATAAGACGCATCCAATTTTAAAGGAGGAAAATCTAGAAAAAATATTTTATGTCCACCATTGCCCCCCCCACTCGTCATCACCATCACACCACCCCCACATTAGTAATAGCCAGTAACATTGCCCCCACATTAGTAATAGCCAGTAACATTGCCCCCACATTAGTAATAGCCAGTAACATTGTCCCCACATAGTAATAATAGCCAGTAACATTGCCTAGCCTAGTTTAGCATTGACCCTGCCACCTAATAGCCAGTCCAACAAACCCCCAACTCACTGTTGCTGCAGATGCGGCGCGCGCTCTTTTAGGAATAGAAGATCCATGAGCAGAGAGGCGATGATGCCAATGACGTCAGCGCGCACCGCCGCCGGGTGTACCAAGATGGCCGACCGCTCCGGAGCTAGGCCAAAGCTGCGGCCTTTCCTTTCCATTCTGTTCAGATCGCGGAAAAAATGTGTATTCGTCATATAAGATGCACCAACCCTCCCCCCCCCCCCCGTTTTGGGGAAGAAAAAGTGCGTCTTATACGGCGAAAAATACGGTAATTGCTTTTTGGACAACAGCTAGCATGTTACTTTGCTAATATGTATTTTTAATTTTATCATATACATTCCTCCTTTATGTATTTGTGCAATATATATTTTGATGTGTGTGTATATATATATATATATATATATATATATATATATATTTGTGGTCAGAGTCTTCGAGTATGGAATGTGACCCTAGCAACCAAGGCCTGAGGTGTGCCTTGGCCTAGCTGGTCGGTATGCCTAGAAGAGGGCATACCCTGAATATGAGAATGAGAAAAAGTACAAAGAGAAATGGTGTGTGAAACTGGGGGAACGGGTGGGTGGGAAACCAGAAATGGCGCCAACCTGAACCTGATGTGGGGAGGAGCCTTAAGTACTCACCAGACTCCTCCCACAAATACAGGCTAACCTACGGCAAGCCTTAATACTTGTGGTCAGAGTCTTCGAGTATGGAATGTGATCACCCTAGCAACCAAGGCCTGAGGTGTGCCTTGGCCTAGCTGGTCGGTATGCCTAGAAGAGGGCAAAAGACACATGTGTAGGTGAGGAAGGGTAGAGAACACACCGTCCAGTGGAGTAGCGTGCGCCTGGAAGGCAAGCATACAAGAAACCGTTACGACAGGAGAACCCACCGACCCATGACTTGAGACACAAGGAAACCTCTATGGAATCTGTGAACCGCTCAGAACTTATTGACCCATGAAAGATGGAACGAGCCTGATGCCCAAGACAACCCCACCATAAGGAATGAACTACTTGTGACCAGAGGATGCATGGGGGAAATGGAGCAAGGGCCAAGCGGATTGAAAACCTTCAACCGGGCAATACCCGCGCTGAGGTAGGGAAGTGAGAGGGTAAGTTGCAAAAAGGACAACAGGCAGGAGACTGAGTGTCAGCTACCTGAAAAAGCGGATAAGGCCGATGCACTGGCAATAGCATCGTGGCACATGGAACCAAGCCAGACTCGGATTGAGAACATAAACTAGCAAACAAGACAACAGATCACCAGACATGCAACGATCACAACCCCCTCGGCACCTACCTAAGAAGGAGAACATGAGCAGGAACATCGAGACCACTGCGCGTGAATGAACCAAGACCCCACCCCTATGTGAAAGTTAAATGCGCCCGAGTAACCTGCAGCGCAGACACAGGCGATAACTGAACACTCAGGGCTGGTGAACCCACGGAGCGTGGTGGGTAGTCGTATAGGTGTAAGAATGAACGTGCATCGTATGACGTATGGTATACGGGCGAGAAGATTGTGGGCGACAATCATTAAAAACGAAACCTCAGCCCGTATGGATCTGTAGACGTGACAGATCCTGAGATTTGAATGCTAGCTAACTAACCCAGTTGCAACATGACAAAGAACAATGAGACACGATAACAAACAAACAACCACGCCACGACAGACAATACGACCGACATGCCGGGGCAGAAATGACAGAAACGTGCGACTGGGGCAAAAATGACAGAAACGTGCGACTGGGGCAGAAATGACAGACAGCCGATCACCAGACAAGCAACAACCCCCCTGGCACCTTACCTAAGTTCGGGAACATGAGCGGAAACATCGAGACCACTGCGCGAGAATGAACTAAAAGACGGCACCCCACCCCTATGTGATTGGTAAATGAGCCTGAGTAACCTGCAGCGCAGACACAGGCGATAACGGAACACTCAGGACTGGTGAACCCACGGAGCGTGGTGGGTAGTCGTACAGGTGTGAGAATGAAAGTGCATCGTATGATGTATGGTATACGGGCGAGAAGATTGTGGGCGACAATCATTAAAAACGAAACCTCAGCCCGTATGGATCTGTAGACGTGACAGATCCCAAGATTCGAATGCTAGCTAACTAACCCAGTTGCAACATGACAAAGAACAATGAGACATGATGACCAACAAACAACAACCACGCCGTGACAGACAGACGACATGACCGACATGCTGGGGCAAAATGACAGAAACGTGCGACTGGAGCAAAATGACAGAAACGTGCGACTGGAGGGCTGGGCCAGAAACGCAGAGACTGGAGGGCTGGGCCAGAAACGCAGAGGCTGGAGGGCTGGGCCAGAAACGCAGAGGCTGGAGGGCTGGGCCAGAAACGCAGAGGCTGGAGGGCTGGGCCAGAATTGCAGAGGCTGGAAACGCTATGAGGGTAAGCCCCTGGGGACAGGAACACCCCAGAAACGTTGTGACAGAAATCGTGGGCCAGAAACGCTGTGACAGAAATCGTGGGCCAGAAACGCTGTAACTGAAAACGTGGGCCAGAAACGCTGTGACTGAAAACGTGGGCCAGTACTCGTGGGCCAGTACTCGTGGGCCAGAAATGCTATGACTGAAATCGTGGGCCAGAAACGCTATGACTAAAATCGTGGGCCAGAAACGCTATGACTGAAATCGTGGGCCAGAAACGCTATGACTGAAATCGTGGGCCAGAAACGCTATGACTGAAATCGTGGGCCAGAAATTATATGAGAGAAATGCTGAGCCTGACACGTAGGGGCCGAACTGCCATGACAGGAAACCTGGGCAGAAAAAGGTATGAGAGAAATGGTGAGTCTAAAAGCAGAGCCTGTGCTGCTGAAGCGGAAATGCGATAACAGAACCCTGGGGCCGAACGATGAGGAAAAACGCTGCGCCTGAAACGCCGAGGCAGAAATACAAAGACAGACGGAAATGCCGAGACTGAACCGCTGAGGCAGAAAAAGCACTGAAGGTAACGCCGAGACTGCAACGCAATGACAGAATCCTGGGGCAGTCCACGCTGAGACTGGACCATGAGGCAGAAATGCACAGACAGCAAACCTGGGGCAGAAATGCTATGACAGAATGCAGCTACTGAAAAAGAATGACAGAAATGCTAATGAGAAAAGCTGAGACTGAAACTGAAAAGACAGAAAACGTGGGGCAGAAACGGTATGACAGAATGCTGAGATGGAAACCAGAACCCCCCCCCCCCACCAGACCCAAGGACTGAAAACACCCCTCCCCCCCCCCCGCACCCACCGGGAGCTGTGACGGAATGCTGAGATGGAAACCAGAACCCCCCCCCCCCAGACCCAAGGACTGAAAACACCCCCCCCCCCCACCCACCGGGAGCTGTGACGGAAACCCCCCCCCCGGGGCAGGACGCTATGACGGAAACCCCCCCCCCCCGGGGCAGGACGCTGTGACGGAAAACCCCCGGGGCAGGATGCTGTGACGGAAAACCCCCCGGGGGCAGGAATGCTATGACCGAAACCCCCCCCCTTACATGAGTGTGCTACACATGCCCCAAACGTACTGACGCTGTGATGCAACGCATACAGAAATACTGGGCCAGAGAGCCTGACAGAAACTCTTGGGGCAGAAACGCATGACAGAAACTCTTGGGGCAGAAACGCATGACAGAAACTCTAGGGGCAGAAACGCATGACAGAAACTCAGGGGCAGAAACGCATGACAGAAACTCAGGGGCAGAAACGCATGACAGAAACTCAGGGGCAGAAACGCATGACAGAAACTCTAGGGGCAGAAACGCATGACAGAAACTCTAGGGGCAGAAAAGCATGACAGAGCAGAAACGCGGGGCAGAAACGCATGACAGAGCAGAAACGCATGACAGAAACTATGGGCAAACGCACTGACAGAAAAGACTAGAACGCAGAGCGACTGAAACGCAGAGACAGGGTGCTAAGACAAATTGCAGAAATGCAAGGAAGACTGGCAGTGTAACAACGCTACGACAAACGCCGGGGCAGAAACGCTAAGACAGAAACGCCGGGGCAGAACGCCATGACAGAAACCCAGGGACAGAACGCTAAGAAAATGAATTGGCTGGAAACCTGGTGTGACAGAACATTAAGACAATTGCAGCAATGAGCAGACTGCCTGCGCAACCTGTGGGAAAACAACCTCAGTTTATCCCTGAAGAAATGGGTGATAAACTGCTGGCATGACCCCAGGAATGTGTAAAAGTAAGGGAAAAGGGAATGGGAATAATTGCGCTTAGTAAAAATGTATATTAGTGAAACAATTAAGATAGGGTCCTGAGAAGGACGTCCTGCTGCTAAACACTACAACTTAGATATAAAGGGCCAGATTCAGCAAAGGTTACGCTGGCGGATCGAGTGATCCGCCAGCCTAACTGTGGCTTTGAGCCGGCGTTTCTGTTTTCTGTAACCAGAAAACAAGAAACGCCGGGTTGAAGTTCCGATGCGAGCAGCGTAACTGAGTTTCGCCATCGCATCGTTACTTCAACTTAAAAATGGCGCCGGGGGCGTTCCCGCCGATTTACGCTCAAAAAATATGTTAATGAGCGGAAATCGGCAATTCACGATCGAAATCCGGCGCGACGCAATGACGATACGACGTTTCCGGACGGGATACGCGGCGCATAGATATACCTACATGGGGCTGGAGTATCCTATGTTAGGTATAGGCGTCGTCATCGCGTCGGGAAAAAAAAAAAAAACGTCGCTTGCGTAAAACGGTCATGAATGGGAATGTGACGTCATTGACGTTCATTCACAGATTTTGGAGCATGCGCACGGGGATGTTTTGACACTCGACGCATGCGCAGTACGTTGGCGGCGGGATCGCGCGTAGTTAGCATACTACACGCCCCGTACCCGCGACATTTGAATTCCGCCGGCTCATTTGTGATGCGCTGCCGCAACTTTAGGAGCAAGTGCTTCGTGAATGACAGCACTTGCTCCTAAAATTTCGGCAGCGCAACGCAAATCAGAAGCGTTACTCCAGAGCAAAGATGCTCTGGAATACGTGAATCTGGCCCAAAGTGTAAAGAAAAATGTGCAAAAACAGTGTAGCGCTGGACAGCATATACCACATAAGTATCTAAAGTAACTGGTGTAAACAGTGTTAATCTATAGATGCTAACAATCAAAACGTGAATACACAAAAGCTATAAGTGCATAGGTTGTTATAACACTGTGCCAATCAATATGGCACTGAGCATAAAGTACTTATAAATATCAACAGATAAATAAACAGTGTAAAAATAAAGTGACCAATTCAGCTTATGAGGTGCAAAACAAATAGAGTCCACAGAAACAAGCTGGGAGTTACCAGAAAGCCTGTGACTATCCTTTTCAGGAGTAGTCTAAACAGGCATAGCAGGAAATTCTGATCCTTTGGGGTGTCAGGAACGAATCCGCATCTCTCCACAGATTAGATGGTCGAATCCACAGCTCCTCATGGGGTTAACCACTGCTTCCAAATGGAACTTGCATAGATGTATGTGAGCGTGTGTTTATCAAGCACCATGTGGGAAAAAAGAAAGGGACAATCCCATAGTGTAGGCGTAAAAAACGAGAGGGTTTATTTAAAAACTAAAGAAATTGAAACAGCTTAACCACTTAAGGACCGCTGCATGTACATTTACGTCGGCAGAATGGCACCGACAGGCACATCAACGTATATATACGTTGGTGCCTTGGGGGGGATCGGGGGTCCGATCGGACCCCCCCCCCCCCCGTACATGCGGCGGTCCGCACGGCTGCAGGAGCGATCCGACAAGTGGGGGCGGCTATCCGTTTTCACCCGCCCCCTCCGGATCGCTCCCAGCCAATGCGCGCGCCCGCCCGCCCTGTCACTTCCTCCTCCTGTGTAAGCGACGTGATCTCTCCCTCGGCGTTTGTTTCAAGCGCCGCTGAGGAGAGATCACAACACAACAAGTAAGTCTGCACCAACAGCACACTTACACACAGACACAAACACATTTAACCCCCGCGATCGCCCCCCCCCTCCCCCTGTCACAGTGTCACTGAATGCAGTAATCATACATGTACTGTATTTAGTGTCAGTGTGACAGACAGTGTGACAGTCAGTCAGTGTTAGTGTCAGGGTAGCCCCCCCCACCCCCCCCCAATAAAGTTTTAACCCCTTGATCACTGCCCTAGTTAACCCTTTCACTCCCTATTGCCAGCATCACTAAGCGATCATTTTTCTGATCGCTGTATTAGTGTCGCTGTTCCCGCTAGGTAGCTAATTTTTTTTTAATGCGATTTTTTTTTTACTAAAGACATGTGGCTAAATAAATTTTGGCCTAAATGTTTGACTAAAATTTAGTTTATTGGTTTTTTATTATAACAAAAAGTAAAAAATATTGATTTTTTTTCAAAAATGTCGCTCTATTTTTGTATATAACGCAAAAAATAAAAATCGCAGAGGCGATCAAATACCACCAAAAGAAAGCTCTATTTGTGGGAAAAAAAGGACACGAATTTTGTTTGGGAGCCACGTCGCACGACCGCGCAATTGTCTGTTAAAGTGACGCAGTGCCGAATCGCAAAAACCCCTTGGGTCATTTGCCAGCGTATTGGTCCGGGTCTTAAGTGGTTAAAATACTCTCATGGTAAAATAGGCGGTAATAGCAAATATAACCTTAAATTTAATAAAAGAATTGACAGCAGACAACCATTGGATATTAAAGGCCGCGGATGTTTATTATTGGTTTCAAATTATAAATAAATAATTTAATTAAAAGAATAAATACATAAATAACTATTGGGTAAACGATAAATAAGATAGCAGTAAAAATATAAGCTTTAGCAAGCTTAACCACCACGGCTCAGGCTGCAAAAAATTACCCAACCAACTTACAGCATTTTATTCTTTAAACTTAACTCTTAAAGCTTGTCCCCCTTCACAAGACGCAAAGGTGACCCAACCACATAACAACATCCTGCGACATAGTATAAAAAAAATTAAGGGGAGGGGGGGGGAACACCACAGTTCTTCTGTCCTCTGAAGCGGCTGAGCTCTGCCTGACGGAACCTGCTTTATATAACCCTAAATCCCGCCTAAAATAACTAGTTTAGACCCGTTTTGCGCGGGCTCTCACCTGGGCTAGCAGCTGACCTGAACTTGACCTACTTATTGGGCGGGCTTTATGGGTCACAGAGAGGTCACCTAACCCCTCAGACCCATGAGCCCGCCAAAATACCTGCACAGCAGTTTACAATTACAGGAATTTAAAGAACCCCTCTACCGCCATTTTCCCATGAGGAAAAGGGGGGCAAGGGGCTGCCAATCAACTATTCCTTTCATGGTAAAATAGACGGTAATAGCAAATATAACCTTAAATTTAAATAAAAGAATTGACAGCAGACAACCATTGGATATTAAAGGCCGCGGATGTTTATTATTGGTTTCAAATTATAAATAAATAATTTAATTAAAAGAATAAATACATAAATAACTATTGGGTAAACGATAAATAAGATAGCAGTAAAAATATAAGCTTTAGCAAGCCTAACCACCACGGCTCAGGCTGCAAAAAATTACCCACAAGGCAGGTGGTTGAAGACCACCTGGCACACCCCACTACGCGGCCAAATCCACATATGAGCCTAAGTCTGCATTAAATATGTCAAGACCGATGTCGGACAAATGAACGCCGTCCGATCTAAACAGTCCAACGTGACCCCCTTCTAATTCAGTGTGTCTAAATGACAACATACCTAAACCAGAAATCAATTTGGACACTGACTTATTTATTCTTTTTCTAATCTTCTCCAATGGATGCCTAGGAAAGGGGGAAAGCCAAACTAACCTCTGGACGATCTCTGAAAATACTATCCTAGTTTTAGGAAAAAGAAGCTGAAACCTAAGAAGATCGTCCCTAATGCAGAAAATGATGTCTAATGTTTTGCGTTGCCCAACGTCATTCCCCCCAAGATGGATGATTAATACATCCGGAGGAGGGAAATGACGCATGAGCATGGATAATTCGGAATTAAGATTAGCCCATAACATACCGCGTTTACCACCCCAATACACCTTAAACTTATCGGCCTCTAAACCTAAATTAGCCGAGTAACTTCTTTTCTGCGCTCTCAGATGGGCCCAGTAAACGAATGAATGGCCGATGATCCAGACAATTCGTAAGTGCCCTAAAAGGATCAAAAAGAAATGTTAGGACGAACATAAAGTAAATAGCTGTCCGATTTCCACCTGCCAATTTTCTTAATCCTGTCAATATCCAACCCTAACCTTGAGGCCTCAGTGGCCGCACCTATCCGAAATGAATGGGAAGTAAGCCGTGCCTTATCCAAGTCCAAAAATTTTAAGCATTTTTTTAAAACACTAGAAATTTGAAATTTTGTCAAAGGCCGACCTGATTCATGGACAAAAAAATTTGAAAACCCCATGGGCCTGATTGCAAAGAAATTGTTCACTAAACGAACGGGGCAAGTAAAGGAACAGTCCCATGCGTTTAGCTGTATCCAGGATCCCTTACCTAGCTGGTCTGTCTTTGACTTACCTATCAAAATCCTAACAGCCATATCAGTGAAAACAACATCCGTTGTAGTGATAGCGACCAGTTCAGACACTCTTAACGCTGCAAAAAACATTAGCGAGAAAACTGCTTGAAAATGCACCGACTCAAAATGAGAAAAACAAACTTTACTCGTAGATAGGCATATGTCACGTAAAAGCTTTGGCGTGATAGGTTTCCGAGTATCCGACATAAAATTTTATTTTTTGTAACCTTTTAACACTTGTCTAACTGAAAAATAATGCAAAAAGGAAGGAAGACCATTCATCTTAAGAAAAAACGAAATGCCAGATAACGTTTTCTGCACGTAGGACCAAGAGTATTGCTTGGTAAAAAGAAAATGTAAAAAACGCAAAGCCCTGTCTTCTGAAAATGAATGAACTGGTTCATTGGACATACTTAAAAAACCTAAGTATAGAAGCCAGGCGGACTGATATCCCACCCAGGTAGAAGGAGCCACTGAATTAATGATATATTGGGAAATCGGCTTTAGACCAGATCCCATAGAAAAGGTGGACATGACGTCCCCACCTTGTCCGCTTCTGGGAGCAACCGGAAAAAACGTTCCATCTGCGAACGAGATAGAGCATCCGCCAAGTCATTGTCCTTGTCCTTACCTATAACATGTACTGCTTTCACCCAAATATTCAAGCTTAGACATTTAAATACCATATATCTCAAAAGAACAATGACTGGCGGAGACTTGGACGATAAACAATTTATGGCGTACATCACACCCTTGTTGTCCGTACGAACTAAAATCCTTCTGTTTTGAAAGAAAACTCCCCAAATTTCGATAGCAACTAAGATTGGGAATAATTCCAGCAAAACAATATTTTTTAGATGACCTTTAGCCTGCCAAGAGGAACACCAACGTCCTGCACACCAGTGGGACCACCAAACCGCGGCAAAACCCACTGAGCCTGCAGCGTCAGTGCAAAGACAAAAGTCTTTGTCTAAAACAAAATCTTCCTGCCATACTGCTCTACCATTGAAATGGGATAAAAACTGCATCCATACCAAAAGGTCTTCTTTTATGTCATGCGATATACGGACATGGGAAAAGGGGGATTTTAAACCTGAGATGGATAGGTAAAGTCTTCTTGAAAAGACTCTACCTACAGGTAAAATCCTTGTTGCAAATGCTAGTAAACCTAATAGGGACTGTACTTCTTTCAGAAGAGCCTTCTTTTTACGAATTAAGGATAAAATCAAGCATTTTGTTTTTTCTATTTTCAGATCAGGAAGCCTGAATTCCATTAAATCAGTATCAATTATGATGCCTAAGAATTCAAGGCATGTGGATGGCAAAACTGTCTTATCAAAAGCCAAAGGGACACCAAAATGTTGACAGATCCTAAAAAATGTATCTAGCAGATGGGCACAATCAGCAGTGTTAGGAGGGCCTAAAAACAGGAAGTCATCTAAATAGTGAATAAGGGTGTCAGAACCAGCTTCAGCCCTGACCACCCACTCTAAAAAGGATGAAAATGTCTCAAAATAAAAGCATGATAGGGAGCAACCCATCGGAAGGCATTTATCAAAGTAAAAACAATTGTTGAATAAAAACCCCAAGGAATTAAAACATAAAGGGTTAATAGGCAGTAGGCGAAAAGCGGACTTAATATCAGCTTTAGCCAAAAGAGAACCCCTACCAAGGATTCTCAACTTGACCAGAGCGTCCTCAAATGAAGCGTATGACACAGAAGACATACTATCCTCTATTTCATCATTGAGGGATTCGCCCCTGGGGAAAGATAAATGGTGGATAAGTCTAAATTAATTTGCCTCTTTTTTCGGGACGATACCTAAGGGTGAAATCCTAAAGTTCACAAAAGGCGGGGAGAAAAAAGGACCTGCTACCCGACCTTCACAAACTTCCAAATGAATTTTTTCAAGGACCACGCTGGGAAATTCATTAACTGATTTGAGATTGTTGACAACTTCACAGCCCTGACCGTAAAAAATTGGCAACAAAAACCCATCACTGAAACCGTCAATGAGAAGCTGCGCCCTCAGCCGGTTTGGGTATAACTGGAGCCATGGCAGCATATTTTTGAGCATCACCGGCGTGACTGCCCTTTGAAAAGGCCCCTGACTGGTTTGTTGCTGACATTTTTTTGAAACACTTAGAGACTGAGTGAGAGCCAGCGCAGAATGCACATTCATGCCTATATTTGCATGAATTAGGCCATCGACACTGGCTATCGTTAAAATTGAAGCACAATCCGTTCTTGTAGCCAGAGGTGCTGGTAACTTGTGGACTAATGGTGGGTCTAGGAAATGTCGGCCTTTGTGGCAGAAAGAGATTCAGCCAAAGGCCCACATCCTTCACTCCCCATTTTAAAGAGGGGTGCACGGATAATTTTTGACGGAAAGCCTCGTCATAACTTAACCATGCAACACCCCCGAAATTCCTATAGGCTTCTAAGATAATGTCCAAATGTTGGAACAAACCAGTACTTTTTTCAGGGAATTTCTCACAGATTATCCCTGCAAAAATACAAAATGACTGTAACCAATTGTTAAATGATTTTTGTATTGGCCTACGCCTGTCTTCCTCATCTTTTTTCTCCGACCTGTTAACAAAATCTCTAGCAGAAGGGAGCAACGATAGTATATCAATAAACTCTCCTCGCCAGATCTTTTCCCTAACCGTAACAGACAAATGGAAACCCAAAGGGTTAATGTCACAAGGCATCGGAGCTCTCAGAGAAGTTTCAGGTAAATTCTGAGAGCGCACAGCAGAATAGCCTGAACTTTCGACACTTTGTGAATTAACAACATTCAAAGAGCTGCAATTATCTAAAACACCACTAGGTGGCGACCACACATTAACAGCAGAAGTGTCAACCTGAACACTAGCCTGCGGCTGAGAATGCAAATCCTTAGCTAACTGTGACAATAGCTCAACAATATTAGAAAGTAAAGGAACAGCAGATGAATCACTCATATCCTTCTGGAAAGATGTATTATTAACATTTTGGCCATCTGTATTACCTGGCAAAGGCACAGAAGATGACCCGGTACTGGTCCTGGCTGTATTGTCTGACGCGGCAGATGATGCACCTTGTTGCTGAGAAGGCTGCTGAGAAGGCGGCTGTGACTGTTGCTGTGGAGCTCTGTACGCCGCACCGCCTCTCCGGTTTTCGGCTCTGGGTGAAACACCTCCAGCCGCCCCTGCATTGCTGCTCCCGGGGACTCCACGGCACCTGTTAGGAGAAAGAACAACCCTACCAACAGCCGCGCCTCCGGCGCCGCCTCTTTTCCCGCCTCGCGCCCCGCCTCTAGGTTTGCCCCCGGAACGTGTAATCTGGACCTGAGAAGGACCTGCTCTGTATGAACGCTGAGCGCGGGGCGGGGAGGGGGAGTACTCACGGCGCGGAGTGCGCCTCCTCTTTGATGTCTCCATGACACGGACGGGGGTAGGGCTCTTCCTGCGCCGACGGCCCAGACATCCTGCAGACCCTCCTGCACCGACATCCTCTTCCTCCGGTTCGGACTCCCGGATGCTGGCCGAATGATGCTCCTCCACCGCAGGGGGCAACGCTGGAGGGGTGCCGACCGTTGCGGCTCCCACCGGAGCCTCTTGATCCGACGGACGAGGTAGGCTAAGGCAATGCCGAATCCAGGCGTCCCCGCCGTCTTCTCCTGCCCGCTCCAAGAGCTGCCGGACCAGACTCATCTTCTGGCTTAGAGGGACACTGCTTGCTCAGCGAGAAGACTCGGGGAACACCACAGTTCTTCTGTCCTCTGAAGCGGCTGAGCTCTGCCTGACGGAACCTGCTTTATATAACCCTAAATCCCGCCTAAAATAACTAGTTTAGACCCGTTTTGCGCGGGCTCTCACCTGGGCTAGCAGCTGACCTGAACTTGACCTACTTATTGGGTGGGCTTTATGGGTCACAGAGAGGTCACCTAACCCCTCAGACCCATGAGCCTGCCAAAATACCTGCACAGCAGTTTACAATTACAGGAATTTAAAGAACCCCTCTACCGCCATTTTCCCATGAGGAAAAGGGGGGCAAGGGGCTGCCAATCCCCTATTCCTTTCATTCATAGAGAGTGATACAAAAGTCCTTGCAAGGATAAAAAGCTCCATATGAATATCAGACCGCCTAAGGCCGTTAGCATATGCGCAATACGAGTGTGTCTGCTGTGGATTCGACCATCTAATCTGTGGAGAGATGCGGATTCGTTCCTGACACCCCAAAGGATAAGAATTTCCTGCTATGCCTGTTTAGACTACTCCTGAAAGGGATAGTCACAGGCTTTCTGGTAAGCCTTTATTTCTACTGGTGTTGGGCCACTGATGTCTGAAATCTCCCTCCTTTCTCACCTGTGGATCTCCTAATTGGACTTCCATTGTTTGCATCTTTTCATCACCTGCATTGGAAGGGGCTAAAAACTCCCAGCTTTTTTCTGTGGACTCTATTTGTTTTGCACCTCATATGCTGAATTGGTCACTTTATTTTTACACTGTTTATTTATCTGTTGATATTTATAAGTACTTTATGCTCAGTGCCATATTGATTGGCACAGTGTTATAACAACCTATGCACTTATAGCTTTTGTGTATTCACATTTTGATTGTTACCATTTATAGATTAACACTGTTTACACCAGTTACTTTAGATACTTATGTGGTATATGCTGTCCAGCGCTACACTGTTTTTACACATGACCCCAGGAATGAAGGGTGGACAGTCTCCTTTCCCCCCCTCCATGTTGCCAACGTGACCCCCCCCCCCAAAGACACTGTGTGCCTGGAGTGCATGGCTCAGCGAGCTTGTGAACTGACAGGGAAGAGTGGGTTGGTGGCCCCCCCCGGGTGGATGCCCCCCCCCCCCAGGGTGGATGCCCCGAGCAGCAGCATGCACCCTTAAGTGTGCCCCCCCCCCCCGCATGGATGAGCGGACGGCCGTGCAAGAAGCAGGAGTGCTCACCGAAGTAAGTGGGTGGAAGGACGCCCCCCTCAGCGTGAGCCCGGAAGCTGACAGGGGGAAGGAGCGGGCATCCCGCAGCTTGCCTGGAGTGGGGTGGTGTACGGCCCCCCTCTCCCCCTCGTGCAGCGGCGTGCACCCTGAGAAGTGCTCCTCCGCTCTAAGTGAGGAAGGGAGACAGGGGAGGAAGGCGGCCCGGTGAATGCATGGAGAGAAACTGGCTGCGCAGCGTGCACCCGGACAGCTCACCCCCCGAGATCCCGGAAGGCAGATAAAAGACGAGCGAGGGGGCAGGTCTGCAGAGCAGTGGGTTGGTGGGTGGCAGGCTCCCGCTCCATGATGCCCGGCGTTCGAACCGGGACAAGCTAACCGTGCAGCCCCCCCCGGATTTGGTAAGGGAGAAACACGTGGACGCCCCCCTCACTGCTGCCAGCATCAGTGTATAGCCAGAAAAGCGGGCACCCCCTTCCTCCATCAAGCCGGCATGCCCTCGGGGAAAGGATAGGTAGATAGACAGGATAGATGGCTGGGCAGGCTGCCCCACATCAATGTAACCCGGGAGAGACACCGCCACGAGGCTACTGCTGCTCTGCACCTCCCCCTTCAACCAGAAATGGCGCCAACCTGAACCTGATGTGGGGAGGAGCCTTAAGAACTCACCAGACTCCTCCCACAAATACAGGCTAACCTACGGCAAGCCTTAATACATATATATATATATATATATATATATATATACATATACAGTTGTTCTCATAAGTTAACACACCATGGAAGAATTTATAATTTCTTGCCCATTTTTCAGAGAATATGAATAACACAAATACTTTTTTAGTGTTTGGCTGAAGCCATTTATTATCAATCAACTGTGTTTACTCTTTTTAAATCATAATCACAACAGAAACTACCCAAATTACCCTGATCAAAGGTTTACATACCCCAGTTCTTAATACCGTGTATTGGCCCCTTTAATATTTATGACAGCATAAAAAATGTTGCGGTATTTGTGGATGAAGCTCTTTATTTTCTCAGATAGTAAAGCTGCTCATTCCTCTTGGCAAAAAGTCTCAAGTTTCTGTAAATTCTTGGGCTGTTTTGCATGAACTGCACGTTTGGGATCTCCCCAGACTGGCTCAATGATATTGAGATCAGGAGACTGAGGTGGCCACTCCAGAACCTTCACTTTATTCTGCTGTAGCCAATGACAGGTCAACTTGGCTGTGTGTTTTAGATCATTGTCATGCTGGAATGTCCAAGTATGTCCCATGCGCAGCTTCCAGGCTTTTGAATGCAAATGTTCCTCCAGTATTTTTTGATAACATACTGTATTCATCTTGCCATCAATTTTGACCAAATTTCCTGTGCCTTTGTAGTTCACACATCCCAAAAATATCAGCGTGTTTTACAGTAGGAATGGTGTACTTTTCATCATAGGCCTTTTTGGCTCCTCTCCAAATGTAGTGTTTATGGTTGTGGCCAAAAAGCTAAATTTTGGTCTCATCACACCAAATGACTTTGTGCCAGAAGGTTTGAGGCTTGCCTCTGTGCTGTTTGGCATATTAAAAGTGGGATACTTTGTGGCATTTGTGTAGTAATGGCTTTCTTCAGGTAATTCGACCAAGCAGCCCATGTTTCTTCAAGTGCCTCCTTATTGTGCATCTTGAAACAGCCACACCACATGTTTTCAGAGTCCTGTATTTCACCTGAAGTTATTTATTTATATATCGAACAATTGTCCTGGCAGTTGTGGCTGAAAATACAGTTGGTCTACCTGACTGTGGCTTGGTTTCAACAGAACCCCTCATTTTCCACTTCTTGATTAGAGCTTGAACACTGCTGATTGGCATTCTCAAGTTCTAGGATATCTTTGGATATCCCATTCCTGTTTTATACAGTTCAACTATCTTTTCCTGCAGATCTTTTGACAATTCTTCTGCTTTCCCCATGACTCAAAATCCAGAAACATCAGTGCAGCACTGGGTGAAGGATGCAAGGGTCTGTCAGGAGTAAAGAAACGCATTGATCTTTTATACACACACTGATTACAAGCAAACAAGTTTCCCTTAATAGCCATTCAAACACCTTTGTGTCAACTTGTGCGCATGTTATCAGGCCAAAATCACCAGGGTATGTAAACTTTTGATCAGGCTCATTTGGGTAGTTTCTGTTGTGATCATGATTTAAAAAAAGTAAATGCAGTTGATTTATAATAAATGGCTTCAGCCAAAAACTAACCATGAGTGAAAGAAATGCTTTTGTGTTATCATGCATATTCTCTGAAAAATGGCCAAGAAATCATAAATTCTGCCAGGGTATGTAAACTTATGAGCACAGCTGTGTGTGTGTGTGTGTATATATATATATATATATATATATATATATACACACACACACACACATACACACAGAGATTATGTCACAAAAGTGAGTACAACCCTCACATTTTTGAAAATATTTTATTATATATCTTTTCATGTGACAACACTGATGAAATGACACTTTGCTACAATGTAAAGTAGTGAGTGTACAGCTTGTATAACAGTGTCAGTTTGCTGTCCCCTCAAAATTGGGCCCAAATTGTCAATATTTTGTGTGGCCACCATGATTTTCCAGCACTGCCTTAACCCTCTTGGGCATGGAGTTTAACAGAGCTTCACAAGTTCCCACTGGAGTCCTCTTCCACTCCTCCATGACGACATTGCAGAGCTGGTGGGTGTTAGAGACCTTGTGCTCCTCCACCTTCCATTTGAGGATGCCCCACAGATGCTTAATAGGGTTTAGGTCTGGAGTCATGCTTGGTCAGTCCATCACCTTTACTCTCATTCTTTAGCAAGGCAGTGGTCACCTTGGAGGTGTGTTTGGGGTCATTATCATATTGGAATACTGCCCTGCAGCCCAGTCTCTGAAGGGAGGGGATGCTTCAGTATTTTCACAGTACATGTTGGCATTCATGGTTCCCTCAATAAACGGTAGCTCCCCAGTGTCGGCAGCACTTATGCAGCCCCAGACCATGACACTCCCACCACCATGCTTGACACACTTGTCTTCTTACTCCTCACCTGGTTGTCACTACACATGCTTGACACCATCTGAACCAAATAAGTTTATCTTGGTTTCATCAGATCATAGGACATGGTTTCAGAAATCAAACTGTTTGTGGGCTTTCTAGTGCATTATCTTTAGAAGAGGCTTCCTTCTGGGATGACAGCCATGCAGACCAATTTGATGCAGCAGCGTAAAATCTAAGCACTGGCAGGCTGACCCCCACCCTATTCAACCTCTGCAGCAATGCTGGCAGCACTGTCTATTTCCCGAAGACAACCTATGGATATAACGCTTAGCACGTGCACTCAACTTCTTTGGTTGACCATGGTGAGGCCAGTTCTGAGGGTAATCTGTCCTGTTAAACCACTGTATGATCTTGGCCACTGTTCTGTAGCTCAGTTTCAGGGTTTTGGCAATCTTCTTATAGCCTAGGCCATCTTTATGTAGAGCAACAATTCTTTTTTTCAGATCCTCAGAGAGTTCTTTGCCATGAGGCGCCATGTTGAACTTCCAGTGACCATTATTAGAGAGATAGAGCGATAATACCAAATTTAACACACCTGCATTCACACCTGAGACATTGTAACACTAATGAGTCAAATTACAGCAGGATGGAGAAATGGCTTATTGGGCCCAATTTGGACATTTTCACTTAGGGGTGTACTTACTTTTGTTGCCAGCAGTTTAGACATTAATGACTGCGCGTTGAGTTATTTTGGGGGGACAGCAAATTTACGCTGTTATGCAAGCTGTACACTCACTACTTTACATTGTGTGTGTATTGTGAGGGATTAACTCGGTAGCGGGTGTGTGTGACCCCCTGGATGGGTTCACTACATGCTGGACTGTACAAAAAGGCAGTTGAGGATGATTGAAAGTAAATGATATGGTTTATTTTTCCATATTGCTGGATACACGTGCAAGCATCAAAACAGCATAAACAAAACAAAACATAAAATAAACCCTTGCCACTTGGGGCATCTACCTTCCCAACACAGGAACCTACCTATGGAGTCTGGCACAGCCTACTGCTGGGCAGACACTGCTGGTCCTACAGCAGAAAACAACAAAAAAGTCTCTTTGATATTTCTCACACAGAAATATCCATTAGCACCTCACCTCTTCAGTAGAGTTTGTGACTGCTCCTTCACTCACACAGCCTCAGGATGCAGCAATCAGTCGTCATCCTTAAGCTGTCTTTATAGGGACTTTAATTGCTTAATTCTAAACAGCTGAAACCTTTTAACGCCCCAAACCTCTCTGGCCATCTCTGCAGCCGACGCCTAATAGTAATTGGTGTATTGTCTAAACAAGTGTCAGGGATTAGAAATAGACCAGTACTATGTGATTGCAAAGAGGAATCCAAACAGATATAGGTAAAAAAGGGTGATTTATTTAAGAAGAGGGGGTAACACCCCACCACCTTCAACAAGTTCAGTGCAAAACAATCAATGACCCACAGTGACAAAAACAACACTAAGACAATATGTACAGCAATGGGAAATACCAGAATCATAAACAGGCCAGGCCGGGGTCATACACGGGGGGGATCAGGAAGTAGCTGCAGACGGGGAATAAGCAGGAAGGGAAAGTCCAGGAGAGGGATTAGATTAGGATGGGTCAGGATGGATCAGATCAGGTCAGAAGTCCAGGATGGAGACAACAGGTTCAGGGTCCAGATATCAGGCTCAGGGTCGGGTTAATAGACAGATACCAGGGCAAGTTCTGTTTGAACCTGCCGGGTATAAATAGGGGCGTGTTGATTGTGTTCAGGTCACACCTGAACGTAGCAAGGGCCAGGTGCTCCACACTGCCAGGGTCCATCCACTGGTGGAGGTCAGTACTGCGTCCCAAAGGTGATATACCAGCAGGGGGAAGTTCCCCTGACAGCTCCGAACTGCCAGGAGACCCCTGCTGGTGGGACGCAGCACTGCAAGACAGAATATAAATAGCACCAGCGGATGGAACCTTTCCTGACAGTACCCCCCCTCAAAAGAGCGGCCTCCGGACGCTCTAACTATCCGTTGCCGGGGAAAGTCCAGGGTGACCAACTGGGCAATGGGAGGCTTGAACCGAGAGGTGGGTACATCCGAGTCATCGAGCTGGGCAGCGGACGAAGGCTCCGGGTCGTCGAGCTGGGCAGCAGGCTCCGGGTCGTCGAGCTGGGCAGCAGGCTCCGGGTCGTCGAGCTGGGCAGCAGGCTCCGGGTCGTCGAGCTGGGCAGCAGGCTCCGGGTCGTCGAGCTGGGCAGCGGACAAAGGCTCCGGGTCATCGAGCTGGGCAGCGGACAAAGGCTCCGGGTCATCGAGCTGGGCAGCGGACAAAGGCTCCGGGTCATCGAGCTGGGCAGCGGACAAAGGCTCCGGGTCATCGAGCTGGGCAGCGGACAAAGGCTCCGGGTCATCGAGCTGGGCAGCGGACAAAGGCTCCGGGTCATTGAGCGGCTGGCAGACTGGCACAGGAACAGCCGGCTGGCAGACTGGCACAGGAAAAGCAGGCTGGCAGACTGGCACAGGAACAGCAGGCTGGCAGACTGGCACAGGAACAGCAGGCTGGCAGACTGGCACAGGAACAGCAGGCCGGGCAGCAGACTGGAAGTCATCAAGCCGGGCAGCAGACTGGAAATCATCAAGCCGGGCAGCAGACTGGAAATCATCAAGCCGGGCAGCAGACTGGAAATCATCAAGCCGGGCAGCAGACTGGAAATCATCAAGCCGGGCAGCAGACTGGAAATCATCAAGCCGGGCAGCAGACTGGAAATCATCAAGGCGGGCAGCAGACTGGAAATCATCAAGCCGGGCAGCAGACTGGAAATCATCAAGCCGGGCAGCAGACTGGAAATCATCAAGCCGGGCAGCAGACTGGAAATCATCAAGCCGGGCAGCAGACTGGAAGTCATCAAGCCGGGCAGCAGACTGGAAGTCATCAAGCCGGGCAGCAGACTGGAAGTCATCAAGCCGGGCAGCAGACTGGAAGTCATCAAGCCGGGCAGCAGACTGGAAGTCATCAAGCCGGGCAGCAGACTGGAAGTCATCAAGCCGGGCAGCAGACTGGAAGTCATCAAGCCGGGCAGCAGACTGGAAGTCATCAAGCCGGGCAGCGGACTGGAAGTCATCAAGCCGGGCAGCGGACTGGAAGTCATCAAGCTGGGCAGCGGACTGGAAGTCATCAAGCTGGGCAGCGGACTGGAAGTCATCAAGCTGGGCAGCGGACTGGAAGTCATCAAGCTGGGCAGCGGACTGGAAGTCATCAAGCTGGGCAGCGGACTGGAAGTCATCAGGCTGGGCAGCGGACTGGAAGTCATCAGGCTGGGCAGCGGACTGGAAGTCATCAAGCTGGGCAGCGGACTGGAAGTCATCAAGCTGGGCAGCGGACTGGAAGTCATCAAGCTGGGCAGCGGACTGGGCAGCGGACTGGAAGTCATCAGGCTGGGCAGCAGACTGGAAGTCATCAAGCTGGGCAGCAGACTGGAAGTCATCAAGCTGGGCAGCAGACTGGAAGTCATCAAGCTGGGCAGCAGACTGGAAGTCATCAAGCTGGGCAGCAGACTGGAAGTCATCGGACTGGCAAGCTGGCACAGGAACATCAGGTTGGCAGGCTGGCACAGGAACATCAGGTTGGCAGGCTGGCACAGGAACATCAGGTTGGCAGGCTGGCACAGGAACATCAGGTTGGCAGGCTGGCACAGGAACACCAGGGTGGCAGGCTGGCACAGGAACACCAGGGTGGCAGGCTGGCACAGGAACACCAGGGTGGCAGGCTGGCACAGGAACACCAGGGTGGCAGGCTGGCACAGGGTTGAAAGGTTGAGCAACTGGCACTGAAACGGGCAGAGCAGCTGGCAGAGGCAGAGCGGCTGGCACCGGAGCAGGCTGGTCGGATGTCACAAGCTGGGCGGCTGGCACTGGAACTGGTAGAGCAGCTGGCACAGGAACAAGCTGGGAGACTGGCACTGGAACAGGTTGAACAGATGGCACTGGGACAGATGGCACTGGGACAGGCTGGGTAACTGGCACGATGGTATGAGTTGGGAAATAATTCCGTTTCTTTTTGGACTTAGTCACTGCAGGTTTGTTAACAGAAGTGATGTATGGAGAGGATGGAAATAAGTAGGAGGAAGGATTGGAATATGGCAGAGACACAGGGATGGTGACTGGAGGAGGTTTTTGTGGAGGAGTTACAGGTGGATTAAAGGCAGGGTAGGTACAATTAGTAGAAACTGGGTGGTAATATTTGGTAGGATGTGGAATTATCTGGGCTGGAGTTGCCATTGGTGATGGACAGATGGGTCCTTGGGAAGGCAAGTGGTTAATAGTAGGACTGGAACGGACAGGTGGATTAAAGGCAGGGTAGGTACAAGTAGAAACTGGGTAGTAATACTTGGTAGGAAGCGGAATTAACTGGGCTATAGCTGAGGTTGTCATTGGCAATGGACGGCTAGATCCTTGGGAAGGTAAATGGTTAATGGCAGGGCTGGGATGCAGTGGCTTGGCTGGGATCAGGAGATCTGACCATGCCTGCAGCACAGGTTGAACAAAGGCTGGTTCACACACACCTTGTTTAATCAGAGACTGCACTGAACTAATGCAGTCAGATAACTTCTGCTGGGAACAAGAGCAATAGTGTTCATCAAAGGAGGCTGGATCATCCTCCATCAACCATACCAGGGATTCAACTTGGTCAGGACTGAAGGGGAGAGAGAAGTCGTCACTACCATCAGGAATAACAGACGGAGCCAATTCAACACATAACTGAATCAATGAGTGAATATCGTCAAAAGACATATAACCCTGATCCACCAAAGAATGAGCTGATCGGATGGTTTCCATCAGCTGATCCCTTGTCCACCCCTAAAAAACCTGGCGACAATACTCCCCATCCTCCTCAGCCAGTAGGGAAAAGTAATAGATTTCATTGAAATCCATGCTTCAGAAAAACGCACAACAGCAGGGTGGTTCCTTAATGCAAGCACGTCTGGTCTAGGAGGGCCCTGGTATACTGTCAGGGATTAGAAATAGACCAGTACTATGTGATTGCAAAGAGGAATCCAAACAGATATAGGTAAAAAAGGGTGATTTATTTAAGAAGAGGGGGTAACACCCCACCACCTTCAACAAGTTCAGTGCAAAACAATCAATGACCCACAGTGACAAAAACAACACTAAGACAATATGTACAGCAATGGGAAATACCAGAATCATAAACAGGCCAGGCCGGGGTCATACACGGGGGATCAGGAAGTAGCTGCAGACGGGGAATAAGCAGGAAGGGAAAGTCCAGGAGAGGGATCAGATCAGAATGGGTCAGGATGGATCAGATCAGGTCAGGTCAGAAGTCCAGGATGGAGACAACAGGTTCAGGGTCCAGATATCAGGGTCGGGTTAATAGACAGATACCAGGGCAAGTTCTGTTTGAACCTGCCGGGTATAAATAGGGGCGTGTTGATTGTGTTCAGGTCACACCTGAACGTAGCAAGGGCCAGGTGCTCCACACTGCCAGGGTCCATCCGCTGGTGGAGGTCAGTACTGCGTCCCAAAGGTGATATACCAGCAGGGGGAAGTTCCCCTGACAGCTCCGAACTGCCGGAGACCCCTGCTGGTGGGACGCAGCACTGCAAGACAGAATATAAATAGCACCAGCGGGTGGAACCTTTCCTGACACAAGGCAGAAAAGTATCTCCCGTCTGGGACAACACACACAGATTTACCTGACTTCCTGTCACAGTATATATATTGTAAGGGTGGGACTCTGTGCTATGTGAAAGATTGCTGGTTTACGCCAGAGTTTGGAGAGAAAGACACTCTAATTGCACAGCTGTGTGTTGGGCTTTTTAGTTCTGACCTGACATGGCTCAGAGCCCCACCCCACAGACAGGAAGTCTGTTCCTGGGAGCCAGGTGATCTCCCATCTCTCTGAGAGGAGAGAGGGGCTGCATGGGTTGCAGCTAGAGCATGGATATCTGCAGGAGGCAGATGTTTGTTGATGATTGAGCAGCAAGACGCTTATCAGGAGAAACCTAGGTTTGAGCTTATCTCTAAGAAACTCTGTTTGTTCTGAGGAACAGAACTTAGGCCTAGGCTAAAGGCCTGAAACCGCTGGATGGCAAGAATGAAAGACAGGAGGCTAAACTGTTGAGCAAGATACAGGAATGGTGGAACCCCCTGCGAGGGCTGCTAATGTATTTGTGAACGTTTGTGCTTTGAAATAAAAGTGGGCTACCAGGCCCTTAAAAACTCAGTTCTGGACTGGCGTACTCACTGAAAAACGTACCTACCATTGGAGTCTGATCCCCCAATCCTACATATGGTGGAGGTATTGCTTCCGGCAGTTTTGGAAGAGTTCCAGATTCTCGCATACCAAAAACAGTGAGTAAAAAGAAACTGTGGGCCAGATTCACGAACACTTGCGCTGGAGTATTTGGATATGCGCCGCGTAACTGTGATGATGCGCCGTCGTTTCTATGTGCCCGTACCCACCAAACTAGATGCGCCCAATAACGGGTCATTTGCGACCGGCGGAACGTTCCGACGCCAGAGTATCGTCAGCGCTTAATTTCGCTGGGCGCATCAGTCGCGCCTATTGATTTCCCCTGCAAATATGCAAATGAGGGATTTTTCCCAATTCACGAACGGATTAGCACCATACGCTGGCTACATGCGCCGCGCGTATCTCGTCCATCCGGCGCAAAGTTATTTCTACAAAAGGCTGCTTTATCTTTACTCCAGACGGTCACAGGTCAGCAGGAGAGCAGCTACAGCAGCGTTACCGACGATAAGAGCTAGCTGAGCACCCCCACTTGCAGGACAACACCTCTGTCCATGCTTGTCTGTCAAATTTTACAGCCATGGAGGAAGACATCATAGGTCTCCATAGCCGAGATGACGGCTGACAGCTCCTGGCCTTTAGAGTTCAGCTTTCTACTGTGTGTTTGCGGGGAACGGGAGCAGCCATCTCAGAACAAAAGTAACATCACTGCGGGGAGGGGGAGCAGGATATACTTTAGTGCCGGAATGGCGCTTCTACGGGCGCATTTAAATGCCCAACGGAAGGCATTGCGCTGACGTTTCCCGTGAAGTGGTGCCGACGGAAGTTGTGAGCATGCGCACAAAGGGGGCGAGTGGAGCCTCACTCACTGCGCATGCTCCGTGGTTGATGCGCTGAACGTAAGCCTCTGCGCTGGGCTTCGCCCATCATTTACATATGATCACACCCACTTCCCCTTGCGTCGGGTTACGCCAGCGCATTATCGTTACTCTGGCGCAAGTTTACGCGCAACTGCTATGTGAATTACAGGACTTGCGCTGAAAGGGTCTTCAGAGTAACGTAAATGAGAAGCGTTACTCCAGAGGAAAGATACTCTCATCTACCTGAATCTGGCCCTGTGTGTTTTGCAGCAATGCTGTGATGAGCAGCCAATGTAAACTGAAAGTCAAAGTTTTCTGCGGTGAACTGCTGTTAGCTGTGTGTGGCAGCCAGGCGAACTGCATTGCACAGGAGTTCAATTGATGGACTGTGTTGCATACAGATGGTGTCTCTGTGTGAGAAATTATGCTGTGTGCGTCCAAGAAGCTCAAACGCTGTGTGCGGATAAGTCGCTGTGTGCGGATAAGGCATGTGAAAGTGTGCTGTTTGCAAGTCTTGGAGACAGTACGCCCAAACTTTCCTGTGTTTAAAAGGAACTGTGTTAAAAACCATTGCCCTGTTTGCAGCGATGGGGACGCAAAAAGTAAGCACAGTTTGCAGAAATGAGATACAGAACCTTGTTGTTACCAACAGAACAAGCCCCAGACTGGTGCAAAATGCACTTGGCTGCACTGAACCAAGTCAAAGTGCATGCTGTTGCCCCTGGCAACGCTGGTGTAGGCCAGCCAGCTATCAATGTGAAAATTGTTGAGAGCCAGGTGCGCTGTTTGCGGCGCAGTGAGTGGGGGCATGAAGTTTCCAAATGCCCTTTGTCCCAGACTTCAGCAAAGCAAAGATATGAGAAGCCTGCTCTGAGTGTAAAGCGTGAGCAGATAGGTGAAGTTGCCCATAGCAATGCCTGTAATGTCAGGTCAGTGGACCGCAAGACAAGGATATTGCCTTCAGAGGATCGTGGCAAGTTTAAAGCAACATCGCTTCATGGAGAGAGAAGTCTACATGTGTGGGAGAGCCAGCAAAGTGCAGCTGGGAGAGCACCGTCTTCCTTAGCAACAGGAGAAAGTCACCAAACACCATGCCTGGAATGTGGTCAGCTGGGGCATGGCATATTTTCTTGCCCTAGATTTTTGGGTGCAACTGGAGGGGGTGCTAAACAGTGGGAGATGCCTGCTGTGATTCCATCCTGTGGCCACCAGGGGGAGTTGGCCAGTAAATATGCAACTGAGAGACAGCGCGCTCAAATGAAGACAGAGTTACCTGCTACAACATATGGTAAGACTGTTGCAGTTTGTGATCCAAGTGTAGTAGCAGTGTGTCCAGTAAGGAGATCTGCAGAAATTGACTTGCTGCAATGTGCTACCCAGATCAGTGGGGAGACACAGGTTAAAACCCTGCTTGCAGCAAGGTCAGGGATTGAAAAGAACATATGGACTCTGTGTGCACCTAAGGTCATCCAGCAGAGTGCTGGGAGAGATGTGTTAGGGGACTGGCGTACTCACTGAAAAACGCACCTACCATTGGAGTCTGATCCCCCAATCCTACAATATCTCTATATATATATATATATATATATATATATATATATATATATATATATACAGTATATGTAAATATAGATATATATATAAAAATATCAATATAGATAGATAGAGGATTCAGTTAATCCTTCATAAAACTCCCCCCCCCCCCTCGGTGTTTGGCGACTATGGTTAAACTGCAATACTCGGCAGAGACCATTTGTGATCTGAGACGATTTGCCGCAATACTACCAGCCATCACCAAAAAAGCCCTTCGAACTGAGCGACTTCTGAGAATCGATCGACGTTCGACTATCAAAAATCTCAGCCGTTTGCCCCAGCCTAAGCACATACTGTATCATGTGCTCTGATCAACACAAGATCGACAGTAAAACACAGACTTGAAATCCATGATTTCATCCTACAATACGATATAGACTGCCTCTTTATTACAGAGAGCTGGCTCACAGCCGACTGTAACACCATTCTAGGAGAATTGGTGGCAGAAAACTATCGCATTATAACGGAAAACAGAATAGGGCAAAGAGGAGGAGGACTGGCGGTGATCCATAAGACTTATCTTGCGATCACTAAACCAGTCCTTCAAAACCCTCTTCTATTCATGGAAACCCTTACCCTGCAACTGCAAGCAAACTCCCAGGAGACCGTCCGGATTCTACTCTGCTATAGACCACCTGGCCCAAAATCGCAGCTTCTCCCTTCTTTGACGGACTTTATCTCCACATATACCCTTAACAGCAAACACCTTTTGCTGCTTGGGGATTTCAACCTCTGGGCCAATTCCCCACAAGACCCTGTTGCCGACGCCTGTATCGACCACCTGCAAGGATTAGGGCTACAACAACTAGTATGTGGGCCCACACATGCTTCAGGTCACACGCTCGATCTTATTTTCAGACAAGATCTGGAAATAAAAATCTTGGAAAATGAACCACTGCCATGGACAGATCACCATGCAGTTAAATTCATTATTTCCGAATTCCCCCCCTTAACAAAAACATCAAATCCAGTAACAACACACTGGACTAGATGTCAGAAGAAGCTCCACTCGGAACTCTTCAAAGCCACGTTAAGGAAAAAAATAAAACCTAGTCAGCCGCATCAAACAGCTGAAGAAACCCTGGATGCCATGAACACAGCCCTATTACAGTCAGCAGACTTAATAGCGCCGAAACGTAAATCCCACATCCGGAAAAATAACTCCAGCTGGTTCAACAGCCAGCTGGCGTTACTGAAGCAAGAGCGCAGAAGGGCGGAAGCAGCCTGGAAAAGATGCTCTTCAGATGAAAACCTTTCCATCTACAAAGCAAGTACAAGAAAATACCACAAAGAAATCTACAAAGCCAGGAAAAAATATTTTTCTGAGGCTATCAACAGTGCCCTCAACCGCCCCCGCAAACTCTTCAAGCTGGTCACTCAGACCATGAATCCAGGATGTCTTGAAGCCCCCAATTTGGACACTCAAGAATATTGCAATGAATTATCGGATTACTTCATTAATAAAATTGAGGGGATCCGGCAAAGCATTCAGCAAAACAATTCCCCCCGTAGCCCCCCCCCCCCCCCCGTAATTATTTACACAACACCTGCAGTAATTCACCACAACCAGGTAAGTTCAAGCTGGAACCCATCTCTCTCGATGCCACAAAAAATATCATCGGTAATCTGCGTAACAGCACTGCACCGAATGATATCATCCCTACCAAACTGCTGAAGGAATGTGCTGACATCCTGGCACCTCCTATCACGCAGCTTATTAACCAGTCTTTCAGTGAGGGCATAGTGCCTTCTAAGTTGAAGGAGGGCATAATTCGACCCATCTTGAAGAAACCCACCCTGGACCCTAAGGATCCACTCCACCGCCATCCCATAACAGGCCTAAAAGCTCTCTCCAAGGTCATGGAGAAAGTAGTGGTACAACAGCTGCAACAGCATCTAGATACCCACAACCTACTTGATCCATTTAAATCGGGATTCCGGCCCGGACACGGGGTAGAAACAGCACTGATCAAGATATGGGACGACGTTCTCGAGGCCGCAGACGAAGGAGAATCTTGTCTCCTGGTTCTGTTGGACCTAAGCGCAGCCTTCGACACAGTAGACCATAAGCTTCTATTGACTAGTCTAGCGGAAGTAGCCAAAGTCACAGAAGGCGATTTATCTTGGTTCTCCTCTTTTTTAGAAAACCGATCTCAAATAGTGAAGTTAGGACCTTTCACTTCTGAGAAACGCACAGTATCGTGTGGAGTCCCTCAAGGATCCCCTCTGTCGCCGGTGTTATTCAAAATCTATCTTCGCCCTCTTTTTGAGATTATCAGCAGCCAAAAACTGCTCTATCACTCATATGCAGACGACTATATTTTCGCATTTGCAATAAAAAGGATCACCACCTCGATGTAGAGACATGCCTCTCTTTGATAGAGAACTGGATGACAAAGAGTTATCTTAAACTCAACGGAGCGAAAACAGAACTTCTCCTGTTTCACGCCAAGCGTAGGAATCAACCTGCAACAACATGGACCCCCCCGCCCATTCTGGGAAAAAATCATCACCCCTAGCGCCAAAGTCAAAAGTCTTGGGGTCATCTTCGACATGACAATGGACGCACAAATAGGGTCAGTAGTCAGCGGATCTCACCATCTGCTGCGCCTACTACGCAGACTTATTCCTTTTATTCCCAAAGAAGACATAGCGGTCGTGGTGGGAACAATTGTAAACTCCAGACTGGACTATGCTAATGCTCTTTACCTCGGACTCACACGGCCACCAGACTTGTGACTGGGAAAAAACCTTGGGAATCAATCTCACCTTCACTGAGATCCCTTCATTGGTTAACAGTAAAAGACAGAATCACTTTTAAAGCACTCTGTCTAACGCATAGATGTATACATGGGAATGCTCCCCATTATTTATGCGAAAAAATAAAAGCTCATAATCCCAATCGCGTTCTGCGATCCACCAATCTAAATCTACTCCAGATACCGAAAGCCAACTACAGGTCCGAAGGAGATAGAAGATTCGCTGTCCAAGGTCCCAGACTATGGAACGCTTTACCAACCAGCATTCGGTTGGAGGAGAACCACCTAGCATTCAGGAGAAAGATCAAGACTCATCTCTTTTGATACCAAAGGAGACAGGAACAACTAGCGCCCAGAGGCGATTCAGTTTGCATGTGCCGCGCTATATACGTTTTTCATTAATTCATTCATATATATATATATATATATATATATATATATATATATATATATATGTGTGTGTGTGTGTATGTATTCAATTTTAAATCTTTAGGCCCAGATTCACGTACATCTGCGCATTATTGGGACCGGCGTAGCGCATCGCCTTTACGTTAGACTTGCGCAATGTAGCCGCGCAATCACCCTATTCTCGTCGCTTTTACGCAGAAAATAGCGCCTGCGCAACGTTATTTCTGAGGCGCAAGGCGGAGTAATACAAATTGGGAAGGACGTGGGCGTGTTACATTGAAATGACCTGTGACCCCATGCAAATTAAGGGCCGGCCGGCTCGCGCATGCGCGCTTGAAGCAGACCATGTCAGCACCTCGCTGCGCATGCTCACAACTCGGGAACGGCGCATTCAGTGAAATTGGAAGTGGACTATGGCAAAATCATGAACTACGCAAACAGCATAAATAGACACACACAAACGCACTTCCATTGCAAAAGTACATCCCTTTGTATCCCTCCCTATACAGCAAGGTGCTTTTGTTCCTTAGTTAGTTGCGTTGTGTTTTGTATTTGTCAGATTTGTGTACTGTGTGATCTTGTGTTTGTTAGAAGATATTTGAAAGTGTTTTTTGCTAAGTGTTTGTGAGATATTTTGTTTGATATTTTTCTGTTTGTTTGTTTTCTTGCTTGATTGGTCGTGCTTGTTTTTGTGAGTGATTTTTGTTGACTGGGAGTGTTTTTTTTTTCAGTATGACTGAGAGGAAGAGAAAATTAAATTTTTCTTTGAGGGAGAAACAAATTCTTGCCCAGGCCATTTCCGAATATGGGCGTTTCCTCCATGGCCCGGACAGTGCCAACACCACCCCGGCCAGGAGGAGGGAGATTTTGGACATGATCACTGACCAGGCGAATTCAGCGGGGGAGGGGGAGACACGGAAACGGTCTGGGATTGAGAAAAAGATTAATGACCTCCGGCATCTGGTCAAAAAGAAGCTGGCCAAAATGCTTGCCCATGCCAGGGGCACAGGAGGGGGCCCACCATGCCCTGTTAGGCTGACAGCGGAGGAGCGTGCGGTGGCCCAGACCTTTCATAGGCAAGAAGTGGAGGGCCTGCCCGGCTATGACTCAAGTCATGAAGGCGTGATGCCAAGTAAGGTTATTTTGTCCTATCAGGTGTGTAGCATGTGTGGGGGAGGGGGTGAAAGGGAAGTGTGTGGATCCTCCAACCTGTGAATGTTTTGTGTCATCCACAGATGTGCAGGAGGGTGCTGGGCCATCTGGCCTGACCGCACCATCCCCAGGACAGCAGCCTAATGAGGCCCCCCCGACAAGGCCGGAGTCCGTGGAGGAGGTTGAAGAGGAGGAGGTTGAGGAGGAGGTGGAGTCCATGTCAGGCACTGGCCTATTGTTGTTGGAGGACCGTTCCCCTCTGGCTGGCAGCAGCCAGCCCTCCCTAAGGGGGAGCCCCCCCCTCCTCCCCCAACATGGCTCCCCTCCCAAGGGCCTCCATTTCTCCCCGGCCACAGGCATCAGCTGGAGGCAGGAAGGCGACCCAGAAGACCAGGGGGGTGGCCGATCTCCTGCCCGCCAAGGGACCAGTTCCTCCAGACCCGCCATCTGGGACAGGTCAGCCAGACATTGGTGCGGATGGAGGAGAACCTGTCCTACATCAAGGATACGCTTGGGAACCTGGACTGCCACTCCTGGGCTTTCACAAACTGCCTTAACGACCTGCAGACTTCATCAGCAGGCATTGGGCAGGATGTGAGGGCCCTTACCCAGGCTATCCAGGCCAACACGGCAACACTTGGTGCTGCCCTGGACAGAATAGCCGTGGCCTTGGAGGGCAGGCCGCCAGGTGGGTAGCGACCAGGGGCTGCTTCTCCTTCCCCGGTTTACCCCCTCCCCCATGAGTCTCCCCAGAGGAGCAGGGGCCGTGGCCGGGGGCGCCCCAAGCGTGGCTCACGTCAAGGGCACTAATTTGTTTTTCCCCTTCTTTTTTTTTTTTGCTGGGAATTTTTTGATTTTGCTGGTCATTTTTATTTATTTTTTGGGTTGTGAATGCTGTTTGAATGTGGGGGTGACATTCCTGCCGGAAAAGGGGTGTCACCCTCAATTTTGGTGGAGAAGGGTTCCCCAGGACCAGGGAGAAGTGATACCCAGGTCCGTGTGAATGGTGTATGAATGTACAGTGACATAATTGGAGCCTTGGCGTAGCGTTGCTGCTCACAAGTCCTGCATGGTGGACTGGTGTCAATCCAATTTGATGAGGATGTGGGGTGTGTGTGCTAGGGACCACAGTGGTGTGCATGCATGCATTCTCATTGTGCCATGATTAATGTGTGTGTTTAACGTGCAAAGATGCCCAATGTGAGCTGTCTCCTGGCTGCTCTTCCCTCAGAAGACGGGGTAACCTCGGTTAGGGGGGGATTGTCTAGTTGGGGGGTCAGGTCATCACGTAGGTCAATCTGCAGCCCCTTTCTCACTGCAAAGTTGTGCAGCAGGCAACAGGCACCGATGATATGGCACACAAAGTTTGGGGAATACAAGAGGGTACCCCCAGACTTATCCAGGCATCGGAAACGTGACTTCAGGAGGCCAAAGGTGCGCTCCACCACTGCACGTGTTTGGGCGTGGGCTTGATTGTATCTTTCTTCTCCTGGGGTTTGGGGGTTCCGGATAGGAGTCATGAGATGGGGTCCCAGTGGATATGCAGAGTCACCTGTAAGGGAAAAGACAGGAGGATGTTAGTCATGCATGTGCCCCTTGTGATGTGTGCATCATGGAGGGGTACAGTCATGCCTGCCACCCATGTCACTCACCAACCAGCCAGGTGTCCCCATACACGTTCTGTTCGAATTCCATTCAGATGGGGCTCTGATTGTATATGTAGCTGTCATGGCTGGACCCTGGGTGTTTGGCACGGACGTGCCATATGAGGCCTTGGGAATCGACTATCACCTGTACGTTGATGGAATGCCAATGCTTCCGATTGCGGTATATGTGCTCTGTCTCCTGGGGGGGCTGGAGTGCCACATGTGTGCAATCAATGGCCCCCACGGTGCGTGGGAATCTGGCAATTCTGTAGAAATCTGTCATTGCCTTCAGCCGCAGGTCCTCAGTGGTGGGTTTGATGATTTGGTTGGCCATGCGTCTGAGCATTGCAGTGACAACCTGGTGCACACATCTGCTCATGGAGGATTGTGACATCCCAGCCACCACTCCACTTGTACGCTGAAAAGAGCCACTGGCAAGGAAATGGAGTGTTGCCATGACCTTGACCAGTGGCTGCACTGCATGTGAGCGGTGTGTTGGGCTGGTGATGTCCTCCTGCAGGGTTGTGGTTAATTCTAGGATGGCATGAGGGGTGAATCTGAAGATGCGATACATCTCAGAATCACTCATGCCAAAGAGGTCTATGCGTGTGCGGTATATCCTCTCCCGTGCCATCCTCCGTGCCCTCCTCCTTCTTTGCTCATCTAAAGTCAGTAGTATAGCTATGCGCGACGATGCCCCTGGCATGTTGGCATACAGATTGTTGTGCAACACGTGTGACTGCTGAGCTCCTCACTAACAGTGTTGCTTTATCTAACATGTAGACGTTTTTTCTCTTTTTAGACCAGCTTTTATATGGTCTAATTTTAGACAGGACATTTTGCTGTTGCGCACACTGCGTAGCCTGCGCTGCCCCAACGTTCTTTTGTGGATCCCCGTAAGTCCCTCATTAGCATATTTGACTAGGAAATCAATGGTCTGTCTAGCGCAGTTTTGCGCGGACGGATGCGCCTGTTTAACGAAATTACGCTGGACAAAAAAAAGTAGATATCTTGCGTATCTCGTTTTGGGGATGCCGTGCATCGAAACGCACGCGTACATTTAGACTTACGCCGCGCATCTCCTGTAACGCAGGCGTAATCGCTCTGTGAATCTGGGCCTTAGTCTTTTATGGTATCTACATATGTCTTTCCTTTATGTTTATATATTCAATTTGGGTTATTATATTTTTATATTATCCTTTTGAGGGCTGTGCATGTATAAATATGAATTATCAGATATATTGGTATGGTGTAGCCTATCCAGACTGTATCTTGTTTTGGATAAGATTTAGAATATAATTTCTATAATTTTTATATATTTTTATATTAATTTGAGAACCATACAGTTAGGTCCAAATAGATTTGGACACAAGCACAATTTACATACCTTTGTCTCTGTATGCCACCAGAATAAAATTAGTGCAGACTTTCAGCTTTAATTCAAGGGGTTGAACATAATTATCAAATACTGTATACATTTTAGGAACTGCAACCATTTTTATACACAGTCCCCCCATTTTCAGGGGCTCAAAGGTAATTGGACAAATGAATATAATCATAAATAAAATGTTAATTTTTTGATATTTTGTTGAGAATCCTTCACTGGCAATGACTGCCTGAAGTTTGGAACCAATGGACATTACCAACGACTGGTGCTTTGTCTGGCTCTAACTGCAGCTGTTTCCAGTTGTTCTTTGTGGGTCTTTCTGCCTTTAGTTTTGTCTTCAGCAAATGAAATGCATGCGCAATTGGGTTAAAGCGGATGGTTCACCAGAAAAAAATATTAGAAGCCAGCAGCAACAAATACTGCAGCTGCTGACTTTTAATATTAGGACACTTACCTGTCCTGGAGTCCAGCGGCGTCCGCAGCAGAGGATGAGCGATCGCTCGTCACCCTGCTGCTCCCCCCTCCATCCACGGTGAGGGAACCAGGAAGTGAAGCGCTGCGTTCCCTACGGCGCATGCGCGAGTCGCGTTGCGCCCGCCGATTGGCTCCCGCTGTGTGCTGGGAGCCGAGAGTTCCCAGCACACAACGGGGGGGCGACGGGATGTCGCCAAAAAACCCGACTTTTGCCCGAGACTGCGGGCCGGAAGTGGTTGCAGATACCTGTCTTTAGACAGGTATCTGCACCCCCCTCCCCCCTGAAAGGTGTCAATTGTGACACCGGAGGGGGGGAGGGTTCCGATCAGCGGATCTTCACTTTAGGGTGGAGATCCGCTTTAAGATCAGGTGATTGACTAACTGAATATTCCACTTATTTTCCTTCAAAAGCTCCAGAGTTGCTTTTACAATGTGTTTTGGATCAATATACATCTGTACTGTGAAGCTCCGTCCAATCAACTTTGCTGCATTTGGTTGAATCTGGGCTGATAGTATGGCCCAGATTCACAAAGCACTTACGCTGACGTAAGTGCAAATTTGAGCCGGTAAGTGCAAATGTGCGCCAGACCCACAAACCTACATACGCCTAAAAACTGGCCACCCTACACCAACGTAGCTTACATACGCCGCCGTAGTGTGGGCGCACTTTTCGTCTGGACACATGTTGCTGCTCCCATTGATTAGGCATTCAAACATGCAAATGAGGGAAATACGGCAATTCACGAACGTGCATGTGCCCAATGCATGCTACGCGAGGTGCGCCTAAGTTGTACATCCGGCGTAAAGTTATTCCCCAGAGATGAGGTGCAACCCAGCAACAGACATGCTAAGGTCTGCATCAGAGAACACAAGCCGGCGTATTGTGCGTTGGACGTGTGTCTGGCTGGGTGTACGTTAAGTTCACAGTGTACGTGGTGATCCGGCGTAGCTTAGGCACTTGTGCCGGCTTGGTTGTGAGCATGAACATAAGGGTGCTGTTTATGTGTCCACGTCACGGCATTGTCATGGCGCATGCGCAGTTCGTGATAAGCCGGGCATAAAACACGGCACCATGCTCGGACCATCATTTGCATGGGGTCACACCCACTTCCACCTACGCCGGCCTGCGCCTTCGAAACCTATGACACGCCGATGCAGCGTTGGGAGCAATAGCTTGCTGAATGCAGTGCTTGCCTCTCCACTCTGCGTCGGTGTGGTGTACGGCGTTTGCGCTACGGGGCATAATGTGCGCCCAACTCTCTGCTTAATCTGGGTCTATACCTCTAAACCAGTGGTTCTCAACCTTTTAGTCCCGTGACCCCTTGATAAAATTTCCCAAGTTGTGGGGAAAATTATTTTCATAGTATGGGTTGTCAGCACCCAAGGCAAGTAATTTGCTTCCCAACCCACTGCAATTTAGCGCTCCCCAGTCCCCTCCACTTGTACAGTATTAAAACCTCATATGGTACTTTTAGGATGTACTATTCTTTCTCTTTGTTCTCCTTTCTTTACCTTTTATCTATCGCTATCCTAATTTCGTGTTTTTCCCCCCACCCCTTTCTCTAGCAGTCTTTATTGTTTTTTCTCTTATTCTTTCTCTCCCTTTTTCTTTCGTCCTCCTCCTCTTTTTTTCTCCCTTCCGTGTATTCTCTATTTTTATTCCATCTCTTACTCCTTGGTGGGGGAATGGGATGAGTAGCAGTGCTGGCGAGGAGTTTGGATGAGTGGCAATGATGGGGGGGAGTTCTGATCAGCCAACTTAGGTGCTCTTCATCAAGGTCATCTGCTGATCTGAGTACTGTAGTGGGGAAGTTTAATGGCAACTATAATCACAAGTAGTGTTACTCACTGTGTCTCCGACTTTGTGATGTCTTGTAGCAGTGACACCTATGCTGAAATCAGAAGATAGGGTCTCCTCCAGCCCCTCCCACCTCACAATCCTGTCTGTCTGTGGACTTGAGAACCGAAATTGTGGAAAAATATCAACAGTCTCAAGGTTACAAGTCCATCTCCAGAGATCTAGATTTGCCTTTGTCCACAGTGCGCAACATTATCAATAAGTTTGCAACCCATGTCACTGTAGCTAATCTCTCTGGGTGTGGATAGAAGAGAAAAATCGATGAAAGATTGCAATGCAGGATAGTCCGGATAGTGGATAAGCAGCCCCAAACAAGTTCCAAAGAAATTCTAGCTGTCCTGCAGGCTCAGGGAGCATCAGTGTCAGTGTGAACTATCCGTTGACATTTAAATGAAATGAAACGCTATGGCAGGAGACACAGGAGGATCCCACTGCTGACACTGAGACTTAAAAAAGCAAGACTACAGTTTGCCAAAATGTACTTCAGTAAGCCAAAATCCTTCTGGGAAAATGTCTTGTGGACAGATGAGACCAAGATAGAGCTTTTTGGTAAAGCACATCATTCTACTGTTTACCGAAAACGTAATGAGGCCTCTGGCACTGTGTTCCTTGAATGTGTGCAAGGCATCATTAAATCTGAGGATTACCAAAGGATTTTGGGTCGCACTGTAGAGCCCAGTGTCAGAAAGCTGGGTTTGCGTCTGAGATCTTGGGTCTTCCAGAAGGACAATGACCCCAAACATACGTCAAAATGCACCCAGAAATGGATGGCAAAAAAAGCGCTGGAGAGTTCTAAAGTGGCCAGCAATGAGTCCAGATCTAAATCCCATTGAACACCTGTGGAGAGATCTTAAAATTGCTGTTGGGAAAAGGTGCCCTTCCAATAAGAGAGACTTGGAGCAGTTTGCAAAGGAAGAGTGGTCCAAAATTCTGGGTGAGAGGTGTAAGAAGCTTATTGATGGTTATAGGAAGCGATTGGAAAAAATAACCAAAATCAAAGGGTGTGCAACCAAATATTAAGTTAAGGGTGCCAAGAATTTTGACCAGTCAATTTTTGGAGTTTTGTGTGACATTATGTCCAATTTGCTTTTTTCCTCCTTTTTTTGTTTTGTTCCAATACACACAAAGGGAATAAACACGTGTATAGCAAAACATGTGTTACTGCAATACTTTTCTGTGAGAAATTCTTGATTTTCTGGAAAAATGTCTGAGGTGCCAACAATTTCGGCCATTACTGTATATATATATCAGTCACACCATTCCTTGTGTTCTTTAGCCCAAACAAGTCTCTTCTGCTTGTTGCCTTTCTTTAGCAGTGGTTTCCTAGCAGATATTCTACCATGAAGGCCTGATTCACACAGTCTCCTCTTATCAGTTGTTCTAAAGATGTGTCTGCTGCAAAAGGTGGCTACTTTGAAGAACCTAAAATATGACATATTTTCAGTTGTTTCACACTTTTTTGTTATGTATATAATTCCACATGTGTTAATTCATAGTTTTGATGCCTCCCATGTGAGTAGTCATGAAAATAAAGACAATTCTTTGAATGAGAAGGTGTGTCCAAACTTTTGGTCTGTACTGTGTGTGCGTGTGTGTATATATATATATATATATATATATATATATATATATATATTAATTTATTATTATTATTATTATTATTATTAATATACATGATTTTTATTGTGCCAACTGTTTGCACAGTGCTTTACATCAGGGAAGACAGTACAGTCACAAAACAAATCAATACAAGAGGAATCAGAGGGCCCTGCTCGTTAGAGATTACAATCTAGAAGGGAGGGTCAAGTGGAACAAAGGGTAGTTAGCTGTGGGGGATGATCAGATGGACTCAAATGAAAATATACTTGTTAGGTGTGGGAAGGATAGGCTTCTCTGAAGAGGAGGATTTTCAGGGATCCTCTAAAAGCTAATAGAGAAGGAGATAGACGGATAGATTGGGGTAAGAAGTTCCATAGGCTTGGAGAGGCTCTGGAAAAGTCCTGGAGACGAGCATGGGAGCAGGTGATGAGAGAGCTAGAGAGTAGGAGGTCTTGAGAAGAATGAAGAGAACGATTAGGTTGGTATTTAGAAACTAGGTCATTGCCACTGACTGTAGCAATGTGGCTATGGAAAGTAGACGACATTAATAAGATGGAAGATCTGATTCTTTCAAGCCAAGACAGACAGGAAGTTCACACAAAAACATGGCGGCTGTGGAACATCTACACCTACTCAGATGAAGGACAAAGTCTTAGAGACCCGACCTAAACCCAGGGGTTAGCCCCCTGCCCTTAATAGCGTAGGTGCCGATATGCCAGACCAAGCGAAATGCAGATAGAGCTGTCAGACATATGGACCCATGCTTCCTCTACCCACCCCCCCAACCGGGAATTTCCCCATCGGGGCGGCTACCCTCCTTGACTCCCCAGGCTATGTCTGGGGAGTTACTACTATTTACTATCCCTCTTTTCTTCCCTCTTGCTATCTCTTAGGATATTAGGAAAAGGTGAGCGGTTTCGCGGATCCGTAGTTGCATGCCACATCCCATGGGTAATCATTGCCCTACCGAAAACTCTGATGGGTGGTTGGAACGGTAGGCTGAGTGCCACCAATGCAGTGCTGGCTGCGTATTGCCTGTAAGGACTAGTGGCCTGACGCTATATGATAACCTATCGGATAACTTGTTGGAATTTAATAACAGTGTTTTTATGACTGAGTTTTGTTCGTTTGTACATCTCTGGATATCACTATGTTTTACAATGTTGCTGTGATCCGTGTGGAAACGCTCTTTGTTGTGTATAAATAAAGAATTTTGAAAAAAAAAAGAAACTAGGTCATTGATGTAGCTAGGGGCAGAGTTGTGGATGGCTTTGTAGGTAATTGTTAGTAGTTTTAATTTAATTTGTTGGGTGAGCGGAAGCCAGTGGAGGGATTGACAGAGGGGAGTAGCAGAGACGTTTGGTAAAATGGATGAGGTTGGCAGAAGCATTCATGATGGACTGAAGGGGGGTTAGAGTATGCAGAGGTAAGTTTCTGAGAAGGGAGTTGCAGTAATTAAGGCAAGAGATGACCAAGGAGTGAATAAGGAGTTTTGTGGTGTCATTGGTTAGAAAGGGGCGTATTTTGGAGATGTTGCGATGGTTGAGGCGGCAAGATTTGGACAGTGATTGAACGTGAGGCTTAAAGGACAGTTCAGAGTCCAGGACTACTTCTAGGACCTTGACATGTAGGGATGGGCTGATAGTTGTGCCATCAATTTTGACAGAGAGATCAGTGGAAGAGGCACGTGGGGGAGGGAAAATGATAAGTTCCGTTTTGGATAGATTGAGTTTGAGGAAGTGGTGCGACATCCAAAGGAACATATCTGGTAGTAAAATAGTGATACGTAAGGAGAATGAAGGAGTGAGTTGAGGGGTAGAGAAATAGATTTGAGTGTCATCAGCGTAAGGTGGTATTGGAAGCTGTGGGAGGCTATCAGCTGACCCAGGGAGGAGGTGTAGATTGAAAATAGGAGAGGTCCAAGAACAGAACCTTGGGGGACCCCAACAGAGAATGGAAGAGGAGAGGAAGTAGAGTTGTAAGTAACGCTGAAGGTGCGGTTGGATGAGTAGGTAGAGAACCAGCGAAGAGTACAGTCACAGAGACCAAAGTTGTGGAGTTTTTTGAGGAGGAGTGGGTGGTCAACCGTATCAAAGGTGGTAGAGAGATCCAGGAGTAGGAGCACAGAATAGTGTCCATTAGTTTTGGCCGTTAGTATATTGTTTGTTAGTTTTAAGAGAGCAGTTACTGTGGAATGTCGAGGACGAAATCCAGACTGAAGGGGATCAGAAAGGTTATTATCAGGAAGGTCGATGCTCAGTCGGTTGTAGACTAGACGTTCAAGGAGTTTGGATAAAAAGGGGAGCAAGGAGATGGGGCATAGGTTGTCAAGATTGGATGGGTCCAGTGAGGGATTTTTAAGTATGGGGCTGACTAGTGCATGTTTCAAAGAGTTAGGGAAGATGCCAGAAGAGAGAGAGAGATTGAAGATGTGGGTTAGAGGGTGTAGAACAGAGCCAGAGGGTGAATCATTTGCAAGGGAACAGGATCCAGAGCACAGGTGGTAAGATGGACGTTAGCAAGTAATTTAGCAACCTCGTCTATTGTGGTGTGGTTGAAAGAGGGAAGTAATGACTGTACCTGTGGGCATGAGTTGTGAAGCATGGAGGGTATCTGAACAGTAGAGATCTCCTTCCGAATTGTATTAATCTTCTGTTTGAAGGGATTGGCAATCTCCTGGGCGGTGAGTGAGTTGGTGGGTGGAGGCAATGGAGGACGAAGGAGAGAGTTGAAGGTAGAGAAGAGTTCACGGGAATGGGATGATGAGTTTTTAATGCGGTTGATGAAATAGGTCTGCTTGGCTGCGAGAAGGCTGGAATTGTATATTTGGAGGGCAGATTTATACTGGACAAAGTCTTCCTTAGGTCTTAGTTTTGCGCCACTGGCACTCGAGAGCATTGCTGTGTTTTTTCAGACTTCTAGTATGATCTGTTTGCCAGGGTTGAAGGGTACGGGACCCCTGCCTTCATACCCCCACAACCACCGGGTAATTTTGCAATAACTACAAAATACGCCCCTTTCTAACCAATGACACCACAAAACTCTTAATTTACTCCCTGGTCATCTCTCATCTTGATTACTGCAACTTCCTCCTCATTGGCTTACCTATACATACTCTAACCCCCCTTGAGTCCATCTGATCATCCCCCACAGCTAACTACCCTTTGTTCCACTTGACCCTCCCTTCTAGATTGTAAGCTCTAACGAGCAGGGCCCTCTGATCCCTCCTGTATTGATTTGTATTGTGACTGTACTGTCTTTCCTGATGTAAAGCACTGCGCAAACTGTTGGCGCCATATAAATCCTGTATAATAATAAAAATAATACTTACCTGTCGCCGTGGAAAACGGCACATGCTCGAAATGACTTTGACGCATGCGCGGTAGCTTCCACGGCATAGGTAGGATGAAGCAAGATGGTGGCGACGGCATCGAATGTGACGAGCGCATGCTTGTCGTTTGCGATGACGTCACCGTGTTCTTGCCTTTCAAGAGAACCGCGGTTCTTTTGAAAGGTCTGTGTGTACACTCGGGCGGCAAGAGATTCTTGCTAAGAATATCGTCGGGAAAAACAATGTTATGAGATTCATACCCGTACGAGGCCCGAATATTTTAAATCAGCGGCTGGATTGGTGCTTTAAATAAAATAATTGGCTTAAAGTGGAGCTCCACCCTCTTTTTCAACTTTATAGCATTTGTTTTCATACTGCCCCCTTAAATTGAATTGGTGTGTCTTTTTTTTTTATTTGAAAAACTCACTGTGCTGTGCAGATGAGTTTATTTTCCTCGGCCGCGGCCGCAGCGGCATCGCCCCGTCAATCAGTGCTGCGTTGCCTCCTGGGAGATGTTTGTCATCAACCCCAGGAGGTCCTGGCCGCGTAGCATCGCGTGATTACATCCCCCCCCCCCGCGAATGAAAAAAAAACACCGGCGCCGCGGGTTAAACATTGTGCGGTGACTGACACAGACAGACTACAGTGTCCGAGTGCCCGAGCGGAGCAGGTAGTGGCTTGGCGGGGGTGGGGGAGAGTGCAAGCTGCTCCCCTGTCAGTCGGCACATCTGGGACCGGCGCGGCGCAATGATCCTCTTCTCTCATGTCACGTCTCTGATAAGTGTAGGGCAGCGGCTGTCAGCCGAGCAGAGAAGCCGTCTCCCCCCCTTCTCCTTTATGTCTATACAGTGCTGTGCATGCAGGAGAAGGGGGGACGCGGCTGCTCGGCTGACAGCCGCTGCCCTACACTTATCAGAGACGTGACATGAGAGAAGAGGATCATTGCGCAGCGCCGGTCCCAGATGTGCCGACTGACAGGGGAGCAGCTTGCACTCTCCCCCACCCCCGTCAAGCCACTACCTGCTCTGCTCGGGCACTGTAGTCTGTCTGTGTCAGTCTCCGCACAATGTTTTACCCGCGGTGCCGGTGTTTTTTTTTTCATTCGCGCCGGTCCAAGATGTGCCGACTGACAGGGGAGCAGCTTGCACTCTCCCCCACCCCCGCCAAGCCACCAAGTCCCCCCCACCCCCGCCAAGCCACTACCTCGGGCTCTCTGACTGTCAGCCAGATACATTGTGGGTCTAAATGGGGGGGTCTGTATTGTAGCAAGGGGGGGTTTGTATTGTAAGAAGGGGGGGGTCTGTATTGTAGGGGGGTCTTCACTGTAGCGGGGGTCTGTATTGTAGGAAGGGGGGTCTGTATTGTAGGAAGGGGGGGGGTCTTCACTGTAGCAGGGGTCTGTATTGTAGCAAGGGAGGTTGTTGAATTGTAAGAAGGGGGGGGGGTTTCACTGTAGCGGGGGTCTGTATTGTAGTAAGGGGGGTCTTTATTGTAGTAAGGGGGGTCTGTATTGTAGGAAGGGAGGTCTGTATTGTAGGAAGGGAGGTCTTCACTGTAGCGGGGGTCTGTATTGTAGGAAGGGGGGTCTTCACTGTAGTGGGGGTCTGTATTGTAGGAAGGGGGGGCTGTACTGTAGGAAGGGGGGGTCTTTACTGTAGTGGGGGTCTGTATTGTAGGAAGGGGGGTCTGTACTGTAGTAAGGGGGGTCTTCACTGTAGAGGGGGTCTGTATTGTAACGGGGTCTTCACTGCAGGTGGGCCTGCATTGTAGGGAGGGGGTCTGCACTGTAGAGGGGTCTGAGTAACAATTAGGGGGCCCAGAACTGTTAAGGGGGTGCCTGTGTAACATACAGGCGTCTAGAGGTGCAGGGTACTGTGTAATGTAAAGGGGTCCAAAGGTGCAGGGTGCGGTGTAATGTAAAGGGGTCCAAAGGTGCAGGGTGCTGTGTAATGTAAAGGGGTGCAGGGTGCTGTGTAATGTAAAGGGGTCCATAGGTGCAGGGTGCTGTGTAATGTAAAGGAGTCCAGAGGTACAAGAGCTGTGTAATGTAAAGGGGTCCAAAGGTGCAGCGTGCTGTGTAATGTAAAGGGGTCCAGTGGTGGAGGGTGATGTGTAATGTAAAGGGGTCCAGTGATGCAGGGTGCAGTGTAATGTAAAGGGGGTCCAGAGGTGCAGGGTGCAGTGTAATGTAAAGGGATCCAGAGTGCTGTGTAATGTAAAGGGGTCCAGAGGTACAAGGGCTGTGTAATGTGCTGGGGCGATGTGATTTGGTGGCAGTGTGATGTAATGTGCTGGGGCGATGTAATTTGGTGGCAGTGTGATGTGATGTGCTGGGGCGATGTAATTTGGTGGCAGTGTGATGTAATGTGCTGGGGCGATGTAATTTGGTGGCAGTGTGATGTAATGTGCTGGGGCGATGTAATTTGGTGGCAGTGTGATGTGATGTGCTGGGGCGATGTGATGCAATTTGGCGGGGGGGGGGGGGTGCTGCGATGGAGGAGATGTGATTTTGCGGGGGCAATGCGATGTGCTGGCTGGGGCGATGCAATATTGTGGGTATTGTGATGCAATTGGGCGGGGGGTCTATGCGATGTGGGAATATTTACTAAATGTTGTGCTGTGATCGGTGCGGTGTGCTGTGATCGGTGCGCTGTGATCGCTGCGCTGTGCAGTGTGCTGTGCTGTGATCGGTGCGCTGTGCAGTGTGCTGTGCTGTGATCGGTGTGCTGTGATCGCTGCGCTGTGCAGTGTGCTGTGATCGGTGTGCTGTGATCGATGCGCTGTGATCGGTGCGTTGTGCGGTGTGCTGTGATCGGTGCGCTGTGATCGGTGCATTGTGCGGTGTGCTGTGCAGTGATCGGTGTGCTGTGATCGGTGCGTTGTGCTGTGATCGGTGCACTGTGCTGTGATCGGTGCGCTGTGCTGTGATCGGTGCGCTGTGATCAATGCGCTGTGATCGGTGCGTTGTGCTGTGATCGGTGCGCTGTGATCGGTGCGGTGTGCTGTGCTGTGATTGGTGTGTGCTGGGATCAGTGCGTTGTGCTGTGCTCGGTGCGCTGTGCTCGGTGCGCTGTGATCGGTGCGCTGTGCGGTGTGCTGTGATCGGTGCGTTGTGCTGTGAGCGGTGCGCTGTGATCGGTGCGCTGTGAGGTGCGCTGTGATCGGTGCGCTGTGATCGGTGCGGTGTGCTGTGATCGGTGCGCTGTGATCGGTGCGGTGTGCTGTGATCGGTGCGCTGTGATCAGTGCGTTGTGCTGTGCTGTGATCGGTGTGCTGTGATCGGTGCGCTGTGATCGATGCGTTGTGATCGGTGCATTGTGCGGTGTGCTGTGCTGTGATCGGTGCGTTGTGCTGTGATCGGTGCTGTGATCGTCGCACTGTGATCGGTGCGCTGTGATCGGTGCGCTGTGATCGGTGTGCTGTGATCGATGCGCTGTGATCGGTGCGCTGTGATCGGTGCGGTGTGCTGTGCTGTGATCGATGCGCTGTGATCGGTGCATTGTGCGGTGTGCTGTGCTGTGATCAGTGTGCTGTGATCGTTGCGCTGTGCGGTGCACTGTGATCGGTGCGCTGTGATCGGTGCGCTGTGCTGTGCTGTGATCGGTGTGCTGTGATCGGTGCGTTGTGCAGTGTGCTGTGATCGGTGCGCTGTGATCGGTGCGTTGTGCAGTGTGCTGTGATCGGTGCGGTGCGCTGTGATCGGTGCGCTGTGCTGTGATCGGTGCTCTGTGATCGGTGCGTTGTGCGGTGTGCTGTGATCGGTGCGTTGTGCCGTGATCGGTGTGCTGTGATCGGTGTGCTGTGATCAGGGCGCTGTGTTTGGGCGCTGTGATCGGGCGCTGTGATCGGGCGCTGTGATTGGTGCGTTGTGCTGTGATCGGTGTGCTGTGATCGGTGTGGTGTGCGGTGTGCTGTGATCGGTGTGCTGTGATCGGGGCGATGTGATCGGTGCAGATATATCTACATAACAAATTATTTAGTATATTTCCTGGTTCCTGGAAGGAGGAGGGGAGGAGAGATTTGCATAGATAAGGAGCAGCAACTTCCTCTGACACTCCAATTGCTATTGAAACCTGATCTGTAACATATTACATTGCTTGTGCAGCACTGAGCATGTGCGAGATATGCAAGGCTGAAATCCAGGAAGTCATACAGTCTGGCTTCATGGATTCCCACACTTAAGATGGCCCCAGTCAATTCCTGTTTTATAAACTATCTAAATGCTGTAACAACCTAACAAAACGGACCTTAGTTTACAGACTACCTTTACTAGAATACATTAAGCTTGTGTATTACAGGGGTATTTATATTTAAAAAGTGAAATTGTGGCCGGAACTCCGCTTTAAAGAAGAATTCCAGGTATGGATATTTCATGCAGTGCATATACGTTAACTGCTTAAGAACCAGAAGAATTTCCCTTTCAATGACCAGGTCATTTTTTGTGATACGGCACTGCATCGCTTAAACTGACAATTGCATAATCGTGTGACACTGTACCCAAACAAAATTTACGTCCTTTTTTTCCCCACAAATAGAGCTTTCTTTTGGTGGTATTTGATCACCTCTGCATTTTTTTTTTGGGGGGGGGGGCTATAAACAAAAAAAAGCCACAATTTTATAATTTTTCCTATAATAAATATCCCAAAAATAAATGTAAAAAATTACATTTGTTCATCAGTTTAGGTCGATATAATTCTTCTACATAATTTGGTAATCACAACTGATCACAATGTAAACACAAATGGCATTCCTCTCCTCTGCATGAGAAGAGGAGAGCTGGTAACTGGCCAGTGTAATGAAAGGGGACATCTACACTGATAATCAGGACACTGATAATCAGTGTCTAAATTATCGGTGCTATGAATCAGTGCCACCTATCAGTGCTGCCTAACAGTGCCACATATCAGTTCAGCCTCATCAGTGTCCACCAGTGCCTCCTCATCAGTGCCCACCAGTGCCACCTCATCAGTGCCCATCAGTGCCACCTCATCAGTTCAGCCTATCTGTGCCCATCAGTGCAGCCATCAGTGAAGGAGAAAAATTGCCTGTTTGCAAAATGTTATAACAGAAACAGAAAATATGTTTTTTTTTAGTTTGTTTAGCAAAACATAAAAAATCTAGTGGTTATTAACCACTTCAGCTCCGGAAGGTTTTACCCACTTGCCGACCACCAGGCCATTTTTTTGCAATACGGCACTGCGTTGCTTTAACTGACAATTGCATGGTCGTGCGATGCAGTACCCACATAAAATTGATGTATTTTTTTTCCCACAAATAGAGGTGGTATTTGATTGCCTCTGCAATTTGTATTTTTTTTTATAGATTTAGGGACTTTTTTTATTGTTTTTACTAGTAATGGTGGCGATCTACGATTTTTAGCTGGACTGCGACATTGCAGCAGACAAATCTGACACTGAGTGACACTTTTTGGGACCAGTGACACCAATACAATGATCAGTGCTAAAAAAATGCACAGATTGTTGTATAAATGACACTGTCAGTGAAGGGGTTAACAACAGGAGCAGTCAAAGGGTTAAATGTTCTTTAGGGAGGTGCTAACTAACTGTGTGGGGCAGTGTCACACTAAAGAAAAAGAGAAATCTGCTTAGCTGAATCACAAGATTTCTCTTTCCCTTACTGACAGAACCGCGGTTTGCCTGCGGCTGATCCGTATCTCCCGTGAACAATCGGCGGGTCACTGCAGCAATCGCGGCCGCCGGACCAGCTGATTGACTCCTGCTGTGTCCAATTAGCAGATAATTAGACGATGTCTTAGCGGACGAAATGCGTCGGGAGGTCTCCATTGTTGCGACATTTCATACAAAGCACTTGAATATCATCACAAATGTAAGTGTTCTGACTTAATTAAACTTTTGATATGTAATATAGAGTTACACTATGTGGCCGTTTTTTTTTCTTCCATTATATGGCACAACCCTTCTACATCTATTTGGGATTCCCTGGACCATCATTTCTATAAGACAACCCACTAGGAAGTCACCTTTCCCTTGAGATTCTCTCTATCCTGCTGGTGTTTTGTCATCCCTGGCACAGCACCCTGAAGTCCACTTCATTAGATATGTGAGTTCCCGTTCGTAAACGAATGGATTTTCGTACGAATTTGTTAGCATTCGTACATTCGTATCAATTCGAACATCCGAAAAGCTGAAAGAACCAAAATACGAAAATTACGGAATTCTGACTAAGCCAAATAATGAACAATCGAAAATACGAACGTACGATTGGACAATCTTACTAGGATACAAAACACCGAAACGGCAAAAGAACGAAAATTACATCTATAACGAATTTTATTCCGTATTTTAAATCCTTTGTCTGTTCGTATTTTCATTCGTATGTTCGTATTTTCATTTGTGTGTATTGTAAATCCATTTCTTTGTCGGTTCGTAAATTTGTGTACTTATATCGTTCTTTCGAATGGGCAGTGTAGTTATTAAGTGATGTATCTTACTTAATATCAATAAGCTTATCTCTTTTGTGCTAAGTCACATTGGACAGTGTAAAGGGCTCTGTCAGGGACGTTCTGTCCGCTTCCGTGATCGTGCGCTTGTACGCATGCGCGGACCACGGCTCTCGGACGCACTGGTGCGCGGGACGCTGCCGTTGCGTGCGCCCGTGCGCATGCGCGCACGTTAGGCGCACGTCATACGCAGCGTCCGGCTGCCTATAAAGGACACTGCTGCAATGTTGCACATTGCGGTTTGATCTGCATGTGTTCCGTGTTTCTATCTTTGCATTAAGCATTCTGTTCTGGTATATGATCCGGCTCTCTGACCCTGCTGCCTTCTCCAACCCTGACTCCGGCTTGTTGACCCTGCTTGTATTCAGCCTGACTACCCGTTACCTGGACCCGGCCTGGACTCTGATTATTCTCCTGTCTACCGTTTATGCTGTTTGCTCCAAGTGTATGACCCGGCTTGTCTGACTCCGCTACTCTGCTGACCCCTTGTGGCCGCCCTGCTGATCGGCACCTGTTGTTCCTGTATCTTCTACCTGCCTACCAGCATCACCTGCTTCCTGTTCGGCAGTTCCTGTTTCACCAGCAGCCACAACTAGAACTGACACCTGCACTTCACCGTGCTCTTACCACCACTGTCTCCACTCCAGTGGTCTCCGAGCCGGGGTTGTACGGGAGGTCTCCCTCCATGCTTCAGGCTCACACTCAGGTACGTAACAGTATCAAACCGCCATGTCTGAGCCTGAAGGAGGGACCTCACCTATGGACAATGTCTTTCAACATCTTACAGCCCTCATTCAAGTTGTGAAGTCTCTTCAGGATAGTCATGTCCGGGTAGATAAGCAGACACAGACCCAGGCTAACCATGCAGACTCAGCTCCAGTAATACCATTTCCTGAACCTAGGGTTCCCCTCCCCGAGAGGTTTTCTGGGATCCGTAGCAAATTCCGCGCGTTCCGTAACGCATGTGAACTTTACTTTTCACTGCTACCTCGGACCTTCTCTTCTGAAGTCACCAAAGTAGGCTTCGTTATCACCCTGCTGCAAGAGGAACCCCAGGCTTGGGCCCATCATCTACGTGAGACCCGCCATGAAGCTCTTGACTCTCTGTCATCCTTCTTCGATGCCATGGCCCGGCTCTATGACGACCCTCAGCGAACTTCCACTGCCAAAGCTGCCCTCCATGCGCTCCAGCAAGGCCACCGAGCCGTTGAGGACTATGTGACTGACTTTAGACGCTGGAGCGCGGATACCCAGTGGAATGAGGCAGCGCTTCGGCATCGGTTCCGTCTCGGTCTCTCCGAGAACTTGAAGGATGAACTAGCCCGGACCGGTGTTCCTGATGCCTTAGAGTCCTTAATTTCTTTATCTATTCAGATAGACCGCCGGTTACGGGAACGCAGAACAGAAAGAACTACTCTACAACTGCGCCCGGCTTGGATGCTTCCCCAGACGCCAGCTCCCGTCTACCTTGCCCGTGCTGATACAGCTTCGGTGAAATTCTCATCTTCTTCCCGGACGACCTCTGCCCCCCAACCCGGGCAGCTTGGACTGATAAGACATTCTTTGTCCGCGAGGGAACGACTTCGCCGGCAGCAGAATTATCTTTGCATGTACTGCGGAAGGGCCGGTCATTACGTCTCTACTTGCCCTGCTAAACGGCACAAGACCCTGGCTACCTCTTCTCCCAGTTTCGCACCGACCCCCACCAAGGCCACTCACCTGGACTTACCTATTTTGTTTCAACTTCCAGGAAGAACCATACCAGTTACTGCAATAATAGACTCAGAGGCATGTAGTTGTTTTATTGATCTAGACTTTGCTGCTCAACAACACATCCCACTTCAACCCAAGACTCGGGGCCTGTCCATCTTCCTGGCAGATGGGTCTCGAATCAAGTCCGGAGTAGTAACCCAGGAAACCCCCTTTTTGCCTGTCATCACCTCTTCGGGTCATAAAGAACTTTTACGTTTTGATGCCATTGCTTCTCCTATTTCCAGTCATTCTGGGTCTACCTTGGCTCCAGGCACACAATCCCCAGATCGATTGGGGAACCGGGCAAGTTCGATTTCAGTGTCCCTACTGCCAGCAGCACTGCAGGCCCTCGCTCCCTAGCACCAGTGGTCCCTTACTATGCCTGGAACCAGACCCAGAGATACGTGCCGCAGTACTCCAACAATACCATGAATTCTTGGACGTTTTTAGCAAGAGAGGGGCTGAGATCCTGCCGCCCCATCGTCCGTACGATTGTCCAATCGAACTTCTACCTGGTGCGGAGATTCCGTTCGGACGGATTTTTCCCTTGTCTGAGCGGGAACTAGAGGTTCTGAAAGAATATGTGGATGAAAACTTAGAGAGGGGCTTTATCCGCCCTTCTACTTCTCCAGCAGGGGCAGGAATCTTTTTTGTAGAAAAGAAGGATCCATTCTCTCCGGCCTTGTGTGGACTACAGGGAGCTGAATAAGATCACGGTCAAGAACCGGTACCCCCTGCCTCTGGTTCCCGAACTCTTCCAAAGACTCAGGACTGCCTCTGTATTCACCAAGTTAGACCTACGGGGGGCATACAACCTGGTACGCATCCGTGAGGGGGATGAGTGGAAGACGGCCTTTCGTACCAGGTTTGGCCACTTTGAATACTTAGTGATGCCCTTTGGCCTATGCAATGCCCCTGCGACATTCCAGCATCTAGTTAATGACATTTTCAGAGACTGTCTAGACATTTATGTAGTTGTTTACCTGGATGATATTTTGATTTTTTCCTCTTCCCTTAAGCAGCACCGAAGACACGTCAAGAACGTACTCTGTCGTCTCCGACAACATGGGCTCTATGCGAAACCAGAAAAATGCGAATTCGAACAACAGAGCATCCAGTTCCTGGGACTAGTGATCTCTACGGAGGGGTTCAAGATGGATCCACAGAAGGTTTCAGCTATTCTGGACTGGCCTGCACCTTCAGACAAAAAAGGGGTGCAACGCTTTGTGGGCTTCGCCAATTTCTACCGAAGGTTTATTAAAGGGTTCTCTGCTATTATTTTCCCGATCACACAGCTAACAAAGCAACATGTCCGGTTCCATTGGACCCCCGAGGCACAGGCCACCTTCACAAACCTGAAAAAACATTTCACATCTGCTCCCATTCTGAGTCACCCTGACCCGACGCTACCCTATTTACTTGAGGTAGACGCCTCAGAAACTGCAGTGGGAGCTGTCATTTCCCAACGTCAGGGCCTTAAGGACTTGATGCACCCAATAGCCTTCTTCTCCCGTAAGCTCACCCCATCTGAGAAAAACTACGATGTAGGGGATCGGGAGCTCCTGGCCATCAAGACCGCCCTGGAGGAGTGGAGGTACCTGTTGGAGGGGGCAGCACACCCCATACTCATCTATACAGACCATAAGAACCTGGAGTACCTGAGAGCTGCGAAACGTCTAAGACCACGCCAGGCACGATGGGCATTATTTTTCTCTAGGTTTTCATTCCACATTACTTACCGTCTAGGCTCCAAGAACACCAAACCAGATGCCCTGTCCCGCATGTTTGACGATCCAAAAGAAGTGTCAGCACCAGATACCATACTGTCGGAAGGTAACTTCTTACTGTTGCAAACTAGCCTGATGTCTAACCTGAAACAAGCCTCGGTAGGTGTGCCTGAGCCCCCTGGAGTCACTCTCTTACCCAAAGAGGGATTACTGTGGAAGAACGACAACATTTTTGTGCCAGAGGAAGTCCGAGCCACAGTGTTAAACCTATGTCATGACCATCCCTTGGCAGGCCATTTTGGGATACATAAGACTCTAGAACTGGTCCAACGCACATTTTGGTGGCCGGATCTTGAAAAGAATTGCAGGGAATATGTCAGTTCATGTGCCACCTGTACCCGTAGCAAGACTACCAGAGGCAAGGCCTGGGGGTTGCTCAGGCCTTTACCGATTCCTGATCGCCCCTGGAAAATGATTGCGATGGATTTCATAGTGGAACTTCCCCCGTCAGAAGGTTGCTCAGCCATTTTTGTGGTGGTTGACCGACTATCGAAGATGGCCCACTTCATACCATTGAAAAGCACGCCCTCTGCCATGGAGACCGCCCAGGTCTTTATTAAGGAGATAGTAAGGCTACATGGGGTCCCTACAGACATTGTATCAGATAGAGGGGTGCAGTTCACCTCTCGTTTCTGGAAGACGTTATGCAAAGCTCTGAAGATTGAACTATGTCCTCGGCTTACCATCCCCAGACCAATGGGCAAACTGAGAGGACGAACCAAACCCTCGAGCAATACCTCCGATGCTTTACCTCCTTTGTTCAAGACGACTGGGTAGCATTACTACCCTTGGCAGAGTTTGCTTTTAATAATGCCAGCCACTCGGCCACAGGCCAGTCTCCGTTTTTTGCCAACTATGGGTTCCACCCGACCTTTTTGCCCGACCTTGTCCCTGATACAACAGTCCCGGCAGTCCAAGATACCGTTGATTTTCTTACCCGTAACAATAAAATTCTACAGGAAGCTCTGACCAAAGCGCAAGCAGCCAGTAAAAGGATGTTCGATAGGGAAAAGGGGGAAGAACTGAACCTACAACAAGGCGACCAAGTGTGGCTATCCACCACCAACCTTAAGATGGCTTGTCCAACAAGGAAACTGGCACCCAAATTTACCGGTCATTTTCCGGTAAAACGGAAACTAAATGAGGTTTCCTATGAACTTGCCCTACCAGAATCAATGAAGATTCATCCGGTGTTCAATGTGTCTCTACTGAAACCAGCGGTACCTGATTCTTTCGTAGACAGGGGGCCAGGACCACCTGAACCTGTAGTCATTGATGGCAATGAAGAGTTTGAGGTGGAGGCAGTTTTGGATTGTAGAAGAAGAAGAAACCAACTCCAATTCCTGATCAAGTGGAAGGGGTACGGAATGGAGGAGAACTCTTGGGAACCCCAACAGAACATTCATGCCCAAGAACTAATCCAGGCATTCTTCCGCAGCCATCCTCAGAAAAGGGCTCTCTTTGGCACCCGGAGGTTGCCCTTAAGGGGGGGGGCACTGTCAGGGACGTTCTGTCCGCTTCCGTGATCGTGCGCCTGTACGCATGCGCGGACCACGGCTCTCGGACGCACTGGTGCGCGGGACGCTGCCGTTGCGTGCGCCCGTGCGCATGCGCGCACGTTAGGCGCACGTCATACGCAGCGTCCGGCTGCCTATAAAGGACACTGCTGCAATGTTGCACATTGTGGTTTGATCTTCATGTGTTCCGTGTTTCTATCTTTGCATTAAGCATTCTGTTCTGGTATATGATCCGGCTCTCTGACCCTGCTGCCTTCTCCAACCCTGACTCCGGCTTGTTGACCCTGCTTGTATTCAGCCTGACTACCCGTTACCTGGACCCGGCCTGGACTCTGATTATTCTATACCGTTTATGCTGTTTGCTCCAAGTGTATGACCCGGCTTGTCTGACTTCGCTACTCTGCTGACCCCTTGTGGCCGCCCTGCTGATCAGCACCTGTTGTTCCTGTATCTTCTACCTGCCTACCAGCATCACCTGCTTCCTGTTCGGCAGTTCCTGTTTCACCAGCAGCCACAACCAGAACTGACACCTGCACTTCACCGTGCTCTTACCACCACTGTCTCCACTCCAGTGGTCTCCGAGCCGGGGTTGTACGGGAGGTCTCCCTCCACGCTTCAGGCTCACACTCAGGTACGTAACAGGCTCGTACACACGATCGGACTTCAAACAAACTTTTCCGTGGATTTTTGTCCGAAGGGAGTTGGCCGGACTTTTGAAACTGAAAAAGTTTGTCCGATGGAGCGTAAACACGATCAGATTTTTTAGAAAACACTAATTTTTAAGTTTGTTGGCAAAAAGTCAGACCGTGTGTACGGGGCTTAAGAGAAAGTCTATCTTAATATGGGTTAGCTGCGTGTTGAAAATTAAACTAAAATACGAGATTGCGAATGACCGCGCCACAATGTATTTATGAAAGTACAAAATTACGAACCCATTAAATGGAAATTATTATCTAACAAAATTACGAATTTCGAATCAACGAAAATAAATTAGACAGAATTCCGAATCATTCAGTATAAACTAAAATAAAACTGTTACAAAAATACGTACGGTCCGAAGAGGAAAACTTGCGTCTTACAAAATACGAACAGGTCCGAATAGAAAAACGTACGTCTTACGAAATTACGAATCTTTACGAACCTTTGAACTTTGTCGACACCGCTGTTTGATTACTCAAAGGACAGATAGTATTTGCATTTTTGCACCTGTTTTGAATTTCCTGCATATAGACTTTCATAGTGTGCTTATCGGAACATTTCTATTTACGTTGTTCACTATCAATATTTGAACACTTAGTTTATCAAGTTTTTACGTATTTATTCATTTTTCACATATTTATTCATTTATATATTTTGATTAGCGCTACACTTTTTTTGTTTCCACAATTACAGAGGGAGCAGCGTGCCCCCTAAACCGAGTGCACAAAATCAGGTACAGGAACATGATTTCACGCACCCTGGCCATCCTGTCACAGTAAATGTACGTGGGGCGGTCCGGAAGCGGTTAAATAACACAAAAAAAGCTCTAGTTTTGTGGAAAAAAATATATAAAAATGTCATATGAGTACAGTATTGCATGACCGCAAAATTGTCATTCAAAGTGTGACAGAGCTGAAAGCTAAAATAAATTGCCCTGGGCAGGAAGGGGCCGATAGTGCTAAGTAGGCAAGTGGTTAAAGGATAAGTTCACCTTTTGAACATGTAACATGATTCACCCATTACTCCTCCACAGCATCAATGGTCTGCTCAGACCTGCTGTTTGACCAGGAGACTACAGTGGTAGTCATCAATGGATGGGCAGGTCAAAGGCAAATCCCAGAAACCTGTAGGTCTAGTATTTGATCTATTCTATGTCAGAGGGTTCCTAGCTCTGTTAATATGTTAGTAAAGAAAACTCGTAAATTGTAGGAGGAGGTGGTGGAGCCAGGGATTCCTTTGAAGCATTCCTATAGGCAGTGCAACTGGTGTATAAAGGAATTGGTGTTCACCTAGAATCTTGGTGCACTTGGAATAATAAAAAAAAAATGCTTGGATATCCTCTTATATAAGCATTCTATTCAATTTTTTCTGCCTCATTTAAAGTCCCAATTAACAAATGGTAACAGTGTGGAACAGCACTACCACCTGACATAACTAATTGCTGAAATAGTGACATTTCCTATACAGAGTTATAGACAATAGTGAATTATGGGCTTAGCTGCCCTTCTCAGTTCCTTGATAAATGTGTTAGCTGGAGGTCAGCATGGCAACATCTATTAAAAATATTGTTTTTTTTAAGCATTACATTGATTTGATTTAACCCCAATCAATTTAAAATGGTTCTGACAATTAGCAAAAGCTTCAAATTTGACCTTAAGGTAATAGGATTCATTAGCTATGTTTAGGATTAAATTTAGTCTAATAAGGTGATTTTTCTTTCCTTGTACATGAAATGGTGGTCACGCAGATCAATTATTATAAATTATACAATTTGAGTTGATTATGTAGAGTCTGCTAATTTGTATAATTAATGACTTCAGACAATGGGAGCCATTTATTAATAACTATCTGTACACTCAGTCTGTATGACACTTTATTTTACAGCTGCCGGCTCATCTGTTAAACAGGAGGTATTATATACAAGGATGCCAGACATGTATGCTAATTAAACCCATAATTAATTGAAACAGTTATAGTTAAAGTCAGAATGCTGACAGGCTCTGTGTCTTATTGTTCATGGTAATCAACTTATTCAAAAGGCAAATTCAATCAGCAATTCATAACCAAACCAGAGGTTTGTAATATGCCCTGTGAAGCTCTGACAGCTGCCGACTGCAGGTCTATTCATACAATAAAAGTATAACCTCCCCTTAGACATTTAGCACTGCTATTTGATATGATCCTTTTGTAACAGAGCTGGGGGACATGGCTTATAATTTACTCAGACAGTGTTGCTGATACAGCTTACACATTGCAGTCACAAAACATGGTAACCTTCTAATGAAGATTTCTTTCCCCTTATTATAATATTGCATTGCAGCCCAAATACATTCAACAGTATCTTCGTGCTTAGCTACTGATTAAACAGGACTTCTTTATATGAATTCATTTAATCAGAGATGTTTAATATAGATAAATCTATATATAGATAGATAGATATATCTATATATAGATATATCTATATCTATATATAGATTACAGAAAATTGTTATCAAAAACGTATCGTAATTTTCCCTTCCTGTCCCGTCTCCACGTCAGCACACAATGGATTAACGCTTCATCTTGGGCCCACAGGACCACCTCTTACTAGCTAAATAAAAGACAGCCCCTCCCGACTAAGGTGTTTGATAACCTAGGCCACTGGGGGGGGGGGGAGGGTCCTGTACACAATGGGATATAACTAGCTGAATAATTGGGTGGGAGAGAACACATGAAAAGAAACAATGACAATCAAAGAAAAGCTGCTAAAGACCAAAATTATTTTTATGTCTCGTCTCAAGCCTTGCAGAACTTGCTGACTGCATGCCTAACTTGTAAAGTCAAGTGAAAGGCTAGCTGTCTTACATATATCTTCCACTGAAATCTTGGCTTAACCGCCCCAAAGGCTGCCAATCCTCAGGTTGAAGGAACGTGCACCTGAGCAGAAAGGTCTACTTCCTGCATGCCAATCTAATCGCCCTGGTAAACCAATAGAAGACGACTCAAGAACCTGAATTAACCAAAATTAAAGATTGTCCACTTTCCACACATCTTTTGACCTTTGCATGTACACTGGTAGCAACTTGTGTAAGAACCTGAAGACTTACTGCTGTGTATTCAGTAACGCCGCATGAATACTTGGAGGGACTGCCCCAAGTTTTCCTGGAAACTGCATACCACTTTAGAATTGAGCTTTGGAGATGGACGCAGTTTCACTATTTCTGGTAAAAAAGACACACATGAGAACTTTGCAAGAAAGTGCTGCAATCTCCAACATTCTTGTGCCTGAAGCAACTGCTGTCAGAGGAACTTGTTTTACCACTAGAAACAGCAAATGAAAATTAAGCTATTGGAGCAAAGGATGCCTGTACTAGTGCATTCAGAACCAAGCCTTAGTCCCAAGAAGGGAACAAGGATTTCCTTAAAGGTCATATATGGATTATGACCTGCATGAAGCATTTGTTCAATGGCTCTTCCACCCATCTGCAGCCTGAAAAAAAAGAAGAATAAAAAGGCAGAGACCTGCACTTTAATGGGGTTTATGCCAGACCAATCTCTAGTGCCAATTGTAGTGTAGTGTTCATGGTCTTTACATAGGTCTGAGGTCTGAGACACTTCCGATGAGAATCCCTTCACCTCTAGCCAGGCTATTAAGAGTCTCACTGGATTGGGGTGCTGCCATTGGCGTTGGCATACAAGTTCCTGTTTGACCAGAAAAAGGATTGGTGGTGCTGAATGACATCTGGGGGAGCAATGAAAACCAAGGCCTTTTTGGCAGGTGGAAAGCACCTGTATGGCATAAACGTGTTCTGTCCAAATGTTCATAATCAAAGACACTGGAGGAAGACAAACACCAATGGAAAAACGCCATGGCACTGTGAATCCACCATCTATCACTTCACCTTTGTACCTTGTTACAAATATCAGAAGCTGTGTGTTCAGTGGACTCTCTATGAGAACTACCGCTGGAATGCACCATAGAGCCAGCCAAACCTAGTTGAGGTAATTGTTGAAAAATAAGTTGTCTAACTCATCCGTTATTGGATCATGCTTTCCAAGTACATAGACTGCAGTTAACTGTCTGTAAGTGGCTAGGTTATGAAAAGTAACAGGAAAAAGACAGACACTTGGTGCCCCCTTGGTGGGCAATGTAAGCTGCTGCTGTCTTGTTGTTAATCAACTTCACACAGGCCCTTTGGAGAAAATGGTTCCAATGCTAAAAAACTGCCTTACATTTAAGTCAGTCAGAGCATCTTCACTCCACTAGGCTCCAATGGCCTTGCACTTGTCTCTTCAGACTGGAGGCAGACAGGCATCCGACATCAGAATTATTCCATCTCCTGGGCTGAGAGGCATGCCACAAAAGAGGCACACTGTTGCCCAAAACTCCTGTTCTTGCCAATTTGTGCAGACTCAAAGACTATATGATCCATAGGCAGCCCATCTCATTGACTGTGGAAGGCAAATTGAAAAGCCCCCATGTGCCACCTGGCCCAAGGCAGTTAGAAAAAGGATTTCTAGGACAAGGTTGTGATGCTTTACCGGCTCCTGACTTACACCCGTGACAATCAAAACGTCGTCCAAGTAGTATAAGAGCCTTATCCCCAAAGACGAATTACTGCCACTACTGCCAACAAAATGTTCAAAAAGTTTCTTGGTGCCGTTTCAATAAAAAAAACGGCAGACACCTGAACTGGAAGTGACTGCTGGTCACAGGAAATCTCTGATGTCCTCGGTGTTACACACCAATGGGTACAGTATCTCACAAAAGTGAGTACACCCCTCACATTTTTGTTAATATTTTATTATATCTTTTCATGTGACAACACTGAAGAAATTATACTTTGCTACAATTTAAAGTAGGGCGTGTACAGCTTGTATAACAGTGTAAATTTGCTGTCCCGTTAAAATAATTCACACAGCTAATAATGTCTAAACTGCTGGCGACCAAAGGTGAGTACACCCGTAAGTGAAAATGTCCAAATTGGGCCCAAAGTGTCAATATTTTGTGCGCTCACCATTATTTTACAGCACTGCCTTAACCCTCTTGGGCATGGAGTTCACCAGAGCTTCACAGGTTGCCACTGGAGTCCTCTGCATCTGCTCAATAGGATTTAGATCTTGAGACATGCTTGGCTAGTCAATCACCTTTACCCCCAGCTTCTTTAGCAAGGCAGTGGTCGTCTTGGAGGTGTGTTTGGGGTTGTTATGTTGGAATACTGCCCTGCGGCCCAGTCTTCGAAAGGGAGGGGGATCATGCTCTGCTTCAGTATGTCACAGCACATGTTGGCATTTGTGGTTCCCTCAATGAACTGTAACTCCCCAGTGCTGGCAGCACTCATGCAGCTCAAGACCAATAAACTCCCACCACCATGCTTGACTGAAGACAAGCCACACTTTGTACTTCTCACCTGGTTTCCGTGACACACGCTTGACACCATCTGAACCAAATACGTTTATCTTGGCCTCATCAGACCACAGGACATGGTTCCAGTAATCCATGTCCTTAGTCTGCTTGTCTTCAGCAAACTGTTTGCGGGCATCATCTTTAGAAGTTTTCTTTTTCGGACCACAGCCATGCAGACCAGTTTAATTCAGTGTGTGGCATATGGTCTGAGCACTGGCAGGCTGACCCCCCACCCCTTTAACCTCTGTAGCAATGCTGGCAGAACTCATATGTTTATGTCCCAAAGACATCCTATGGATATGACACTGAGCACGTGCACTCAACTTTTTGCTGAATTTGCAAGATCTTGGAAATCTTCTTAAAGCCTATGCCATCTTTATGTAGAGCAAAAACTCATTTTTTCAAATCCTCAGAGAGTTATTTGCCATGAGGTGCCATGTTGAACTTCCAGTAACCAGTATGAGAGAGTGAGAGCGATTCCACCAAATTTAAGACACCTGCTCCCCATTCACACCTGAGACATTGTAATGCCGCGTACAGACGGTCGGACATTCTGACAACAAAACTGTGGATACATTTCTGACGGATGTTGGCTCAAACTTGTCTTGCATACACACGGTCACACAAATGTTGTAGAAAATTCCAAACGTCAAAAATGCGGTGAGGTACAACATGTATGACGGCACTAGAAAAGAAAAGTTCAATACCAGCCATGTTAGAAGTTTGGTGAGAGACGATTCACGCTTTTCAGCCTCATGCTTCTCAGTCTGTTACAGCTTGACGAATGTGCTATCTCCATTACGAATGCTAGTTTTACCAGACCGAGTGCTTCCGTCTCATACTTGATTCAGAGCATGCGTGGAGTTTTGTTTTGTTTACGGTTACCAGTTTAGAGTTACAGAGGAGGTCTATTGCTAGAAATATTGCTCTTTCTCTGAAGTTTGTGGCAATACTTCACTTGTGTGGCGTGATCGCCGTTTTCGTGTGGGACCAATGCATGCATTAATTTTTTCCCGCTAGCACAGGGGGACAGGGACACATTCATTTTATTTTTATTTTTTACACTGTTTCTTTAAAGTGTTCCAATACTCAGGGTCCTACATTCACTACATCTAGTCCCCCACAGTACACAGAAAACGGAAACGCAATTATTTTAGTAAATATAAATGCTAAATACCTTTTCTCAGCAGTAAAAATAACACTCTTGTGACTTCTATCACTGTCCAGCTAAGCACTGTTTAAAGAGTTTTCATTCTTCTCTGACTGTCCTATGAGGTTGTATGACCCCTGACCCTCTTCCTGGACAGTGCGTATTGGCCCTGATCCCAAAAAAAACTCTCTAGCAATACTCACCAAACTGAGCATGTGCAGAGTGCCTCCACTGCTTTGTACTATCAGGAGGTGGATTGCGGACTGTGGAAGACGTGGATCGGAGAAGAGTGGCTCAAACAGCCTTTTTACACAATGTACAGGATTAACCCCCTAGGTTTTCCAAGTTGTATTCAAATACTTATACTGCTTGCATTTAAAAAAAAAAAATGTAATGATCTATTATTGATTACAAAGCTGCATTGATTGGTGCCCTTTATATCTGCCTAGAGTGCATCCTTGAAATATGCATTTTAGACCAAAAGTGTAGACAGAAATAAAAAAGGCATTTTAAGCAAAGTCATTTACAGGTGTGTGGCACTTAGCAGAGACATCCAATGATACTATTGCCAAAATGAGCTTTACTGGGCACCCAGTACTATTTGGCCTCCAGGGGGTTTGTCTCCATTCCAGTCAAATCACAGTCATCTTTTTTGCCACAGCTACAAAAAAAATGATATATATATTTTTCTTTCTTTTTTTTTTGCAGCTTCCCAGAAGCCATCAAGCTGAAGTTAATGACAGGCTAAAAAGTATTAGTTACTCAACAGCTGGCAAACAACACTTCCCTGTAGCTTTATGTCACAGCATATGCCAACCACTCAGAATATGATATAATTCATACTCGATCTCCTACCACAAAAGCAGATGGGTTGAAGTATTGTTATTCTCACTCCAGTTCCCAGCCCTTGAGGGATCACTAAATAAAATAAAGCAGATGGGCCATTACAGACTCATTTGTGCTTGTTACAATGTAATGCACCCGGATATCAAACGGCATAAAGCAAAACAAAGAGCAGGCTTAGTAGATACTGTGTAAATCAGAGGGGTGCGAGTGGGGGAATCCAGTGTAGACCTATTTATCATGGAATTATCTCTTTTGAAAAGAGTTATTCTTCATTTGCTGGTTATATGATCCCTGTACGCTGCTTGGTGAGCATTGAAGCTTAACAAGTGTCTGCCTCGGTACAAATAGAAGATGTCATATCCTACTTAGTGGCAGATTAAACGCTGGTACAGAGAGCTGGTGTATTGGCAAGAATGCATCCATGCCTGCTTATTACTTCTGCCAAAGAACAAATTGCTCTGCATACTAAAGAATGAAGATGCACTGAGGCTTGTGCTCCCATGGACAATTTTCGTTCAAATGGTTCCAGCTGAATTCTTTGAAAACTTATGAATCTGCACAATACAGTCTGGGTATAATCCAATTTCAATAACAATTACAAGCACAAAACAACACATGTAAGTTTGACAGGAAGGCAAATGCACATCAAGACACTATATACAATTGTAAGAAAAAAGTTGGTGCACCCTCTGGAATTATGTAGATTTCTGCAGAATGGCTTCTACAAATGAAAAATAAAACTGTATCTAAACCCAAATAGAAAAAATAATGTATTGTAGATTATCAGTTCTTAGATGTTCTGGTTGCATTAACTTCCTTGCTACAGGTTGGGGTGAGCTTAGGTTCCACTCTTGGTCCAGTCTAAACCTGGGAATTGGCTAAAAGTGCCAAGCCAGTAAGCTGATGTGCGAAATCCCCCCCCCCCCAAACCTCAGCTGCACATAGGAATGGGGATTCTCATGATTTCATTCACCTATTAAGCTGGCCATATTAGGTCAATGAGATCATGAGCCTCCCTTCCCCATTGTGTATGTGTAGCTTCAAGGAGGGGAATGTCCCAGCCACATCTCATTGGGCCAGAAATTACAGCTGACTTCAGCTGTATTTTATTGGGAATTTATATGATAGATCAACACAACATGGAACATAATTGTCAAGTGGAAGGAAAATGATAAATGTTTTTTATTTATTTTTTACAAATAAATATCTGAAAAGTGCGGCGTGCATTTGTATTTTTACTTTGATACCCCTAACTAAAATCTAGTGGAACTAGTTGCATTCAGAAGTTACCTAATTAGTAAATAGAGTATACTGTGTGTAATTTATTCTCAGTATAAGTACAGCTGTTATGTAAAGCCCTCAGAGGTTTGTTAGGAAACCTTAGTGAACAAACAGCATCACGAAGGCCAAGGAACACACCAGACAGGTAAGAAATAAAGTTGTGGAGAAGTTTAAAGCAGGATTTTTTTTTATAATTAAACTTTATTAAAAAAAAAATCTTTACATATAACATTTAACATGCCTTTACACCTAAAAGGCAGCTCAATACTACCATCCTTTACTATATGGTGGTTCACGGCCCTCCAAAAAAAAAAAGGGGGGGGAGGGAGGGAGAACGCAGGAAGACGTTTGTGACTATAAAAAAAGTATTAATATATATGTATTCCTAGTGCTATATACTTGTGAATACAAAAAACAGATACAGCGCTATGTAAATACATGATCAAAAATGTGACATGTTTCACGCAACAAAATGAAAATATATATTGAAAAATTATTAAAAATTAGTGATTCAAAAATTGATAGTTGAAAAAGAGTATATATCGTGTGACCAATATATATATAAAGTTCATAAATGTTGATCAAAAACGAGAAAGATTAATGGATTTCCACCACCAAAAGGGCACCGACTCGTGTATTGTAGTCCTATCCCCAAAGATGTCCTATTGGTGATGAAACGCATAGGTACAGCCTAGTTGGAAAACGTCATCACGCATTACCTATCGCAATAGCAACGGAGACACGCTACACAGAGCACAGCAGATGGGAGACGGCTCAGAGGAGACGCCGCTTCCTTATACTTACCGCGTTCTTTGCCTTTCTTAATTGTAAGTGCAAACTTTTTATTTTATTAAAACCGCTTTATACTGTAATACACTATGGGACCTCCCCTTATTTCTTATTTCATGTGATTCCGATCCTGGATATACACCCACTGGAATGAGGTTACTTAAGAGGAGCTCCAGCCGCGGGAAAACATTTTTTTAAAGTCAGCAGCTACTAACAGTGTAGCTGCTGACTTTAAATAAGGACACTTACCTGTCCTAGGCGCCCGCGCTGACGGCCCCCCCCGATGCCGGTCCCACGATCGCTCCGGGTCCCGCGCCGCCATTCACACTATGGGAAACAGGCAGTGAAGCCGTACGGCTTCACTGCCCATTTCCTAGTGCGCCTGCGTGAGTCTCACGCTGGCTTGTGAATGGGCGCGCTGCTCTCTGAGAACGCACACAGTTCCCAGGAAGCAGCGCGCCCCATTCACAAGGAGAAGAACAAGAAGAAAACACACCGCGGTTCAGGAAGAGGCAGATTACGGACTTCCGCATAGCAACAGCTATTTCGGGTGAGTATTTATTTTTATTTTTTTCAGGTTTTTTTTTTTTTTTTCAAACAACATTGTAAAATGTTGTTATCCTGGGTGGAGCTCCGCTTTAGGAATAATCCTTTCAACTTGCGATAGTCTGCCTGGGAAGACTTTAAACATCCCTGCGCCTTCTATGATCACTGTCACGGTAGTCATAAACTTGTGGTAAGGAGACTACAATACACGAGTCGGTGCCCTTTTGGTGGTGGAAATCCATTCATCTTTCTCGTTTTTGATCACCATTTATGAACTTTATATATATATATTGGTCACACGATATATACTCTTCTTCAACTATCAATTTTTGGATCACTAATTTTTAATAATTTTTCAATATATATTTTTACTTTGTTGCATGAATCATGTCACATTTTTGATTATGCATTTGCATAGCTCTGTATCTGGTTTTTGTATTTATATTTGTTTATACTTTTTGGTATCTTAGGCCGCGTACACACGATCAAATTTATCTGCTGAAACTGGTCTGACGGACTGTTTCAGCAGACATCTCCGATCATGTGTACGGGCTATCGGACATGTTTTCCCAGCGGACAAATTTCAAAGCATGCTTTGAAATTTGTCCGCCGGAGACATGTCCGTCGGATATGTCGGCTGGTTAGTACACTAACCAGCGGACAGAAATCTCCGCGCATGCGTCAAATGGATTCGACGCATGTGTGGAAGTATTTTACTTCCTGGAGTGGTGACGTGGCGGTGTCAACGTCACCGCCACGTCACCGCGTCCTTAGCCCGGGTGTGTACACGCCATCGGACCAAAATCCGATGAGACATGTCCGCTGGAAACGGTCCGTCGGACATGTTTGAGCGGACATGTCTCATCGTGTGTACGCATCCATAGAGTATTGGTACTGGCAGCTTTTCACACACTCAGTGTGATCCTTTCTACACATTTACTCATTTTCTATGTCAATTATTTAGCACAGTGTTTTTTTCTCCTTTGGAGGGAATCCTTTTTTTGTATATACTATTATTATTTATTGTTTCATTTATTTGTAATTCAGGTTTACCTCCCTTATTGAGGGGTAAACACCCCCCAAAAAAGGGGGTGTTGTTTAAAATGTTATATTTAAATTTATAGTATTCCCTTTTAAATTGAATGTGTCTTTGGATCCTCCTCCCCCCCCCCCTCAAAAAAAGGGGAAGAGGAGAAAGAGAGAAGAAGGAAAAAAGAGAAAAACAAAAAAACACCCACACGTTCTTCCCCCCCAAAATAGGCGAGGAGGACCGTTACACGCCTTCCCATATTCTTCTAGTATCACATTCTTTGCTTAATAATAATATACATAAAAACATACACATTAAACATAAAAGCTGTGGATTATTCCACATCTTTCTTTTATAGTTCCAATCTACTTTTTTTTTTTTTGTTTTCGAGCTTCATAAGGCTTTTGGTTTTTACTTTCCTTTTCCATTCTGGAAGGGTGGGGCATGTCGCTTGTTTCCAGTACCTTGGTATTAATCTTTTGGCCGCATTAAATAAATGCGGTACAATGCTGTTTTTATAAGTTTTTATAGCTCTTGTGGTTCCATGGAACAGGAATTGTAACGGTGTAAACTCTATTATTTCCTCCGACATTTTCCTGATCCAGGGCGCCACTTCCTCCCAAAAGATTCTTATCCCTGGACATGCCCACCAAATGTGGAGGTATGTTCCCTGCTCCCCGCACGCCCTCCAACATCGATCATCTCTTGTTGGATATATTTGAGCTAATCGCACCGCCGGGGTGCGGTACTATCTAACCAAGAACTTGTATGCCATTTCCTGAATGGCTGAGATTGTGGATGTGGCATGTGTAATTGTCATTATTTTTTTTTAATTGTGATGGGGGGAATCTGCATCATAGTTCTTTTTCCCATTCTTTAATAAGGTAGGGGGTTGTTTTATTCTGTTCACTACATATTATTTTATACATTTGTGACAGTAAGTGGTCCGGTTTTAATATCTTCCATGTTTGTTTCAAATATGGTTAGGGAATTCAAAGTTTTTACTTGAGGGTCTAATCTTTTGAAAAAACTTTGCATATCTCCACCCTGCCATTACCATATCTCCTTGTGTTGATACTAAATCGATCTGATTCATCAGGACCCCCAGCGGTGCATACCTCAGGCACATTGTGTTACCTTCCGATTCCCATGGGCCTAATGCTACTTTTTCCTCTCCTGGAGGGAACCATGGGTAACCCCCCAGTGGTGCCAATTGGGATGTTTTTGGGGCATATTTGCCAAGTTGATTTATCCTATCCCATACTGTGAGTGTGTTCCGAGTTAATGGGGATGTCCATTCTAATAATCCCCTGGCCTTTGTTGGTATCCATGGTGCCCCCGCCAAGTTCCTCCCCGCCATATTTGTCTCCATTAGTACCCATGCTCTATTACCTTCATCATGGCACCAGTGCAGTATACGCACCAGAGCCATTGCTTTATAATAGGATGCAATATCTGGGAGCCCAACTCCTCCTTCTTCCTTGCTTTTACATAGAATTTCATATGCTATCCTAGCATTTCCCTCCTTCCATATAAATTATATGAATGCTTTCCGTATTTTTTTTTTAAATATCTGGGGAAGTTGTATGGGAACTGTATACAGAATATATAACAGTCTGGGTACCACATTCATTTTTAGGGTATTAATTCTCCCAAACCATGTTAGTGTGTTTCCCTTCCATCTATTCAGATCTTTCATTATTTCTGTAATTAATGTTACATAGTTACGTTCATACAGTATCTTTTCATCGGCTGCTATGTGCACTCCCAAATAGCACAGTGATTATTTATTCCACAAAAACGAGTATCTATCCTGTAACGATTTAATTATAGGCAATGGTACATGGCTTGGAAATATTACTGATTTGTCTATGTTTATTTTGAAATTGGATACCTTTCCATATCTTATCATTCCTGCATCAGCTCATGTACTGATTCTTCTGGTTTTGAGAGAAAAAACAATAAATCATCGGCATATGCTGCCACTTTATGCTCTCTCTGTCCAATTTCCACTCCCACCATTTCCCTGTTCCCTCTCACCCTGGATAGAAATGGTTCCAGAGTGAGAGCGAACAAGATTGGGGATAGGGGACAGCCCTGTCTTGTACCATTGCCAATACAAAACCCCTCAGACAGTGTTCCATTAACTTTAACTTTGGCTTTAGGTCCTGCATATAATGCTGATATCCAACCCCTCATCCGTTCCCCCATACCTAATTATTTTAATACTTCCATCACCCTGTCGAATGCCTTTTCGGCGTCCATCGACAGGGTTACTCTAGATGTTTTGTCAGGTCCCTTTTCCATCCAATGGAGTATATTAAGTGCTTGTATAGTGTTGTCTTTTGTTTCCCTCCCCATCATAAATCCTGTCTGATCTATGTGTACTATTTTTATTACCTTCTCCTTTAATCTATTTGCTAATATTTTGGAAAATTATTTTGTATCTGTATTTAGGAGGGAGATGGCTCTAAAACTTGAGCTATATTGTGGGTCCTTTCCTGATTTTGGTATAATTGTCACAAATGCCAATAATGCCTCTGAGGGTAGTGGATTTCTAACTGTGATCTTATTAAAATAATTATAAAGTGGTGTAACCACTATATCCATATATTTTGTGTAATATGCATTAGTTAGGCCATCTGGTCCTGGGCTCTTTCTACTCGGAAGGTCCTCTATTGCTATTTTAATTTCCTCTCTAGTGATCTGTTCTTCTAATTCCTCCACCACACCCCCAGCCCAGTTTAAAAGCAGGGTTAGGTTATATAAAAAATTCCCAAGCACTGTTCAAACCATCATCTGAAAATGGCACAACTGAAAACCTACCAAGACATGGCCGTCCAACTAAGATGACAGGCCGGGCAAAGGAGAGCATTTATCAGAGAAGCAGCCAAAAGGCCCATGGTAACTCTGAAGGAGCTGCAGAGATTCCCAGCTCAGGTGGAAGAATTTGTCTACAGGACAACTATTAGTCATGCACTCCACAAATCTGGCCTTTATGGAAGAGTGGCAAGAAAAAAGCCATTGTTGAAAGAAAGCCATAAGAAGTGATATTTGCAGTTTGCGAGAAGCCAGGTGGCAGACACAGTAAACATGTGGAAGAAGGTGCTCTGGTCAGATAAGAGCAAAATTAAACTTTTTAGGCCCAAAAGCAAAACGCTATGTGTGGCAGAAAACTGGGGCCGCGTACACACGATCGAATTTGTCCGCTGAAACTGGTCCGATGGATCGTTTCAGCAGACAAATCCGATCGTGTGTATGGGCTAGTGGACATGTTTGTCCAGCGGACAAATTTCAAAGCATGCTTTAAAATTTGTCCGCCAGAGACATGTCCGTCGGATATGTCCACTGGTTAGTACACTAACCAGTGGACATATCTGCCCGCACATGCGTCGAATGGATTTGACGCATGCGTGGAAGTTTTTCAATTCTGGGTTCGGTGACGTGGCGGCGTCAACGTCACCGCCACGTCACTGCGCTGTCTGCCGGCGGGGATTTTGATCCGATGGTGTGTACACGCCATCAGACCAAAATCCAATGAGACATGTACGCTGCAAACGGTCCGTCGGACATGTTTGAGCGGACATGTCTCATCGTGTGTACACGGCCTAACACTGCATATCATTCTGAACACACCATCCCCACTGTGAAATATGGTGGTGGCAGCATCATGTTGTGGGGATGCTTTTCTTCAGCAGGGACAGGTAATCTTAGAAGAAAACCTGTTAGCGTCTGCAAAAGACTTGAGACTGGGGTTAAGGTTAACCTTTCAGCAGGACCAGAGGCATATCTAGTGAAAATGGCGCCTATGGCAAGCACTGAAACTGCTCCCCCTGTCAAAACATTTGAAACCCATTTTGCAGATAATATTAACAAAAAAAAAATCTAACAAAACTACAGGTTACATTTTCAAAATATAAAATTGTTGTATATTAGTGATGGTGACACCCCCTATTGTAAGTGAAGTTATTTTATTTCTTGAGGGGTTGTTACCATCACTTATATATTACAACTTGCTATCAACAATCTTTTGAGGGGGTGTCAATATCACTAATATGCTGCAATTTTATATGTTGATATTGTTATTTGTTTGAAAGATATAAAGTTGTATATTTTGGTTTACAGGACACCACATATACAGTATATGGTATTCAGACGGAGGGCTCCAACATCACTTAAAGTGGATTAAACCTCCTTTACTGCCTTTTACATATAGGTAAGTCTATAATAAGGCTATCCTATAGGTACAGTAAATATCTCCTAAACATGTACAGTTTAGGAGATATTTAGATTACATGGAGCCAGTGACATCACTGGCGCATGCACTCTGAAGGAACGGCCAAAGGTGCTGTTCCTTTAGAAACCCATGCCATAAATGGTGGCTCCCGTGCACATGCACAGGAGTGAATTCATCATGGCTCCGGCCAGTCACAGAGCCTGTGTACCTGGAAGCAAGATGAGAAAAAATGAGAGCACCTGCTGAGCTGACTTTTGGGTGTGGGAGGGCTTTGTTTTAAGGTAAGTTTACCATAATGTGCTAGTATGCAATACATACTAGCACATTATACATTTACCTTGCAGGGTAAAAAAAAAAAGTCCAGAACACAAATGCGCGTTATATGCTGACGACCTCCTCCTCTTCGTCACCTCCCTCTTGCTTTCTACCCCCCCTGATTCTTAAGACGCTACGGGTCTTCAGTGATGTTTCAGGTCTGAAGGTAAACATGGACAAATCAATTGCATTGAATGCCACTGTTCCCCCAGACCTGCTCAATCAACTCACGAGTAGTTTTACATTTTCTTGGGCTTCCTCGCAAATTCCATACTTAGGAATCAAACTAACGCCGGATGTAAGTAGCCTTTTCAAGGCAAATTACCCTCCTATGGTGGTTAAATGTAATAGTGACATGGAGCGGTGGTCCAGGGCCGGACTATCCTGGCTCGGCAGGATACATGCTATTAAAATGACTCTTTTACCTCGCCTCCTCTACCTTTTTCGCTCTTTCCCAATTCCGATCCCAAAACACTTTCTCAGTAAACCTCAGTCTGCTATAGTCCGTTTTGTTTGGGGTAAGAAAGGCTATATATGTCCCTCAGGTATTTTGTTGTGTTTAAAATCACAGGGCGGTCTGGGTCTTCCTGACCTCTGGGGGTATTACCATGCAGCTCAACTGGCACAAATTTCAGTGGCTTTTTCTAGAGGGGCAAAGCCAGATTGGCTAACTATGGAAAGGCAGGCAGTTCCCTCCAACACTTTAGATTATCTTTTAGGATGCGATCCTAAATGTCGGCCAGCAATATTGTCACCCACCCTCTCACATTCAGTAGCTCTTTGCACTAAACTTCTCTCACGACATACCCTGAGCTCCCCTTTGAGGCCCCTCTCACACTTATTTCACAATAAGGACTCCCCCCCGGGGTTAAATGTTGAAGCATTTAGATGGTGGATAGACAAGGGGCTCTATCGAATTGGGCACTTTTTCTCTCCCGCAGGTCCTCTCTCCCTTTCCCATTGCAGGAAAAAGCTACACATGCCTGACACAGAACTATTTAGATTCGCCCAAATATCCCATTTCCTGCACTCCATCTAGATTAACAGACCTTTACCCCCGTCCATCACTCCTTATGAACATTGGTGTGCGAATACAACGGATCAGAAGGGAGGTATTTCATTGATCTATACTGCCCTGATGACCAGGATGGACAAACCTAGCTATACCAGGGCCTGGGAGGAGGACATGGACAACTCCTGGGATATGACTATCTGGTTTCATGCATCAAATTGTGCATATAGAGGTATTCTCAATATTTCCCTTATAGAGGCTAGCCTTAAAGTATTGATAAGGTGGGGGGCGTGGCCGGGATGTGAAAGAGAGAAGACGTGCGTTAGCTGAGCTCCGCTCTGACCCTAATCCTGTCTACCTTTCAGCGCAGATTCCTACATCCAGCATTAGACATGTGCACAGAAAAAAATTTCGTTTTTTTTTGTTCCGTTTCGTATGGTCCCGTCTGTTCGTTTCCGTTCGTTTTTCGTAAGACGCCCGTTTTCCCGTTCGTTCCCGTTCGTTTGTCGTACGACGCGATTTTTTCGTTTTCCGATCTTTTCGTATTTCCGTTACCGTTTTATTTTCGTACATGCGGGATGATTCGTTATTCTGTTTAATTCATGTTCGTTTCTTGTTAGACAATAATTATCGTGAATTTTCGTCAATTTGCATTCTGTGTATCTTGAATGCTTTTCTTTTGTTAGTGTCAGTTGTATGTTCATTGTTCAATGACATCTATAACAAAAGAATTTCATTATGTATATTGAATGAATTCCTTTTTCTGTTATAGGTGTCATATCAACATACGAAAATAACAAAAGAAACAGGTTCAAATGCAAATCTTTTGTTTATGTTTTTTTTGAATGGCCAGAGAGTTAGGCTGGCCATACATGATACAATTTTCTGTGCAATTTTCTTTAGATTTACCTTCAACTATGTAGTGCAAGGGCCTGCCTGATTGCATACAATTGAAAGTGTTGTTTAGTTTGACCTCATATATGGTTTTTGGTAAATCTAAAAGAAAATTGTACAAGAAAATTGAACATGTATGGCCAGCCTCAGTGACTGAAAGCAGCTTCTCTTTTGTGCAGAATAGTGAGTACACGTGTACAGTAAAGCCTAATAAACTTTTCTGTGGATTTTCATCTGAAGGGAGATCAGTTGGCCAGACTTTTGAACCCAAAAATGGTTTTCTGATGCAGTTTAAAAACGAACGAATTTTCTGAGAACGATCGGAAAACGATCGTTTTTATGTGTGTTGTTAAAATAGTCTGACCAAGTGTATGGGGCTTAACAATACTATTGTTAAGCCCCATACACTTGGTCAGACTATTTTAACAACACACATAAAAACGATCGTTTTCCGATCGTTCTCAGAAAATTCGTTCGTTTTTAAACTGCATCAGAAAACCATTTTTGGGTTCAGAAGTCTGGCCAACTGATCTCCCCTCAGATGAAAATCCACAGAAAAGTTTATTAGGCTTTACTATACAAGTGTACTCACTTCTCTGCACAAAAGAGAAGCTGCTTTCAGTCACTGAGGCTGGCCATACATGTTCAATTTTCTTGTACAATTTTCTTTTAGATTTACCAAAAACCATATATGAGGTCAAACTAAACAACACTTTTAATTGTATGCAATCAGGCAGGCCCTTGCACTACATAGTTGAAGGTAAATCTAAAGAAAATTGCACAGAAAATCATGTATGGCCAGCCTAACTCTCTGGCCATTAAAAAACCCATAAACAAAAGATTTGCATTTGAACCTGTTTCTTTTGTTATTTTCGTATGTTGATATGACACCTATAACAAAAAAATTGCATTCAGTATTTTGAATACACAGAAAAAAGAAAAAAGAATTCATTCAATATACATAATGAAATTCTTTTGTTATAGATGTCATTGAACAATGAACATACAACTGAAAACGAACACAAAACAGATTCAGACAAAATACACAATGCAAACCTCTTGATACAGATTTAATTTTCGTTATTTTGCCATTTTCGTTTTGTCGTTTTTTCCCGTCGGATCGTTCGTTCGTATTTGCGGTCGTTCGTTATGCGGCTCATCCGTTATCCCGTCGTTTTCGTATTTTGGTGCTTTACCGTTTTCGTATGTACACATTATCCCACGGGTACGAAAATGAAAATTTTCGTACGAAAATAACATTCGTACGAACGGGAATGCACATATCTATCCAGCATCCACTTGGCAGGCACCCTGGGGCGGAAGAAGACACCCGGTACCCAGAGAGCCCCTCCGCTATCGCCGGGCAGGCTCCGTTCGTCCTCGACGCCTGGAGCCCGGGTCACGTCAGCCATCTTGCCCACGAGGCTCCCAGCCCTAGAGATGTCTACTGACCTTCCAGCCCTGCCCAATCCATCGGCATCCCAAGCTGCTTCCCACGCTGAACTCCTGGCGGCTATTAAGGAAGGCCGGGACTCTGTGGTGGTGAAGATAGATCACCTTGCGGCAGACGTGAGCCTTCTTAGACATGACATGGACAAATTTAGGGCCCGGTTCGCCGAGGCGGAGGGCCGCATCTCACAGCTGGAAGACTCTACCAGGGCTGACTCCAGGGACCTCCATGCCCTACAGCTACAGGTTAGAGCCCTGCAGGAGAAATCCATTGACACCGAGAATAGGCTCAGGAGGAATAATATCAGGGTCCTGGGCCTCCCGGAACGTGCTGAGGGCCCCAAGCCTGCGGAGTTTACTGAAACTTTTCTCATCTCGCTATTGGGCCTGCCGGAGATGCCGCCTACATTTGTGGTCGAGCGGGCTCACAGAGTTCCTCCCAAGCCTCCGGTCCCCGGGGCCCCACAGAGGCCTTTCCTGCTCCGTTTACTGAATTATCGTGACAGGGATCGAATCCTGGCGGCTGCAAGGGAAAAAAGGGATCTAACTTTTGAAGGGGCCAGGATTATGCTGTTCCCGGATTACTCTCCTGAGGTGCAGCGCCAACGCCGCTCCTTCACCGAGGTGAGAAGGTGTCTGCGAGACCAAGGCCTCAAATTTAGCCTGCTGTATCCCAGCAAGCTGCGGGTGATAGATGGAGACCGCACGCGCTTCTTCACCGATCCGGAGGCGGCTATGTCGTGGCTGGAGGCCCGCTGATGAGACTTACCTCGTGGCAAGTATCCCGGCTAAACTTCTATCTCTCTTCCTTGAGCCACCCTTTCTTCTCCTTCCCGCATTGCTGGTTTTTTTTATATTATTTTTCTTCTTCTGCTGGCTTTTATTTATTATTATTTTTTCTCCTCTCCCTTCCTTTTTTGCTTTGCTGACGGGGGGATGGGACCCACTGGATGTTCCTGGGGTTAAATTCCTCCCTTGTCTTGCTGCTGGTGATTAACTATACATTTTTCTTTTGTTCTACTGCACTAATACCACTGGCTTATGAATGACGGTTAATCCTGGTCCCTGTCCCTCCTGTTATATACGGGGGGGGGGGACATGTGTACATGTTCTCCGAGAGCTACATTGTGGACTGAGATCCGACCCCCCCTCCCCCCTCTTTTTCCTGGCTATGCTCCCTTACTGCGGCCTTTAACTCCGGGTATAATTACCCCCCGCGCCCTGACCTCTTTGCCTTGCCAAGGCTGGAATCTGCCTCTACCGCGGCTCAGAGTTGGGCTACACAGCGCGCGGATGTGGTGGCGCAACACTCGGACCTCCAGGAACTGTATCGCGGAGGAGTCGCAACCCCCCCCCCCCCTGTGCCTGGAGCTGTCCTGACTTACTTACCATTTATGTTATTTTCCCAATTCTTTTATTTTTTATTTTTTAGTTTTGCGACCTGCCCCATCTAGGCATGGACATTCCTCGCAGGACTTTGTTGGATGCGGACAGCCCCGCGGCTATTGTGTAGGGCCCCCAGTTTAGGGGCTCATTTACACCTTCTACAGTTGACTGTTTGTTTCTGGGGAAAAACTATTCCCACCCCTCAGGCCGTTGCTAGAGGGATGGGACATAGTCGGATAGGCACCCGGTGCCTGGGACATTTTGTTGTTTTTTGTGTTTACTGTATGTGTTATGCTCAATGTCTTGTACTCTATAGAAATGGTGATCTGCGCAAGATCTGCTTAAGTGACATGTGGTGTACCAGGGGTCTTGCTGTTCCTGGGGTGCCCCGAGAGGCTCACAAAGTGATATCCTCCCCTTTTTTCCCACCCCCACTGCCTAATGGCTGACCGCCCGCCTGATTCATTTTCCATTCTCTCCTGGAATGTCAGGGGTCTCAATTCCAAATTTAAACGCGCCACCCTCTTTCAATACTTGAAGTCCCGCCCCGCACAACTCATCTTACTCCAGGAAACTCACCTCATGGGCAGCAAGACCCTGACCTTGAAAAAGCCTTGGGTTCAGCGAGCCATACATGCCTCGTACTCCACATATGCCAGAGGGGTAACAATCCTAGTTCATAAAAATTTCCCCTGTATAATTGAAGAAATCCGTACGGACCCCCTGGGTAAATATGTGATACTGGTTTTCACGCTGTGGTCGCAGAGATATATTATTGTTAATGTGTACATTCCTCCTCCCTTCTCCTCAGCCCTACTTTATGATGTTTTGGATAGGATTGCGCCCTTCTGCCCTGGGAGGGTTATGGTGATGGGGGACTTTAATGCCATCTTGTCCCATGAGCTAGACAGACCTAACCCACCGAAGACCAGATCCTCGGACCTACTGGCCTGGGCTCAGGCGGTGGGCCTGGAGGAGGTCTAGAGGTGGAAGCACCCAGATGTGCGTGCATATTCCTGCTATTCAGCTTCCTACAAAACTGCATCCCGGATAGACCTGGCCTTCTCCAACCCCGCACTGTTAGCGGATGTACTGGAGGCGGACTATCTCCCCGGCGGTCTGTCTGATCACAGCCCGCTGTTGGTGGTACTCCGCTCTCCGGTCTCGCGCTGTGCCACACTTTGGAGGCTGGGTGTGCAGTGGGTAAATCATCCTGACGTGGCAGATAGTGTACCCCCCCTGTTGACTGATTACTGGGAGCGCAACGCGGGCACGGCCCCTCCGGATGTAGTTTGGGACGCCTTTAAGGCATACACGAGGGGGCAGTACATTTCCTCTATAGCCAGTGTCAAGAAGCAACACTCGGCGCAGATGGGCGAATTGGAACAGCTGGTTACGGACCGCACTGACACCTATAATGCTGACCCCTCATCGGATCATTTTGAGCTGATGATGGCGGCCCAGCGAGACTTACACCTGCATATGACTGAAGCAACGCGACTGGAAATCCACAAGGGCAGACAGAGGGCTTTCGAACAGGGGGACAGGAATGGCCGGTTCTTGGCCATGATGGCCCAACACGACCAGCCTCTCACGACCATATCTCTCCTCCAGACCCCGGGAGGGGGGACCGTGTCCTCCCCTCGAGACATACTGCAGACCTTTAATGATTTTTACGAATCTCTCTACTCCTCCGGGTTGCCCGCTGACTTCCGACCTGAGATGTTAAACGACCTGCTCGACCCCTTGGCGCTGGGCTGGCTCTCCGATCAGGAGAGACAGGCCCTAGTACAACCATTTACAGCTCTTGAGGTCCAGAATGCCATCCAGTCCTTTCCACCGGGCAAGGCGCCCGGACCGGACGGGCTCCCTTTGGACTTTTATAAGGCCCATGTGGGCCTTCTGGCCCCCTTGTTGGCTCATCTTTACACTACTTGTCTGGCCGAGGGCAGCCTCCCCGCCTCTATGTACCATGCTCACCTGACGCTAATATACAAACCTCACAAGGACCCCACTTCCTGTGGCTCCTACCGCCCTATTGCACTACTGAACACTGACTTTAAGATACTTACCAAGCTACTGGCCCTGCGATTATACCCCATGTTGCCCACGGTAATTGACTCTGACCAAACAGGGTTTATGCCCGGGAGGTCTACGGATGTTAATCTCAGGAGACTCTTCACCAACATCCATACCAACCACATTAACATCGGAACGAGGACTGTGGCCTCGCTAGATGTTGAAAAGGCCTTTGACACGGTCGAATGGCCTTTCTTATGGGAGACCTTGCGTCGGATGGGATTCCCCCTACTTTTCATTACGTGGCTACGGGTAATTTACAGGGCTCCCACCTCGTCGGTACGCCTGGGCGGTGATGTCTCTGCCCCTTTTCAGCTTTCCCGTGGTACCCGGCAGGGCTGCCCTCTTTCCCCGGCCTTATTTGCTCTTGCCATCGAACCGGTGGCGGAAGCTCTGCGTACTTCTCGTCATATTAAGGGGCTTAGGGTGGGTCTGCTGGAGGAGAGGGTGGCCCTGTACGCTGACGACATGTTGCTCTTCCTTAATGATGCTGGCCCCTCCCTGCAAGGCGCTCTGTCTGTTCTAGACGCATTCGCCCCTGTATCTGGACTCAGGGTGAACTGGTCCAAATCTCTCCTATTCCCCATAGACCAGGCGGCCAAATCCGCCTCCCCCCCGGATAACCCCCTCTGCTGGGTGGACACGTTTAAATATCTGGGAGTACTTGTCTCTTCCTCGGCTTCTGACTTCATCCCCCTCAATCTATCCCCTGTTTTAGCAGATGCCCAATCCAAGTTCAAGGCATGGGGCAACCTCCCTCTGTCGGTGTGGGGGAGGGTGAACCTTCTCAAAATGAAAATAGTCCCCAGGCTCCTTTACCTCTTCCGCCATTCGCCGCAGTGGGTCCCTAAGTCCTTTTTTGCTAAACTAAATCGTCTTTTTTCCTCGTTCATTTGGGGGACCTCTCCGCCGAGGTATAAGCTAACTACCTTGATGAGGCCGCGAACGCAGGGGGGGATGGCATTTCCCGACTGCTACAAATACTACCTCGCCGCCCAGCTGGTTACGGCGGCCTGGTGGCTGCAGCCGGATTGTACAAACACTGCCACGGCTCTTGAGGCCTCGGTGGTTGGCTCGCGGGAGGCCCTTCAGTTTCTGCTGTTTCGGGGTCCCCGCGCGCCATACTCCCTGACCCCCTCTATGTCTACGACCCTGCGGGCGTGGCGAACCGGCCTGGCCATTGAAAAGTGCAAACCCACTGAAATTTCGCCCAATGCCCCAATCTGGAAAAACCCTACATTAGATCATTTCTATAAGCTGCTCGATCCCCTTGCGTGGTCAAAGCACGGCGTGAGGTTGATATCACATATCGTTACACAAAACGCACTGAGGCCCCTCACCGAGCTTTCATCCGAATTCAATTTGCCCTCTCACTATCATTTCCGGTACCTTCAACTGTCACACGCCTTCTCGGCGCAGTTTCCTTTGTCCTCCTGTATTGTGGCCCAGTCGGAGTTGGAGCGGACGCTTAGATTTGATTGTGGCGTGAAGCCCACCTCGCACCTATACTCCTTTCTACTCTTTGTCTCCCTCCCTCCTCTTGACGGGCTGCGAGCCAGGTGGCAAACTGACATCCCTACTTTAGATAATGACGACTGGGATGACGTTTGGGACCTTCCCTTTACTACGTTGGTGTCGGTTCGTGACAGGCTGGTGCAGTACAAAATAGTGCACAGGGCTTACTTCACCCCATACAGGCTACACAAAATGAACTCCACACACTCACAGGAGTGCTGGCGTTGTGGCACCTCTCCAGGTGACTTCTCACACATTTTCTGGCGATGCCCAGACGTGGTTCATTATTGGGAGGCGGTGCTAGATTTGACCAATAAAATTGCCGGGACTCACCTGCCCTTGGCCATGGAAATATGCCTTCTGGGCATCATAGAAAACGTTGTCAGGACCTCTGCTAAACGCACCCTAGTTAGCATACTGCTCTTCTATGCCCGCAAGAATGTGGCTATGCACTGGAAAAAACCATCACCCCCATCTCTGGTGCAGTGGCGGCGCTTGGTGAATGCCAACCTTCCTTTGTATAAAGACACTTACGCTAATCGCGGGTGCCCGCAGAAATACGATAAGATCTGGAGGGTCTGGGTGGAGGAGCCAGAAACTGCTGGTTAACACATGTTTTCCCAATATGTCATCTTCCCTCCCCCCAATCCTTTACTTGAGTATGTCGGTCACTACAGGCCTTAGCCTGGTGTAAGGTTTAACTGTGTAGGTTGCTATCTCTAAGATGTAACGGCTGTTTTTCATGAAGAGTTGTAAGATGTTGAGCTGTCTATGTCTAGTCTTGTTTAAATGTGTTGTAAATTGTGTTAAAAATTTTCAATAAAAATATTTTCAAAAAAAAAAAAAGTATTGATAAGGTGGTACTATGTTCCTTCCAGGCTGGTGAGGATTTTTCCAGGTACCTCCCCGGTATGTTTTAGGGGCTGTGACCTAGAGGGTACCATGCTCCATGTTTGGTGGACCTGTCTGCGCATCAGATCTTTTTGGCAGAAGGTTTTCCGTATCATCAGCACCTTAATGGGTGTGACAGTAACCCCCCATCCTGAAATAGCTCTACTAAACCATAATATTCCTGATATGGCTAGATGCTCCCAGACATTGTCATTTTTTTCTGTTATTAGGAGCCAAATTGACCATAGCCGGGGCTTGGAAGAAACCCACCATCTCTTTCCAAAGATTTAAAAGGAGGGTCTCCTGGATCATGGTACAGGAGCAAATAGTCACCAAAATTCATGATAAAACTGAGAAATTCAGGGTTATTTGGGAACCCTGGGCCACCTTCTGTAATATCTCTCTTATACCTGGGGTGCAGCCTGGAGGTGTGGGCGCATGTGCTCTTCCTTGCTAAAACTGTTAGGCATCTCTCTTATTCTCTAACACGTTTTTTCTTTCTCTTCTTCTACTTTCTATCACCTTTCTTGGTGTGCCTGAGTTAATTTTCAGTTATGGTTCATTATGGTCATCTTTTACTCTCTTCTGTTGGAATGACAAGGCTGAGCGAATCCCCGCTCGGCGCACGGGTGGTAGCCACTCTGATGGACATGGGGGGAGCTCTGGGGTCGCATCACCTGGGATGCAGTTAGTTCCCGTAGGGGCGCTCGGGTGATTGTGGCCCTGGATCTCGACGCATTCTGGCAATTTTCAATGTTCTCAGGTGTGGCTGTCGCTGAGGTGTTCTGGGTGGGGGGACTACTGTATGTACACTTTTCTTTTGTGATTCAAGCCTGTTTGTTATGTTAGTATAGACTCTTCATAGGTGATTTTCAAGTATGTATACTTGGGTGCAGGATCGTTTTGATAATCTTTATTTCTATGCACCATGTATTTACCTTTTGTATGTCATGAAAATATTCAATAAAACTTAAAAAAAAAAAAAAAAAGTCCAGCAGTATACAACCACTTTAAATTATGCAGTTACGGTTAAGAAAGAAACACTAAAGGTGAAATGGAGGGGAGGGGGAGGGAGAGAGGGGGAGAGGGAGGGGGAGAGATATGGGGAGAGAGGGTGGGAGGGGGGTAGAGAGGGAGAGGGGGGAGAGATATGGGGAGATAGAGAGGGGGAGAGAGAGATGGGGGGAGAGAGAGAGATAGGGAGAGAGAGAGAGGAGAGAGATGGGAAGAGAGAGGAGAGAGAGGGGGAGGGAGAGAGAGGGGAGGGAGAGAGAGAGGGGGAGAGAGAGGGGGAGAGAGAAGGGGGGAGAGAGAGAAAGGGGGGAGAGATATGGGGAGGGGGAGGGAGAGATATGGGGAGGGAGAGAGATGGAGGGAGAGAGGGGGAGGGAGAGAGAGGGGAGAGAGAGAGAGAGAGAGAGAGAGGAGGAGGGAGAGGGGGGAGAGAGAGGGGGAGAGAGAACAAAAAGTACACAGAGAGGAGCTCTTGCAGTAAATGTATTTTCCTGTGCCATTCTCCAGGTTACCTGAATACCTTCTTCTGCTTCTCTTGCTAATTTATCCTCCTTCTCTGCCTCCTCCCCAGTCCCCACGGCAGATGGCTCTTTCTCCAGGCTCCAGCATGGCTCCAGTATTCTGTTACAGCAGCACCCATTGGCTCAGTAAGCAGCAGGAGGTGAAGCTGTTAAATCTTTCGTGTCCTTTGGCTTGCCAGCAGCCTTCCTATAGTATGACCACAAAATATTCCAATTGCACACCTTCCTGGACAACAGCCAAAAAAGAAAAAACGGGTGCTGAAACGATCACCAGCAGGGAACTGGAAAGCCAATCATCTAAACAGCACACGCCAGCACACCAAGGATCGTTTTTAAAAGAACGTCCAAAAAATGTTTAATGCAAAGAAACGATCACACACAAAGGCAACGTTTCGAGGCCACGCAGGGTCTCTGCGTGGCCTCGAAACGTTGCCTTTGTGTGTGATTGTTTCTTTGCATTAAAAATTTTTTGGACGTTCTTTTAAAAACGATCCTTGGTGTGCTGGCGAATATGTTTAGATGATTTCCTATAGTATGAGGCTGCTGATTCCTTAATACTTTTTGCTGCTTCTAATGTCAATGACAGGAGAGGAAGGAGGAAGCTGCAGGGGCTCTTATACACACAGAGCCACTTGGAGAGCTGCAATTTCAGGACTGTTAAGCTGGAGAGCACAGCATACCTCCCGGCTCCTTTCCCCTCTCTGGCACAGAAGCCTATTTTGCAAATATCTTAGGGGGACTCCAGGACACACCACTGCCTTAATGCCTCTCTCCTATTGTGCACTGCAGTCAGTGTCTGTGCCTCCACATGTTTTTCCTGTGCACTCGAGAAGATGCAGGGAGGAGGTGGGCGGAGCTAAGCAGTGGGCGCAAGGAGGAGGAAGTTAAATCTCCTCGCTGTGAATGCTGGTCTCTGCCTCTCTCCAACGTATGATGTCACTGGTTGCTAGATGCGAGGCGGGCCGTGGCTAGCAACCAGTTTGGGCAGTGAGCCAGGGGACAGTGGGGAACAAAGTAAAGCAGTCTCCGCCAGCCAGGATCTCACCCCAGGCTTACAGTGGGCAATACCAGGGCCGTTTTAAGAAGAGATCACTGTAAGTGTATTGCTGGCCAACCACTCAGGAGCCCCCCCTTCATATGGCACCCAGGGCACTTTTCATATCTGCCACACCCTGGATACGCCACTGAGCAGGCCAACAAACCTAAACATACAGCCAAAGCTACAATGGAATGATTTAGATCAAAGCATATTCATGTGCAATGCCATGTACACAGGACCGTTTTTCACAATTTGAAAAATTACATTTTTTAAACTGGAGCGCTCGTTCTGATAAAACTAGCATTCGTAATGGAGATAGCACATTCATCAAGCTGTAACAGACTGAAAAGTATGAATCGTCTTTTAGTAACACAAAATCAGCCCCAAGGGTGGCGCTATCCGAATGGTACTTCCCCTTTATAGTGCCATTGTACATCACCGTGCTTTGCTCAAGCATTTTTTTTTCACAATCGTGTGTAGGCAAGGCAGGCTTAACAATAATCGGGTTGAAAAAAACAGTTTTTTCTAGACCATTAAAAACGGTTGTGTGTACACGGCATTAGAATGGCCCAGTCAGTCCAGACCTAATTGAGAATCTGTGACAAGAACTGAAAATTGCCATTCACAGACGCTCTCCACGCAATCTGACAGTGCTCGAGCTATTTTGCTGAGAAGAATGGGCAAAAATTTCACTCTCTAGATGTATAAAGCTGGTAGAGACATACACAAAAAGATTTGCAGCTGTAATTGCAGCGAGGGAGATTTGTTTCATCTCTGTGTATCATCTGAGGTTGTTCACTTCACGGGGTGTATAGAGGGTTTACTTTAAGCTCTGCCCATAAACAAAGCCAATTAAGCCACAGAGACACCACCCTGATGCATTTCATCCCAACTTACCGACGTATAACACGCACCCTAACTTTAAAAGGGAAGTTTCAGGAAAAATAGCTTTCCACAGCCCCCTGCGTATAACACGCAGGCACAGTTTACCCTAAAAAAGTGAGTGTTATACGGCAATAAATACAGTACTTTGATAAGGATTTTGTAAGGTGTTTTTTTTCTGAATATTTGTCTTTTATATCATGAGATTGCAGGCTGCAAAACCCCAACAAACCTGTAAATGCATAATAGCATTAAAGGAAAAAACACCAGACAACAACCAAATGGCATGAAATGACCGCGATACTTTATTGGTTTACCAAATACATGCAAATAATAATAAATTGCAAGAATATTTTTTCTCAAAATAAACAATGACAACAAACAGATTCACCAACATTCTTGCTCAGTTGTAAGGCGGCGTACACACGACCGAGGTTCTCACTGGAAACCAGCGAGAACCTCGCTGGAAGCTGCATTCCAGCGAGAACCTCGGCCACGTGTACGCTCTCGGCGAGCTTCCCGTCGGGAATGCCGTCGAGCAGAAATAGAGAGCATGTTCTCTATTTGCTCGACGGCCCGCCTGGATGAATGGCTGGTTGCCATTCCCGACGGGCGGGTCGCCGAATCTGACGGCCGGCAGAGAACCTCGACGGGCGGAACGATGTGTTCTGCCCGTCGAGGTTCTCTGCCGTGTGTACACGGCCTAAGAACTCAAGCATATTACTGAGATATAACAACGCCCACCCTGGATCCAGGGTGGCAGAGAACTACATAAATGACCACGACGGGAGGAAGAGCTTTTGCTAGAAGGTCCAATAAGGACCAGATTTGGTCAGGCAGCTTTATATAGCCTCACACCAGCTTTCCAGAGCATTCCAGATGTTTCCATTGGCTGGCATACCACCCAATAAACAGTAAAGGCAACGGTTACATAATGAATAGCAGCTTAGTGAGCAAAGGAAGGAGGGAGAGCAGTCGCAGTCCCACTAAGGTGGGCCCAAAGAGTTGTGCCCCCCTTTAACATTCTTTAGGAAAGTTTACACTTAAAAAAATGAAAGCCCTCAATTTTTTACAAGTTGGGCACTGCTGCAGTAGACAAGAATTTTCTAAACATAACCCCCATGTCCAGTATCTTCTTCACCACTTTGCCTTACACTTCATTTATGCCTTTTTTCTGGCATATGCTACACAGCAGTGTCAGGTACTGAACCACCACTGTTTTGTCCAAAACGCCATATTCCACACACCATTACTTTGCACAGAAAGCCTTTCTGCTCTCGACCAGCATGTGATATGCCATGAGGCAGAGAAGTAATATGAGGAAGAGAAGGGTTGGGGTGCTGACAGTAAAGAGGCGGAGAGCTGGGGTGATGGTATTGAGAAGAAGGGTTGGGGCACTTGTGGTGAGAAGCATTGGGTTGCTGATGGTAAGATGAAGGAGGGTTGGTGTTGCTGGTGTTGAGGAGGATTAAATTAGGGGCAGCATCAAGGGGTACGTTTTACTCCTCCTGATACATGGGAATGTCTCAGGAAATCTACTGCCACCATCCAAGATGGAACCCAAGCTGCAGGGAGAAAACCTCATACAGGCCACAGGCTCCCTGCCCTTCTAAAACACAGGGGAAGGCAGTAAATGGAGGTGGGAAATCATGCTGGTGGTTAGGAAGAGGAGTGTTTGGACACTGGCAGTGAGCACTCCTGCCTCCTGTCACTTTGCCTACCCCCTTCTGTCATCCTGCCCCCTCCTATCACTCTGCCTTCCCCTTTCTGTCACCCTGCCCCCTCCTGTCACTTTGCCTGCCCCAGTCCCTGCCACTCTGCCATATATATATATATATATATATATATACACACACCCATGTGTGTTTAGGCTTTGATTTGGGGTGCACAACCTAATGCAACAGGCTACTCACACCTATGAAGTGGACATTGTGTCTCTGAATAAAGTGTCTGAACTGCTTCACAAGCATTAGACTGCTGGTGCCTGATAAACATGGAATGGTGCAGAAAAACACTTCTGTATTGCTCTTCAGAGGGCACTTGACAGGCACGGAGGAGGTGTTATATCACCACCTCACCACCTGTTTAAACCCCACAGCATCGGCCCACAATTTAATGCATTGCACATGGATGCGGGAAGCCCCCATTCACTTGAATGGGCCACATTCGGCAGCCAATACAGTGCAGACATGTTTTGCCACACTGTGATGAAAAGCATATTGGCTGTGGCAAGTGTACATCCCCCTCTGCTGCCTTTTCAGCTGAAGGGGAATGGTTGGGTAGCATTTAAAACAACTCAACTTTTTAACTGTTAGCCCTGTGCTAATCACATGCACCCTCCCCCTAACTACACACCAAACTGAGGATGTACATAGTGTCCCCTAGGCTGTGTACTATCAGGAGATGGATTGGGGACTGTGGAAGAAGGGAGGATCAGAGAAGACAGGATCAAAAAGCCTTTTTACAAAATGCGAAGGATTAGTTAGGTTTCACAGGGAGTGTAACAAGTATGCTTTACTGCATAAACAGATTGATTTTACTGTTGTGGGTTTAATAACGCTTTTAAAGTTATGTAGCACAATAAGCACTAGGGAGGCGGTACACACTATGTAGCCCACCACACTACATTTCAATGATGTAGCACAATACAGCACTGTTCGGCACTGTATAGGATGGCAGCAACTATCTCTCCCTGCAAACATACAGTATATGACTGACAGTAAATATAGCACTGCTCTACTGCACCGTATAAGATGGCATCAACTTTCCCACCTGCAAACACTGTTTGATTTCTCACTTTTTACTTCATGCCTCTGCACACTGACAAAAGGCTGGCCCTTCTAATCCACCTGATTACAGGTTAGAGGCAAACAGGTGCATTATTGGTAATTGGTTTTTATGGCAGTGAATGTCTGAATTAATTTGACAATTTCCTGAACTGCAAACACCTTGGTTTTCCTGTTAACCTATACAGGTTATACTCGAAAAAATTGAATATCGTGCAAAAGTTAATTTATTTCACTAATGCAACTTAAAAGGTGAAACTAATGCCGCGTACACACGATCACTTTATGTGATAAAAAAAAAAAACGTTTTTAAAAACGTCAATTCAAATGACCGTGTGTGGGGGAAAACGTTGTTTTATGTCTTGTGAAAAACGACAAAAAAAAATTGAAGCATGTTTCAACTTTTTGTGTCGTTTTTCAAAACGTTGTTTTTTGTTCCACAAAAAATCACCGTGTGTAGCAAAAAAACGTTGTTTAAAACAACGTTTTTCAACCCGCGCATGCCCAGAAGCTAGTTATGAAGCGAGCTTCAATGGAAAAGAGTGGTGAACGTAACCTCGCTTTGCTAGAGCATTGTGAAAAAACGATGGTGTGTAGGCAACATCGTCTTTGAAAATTGAAGTTTCAAAAACGTTGTTTTTTACTTTACAGAAAACGTCGTGTTTTTTTCATCACATAAAGTGATCGTGTGTACGCGGCATAATATATGAGATAGACTCATTACATGCAAAGCAAGATAGTTCAAGCCATGATTTTCATAATTGTGATGATTATGGCTTACAGCTCATGAAAACCACAAATCCACAATCTCAGAAAATTTGAATATTACATGCAATCAATAAAACAAATAGAATAAAGTGATCTTGCACTAAAATGTGTAATCACTATAAAAAGTGAAAAACTAAAAAGAAAACGAAAAATAGCGTCCAGCAATGAATATTAAAAAAATTATGTGAAGAATACAGAAATAAACCTTCTGATGGATAACAAAATAAGTGGATAAATAGTCCAAATGAAATATAGTGAAGAAGTGATGAATAAAGGGCCTTTGTGATGAAAGTGAATCTGAACTTCACTCCCTCCCTCCCTAGGGCAACCTAGAAGTCATGCGGTGTGACGTAATGCGTAGGGAGTGGCTAGAGGCTGACGCAAACCGGAAGTGACGTAAGAAGGCGCTGGAAACACGGTGATCTTTGTATTTTGCCAGTTTTTTTTATTCTTTTATGCAAGAGTCCACCTATTAAGTGCTTAAATGAATATATATTTTCATTATTTAACGTACTACACTAAAAATCCAATATACCTCATTATCCAATATACACTAACTGGAAAATTGAAATATTAACAGCGCAAATTTTGAAACAAATAATTCTCAAAAATAAATATGTCACCATACCCTGCTAGATAGGTCCTCTTTCATTGTTTTAATATTCATTGCTGGACGCTATTTTTCTTTTTATACTTTGCACATTATTTATATAGATTGCATATAGAACACTAGCACACCCCTTTGAGGGTATTTCAGTTTTTATAGTGATTACACATTTTAGCGCAAGATCACTTTATTCTATTTTTGTGTATGGTGAACACTATTAGGTTTTGCTGCTTTATGTTATTCATCACTTTTTCTGTATAATACATTATCCTATGTACTCACAGCGCAAAGAACATATTCACATTTAATCAATAAAACAAGGATTGAACATAGAACAATATCGGACCCCTGAAAAGTATAAGCATGCATATGTACTCAGTACTTGGTTTGGGTCCCTTTTGCAGCAATTACTACCTCAATGTGGCGTGGCATGGAAGCTATTAGCCTGTGGCACTGTTAAGGTGTTATTGAAGACCAGGATGCTTCAATAGCGGCCTTCAGCTCTTCTGCATTGTTCGGTCTCATCGGACAAAGGGAGCAACATTGCAAACAAAAGAGGTGGGACTTTAAATGAAGCTCACAGTGACAAAATGTTTATTTTGTCACTATCCCTATCTAGTGCACACATATCCGTAAGTTATCTGGTCCCAGACAGTTCCTTGGGGGGTTTCTTCCATCCCTCCCTCTTACCTTGACTTAGCTAACTTACTTAGACAATGCATTCTCCCTTTGCAGATACCTCACATGTCTGCTCCTGAAGAGCAGCTTAAAGCCGCGAAACACGTTGAGCTACTAGACACGGTGTACCTAAGTTACACACCTACCAAGATATGCGTTCATTGTGTGTTTACCATGATAGGGATTAGAAAAACTATTGACCGTGCAGATGCTATCTTTGTAACGTATATACCGAACTGTGACTATTGTGGACCCCTTGATCTTTATCATGCCATTAATGCTTGTAAACATGTTATTAGTAGTCATTACTAGTTTAGAAATTGGCACCATCTATTGGGTGAATTTCTTTGTATATGTAATTCAATGTATGTAAACATGTTTTTATGCGTTATTAAATATTTTATTTTCCACCACTGCATTCATTTTGTCACCATGAGCTTTATTTAAAGCGGGGGTTCACCCTAAAAAAAATTATAACATTACATTGAGCCGAGTTGTGAGAATGAAATTATGTTAACCTTTTTTATTTTCTTGCCGTACATACCGTTTTATCTATACTAGGCGTTCCTATTCACATGCTAGTTGATTGACATGCTTCCCACCGGCGCATACGGTGCGTCACGAGTTGCCGAAAGAAGCCGGACTGCGAGTCGGCTATATACGTGGCCTGCGCACCGAAGTTCGGCTTCTTTTGGAAACTCGTGACGCACTGTATGCGCCGGTGGGAAGCATGTCAATCAACTAGCATGTGAATAGGAACGCCCAGTCCCGCAGGATTACCTACCCGGAAGCCGTGATGAAAATATAGATAAAACGGTATGTACGGCAAGAAAATAAAAAAGGTCAACATACTTTCATTCTCACAACTGTCAGGAAAGGTTCCATCTGCTGGTGCTATTTATGTTCTGTCTTGCGTTCCACCAGCAGGGGTCTCCTGGCAGTTTGGAGCTGTCAGGAGAACTTCCCCCTGCTGGTATATCACCTTTGGGACGCAGTACTGGCCTCCACCAGTGGATGGAGCCTGGCAGTGTGGAGCGTTTGGCCCTTGCTGCGTTCAGGTGTGACCTGAACGTAATCAGCACACCCCCTATATATACCCGGCATGTGTAATCATACCTTGCCCTGGTATTTGTCTACTAACCTGATCCTGATATCTGGACCCTGAGCCTGTTGTCTCCATCCTGGACGTCTGACCTGATCTGATCCGACCTGACCTGATCCCTCTCCTGGACTTTCCCTTCCTGCTTATTCCCCGTCCGCAGCCATTTTCTGATCCCCTGTGTATGACCTCGGCCTGGCCTGTTTATGATTCTGGTATTCCCCTTTACTGTACATATCGTCTTTAGTTTTAGTTTTGTCACTGTGGATCTTTGATTGTTTGCACTGAGCTTGTTGAAGGTGGTGGGGTGTTACCCCCTCTTCTTAAATAAATCACCATTTTTACCTATATCTGTTTTGGATTCCTCTTTGCAATCACATAGTACTGGTCTATTTCTAATCCTTGATACAACTCGGCTCAATGTAATGTTAGACATTTTTTTTAGGGTGAACCCCCGCTTTAAAGTCCCACTTCTCTTGTTTGTAATTTTGTTGCCTCCTGCTGCAATGTTGCTCCGTTTGTCCGAATGCCAGTGATGGAGGCACACAACTTTACCCAGTCATGGCCTCATTTAAAGTCCCAAATTCCCCATTCCCCCTCACAACATTTATGATTGTTCGGTCTCATTATCTCTCATCTTTTTCTTAGCAATGTCCCATAGATTCTCTATGGGATTCAGGTCAGGCGTGTTTGCTGGCCAATCAAGCACAGTAATCCCACGGTCATTGAACCAGGTTTTGGTGCTTGTGGCAGTGTGGGCAGGTGCCAAGTCCTGCTGAAAAATTAAGTCAGCATCCCCATAGAGCTTGTCTGTGGAAGGAAGCATGAAGTACTCCAAAATCTCCTGGTCGACGGCTGCATTGACCCTGGACTTAATGAAGCACAGTGGACCAACACCAGCAGATGACATGGCTCCCCAAATCAAAACAGACTTGGGAAACTTCACACTGGACTTCAAGCATCCTGCAGTGTGTGCCTCTCCATTCTTCCTCCATACTCTGGCTCCTTGTGCCTCGTTTCCACTGAGCGGATCGGTTCAGGTCGCTTAGAATGGAACGGGTTAGAATGGTCCAGTCTATTCTGCTGAGCATTTCCACTGCAAATCGGACCATCCGGGACCATACAAGGTTTATAAAAAAAGCCTAGCACGTCCACCAATCAGTGAGATGTATTTGTAGGTCCGCCCTAATGGAACCGTTCCATTTTCTATGGCCCCACATTTGAAGCAGGACCCAGAATGGTCCGGTACAGTTCGCTTTTATGGCACGCTTTCATAATGGAAACACCCAAAATAGAGTACCGTACCGAACCATACCAAACCAATCCGCTCAGTGGAAACGAGGCATTGGTTTCCAAATGAGATGCAAAATTTGCTCTCATCAGAAAAGTGGACTTTGGACCACTGAGCAACAGACCAGGTCTTACAAAACAGGAAAGTACCGTGCTTAGCACAGAATAAAAAAAATGGAGAGAGAAGGTTGCTGCCCCCCTAGAGGAGCTCCACAAAGGTAGCCTTTTGATTGATATGAAAAGCACAAGTGGAATGTTGGCGCAACCTGGGGTACCTGACAGTGACTAATATGACAGAAATACTTGTAACTTATAAAAACCTGTCCCTGAGGGGATCTTCAAATATAAATCTTCTAAGAGCAATAAGTGAATAATAAGTAATATACCATAAAGCTGTGCATAAATAATCTGTGCAGTGAAGCCTCTATATGCAATAACCAGAAGCCAAAAAAGAAAAAAGTGTATGAACACAAGTTGATTACAATAAGCAATTGACCGGGCAGTTTACCATGGAAAAAAAAAAAAAAGTGAAAAAATGCATAGAAGAAACATATAAGAAAAATGTGTGAATAGTCAAATAATAGTGCATACAAATATTGCATAAAATACTGTCCAGCAAAGTTATTATATAACAACATAAAAAAAAATGCTAAATTATTTGATTTAACAAATCCTCATGACAAGTACATTCTCCGTGAAAAACTCCAAAGTGACTTGGTATAGTAGAAGCAGGTAATCAAGTGACTTGTGTGCTCCCCCGCCTGGGTCTCCATTTACCAGATGTCAAAACCCCTACAGGGGTAAATTGTGTGTAGTGTCTGAAACTGCTGGAGTCAGGCATGGACTGGCCATAGGGACTACAGGGAGTTTCCCGGTGGGCCGATGGCTCAGTGGGCCGGTTACAGTGACAGCCTGTCAAAGTAATGGCTGCGCAGCTCGCCCTCCACTTCATGCAGTGATGTGAGAAGAATGAGGAAAATACAGAGGAGAATAAGTGAAATAATAAAAGAGGTGAGTGAGCACTCCTTATGTTACTTATGTTTATTTGCACAATTGCGTATAGTTTATATACTGTTTTTGTTCTTGTTTGCAAACATAAAGTGGGCCGGTCTGGATAAAGTCCAGGGCCAAATTTTGGTCTCAGTCCATCCCTGGCTGGAGTCCTGTAGGTTCTGCCCATCAGCTCCCCTCCGACCTTCCCACTAGATAATATTCTGCGTTCCCAAGTCCTGAGCGAGGCTGGTATGATGGTAACAGTTCCTCAGCAATGAATCCTCCCTCTCACTGGGCACACACTCTCCAAGCTCCAGGTGATGAGTGCGAGTGTGATGAGTATCCTGGCACTTCCTGAGCTGAGGCAAGAAGATACACTTTTCTCTGGTGAGGTTCATGATACTCGCATCTAGCATTACACCAAAAAAGTAATCCCTGTAAATGGCAGATTGGTAAGAGCAAACTGACCAGTGCTTTAGCCTCAGCAACCTATGGACAGATGCAGCTAAAGCTGACAACCTAAAGACCAAAAGTCCTGAGTCTAACACTGCATCACAAACAAGCTCAGTACCTGTTGCTCCACCAAGTCCACCTGACGTGAAAACTTCTTCCCCTGCTTGTCTAATGCCGCGTACACACGGTCGTTTTTTGCGATGAAAAAAAACAGCGTTTTTTAAAACGTCATTTAAATTGATCGTGTGTGGGCAAAACGTCGTTTTTTGTCTTAAAAAAAACGACCAAAAAAAAATTCCAACATGCTTGAATTTTTTGTGTCGTTTTTCAAAACGTCGTTTTTTGTTTCACAAAAAGTCACCATGTGTAGCAAAAACGTCGTTTAAAACGACGTTTTTCAACCCGCGCATGCCCAGAAGCTAGTTATGAAGCGAGCTTCAATGGAAAAGTGTGGTGAACGTAACCTCGCTTTTTGTGAAAAAAATGATGGTGTGTATGCAACATCGCCTTTGAAAGTGACGTTTCAAAAACGTCGTTTTTTACTTCACAGAAAACGTCGTTTTTTTTCCATCACAAAAAATGATCGTGTGTACGTGGCATAAGAGTTTTGCCCACTCTGTTAGAGTCGGTTCACACTGGGGCGACTTGGGATCCGACTTGAAGTCGTCTCAAGTCGTCCCAAGTCGTGCTGTCCAGAAAAGCAATGTAAGTGAATGGGAGCGGTGTTAATACACACTACTCATGTCGCTCCAACTTCAGAAGAGGTTCCTGTACTACTTCAATCAGACTTCTAGGCGATTTGTACCCATTGATTTCAATGGAAGTCGCTTCCAAGTCTGATCACTGTTTTAATTGAAGCGACCTTTCAGCAAGATAATATACATTTCTCAGGCAAACCTCTCCCTCCCCTTCCCTCTCCCAGAGCTGATTGTTGTTTTATTGGCCATTGGAATGTCTCCTGACCTGAAAAGGACTTCAAGTCGTGTTGTAAATCGCCCCAGATTGCCCTGTGGTTCATGCTCATGTCGTGTTGAAGTTGCTTCTGAAAGTCGTGCTGGAAGTCGTGTCACCCCAGTGTGAACCGACTCTTAGGGTTTGTGAAACAAGAGCTGATGCTAAAAACTGGATGCAGTAAGGATTCTGCAACAAGGTACATAGTGCAGATCTAGCAACCCTTCCTACCTGTAGGATCTAGCAACCCTTCCTACCTGTAGGATCTAGCAACCCTTCCTACCTGTAGGATCTAGCAACCCTTCCTACCTGTAGGATCTAGCAACCCTTCCTACCTGTAGGATCTAGCAACCCTTCCTACCTGTAGGATCTTTAAAGAAAAGAACATATTCTACTGGAAACACTGCCAGAAATTTCCATAGCAAAACAAAGGGCCTAGTTGCTTACTGACACTCGTTTTAGCTAAAATAATCAAAAAAAGAGTAATATGAAAAAACCTTTGGCTTGTGCGTCTTGAAATATATTTGCCCATTGGACCCTGTGGAAGGGGAATCCACAATTGTAACGTGTTTGTCAGCACAACATTTCATATTTCTGAGATGTGTCTGTTACCATGTACTTGTTTAAAAAGTATCATCTTCTCTTTACATTGCTTCCTTTTGTGTAAAATTCCTGGTGTTCAAGGCCAGTCTCCTGCTTTAAAACTGACCACACCAGGCATGGAAACACCTCCATTCCAGCATGGTCAGTTTATGCAACCACACTCAGGCCGTCATACCAGTATACACAGCTTGTCTGTGTCTTTTCTTAGATGTTTCTTTGCAACTCTGCACCAGTTTCCCTAATCACTGTTATTACAATGCTATCGAAAGGCAGTTTCCCTGCCTCATTGTCAGACATTTATTTTTTCTTTCATTGTGTGCGTTTCTACCGGTTAATGGATTATTTCCCCATGTTGTGTCTCCCCAACAAATGTGCATTCATTTACTCTTCTCCTTGTTTGTTTCATGCATCATTACCAGAGATCACCAGAGCATACTATGTCAATGCTTATTTTTGTCTGCAATTCAGTATTAACTATGCCTATTGTGTTTAGTTTAAATTATCCAAACTTTTTGATGTCATGCATATAGATTTTTGTGAATAAATGCACAAGCAAAGGTTGTCTTCTACAAAACATAAAACCAATCAACATATTCAGAGATATTGGCACCAGAATAAATATGCAGATCTTTTAAAATGTAAGTCAAAGCTTAAAGGGTAACTCCACTGTTGTGGGGAAAAAAAATAGCAAAGAAAAAGTAATATAGCACCTATAATTGCGACTCTAATCCTATATAATTGAATGTTATTAAAAATAACCATTCCTTTTCAATCTGCAACCACTGTAATTTTATGAGAATGCATTGCAATATGGCTACCTGGAGTTGTTCTGTACACATAGGCCCGGATTCACATACATCGGCGCATATTCATGCCACCGTAGCATATCTCTTTTACGCTACGCCGGCGCAGCTCGGAGAGGCAAGCATGGAATTCACAAAGCAAATGCTCCCAACCCTGTTCCGGTGTAGAGTATATTTCATAGGCGTAAGTTAACCACTTTAGCCCCGGACCATATTGCTGTCCAATGACCAGAGCACTTTTTGTGATTCGGCACTGCGTCGCTTTAACTGACAATTGCGCGGTCGTGCGACGTGGCTTCCAAACAAAATTGGCGTCCTTTTTTTCCCACAAATAGTTTTTTTCTTTTGGTGGTATTTGATCATCTCTGCGGTTTTTATTTTTGCGCTATAAACAAAAATAGAGCGACAATTTTGAAAAAAATGCAATATTTTTTACTTTTTGCTATAATAAATATCCCCCAAAAATATATAAATTTTTTTTTTTTCCTCAGTTTAGGCCGATACGTATTCTTCTACATATTTTTTGTTAAAAAAATTAGCAATAAGCGTTTATTGATTGGTTTGCGCAAAAGTTCTAGCGTTTACAAAATAGGGGGTCGTTTTATGGCATTTTTATTAATATTTTTTTTACTAGTAATAGCGGCGATCAGCATTTTTTTTCAGTATTGCGACATTATGGCGGGCACTTCGGACACCTTTGACACATTTTTGGGGCCATTGGCATTTTTATAGCGATCAATGCTATAAAAATGCATTGTATTACTATAAAAATGCAATTGGCAGTGAATGGGGTTAAGTGTGTTCCTGGTGTGTTCTAACTGTATGGGGGGGGGGTGGCCTCACTAGGGGAAATCACTGATCTTCTGTTCATACATTGTATGAACAGAAAATCAGTGTTTCCCCCGCTGACAGGAACGAGAGCTTTGTGTTCCCCGCTCTGTAACGAGCAATCGCGGGTGCCCGGCTGCGATCGTACCCGCCGGGCACGCGCACTCCCCCTAGTGGCCGCTTTAAAGCGGACGTATAGCTACTGGCTCTCGCCCAGGAGTGCTGCCGTCCCGCAGTAATATGACGGCAGGCGGTCGGCAAGCGGTTAAAGTGGGCTGGATCCATGTTAATGAAGCGGACCCCATGCAAATGATGGGCCGTGCGCCAGACAAGTACTTAAAATGAACTGCGCATGTGTCGGGACATGGATGTATCCCTGTGCGCATGCGTACAACCACGTCGGAACAACTGCCTAAGATACGCCAGATCACTGTGTACGCCGTGAACGTAACCTACGCCCAGCCAGACCCACGTCGGCCCATATTCACAGACGTCCAACGTAAAATACGTAGGCTTGTGTTCCCTGGTCCATACCTTTGCATGGGTTGCGCCTCATCTATGGGAAATAACTTTACGCCGAACGTAAAACTTCCGCAAACTGCTTAAATCATGCGCCGGGCGCAAGTATGTTTGTGAATCGGCGTATCTCCCTCATTTGCATATTTGAATAGAAAATCAATGGGGAAGCCACATGCGTCCAGCGTAAATATGTGCCTACTCTACGCCGGCGTAGGCAAGTTACATTGGTGGTATGAAGTCTGTTTTTAGGCGTATCTTGGTTTGTGGGTCTGGCGCACAGATACGACGACGCATATTTGTACTTACGCGTGGTATCTGGAGATACGCCGGCGCAAGTGCTTTGTGAATCCGGGCCATATTGTTTACTGACCACTCCCCAGAAACATAATTTCCTGCTTGTGTGATTGGCTTATCAATTTTCCCAGAAGTCTGCCTAAGATACAAGACAGATTTAAGGCATCCCCTGCAACAAAAATTTCATTTTTGGAGAGATACTTTCAATAGGAACATGTCTAAAAGGATGCAGACCCAGCAGATTTCCTCATTAGTGCCCTGCAGCTGCCACACCTGACAGTTAATTATGAAACCACTCCCATTAGACCCACTCAGAACAGAGGCACTGACAAATAGAGGGATTTTGTCAGAATAACAAAAGGTAGGAATCTGCAACAAAGTTTGTTATAATCCTTGCAATGTACATAGACCACCCATAGGGGAATGTTTTTTTTCTCAACAAAAGTGGAGTTACGCTTTAATTCTGAGCACAAAACTTTAATCCAAATATATTCTTTAATAACTGCAGAGGGTGTAAATCCACTTTGTGTGCATAAAAGGATAGAAGTAGCAGTGAAATCAACATTATGCTGCCGAGACCCAGCACACCCACCCACTACAGGTTGCCTCTGAATGCAGCAAACTATCTGCCCCTAGAAGCCCATGTGACTACAGCCCAATTCTATACCAGTAACCCCCTCAGAAGGTGAAGGCAAGACTTGCAAGTACCAGACACCTCTTTGGTTAACCATTTCAGTTAGAATTCATGTATTGGTAGTGCACTCTGAGCTATGAATGTTGCTGTCAAATTTCAGCATGTTCAACCACTAATCTGCCATTTGTTTTGTTCCATGATTTAAAGCTCCCAAGCACCTTTCAGTTTTCCCCTATGCTTATTTATCTAGTTTCACCTCAATTCAGAGATTTGTCATCTTTTAATTCTGATTTCCTAAGGGGTCCATACCGGTGTTTCTTTCCCTCTTTTTACTTGCCTAATTGGTACACCAGTCAAAATTAAAAACGTAGTAAAAGAAACAAAGACGTGATGTATACTGCAGAAAAAAAAGTAAGAAAGTAAAAAATAAATGATTGAAGGGGAAATATGGAAGCAGTAACAATAAATGTGAGAATATATATTAGAAGAAGTGTGCCTATTCTTCAAAAGGGCTAAATACAGAACATGCCACATCAATGATGGAGAGCTTAGCAGATGGGGGCAGCTGCAGTGGTGAGAATTCAGAGGGTTGGGTGTAGGCATGAAGGCACTGTGTTGGGGAGGTTTTAGGTATGGTCATGAAAATGAGGCGTGCAGGCACAGTGGTGATGGGCGTATGGATGCAGTGCTAGTAAGGGAGGTGGTTGCAGAGGTGGTGGTGAATGGCGCCCCCAGAGCTGTCAACTGTAAAGCCTCGTACACGGGGCCGGTTTTCTCGGCAAGAAAACTTCTGGCAGAGCTTTTTGCAGAGAAAACCGGTCGTGTGTATGTTTTCTCATGGAGAAAACTGCCGGGAATGTCGACAAGAAAAATAGAGAACCTGCTCTCTATTTTCTCGTCGGGATTCTCGTTGGCCTGTTTCCCGATGAGAAAACTGTGTGTGTGTGTGTGTGTAGGCGGCTACAAGTAAGCCTGCGCATGCTGGATGAGACTTTGACGCATGTGCGGTAGCTTACAAGGGTAGTGTAGGGTGAAGCATGATGGCGGCGACAGCATCTAATTTGACGAGCGCATGCCTGTTCTTGCCATTCAAAAGAAGGGTGCTTACTCATAGCTATTTTAGCTGAGCGGAGAGGCTCTTTCAAGGTGCTTTGCAGGCGCTACTTTTAGTGTTATAGCGCCTGAAAAGTGTCTCAGTGGGAAAACAGCCTAATGCCCCGTACACACGATCAGAAAAAAAGTCTGCCGGGAATCCCGGGGGGAAAACCGAGAACCTGCTCCTTCACTTTCCCCGTGTACACACCAGAGGTTTTCCCATCTGGAAAACTGCGTGAGAGCCTTGGCTGGGGATCCCTTCTCCACACTCTGCTGACACAGATTTGGGCAGTGTCAAAAATCGGCCTGATTTGGATAATAATTGGCCGATGCCGATTTCTCCAAAATGGCCGAATATCGTCTGATATATCGGCCGACCTCTATTTCAAATCCTCAGAGAGTTCTTTGCCATGAGATGTCATGTTGAACTTTCAGTGACCAAGTATGAGAGAGTGAGAGCGATAACACCAAATTTAACACACCTGCTCCCCATTCACACCTGAGACCTTGTAACACTAACAAGTAACATGACACCAGGGAGGAAAAATGGCTAATTGGGCCAAATTTGGACATTTTCACTTCAGGGTGAACTCACTTTTGTTGCTAGCAGTTTAGACATTAATGGCTGTGTTGAGTTATTTTGAGGGGACAGCAAATATAGATTGTTATACAAGCTGCACACTCACTACATTGTAGTAAAGAGTCATTTCTTCAGTGTTGTCACATGAAACGATATAATAAAATATTTACAAAAACGTGAGGGACGTACTCATTTTTTGGAGATATTGTATGGCCGGCTTTAGAGTACAATAACACAAAGGGGAGCGTTTCTCCATCCACCTTGCTTTTGACGGATGGGGAAATCTGTCCACTGGCTGATCAAAAAGATCTGTATATGGCAAGCTATGGCACTTGCACTCCATATTTATTGCAAAAGGAAAAATTTCCGCGCCAAAAACTAATAAATAGTGGTCTTCACTTGTGTGAAGATATTTTTTTTCAGTCAATAGTTTTTATTATAGAAGTTTTCAAGGGGAACAGAAAAGAAAAAGGGGAAATGTAAAAGCACAGGGTAATGGGGGAATGCACAGTATACAAATAGTACGTGAAACATAGTCTAGTACAGGACAAAATATGAATAAATGCATTGAAAACAGAAAAGTCAATGGAACAAATAAATGAGAACCTTATCAGTTTTGGGGCCATATGGACCAACACTGGTCAAACTGTCTTGTCGTCAAGGAGTTAATTGCTATAAGTTTTTCAAAAGTGAAATTCCTGTGGACCTCTGTTATTATATCAGAAATATTCACAGTGTTTTTAGATTTCCAATTTCGTAGAATGGACGTACGTGTTTCCAATAAAATGTGTGTAACTACTGTCCTCATGTGGAAAGGGAATCTATCAATGTGTATGTTGAGAAGAGCTAGCGCTGGATCAGGTTGAGTCAATATCCCTGTGGTGGAAGAAATGAGTTTAAAAATCTGATTCCACAGGCTTCTTATATGTGGACAATACCAGAATACATGCATGAGATTGCCTACTTGACCACATTCTCTCCAGCAGTTGGCTGGTGTGCCAGGATAGAATGTGGCCAATCTCATAGGAGTGTAGTACCACCTGTTGGTTAATTTAATGGACAATTCCCAGTGTTTTACACAGTGAGAAGCTTTATGAATCGTCTGAAAAGCACATGACCAATCCTCTTTCGTGAATCTAGTACTAAGGTCTACTTCCCAGTTTTTCATTGCAGTCGTCTTAGAAAATTTCATCTTATCTTGAAATAAATTGTAGAACAGTGATATGCCCTTTGAGGTAGGGTGAGCTGTGGAATAAAATTTCCACATTCTCTTAGGAAGGGATATGGTCGGGGAAGGTAACGATTGGAGGAAGCGCACAATTCTGTCACAGGTATGGAAAGATCTGGCAGGTAAATGGAATTGGGATACAACCGTGGCAGGAAGTAGGGGCGTATCATTTGCGTACAGTTCCGAAATAACAGTCACCCCATGTGAATCAAGGTCAGAGACAGTCAATCTGGGTATCTTGGCTTCAAGTAGTCGTAATGGTAATTGGAGGTCAATATCATGAAAGTCTTGATGGTCTTGGTTCAGTATATGTCTCCACGCTTTCAACGAAGTCTGAATGGTAGGGGGTAAAGAGGTTAATTTCCAAGGAGACCATTTGTCACTGAGCAACATTATTTTCACATTAGCCGTCGGTGACAGTGTATTTTCTATGTTCACCCAGGGTGGAGCGTCTAGGTCATGGAACCAGTGTTTAAGTTGGTCAAGTCGAGCTGCCCACATATAGTCATGTATGTCGGGTAGGCCTGCTCCTCCTACTTTTTTGTGAGACACAAGATTGTTACGTGAACACCGTGCCCTTTTACCCTGCCAAATATACTTCCATCCTAATGTTGTGAGGCGATTAAGGTAATGGTACGGTATACACAATGGAATTACACGAAAAAAAGTATAGGATTTGAGGCATAATCAGCATTTTGAAAGCAGATATTCTTCCCATCCAGGACACTTCCTTTTCAGAGATCCTTTTGAGTTGGGTTTCAATTTTTTCAATCAGTGGGGGGAAATTAGCTTTGATAAGCTTAGAGACACTACTCGTAAGGGTGATACCAAGGTATTTGATAGAGCCCGAGCTCCAAGTGTAGGGTAATCGGGATAGTAGGTAACTCTTGACATGAGGTGGTACCCCTAAGTCAAGGATAAGAGATTTTGTAAAATTGACTTTGTAATATGAAACCTTTCCAAATGACATCAGAACATTGTGCACTTCAAGTAAAGATTCAACAGGGTTGGTCAATAGTAATATCACATCATCAGCAAAAAGACTGATGGTGTGATTTTCATGGTCAAATTGGAAACCGGAAATCTTTAGATTAGACCTGATGGCTTCGGCTAGAGGTTCTATTATGAGATTGAAAATTGACGGGGATAGAGGGCAACCTTGTCTTGTGCCATTTGTTATAGGGAAAGACTCTGAAAGAAACCCAGAAGAGTACACCCGAGCAGAGGACATGAGTATAAGGCCAGTATCGCAGATAAGATAGAACCCTGGAAACCAAATTTCTGTAGAACCATTTCCATGTATGTCCAGTGTACTCGATCGAACGCCTTCTCTGCATCAATGGACAATAACAGAGAAGGCGTTCGAGTTTTTCCAGCGTGGTGCACAATATCAATAATACGCCTGGTGGCGTCAGAGGCCTGTCTCCCCCTCACAAAGCCCATCTGGTCGCTTCGAACAAGTGTAGGGATGATATGTTTTAATCTAGTGGCTAAGAGTTTTGCATAGATCTTGGTGTCAGTGTTAAGGAGGGAGATAGGCCTAAAATTTTTGGGAATGTCTGGGGATTTGCCAGGTTTTGGGATTGTCACTATGTGGGCTCGTAACATTTCTTGGGGAAGTGAAGTGGTGGATATAAAATTGTTGAAGACAGTTGACATATATGGTGTTAAAACTGCATGGAATGTTTTGAAATATTCGTTGGAAAAACCATCGGGACCTGGTGATTTCCCCATGGGAAGGGAGTGTATGACTTTTAGTATCTCCTGCGGAGTGATAGGTAAGTTAAGATCCTTCAATTGTTGGGGTGTTAGAGAGGGAAGTTTCAGTGTATGAAGGAAAGATTGAATGTCATGTATGCTAGGTTGGGGAGCATTAGCATCTTTTTTGAGGTTATATAGAGAGCCGTAGTATTTTGCAAATAAATCAGCAATTTTTTGGGGTTTGTGACTTTGTGTTGGGAGAGTGGGTCAGTGAGAAAAGCTATTCTAGATTTATTGCGCATGACTTTCAATCTATTTGCTAAGTATTTACCTGCCTTATTAGCATTGTTATAATGATTGAGTTTAAGCCTTCTCAAGTGTTTGTCATATTGTTGCGATAATAGTTCCCGAAGTTTTTCTCTAAGGTCTTTTAATTTGGCGGTCAAGGGGGGGATGGTGATTGTTTATTACTGTTCTCAGTGTCTTTAAGGTCACTGAGGACATCTTGGATTTCTTTGGATCTCTTTCTTTTTTCTATTGCCCCTATTTGTATGATAATACCCCGTATAACTGCTTTGTGAGCATTCCACAAGGTATTGGGATCAGTTACAGAGTTTGAATTGAGTTGGAAATAGTTATTGAGATGTTCGGTAATAGATTGTTGGTGGTGTGGATTCAGTATAGTTCTATTGTTACAGCGCCAGATGGATGAGGAGGGAGAGACCCCTCTTTCAACAATCGACAAGGAGATGGCAGCGTGGTCAGACCACGTAATATCATGAATTGATGTCTTATCTATGTCCTGTAGTAGCCACTTGTCTGTTAAGAACATGTCTATTCTTGAATAGGAACCATGTCTCCCTGAAAAAAAAGTATAGTCGCGTTCATTCGAATGAAGGCATCTCCATGCATCAAATAGTTCTTCTGAATGTAGAAGCGGTAGGAGTGTTGGGACTCCTCTTGTCCTTCTAGGTGAAGAGTCAATCATCGGATCTGAAATAATGTTAAAATCACCGCATACCAATAGTCTGCCATATTGTAAAGAATGAGCTCTCTTAAGCACTCTGCGTATGAATCTCAACTGGTGGGTGTTTGGAGCATAAAGTGAGACTATGGTATATGGTTTAGCATTTATGTCACCAGTAATTATCACGTATCTGCCTTTAACATCAGTGATAACATCTTTAGGTTTAAAAGCTATAGAATTTTTGAACGCTATCAGGACACCTCCTCGTTTGGCCTTCGGGTTGGAAGCAGTATAGATAGTAGGAAAGTCCCTATGAGTGAATTGTGGAGTTTTATTCACTTGGAAATGTGTTTCTTGCACACATAGTATATCTGCGTTGGATTTGTGAACCTCTTTCCATAGTGAAAATCTTTTTGCTGGGTGGTTTAGTCCCCTAGCATTAATAGACAAAATTTTTATCACCATAGTGAGGTTGGCACATAAATGTGGTCAACAATTGTGGTTTGGTACTCACATATCAGGTAGGGATCATTGTCGTTGGCATTTACAAAGACAGCCGTGACAAGAAGAGGTTTGGTACTGGACCTTGCAAAGGAGGAGATGTCCTGGGAGAACCTGTGCATAGTATGAAAACAAACAAACAGGTTAGGAACCAAAAAGAAAAAAAAAACATAAACAGTGAACCAAACAATCTTAAGAAATGGATCCATTAATTGATCCTATCGCAGACGTAGCTGCTATTAAGTGAACATGGGAAAAAAGGAACTGCCGTGTAGTAACTCCACACCGGAGATATTTTAGGTAGGGCTTGAGTCAAACATGGGTTTTGTTGCCGTTTGTAGATTTCTTATTCTTCTTGCGGGTGACTACTTGCCAATCTTGTTGAATTCCTTGGGGGACATTCATGGTGCGTGGATCTGTGGTTTGGTCTGGAACTATTCCCCAACGGCGAAGTAGTGTCAAACCATCTTCCAGGTTGGATACTGAAACATCAGAACCGTCATGGGTAATCACCAAGGTAGCAGGATATTTCCATTTGTGTGGCACTGCATGGTTTCTCAACGCTTTGGTGATTGATAATAGATTTCTACGGCGCTGCAAAGTGTGTCTGGAAAGGTCAGGCAGGACTCTGAGATTTCCGTATTGTTGGGGAAGGCTCCCTGGTCTGCGTGATGTTTGTAAAATTATATCCTTCACATGGAAAAAATGGATCCTGAGTAAAACATCTCTAGGGATTTCGTCAGGGAGAAATGATGGTTTAGGGATCCTATGTATGCGGTCGATTAGGAGATCTTGGGCCGTTACTTCTGGTAATATTGAGGAGAATAAAGTTTGTGCATATTGGAGGAGCTGATTAGGAGGCACCGTCTCAGGCACACCCCTCAGTTTGATGTTATTCCTCCTAGATCTGTCCTCGAGGTCCGCCATTTTGTCTTTGATCCATGCAATTTCATCTTCGTGACTGGAATGTGCATCCACCATAACATTGTGTGATGAGGCAAAATTCTCCATTCTGTGTTCAATTTTGTCCACTCTGGTACCCAGAATGTGTACTTCTCTCTGACATTCATTTAAACCTTTGTAAAGATCTGCTTGTAGAGAAGAGCGAAGAGAGAGTAGCATTTCCTTGAGCATTGTGTCAGAAATTGGTCTATCAGCTGTAGGAAAATTTGCTATGGGATCCTCTTCTCTTTCCTCAGGGTTAAGAGAGGCCTGTGGGTGGGTGGCCATTTCCATGGCGCATTCTGGCCTATGTGGGGAGTCTCTCCTCAGCTTAGACTTAGCTGGGCTTCTAGTAGTGGGACTTGGGGTTCCTGAGGGAGTATCACTCAGTGTGCCACTCTGGAGTGAGTCAACATGTCGCATACCTTGATTAGAGCAGTGTGGTGCGGCCTGCATGTTTCCTCTCATATAAGCTGCGCCATTTTGAGGCGTCCCGCGCGCCGTGAGGGGAACGACATTTTCCAACTTTTGGGGCTGTAGCGTTTTTTTGCGGTTTCGTCCCATCATCGCGTCGTTCAGTGGAGATTCACGATCGAACGGGACGTGTTAACGATCGAAATGCCCTCGGTGTACGCTGTTGTGGGCTGAAAATCCCCGGTGTGTCACGGAGCTCCCAGGTTAAGCGGCCATCTTAGAGGCCGGTAGCCACGCCCCCCTCTTGTGTGAAGATATTAAAGTTATGTGATGTGCTGCTCCTCAGTGGTATAGTGTGTACCTATAATAAGTGAAATTGAAGAAACAATAGAGGGCGCCACTAGAACTAAATGAGAGAATTCACTCATAATACATAATGTGATTACTTATATAACATAGGTGATAAAAACAACAATATTGCTGGGGGCGTGTCCGGATGTGAGCGAGGCAGGACGTGCTCTGTGAGAGCTCCGCATTACTTCTGCTCTTTCATCCGATTTTCGGAGCATTTTGAGGCACAATTTTGGGGCTTATACCCCTGATCCTGGTGGGGGAGTATCCGGACATGAGAAGGGGAGCGGCGAAACACGGCCATCAGACCCCGAGGAGCCAGCGCCAGACCCGATCCACACGTGGCGTGGACGAGGCCTCAGCCACCGCCATCTTGCATCTGCCGGCTGTTACCAGAAGCGCCAAGAAGCCTGCGAGCAAACGGGCCCAGATGGATGCTCCGGAACAGACCATCCGGTCGGATGACCTTCAGCCTGTTCCTCCGGTCCAGGACCCGGCCCAGGAAGCGATTACCAGACCGATCCTGGAGGCTATCAACGCTAGCAAGGCCGCGGTCATGGTAAGCATTGACCACCTTGCTACTGAATGCACTTTAATCAGGCATGACTTGGACAAAATCAGGGGGAGACTGACGGAGGCTGAGGGGAGAATTTCCACTGTAGAAGATGAGACACAATCTCAAGGGAATCAACTAGCAGAGCTGCAGGCAGTAGTGAGACTCCTACAAGATCGCGCAGACGATGCTGAAGACAGACAAAGGCGCAATAATGTTCGCGTGGTTGGTCTCCCTGAGGGGGCAGAAGGCCCACAGTCTACCACGTTTGCTGAAAATGTTTTCAAACAGCTTCTGAATCTGGGTGAGAGACCACCAACGTACGTGGTGGAACGGGCACATAGGGTGCCGATGGGAAGGAGGCCCCCGGGAGAATATCCACGTCCCTTCCTGGTGAGATTCCTGAATTACAGGGATAGGGATATGATCCTGACTGCTTCCAGAAAGGCCCAGGACCTGAAGTATGAGAACACCAAGGTAATGCTTTTTCCTGACTTTTCGGCTGAAACACAGAGAAGAAGGAGATCCTTTAATGATGTTAGGAAAAGATTACGTGAGAAAAATATCCAATACAGCATGCTTTATCCCAGTAAACTGCGTGTTCAACATCAAGGGTCAGTGAAGTTTTTTGATCACCCACGAGATGCTTGTGAATGGCTAGACAGAAATCCATGAGCATGATTTGATGCTAGATGAGTATTGCGTTTATTCCTAATCTAGCTGGACTTCTGGCCAGCTGCAGGGTCTCAGATCATTATATTTTCCATTGTTTTTTTCTGTTATCTGGGAGCTGACCCTAGTACCTGGTGTGCCGGCCTACTGTTGTTACTACGTTCAATCGCCACTACATCTGCAGTGTGATCTAATACAGTTTTTCTTGTTTTTTTTTATTTTATTGATTTTTTTTTTTTTTTTTTCCTGCTGCCTGATACTAAGGGGTAAATATATTCATTTCTTATTTTCTTTGGTTGTGTTTTGGCATCCAAGGCCCCTTGTAGTTTTTTCCTTTTATACACCTTCCTGAAATGTACTGCGAGGAGACATTTTGCTCAGGGTGACTGATGACCTAATGTTTTCTATGGGCTTCGGCATTTGGTGCTATACTAATCTAACGCCACTAGATGGTGCTGGGACACTGTTCTTCTCCTCATCAAGATTTATGTCCTGAATTTGTGACTCCACAATTATCTTGCTCAAGCGGAACTTTCTAGAGCTAAAGTAGTTTTTTTGTTTTTTCTCTTCGTTTTTTCTGCTGGACAAGTGACCATTCGGAGGACATCTCTGAAACACCTAATTTTTTTCTTTTAGGTGTTTGTTTTGTTTTTGGGCTGAAGCTGCATACCAGATGAAGGGGTTTTTTTTGGAAGTTTTTTTGCTTCCCGTTTCATTTTTTTTATTTTTTGTTTTTTTCTCGATCTGGTATAATGGCAGGGGGGGTGGGACGGTTGGGTTGGGGGGGGGGGGTGTTCTCGGGGTTGTTGTGTCTTGCTCAGTTCTCGGTTCTCCACCAAAGATTGCCTTCTCTCAGTCCATGGCGTGCTGCTTTAGGCTAAATATCTGGGCGCGTGTTACTCGTGCCGTGGCATTATTTGGTAAGCAGGATTATGGCTAATGTGTTTAAGGTAGTGTCCTGGAACATTAGGGGACTAAATAGTAAATTCAAGAGAGCCTCAATGTTCCAGTACCTGAAATCAGTTAAGCCACATGTGGTCCTCTTACAGGAAACTCACCTAGAGGGCAGTAGAATTTTGGCATTACGCAAGCACTGGATCCAAAAGGCATTTCATGCCACATACTCCACGTTTGCTAGGGGGGTGTCTATACTCATTAGTAGGACGTTACCATGCACGATACACCAGGTGATAACTGATCCAGGGGGACGATATGCAGCAGTGGTTCTGGACATAGGAAACCGCAAAATGCTACTTGTGTCGGTATACGTACCACCTCCTTTTAATGTACAACTTTTGTATGATATTTATGTGAAATTGGCACCACATGCTCATTTGCCGCTCCTGGTTATGGGAGACTTTAATGCTATAATGGGTGAGCTGGATTCCTCCAACCCCGGGCGGACTGGGTCTCAAGACCTGTTGGCTTGGGTAACCATGGCGGGGTTGACAGAAATTTGGCGAGCTAAATACCCGGACACAGTTTGCTATTCTCATCTTTCTCAGACGCATCACTCTTCAGCTAGGATAGACTTAGCGTTTGGGAACCAGGCTATGATGTCTTATGTGAGGGGGGTAGAATACCTGGCGGGTGGGATATCTGATCATACTCCTCTTGCTGTCTCCTTGCTCCTGCCAATATCTGATGGGGCCAGGAGCTGGAGGTTGTCCCCGGGTTGGTTGCAGGAAGAGCAGGTCTCCACACAGTTGCTAGAATCGCTAGTCGACTATTGGTCTCTAAATGTGGATTCGGCTGACCCACCGGTGGTTTGGGACGCATTTAAGGCGGTAATTCGCGGGGAATCTATTAAGGCGATTAAAGGAGTTAGGATAGACCAAAATGCTGAAGTTCTGAGGCTGCAGGAAAACGAGAGGGCATGTGATTCTGCTCATGCCGCCAACAAGACTGATGGCACATATGGTGCTTTGTTGGAGGCTAGGCGCAGACTTCACCTCCACTATAATGACCTGGCGCACACTGAAGCCAAGCATAGGGCGAACTCTCTGTTTTCGGAGGGGGATAAAAATGGTAAACTATTAGCCAGGTTGGTAGCAGATCAAAACCATATCGAGCATATCTCAGTGATAAGGGGGTCGGACGGAGACCTGGTTAGAGACCCAACAGCTGTATTGACTGAATTTCAGAAATATTTCTCTGCACTTTATGCCCCCATCCCCTCTTACAACCACAGTGAGCTGACAGATCTGCTTGGTACACTGACTCTCCCCAGACTTGCCGCGGAGGACTGCCAGGCACTGGATGCCAAAATTACAAAAAAGGAGGTGGAGGCGGCAATCTTTGATTTCCCACCTAATAAAGCACCGGGGCCGGATGGCTTCCCGGCGGATTTCTACAAACACTATGCGGAACAACTAGCTCCCAGACTTACGACTTTGTTTGCCTACTGCTTGGATCAAAAGATATTACCTGCATCTATGCTTGATGCATATATTATCCTGTTACCCAAGCCGGGCAAAGACCCACTGGACTGTTCGTCTTATAGGCCGATTGCCCTTCTCAACATGGACCTCAAAATTTTGACAAAAATCCTTGCAAAAAGACTTGCTCCGGTTATATCATCCCTGGTTGATGTGGACCAGACGGGTTTTATGCCGGGTAAGTCTACGGACACAAACTTGAGGAGACTGTTTACACATTTACAACTCCCCAATTTAGATGAGTCCTGTAGGATAATAGTCTCCATCGATATTGAAAAGGCTTTTGACTCAGTGGACTGGCGTTTCATGCATACTGTCCTAGAGTCTATGGGGTTTGGTCAGTTCTTCAGACAGTGGATCAAGCTGCTCTACAACGCACCTAGGACAGCCATTCGTATGGGAGGGGCTACTTCTAAGTTTTTCGCGATTGGGAGGGGGACCAGACAGGGGTGCCCGCTGTCACCCTTTCTGTTTGCTCTCATGATGGAACCCCTAGCAGTGGCGTTAAGAGCATCGGAGGCAGTGAAGGCAATTAGGGTGGGGAGTATTGATGAGGGCCTAGCACTATATGCGGATGACCTTCTTTTGTTCCTGAGGGATCCTGTGGACTCCTTGAACACCGCTTTAGACATTATGAATAAATTCACCACATACTCCGGCCTGAAAGTTAACTGGGGGAAGTCGTCCATTCTGCCCTTGGATAAAGGGGCTAGGGAAAGAGCAAGCCCTGACTTACCATTGCAATGGGTCACCCAAATAACGTACTTGGGGGTGAAGGTCACAGTGAACGTGATGGACTACATGTCTCTCAACCTATTGCCACTTTTGGCGTTCGTCAAACAAAAGGCACTGGCTTGGCAAAAACTTCCCTTATCTCTGATTGGCAGGATTAACCTCCTAAAAATGAAAATCCTCCCGGTTATCCTTTACTTTCTGAGGAATGCTCCGGTTTGGATACCGAAGTCCTTCTTCAAGAAACTGGATAGCCTCACCAGCTCTTTTCTCTGGGCTCCTAAAATGCCTAGGGTGGGGTTGAAAGTCCTGCAGGAACCATGGGGTCAGGGCGGGATGGCACTTCCAGACTGGCGTAAGTACTACTTGGCTGGTCAGCTAGTGTTTGTCCATAGATGGCTCTGCTCAGATGCGGGCGATTCAGCCACGGTGCTCGAGGCTGCACATCTCGGTTCTTATGAATCTCTCCGTCTGGCCATTCATAGGGGGACCGGTAGGGACCTTCCTCTTACGCTTTCCATGAAAGCCACGATTAAGGCCTGGGAAGAAGTAGAGAAGCTGGCCTCTCCGAGCTATAAAGGGCTTTCCCCCTCAACACCTCTCTGGATGAACCCCAAGCTTCAACACTTTTATAAACTGAATGATGCACCCGGGTGGGCTTCCAAGGGGGTTAAATTGCTCAAAGATGTGACTCGGGATGGTGAATTACTAACCTTTGATCAATTAAAAGCTAAACATGACCTTCCAAACTCTCAGTTTTTTCGATATCTCAGTTTAAGACATGCATTCCATTCTCAGTTTCAGTCGCAGAAAGTGGAAGCTTTTCCTTCCAGGCTGGAGGACCTGCTGGTGACTGAGGAATTACCCAAGACCTTGTCGGTAACATATAAAGAATTGTTTAAGGCTAGCCCCCAGGGTTTACTCAAGTGCAGGGAGAGATGGGGGGCGGAGGTCCCGGATATACAGGGGGAGGAGTGGGATGAAATGTGGGATCGCCCATTTAAGCACTTAGTGGCTGCGAGAGACAGACTAATCCAATTTAAGTTTTTGCATAGAGTGTACTACACTCCAGCCAGGTTGGCATCAATATATCCTTCGGTATCTGCTGAATGTTGGAGGTGTACATCCTCCCCTGCGGACGCACACCATGTGTTCTGGACGTGTCCCCTGATCCAACAGTTCTGGAAGGGGGTCACGGACTGCATTACAGAGGTGCTGGGAGTTCCGGTCCCGCAGGAAGTTAGTGTCTGTTTACTGGGTCTGGTGGAGGAGGTAGTCCCGTCTAGAGCGCACAGAACACTACTGAGCATTTTGTTATTTTATGGGAAAAAGGCTATCTTACTGAAATGGAAGAATCCAAGGGCCCCTGAAATCGCTTTCTGGAAGGGGTTGGTGAATGCTATGCTACCGTATTACAAAGCAACTTATTTGTCCCGAGGATGTGTGGGGAAATTTGAGAAGGTGTGGAGGGCCTGGTACGAATCGGACCTCACGGTGGGGTAGGGAGTGGGTGTCCAATTTTGGTCAGAATATATTTAACCTGGGAGCGGACTCGTGTCTGGTCTCTTGGCGATATTGTTAGCAGCATGCCATGAAGGAGTATGTTTTTACTGATGTGATCTTGGGTTAAGGCAGGTGGGGGAAGGGAACTGAGCAGGGGGAGTGGAGTGGGGGGGGGGAGGGGGGGCATTGTTTTGTTTATGCCATCTGTGATGGCACAATGTTTTTCATGTTCCCGGTCATGTTGACCGATGGTTTAACTTGGCAACCTGGCCAAGGGATGTATGTTTTATTGTTTGTGCAAAAACCTTTAATAAACAGAAATTTATAAAAAAAAATAAAAACAACAATATTAAGCAGAAATGACACCATTAATAATAAGACTTAATCGTCGTGCAAAGTGTTGGTGTGGGTGTGATGGTAAATACAACAGTTAAAAGTCCACCTCAAATCCCAAAGATAAGTATTGGTGTAGAAATATTAAAGAGATATCAGGAAAATCTTCTTGTTGCAGAATAAATTCTTGATTGACAAAACAAAAAGTCTGTGCACAAATCTGTGTCAGGATTGTGATGTGCTGGTTCTGGGGTGTGAAAGGAACCTTCACCAATGGATTATTCGTGTTCCACCTCAGGTGCTGGGGAAATACTAAGTGCTTACCAGATGGTATGACCTCTCTGTTAAAAGTAGGTCAGATGGGCAGGTCAGGATCAGTGCCTGAACACTAAGGGCATACTGGATCGCGCTGTTCCACAATAAGTAGGCTCATGTATGGATGGATAAATGAATGGAAAACATCATGGTACAATAACGTTTTAATAAAATCAAATAAAAAAGCACATACAGCCGAATGGCCTCCTACCCCAGCAAGTGCCTGCCTGTCACTGGGAGTAAAGCGTGTCACGGCTCCTTTACTCCGATGGTCCACCGAAAGTGCTGGATGGCAGATAGGTCCGGGCTTGGTAGGCTCAAACAGAGGGCTTGTATATCGTGCAGGTTGCCAGTGTAAAGCCGCCGACATATGTTTCGCACGTTGTGCGTCTTCAGGGGGGCGTGTCTGGCTGCTAAGGTTTGTGGGATTTGTAGGCTAGAGTGGACACTGCGTGCTGCGTGTATCCGGAGCGGAGCGTGACTGGCGCTGGCATTCCCAGGGTCACGCTAGTGCACATACAAAATGCCTAATATGATCTACAAAAAAACTTTCAAATTCATGGCACAGTTCAGATAAGTATAACTGCCTACTGATCGGACGATATAATATATTGCAGAGACATTTAGACTTGTGCAACGTTAAAAGTAAAAAATATGAAATAAAAACAAAGTAGATAAAAAATCAATATGGATAAGCAAAATAAATGCATCTCCTATTATTGACTTGACATATTCAACATGATATCAGATACATGTGTAATTAGTCTAAATAAGTAGTTGATCTGATTATATCGCTATGTATACATAATTAAGGGGAAATTTATTTGGAACTAAGGGTGACATCTAGTGGTCATCATATATATTGTATATTACAGATCCCAAAAAATTTTTTTTATATTTTTATATACTTTCTATTAAAATACTGATAACTTTAGTTTTTCTCCTTTGTTTGAAGGAAGGCTTAGAGGGTTTGGGAGAAAAAGATTTTTTCTGATTTATTTTGATGTTAATCATCTAAATTATATCTTTGATCTTAATTGAATTAATCATTCGACAAAAAACAATTAAGGTCCAGTTCTATGTTCATTCCCAATGGGTGCATAGTCTGGGCTTTATGTATCCACATTGTTTCATTTTGGGAAATACTTTGCCTCATGTGTGTCCCTCTCCAATGTTTGGATACATGATCTATACCATAGAAGGTACATTGAGTAGGGTCACTATGATGTTTGTCTAGGAAATGTCTGGACACACTATGGTTAGGAAATTTGTTTCTAATATTCGCCAGATGTTCATTAATTCTGACCCTCAATTTGCGAGTGGTTCTCCCTATATATTGTAGGGGACATGTGCATTCAAGGACATAGGTGACATGATCTGTATTGCATGTCATAAATGGTATGATCTGGAACTCTTCTTTAGTTGTTTCAGATTTGAATTTAATACGCTTCTTAGGATCTCCTGATCGGCGGGTGGTTTTGCAGGCCTTGCACCTAGTGCAATAGTGAAAACCCGGAATATCTAAACATGTTTTGTTTTTTTCTGGTGGATCTGGCACATTGCATGCAATTTTGTTTCTCAATCCTGGTGCTCGCCTATATATAAATTTGGGTGTTTCTGAGATGGTACTTTGGAGATCTTGGTCTTTCATCAGGATTGGCCAGTGTTTTTTATATATGGCTTCTATTTCTTTGTATTGTCTATTAAATCCTGTGATTAATGCTGTCTCTCTTTTGTTCTTTCTTTGGTTTTGTGATCAAAAGGGATTGTCTGTCCATGTTGGCAACTTCTCTTTTGGCCTTATTTATTGCTTTTTCTGGATAACCTTTTTCTAAGAATCTTTCTGTCATCTGGCTTGCTTGTGCATGATAGTCCTCTTCTGTCGCACAGTTCCTTTTTAGCCTCATCAGCTGTCCTTTGGGAATGCCGTTCAACCACCGTGGGTGGTGGCAACTTGTTGTTGGGACGAAGCCATTGCGATCTGTTGGTTTAAAGAAAGTTAATGTTTCAAAGCCTTCATTCTTTTTTCTGATTGTTAGATCTAAATAGTTGATGGATATTTTGCTGATTTCTGCTGAGAACTTGAGTCCATACTTGTTGCGATTCATAGTAGAGACAAATTGAAGTAAGTCTTTTTCTGGACCCTCCCAAAATACGATCACGTCATCAATATACCTTTTATAGTACTTCAGAGACGTGTCTCGTTGATGAAAAATAGATTCATTTTCCCACTTGTTCAGAACAATGTTTGCTACACTAGGGGCATACCGTGCTCCCATCGCTACGCCCACTCGTTGAGTGTAGTATTGGTTGTTGGCCCAAAAATAATTATTGTTCATAGCCAATTGTAGGCCTTTTGATAGATATTTAATTTGTTCTGTGGGCATTTGTGCGTCTTGAGTTAATGACCATTCTATTGCTTGAATCGCATCTTGATGTTGTATATTAGTGTACAAAGACTCGACATCTATCGTTGCCATAATTGTTTGTTGAGTGGCTGTCTGTTTTTGAATATCCACTATTAGATCACGGCTATCTTTTAAAAAGGAAGGGCTTTGGCTGACCAGAGGCTTGAAAAAGGTGTCTAGATATTCGCCCAATCTTGAGAAGAGTGACCCAATCCCACTGACAATTGGTCTTCCAGGAGGGGTTACTAAATTTTTATGAATCTTTGGAACTGTGTAGAGCACTGGGATTTTTGGTGCACACGGAACTAGATAATTGGCTTCTTGTGTGGATAGAATTTTCAAAGTAGATCCTTCTGATACCCAAGTTTTCAATTTTTCTTTTAATGATAAAGTGGGATCACTTTTCATTAGTAGATAAGTTTGTCCTTCATTGAGTTGGAACTGCATCTCATCATAATAATATTTGCGATCTAGGATGACTAGGCCTCCGCCTTTGTCGGCTGGTGTGATCACTATTTGTTTGTTTTTTTCAATAGATTTGATACCTTCTTTGATTCGAATATTTGACCTTTTATTCTGAATAGGTAATTCTCTTATTTCATCTTGGACCATCTTCCGAAAAACTTCTATATGATGATTTTGTTTTTTTTGAGGATTGAATACTGATTGGTTTTTAAGATTACTATGTACATATGGATCTGGAATAGTTGGAATGATAATGTTTTCGTTTGGGGTCTGTTTGGCGAAATATTTTTTGATGTTTAGTTTCCGAATGTGTTTTTCAATATCTATGAAGATTTCAAATTTGTCCAAATTTTTTGAAGGGGCAAACTTGAGACCCTTCTGAAGTACCTCTATCTCTTGATTGGAGAGCTCTACATTAGCTAGGTTGTAGATACCTTCCATTAGTCTTTTCTTCTTCTTTTTCTTTCTCCCTCTTCCTCTTTTACCTCTTTTCCGGATCTCTCTTTGGGGGACTGGGGTGATTTCTGTGTACTGTGATAAGTATCTTTCCCCCCTCTTCCTCCCCCCCCCCTGGTAGGGGGTATGATTGGGTCCGGGTCTGCCTCTATAGTAGCCTCTGGGTCTCCCACGTGGAGGTCTCGGTGGAAATGGGTATCTGTATGCTTCTTGATAATAAGGATCTCCTCCTCTATATTCATAGCCTGGATAATGGTTATATCCGTCTCCTGGGTAGGACTGCGGATAGTGTCCCGGGGTGGGATAATCATTATTCTTATTTGGGGGTTTAAATGGTTTGGGGCCCTGTTTACTATTAGGTTGTTTTTTGGCTACTTCTTTTTTTGGGGTGCTTGCCCCTTGAGAGATGGGTTGCACAGATTGTGCCATAAGAGGTTGTATGATTTCTTCTTCTATTGTGGATTCTGGGGATATGTTGGTATTTCCCACAGTTTGCCATTTGTAAACTTTATTTATTTCATAATCTTTGGTGTCTCTTTGAAATTTTTTGAATTTCCTATTTTTAATTTCCCCGTCATATTTAGATAAATGTGTTTTTAAAATTTTTGATTTTTCCATATATTCTCCATTCGTTTGTAAAGGTTCCATTTTTTGTTTGAGCTCTGCGATTTTTTTATCTATAATTGTGTTTTTAGTTTTCCTTCTTTGTATCATGAGTTGTAAAAGTTTTTGCTCGCAAGCATTGAAAAATTGATACCATTCTTCACTCATTTGGGCACTGTCATTGGGTATGACATCCCACCTGAGTCTTCTTGGTGTGAAATTGTGTTTAATATACATTTCTATTGTTGCTATATCCCACCATAGTCTAATCTTTTTTTCCATCTCATACTCTAGCTGTTTGAAACTTTTGGAGAGATCTAGTAATGGGGTGGGATGTTCTTTGAAAATATCATCAATATTGATATGACGATCTTCCATAAAATCAAATACATCCATGGCAGCGTGAAAGAATATGTGATAAGGTATCAACAGGTGGTGCCTCACAAATAATGCAAAAGGAAAAATTTCCACGCCAAAAACTAATAAATAGTGGTCTTCACTTGTGTGAAGATATTAAAGTTATGTGATGTGCTGCTCCTCAGTGGTATAGTGTGTACCTATAATAAGTTTCAATTTCACTTATTATAGGTACACACTATACCACTGAGGAGCAGCACATCACATAACTTTAATATCTTCACACAAGTGAAGACCACTATTTATTAGTTTTTGGCGCAGAAATTTTTCCTTTTGCATTATTTGTGAGGCACCACCTGTTGATACCTTATCACATATTCTTTCACGCTGCCATGGATGTATTTGATTTTATGGAAGATCGTCATATCAATATTGATGATATTTTCAAAGAACATCCCACCCCATTACTAGATCTCTCCAAAAGTTTCAAACAGCTAGAGTATGAGATGGAAAAAAAGATTAGACTATGGTGGGATATAGCAACAATAGAAATGTATATTAAACACAATTTCACACCAAGAAGACTCAGATGGGATGTCATACCCAATGATGGAATAGACAGTGCCCAAATGAGTGAAGAATGGTATCAATTTTTCAATGCTTGCGAGCAAAAACTTTTACAACTCATGATACAAAGAAGGAAAACTAAAAACACGATTATAGATAAAAAAATCGCAGAGCTCAAACAAAAAATGGAACCTTTACAAACGAATGGAGAATATATGGAAAAATCAAAAATTTTAAAAACACATTTATCTAAATATGACGGGGAAATTAAAAATAAGAAACTCAAAAAATTTCAAAGAGACACCAAAGATTATGAAATAAATAAAGTTTACAAATGGCAAACTGTGGGAAATACCAACATATCCCCAGAATCCACAATAGAAGAAGAAATCATACAACCTCTTATGGCACAATCTGTGCAACCCATCTCTCAAGGGGCAAGCACCCCAAAAAAAGAAGTAGCCAAAAAACAACCTAATAGTAAACAGGGCCCCAAACCATTTAAACCCCCAAATAAGAATAATGATTATCCCACCCCGGGACACTATCCGCAGTCCTACCCAGGAGACGGATATAACCATTATCCAGGCTATGAATATAGAGGAGGAGATCCTTATTATCAAGAAGCATACAGATACCCATTTCCACCGAGACCTCCACGTGGGAGACCCAGAGGCTACTATAGAGGCAGACCCGGACCCAATCATACCCCCTACCAGGGGGGGGGGGAAGGAAGAGGGGGGAAAGATACTTATCACAGTACACAGAAATCACCCCAGTCCCCCAAAGAGAGATCCGGAAAAGAGGTAGAAGAGGAAGAGGGAGAAAGAAAAAGGAGAAGAAAAGACTAATGGAAGGTATCTACAACCTAGCTAATGTAGAGCTCTCCAATCAAGAGATAGAGGTACTTCAGAAGGGTCTCAAGTTTGCCCCTTCAAAAAATTTGGACAAATTTGAAATCTTCATAGATATTGAAAAACACATTCGGAAACTAAACATCAAAAAATATTTCGCCAAACAGACCCCAAACGAAAACATTATCATTCCAACTATTCCAGATCCATATGTACATAGTAATCTTAAAAACCAATCAGTATTCAATCCTCAAAAAAAAACAAAATCATCATATAGAAGTTTTTCGGAAGATGGTCCAAGATGAAATAAGAGAATTACCTATTTAGAATAAAAGGTCAAATATTCGAATCAAAGAAGGTATCAAATCTATTGAAAAAAACAAACAAATAGTGATCACACCAGCCGACAAAGGCGGAGGCCTAGTCATCCTAGATCGCAAATATTATTATGATGAGATGCAGTTCCAACTCAATGAAGGACAAACTTATCTACTAATGAAAAGTGATCCCACTTTATCATTAAAAGAAAAATTGAAAACTTGGGTATCAGAAGGATCTACTTTGAAAATTCTATCCACACAAGAAGCCAATTATCTAGTTCCGTGTGCACCAAAAATCCCAGTGCTCTACACAGTTCCAAAGATTCATAAAAATTTAGTAACCCCTCCTGGAAGACCAATTGTCAGTGGGATTGGGTCACTCTTCTCAAGATTGGGCGAATATCTAGACACCTTTTTCAAGCCTCTGGTCAGCCAAAGCCCTTCCTTTTTAAAAGATAGCCGTGATCTAATAGTGGATATTCAAAAACAGACAGCCACTCAACAAACAATTATGGCAACGATAGATGTCGAGTCTTTGTACACTAATATACAACATCAAGATGCGATTCAAGCAATAGAATGGGCATTAACTCAAGACGCACAAATGCCCACAGAACAAATTAAATATCTATCAAAAGGCCTACAATTGGCTATGAACAATAATTATTTTTGGGCCAACAACCAATACTACACTCAACGAGTGGGCGTAGCGATGGGAGCACGGTATGCCCCTAGTGTAGCAAACATTGTTCTGAACAAGTGGGAAAATGAATCTATTTTTCATCAACGAGACACGTCTCTGAAGTACTATAAAAGGTATATTGATGACGTGATCGTATTTTGGGAGGGTCCAGAAAAAGACTTACTTCAATTTGTCTCTACTATGAATCGCAACAAGTATGGACTCAAGTTCTCAGCAGAAATCAGCAAAATATCCATCAACTATTTAGATCTAACAATCAGAAAAAAGAATGAAGGCTTTGAAACATTAACTTTCTTTAAACCAACAGATCGCAATGGCTTTGTCCCAACAACAAGTTGCCACCACCCACGGTGGTTGAACGGCATTCCCAAAGGACAGCTGATGAGGCTAAAAAGGAACTGTGCGACAGAAGAGGACTATCATGCACAAGCAAGCCAGATGACAGAAAGATTCTTAGAAAAAGGTTATCCAGAAAAAGCAATAAATAAGGCCAAAAGAGAAGTTGCCAACATGGACAGACAATCCCTTTTGATCACAAAACCAAAGAAAGAACAAAAGAGAGACAGCATTAATCACAGGATTTAATAGACAATACAAAGAAATAGAAGCCATATATAAAAAACACTGGCCAATCCTGATGAAAGACCAAGATCTCCAAAGTACCATCTCAGAAACACCCAAATTTATATATAGGCGAGCACCAGGATTGAGAAACAAAATTGCATGCAATGTGCCAGATCCACCAGAAAAAAACAAAACATGTTTAGATATTCCGGGTTTTCACTATTGCACTAGGTGCAAGGCCTGCAAAACCACCCGCCGATCAGGAGATCCTAAGAAGCGTATTAAATTCAAATCTGAAACAACTAAAGAAGAGTTCCAGATCATACCATTTATGACATGCAATACAGATCATGTCACCTATGTCCTTGAATGCACATGTCCCCTACAATATATAGGGAGAACCACTCGCAAATTGAGGGTCAGAATTAATGAACATCTGGCGAATATTAGAAACAAATTTCCTAACCATAGTGTGTCCAGACATTTCCTAGACAAACATCATAGTGACCCTACTCAATGTACCTTCTATGGTATAGATCATGTATCCAAACATTGGAGAGGGACACACATGAGGCAAAGTATTTCCCAAAATGAAACAATGTGGATACATAAAGCCCAGACTATGCACCCATTGGGAATGAACATAGAACTGGACCTTAATTGTTTTTTGTCGAATGATTAATTCAATTAAGATCAAAGATATAATTTAGATGATTAACATCAAAATAAATCAGAAAAAATCTTTTTCTCCCAAACCCTCCAAGCCTTCCTTCAAACAAAGGAGAAAAACTAAAGTTATCAGTATTTTAATAGAAAGTATATAAAAATATAAAAAACATTTTTTGGGATCTGTAATATACAATATATATGATGACCACTAGATGTCACCCTTAGTTCCAAATACATTTCCCCTTAATTATGTATACATAGCGATATAATCAGATCAACTACTTATTTAGACTAATTACACATGTATCTGATATCATGTTGAATATGTCAAGTCAATAATAGGAGATGCATTTATTTTGCTTATCCATATTGATTTTTTATCTACTTTGTTTTTATTTCATATTTTTTACTTTTAACGTTGCACAAGTCTAAATGTCTCTGCAATATATTATATCGTCCGATCAGTAGGCAGTTATACTTATCTGAACTGTGCCATGAATTTGAAAGTTTTTTTGTAGATCATATTAGGCATTTTGTATGTGCACTAGCGTGACCCTGGGAATGCCAGCGCCAGTCACGCTCCGCTCCGTATACACGCAGCACGCAGTGTCCACTTTAGCCTACAAATCCCACAAACCTTAGCAGCCAGACACGCCCCCCTGAAGACGCACAACGTGCGAAACATATGTCGGCGGCTTTACACTGGCAACCTGCACGATATACAAGCCCTCTGTTTGAGCCTACCAAGCCCGGACCTATCTGCCATCCAGCACTTTCGGTGGACCATCGGAGTAAAGGAGCCGTGACACGCTATACTCCCAGTGACAGGCAGGCACTAGCTGGGGTAGGAGGCCATTCGGCTGTATGTGCTTTTTTATTTGATTTTATTAAAACGTTATTGTACCATGATGTTTTCCATTCATTTATCCATCCATACATGAGCCTACTTATTGTGGAACAGCGCGATCCAGTATGCCCTTAGTGTTCAGGCACTGATCCTGACCTGCCCATCTGACCTACTTTTAACAGAGAGGTCATACCATCTGGTAAGCACTTAGTATTTCCCCAGCACCTGAGGTGGAACACGAATAATCCATTGGTGAAGGTTCCTTTCACACCCCAGAACCAGCACATCACAATCCTGACACAGATTTGTGCACAGACTTTTTGTTTTGTCAATCAAGAATTTATTCTGCAACAAGAAGATTTTCCTGATATCTCTTTAATATTTCTACACCAATACTTATCTTTGGGATTTGAGGTGGACTTTTAACTGTTGTATTTACCATCACACCCACACCAACACTTTGCACGACGATTAAGTCTTATTATTAATGGTGTCATTTCTGCTTAATATTGTTGTTTTTATCACCTATGTTATATAAGTAATCACATTATGTATTATGAGTGAATTCTCTCATTTAGTTCTAGTGGCGCCCTCTATTGTTTCTTCAATTTCACTCCATATTTATTATGTGTTTTTTTATTATTATTATTTAAACATGTGCTTGTTGCTGTGTAGATTGCATTTGTTTTAATAAAGTAAATTTTCACTCACCATTTGTGAGGAGGCATTAACATTTTCTCCTCATGAAAAAAAGGGAGTGATAAGCGCTAACACTTAGGTAGGGTATATACCCAAGAGGGAAAATTCAAATGAGTGCCCTGTGTGGGTGTGTGATAATGATAACTCCAATGTAACACAATATATCACAATAATGATGGACATAAGGAAAAACACCAAGTGAATATGTGAAAATGAATATGCAAAATAATCACAAATTAGGAAATGTGACCAATAGGGTCTCAGAAAGGGTATGTGAAGGAAAAAATATACAAAAAAAAATAAAGAATATATTAATAGATAATATTAATAAAAAATGAATGTGAAATAAAATAAGAAAGAGAATAAAGTTCAAAATGGTGTCCAACAGTCTTCAACAGGTGATGTTGGGTGAAATGCCAGAATCGTGAGAAAGTGATCCACTAATGGTCTCCCAGAACCCTCACCTTAACCTGGTGAAGGGAATGTATATAGCTCAAATAGCTGTATCTCCTGGACTCTGCCTCCTCGCCTTCCACACTCCAGTGTTATACCAATCCCCCTTAATGCAGGTCAATGCACCCAATGATGGATGGGGAGAGCTGTATATAATGCTCGTTATCAAAGGGAGAGAAGAAAACAAAAGGAGGGCCCCAATGGTGAAGTACGTAAAATCAGGGAACAGTTTATTAAAAACGCACAGTGGACTCTTACATGTAATATAAAAAACAGGCGCATAAAACAAGTCAGAACTCGGCGTATGGAGACGCCGCCTTACGTCTAACTGAGGATTTCCGGTGATGATGGACGCTCGAATACCAAAAAGTCTCTACGGCGTTACGTCACGGAGCATGTGACTTCTTCAGGAGGGGACTTCTTCTTTGGGCGGGACTTCATCAGCGTCGGGTGTGGACGCTGATGAAGTCCCGCCCATGGGATGTAACGTATGAGGGAAAGGAGTTATGTGCTGACGTCACCCGCGATCACCGCTTTCATTTCAGGCTGCATACGCTTATGAGCGTTATTTGTTTGATTACCAGCACTTGGTTCTGAGTGCCATACCATGTGTTTTTATTTGCTTTTAATAAACACGCCCTTGTTGCTACTGAGAGCATTAGATCTCTCCCTTTTTTTGTTTCATGTCCACATTTGCTGATTTTCTTCTGAGCCTATCTATGACAGCTGGAGCTGTCTATTGATTTGCTGAATGCTAGGTTCAGGATTCTTGATTGTATATCATGCTTTGTGATCCCTTAAAGGCCCTTTCACACTAGCGGACGAACGGTCCGCTAACTACAAGTCCGTTAACGGACTTGTAATGGGCCCCTATGGGAGCGGATCCGTTAGCGGATGATGCATCCGCTAACGTCCGCCAGATCCGCATCCGTTTTTCCGAACGGAAGAATGTCCTATTTTTCTTCCGTCCGGATCGGATGCAAACGGACAAACGGTCCGTTTCCATCCGATTCCCCATAGGGGATAGCGGAGGAGAGACAGGGCGGTCCCTGCACAGTGTGCGGGGACCGCCCTTTCCGCCTGACAGCTCAGCGGAGACCCCTGGTCACTTGATTGGAATCTGCACCGTTTTAATGAAATTCATCTGGATTTTTCTTTTACACAATCACTGATGGACTTTTGCATTTTTACCTTTATTTCCTATGATCACTCATGGACTTGTGTTATTTCACAATTTATTTATATTTCATTTTTATTTTATATTCATATTGTTTTGTTTCACTATTTAGGAGTCTAGGAATACTCCTGACTCCCCAAATGTAACAATGAATGAGAGTCTGTGAAGCCATAGTTAAGACTCTTATCAGGAAAGAGAAGAACATTCACCTGAGTAAATCCAAAACAAGAAGATCACCAAAAAGGCCCTCTGTAAGAGTCTGTAAAACAATCAAGGAAAGACCTAGGCTCGGGTGAACAGATCTGACCACAGAGGCATTAGAGCATTCCCAGGAACAAGAATGCACTTTGGTGCATGGACCACTACCCTATGACCAGAAGTAACCAACTGGGGAAAATGTGACTCCAGAAGATCACGCTTGAAGGGCGCAAGGCAAACAGGACTAGAAACCAATATTTCATCCCAAGTCCAGATCCCAACTACGTTTCTTATAACAAGAATTCCTGTTCCTACTAGGTGGTAAGGACATGCCAGTACCTTGATGTTGTCCAGCTGTGTCTGTATCAGGGGATCTGGCTAGGGATTAAACGCGATCTAGGAGGAACCACATATTCTGGAGCTCTAGCGTGTAGCTGAGTGTAGACAAATGTTCTCCAATGACATGGCCTATTTGAAGGGGGGAAGGGAAGTCCAACCCAGCCCTGGGACCAGAAGACGAATTCCATCATGTCGGGAAATACCTAATTCTCTTTCAGAAAGGGTAGCTTGCTCAGGGACTTGATCCACAACAGCAGAGGGAAGGTCTTTGGTAGTATGAGAATACACCTGACAAAAGGGGGGCCTCCGAGAACAGTCGAGAAGCTGGCAACTTTCTTAGCAAAGAAAAGAGGCAGTAGGGCATATGTGCTCTACATCCATCTACTGAAGGTTTAAACAGTCTACAGGCAATGAATGTTCTCAGTGCTGTTTCCTAACAAAATAAGATCCAGCCAAATCTCGAAGACATTTGGACTAACACAGTGTCCACTGCAACTGGTTTCTCTACAGGAAGTTGTCTGAGTGTCCCACAATGGGGTTTCCATGAGGATTCTGTAAAGGGTAGATCCAAAGAAACGTCGTCCTTAAAGACCAAGCTGCTGCTTATTGAACGCATTCCCAACACATTAGCCAGCACATTAAGTGCACTTGAATAAACAAGAAACCCAGGAGAGACAGACAAGCATAGGTGCTTCCACAAAGCCATTATGGTTGAAAAACAGGGCTCTAGACATCGGTTTCATATGCTCTATCAGGAAAGAATCTATTATTTTTTTTATGGATACAGGCTATTCAGCTACAATTTGACAAAATCAGGGTCAGGGACAGAAAATGGAATACTGGGTTTTAAGAAGAGATTTTAGCTGTTAGCGAGTAGAAACTTTTAGGGTAAGAGTGCCCCTTACTGGTCTAGTGGTTTTATTGTAGTTCACTGGCAGATCTATAGTGGGTATAAACCACAGTTTAAAAAAAATTATTTCAAAGGGAGAACAGATCTAGTAAGCACTCAGGAGGTTTTCAGGACCTATAGGAGTGCTTCCAATTCCCATAGAACAATACCTGAAGGAGTGCAAGTAATAAAAAATAAAAAAATTCGGCTACAGGATCTCAAAAAGAACTGAGACCGGAGACAGTAGGCTGATCCTCCAGCTGCAGAATAGTACATAAAACATCTATAGGAGGAAAAACAGTCCCTTGTAAATCTTGGGTTATTACAGAAGTCTGTGATTCCTCTAGGGTTGTCCCAATACCTCTTTTTTAGGACTGAGTACAAGTACCGATACTTTTTTTCAAGTAGTCGCCGATAGCGAATACCGATACTTTTTTTAAATGTGTCCCCAAATGCAGCCATGTCCCCCACATATTGCAGCCATGTCCCCCCACAGATATTGCAGCCATGTATGTCCCCCACATATGCAGCCATGTCCTCCACAGATGCAGCCATGCATGTCCCCCACATATGCAGCCATGTCCCCCACAGATGCAGCCATGCATGTCCCCCACAGATGCAGCCATGTCCCCCACAGATGCAGCCATGTCCCCCACAGATGCAGCCATGCATGTTCCCACACATATTGCAGCCATGTCCCCCACAGATGCAGCCATATATGTCCCCCACAGATGCAGCCATGTATGTCCCCCACATATTGCAGCCATGTATGTCCCCCACATATTGCAGCCATGTCCCCCACATATGCAGCCATGTCCTGTCCCCCATATTGCAGCCATGTCCCCCATACCTGTAGTAGTAGATATGATGCCGCTGCGTTAATCCCCCTGCATTACAGCGTGCATTACAAGCTTTCGTTTGAATACTTGCAATAACGGCGCGCCATGTATAGACACTCCCCTTCTCGGGATTGGACGGATCTGTCCAATCCCGAGCAAGGGGGAGTGTCTATACACGTACAAGTACTCCCGCAAATGTATCGGTCCCGATACCGATACTGGTATCGGTATCGGGACAACCCTAGATTCCTCCAAAAAAGAGTTAGAGAGAGTAGCTGTGACCAGTATCCCAGCTACTTTTAGGGTGCAAGAGCACCATTAGTTCCTCTGCATTTATGACCAGCCTGAAACTGCGGGACTTTAGCCTCAAAGTCTTGTGTGACGGTAGTAGAGACCCTGGATGATAATGCAGCCTCTGGAGCTAAGGAGGACTTCAATGACAAGGTAAACCCTAAAACAATAGGGTAACATGATTCCAAATTGTGTAGTTCAGTACCCTTTAAAAGGCTAGGAAAACAATCCTGAAATTGTTAGGAAATATCAGTAGGGGGTCATCTTTTGCAGCAGGACTGTCACCTCTGTGTGAGCTGCAACAGCAAGGCAGTGATGCAACTAAACTCAGGGTACAAAACAAGGTCTCAGATACTTACAAAAAACAGGACACCATTAGAGTATATGAGATCCTGTGTCACTCAATAGACACGTGTCAGATCACCTGTGGCCAGATGACAAGTTCCCCCCCGTTGGGGTCAGGGATGCACCACAGGGTAGTGAACCCTATGGCGGACTGCTGCAATCAGAGAGGAAGCGTAAACCCAAGATTCCCCAGGGCGCGGAGTCTAATGCCGCGTACACGCGATCATTTTTCAGCATGTCCAAAAAACGATGTTTTCCCAACTTCATCATTAAAAACGATGTTGCCCACACACCATCATTTAAAAAAAATGATCTAGCAAAGCGTGGTGACATACAACACGTATGACGGCACTATAAAGGAGAAGTTCCATTCGCCTTTGGGATGCTTTAGCTGATTCCGTGTTAGTAAAAGACGATTTGCGCTTTTCTGTCTGTTACAGCGTGATGAATGTGCTTACCTTATTATAAACAGTAGTTTTACCAGAATGAGCGCTCCCGTCTCATAACTTGCTTCTGAGCATGCACAGCTTTTTTTACGTCGTTTTAGCCCACACACGATCATTTTTTACAACCCAAAAAACGACTGTTTAAAACGACTTTAAAAAATGCAGCATGTTCAAATTTTTTTTTGTCATTTTTCAGAACCTGAAAAATGATGTGTAGCCCACACACGATCATTTTAAATGACGTTTTTGAAAAACTATGTTTTTTATGCTGAAAAATGTAGGCGGCATTAGATCCAGCTTTGTGTTTACCAGCGCCTCTAGTGGTGAGGATGGCCTTCGACGCAGCTGGGTACAGGTTGCGAACCCTGGGATCCCCTAGGTCACGCTCCGCAGGGAGAGAGGAAAAGCAGCAACCAGGACAAGCGATAGTGATGGGTAAGCCGAGGTCAGGGCAACAGGCAGACAAGGGTAACCGAAGGACAGGCAAAAGGTCAGGGTCACAGGCAAACAGGAGAAGTCAGGGACGAGGACGAGGAACAGGAGGAACCCCAAGCCAGGATCTGTCCAGTAGTCCAGTCAACGTGTGGAGAATGGAGCTGTAACCAAGGGAGTCCCAGAACAATAGGGCCTTAGGTAAGACAAGGATATCTACTCCTGGTGAAATGTCCCTACCGACATCTTAACAGGGAGTGTCTGGCAGCGAATAGGACCCCCCAGAAGAACAGTGCCATCAATCACCAAGACCACCAATGGCGTGGTGAGGGGTAAAAGGGCGAGTCTCATGGACTATTCAATTTCCCAGTCCATGAAATTGCCAGCGGCTCCAGGATCCAGATATGCCGAGACCGATTGAGAAGAAGCACCAAGATGAAGGGACACAGCAAGAAGAAGACGAGAAGGTGGAGGTGATATTTCTGGGTCCAATACTACACTTTCCAGATGTATTGGACCAGAACGTTTTTCTGGACAAAGAGAGAAAGTGTCACGAAAATTACCTTTGCCCCCACAGTAAAGACACAGGCCTAGAGTTCTGCACCTAGCACGTTCCTCAGGGGATAGCCTGGTCCGACCCAGCTGCATGGGCTCCTCAGCTGGCAGGGGAAACTCCACGGGTCGAAGAGAGGGGAGCGCAGGCTGACTAAAGACCAAGCAATGCTGGCGTTGCTTTTCTAGGGTCCTTTCCTGAAAGAGAATATCGATCTGGTTACACAAGGAGATCACTCCGTTCAGATCAGAGGGGATGGTTCTTCCTGCTAATTCAACCTTCTCTCTATCAGAAAGGCCATGCAAGGTTGCGACTAAGGCCTCATTGTTCCAGCTCAATTCAGTTGAGAGGATACGGAACTGAAGAGCATATTGTCCCACTGAACGGGATTCTTAGTGGAGACGTAAAAGGGCGCTGGCCGCTGAAGAGACACAAGCCGGTTCTTCGAAGATTTTCCGAAAAAGTTTCAAGAAAACAGGCAGGCTGGAAACCACTAGATCATGTGATTACCACAGAGAGGCTGCCCAGGCTAAAGCTTCACCGGAGAGGAGAGAAATGATATAGGCTATCTTACCCCGATCAGACAGAAAGTGTTGGGGCAGGAGCTCAAAATGAATAGTGCATTGGCTAACTTAGCAGGACTTAGAGTCCCCAGAGAAACGTGGCGGAGCTGGCAGTTGTAATGAATGCGACTGGTGCGATAGGCGCAGCCGCTGGTTGTACTTGGGGATGCTGATCCGGGGTTCCCAAAGAGGTCTAAGCTGATCAAAGCTGGAAGCCAGATCCTATAGGAAACGCATCACATGAGTCTGATTAACTTCATGCGTCTCAAGTCTGCGAACAATGCCCTGTAATGGATCATCTGCGGGGCGCGGCACATCGGCCGGGTTCATGGCTGTTCAAACTGTCAAGTCACCTGTGGCCAGGTGACAAGTGCACCCAGTTGGGGTCAGGGATGCACCACAGGGTAGTGAACCCTATAGCTGCCTGCTGCAATCAGAGAGGAATTGTGAACCCAAGATTCCCCAGGGCGCAGAGTCTAAGACCCAGCTTTGTGTTCACTAGAGCCTCTAGTGGTGAGGATGGCCTTCGCCGCAGCTGGGTTCAGGTTGCGACCCCTGGGATCCCCTAGGTCACGCTCCGCAGGGAGAGAGGGGAAGCAGCAACCAGGACAAGCGATAGTGATGGCTAAGCCGAGGTCAGGGCAATAGGCAGACAAGGGTAACCGAGGGACAGGCAAAAGGTCAAGGTCACATGCAAACAGGAGAAGTCAGGGACGAGGACGAGGAACAGGAGGAACCCCAAGCCAGGATCTGTCCAGTAGTCCAGTCAACGTGTGGAGAATGGAGCTGTAACCAAGGGAGTCCCAGAACAATAGGGCCTTAGGTAAGACAAGGATATCTACTCCTGGTGAAATGTCCCTACCGACATCTTAACAGGGAGTGTCTGGCAGGGACGAGCCAAAAACAGTACACAGGAAGGTAAACATAGCACACTGCAGACAGGAACTTATGCTGCGTACACACGATTGTTTTTCGGCATGAAAAAAAACTACGTTTTTAAAAACGTCATTTAAAATGATCGTCATTTAAAATTACGTTTTTAAAAACATAGTTTTTTTTCATGTCGAAAAACGATTGTGTGTACGCAGCATAAGTTCCTGTCTGCAGTGTGCTATGTTTACCTTCCTGTGTACTGTACAAATGATAAATTGGAAGGTTAACCACTTAAGACCCGGAACCAATACGCTGGTAAATGACCCAAGGTGTTTTTGCGATTCGGCACTGCGTCGCTTTAACAGACAATTGCGCGGTCGTGCGACGTGGCTCCCAAACAAAATTTGCGTCCTTTTCTTCCCACAAATAGAGCTTTCTTTTGGTGGTATTTGATCACCTCTGCGATTTTTATTTTTTGCGCTATATACAAAAATAGAGCGACATTTTTGAAAAAAAAAACACTATTTTTTACTTTTTGTTAAAAAAAAATCAAATAAACTAAATTTTAGTCAAACATTTAGGCCAAAATGTATTTAGCCACATGTCTTTAGTAAAAAAAAAAATCGCAATAAAAAAAAATAGCTACCTAGCGGGAACAGCGACACTAATACAGCGATCAGAAAAATGATCGCTTAGTGACGCTGGCAATAGGGAGTGAAAGGGTTAACTAGGGCGGTGATCAGGGGTTTAAAACTTTATTAGGGGGGGTGGGGGGGCTATCCTGAACCTAACACTAACTGATTTTACACTGCCTGTCACACTGACACTAAATGCAGTGATTAGATCACTGCATTCAGTGACACTGTGACAGGGGGGGTGGGGGGGCAGATCGCAAGGGGTTAAGTATGCCTATGTGTGTGTATGTCAGTGTAGTGTTGGTGCAGGACTTACTGTGAGGTGTTTCTCCCATCGCAGCGGTTGGAAATACCGCTGCGATGGGAGATTACATCACTTCCCCCTTCCTGTGTTTACACAGGAGGAGGAAGTGACAGAAGGGGGAGCGCGCGCATTGGCTGGGAGCGATCGCGGGGGGGCGGGTAAACACCGACATCCGCCCGCTCGTCCCGGATCGCTCCCGGAGCCAGGGGGACCCCCGCACGCCGTGGAGGGGGTCCCGATGGGACCCCCGAATCGCACGAAGGCGGGGACGTAAATTTACGCCCTTGTGCCTGTACGAGCCATTCTGTGGCCGTATATGCGCGTGCGGGGGTCCTTAAGTGGTTAATGTGTTTCCCGTCCAAACTTTCTGCACTAGGTATATGTAAAAAAATCAAACCCCTTTTTAATGTCCACTGAACGATTCATCCCAAAGGTGTTCCATCGGTTCAGGTTCCTCCACCACAAACTCACTTATCCATGTCTCTATCTACCTTGCTTTGTGCACTGGTGTGCAGTCATGTTGGGACAGGAAGGGGCCATCCCTAAACTGTTCCCACAAAGTTGGGAGCATGAAATTGTCCAAAATGTCTTGCTATGCTGACGCTTTAAGAGTTCCTTTCACGGGAACTAAGGGGTCAAGCCCAACCCCTGAAAAACAACCCCACACCAGTGTTATTTTTGACATGTTTTGATTTAGTTTTAGTCTTTGGACTAAAATACCATTTTAGTTGTAGTCCTATTTTAGTGATCTGAATTTTTTTAATCGTATTTTAGTCAACTAAAATCTCCAATACATTTTAATCAACTAAAATCTCCAATACATTTTAGTCATCTAAAATGTAATGGCTTTAGTTAAATATTAATGCATTATTTAAGCATTTCTTTAGAATTGCCAAACTCATGATACACTCCTGGAGTAAAAATCTAATAACATGTTATTCATGGTATTAACCGGTTCCTGATCAGCTCACGTGTATATGTTGCGGCAGAATGGCACCGCTGGGTGAAACCCTGTACGTGTTCCCCTTTAAGAGCAGCCAGAGGGTGCATGTGTGCGCTGCATGACTGGGGAAGCCAAAGCGCATGGCCGGCAGGCACGATCGCCGATGGCCATGTACAATTATGTGCATGAGAGCCAGCATGAGGATTTGTGTGCGTAAACACACAAATCTCTGTTCTGTCAGGGAAGAGGAGACACATCGCTTGTTCCTACTAAGTAGGAACAATGATATTTTCCTCCCACAGTCAGTCCCATTCCCATACAGTTAGCGCACATCTAGGGAACACACAGTTATCCCCTTCATTGCCCCCTAGTGTTGACCCCTTCCCTACCAGTGACATTTCCACAGTAATCAGTGCATATTTATAGCACTGATTGCTGTATATATGTGAATGGTCCCAAAAATGTGTCAAAAGTGTCCAACAATCTGTCCGTCACAATGTCGCAGTACCACAAAAAAAAAAAAAAAAAAATCGCAGATCACTGCCATTACCAGTAAAAAAATAAAAGAATGCCATAAATCTTTCCCATAGTTTGTAGACGCTATAGCTTTTGCACAAACCAATCAATATACGCTTAATGTGATTTTTTTTTTTTACCAAATATATGCACAAATATATATTTTGGCCTAAACTGATGAAGAAATTCATTTTTTGGGGGAGGGGGATATCTATAGCGAAAAGTAAAAAATATATATACTTTTTTTTTTAAATTGTCACTTTTTTTTGTTTATAGCGCAAACAATAAAAACTGCAGAGGTGATCAAATACCACCAAAAGAAAGCTCTATTTGTGGTAAAAAAAAAAAAAAGACAAATTTTGTTTGGGTACAGCACAGCATTGCATGACCGTGCAATTGTCAGTTAAAGCGACGCAGTGCCAAATTGTAAAAAGTGCTCTGGTCAAGGAAGGGGGTAAAATCTTCTGAGGCTGTAGTGGTTAAAGGATTTGTAAAACAAATGTTTTTTTATCGTAATGCATTCTATGCATGATAAAAGTTCTATGTGTAGCAGCCTTCCCAGCACCCCCAAATTACCTACCTGAGCCCCTTTTCTCTTCAGCGATGTCCACGATCCCCTCAGCCATCCAGTACACCCCTCCTGATTGACTAAGACAGAGCAGGAGCGCCATTGGCTCCCACGGCTGTCAGTCTGTCAGCCAATCAGAGGAGAGAGGGTGTGGGGCTAGGTCGGGGCTCCCTATCTGAATAGATACACAGAGCTGACTCTGCTTGGGTGCCCCCTGTAGCAAGCTGCTGGCTGAGGGGGCACTCAAAGGAGGGAGTGGCTAGGAGCAGCAAAGAGGGAACCGAGAAGAGGAGGATCCAGGCTGCTCTGTGAAAAACCAACTGCACAGAGGAGGTAGGTATAACACGAGCCTTTAAATCACTTTAAGGTTTAAAAAACGCACTGCAGACACAGATTTAGCCATTGCGATATAAAATGTATTTTTGACAAGCAGAAGTACAACTTGAAAATATAAAAAAAACAGAAAAAACTGTCAACTCTGTTGGCTGTAATGCCATTGCACATATTACCTGAATATATTACCAACAAAGGCCCAGATTCATAAAGCAATTACGCCTGTCTAACTGGTGTTAGACAGGAGTCATTTCAAATTTCGCGCGCCGTATCACTAGTTTGAATCCTCAAACCATGATACGGCGGCTTCGGGCTTCGATCCGAGAGGCTTACGTCTTCGTAAGCCTTCGGATCTACGCTGCGATATTTTTGCAGCCGCTGGGAGGAGTTTGCGTCGTTTTCATGCGTCGGGATATGCAAATGTGTTTTTACGGCGGTCCACGAAGATACGAGCGGTCTTCGCAATCGCTTACGTCTGTTTTTTTTTACGTACTGTTAGACCAGCTTTTTGCTGGTCTAACGGTGCGTAGCCCATGTTAAGTATGGCCGTCGTTCCCGCGTCGAATTTAATTATTTTTTTTACGTAACTCGTTCGGGAATAGAAATGTCCGTAAACTACGCTACTCAAACAACGAATGACGTAACGGCGTGATTTCGCGCAATGCACGGCGGGAAATTTGCGAACGGAGCATGCGCAGTTCGATCGCCGCAGGAAAGCGCCTATTTTAAATCCTTCACGCCCCCTACTCGTGTAGATGGATTGCGACGGGAAAAATACACTACGCCGCCGTCGTTTACTGGACAAAATCTACCGGGATTCCACGTAGAGCCAGGTAAAAAACGGCGGCGTAGTGTATTTCTGATACGCTACGAGAATCCAATTCTCTCTAAATCTGGGCCAAAGCCTTTTTCTTATTTATTTATTTTTCATTTTAGCAGCTTATTAGATGCCCCATACATATTCTTATATGGTAGTGCAGTGTTAATTTTGACATCAAATTTTTATTTCGTTTTGGTCAGTCTTTTGACTAAAATGCCATTTTAGTATTAGACCGCGTACACACGATCGGTCCAAACCGATGAAAACGGACTGAAGTTCAGTTTAATCGGTCAAAACAGACAGTGTGTATGGCCCATCAGTCTTTTGTCCTTAAGTCCAAAGTTTTAAAACTTGCTTTAAAATCGGACCCGATGGTTAGTACGCAAAAGCATCGGTTCAAAACCCGCGCATGCTCAGAATGAAGTTGACGCATGCTTGGAAGCATTGAACTTAATTTTTCACTGCACATCAATATGTTTTACGTCACCACGTTGGACTCGATCGGTTTATGAACTGATGGTGTGTACGCACATCAGACCATCAGGCCGCTTCAGCGGTAAACCGATGAAAACGGTCCGTCGGACCATTCTCATCAAATGGACCGATCGTGTGTACGCGGCCTAAGTCGTATTTTAGTCATCTGGATTTTTTCAGTTTTAGTCGTATTTAGTTAAACTAAAATAGTATTAGACTAAAATAGTAGTCGGCAAAATTAACACTGCCCCCCCCCCCCCCCCAATGATTTGGACCAGTGCACAAAGCAAGCTCCATAATGTCATGGATAGGCGAGTTTGGGGTGGAGGAACTTGACTGGTCAGTCTATTGGGTTGACCTCAATCCAATAGAATTAGAGCGGAGACTGCGAGCCAGGCCTTCTCATCCAAAATCAATGCCTGACCTTGCGTGAATGTTTTTGCTTTACTTTAAATTTTCTTTTATTGTTTTCAAACAAGAATGAGATCAAAGAGGGCCATCCCTCTGGCCAGAAGTCATTACACTCAAAAATGAAAAAAGGAAAAGAAATACCCAATGGTACAAAGTCAAATTTTAAACATAGTGGAGATATATTTCAAAACATATCGTATCGTTCTTCCAAACAAAATCATCTTCCATATCTAATTACCTTTAGGTCAGTGGGTGCCTTCCCCTTACTACCTCAGACCCCCCCTCCCGCCAGGGGGTCCAAGTGTCCCCTGCCAGGGGGGGCAGTTGGACCACCCCTTGGGATTCGCTCTCTGCATACCCCAATACTATACCAACCCCATCCCCCTTATCAAACAAAACTAACCAAAAGTATAACACCCCCCCCCCCCATCCCAAAAAAAAAAAAAAGGGGGGGGGGTGGGGGAACCACCCCCTCCTCCACTCTCCTCTCCTCCTCCCCATCCGCAGGGCCGGATCCCTCCCTCCCATTCTACGATCTACAGAACCTTCCTTCTTCTGAGTATCTAAACGCAATCCATTCAGCCCATTAAGGTAGGCCTTACGTTTCTGTCTGATCCACACTAGCCTCCATTCTATTTGTTCTTCTACTCTATTCAGCCACATCTTTACCGGGTTGTGTCTGTTTCCAATCCCTGGGAAGGCACGGGCAGCATAGAGGTGACAAGCCATGGATTTTTAAAGCTTTACCGAACTTCAGAGTTCTAAATAATAAGACCAGTTCTGGTAATTTTTCTTTCAAATTTCTGTACTATTCCCTGGACCTGCAAAAACTTAAAATCTTCGGGCAAGACCACAAAATTGTAATAATGTTCCTTCCTTCTTTCCGCACTCCAGCATACCGAGATTTGGGTGCACTTCTTTAATACTACCGGTGTACGATACCACTGAGTTAATATCTTGTAATTCACTCCTGTGTCTTCACACAGACTGAGGATCAAATATATTCCGAAGAATTTTATTCTTTTGTTCTTCTGTAAAAGGTCTTCCCCGCTCCACCTCCCATGTTAAAAAGGGGATTTGGGAGTCCTCCAGACATTTAATAATTCGTTAATTCTTGAAGGGTGTGCCGAGCTCCACCCACTACAATCCAAATCGTGTTAGTTTACGCCCATATCTTACAGGGGATTTCAAGTGTCAGGAAGTGCTTTGTAATGCCCTCCATTAGAGGGAAGCCACCCATAACTCCTGCAATGCCAAGAGCCTTCTTTAACAAAATGAGATGCCTGTACCAAGCCCCGCTATTCCCACTGAACGTCCCCTTCATCAATCCTGGTGCGAATTGGGGGTTCCCCAATTGGGTAGAGAATCCAGGGTGGACTTCCCCTGCAAATAGCCCGTAAGCAACTCTGTTGGGCCTATAGTGGGTGTTTCAATAGTTATCGCAGCTCTAACACCACACTGCCAGGTGGAGTATGCACCTGTGCCTGTTCCAACCTGGCATATTTTCTTGCTCTCCTCCAATCTATCAGGCGGGTCAAAGGCCGCCTTTCTATAGATATCTGGAGCAGACACACCTCCATCTCGCTTTGATAATGATAATGTGCGCCTCTTAATTCTTGGGGGTTTATTAGCCCATATGAACTTGAATGTTTTTGGAAGAATGTCAAACCATAGACACACTCGTAAACCTTGTGGACAGCCTTCCCAGAAGAGTTAAAACCGTTATACCCGCAAAGGGTGGGCCAACTCAATATTGAACCCTACGGATTAAGCCTGGGATGCAGTTAAAGGGGTTGTAAAAGTATTTTTTTTTTTTTTCTAAATAGGTTCCTTTCAGCTGGTGCATTGTTGGTTCACTTACCTTTTGGCCACTTTCACACTACTTCCTAAATCACATGGGCAGAGCAATAGCTCCACCCACTTCCACCTGATAACACTTACCATTAGACCATAACAATGCTGTGCAGTATTCACTTGCCAATAGAGAGACTTTGGAATCTGATACAGGCAGCAACAGGCACCTAACCCATCTTGCTCAGAAAGTTTCTGCATATAAAAGCAACTGGGCATTCCAGAGATTTCTGCTATATCTTGACAGAGCTAGACTAGATAAGTATTTTACATGTGTTTTAAATGTCAGACACTTTAAAATATACGTTACTGTATCATTAAAAAAAAAAAAAAAATGACCAAAAGAGCCCAGACATAGAACATTTCATGTGTGGATTTATAATGTTTTTATTTCAAACAAAAAGAAAAGAACACATTGAAATTCTGTTATGACTTAAAGCTTCGGCAATTGTTCCTTCCCTTGTTACTTACATTCAGTGGAAATTAAAAGACAAAACAAGAAAATAAAACTAACTGAAGTGCAAAGAAGGCTGCGGATGCAGTTATACTGTATGTCATCTCGTTTGTTGAGAGTAACTTGATTAAGGAAAAGATGGGAATAATTTTAGTGTATGAAAAATGCTTTGCCAGTTTTCATAGGTAAGAAACCATATCAAGCTCAGGCAATCTGTGGCTTTCCAGTCACTGAACTGTATTTTTCATCAAGACAGGGTGAACAGAAGCTGTGGAGTCACAGTCTGCCCCCCTCAGGCATATATTTTACACTGTTGAGTGAAAACAGAGCAGTCTTTCATTTGTACAAACTCATAGTGGGGCTCTGGTACATACACATGTAGGCATCACACAGGAGCCGCCTGGCACAACCCTGAATGTTCCGCGAGTCTAAGGCATGAAGCTCTTCTAAGGACATTTTCAGGTATTCCCCAACCTCAGGACATGGGGTGACTTGTGGAATGTTAAACCCATTTTGTCCACCTACAGAAAGACAAGAAAATATTAATGTGAGACATAGGTGGGTCTTATCAAAGTTTATTTTAAGGCAAACAAAACAGAACAAGGAAGCAGGACTTTGAATGAGGCAAACAAAGTGGAACTCTCATGAGTAATTACCGCTCAGTCATTCTCCAGTGTAGATGATCAGTTCTGGAGTCATTTTTATTGTTCTTATTTAAAGGGCTATTTCACGTTTGAGAAAAAAAAACTGCTTATGCAATGAAGGGCACCAGTAAAATGAAAACTGTGTTGCTATGAACATTATTGTATAATTTACCTGCTATTGCTGTAGGAACCTCCAAAAGCTTGCCTGAAAAACTCCCCTGTCCTACCCTGTTCTTATGCCAATATTCCAGCCATTGGTGCTCACCTCCTCTATTAAGGGCAAGCTTAATCTTTCAGATTCAAACACTATGCATGCAAATGTCTATCCATTGCAGCAGCTCTGAGCTACTGAACACGCGTATTGTCTGAATCTAAAGCCCCGTACACACGGCCGAGGTTCTCGGCAGAAACCAACGAGAACCTCGCTGGGAGCCGCATTCTGCCGAGAACCTCGGCCGTGTGTACGCTCTCTGCTCGCCCCGCCCGTCGGGAAACCTGTCGAGCAAATAGAGAACAGGTTCTTTATTTGCTCGAAGGCCCGTCGGGATGAATGGCTGGTTGCCTTTCCCGACGGGCGGGTCGCCGATTCTGACGGCCGGCCGAGAACCTTGACGAGCGGAGCGATGTGTTCCGCCCGTCGAGGTTCTCTGCCGTGTGTACGGGGCCTGAGAGTGTGCTCTCTTGTGATGATGGAGGCGAGCATTAATGGCCGGAGTGCCAGAAAAGGATGGGGGGATTGCCTGCTATGGGAGTTTTTTTTTTTTTTAAAGTGTATGGTACTAATGCTTAACAGGGAGAGAATTGTAATACATTTAATTTTTGGGAGTTTTTTTGGGCAGGTTTCTGGAGGGGTGGAAATGGCCAAAAGCAATATCAGGCCCATGATTCACAGTTTTTATCTACTTGCACCCTTAACTGCATAGGCAGTTTTTTGAAAAGGTGAACTAACCATTCAAAGCAACTCTATCGATAAACTTAGACCGATGGACCGTTTTCATCGGACAAACCGATCGTGTGTGGGCCCCATCAGTTTGTTTTCCATTGGTGAAAAAAATAGAACATGTTTTAAATGTTTCCTATGGATAAAAAAACAATAGAAGAAAAACGATTGTCTGTGTGGAAGTCCATCGGTCAAAAATCCACGCATGCTGAGAATCAAGTCGACGCATGCTCGGAAGCATTGAACTTTTTTCAGCACGTCGTAGTGTTTTACGTCGCCACGTTTTGGATTTTTGACTGATGAAAGTCAGCTTCATCAGACTTCCAACGAAAAATTCCATCGGATTAGATTCCATCAGATATCCAATTGTGTGTACGAGGCTTAACACAGCAGAAAAATGTTTCCTTGCACTTAAACAAATTTCTTCTGCACCACCAAACGCCACTTGAAAAATCATCCCCAAAATCCCAGCAGAAACAGACACTTCCAGGACACCGTAGTGACGTAGAGGTCGTTGGGAGGAACCAGTTAGCGCGGGACACATAAGACTGGTACCCCTGGAAGTGTCCGTTTCACTTTGGGGGATGAGTTCTCTTCATAACAATGGCGTTCAGCAGCATAGAAGAGGTAATTATTTACTTATTTCTGTGCAGGGAGATGTTTTGCTATGCATTTTTGGTTTTATGTATGAAAAGTGCACTGACGAGAAGGTCCATATCGACCAGTTTCCAGCTTTCATTTCTAGAGTCCATAGCTTAAAAAAAAAAAGAAAACAATGATTCTGTCTGGTTGTTATAGGAAACAATATATGTCCTTAGCATCTTTTTCATACATAAGCCCCATTTGACAGGTAAGACTGTCTTGTATTAGACGGTTATATACAATCTACAATTTTTTTAATTCTAACAGAGAATGTGACTTTACCTACCAAGGTGTGTGGCAAAGCTGTGTAAATTTTAGAACTGGATGGACCTAAATACAGTGCGGAAAATAAGTATTTGAACACCCTGCTATTTTGCAAGTTCTCCCACTTGGAAATCATGGAGGGGTCTGAAATTGTCATGGTAGGTGCATGTCCACTGTGAGAGACATAATCAAAAAAAAAAATTCCAGAAATCACAATGTATGATTTTTTTTAACTATTTGTTTGTATGATACAGCTGCAAATAAGTATTTGAACACCTGAGAAAATCAATGTTAATATTTGGTACAGTAGCCTTTGTTTGCAATTACAGAGGTCAAACGTTTCTTGTAGTTTTTCACCATGTTTGCACACACTGGAGGAGGGATTTTGGCCCACTCCTCCACACAGATCTTCTCTCGATCAGTCAGGTTTCTGGGCTGTCGCTGAGAAACACGGAGTTTGAGCTCCCTCCAAAGATTCTCTATTGGGTTTAGGTCTGGAGACTGGCTAGGCCACGCCAGAACCTTGATATGCTTCTTACAGAGCCACTCCTTGGTTATCCTGGCTGTGTGCTTCGGGTCATTGTCATGTTGGAAGACCCAGCCTCGACCCATCTTCAAAGCTCTAACTGAGGGAAGGAGGTTGTTGCCCAAAATCTCACAATACATGGCCCCGGTCATCCTCTCCTTAATACAGTGCAGTCGCCCTGTCCCATGGGCAGAAAAACACCCCCAAAGCATGATGCTACCACCCCCATGCTTCACAGTAGGGATGGTGTTCTTGGGATGGTACTCATCATTCTTCTTCCTCCAAACACGGTTAGTGGAATTATGACCAAAAAGTTCTATTTTGGTCTCATCTGACCACATGACTTTCTCCCGTGACTCCTCTGGATCATCCAAATGGTCACTGGCAAACTTAAGACGGGCCTTGACATGTGCTGGTTTAAGCAGGGGAACCTTCCGTGCCATGCATGATTTCAAACCATGACGTCTTAGTGTATTACCAACAGTAACCTTGGAAACAGTGGTCCCAGCTCTTTTCAGGTCATTGACCAGCTCCTCCCGTGTAGTCCTGGGCTGATTTCTCACCTTTCTTAAGATCATTGAGACCCCACGAGGTGAGATTTTGCATGGAGCCCCAGTCCGAGGGAGATTGACAGTCATGTTTAGCTTCTTCCATTTTTTAATGATTGCTCCAACAGTGGACCTTTTTTCACCAAGCTGCTTGGCAATTTCCCGAAAGCCCTTTCCAGCCTTGTGGAGGTGTACAATTTTGTCTCTAGTGTCTTTGGACAGCTCTTTGGTCTTGGCCATGTTAGTAGTTGGATTCTTACTGATTGTATGGGGTGGACAGGTGTCTTTATGCAGCTAATGACCTCAAACAGGTGCATCTAATTTAGGATAATAAATGGAGTGGAGGTGGACATTTTAAAGGCAGACTAACAGGTCTTTGAGGGTCAGAATTCTAGCTGATAGACAGGTGTTCAAATACTTCTTTGCAGCTGTATCATACAAATAAATAGTTAAAAAATCATAAATTGTGATTTCTGGAATTTGTTTTTTTTTGATTATGTCTCACAGTGGACATGCACCTACGATGACAATTTCAGACCCCTCCATGATTTCCAAGTGGGAGAACTTGCAAAATAGCAGGGTGTTCAAATACTTATTTTCCGCACTGTACCTAAAGCTCTTTTTATTTACAAGTTAACTGTGCATTCAGTTTTAATGAGCAAATTGTATCAAATAGGCACAGCATCTGAAAGTCCAATTGTATAAACAATCGGAAATATTTTTTTTGTGTGAAAACGGTGATGCTAATTACACAAACAATACAGAGTTGTTGTATCACACAAAGCACAAGCAGGAGCATTGAATAACACTATAACTATCTAGAGTGGTAGACCGTTCTAACCATTGCACAGAGCAGGCAAATATAACTTGTTTGTTTTTAACCACTTAAAGGCCCGCGCTATAGATGAGACGTCCACAGCGCGGCTCTCAAGTGCCGAGTGGAGGTCTTTGGACGTTCTTTTATGTGCATTACCTGCACGCGCCGCTGGGGGGCGTGCAGCAGCTGAGGAGCCGATGCGTGTGCCTGGTGGCCGCGATGTCCTCCAGGTGCACGCGATCGGCGGTGACAGCAGGGACGTGGAGCTCTGTGTGTAAACACAGAGCTTCATGTCCTGTCAGGGAGAGAGGAGACCGATCTGTGTCCCTTGTACATAGGGACACAGCATCGGTCACCTCCCCCAGTCAGTCCCCTCCCCCCACAGTTAAAACACACACAGGGAATACATTTAACCCCTTCCTCACCCCCTAGTGTTAACCCCTTGCCTGCCAGTCACATTTATACAGTAATTAGTGCATTTTTATAGCACTGATCGCTGTATAAATGTGAATGGTCCCGAAATTGTGTCCGATATGTCCGTCGCAATATTGCAGGCCTGACAAAAAGAAACGATTAAAAAAAAAAAAAAAAAAAAATCGCAGATCGCCGCCATTACTAGTAAAAAATAAATCATAAATCTATTCCCTATTTTGTAGGCACTATAACTTTTGCGCAAACCAATCAATATACGCTTATTGCGATTTTTTTTAACAAAAATATGTAGAAGAATACGCATCGGTCTAAACCGAGAAAAAAAAAAAAAAATATATATATATATATATATAAAAAAAATGGGATATTATTATAACAAAAAGTAAAAAATATTGTGTTTTTTTTTTTTTCAAAATTTTCTGTCTTTTTTTGTTTATAGCGCAAAAAATAAAAATCGCAGAGATGATCAAATACCAAAAGAAAGCTCTATTTGGGTACAGTGTTGTATGACTGCGCAATTGTCATTCAAAATGTGTCAGCCATGAAAGCTAAAAATGTAAGAGTGTGAAAAAGCCCAGTGGCCTTACTTTACCTTATTCTGTAATTTCTTTCACTATCTACGTGACAGAATCTGAAGTAGCCATAGAAGGCAGTAAGAGAGAGAGAAAATATAAACCATACATTTTGCTGGCAAACTGCATATAGTTTGTTGTGCAAGCTTTTGAGAATACCAAGTTCTCCTTCTCAGACATGGGGGAATATTTATAAAACGGTAGATGTAACATTCACCAAACCGCAGTGAATCAACTGCTAAAGTTTATACACACCAGAAAGATACACCTGCAGTGAGTGTTTGCTGAATGTGACATTCACTGCTTTTAAAACATGATGCATAGTGCCAAAGAAATATCCGAATATGACTTAAGTAATTTGTATGACACCATCCTTATGGAAGACTTTAAAGTAGAATTTCAAAATACTTAACAGACTGTATATACCTACCATCACGGTCTGCCATGCTGTCAAAAAACACCCAAGCAGAGTCATCCCTGCCATATTTTACAAATGCCACATAATGACTTGTCTCAATGCACAAAACAGCAAACAGGTCCATCTTCTGGTATGGTATACAGCCACGCCTCCAATCCCAGTCTGGGAGCTCCTTGGGAAGAGATACTGGATTGAATTTATGGTGTTGTCTTTTTGGGTGAAGGTGAACCTATGGAATTTAAAATCAAGATATGTGTAAGAGAAGCAGTGAACTTGATGCAACAACAAGCACTGTAAGATAAATTAGTTAATCGCTATGTGATATCACTCACATGGGAATATCAATATCTGATTCTTCAATCAGAAATAAAGTCCAGGAGGCAAAATTTGCTAGGTGTTTGTCTGTTTTTGCCCAAAAATAAATAAAAATGTTTGCTCTATGATCCTAGCAATTTTAGATTTTCTATTTACACTGTGGCACATGTGCCATGTAGTATACATCACAGATTGTCCTTGGCATTCTGAGATTAGATCTGGATAGCAGAGACAGTGTAAAGCAAAAGCAAGAATTACATAATCATTGACCGTCTATAGCCAAGGAAGAGATATGAGGCCCAGAAGAAGCGGCAGGGAAGATGAGGTTGCAGAGGCAAACGGCAACTGGAGCCTGGATTGCGGGAGGAAGGCCCACTAGGAGGTACAGTAAGTGTGCCATAATGTGCAAGTATGAATAAGTGCACATTATAGCAAGTGCCCATCCAACTGAATTTAGTTCTGCTTCAAAGAAGAACTCCAACTCCTAGAAGTGGACCAACACCAGCAGATAACATGGCTCCCCAAATCATCACCAACTGTGGAAACTTTACACTGGACCTCATGCAACTTGAATTCTGTGCCTCTCCACTTTTCTTCCAGACTCTGGGACCCTGCTTTCCAAATGAAATGCAAAATTTACCACAGTCTGTAATGATTTGAGGAGCCATGTCATCTGCTGGTGTTGGTCCACTGTGTTTTTATCAAGTCCAAAGTCAGTGTCGCCCTCGACCAGGAAATTCTAGAGCACTTCATGCTTCCCTCTGCTGGCCAGCTTTATGGAGATGCTGATTTTATTTTCCAGCAGGACTTGGCACCTGCCCACACTGCCAAAGGTACCAATACCTGGTTTAATGATCATGGTATCGACCTAAACCCAATAGAGAATCTTTGGGGTATTGTCAAGAAGAAAATGAGAGATACCAGACCCAACAATGCAGACAAAGTCAAGGCCGCTATCAAAGCAACCATAACACCTCAGCAGGGCCACAGACTGATCGCTTCCATGCCACACCGCATTGATGTAGTAATTCATGCAAAAGTAGCCCCGACCAAGTATTGGTATAGTGCATACCATACTGTACATGGACATACTTTTCAGTAAGCCATAATTTCTGTATTAAAAATCCTTTTTTTTATTGGTCTTATGTAATATTCTAATTTTCTGAGTTACTGAACGTTTTCACTAGCTATAAGCCATACATCAAAAAAAAAAAATGCTTGAAATATATCAATCACTCTGTGAGTAACGCATCTATATAAAGTATATGAGTTTCACTTTTTTTTTTTTTTTTCTCGTTTCAAACATTTTATTAAAGTTTAAATAGAAATACAATTAATTTGTGTATACATATACGGGGTTGTACAATACATTTTGAACACAAAATAACAGAAATATGGAGGTAGACAACATATTAGCATTGTCATTATATATTCAGGTATCAGAATATCAAATAGAATGAGATATAAAGCAGAAATAGGAAAATCGTACATTACTATGTTAGTATCTTGAAGATATAAAGCACAGACGAATCAGAAAATACAGGATAATTCAATCTGAGCCTCCTGATGTGAATGAAGCGATAAAACAACAACAACAAAAAAAAAAGACGATAATAGAGACACCCATACAGAGTAGTCTCAAAAATATGGGTGGAACATAGTACATAGCAAAAGTGTTCAGTAAATCAAAATAAAGGTATGTAAAGATTTCAAAGGGAAAACGTAAAAATGTGTAGGCAAGCGCTCAAACCGAGCGGTAAATGGAATATGTTGGGTTCTAATCCCGATAGGTGACCTACGTTAATGAAGAATAGGAAAAATGAAAGTAGCCATAACAACTGTAAATACAAGGAACAATTATGTGCCTAATAAGTCTGTAAACCGTGACGAATTCCTAAAGTGAATCCAACAGGACCAGGTGGATCTATATTTCATCGGATTATCATTGGCTTGGTGAATCAAGTCCTCCATCTCAGAAATCCGCTGTACACGGTCAATCCAGTCAGCCAGTGTAGGAGGGTTAGTCTTCTTCCAAAAAAGAGGAATGCATTGTTTTGCAGCGTTTATGAGATGGAGTATCAAGGATTTTCTATAAATGGATTGAGGCAACAAAGTATGGTGTAAAAGATACTGTGCAGGGGAAAAGTCCAATGTGTAAGTTGTGATTTGAGCAATTGTCACATGAACCTTCTCCCAGAAAGGCCTAATGATGTCACAGTTCCACCAAATATGGAGCAATGATCCCCGAGAGTTGTTGCATCTCCAACACATTGGGGAGACAGTTGGATAAAATACATGGAGTCGTTCAGGGGTACGATACCACCTAGAATATAATTTGTAGTTATTTTCTTGGGCCGAAATGTTAACAGATCCCTTATGAATATGTGTAAAAATATTGTCCCAGTCAGAGTCTATAAGTCGTATTTGGAGTTCATCTTCCCAACCTTTATTAATTTTGTTGGAGCTTTGTAAAATGGAACTGAAAAGGAGTGTATAAATAGACGAAATTAGATGTCTTTGAGGGGTTGTGGCAGTACACAATTTTTCAAATGGGGTCAGTTCCCTGCACCATTGTGAAATAGGCCTTTTGCTTTGTAGAAAATGTCGTATTTGTAAGAATTTGAAAAAGGGAATGCCATTATTAGGAAATAGGGACAACAACATGTCATAAGAAATAATGGAATCATCTTTGAAGAAATGATGTGCTCTTAGCGTTCGCTTAGGGTCCAGTGGATTTGTTTTAGTGCCCATAAATCCGAACTTGAAGTCAGGGTTACCATCTAAAGGTGTTAATGGGCCAGGGGAAGGAGACATGGAGAGCGATTCATTAGACTTTTTAAAATAGAGGAGCGTAGGTCCTATCAGTGGATGGGACAGGCAATTTTTAGGAATAGATTTGATAGAAATCCATGGCAAGTGGGAAAGGGGAAATTGTGTGGAAAGATCTTCAATGGTAATCCAGTCCTTGGTGTGAGTGTGTAGATGCCAGTCAACGATCCTGGTGATATGGCATGCTGAGTGGTATTTACGAATGTCCGGTAGACTGAGTCCTCCCTTTAATTTTGGAAGAATCATTCTATCCCAACCTATTCTAGGAGGCTTGGAAGCCCAAATAAAGTTCCTACAGAGTCTCTTATACGTTGTGAAAAAAGATGGCGGGAGTTTGATCGGGATAGCTTGCATAACGTATAAGAGGCGTGGCAAAACGTTCATTTTTAAAATGGCAATTCGGCCAAACCAAGAAAATTTATCCAGGGACCATTTGTGGAGATCATTTTTAATTTTATTGAGAATAGGGGTAAAATTTTTCGAGTTGAGGAGACAGCACACTGAGTGGCGTTTCATGCTTATACTAAGCGGGGATCCGTGAGTGCATCTGTTGATGGTTTTTGGATCGTATTATCCGCCTGTTATCCGATGTTTGTGCAATGAGGTTTTTCTTCTTTTTTTCATATTCATCTGCTACGAGTGCCTGATCACCTGATTCTCAGTTTGGGATCCACACTCTTAGTGAAGGAGGGCATCGTTTATGTGTTTTTTCCTTGTATGGAATCCGTGCTGCTGCCTTCACTGTGCACCTGATTAAGGACTAATCACATGTATTTAAACACATTATGGAGACTGTTTCTCCCTGATTTATTTGTTTGTCCGTATGATTTACACCATTAAGTTAATATCAGCGCATCCTATATTATTAATGATTTATAATAACTGACTGTCATGCCATCAGGGCCCGGACTCTTTCCTGGTTTAAGTTGTTTTAAGGCATTCAAAGTTTCTAATGCATTAATAGGGACATCCAAGTGCTCAGCATCTTTCTGGGAAATAGGGGAAGGACAGTATTGTTTTAAGAATTCGTCAATAGCAGTCCGTCTATCGGGAGAATGGCCTTTCATGTGTGTGAGAGGTAAGTTGTACAAATTTTTGAAATAGTGGACAAATTGATTTGAAATATCCTCTGGAGAAGAAAAAGATTTACCAGCGGGGTCCCTAATTATGTGGACGGTATTAGCTGCCTTCCTAAGTTGTAGGGCTCTAGAGTTTCACTTTTTGAATTGAATTACTGAAATAAATTATCTTTATGATGATATTCCAATTTTTTGAGATGCACGTGTGTGTATAGATAGAGAGATAGATATACCGTATTTATCGGCGTATACCGCGCACTTTTTTCCCCTGAAAATAGGGGGAAAATCACTGGTGCACGCTATATGGCGATAGCATACCTCGGAGGGGAAGGACAGCCCACGGAAATCAGAGAGCCGTCATCTCCTCTCGGCTGTCACATCACACACGCACAGCCCCGCCACCAGCAATGGACCAGTGTTCTGTCTGTCACAGAAGATGGTCCAATGCCGATTGCGGAGGCGGGACTGTGAGTGTGTGACGTGACAGCCGAGTGGAGATTCGTTGTTTGAGTAGCGTCGTTTACGGACATTTCTATTCCCGAACGACTTACGTAAAAAAAAAAAAAAAAAAAATTAAATTAAATTCGATGCGGGAACGACGGCCATACTTAACATGGGCTACGCACCGTTAGACCAGCAAAAAGCTGGTCTAACAGTACGTAAAAAAAAATAGACGTAAGCCATTTGCGAAGACCGCTCATATCTTCGTGGATCGCCGTAAAAACTCATTTGCATATCCCGACGCATCAAAACGACGCAAACTCCTCCCAGCGGCCGCAAAAATATCGCAGCGTAGATCCGAAGGCTTCGGATCGAAGCCCGAAGCCGCCGTATCATGGTTTGAGGATTCAAACTAGTGATACGGCGCGCAAAATTTGAAATTACTCCTGTCTAACACCAGTTAGACAGGCGTAATTGCTCTATGAATCTGGGCCAAAGTTTTTCCATAAAATGCTTTTCTAATGATTAGGGATGAGCAAAGGGACTTCAGTAAATCTAAATTTGCTGTCAGTGAGGGAAACTCTCATTTACTCTAATTGCTTAAAATGCTTAATTGACATTTTATTGAGAAAAAAATATATTTATTTTTTTATTAAGACTGTTTTTTAGGGTGTATCGTATCACTTTAATAGTGAATAATCCTTACTCATTCTCTTGTATTCTGCTAGACCAGCCTTGATTGCAAAATAAATGATAGTATTCGTTTTTCCAGAAAATCCCCTCTTAAAATTGGGGGGCTCGTTATACGCCGATAAATATGCTATATATCTATTGTGTATGTGTATATATATATATATATATATATATATATATATATACACACACACACACACACACTGCCTCGGTTTTGTCAACAAGAAATATTGGCGTGAAATAAGAGGGGAGGGACCTGTGTTTTCTTCATCGTACATCACAAGACATAGGACATGAGCATTAATTCTTATGCCGCGTACACACGATCATTTTTTGTGATGAAAAAAAAACGACGCTTTCTGTGAAGTAAAAAACAACGTTTTTGAAACGTCACTTTTCAAAGACGATGTTGCATACACACCATCGTTTTTTTCACAAAAAGCGAGGTTACGTTCACCACTCTTTTCCATTGAAGCTCGCTTCCTAACTAGCTTCTGGGCATGCGCGGGTTGAAAAACGTTGTTTTAAACAACGTTTTTGCTACACACGGTGACTTTTTGTGAAACAAAAAACGACGTTTTGAAAAACGACACAAAAAATTCAAGCATGTTGGAATTTTTTTTTGGTCGTTTTTTTTAAGACAAAAAACGACGTTTTGCCCACACACGATCAATTTAAATGACGTTTTAAAAAACGCCGTTTTTTTTCATCGCAAAAAACGACCGTGTGTACGCGGCATTAGACCATTGGGATGTCCAAAAGCAATCCCATGAGGTGTGAGCAACAGCAAACAATGGCTAACTGGTTCACAAAGAAAACCTCTTAAGATAAGAAAAAAAATCTTCCATCCATTGTCTTTATCCACGGAAGCCTGCACATTCATCTGTTAAAATTTGGCAAACATGTAACGAACACCTGGAAAACCGAGGCCTGATGCTGAAAAGCTAACAAAATATCGAAACGTTGTACACCTGAGAAATAATCTGCCAAATGTAACTTGCAATTGCGGATTGGGAGGCAGCTTTTCCCTTTCGGAAGCCACCAGGTAACAGAGTGACTAGGGCATTCATCCCAAAGGCCAGAGGATCCTGGACCTAATTAAAAACTTGGGTCTGGACGCCAGAAGGTCTACGTCTGGTGTACCCCAGTGGAAAAAGGTGGAGTGAGTAAAACACCTCTGGGTGGAGGTCGGACCCATTTCCGAGGTTTAGACGTTGGCAGCTTAACCACTTGCCGACTGCCGCACAGACATATTCGTCAGCAGAATGGCTCATACAGGCAAATGGGCGTATCCGTACATCCCTTTGAATTTGACACCTAACGGGCACATGCGCCAGTCGCTAGATCGCGTCCACGGGTCCCGCAAACTCGAGGTTACCCGGCGGCCCACAACTGCGGTGAAAACAGGCAGAACAGGGAGATGCCTATGTAAGGAAAACTTTTACCTGTTCTACCTAGCAACATGACAGGGATCTACTGCTCCCTGTCATTGGGAGCAGTGATCTCTGTCATGTTGTAGTGAGCCCCCCCCCCCCCCCCAGGACACACTTAATCCCTTGATCGCCCCCTAGTGTTTAACCCCTTCCCTGTTAGTGTTATTTTTTATAGTAATCAGTGGATCTCATCGCTGTATAAAATGGTCCCAAAATAGTGTCAAGTGTCCAATACGTCCGCCATAATGTCGCAGTTCCGATAAAAATCGCAGATCACCGCCAATACTAGTAAATAAAAATAATAATAAAAATTTGATGAACCTATCCCCTATTTTGTAGACGCTATGACATAGCGTCTTAATACAGTATGGTGAAGATTACATATCGGCCTAACTGTGGAAGAAATCTTTTTTTTTTTTTTTTTATATATATATTTTTGGGGGGATATTTATTATAGCAAAATGTAAAAAATATTGTCGCTCTTTTTTTGTTTATAGCGCAAAAAATAAAAACCGCAGAGGTGATCAAATACCACCAAAAAAAACTCTATTCGTAGGAGAAAAAAGGGGTACAACATCAGCTAAAGCAATGCAGTACAGAATCACAAAAAAAATGCTCTGGTCAGGAAGGGGGTAAATCCTTCTGGGGCTGAAGTGGTTAAGAAGTCTATAAAAAAGGTGGTGGATATCCGAGCTACTAAACAGTGGTAATAATCTTAGCAAGAGCAGTCAGCACAATCTGTTGATCAGCAAACTAAAACAAAAAAAAAAGTCAGCACTAAATAAATTAAAAGTCTTTCCAAGCAGGGAGAGATTAAAAACCCTTCACCAGCTTCAGTGTGTACAGGAAAGCACACCGCACCACGTGTAAATCCAATCTGCTTACCAGAAAGCTATATATAGTAGGCATGTGTGGGTCAATAAGCAGGAATCACAGCTTCGCTCTCCAGACACTGATAGTGGGTTGCATCAAGCACCGCTCCCATAAAACAATATGGTCAAGAACTCCAACATATAGTGAGTGTGTCATCCAATCAAGAAGTCAGCATCAACCAATGGAAGAATACGGCAGCAAACAGTGAAGCCCGTAAAGCATAAAAAAAGATGTATTGGTACATGTAAATACAGGAAAATTAACATCATAACGTGTCAAGATGCGGCTTAAAAAGTTTGTTTGCTAAATTTTCCACATTCAGAATGTGCACTGCGGAAAAGATTTGAATGTGAAGTTCTGCCCAAGTCAGAATACCCAGGACTTCTGATTGCACCTTGATGAATTATGCACACTCTGTTTTTTTAATTGGACCCAGACTGCCAGACCCCTGAGTAGGAGTCCAATGCTAAAGGGTAAACTGAATCGTCCTGCGCTTCTCTGCTTTCTCTGACTAGCGTGCCCCATGAACCAACAGACAATCTAGGACACTTCCCTAGCCTGAAAGATTGGCTACTTTCTTCAGGACCCTCCAAACTCCAACACATGGCTACTAGTCCAAGGATAACTTTGTTTTGGTGCGGAGATGCATGGGGCAATCAAAAGAGAGTTGTCTTGTCCCATTCCATTAGGATGTTGAGTTGTAATTTTCTTGAATGAAACAGAGCATACGTGACTACCTAGAAGGAAGCTACCATCGATCCCAGCACCCTCATGCAAAGGCGAATAGTGGGCTGTCCCAGGGAACATAGTTTCCCCATCTTGGGCCAAAGGGTTCAAAGCTCTGCCTGGGTAAGAAACACATGTGCCCTGGGTCTAATACGAGGCCCAAATACTCCAGTTGATTTAGGCTCAGAATGGCCACACATTGCCATTTGACCTGGCCACTATAAACAGTTTAAAATACTAACTTTGAAATCTTTCTGATTCTCAAATGGGCAAATGGTCCCTTGAGAGCGCAACAGGTCCAGCACAACAAAGAGCTGCCCCTTTGTCAGGTGCAGTAAGCACATTTTACAGCATGAAGAATGGAGGAGGCAAGATGCAAAACTGCAGGTTGTAGCCTCTGGACACAATGTTTTGAACGCAGTGAAGATGCCTCAGGTCTAAATGGCCTGCAAAGGCCACCAGGCATTGGCCCACTTATAGAAGTGGTGGCACTGCTTTCTTTAGATAGAAGGCCCGTTTCCCATCTTGGGGTTCCAGATTTTTTATGAAAGGAAGTTTTGATAGGAGTAAAAGGAAGTTGGTCCCTGACAGACAGATTTTGCTTCAAAGGCTTTTGCCACTTTTTTTTAGAGGTAAAAAGAGTGATTCTGAATCCTTCTGTAATCTTCTGGATAAACATATCCAAAGCATTGTCAAAAAGGCATTGTTACTTGTGGAAACCTAACTTTTAGACCACAGACACAGCACTCACCTGGGTGTTGCATGTTTTACAGAATTGCTTAATTTTTCCTGCAGAAATGTCACTGTCATCATAGCACTCCCTGCACTCATACATTGCAAGACCTCCACAGATGCGGCACTGCCGTGGGGCTGAAAGACAGAAACAGACGAAGACAGGCAGTGAGTCACAAGAAAGAATCAAAAACTCCAGGCACAGCAAAGCCTCTCCCAAATGGAGCATAAGACTTAATTTGACTTGGGGAAAAATGGGTTATTTAATGGGAACCTCTTTGATCCCTTTTTATTGCTCACATATTTTTCAATCTCTGCATGCTACCTGGCCAATTTTTCTCTCAACAAGAAAGTGTTAACTACATGTCAGTTCTACAACTGAATAACACACCAGTGTCAAGATATGCATGCTTTAGATGTCATCAAATGTTTTTTTGTTTTCTTTCAGATGGTGTGGAAACATTAGCTACCCAAAAATATGAAAATCGGATTGGGAGTGGCGAGTTATGGACTGTCAGACAGTCAATCTGTACTGTATTGCAAAATGCTGTCTGACACTTTTAAGGATATGGTTAGGCTAGAGAGCAGAAAAGAGACCATCAAATGACTGTGCTGTAGTACTGTGATAGTCAAAAGCAGTTTCATTCCTTATCCACTTGCTTACTGGGCACATAAACCCCCTTTGTGCCCAGGCGAAATTTCAGCTTGCGGCACTGCGTCGCTTTAACTGACAATTGCGCGGTCGTGCGACGTGGCACCCAAACAAAATTGGCGTCTTTTTTTCCCCCACAAATAGAGCTTTATTTTGGTGGTATTTGATCGCCCTTGCGGTTTTTATTTTTTGCGTTATAAACAAAAAAAGAGCGACAATTTAAAAATATATATATATTTTTTACTGGTTGCTATAATCCCAATTTAAAAAAAAAATAAAAATTTTTCTCAGTTAAGGCCGATACGTATTCTTCTATGTATTTTTGTAAAAAATCACAATAAGTGACTGCTTTGCGCAAAAGTTATAGCACCTACAAAATAGGGGACAGAATTATGATTTTTTTTTTATATTTTTTTTTTACTAGTAATGGCGGCGATCTGCGATTTTTATTTTGACTGCGATATTGCGGCGGACACATCGGACACTTTTGACACATTTTTGGCGCCATTCACATTTATACAGCGACCAGTGCTATAAATATGCACTAAATACTGTATAAATGTGACTGGCATTGAAGGGGTTAACACTAGGGGGTGAGGAAGGGGTTAAATGTATTGCCTGGGTGTGTTCTAACTGTGTGGGGGGAGGGGGGTGACTGGGGGAGGTGATCAATGCTGTCTCCCTATGTACAAGAGAAACAGCATCTGTCACCTCTCACTGACTGGACGTGGAGCTCTGTGTTTACACACAGGGCTCCATGTCCCTGCTCTGTCACCGACGATCGCGTGTACCTGACGGACATCGCGGCCGCCGGGTACACGCATCGAATCCTCGGTGATGCGTCGGGACTGTTTTTCCACAGGGTGGCGCGCGCAGTGAATTACAAGTAAATCACGTCCAAAGACGTGACCCCGGCGCCTCAGGTCCGCGCTGTTGACGTATTCCGTCAATAGCGCGGACCCGAAGTGGTTAAGCTATATATTGTGTAGGGCAGAAGCTGAAGAGCAATATACAGTATTCTGGCATGATAAGATTTTTGTACTTACTTTGAGGGACACAAGAATTCAGATACAGTTGGATTATACTGCTGCGAAAAGGGTTTAAACCCTGACAAACAGAAAAGTTGTAAGCCAGCCCCGTATAACTGCATCTCTACCCAGCATACTTCAGTTTTGTGAAAAAATAAATACCAAGGTCAGGAGCCTCAAAAGGACCCTAAGAAAAATAGACAGAAAGAAAAAAAATATTTTCTCTCTCATTCATTGAGGGACACAGGAATTCAGATGCAATCAGAGAATCCTAAAGAAGTCCAACTGAGGTACGTGCAACAAACAGCCACTGATAGGCCAACAGATGAGACGAAGGACCGTCTGCAACCCAGAAACACCTGAAGGACCCACTTCAGAAATGGAACTAGATTAGAAGCCAACAAAGGGAGGACACAGAGGACCAACCTAATTTTCAAGACCAGTATAGAGGAGATCACCACCAGAGTGGAAAGACATCCAAAGGAAACACCAACCTTTAACTAGCGAAATGCTGTCAAACAAAAAACCCACCAAAAAAAGGTGGAACATCATAATAACCTGATTAGAGAAAAACAATCCCACAAAATGATGTGGATTACAAAAAACAAACCCATAATTAAATTCTTGTTAAACAAGATATCTATTACCACCGGTGGAAGCGAGTTTGAACAAAAAACACCAATTCTAACATCTGGAGCTGTATTTCCACCTAACCCTGAGCACAGACTCTCCCTAGTCCAGTGAAGCGACCATCACCATGAAAGAGCAGGATACTTGGCCACACTGCTAATAACGTTCACCTTATTAGGGGAGGCTGCAAATCAGCCACAATCTACAAGTCCCATCATGCCTCTGCCTTAGGCCAGGTTCTTATTTAGGTAGTGGACAGCCAGAAATGGTCCCCGTCAACCTTACAGGTCTGGAAGTCCCTCTGGAGAGAAGGGATGCTGAGGGGTACATGTACCATGGGGAACTTAAAGGGACACAAGGACAGAGTACAACTCCCAGTTACCATTAAGGCGAGAGGTGCAAAGATGCCAGAAAGACAGGGAGACCGAGGTAGTCAGACCCTCCCCTGTAGAAGCGGAAGAGCACCTTCAAGCACAAGGCTTCTCAGAGGGGTTAGCTGAGCTCTGGCTTTAAATGGGAGTCAGGCTCTGAAGGCCAAAGTGAATTGAGAGGTGTGGGATCCCTCCAACCTCTCTGCAAATCTGCAGGAGGAGCAGAGGCAGGGCTTGCATCATTAGTCTTGAGCATTAGGGCCTCTTTGTCTGTGAGTGTGTGCGTGTATGTGCACAGGCAACATGTGTACATACGTCCCAAACTGGGAGCATGCATAAACAGGTGGTTCCATGGGATCATGCAAAGGAATAGAGAGCCCCTAAAACTTGATCTCAGGGTCTGCGATGGGACAAGATGAAAATGCAATATTAAAAATAAATACAAAAAGGGGTAACAAACATGGGGAGTTATTGCAAAAGTATCTGAAATAACCTAAAAAAATTAAAAATTTAAGCTTTAATATTTCGTTAACCATTAGCACGGTAAGACGGTCAGTGGTGGGAGATTTGTATAAACATTTAGGTAGCTTGCAGTGCTTGAGCCTAAATGGCCATACTCACAAAATCAGAGACAGGGTAACATTTGGGGCAGTGCTACGGTTCTGGACCTCAAAGGCGCTCCACAATTCACTTAAACTGTACACTCAGGCTATGAAAAGCTTCACAATGATGAACCAGTGCATGAAGATCACATTTCAGGCTAGCTCTGAATATTCAATCCACCAAAGGTAGGCTGAGGAAACCACAATCCAGATAGCTGCTATGTAGAAAGCAGCTCAAGCAACGACGCAGTGAGAAATCTTAATGTAGAGTATAAGATTTCCTATCATCTGTGCCCAGTCTTGCCACACAGAGTTAATCCAGCGCTGAGTAATTTTCTTGTAATGTTCAGTGCAAATTAACAGAATTCCAGATAAAAACTTGCCAAATTATAAAGTCTGTTTCTCTCTTTTTGCTTTGAGTGACAGGTTATTTACATATCTAGCATGGACATGTTTATCATATGTTATGTTTATCATAACATGAGGTGATCCAAAGTTCATTGTATATTACCAGGATGTGTTATGTGGGGGAGGGGTGGATTTCTCACTTTTTATACCTCATGTTATGATAAACATAACATAACATATGATAAACATGTCTAAGCTAGATATGTAAATAACCATTCACTCAAAGCTTTTCATTTAGGCAGGTTTTTATCTGGAATTCTGTTAATTTGCACTGAACATTGAAAGAGGATTACTCAGATCTGGATTAACTCTGTGTGGCAAGACTGGGCACAGATGATAGGAAATCTTATACTCTACATTGTGACATCTTTTTTTGGGTTTACATCCACTTTAACTGTAGTCGCAGAGGAAGAAAAAAAATTCCATGAAGAGAAGGTGTCCAGCCCCTGGGGACACAAGCAAAAAGCCGAGGCATGCTGAGCAGAGTATGGGTTATACAGGACTATGTAACACTTTTTCTGTTTGCCATTGTACAAACTTAGTATGCAGCAGGATAACCTGAATGTATCTGAAATCATGTGCGGCTGGAAAAAAAAGATATTATAAAAAACCCCATCTAAAAAAAAAAAAAACAATTTTGATCAATCATTCAGCCAGGGGGAGTCTGCACAGGTTGCCTATACACATACAGATCTTTTCCAATCTGACTAAACAACTATCAGTGTTACCAAGCCTTCTTATTTACTTAGGGGCATGAATTGCACAGATACACTAACTGAATTCAATTAGTCACAGAACCTGTTTAACATATAACTACCAGTAATTAGGGGAATTTGCTTGCAACCTAGGCTACAACCATCCCATGTCTGTGCTGAACTTTTAGAAATTTACAGAAATATCACTGGGAGCAGATTAAATGACAACCATTTCATTTACAGAATCTTTTAACAAATATACCACTAGATGGCAGCATAATACCAAAGTTTAGTGACTGAAGTGCTTACGCCTAGTGAAAGGCATCAAATTCATTTTTCAAAGTACAGTATTCTGAGTAATTACATTAAATTGTCAGTAGGTGCAATTCTGTAGGAAATGCTCCCAAATGATATATTCTTATGGATTTATTTTTTACATAAGGATTTACAAACTATAAAAAATAAAAAAAAGGAAAAAAGTTCCCCTTATACCTTATTAAGCAATAACTGTACATTTAATATAAAATGTACTATTTTAAATAAAAACACATCAAGTACTTCTTTCTTTTTCTTACCTTGTCTTCCATTATGCTTTAAAAGGCTGTTAGCACAAGCTCATGCCACTGTAATCATTGTTCTTTTTACATTTGGCACGTTTGCATTTGGAAATCTTATGCCGTGTACACACGATCGGATTTTCCATCAAAAAAACTAGGGTTGTCTAGATACCTATACTAGTATCGGTATCGGGACCGATACCGAGTATTTGCGGGAGTACTTGTACTCGCGCAAATGCTCCCGATGCCTGAATAGAATACTTTTTTTGTATTTATCAACATGTTCTGTGAAAATTCTTTGAGTTTTTTACTACTGCGTGACAAGCGTTTACTACTGCGTGACAAGCAAATAAAACATTTTGTCTTGAGTTAGAGTTCTTCATAATTCTAAAGAAAATATCCTTAGTCTGTATTGTGGTTTGAAAACTGTCACATGACATTTAAAAAAGTATCGGTATTCGGTGAGTACATGAGAAAAAGTATCGGTACTTGTACTCGGTCCTAAAAAAGTGGTATCGGGATAACCCTAATAAAAACCTTGGATGTTTTTTCCGATGGAATTCCACTCAAGCTTGGCTTGTATACACACGGTCACACAAAAGTTCTCTGAACTTTCGACCGCCAGGAATGCGGTGACATACAACACTACGACAAGTTCAATGCTTCAGAGCATGCGTCAAATTGTTTCCGAGCATGCGTCGGAATTTTCCGATTTTTTTCTGTCGGAAAAATTGAGAACCAGCTCTCAATCTTTTGTTGGTAGAAATTCCGACAGCGAAAGTCCAATGGAGCATACACAAAATTTCCGTTCAAAAGCTCACATCGGACTTTTGGTGTTGGAATTTCCGTGTGTACGGGGCATATGTCTTTAGTGACTGGAGTAATAATACATTATTTGTGTGATGTTGCACTGCATTTACATAATCTTAAAGGGGCTGTAAAGGTACATTTTTTTTTCCTAAATAGAATATGAATTGCTAGAAGCAGGTAGCCTATACATACCTTTATGTACAGTGCGGAGAGGACATGTCTCCAGAAAAGGAATGACAACAAAGCATTGATTTCCCTCTTGATGTGCATTCTTATTTATCACAAATGCATGTCTTAAAGGGGTTGTAAAAGTACAATTTTTTCCCCCTAAATAGCTTCCTTTACCTTAGGGCAGTCCTCCTTCACTTACCTCATCCTTCCATTTTGCTTTTAAATGTCCTCATTTCTTCTGAGAAATCCTCACTTCCTGTTCTTCTGTCTGTAACTCCACACAGTAATGCAAGGCTTTCTCCCTGGTGTGGAGTGTCGTGCTCGCCCCCTCCCTTGGACAACAGGAGAGTCTCCAAGGGAGGGGGCGAGCATGACACTCCACACCAGGGAGAAAGCCTTGCATTACTGTGTGGAGTTACAGGAAGTGAGGATTTTTCAGAAGAAATAAGGACATTTAAAAGCAAAATTGAAGGATGAGGTAAGTGAAGGAGGACTGCACTAAGGTAAAGGAAGATATTTAGGGGAAAAAATTGTACCTGTACAACCCCTTTAAGACATGCATTTGTGATAAAGAAGAATGCACATCAAGAGGGAAATTAATGCTTTCTTGTCATTCCTTTTCTGGAGACATGTCCTCTCCGCACTGTACATAAAGGTATGTATAGGCTACCTGCTTCTAGCAATTCATATTCTTTAATAATTGTATTAGTGCATTGCAGCCTGGAAATCACCATTTTACCCCGATCAGTGAATAGTAACAAGTATGCAAACAATTTGCCTCTTATTCTTAGTCCTCATCGGCCGTTACAGAGCAGATGCAGACAAACTGAGTGGGACCCGTACAATGAACAGGCGGGTCCTGTGATGACAGTTTTTAGTCCGTAAAAAAGGAACAGGCAGAGGTAAGATTTTAGACTAATAAAGAGCTGATCTATTTTACATATACAATTAGAAAACGTTAATGGCTTTGCTTCAAAAAAAAAAAAATATATTTTAATGTTAACGTTAGGTTTTTAATTTCTGTATTTTACTAAAAGGATACAATCTTTGTTTTTAGAATAAACATACATTTTATAACATAGGATTGCCAAACACTCCTGGTTAGCTAAAGATGTAGCTCCCTTTAGGCCCATCTGTCTTTCATCCACTCCTTGTTCTGTATCATCCAGTTTTGTAGGTAAAGTTCCACTTCTCTAATGATTTATCTGACGAGTTTCAGCAAACATCTAGCAGATAAAGACATCAATAAAAGGAGCCGCAAGCCCTGTACACACGGCCAGAATCTCGTCAGGAAAAAAACATTGTTTTTCCTGACGAGATTCTTGGCAAGAATTTCTTGCCGGCTGAGTGTACACACACTCAATAATAAAAAAAAAAAACGCTGTTCTTTTGAATGGCAATAACACGGTGACGTCATCGCGTACGACGAGCGTGCGCTTGTCACATTCGATGTCGTCGCCGCCATCTTGCTGCACTCTACACTGCCCTTGTAAGCTACCGTGCATGCGTCAGTCATCCATGGAGACAGGTAAGTATACAGACGTTCGGGTTTCTCGGCAAAATAGAGGAGAGCAGGTTTTCTATTATTCTCGTCGAGATTCTGGGCAGTTTTTCTTGACGAGAAACGGAAAGCCTCGTACACACGCTCAGTTTACAGTTTTATCATTCTCACCTGCAATATTGTAAATATTTACCTTCATAAAAAGAACTACTGTACATTAAAAAATGTCTCTGATAATAATAAACAATTATACACTAAATTTTCTAAATGACATTAAATCCAGAGATATAGAAATAGGGATTTGTCATTGCTGACAGTGTTTAAGAGGTGCAGACAGTGGGCTATATTTCTGATCTATCTATTACTTGACTATCTGGTGAAAAGTCACCCTTCCTATCCTCACAGGTATACTGTAAGCAGTTACAGTTTTGCTTTAAAGAGTAAAAGTGTCCGTTAAGGAAATTTCTGTTACTCACTGTCCTCCAGCAAGTCTGTAATATTCAGATCCAAGGAAGGAAATATTTTGTTGAACATCTTGAAGTCTTTTCCAAATCGAGGCATCTGAACTATTAGACATGATGGAGCCTATTAAACAATGAATACATTACAGAAATAATGTCAAATGAAAGGACAAATAAAACCGACTCAAATAAAAAGCTACACTATATATGGCCACCAGTATGTGAACAGCCCTCCAAATCACTGAGTTCAATATGCCATCACATATAAAGTATTTAAGACAAATGTACACTTCTAACCTTGTGCCAATAGTTTGGGGAAGGCACATTCTGGCTTGACTATGACCTGGGCACAAAGCGAGGTACATATAAAGGCATCTTGTGTTTGAATGTCTTGAGAAAGACGGACTGAACTCTGATGTTGCTCTCATTTATCTGATTTATACACCTACACAGCAATATTGTGTATGCCCCCCTTTAGTTGCCAAGCAGCCTGGATCCGTAAAGGCATAGACATAATTAGACCTCTAAAGGTGAGCTGTGGTATTTGGCACCAAGCAGTCAGTAGCAGATCCTTTTAAGTCCTGTCAGTTGAAAAGTGGGGCCCTACATGGATTGGATTTGTTTTTCCAACACATTCTACAGATGCTCAGTTGGATTGAGATCTGGAGAATTTGGAAGTCAAGTCAACACTTCAAACTCATTGTGTTCCTCAATCCATTCTTGAACCATTTTTGTAGTGTGGCAGAATGCCTTATCCTGCTGAAAGACATCACTGCCATCAGGGGAGAATAACACACTTTAGGGACCTGTGACATGTCCCAGAAGATTTCAGGGAGGGAGGGGGTAGAGAAGAACTTCTGCTCTGCGCCACGGCACCATGAGCGGAAGTGGGAGCTGGGTACCTGTTAAAACTAGGTACCCGCTCCACCCCCCCCAAAAAAAATGACATGCCAAATGTGGAATGTCAGGGGGTCAGGAGTGCTTAAAGCGGAAGTTCCACTTTTGGGTGGGACTCCGCTTTAAGCATGTTAGAGTATTGCACACAGTTCAAGCATGGCAAAGACCCCTTGCTCTTGTTACCTAAAAATAAAAAACTTCAGGACAAAAATCTGCACTGGTGACCTTGCTGAAAATTGTAGGACCATTTCTAAAAAATTGCAGTGGTGTGCAATGAGGCTAATGTGAAGCTACCGGTATGTTGGCATACACTATATTACTAAAAGTATTGGGACGCCTACCTTTACACGCACATGAATTTTAATGCATCCCAGTCTTAGTCCGTAGGGTTCAATATTGAGTTGGCCCACCCTTTGCAGCTATAACAGCTTCAACTCTTCTGGGAAGGCTGTCCACAAGGTTTAGGAGTGTGCCTATTGGAATGTTTGTGCCTGACCTCACAAATGCGCTTCTGGGAGAATGGTCAATCATTCCCATAGACACACTCCTAACCCTTGTAGACAGCTTTTCCAGAAGAGTTGAAGCTGTTATAGCTGCAAAGGGTGGGCCAATGCAATATTTAACCCTACTGGCTAAGACTGGGATGCCATTAAAGTTCATGTGCATGTAAAGGCTGGCGTCCCAATACTTTTAGTAATATATAGTGTATGCCAAATAGCTTCACAATAAAGAATGTTGGATGGTTGCATCCCACCTGTGCCCTTTTATATACTGTATATTGAACCTGCATATACATATGGAACCATACAATAAGGACATAGGAATTTGTGTTTCACCTCTGCAAACTTCAGATTGCTGTTTATAAATGACCACTCAAGTAGCTGCTGTATGGTGGGAACCCCAACATTCTCATTTTTATCCATGAAGATTTGGTAAAAGTAGCAGTCTTGTACTTTCTGACCTGCTGACCTGAAACAAAAGAAAGATCATTAAATTAAACAAAAAAATATAGAATGTTCTAGTTTTATTTGTACATAGAAACACCAATAAAAGTCAAGGGGTCTTGTGCCTATCCAATGTATATTCACAGGTGGATGGGAAAACATTTCTCTGGTTCCATTGACACACACTCAAATGTCAAAAAGAAGGAAAGAACAATAAAATAAAATGAGACACACTAAAAAATATTTTTTTTTTAACATAGTCTATTTCCTATAAATTCCACTAGGTGTCGCACTATCCACATTTTAGATTTCAGATGTATGCCTTGTCTGAGGGACGAGCTGCGGTGGGCAACTATTAGCCACCAACCAGATTGAAATGTACATTATAAAATGATAACTTGAAAATTCTAGTTAAATATGAAGCTAATATATTTCTTAAACAGCTACATACAGTGGTTATAAAAAGTCTACTGTATAAAAAAATAAAATTCACTGTAGTTCGTCTGGTTGGAAAAAAAAAATCCATCTAGTTCAACCGATTAAAAAAAAAAAAAAAAAGAAAAACACACACACACATAAAACATCTACCGTATTACTCGAGTATAAGCCACCTTTTTTTAAGGCTGAAAATACCCCCCCCAGCTTATACTCAAGTCAGTGTACCTCAATTTATTGACAGGCTGCGGGCAGGGGCGGACTGACCATTGAGTTACTCGGGCACTGCCCGAGGGCCCCATGCCACTAGGGGGCCCCATCAGGGTTGCCAGGCTCAGTAAAACCAGGGACAGTATGTAAAAATCTGTGTTTTTTTTTACATCTGTCCCCGATATGTCCGAAACTGACATGCTTTTGATGTGAAAATCCTGAGATTTTAGCTGCCCTGCCTCCTGGCATGGTGGCCATCAGTAAGCCTGGGGGCCCCATAATCTTCTATTGCCTGGGGGACCCATTAGTTGTCAGTCCGCCCCTGGCTGCGGGCGTCCATTGTTTAAAAGTCGCGCTCTCCTCCTGGTCCTTTCCTTGATAGGCATTTCTCAGCAGACAGTTTCGCCTAACACAAACGTTCTCTCATCCTCAAACTCAGTTTCCCAGCAGACACTGTGTTCAGTGTTCCGCCAATCACGGACGTCCTCTTGTCGGAGGATGAAAAGGCGTCCATGATTGGCGGAACACTGAACACAGTGTCTGCTGGGAAAAGGCGTAATTGTGTCTGCTGAGAAACGCCCATCACGGAGGGACCAGAAGGAGACCGCGACTTTTAAACAATGAATGGACGCCGCAGCCTGTCAATAATTTCAGGTACACTGACTCGGGCACAGTGAGGCTGCAATGGGCACAGTGAGGCTGCAATGGGCACAGTGAGGATGGGCACAGTGAGGTTTCAATGGGCACAGTGAGTTTGCAATGGGCACAGTGAGGCGTGCAAATGGGCATTGTTGACCCTCTTTTCCGCTTACAGTAGCTGCTGCATTCTCACCCTAGGCTTACAGTATACTCGAGCCAATACGTTTTCCCTTTTTTTGTGGTAAAATTGGGTCACTTGGCTTATACTCGAGTATATACGGTATATACACAATCCTATACCCACAGTTCCAATTTGCTCAAATATGGGGGAAAAAAAGTGTTTCCTGATCCCCCAAGAGGCAATCAGATATTCCCTTGATCAAATACTCCTCGCATTAATACCTCTAAATATTAGTATCCAGTTTTCTTTTGTACATGTAGGAATGCGTTTAGCTCTTAAAAAAAAAAAAAACTCTACTAAGTTTGCCAAAACCAGTTTCTCGAGGGAATCTATTCCACATTTTCACAGCCCTTACTGTGAAGAAGCCTTTCTGTATGTGTAGGTTAAACCTTCTTTCCTCTAGACCAGGGGTCTCCAAACAGTGCCCCTTTGCTAGCCTTTACTCCGCCCTTGGGAAAGTATTGCTCCCAACGATATGAGGCACTATTCCTCCCAATGACACAAACAATGGGACAACATTTCTTAGGCTAATAGCAATTCCTCCTCCTACTGCCCGCCAATACTGGGGCCATGTTTATTCTCACTAATGCTCGGCCCTGGGGCATTTTCTACCCTGACGGCCCCCCTGAAGTCTGAAAGACTGTAAACTGGCCCTTTGCTTGAAAAGTATGGAGACTCCTGCTTTATACGTAAAAAATGCCCCCTTGTCCTCTTTAAAGCGGAGTTCCGCGTTTTTTTTTTCTATTTATGTGCAATTAATCAGGTTAAAGATAGCACCTTAACACTCACTTGCTCGGCGCTTGTAATATGTTCCGATCCTTTTCCGTCATAAAGACAATCTTATAAAAATCCTGCCAGGCGAATTCCATCTTGCTTGTGGGCATTGGGAAACCCACAAGCAAAGACTTCCGGGAAGCGGTGATGACTTTGTCACGTGACCCGCTTGTCGAGTCACATGACTATGAGATTTGTACTACTATTGGTACAGATCTTCTCCTGGGAATCAGGACACAACGCTCAGGAGACATTGCGGGCAGCTCCCACACACTGAGGCGTTGAGGAAAGGCAGAGATACGCCCACTCCCGCGGGGAACAGTACCCATAAATAAGATGTAATTAATCCTAACCACGGTAAGAAGAGAGCAATTAATAAAATCAAGTGGATTATAAATGTATTAAGTGTGAAGATGTAAATAAGATGACGTTTATATAGAGGGTGAGCCTCCGCTTTAATGACCTGCAAGTGAATAACTGTACACCAAGTTGACTATACGGACCCCTTATGTATTTATACATATTGATCCTATCCCCCCTTATTCTCCTCTTCTCAAGAGAGAATAAATTCAGTTCCTCTGATCTTTGCTCATAGCAGAGCTCCTCCATGCCTCTTATCAGTTTAGTTGCCCTTCTCTGCACTTTCTCCAGTTCCCCGATATCCTTTTTGTGAACTGGATTCCAAAACTGAACTGCATATTCCAGGTGAGGTCTTACTAATGATTTATACAGGGGCAAACGATTTCTCACATACAAGTTAAAAATCTGCACTTTTTGTTAGTCTACTTAAGAGCCCCCAAACATCATATATGTTTAAAAGCAGAGGCCCTAGAGAATGAAATGGTGGTTGCTGCAAATTTTTATGTTGCATGATATTAGTGCAGCCATTTTTAAAAAGTATATTTTCATAAAAAATGCATTTTAATGAACACAAACACAATATAATACCCATCTATTTGGTAAAATATAAAAGATGATGTTACGCCAAGTAAATAGATACCTAGCATGTCAGGCGCATGCCCATGGACTTGCAGCAAATGAAAGTACATTAAAATTATCTATAAATTGAAAGATGTAGAACTGATGGAGAGGATGACAGCCAGGATGCGCGACGGTCTGGACGACCATAATGAGGTCTGGAGGGAGTGGCAACGGCGGGAGGACGCCCCGGGGGCTGAGGCGGAGGCGGTAACGTAGAGACAATTACCCTCTTGTGGTTCTTTCCTTTTCCCTTTCTATACTATCCTCTTCCTTTTCTTTCTTTATTTTGTTTGACTATGTTTGCACTTACAGCCATAATGTCTTAAGAATGCCGGGGATTACCGTGCTGGGGGTTGGGTAGGAACGGTAGGGGGGACTGGTTCCTCCCACACTACCCTGCTTGTTATTTTGTAAATGGCCATGCTGCCTGCCTTTCCATCCCCCCAGCATCCACAAATGCGCCGGCCTTTGGCCTGATCCCTTTCTGATCCCACGCGGGGTGGAGACAGTGTGCCCACCCCCTTGCACGGGACTGTGTTCTGCACTGTCATTCTTGTTGTGTCTCTGGCATTTTGACCTGTACACTGTTTATTTTTTCACCAATAAAAATTGTTACTTGGAAAAAAAATTATCCATAAATTAAATTTTAAAGGCCTATACAGGTTACAACTTGTGTTAAAATAGGAGGTCTGGTGCTAGAATTAAGGCTCTCACCCTGACGTTTGAAGCGATGCTTACATGTGGTGTAATCATTTACGTGCATATGGGACCTACGTACATGTTCAGAATATTAGTTCAGCTTGAAAGTTCAGGACCCAGCCAAATCTCTGTAAGGTCTGCAGGAGGGTGTCCAGATATTCCACAAAGGGGATGCCCTGAAAGCACAGTAGGGCATACACAGGGGCAAGCACCTTGATGAATGGCCAAAGTACAGAGGATGGGCATGCAGATACTTATCCTTGATGTCCACAGAAGCCAGAAATTCTCCCTGCTGAAGGAAAGCTATGACAGACCTAATGAATTCTATGCAGAATTTCTGGGCCTAGAAAAAGACATTTAGGGCCCTTAGATCCAAGATGGGGCAGATGCCAGTTTTTGGTTTTGGAAAGGTGAACAGGTTGGAGTAGAACCCCTGAAACCATTCTGCCAAAGGGTGTGGAGCAATGATGCTCTGCTCCAGAAAACCTACCAAACCTGCATGGTGATCTGCTAAATTTTGCTGGAACAGAAGCAGGTTGGAGGAAATGAACTAGGGGGCTAGGAGCAAAATTCCAGCTTGCAGCCCCTGTAACCCACTTCCTGGACTCAAGCATCTGAGATGAAGGTTATCCAAGTGTCCACAAAGACTAATAAACTCTCCCCACTCTGGAAACCGCAGGTCCCCTTTAATGCTGAGGAATATTTATCCTAGGGTTTTTGGGGCTTAAAAATCCGAAATTTTCAGCAGGACTGGGGCTAGACTTGGGTTTGGAGGTTGAGACCATGCAGTAACTAAAGGGACTCTTCTTGGCCTCAGTCGAGGGGTGGGTCTTACCAGAATGAGCCCCAGGTTTCTTTTGAGAAAGATGGGTACTCTTGTCATTGTCGATATCCCTGACAAAAAGTACACAAAGCAACCTTGAAGAGAGGTTTAATGTCACAGGGCAGAGCTAGCACCTTTGTATGTGGGTACTGCATTTCAACACTTTAGATAAAGCATCCTTCAACTCATAGGAAAGCTCATACGGGATATGGGGTAGGAGACCAACAACCCACACATCACTGTAGTTCAAAACTGAAGTATTAGTTCCAAATGCTCTATGACAAATAGACCAACTGCCAAAGTGATCATATCCCTTCTAATGACCTTAGTGAGCTAGTGTTTGGCAATCTATGGACACAACCAGGACAGGTTGCAGTGCAGGGTCTGCTAATTAGAAAAACTATAAAGGGCTTTCACTCACTTGTTGGCATCCTTAAACATAGGTGCATTCTCCAATAGGATGGTGGACTCTTTATTAAGAATGCAGACTGCAAGATTCAGAGAGGTCTGCCTACTTTTTAACAAAATCCTCCTCAAATGGGTACGTGGCTGGTAGACGCTTGGGAAGTACAAAGAGGTGGTCAGAATGTTTCCAGTCTTTAAAGACTGCAAGCAACAGGTACAGTGGGACCGATTTGAACAAATGGATTGCCTCGTGTGTACGAGGCCTAAAGGAGGCTAGAGTGTGGACAGCACAATAATGCCGCGTACACACCATAATTTTTCGGCATAAAAAAAAACGTTTTTCAGCATGTCCAAAAAACGACGTTTTTCCAACTTCATCATTAAAAAACGATGTTGCCCACACACCATTGTTTTTGAAAAATTATGAACAAAGCGCTGTGACGTACAACACATACGGCGGCACCCTAAAGGGGAAGTTCTATTCGCTTTTGGGCTGCTTTTAGCTGATTCCTTGTTAGTAAAAGACGATTTGCGCTTTTCTGTCTGTTACAGCGTGATGAATGTGCTTACTCCATTATGAACGGTAGTTTTACCAGAACGAGCGCTCCCGTCTCATAACTTGCTTCTGAGCATGGGCGGGTTTAAAACGTCGTTTTAGCCCACACACAATCATTTTTTACAACCCGAAAAACTTAATTTTTTAAAACGACGTGAAAAAAATGCAGCATGTTCAAATTTTTTTTGTCATTTTTCAGAACATGAAAAACGATGTGAAGCCCACACACGATTATTTTAAATGATGTTTTTAAAAACGTCGTTTTTTTTCATGCCGAAAAATGATTGTGTGTACGCGGCATAAGAGCCAAAGAAGAGTCTTTGAGTAACTGCAGAGAACTGTGAGTCCTTGTTTCCAGGCTGGTCCATCAGGGACTTGAGAAAGATGACATCAGACAGGGTTTGGTGGTCGAAGATTCAGAAGTCTAAAGAGAAGCTAGCCAAAAAGTCTGATTTTTCTCAGCAGGATATTAGCAAAAACCTGAGATAAATACAAGACTTTTTGTAATGTTCAATGGGTGAGAAAAACACAACGTTTTTCAATGAAATGCCTGTAACTTCTAAAACTCATATTTGTGAGCTGAAACACCTACTAAATGCAACAGTCTCCCCACTAGAGTTTTTAGCTCTGCATGGCATGGACTCTCCAATATTTTACTAGGAATGGGACGTTTACCAGCTTTTGTTTTAATTTCAGATATGTAAAATGAATACAATTTAAACCCCTAATTGCAGTGCCAGGGAGCCTAGGAACTTTAGTGTAGTGACTTTATTGCAGGATTCACAAAGCTAGCCACACATTCTTTAGAGTCTGATGGTACAATCTTTTATGTTTACCCACAACTATTTATCGAAAAGGCCTGCATTTAGAACTATAGGCAAAATGTTTACTTTTATTTTCGATAGAATAAGAGAGGGTTATAATCCCTATTATATCAGTTTATTTTTTGCCATCTGTGTCACATTAGGAAGTTATACCTTTACTTCCTGTCCCATAGCCAAAACAGGAAGTGAGAGGAAACCCATGTAAATTAATGGAATTCCTTTGGGACCCCCAGATCATCAAAACGATGTGCCCCATTGGAAAATGTCCCCTCTATTACTTTTCTGCGGACAACTCTGGGATTTTCTTTTACTTTCACTTTGACTTTCAATGACAAACGGTAAACAGGACAAATAGAGTGAATCTCCCTAACGGGGGTCACAGACTGCAGTAAAAACCTAATAGCTGTTCTAATCCCTCTCCACTCTCCCTGTACACAGTTCTATTTTATTTTTTAAGTTTTGCCTATAGTTGTTTGTAAGATTGTTTAGGAAGACAAATTGGATAGTTGTTGCTAAATTTAAAGTGGAACTTCAGTAAGTCTACAAGATTACACTTCTGTCATCTAATTAGGGATGAGCCCGATGTTCGTTTCGAACATCAGGTGTTCGCCAAAAAGCAAACAATTCGGGGTGTTCGCGGCAAATTCGAAAGCCACGGAACACCCTTTAAAAGTCTATGGGATAAATCTCAAGTGCTAATTTTAAAGGTTAATATGCAAGTTATTGTCATAAAAAGTGTTTGGGGACCTCGGTCCTGCCCCAGGGGACATGTATCAATGCAATTTTTTTTTTTAAACTGACATTTTTTTGCGAGCAGTGATTTTAATAATGCTTAAAGTGAAACAATGCAAGTGAAATATTCCTTTAAATTTTGTGCCTGGGGGGTGTCTTTAGTATGCCTGTAAAGTAGCGAATTTTCACCGTGTTTAGAACAGTCTTTGCTCAAAATGACACTTCTAAAGCAAAAAAATTATTTAAAACTACTCGCGGCTATATTCAATTGTTGGGTCCCGGCATTACAGATAAAAGTCATTGAAAAAAACGGCATGGGTCGTTCCCCCCCCCCCCCCATTACCAGGCCCTTTGGGTCTCATGTTCGTGTCCCATAGACTTTAACAGTGTTCGAACAAATTTTGGGCCTGTTCGCATGTTCTGTTGCGAACTGAACCGGGGGGGTGTTCGGCTCATCCCTACATCTAATAGACAGCATCATTATAATAAAAAAAAGTTTTACTTTTTATAATTGAAATAAATACAAACTATACAATAAAAATATTTCATATTTATTAGACTAATATTGTTTACATTTTTTATTTTTTTACACTTTGTTCCCTTTACTGTAATTGTTAGGTCATTGTAAACATTGTATTACTTTTAGCATCATGAGTTCTTTCTTACTTTAAATTAAATTTACCTTATTTTTAAGAGGGGATCTACTCTTAATATATGATGGAACAAGATATTCAAAAATTCTTCAGGATCTGTTGAGAAAACAAACACATCATACAAAATCTGATGTTCTACAGCTCCACTTTTATCTTTAACACGCCTTGCATCACTGCTAGACTGAGTTAGTTAGCAAAGGGTACATCTGGTATTGCCTTACAATCAGCTGCATTTTACCAATGTCTACTTCCATTATTTACAATCTAACCACCTTCTTCATGGAACCTACATTAGCCACACTTAAATAGACTACCTGATATATATCCTAAAAATCATAATCTATTTTATGCAAACAATCACTAAATAATAATTTATTATAGAAGTCTATAAGAATTCAAAGTGCAGATGCAGCCAGCACTAGTAAAGTATCAAAACAAAGATGCAGCTAGGATTAAGCTGTAGTCATCTCCCTTGGGTAAGGAAACAGCTGTGGTTTCTAGTACAGATTTTAGTGGGGCTAGGGAGAGTGAATGAGTGTGCTTAATTTTTTTTAGGAAATATACATTGGTATATTAATGTTAATCTGTGGCCAGGCTATAGGTAGTAAAGTATTCTCCTATTTTTTTTTTTATATGAGCTTCAAAATGTGTTCTCACTAACCTCTGTAGCTGCTTTTACTCTGGATAAATTAATTCTCAAAAATTCACAGCAGAAAAAAATTAGTTCAGGTTGTTCGCTTAGCAGCTAGACGGATTCTCCCTCTTCCCAAAGCACCTTTTGTCTTTGCACTAAAGATTTGAATGCTGGAAGGCTTCTAAACCACAGCTAGGGGAATAAGGACAACCGGGAGATGAGCTAGGCTGGAAGGCTTCTAAACCATAGCGAGGGAAATAGGAACAACCGGGAACTGAGCTCAGGTTTCTAAAATCATTCAGCAGTTTAGGGGGAAGCTTAGCTATTTAGTGAATCAACCTGAAATACATAATTTCTTCTACTGTGAACTTCCAGGAAGAAGTTTTCCATGCTGTCTGCAGCTGCAGAGATCAGCTACGGCTTGCTTTAAAGCTGAACTCTAGTCGTACCTTCATTCTTACACTGCTTTACAGGCTCTCTGCTGTACAGAAATAGCTCACTCTGATTACACTGCATATTGTGAGCTTTAAATAATAAAAATAGAAAAAGGGTTTTATTTAAAAATGTCCATTGGGAATGTTGATTTGGGTAGGGAACTACGTATTAAAAAATGGAAATGTTTTATTTAAAAATTTCAATAGCATGTTGATTGGGTAGGGAAAGGTGGTAGGGTAGCAGGGGAAGGCAAACTACAAGCAGAGTAAACTTCAGCTTTAAGGATTATTTTCATAATGTAAAATCATAAATATCTATAGGGATGATCTCCAGGAAAGCTTTACTCGGTTTTATCATTCTATGCACAGTATGTTCCAGTGTTTGGTAACATGCTTCCATGAATTACCCATTTCAAATGCACCTTTCCTGTTGCTAATAAACTGATAATCTGCCTTTATTACCAAACATTTAGAAATGTAAAATAGTGATAAAAACATAGGAGGATTCAAGAGAAATTAATAACTTTCCAAAATAGCCACAAGTTCCTTTATGTCCCCTAAAAAGAGTTTGTTCTCAATCTGCTAAGAGGTCAGAGTTGTGCTGCTGAGATGAAGCTGAAATAACCATGGTGGTCTTATTAAACACTAGTAGACACAAACCTTTTTCTTCTGATGTAAATCCTGATGCAGCTTCCACTTTCTCCAAAATTTTCCTTAATTTCATTATTTTTGTTGCACAAACATATCCATATCTAAAGGTAAAGGTGAAAAATAATATAAATTAAAGATTAAAAATGGTGACCACAAAAAAGCAAAAAATAAGTATTTTTGTATTCACTGTAAAATCCTATTTTTGGAGTCCATTGACGGTACCGGAAATCTTTAGCCTTTGGGTCTTACTATTCACCTGTGTCCCTCAATACACTCAAAGCAAATATGATTTTGTACTCCCCATAAAATCCTTGTTCGACTTGTTTAGTGAGAGAACAAGGAGTCTTTAACCTTCAGGGCGACCAAAAGCAGTCAGTGGTGATTATACAAATGCTAACAGGCCCAAGAAAACAGTCAATTTGGGACTACCTACAGATTCTAAAGCCACCTGAAGTACTGTAAGCTCATAGCTGGCATTCGATGAGGTCTGAACATCTGCCTGGTTGAACTTTGAAAACAAAACAAGACCAGGCTGTAGCCTTGCAAATCTGGGAATACAGTACCTGCCGCCGAGAATGTGTTTTTAGCACGACAGCATCGCGCTGATTCTCGGCGACAGGGTGCCAACATCTCGCACCCGCTGGAATAGTAAAAGCACATTCCAGCGAGCGCGTCATAGAAGCGACAGGGATCCGACTCTGTCGCCTTCTTCTTCTGCTGTCTTCGCTTCTTCTTTCCTTTAGATGTTGACACGTCGCTTCCTCTCGCTGCAATGCTGGGTGCGCGGCTCGCACCGATTTATATAGGCCACCTACGACGTCACAGTCCCATCATGCCCCGGTACCTACCCATGTGGGTAGGTATCACGTGGGTAGGTACCGGAGCATGATGGGACTGTGATGTCATAGGTGGCCTATATAAATCGGTGCGAGCCGCGCATCGGACATTGCAGCGAGAGGAAGCGACGTGTCAACATCTAAAGGAAAGAAGAAGCGAAGACAGCAGAAGGAAAAGGCGGCAGAAGGCGACAGAAGAAGACGGAGGAAGAAGACAGAAGCCTGGACACAACACCCCCCCCCCACCCCCAAAGACGTCGGAGGAAGCCCGCAGGGAGGGGTGCTTTTATAAAAGCGACCTCCCCCCCCCCGGCGGCGGAAGAGAACCAGACGGCGGCAAAGGAGAGGCATCCACCCCCCTCCGAAGACGTCGGAGGGGGGTGGGCGCTTTTATAAATAGGTTACTTTAAGCTAGTGCATTGTTGGTTCACTTACTTTTTCCTTTGATTTCCCTTCTAAATGTTTTTTTTTTCTTTGTCTGAATTTCTCACTTCCTGTTCCTCCTCAGTAAGGTGTTCAGTAAGCTGTCCTAAATGACTTTCCACTGCTTGGATGATGGTGGAAAGCTTACTGAGGAGAGACAGGAAGTGAGAAATTCAAACAAAGAAAAACACACTAGCTTAAAGGAACCTAGAAAATAAAAGACAAACCTTTACAACCCCTTAGGAAAGACATAGTAGGTCTTGTCTGCATCAAAAATTCTGCCAAAACCGAACAGATAGTCAAGAGGGAATTGGACGCAATGAGACAAATGCAACTGAAAGCCGCTATTCGAGCAATGAGAACACAATGGAGATAGACTCGAGGACTAACAGATTTTGAGGAAATATGCCTAAAGGCAGAGCCAATGAGACATGGTCTGTCATGTATGTATAGTCTACTAGTGGAGTCAGAAGCCCCACAAAATTTAGCATTTATCCAGGCATGGGAAAGAGACTTGGGGATCGTATTCTCGGAGACTGAAAAAACAAAAATGTTTAGGTTTACACACAAGGCCTCATTAGCTACTAGATACCAAGAGGGAGGGTATACAATTCTAACTAGATGGTATAGAAACCCGGTAACGTTAAAGCGGATGTTTCCACAAGTATCAGATCAGTGTTGGTCATGTGGGGAGGTAGAAGGCACCACGATACTTATTTTGGGAATGCTCCAAATTAAAAGAATTCTGGAAAATGGTATCCGATACAATAAAAGAAATCACTGAGGTGAACGAACCTGGGAGACAACCCGGCAGCAGTTCTATTAAATGACTTTCCAATGTCCACGGTAAAGTATAAAAACTCATTGCTTAGGCATTTACTTACGGCACCAAAAGCTTGTATTCCAACTCTTTGGAAAAACACGGCTTCGCCGACCAGACAATGGTTGGGCAGGGTAACGGAAAATTTGACTATGGGAATGAGGGAGCAGGAGGAGAAATAGACAGGTGTGGTCTCTATATATTGAATATAGAGAACAGAATCCCTGAGACGAGGAGGGGCGGCTGGGGGGGGAGAGGGAGAGACACACTTTGGCTATATGATAACGGTATGGCTATATGATATATCTGTGGCACACTTCGAGAGAGGAAAATGTATTTGTATATTTCAAATCAACCTGTATGTGGAATAGAAATGCTTGAGAGTGCCAAAAGTGCCTGTTTCCCATTTATTTTTTAAGTTCCACTTTAATAAGGTTATGGCAATTATGCTAGCGGTTGTGTTTTCAAGCAAGAAAGTTAAAAATGAAGTACATTGTCACTTTAAGCCTAAGTTGGTAATTGGACTTGTGCAATAGACTATACTTGTCCCCAGTAAATTAATCTTTACATGGTTACATTACAGATGTTTCTGTAACTGGCAAGATGACACAATAAGGGCCCTTTCACAAGGGGCTGTCCGTGTGCGGGCTCTGCTTTAGCTCAGCGGGGATCGCTCCATCAATCCCTGCTGAGCAGGCAGATGACAGGTCAGGCTCCGCACACTGTGCAGGGACTGACCTGTCAGAGCGGCGCTCTCCCCTATGGGGGATCGAATGACGATGGACCGTAGAGTCAGTTGTCATCCGATCCGAAAGACAGATGTAAAAAAAGGATTTTTAATAACAGCTTACCTGTAAAATCCTTTTCTTGAAGTACATCACGGGACACAGAGCGCATAGCCATTACATATGGGTTATATGGGTACCTTCAGGTGTGGACACTGGTGTAATCAACTTCACAGGAAGTTCCTCCCTATATAACCCCCTCCCACTGAGAGTGCTTCAGTTTTGTAGCAAGCAATTTCTCCGAGGTTACACAATGTTCCCCAAAAGAGGGGTGGGAGCTCTGTGTCCCGTGATGTACTTCAAGAAAAGGATTTTACAGGTAAGCTGTTATTAAAAATCCTTTTTTCTTTATCGTACATCACGGGACACAGAGCGCATAGCCATTACATATGGGATGTCCCAAAGCAATGCTCCATGAAGGGAGGGAGACCGTAAGGCCAAAAATAGCCAAACAAAAAAACATTATCAGGAGGTAAAATAGCTCCACCAACAGAAAAAAAGGGGGCGTGAACCGGGCCAGAGGATTCTATACTGCTGCCCGTAGGACCGCCTGCCCAAATGCTGCGTCCGTAGCCTTTGTGACGTCCAACTTATAAAATTTAGTAAACGTATGTACGGAAGACCAGGTTGCCGCTTTGCAAACCTGTGCCATAGAGATCTGATGGTGTGCCGCCCAAGAGGCACTCATGGCCCTCGTAGAATGGGCTTTAACTGATAAGGGAGGTGGAACGCGCTTCAGACCATAGGCCTGAAAAATCAGCTGCTTAATCCACCTAGCCAAGGAAGACTTGGCAGCCGGCTGACCCTTCTTGGGGCCATCCGGAAGAACGAAAAGCACATCTGTTTTCCGAATCTTCTCTGTAGCCTTGAGATAAACCCTCATGGCTCGGACCACGTCCAAAGTATGAAGCAGTCTTTCCTCTCTGGACTGGGGAGTAGGAAAGAAGGATGGTAGGACTAGGTCCTGATTCAAGTGAAAACTGGATATGACCTTAGGAAGGAAAGAAGGTTGAGGCCGCAGAACCACTCTGTCCTTATGCAGAATCAGGTACGGTTCCCTGCAAGACAAGGCTGCCAGCTCGGAGACCCTTCTGGCCGAAGCCATAGCCACCAAGAAAACCAACTTTCGGGTTAGCAGCACAAGAGGGATTTCTGTCAGAGGTTCAAACGGCTGCTCTTGTAAAGCTGACAAGACCAGATTTAAATTCCAGGGGCAGAGGGGAGCTCTAATAGGGGGATTCACATGCAAGACCCCCTGCAAGAAGGTTTTCACAAGCGAATGCGTGGCCAAAGGCCTTTGAAACCATATCGATAAGGCAGACACCTGCCCCTTTAGAGTACTAAGAGCCAACCCCTTGTCAACGCCAACCTGGAGGAATCGCAAGATTCTGTCAATAAAAAACTTGCGAGGATGCCCTCCTTGAGACTCGCACCACTCTGTCCTCCAGACTCTGTAATAGATATTTCTAGAGACTGGCTTTCTAGCCTGAATTAACGTAGATATGACTTGGGCTGAGAGGCCTCTGCCCTTAAGAATTAGGGATTCAGCCGCCAAGCCATCAAATTTAGCTGCTGTGAAGCAGGGTGGTAGATCGGGCCCTGAGACAGCAGATCTGGGCGCAGGGGGAGTGGCCACGGTGTCCCTACTGACATCCTCACGATGAGTGCGTACCAAGCCCTTCTGGGCCAGGCTGGGGCCACCAGGATCACCGGCCTGCGCTCCACCCTGATCCTTCGTAGAAGGCGGGGAATCATCTGTAGTGGAGGGAACGCATACAGGAGAGAAAACTGGTGCCAGGGGCAAACCAACGCATCGGTCCCGTAGGCCGAGGGGTCCCTGGCTCGGGATACGAATTTGTCCAATTTCTTGTTGAATCTTGTTGCCATGATGTCCACATCGGGAACTCCGAATCTTTGGCAAATCTCTTGGAATACCTGGGGGTGAAGAGACCACTCTCCCGGGAGTAACTGTTGACGACTCAAAAAATCTGCTTGAGAATTGTCTATCCCTGGGATGAACACTGCTGAGATGCAGGGTACATGGGCTTCGGCCCATGAGAAAATCAGGTTTACTTCCCTTTGAGCCGCTAGGCTCCTTGTGCCCCCCTGGTGGTTTATGTATGCCACCGCCGTGGCATTGTCGGACTGTATCCTTACTGGCAGACCCTGCAGGGGGAGAGTCCAGGCGACCAGGGCCAACCGAGCAGCTCTGATCTCTAGGACATTGATGGGAAGCAGACTTTCTGCCTCTGACCACTGTCCCTGCTGGGTCCGTTTTCCTAAGATTGCCCCCCAACCTGTTAGGCTGGCATCTGTGGTTACTATTTTCCACGTGATGGGGCAAAAGGTTTTCCCTTTTGACAATTTTTGAGGGACCAGCCACCAGTACAGGCTGCGCCTGACTCCTGGGGAAAGACCTAATGGACGGTCTAATGCCTGTATGGACCTGTTCCAAGCAGAGAGAATAGCTGCCTGGAGAACTCTGGTATGGATCTGGGCATAGGGCACTGCTTCGAAGGCGGCTACCATCTTTCCCAGCAGTCGCATGCATAGGCGAATAGTCGGCCTCTTTTTGCCTAGGACTATTTGAATTGTTTGAGTCAATGACCTGATCTTTCCTTGAGGTAAAAATATCCTCTGGCATTCTGTATCTAACCGAAGGCCTAGATATTCCAACTGTCTTGTGGGTTGCAACCTCGATTTTCCTTGGTTCACAACCCACCCGAATTCTTGTAGATGCCGAACTGTGCGGACTACTGCATGATTGAGGTTGGAAGCTGATCTGTCGATAACCAGGAGATCGTCCAGGTATGCCAGGACCAAAATGCCTTCTGTCCTTAGGACGGCTAGCACCGGGGCTAACACCTTTGTGAATACCCGCGGAGCTGTTGCCAACCCGAAAGGGAGGGCTACGAACTGGAAATGACTTTGATCTATCATAAAACGAAGAAACTTGTGATGTGCTGGGTAGATCGGCACATGCAGATATGCATCCTTTATGTCTATAGATGCTAGAAAGTCGCCTTGATGCAGGCTGGCTGTCACTGAACGTATGGAATCCATACGAAAGGTCTGAATCTTTAGAAAGCGATTTAGGCGTTTGAGGTCTAGGATAGGCCTGACGTCGCCATTGGGTTTTGGTATAATAAAAAGGTTGGAGTAGAATCCCAGACCCCATTCCTGGGTTGGTACTTCTACAATTACTCCTTGGAGCAAGAGGCGATCCAACGCCTTTACGAGAGAGGCCCTCTTTAACGGGTCGCTTGGAAGACTTGACCCCTGAAAATGAGGAGGGGGGATTTCTCGAAACTCTAGTTTTCTTTTATCTGACCCTGACGCTGCTGGCCCGCCCCCCCAACGCACGCCGACGCTATAAAAGGCGGCGTGCACGCGCCCACGCGCGCGCACCCCCCCCCCCCACGCTGAACAACATGGAGGAAGCAGAGAGGCAGAGGAAAAGCATGGACCAGCGCCAGCAGCACCAACAGACACCAGGTAAGCACTAATCCTTACTATAGTGCACACAGAGAGGAAGCTGTCCCCATAGGCTTCCTAAGAAACAGGAGTTTTCACCAGCAATTCCCTCTTTATAGTACGTGGGGCTGCAGTATCAATGCTAACAGGCAGACCTGGGGTGAGTAGCAAATATATATCTTAAACAAGTATACATATATCTACATGTTATCTGGGTAAACATTAGTACATCCCATCCTGCCTAAAAAGACATAGTGGAGATAGTGGCTGATGCACAAGCATACCATTAGCCAACCCAGAACCCCCAGGGGGATACCTACTGTCGAACCAAGTCCCGCAGGTTCCCTCTTACCTGCTCCACGCCGCAGGGTATTGCAAACTGCAAGAGGCCCAATCTTCTCCCATCTCCGTGGGTATTGTCTCGGACCTTCAGGGACCGGGGTCCTGTGTTTAAGGAATCCACACCCCTGGACCTATATAGCATCCTGGCATCAGTAGCGTTTAGTCCTGGGAGAGACCAAGGCACTGGAGCCCAGAATCCAGCCCTCCAAGGAGAGGCATTATAGGCAACACCCCACGCAGGCAGGGCCCGGGTACCGTACTCCTTGGCTTTGAAGCACTTCGGACGGATCCGGCTAGCTATCCTGGGTCCCGAGACCTCCGAGGGACAGCTAGACGTGACCAACACCTAAGACACTGGCGAAAAAACTGAAGCACTCTCAGTGGGAGGGGGTTATATAGGGAGGAACTTCCTGTGAAGTTGATTACACCAGTGTCCACACCTGAAGGTACCCATATAACCCATATGTAATGGCTATGCGCTCTGTGTCCCGTGATGTACGATAAAGAAAGTAGGGTTTTCCTCTGTCACACTTTGGCAGTTTGGATGTCAGTGGGCATGTCACCGCTGACATCCGTGGCTCCATAGAGGAGCACGAAGTGCCCGTTCAGGTCCGCCCGTGTGAAAGGGGCCTCTCAAACATTGCTAAACCACCAAGCAATGTGTAGAAAACACACTGGATATTGGGATAAGGAATCATCACATATCAGCAATGCATGTTATTAAATATGAGGCTGTGATTTAACCTACATTCTTAGAGGATTCACAATCTCCGTCCTAAGAAGGGCTTGTGTTTCACTGTAATATTCCACATCCGTTTTCTCTTTCGGTCTCAGAAGGACAGAGTCTAGTACTGAACTGAAGGAAAACAAGCTGTATGGAAAGATGAGCGCAGTTTTATAATGTTATCAGATGTATACAATAATCAAGCATATAATGGATATAGTAACTTTATCTACTCACCAAAACAGGGTTGAGTCAAGGTAACAGGAGTTGTAATGGCCCTGGATACCTTTCTTCTTTCCAATCATTACCTCTAAGCCTTCCTTTTCTGATCGTGGAGGAGTGTTCCCTTCAACTACTTCACTTAAGTATCCACCAAAAGCTTACAAGAAAACAAAATTACAATTTACAATCATTACTATTATTAATACTTTTAACAATTATGTCAATGCATCTGTCGTCATGGACAACTAAGCCATTACCCCTGGTGACATTTCCCAAGCTGATCCAATTAACCAAATTCCATAAGTGTCCTGCAATGTTTTTAGAAAGTATAGCTCAAAATTTGTTGGTATTTTTAAACTCACATAGAGGAGATATTAAGAAAAGAAAGCTGTGATAAAGAATCAAAGTTGCTTTGGCAATGACAAAGCCAGTAAAGCTCTTAATGTGTTACTGTAAAAAGTGTGGCCGCAATCTACAGGGACAAAACTATTTTCCAATCTGCTTATGTGCCTTACAAAGGTGGGGGGACACCTTCTAGGCTTTCTAAATTATACTGGGTACAGGTATATTTTATACAGCAATTTTAGAAACAAGTCATAGTGTTGAGGTAGAATTCTTCCAGTTGGTTCTCTTGAAAGATGTTACCTAATGAGTTACAGCGCTCAATCTGATTGGAGACCGGCTGAAGTGATGCGAACCTCGAGTCTGGCCTGCAGCTCTTCAGTTTCACAAAAAGTGCTTTTTTAGGGGCACAGGTAAAATATCTTGTCCCCTTAAAAGTGCCGTCAGTGCATCCTGCGCATTCGTCTTCCTAAGAGGTGACCAAAAGAAAAGAGGAAAAGCAGTTACATTGTTCCTTAAGACAGAGAAGATGATTTCATAAAACAGCAGAAGAGTAATGAGCACACAGAATTGTTGTCAGCAGTAAATAATCAGGTTTAAACTGTACAGAAACTTGAAATTCTTATAAGTCATGCAGCGAAAGCCTATGTATTTTCTTTGCGCTGGTTCCTATTAAAAGATTAATTCTTACCCAGGTGGATGCAGCATCGATCCAATGCTGCATCTGTCCCCCCGCGCCTCTGCACTGAAAATCGAGTGATCAGCTTGGTGAGCAGAGAGCTGCAGTCCGTCAGTCACAGCTCTCTGCTCATCTCCCTTCTCGCTCATTGGAGCGCTGAGCTGTGGAGGGGGTGGAGCAGAAATTTAAGGATCTCAGATGATTGCTGAGAAGAGTATCAGTCCAGGCACTTGGCGGAGCCAGACTTTCATTGTCGAGATGACGCGGTGCCTGGACGAATATCCATGATGTCAGCAGAGAGCGGACTTCAGTCTGCTCTCTGCAGGAGTGCAAAGCAAACTGTACTCCTGTGACCCATAGAAGGAGTACAGCCAAACAAGCTCAGGCTGGACTTCTCCTTTAAACCTTTTATCCTATATGATGACTAAAGAGGATCTGGGCTTGGTCTGAACCCAGTTCACAATAGACATGTGCAATTTTTTTTGTTACAAATTCGTTTTCAGAAAAAAAATTGGCATATTCGGAAGCATCTGAATGAATGACACTCTTTTGGTGAATGTTCGTCCGAAAACTTTCAGGAAGAACGAAAACCCCAAAGACCAAAAACACAAAATAATAATCCGAAAGAACGAAAAACACTTCAACCTACGAGTTTAACAAATCGATTAAATTTGAATAATTTTGTTTTCCGTATTTTCTATTATAAATTAAATCATTATTATTATAGTTTGTATTATTATTGATTCTAACAATCAATTAAAATATAGGTATTGGAATTTCCTCAAATTTAGCTAAAGTAACTGTTAGTGAACGTAACAAATACGAATGCATCCGAAGTAACGAATGCCACATTCAAACAAATAGAACAGAACTAATAAGAATGCATCCAAAGTTTTGAATAATTCAAACTAACAAATGTCGATCATAACGAATGATCCGATAAATGAAAAAAAAAAAAAAAGAATAAAACAAAATTTTCAGTAGTGCACATATCTAGTTCACAACCAATGGGAAACTCACATGATCACCTTAAAGCAGGTTCTGTTGAACTGGGTTGTACCGAGTTCAGAATGACCTGGCTTACACCCAATAATGAGCTTGTGAACAAAGTAGTTAACTGTAAAGTGGAACTACACTGAACCTGAGCACCATAATGCATCTGAATTAAAATGCCTTTTAATACATTATAATATTTAACCACTTCAGCCCCGGACCATATTGCTGTCCAAAGACCAGAGCACTTTTTGAGATTTGGCGCTGCGTCGCTTTAACTGACAATTGCGCGGTCGTGCGACGTGGCTCCCAAACAAAATTGGCGTCCTTTTTTTCCCACAAATAGAGCTTTCTTTTGGTTGTATTTTGATCTCTCTGCGGTTTTTATTTTTTGCGCTATAAACAAAAACAGAGCGACTATTTTGAAAAAAATGCAATATTTTTTACATTTTTCTATAATAAATATCCCAAAAATATATTAAAAAAAAATATTTTTCCCTCAGTTTAGGCCGATACGTATTCTTCTACATCGTAAAAAAAATCGCAATTAGTGTTTATTGATTGGTTTGCGCAAAAGTTATAGCGTTTACAAAATTTAGTTTTATGGCATTTTTATTATTATTTTTTTTTTACTAGTAATGGCGGCGATCAGTTTTTTTTCGGTACTGCGATATTATGGCTTCGACACTTTTGACACATAACCATTGGCATTTTTTTAGCGATCAATGCTATAAAAATGCATTGGATTACTATAAAAATGCCATTGGCAGTGAAGGGGTTAACACTAGGGGGCAGGGAAGGGGTTAAGTGTGTTCCTAGTGTGTTCTAACTGTATGGGGGGGGTGGCCTCATAGGGGGAATCAGATCTTCTGTTCATACATTGTATGAACAGAAAATCAGCGTTTCCCCGTGACAGGAACGAGCGCTGTGTGTTTTCACACACAGCGCCCGTTCCCCGCTCTGTAACGAGCGATCGCGTGTGCCCGGCGGCGAACACGCACGGGACTCCTCGCGCGCGGGCCGCCGGCGGCGCGCACGCGCCCCCTAGTGGCCGCGAAAGGCGCGACGTAGAGCTACGGGCTCTCGCGCACCCGTGCCGACCTGCCGCCGTATTACTGCGGCGGCTGGTCGGCAAGCGGTTAAAGTAAACTCATGGATCGGTCTGTCTTTTTGCTAAGAAATCACTTTAACTGCCCCCTCCCCCAGCATTTCTGGCTGTGGCCATCTTGAGTAAGGGCAGATAATTCAAGTAGCATTTATTTCCTCAGACATGCAGGCAGGAGGGTGTACTTAGCTGAGAAAACACCTCCTCTTCTCCCCAAGAATTCCCAAAAAGTTGGGACGTTGTGTAAAAATCTACATTAAACATTAATGATTTGATTTGAAAATCTCCTAAACCATGGAACAACTATAGCCTATGCACACCTGGCACCCCCCCCCCCCCCCCCCTGCACACGCCTATGCTTTAAATATATCATCATCTATAATACATATGATTCAGAGAATCTGTAGCAGCCTTTTCCAACCAGGTTTCTTTAGGGGTGTCTTGGCAAAATGTCTAAACATGTATACAAGCCAGCAGGTGAATCAAGCCTACACAAAGCCATAGGTTTTCATTATACACCATTATGACTTTCTAGACACTGGCATCCTAACAACCAAGGACGTCATAAGTTAGTAAGGAGGATGTCTGTTGTCCCCACAGAATCTTTCTTTGACCCTCCTCTACCCCTCTCCCTCAGCACTGGGGTAACAGCTGACCAATGGAGAGAAATTGAGGAAGAGAAATATTGGAATACTAGTCAGTACCAGTGTGCAATTACATTATGCATTATGTAAACGTAATAGAATAGGTTGTTTACATTTTATAAAGGGGTTCCTTAAGACTGTCCATAATTTTAAATGGTGCCTTGAGATTGTCTATAGTTTTAAAGGGTGCCCATCGAAAGATAACAGTGGCTTCAGGCATGGAAGGAGGGGGACCCTACTGACTGCAAGGTATGTCCCTTGTGCTGATTTTTCTGGTTTCAATTTTTATTTTATTTTTAGCTACGCATCGGCTTTACTTGGAAATTAAGGTCGACTTGTACCAAGTGGAAGATACGTTAAAGCAAACCTCCAGGTAACCAGCAAAATATACACAGTAGTTAAAATATATACACACATATCTTAACCGATTCATAAGCCAAGTATAGCCAATCTTGTGATTTACTAACATTTTTCACACCGAACAGTCAGACGACACACATGATACAGAGATACCAATTTAAGAAATTCACTTTTTTGATTTGGCAATTCTATATGTTATCTCTCCACTTCCAGCCTCTCCATAGACCAGTAAATCAGCATCAATAGCCATGTCAAGTAAATAGTTGCTGATAAGGGAGGCAGTAAGTTAAGGTTTAATTAACAGACTTGAAGAGGTGTGTGCATTACAAGAATAGCCCCTTAGGCAGGTAAAACAGTGAACATATGCCTTTATCATCAATATACTTAGGTGTTTGCTGCTTTTCCAGGACAGAATGCTGCCCAAGTTACACTTAGAGCTGATCATGTGACTAAAGGACTAGGCATTTGGTCAAAACGAACCATACATTTCACACTATGAATCGCATATAAATCACCTAGGAATTGTACAGGAATCTCACAAATAATTCCTGTACAATGTCCAATGTACACATTCCTGGAATGAGCTCTCAAAAATAATGGGTGCCGCAGTGGCCACCAGCTGGATACTGGGGCATGCACGACACTGTGTAAATATTCGCCAGCACACCATAGATCTTCTAATACACTATATTATCAAAAGTATTGGGATGCCTGCCTTTACACACACACACATGAACTTTAATGGTATCCTAGTCTTAGTCCGTAGGGTTCAATATTGAGTTGGCCCACCCAACTCAAAGCAAGGTACATAAAGACATGGAGGAGCAAGTTTGGGGTGGAGGAACTTGACTGGTCTTCACAGTCTTAAACTCAACCCGTGAGAACACCTTTGGGATGAACACTCCTAAACCTTGTGGACAGCCTTCCAGGAAAAGTTGAATTTGTTATAGCTGAAAAGGGTGGACTAACTCAATATTGACATGTCCAGGAAGAAGCTACGCCATTGGGTACGGCGAAACGCGTCAACGTCATCACCCGACGCTAGTCACGTGACATCGTGATCAAACGTACACGAGAGAGATACACGAAGGGACGGAGATGTTTGAGCGTGAACCGCAATCAGTCCCCGATCAAGGAATTCCATTCCATGGATAACCACGTCCGCTACATACACCCTACAACAGAGGGATGATATCCGGATTGAGCACCAACGTTATTAGCACTTTACATTGCAGCCGAGCACCATGTCATGCACAGGACACAGGTCTGTACAACCATAGAAAGTAATGATCGGCAGCAACATACAATCCAGCCTTGGATCAGCATTAACCTCCATTTGGTAATGTACAGAGACTCTACAATGTATGACTTTATGATGCTGTGTTGACTATTGTGTGTCATTCTTATGTTGATCAACAGCATGTTGTCAACATATTTTGCCAACCAGTGCCTCAACGGCTATATGTGTGCTCAGGATAACGGGACATTCCACTGCTCCACATTGTGAGCACATTTTTGATTTATATCATGCTCTCATCTCTCAAAGTTATAACTTAACATAACCCTGAGGATTGGTTCTAATACTTAGGCATCTCTCCACAATATCTCAGTATTTATATTGCTCTATTGTTTGGACTATATAGAAATCAATTATTACTTGTATACGGGCCCAATAATTTACTATGGACCCAAGTTATAAGTGATTCCGAATTGCCAAGAACCTCCACCTTGCTGCAGCAGGACAATTAATACCTCTGTACCTCTCTATATCTCTCTCTTTACACATAGAGCTCTGTTACCAGATACTATACCAATTCGGCACTATTCGACTGGAAGTCAGGTGATACATTGTTTTCCCTGATCATACTCTTATTATTTATATTACTAAACCCATCGAAATTGAATCCTCCATTGTTGAGAATAATCTTGTGATACTGATAACAGAGCTCTTTTGGTCCGGACTAGTGTTGTGTCTTTGTGTTGTTAATTGTGCGTCTTGTTTGTAAATTAATGTTCATGGTCAGAAATAAATTTCAGAAATTCTATATGTCTTTTTAAAGACTTAATCTCCCTCTTCCCCTTTTTGTACTAATTATGTCCTGATACCTTAATATTAATAAAATTCTTTTTTTGTATCAAATATGATTTCAGATCATTTACACTATTGCCAATAGTAACCTCTTTTTTTCTTTGATCTCCCCTGAGACCGCTACCCTTCCCCGTCCTTTCCCCTAACCTTGGTCCCTTCCCCCTTTTTTGTTTCTCACCATTTATTACCAATGATACATAGGTTACGGCAATATAGTCATCATTTGATGATAGGTCTGAGGTAGTAGCAAATATTCATGCTCCTACTAATAGTTAAAACTTGCGATTTCCCTTTCCCCACCCACCCCTCTTTAACTAACTCAATATTGAACCCTATGGACCAAGACTGGAATACCATTAAAGTTCATATGCATGTACAAATTGAAGAAAGATCACATTACAAAATAATGCAAAGTTTCTGAGCCATGCAGGACCCCTTTATTAGGCTTGTGATGCGTGGCTCCAAAATTTTGCACATTTTTGCAATGTGATCTTTCTTCAATAAAAAAATAAAACTCTGACTTATTTGAAAATCCATCTTGTGCTGGCAAATATTTACACAGAGACAACACATTCCTTTACAATTCACATGGGATTCAGTGTGGTGCAATTTGAGCGTGTTCATTTGGGCTTAATTCGCACCGCATCAATGTGGTGCATGCAACAATTTTGGAAATGCACTGCAAACGGTTCACATGGTCGTTTTGAACCATGCGATCCGGTGCAGGCAAATGCGCTGCATTTGTGGTGTCGTTAGGATTGCACTGACACCTGCTACAGATTGCAAGTTTGAATGTGGTGCGGGAAACGCACAAATTACAGGTTTGCCACACAACATTCTAGTGTGAACCAAGGCCAAAAAAAAACAGATTTTCACCAAATCAGAAATAATGGTATCTGAAATACAAATAATATTACATACTGCTGACATTTATAAGCAAATAAATTATAACATACTGCTACAATAAAAAATATACAAAATGTTAAATATACACAATGTTTTGCAGCTTAAAAAATAGAAATATCATCCAGATACTATATAAACCTTATGTTGGCCATACACGGGTCGAATTTCGAAAGAACTTTCTTTTCAAAATCAGAAAATTTGTACGTTTTGTGATCCAATGGTGCCAACATTGATTTAGAAATTCGACCGACCAAACCTTTAATTTCACCTCATGTTTCTACAGAAAATAATTTTCGTGTCTGGAAATCTTCTTTTCTTTCCAGGAACCTTGCTTTATTTCCGGGAATTTTCTTTTCTTGCACATGCGCATTTCTTTTTTGATTACATTTCTCGCACGATTCTCCCATTATTGATTAGAAAATCGTTTGTTTTTAAAATTGGATGATTATTAAAATTCGATGACCGCACGAAAATCGGCTGTTGCTGCAGCCCACTATTGCGAAAGTGGGCGAAATAAGAACACAAATTCTTAGATAAGATTTTCGAAAGAAAGTTCTTTCGAAATTCGACCCCTGTTTCGCCAGCATAAGTCTCATTCATGTGGGTGCTGAGGCCCGTACATCATGAACTGCCTATTCGTTTAGGCAGCTGGAGCCGCCAGGTGCCGCACTGTCAAAGTTAGTTTTTGGGTAAGCAAAGGCTGCAAGGACCCAGCCATTTGTCCTAATTTGACAAGAATGCAGGTTACGGTTTTAAAGCACACACTGTGCCCCTATAGACCTAGCTGGGCGCCTGCATCCAGCAGTTCCAGTCATAAAAATAAATGGCCAATTCACAGTGCACCCTCGGTGCCCATGTGAAAGAGACCTTAGAAAACAAAGTTTGGGGCTGTGTACAGATGAACTGTGGTTCTTCTACCTTTTAAGCTACACTTGTCTTTTAAGTATTACCGTTATGTTTTTAATCCTTTTAAACAAAATTTGTTTTCTTGTTTTATGTCTTTGTCTTCTTTATTTCACAGCTCTGACCGCATCTTGGTCTCCGCATGTAGCAACAAATGTCCTTTCAGGAATGTGAAAATCAGAACTGATACCTGCTTCCATTATAGAGATTCACTACCCCTTGCCATAAGGAATGTTAAGTAAAGAAATACTTAATTTTCATACCTTTCCAAACATCCCCATGAATCTTAAAATCACCTGTGAGTCAATCATGCAATTAGGAGCAATCACTGATTATCATATGTGATATTACCTAAATTGTTACACAGTTGCATAGTTAGTTACATAATTGTTTCTAATTACCAGCTCCAGTCCTGCCAGCAATTCATTTACTCCTACAGGTTGACCAATCCAACGGATCACCCCATAGAAAGGTGGGTTTTCCTTAACCTCAGCAAGGGATCCCACCTCAAGGCCATGCAAATTAGAGATGTGGGGCAGTTCTGGCAGGCTGTCTTGCAGGGACGAATGGTTCATCTCTCCAATGACTGACTGTACAGACAACGAGAGAGGGGTGTGTCCCATAGTGCCATTGGTACTAGACATCTTGGAAAGGCTGAAGGGGAGGGAATGAAATCGATTCTCCCCAGGTGAACAGCTGCTTGCTGTAGGCTGCAAAGGGGGTGAACAATGTCCATATGATGATGGGGAGGTCTCTGTCAGAGATTTTGCTGAATCTTCAACAACTAGAATAAATCACAAAGATACGAGTCATTAACAATATGGCATACTATACCCAAGTTTGGTACATTTTTATAAATGCTTTGTAGCAAAAACATATAATGTCATAACCAGGTTTGTCCCTTCACTAGTTGATAGCATACAGCTTTCATGAAAGACATATCATCCTAGTAGTAACCTTATGCACTCACTGCATTTACCTGTACCTCAGATTAAAGTGTATATATATAGCGAAAACTTTTTTTCTTTTAGTTTTGGATAGAGTACTGTCTAGATAGAGTACCCCTGTCAAGTTTTTATTACTATGTGTCCCTTTCACCCTATGTTTTCCTGGTGACATTTTATACCAGAACAGAATTTGATGAAAAATCAAAATCTAAAGCCGCGTACAAACGATCAGTTAAACCGATGAGAACGGTCTGATGGACCGTTTTCATCAGTCCAAACCGATCGTGTGTGGGCGCCATCAGTTATTTAACCTTCGGTTAAAAAAAAGCCAACTTGTTTTAAATTTAACCGATGGATACCTAACCAATAGAAAAAAAACGATCGTTAGTAGGCACGACCAAGTCGACGCATGCTTGGAAGCATTGAACTTCATTTTTTTCTGCACGTCGTTGTGTTTAACGTCACCGCATTCTGACATAATCGTTTTTTTAACCAATGGTGTGTAGGCACGACGGACCATCAGTCAGCTTCATCGGTTAACTAATGAAAACGGTCCATGAGTCCGTTCTCATCGGATGGACCGATCGTGTGTACGCGGCATTACAGTTGTCACCAAAACAGAATTTGAGGGAATATCTTCTAATGGGGACAGCTTTGCTGGCGACAACTGTCTAAAAGGTGACTTTGTAGAGGTTTCCTCTCACTTTCTGTTACATCTCTGGCACAGGAATTTAAAGAATATCTCCCCAATATAGCACAGACAGAAAAAGACTAAACTTAGTACACATGGGCCAAATGCCGGCCGGTTCAATAGAAACCAGCTGGCATTCGGCTTGTGTGTATGAGGCGGCGTACACACGATCGGATATATCCGATGAAAACGGTCCGCGGACCATTTCCATCGGATATGTCCGATCGGGAGTTTGATCCGATGGCGTGTACACACCATCGGATCAAATTCCCCGCCGCCGGACGGCGCGGTGACGTGGCGATGAGGCGGCGGTGACGTTGACGCCGCCGCGTCACCGCTACGTCACCGCACCAGGAAGTAAAACACTTCCGCGCATGCGCCAAATCCATTCGGCAGCGGCGCGGCGGCGGTGGGAGCCGACATGTCTGCTGGTAAGTGTACTAACCAGCAGACATGTCGGGCGGACAGATTCCCACCGGATAGATTTCAAAGCTTGCTTTGAAATCTGTCGGGTGGACAAATCTGTCCGCTAGCCCATACACACGAGCGGAGATGTCTGCTGAAACGGTCCATCGGACCGTTTTCAGCGGACATATCCCCTCGTGTGTACGCGGCCTGACAGTCGGTCAGCTACCCCCTGTAAAAACACAATAGAACAGCAGGGGAGATTGCTGTACTAACATCGTATTTATACTTTAGAAGCTGCAACTTTTTTTTTTTTCCCCCAAGCTCACAATGGGGGTCATTTACTAAACACAAATCCACTTTGCACTACAAGTGCAAACTACAAGTGGAAAGTGCACTTGAAATTTCACTAAAATTGCACTTGAAAGTGCAGCCACTGTAGATCCGATGGGGACAAGCAAGGAAAAAAAACTGTATTTTAGCTTGCACATGATTGGATAATAAAATCAATAGAGCTTCCCCTCATTTCAGATCTATCCCTCAGTTTTACAGTGACTGCACTTCAGAGTGCACTTTCAGTGCAATTTGCACTAGTGCAAAGTGGATTTGCCTTTCATAAATAACCCCCTATAAGTGCTTAAGCTAGAACCTGAGCAGGGTGATACTTTTCAGAGTAAGGCGGCGTACACACGACCGAGGTTCTCGCTGGAAACCAGCGAGAACCTCGCTGGAAGCTGCATTCCAGCGAGAACCTCGGCCGTGTGTACGCTCCTGGCTCGCCCCGCCCGTCGGGAATCCCGTCGAGCGAAAAGAGAGCACGCTCTCTTTTTGCTCGACGGCCCGCCTGGATGAATGGCTGGTTGCCATTCCCGACGGGCGGGTCGCCGATTTCGACGGCCGGCAGAAAACCTCGACGGGCGGAACGATGTGTTCTGCCCGTCGAGGTTCTCTGCCGTGTGTACACGGCCTTAGGCTCCTTTCACACTAGGCAGACTCCGTCGCTACAGATTCCGCCTGCTCCCGCCAGCTCAGCGGGAGATCTGTCCGCAGATCTCTGCTGAGCCGATGGATGACATGCTCCTCTCTGCTCACTGAGCAAGGAGGGGCTTGTCGGGCGTCGCTGTCTCCTATGGAGCCATCTGATGAAAACGAACAGCATGTCCGATTTCATCAGATCTTACCAGATCCGATTTGCCATGGACAGATGGGGACGTATCCCCATACGTCTGTTTTTAGCAGATCGGGTCATTTGTCAGCGGACATGTCTCCGCTGACATCCGACACTCCGTAGAGATGCATGGAGCGGCCGTTCAGGTCCACCTGTCAAAACTGACAGGCCGACCTGAACGGTCCATCCGTGTGAAAGGGGCCTAAGACTAATGGCAGTACAGTTTGTCACTTTCATAAAGAAACAATATACCTCTAGATAAGCTAACATAAAGTTTCACAGGAAAATGTAAAGTCTGCCTATAATAAAATAAAAAAACAGGAAATAAGAACATGTTTTAGTAGTGTTAATAATGTATTAGTTTGGACAAGGTAGAGTTTCCTAAAAAAAACTAAAAGAACCAATTTGTTCATGTGTGAGCACAAACATTTTCTTTTTTTTTATATATTAAACGGTTTACTCTTCAACTGCAAAATTAAAGAATAAAAAAAAAGGTACCTACAGTTATGATGCCCATTGACAAAGTTTCTGGGACCAAATATGACAATGATTAACAATGCATTAGGTCATACAGGGGCCCTGCAGTAAAACCAGATAACAAGAGCTGAGATGTGACCATCTAGAAACCCATCTGGCTCAAAACCTGTATAATACCTTACAACTGTCTGTTCATCAGAATAAAGATTGGCCTGTGGTTACACAATACTAGACAGCAGGATCACCAATAGGGAGGTGTACAGACGGCCAAACTAGATCTGCAGAATGACCCGGTAATAAAACTGTCAGCTCAGATGATCACATGATATTGTTCTAGTCCAGGGATCCTCAAACTACGGCCCTCCAGCTGTTGCGGAACTACAAGTACCATGAGGCATTGTAAAACTCTGACATTCACAGACATGACTAGGGCATGATGGGAATTGTAGTTCCTGAACAGCTGGAGGGCCGTAGTTTGAGGACCCATGTTCTAGTCGGCTGCTGGAAAGTGATGCTTAGAGACCCCTTTCACACTAAGGCGCTTTTCAGGTGCTTTTCAAAGCGCCTGAAAATCTCATGAAAACCTATTTCCATTCAAATCAATAAATGCTTTCACACTGGGTCAGTGTGCTGGCAGTACGGTGAAAAAACGCCCTTCTCCATTGAAATTAATGGAAAACTCTTCAAAAGTGCCTGAAAAGCTCTTCAAAAGCGTTCAGTGTTTTACTGGCAGTTTAGAAGCACCTCAGTGTGAAAGAGGCTTAAAGGAGTTGTAAAGGAAAAAAAATTGTCTGCAAGGTAGACGGACAGAATAGTGTAATGATTTTTTTAACAAGTAAATACCTATTAAATTCATTCATCTATATCACCTCCGGCATTCTAGTTTCTGTTCTCTCATTCACTTCCTGGTTTGCATCCTTTGTTCATGTAAGAACTACATTTCCCAGTATGAATTGCGGCACGCCCAGTAATTCACACCTCCTTGAAGTCTCTAACACGTAAAGAGTGTCCTGCCACACAGATGCAGTTCCCAGGAGGGGGCGAGCACGTCACTGACCACCGCAGTAAAGTCTCCCTTCACGGTGGTCAGTAAAATCAGACAAGCAAGAAGTGAACAGAACAGAGAAGTAATAGAGCAACTTCTGAGCAAAAACGAAAATGAGGAAGTGAAAAGAGGAATGTCTGCAGGTAAATGATGCTTATTATAAAAAAAAATTTTTCCTTTACAACCCCTTTAATGGCAAGAGATGTTGAGAGAATACCAATCACTAAACATCAGGCTAGGCTCTGTCAGGAGAGTCTGGCTACAACGGAGCAATACCACCTTACTGTGTGTTCGATCGCTGAAAGTTGCCACAGCAGGATAAGAAATGAAGCGTCTCCATAGAAAGCCAGCACCTGAAGCGGAGGCGGGAGAATGTGCAACACCTTGTGACCAGTGGGCTTGTGCAGTAGAGCAATAGCAGTGAGCACCTATCAATACAGGTCTCCAGTGTGGAAGCGTTCTACACATGAATGAGACAGATGTGGGGTTGGGGGGTGGGGGTGGACAGAGCACTAGCGGATGCTGATGACAAATCCTAGAGCTAGAGTCAGGCCGCGTACACAGGATCAGACCGGTCCGATTAGAATGGTCCGACAGACCGTTTTTATCGGGTCACCGCTGAAGTGGCCTGATGTGCGTACACACCATCAGTCCAAAATCCGATCGGGTCAGAACGCAGTGACGTAGAACACAACGGCGTGGTGAAAAAACGAAGTTCAATGCCTCCAAGCATGCCTCGACTTGATTCTGCGTACCAACCATCGTTTTGGTCCGGTTTTAAAGCAAGTTCTAAAACTTTGGTCCGATGGATTGATTTGGTGAGATGAAACTGGCCTTAAGGCCAGTTTCGTCGGACCGGTCTGATCGTGTGTATGCGGCCTCAGTGTCTTATTGTTTATTTTTTAGTCTCTTATTGTTAACATAGCAGAGGGATACAGATCCACAAAATACATCTTCAAAATTAAAGGGGGGACCCTGTCAGGTAGGCTGTATGGCACCTCAAAATTTCTAATGGTGGTCTTGCCATTCAGCAGAAGCACCTGAAGCATTAACCTAATGTCTGCAACATCCTAAGAAACAACTAAAAGTCCTCATATTAAAGAGACACCCTTATACCTTCACAGCGGCTGCTTTCTTGCATACCAGAACTTCCTCCTCGTAGTGATCTCTCTCTAGCTGTGAAGACAAAGACACCATTCATAGACACAGTTATATGTTAGCAAAGGCACTGTTACAAAGTTATTTCTGCTATAAAAGACAATGCAACCCGAAAAGAAGACAAATCTAGTAATTTTAGAATAACTTGCTGGTGTATGAATAACTGCCACCATTCTTTTTATCTATAAAAATCTGTATTGCCGTGTATATCTTGCAGAAAGAAAAAAAAATTCTCGCAATAGGTGCCAAAGTACAACATTTACTGCAGGATATTGATCACCGGCAGTTCCCTTCAGAGATCCAATGAGTTCTCTGGATCTGTGGCCCTGCTTCTTCCATGAATGTAGAGGGTGGATTGCTTTTACTTTCTCTATAATGGCACGTACAGGGGGTTATTTACTAAAGGCAAATCCACAGGGATAAAGGTACTTTTTGAGATATCTATTCTTATGACACCATAACTTTATTGCTGGGCCTATCCCCATTGAATATTTCTAAACCCTATAAGAAGCTGCTCCGCCATATCCTTTACAGCTGCATACTGTCTTATAGCTTTTAAAGAGGAGGTCCAGGAAAAAAACAATTAAAAGCCAGCAGCTACACATACTGCAGCTGCTGGTTTTTAATAAATGGATACTTACCTGTCCCTCGATGTCGGCAGTAGGTTCCCAGTGTGAAGCCGAAACGCTACACGGCTGCTGCCACTGCGGGTAAGGGAACCCGGCAGTGTAGCCTTTCAGGTTCATGCCGGGAACCCTACTGCACATGCGTGAGGCCTGGCTCCTCTCTCCTATTAGCCCGGCGGCCAGGGGGGGAGGAGAAGCGAGCCCAGTGGTGACATCACTGCAGCGTCATGGCTGCGGCGGGACTCCCGGAAGTAGGAAAGGATACCTGTCAAAGACAGGTATCCTGTCCCCCCTCCCCCCGAAAGGTGCCAATTGTGGCACCAGAAGGGGGGAGGAACCTGATGAGCGGAAGTTCCACTTTAGGGTGGAGCTCTGCTTTAACTCCCTCATCAGATGCCTTGTATGCTAGGATTAAACTTGTGGAGTTTATGGAGAAAATGACTGATATAATACAGGACGGAATGGAACCTGTTATTTAGATTGGCTCTTTCTTTCCCTTTTTTTTTTTAGTTCTCTTATATATGAACATTGTGGGCTATATTTAGCAAGGAGTTACGACGGCGTATCTCCAGATACGCCGTCGTAACTCTAAGTGAGTGGGGCATATCTATGCGCCTGATTTTTAGAATCAGTTATGCATAGATTTGTGTTAGATCCGACCGGCGTAAGTCACTTACGCCGTCGTATCTAAGTTGCATATTTACGCTGGCCGCTAGGTGGCGTTCCGTTGGATATGCAAATGAGCTAGATATGCCGATTCACGAACGTAGTTGCGGCCGGCGAATCTATTTGCGTCGTTTACGTTAGAGAGTTACGCCCGGTGTAAAGTTACCCCTGCTATAGTGAGGCACAGCCAATGTTAAGTATGGACGTCGGGACAGCATCGTATTGTAGGTCGTTTACGTCGTTTGTGTAAGTCGATTCAGAATGGGGCTGGGCGTAAGTTACACTCACGTCGTTTATATTGACTATTTGCGAAGTGATTTGGAGCATGCGCAGTTCGTTCGGCGCGTATTTTACGTCGGGTCACGATTAGTTTACATACAACACGCCCCCTACCTGCCCTATTTGAATTACGCGGGGATACGTCGGCCCATTAACGATACGCTGACGCAACTTACGGAGCAAATGCTTTGTGAATACAGCACTTGCCTGTAAAAGTTGCGAAGGCGTAACGTAAATAGGATACGTTACGCCCGCACAAAGATACGCGCTCCTACGTGAATCTAGCCCTGTGTTTTTTTATGGACATGGTCGTTTCAAAATGCCTTTACTGCATTATTAGTGATCTTTATATGTAATGAACATAGAGCTTATATCCTTGGAGTCTCTTATTTCTTTTTTTGGGAAACAAATAAATAAATTGACCAATACAAATCATTCAAAAAATTGGTCTCCATCCAATCCGACAGAGCTTGAGCTATTTTGCAAAGAAGAATGGGCAAAAATGTCACTCTCTTGATAGACAAAAAAGACTTGCAGCTGTAATTGCAGTGAAAGGTGGTTCTACAAAGAATGGACTCCGGGGGCTGAATACAAATACTTCCCCTACTTCCTACAAATTTACTCTAAAAAAAAAAATTGAAAACCATTTATAATTTCCCTTCCACTTGACAATTATGTGCCACTTTGTGTTGGTCTATCACATAAAATCCCAATAAAATACAATAATGTTTTTGGCTGTAACATGACAAAACGTGGGAAAAAAAGGGGTAAATATTTTTTCAAGTAATTGTGAAGTGAAAGGAAAATGATTAATGGTTTTCCAATTTTTTTACAAATAAATATCTAAAGTGTGTCATGCATTTGTATTCAGCCCCATTTACTCTGATACCCCTTACTAAAATCTAGTGCAGTGGTTCACTAACAGGCCAGGTGTGCAAGATAACTGAAATACATCACAGGTGATATAATTTGGCCTGTTAGTGGATCCTGAGGACAGGAGTTTAGAACCAATGATCTGGTGGAACCAATTGCCTTCAGGAATCACCTAATTAGTTAATAAAGTCCACCTGTGTATAATTTAATCTCAATATAAATACACCTGTTCTGTGTAGCCCTCAGAGGATTGTTAGATAACCTTAGTGAACAAACAGCATAATGAAGGCCAAGAAATACACCAAACAGGTCAGGGATAAAGTTGTGGAGAAGTTTAAAGCAGTGTTAGGTTATAAAATAATATCCCAAGCTTTGAACATCTCACAGAGCACTGTTTAATACATCATCCAAAAATGGAAAGAGTATGGCACAACTGCAAACCTATTAAGACATGACCATCTACCTAAACTGACAAGCTGTGCAAGAAGAGCATTAACCAAAGCAGCCAAGTGGCCCATAACTCTGGAGGAGCTGCAGAGATTCCCAGCTCAGATGGGAGAATCCGTCAACGGGACAACGTGCAGTCCACAAAGCTGTTTTGAGTGGTGAGAAGAAAGCCAATGTTGAAAGAAAGCCATAACAAGTACCAATTGCAGTTTGTGAGAAGCCACGTGGGGAACAGAGCATGTGGAAGAAGGTGCACTGGTCAGATGAGACCAAAATTGAACTTTTTAGCCTAAAAGTAACACGCTATGTGTGGTGGAAAATGAACACTGCACATCACCCTGAACACACCATCCCCACCATGAAGCGCCGTGGCAGCAGCATGTTGTGTGGAAGCTTTTCTTCAGCAGAGACAGGGAAGCTGGTCATGGGAAAATGGATGGAACCAAATACAGGGCAATCTTAGAAGAAAACCTGTTATAGGCTGCAAAATACTTGAGAGACTAGGGTGGAGATTCACCCTCCAGCAGGACAAAGACCCTAAACATACAGCCATTGCTACAATGGAATTGTATAGATCAAAGCATATTCATGTGTTAGAATGGCCCAGTCAAAGTCCATACCTAAATCCAATTGAGAATCTGTGGCAGACTTGAAAATTGCTGTTCAGACACTCTCCATCCAATCTGACAGAGTTTGAGCTATTTTGTAAACATCCCTTGTAATAGGAATAGGGCATGATAGGTCCTTTTTACAGGGAGATCCGGGGTCTATAAACTGGCCACTGGCCTGCTGCGGCATGCTCCCCAACCATAGGGACGCTTCCATGTAGGTGGGATGGGGGCTGCGGGGTGACAGAGACTATGAGCGATCAGTGTTTGTTATAAACATTTGTACTTCCTTAATGCCATGATATTCTGATATTACTTGATTTCTGTAATATTAAATATGTATTTTGTATTGATTTGTTATTAGAGCCATTGCCTTCACACTGGTAACTACACCCTCCCCTGAAGAAGCAAATGATTGGCAAAACATGTAGGGACCTGCTACCAGTTACCACTACAGGTGTAGAGATACTTTGGCCAGTACCAGCCATCATAAGCTCTGTTACATTTTAATGCACCTATGTCCTTGTATTGTAATTGTTTTCTACTTGAATCAAATATTGTATTTTCAAGTAAATTGTATTTTCATACTCTGTTGGGCACCATTATAATCCCAATGTTCACTTTCCCTACAAGAGTTTGACTTGGTATCAGCATTTTTTAGTTTACTCTACAATGGAGTTCAAAAGAGGGGGAGAGAAGCAACACAAGAAGCCAGTCAGGTGTGCTAAAGTGCAAGTAGAATACTGATATAAAGAAAGAGCAGAGTAAAGCCTCATACACACGAACGGACTTCCATCGGATTTTAGTCTGAAGAGGCATTGTCCGTGAATTTGGTATGGACACACGGCAGAACTTTTTCAGCCAACATTCACCAAACCACATGTTTTTTTCAGCTCTTTACCGCCACCCTTTGGGCAACTTCTGCTATTGCTGATGTTTAGCATTGGTACTGAGCGTGTGTGTGATTTTAGTCAGATGGACTTGTATACACGCGATCGAATGATCCACCATCGGACATTTGTTGTCGGAAAGTTTGAGAGCATTCACAGCGAACATTTGTCCATTGAAAAACCAAAAACAATTGTCCGATGGAGCATACAGACAGTCGGATTGTGCAATAAAACACGTCAGTCGGACCGTTATTGTCAAAAAGTCAGATCGTGTGTATGGGCCGGGCCATAAGGCTAAAGCCACATGGACATTGTATCTGTCAGCAGCAAACGCCAGTAAAGTTGCGGTTTGTAAATGAGTATGTTTAGTTGTGTCATTGTTTTAAGACTTTTCCCCAATACCTGAGGCACCTCCTCTTCCTCCTAGGTAGTTTTCTGAGCAAGAAGTTAATTGAAATGCAATTGAAATGGAATACATAGTACACCGAGGCCCACGGGTAAGACTCCGTTTACAAGCATTTCTTCAATTCAATTCAATTCACTATACCTTCTGGATACTTTTGCGTCTCTTTTGGAACTCCATGTCAAATCTTCTAAATCTAAGGCAATGTCAGTTAATCTTTCCCCCCTCTGAGTTGGCCACCTTAAAAGAAGCTTTCCCATTCCACTGGCTCACCTCTTTGCCCTATTTGGGAATATGCCTTACCCCAAAGTATGACTGTACCAGGCCAATTTTTCACCTTAATTTAGGAGACTGACTAATATGCTGTCCTCCTGGACTCATTCCCCACTGTCCTGGTTTGGCAGGATAGCTACCTGTATGTCTTACCTCACATTTTTTATGCATACATCAACGTAGACTATTGAAGTCTGTCTGGGGATCCTGCCAACCCTGGGTTAATAAACAGGTTTTATATGCCTGCCTAAATTACAGGCCTATTATACAGCATTAGCCCACCTTCATGAAACATACCAACTGTCATGTTGGGTCAATATTGATATTCTGGATTATCACCCTATACCCATCTCTTCCCGGCCTTGAAGTCCTTCTATTCATCATCTGACCATGTTAGGACCGTGTCTTGCCCACTCCCTTTGACTGTGGGACTCAGTCAAACACTCTGTGGGCTTGATTCCCGCCCCCCCATCTCCCCCTACTTCATCTTATCAATTGCCCATTATTTTCCCCAGCAAAAAAACAGCACAATTCTTACCGTAGATCGCAGCGGGTTTCTCGAAATCCATTCTCTGTTTACCTCCACTAGGATACTAACATTTGATGCCCCTACAATCTTCTCACAAAATTCCCTTATGAGAATACTATAGTTACCTGCAAATTCAACATTTTCTTCAATAGTTTATAAAATCTCAATGTAATCTGTATATTTTGACCCCATTTGAGAACCTTTGCAGAGCCCCTCCACGCTCCCCGCGACTTATCTCGCTAATCTATTCATCGATAATCTCCTCTAAAAAGCCTCCACTGAGACCTTATCATCTCCAATGGGAGAGGGAGTTAGGGAAGCAGCTGGATCCAGAGGATTGCAAAATCATGGCTGCACTTTTGAAATGCTCAAAAAACATTATAATTATAGTTATAAATGCTTATAAAGTTCTATACAGATGGTACTATAAGTCGGTTAGACTGGCCTGTTTTATCCAAACTTATTCTTCTCTGTTTCAGGGGATGTTCACAGGAGGGCACTATGGCACATATTTGGAGGTCATGTCCAAAGGTTTGCAGGTTATGGGTCAGAGTTTACACTCTTCTTCGCAATATATTTTGTGTTAATCTCAAGAAGGATCCCTACAAAGCGGTTCTTGGTAAACCGATTGCTGAATTGCTGAATCGTCCGGATTATCAACTGGCTCTGCATCTTTATTACTGAAACAAAGTTAACCGTTGCGAGGGCATGGAAGACGTCTGTACTCAGTTTTGAGGGGGTTAAGAATTGCATGAATGACATCATGGTAAACGAGAAGTTGATCGATAACCATGGTAATTTTTTTTCGGCTCTGGCACGGTGGGTCACATATGTCCAACCTTCTAGGTTTGATAATACACTTCTCTTTAAATGTAGCGCTTTTCTGGCCCAGGCCCCCCATGGACTCTTCCCCTCTCCCCTTCCCTTTCTTTTCTCCATTTCCTCATTCTAGATTTCCTTCTTTTTTTTTTTTCTTATCCTATTAGATTTGTTCAATGCATCCACTTTATAATTCTATTAGGCCGCCAGGCTTTGCCCTGGTAGAAATGGTTATGATGATAATTTTTCTTTTTTTTTATATTCCATTTCCTCTTAAAAATATATGTTTCTATGACAATTGCTTTAATGTTTAGTCATGCCTAGTCCTATGTTGGGACACTCTTGCTCCCATGGTCTCTGCAATGCAATTTGGATCTCCTGGATTCCTCAAACAATGTCATTTAATTGTTCCCTGTTGGACGCATGGGACTAGAAGTTTTTTTTTTTTCTCTTGATTTTAGTTTCATTTAGCTTAACATGTATTGTAACCATCCATATTAATAAAAAACCTGCAGTGTGGCTTTCGCATGGAATGCGCCTTTGCCGCACCACATTGTTTTGGTGTAAATTGGCAGAAAGAGAGGCAAACTAAGCCAAAATGGGTACTTCCACTAACATCCATAAAACTAACTAGGGGATATTCGTGCCTGATGTATGAGGTAATAAGAACTTTGCCTGATAAATTGTATGCGTTTACTACCAGAGTGTCAATGTCCCCCTTTGGCAGTCTACTAAATATTGTTAGACGACGTCTTCAAAGAACGAATACCAACATGTGGATGAATGTGAACAAACAGAGTTAACAAAAACATTTCAGAATGAAAAGGGGGGAAAACATTTTTCTGCTGGTAAACACTAAGCGGGTTTAGTTGCAGATGGGAACAAAAAGGTGACCCTGGAGGCAGCTAAACTGTATGCAACTAAACCTAATACATAAATCATTATGTATGAATAAAATGATTACTGCATTGTGTGAGTCTAGCTGTTTACAGAAAAAATCTTCTTAAAGCAGCTAAAGCTAAAGGAAAAATATGGGATCATAAGAGTGTTTCTTCTCCTTTCACTGTCTTGTCTAGTGTGGGAAGGAGACCTGCAAGTGAAACTGCAACAGAGAATGATCAGGTTCCCTCCCTGCCCACTGTGTGGCAGAGCTGTGCAGAGCTTGGCACTGGATGAAGGGTTTTTGGCTCCTTTAAAGCTCTCACAGAGGTATTTTATCTCTGTATTTAGCGGTTTGCCAAGACTGGATCTTTAATAAAAATGGTAGATGTACAGAGAAACAAGATTACCCAAAACGACTGCATATCCAAAGAGAACTAAGAATGGCATCTACTTGTAAAATGGTACACAAATCTTAGGGTTTCTACACACAAGCATCAGCAAGGTACACATTTATTCTGTTTAAAGCCTCATGCACACATTTTTTTACTGCCGCTTTTAGGGGGCATCAGGTGTTTTCCTGATTCCAAAAACCCCTCTATGTTAGCCTGTGTGTCCATGCACACAGAATTTTAGCAGCCTTTGGTGCTAGGAGAGTTTAGAAGCAGGAAATAAAAAAAAAACACTGCTAGTGCATCCAGGAGCAGCAGCGCTTTGGCAGAAAAAAAAGCTTGAAGCTTGTAAGCGCATCTAAAACGTGTGATAACGCTAGGCATGTTTAGCGCTTGAGCGTTAATGCATTTTAATGTAAGGAATAATTGTTCTGGGCGATTAAATTAATGCCCAAGTACTTGATGCCTGTAAACGTGCCTAAGCGCTTGAAAATTGTTAGACACTCTTACAAGCATCAGGCATTTTTTCTGCCAAAACACTGCTGCTAGGAGAGAGTTTTCAAAACATCCTGTATGTATGAGGCCTTATACTGCGTGCCACAACAACCTGCAATCAGATCAATATACAGTATAATTTTGGCCCGTCATTAATTTTGCCAATGTGTATGTTCATCATCTCTAAAAAATGCATGAATGTGCACTTACTCATTTAATAAAAAAAAAAGTTAGAGAGCGCAACTATATGACATTTTTAAGGGACCACATCAAACACGGTCCTTTAAAACCCCATGAGTACATCCCAGAAGAAGTATAGTAAGCAATGTACCTTCTTCCATATACCAATTAGATTTGCTCTTCGGTTGGTGTGGAGTTTCAATCGAGCTACCATTTAAAGTGTAAAAAAATTCTGAACGGTTCCTGCTTCCTGATTCAGAGGTAGATCCTGAAACAGAAAAGATTAAAAGGTATGTCCCAGAGAATCAGCTTTAAAAGTGTAAAATATTATTATGAGCCGCTTTCTAAAAAAGACGTAATTTGTCTATTCCACTACATACTTCCCTTAGTACAGGTTTTCTTCTAAAGCTAGGCAGTCAGCCACTTCTGATCTACACTACTGAAAATGTTAGCTGTTTGGTTGTCATGCAGGCTTGGTGGCTTCAATAATTCCCAAATCACTGAGTTTTGATTTCACAATTAGGTGGCTGGTTTTCTGGCTCCGTGACTATAGCTGGCCATATGCTGTCAAATTTTAGCTGATTCCTACTGTTTTCAGCTGTGGGTGGCCCTGTTGGTACCAACTGACTATAAAAACAGAGGAACCGGGTGAAAAATGATCAGTTGAATAATGACTGTATTCCAGCAGGCTGGTATTCAGAAAGCCGCGAGTGATGTGGCTGTCTGTATACAATAGCCAGCATGGGGAGACTCCTCTACCCACGCTGTATAATCACCGGATTTATTTTGTTCAGCTCTGAGAACCAATGCATAAGTCTACCTTTAGGCCTTGTACACACGAGGGAATAAATCCGCTGAAGATGGTCCGACGGACCATTTCAGCGGAAAAATCCCCTCGTGTGTAGGGGCAAACGGACGCTTTTTGCTGGATTCATCCGGCGGAAAAATTCCAAAGCATGCTTTGAAATATTTCCGCCGGATAGCTGGCTGGCAGATATGTCCGCTGGTTAGTACGGCAAACCAGCGGACATATCTTGCCGCACATGCGTCGTATCCTGTGAATGGATCCGACGCATGCGCGCGGAAGTGTTTACTTCCTGGTGCGGTGACGTGGCGGTCACGTGGCGGCGTCAACGTCACCGCCGCGTCACCGCGCTATCCGCCGGCGGGGAATTTGATCCGATGGTGTGTACAGCCATCGGATCAAAACATCCCGGCGCAAATATACGCTGTAAACGGTCCGGGGACCGTTTACAGCGGATATTTCCCGTCGTGTGTACAAGGCCTTAAAGAGCACTTAAGCCTTAAGCCTTGTACACACGATTGGTTTGTGTGATGAAAACAGACCGATGGACCGTTTTTATCGGACAAACTGATCGTGTGTGGGCCCCATCTGTTTGTTTTCCATCAGTGAAAAAAATATAGAACATGTTTTAAAATTTTCCTATGGATAAAAAAAACGATCGTCTGTGTGGAAGTCCATTGGTCAAAAATCCATGCATGCTCAGAATCAAGTTGACGCATGCTCGGAAGCATTGAACTTCATTTTTCTCAGCACGTCGTAGTGTTTTACGTCACCGCGCGATTTTTGACCGATAGTGTGTAGGCAAGACTGATGAAAGTCAGCTTCATCGGATATCCGACGACAAAAACCATCGGATTAGATTCCATCAGATATCTGACCGTGTGTACAAGGCTTAAAGCGGAGTTCCACCCAAAAATGGAACTTCTGCTTAATCCACTCCACACCCCCTTACATGCCACATTTGGCATGTCATTTTTTGGGGGGGGAGTGGGGGCTTCAGGAGGAGTGGGACTTCCTGTCCCACTTGCTGCTTCCGCCGAGGGGCTGGTTAGGCGATTAAGCTTAATCGCCTACAGCAGCCCCTCCCTGTAGGCGATCGCATGGGACACTGACAGGTCCCATGCGATCGCCTGTCCAATCAGCAACGAGCCACGCCACGCGGGCAATGGGGCTCGCGCATGCGCAGTGGGTGCCCGGCCGTGAAGCCGAAGGCTGTCACGGCTGGGTGCCCACAGTCGGAATGAATACGCCGGCCGGGGAGGGGGGGAGAGGAGCGGAGCCCCGGTCGGCGCGTCGCTGGAACGCAGGAGCAGGTAAGTGAGTGTTTATTAAAAGCCAGAAGCTACACTTTTTGTAGCTGCTGACTTTTAATAAACACAATTTTTGGCTGGAACTCCCCTTTAAGACTTAGGACTAGCCAGGCACCTAGCATTAGTTTGTGATCTTCCTTAGAGACAAGAAGTGGAATACATGAATCTGTGCAATCAGTAAAAAAGTGCTGTGTAAAAGTGGTATGGTTATATAAATGCAGGAAATGAAGCACTCTTATCATATAACTAACTGATACTAATACTTTGTACATAGTGCACCTCTCAACCCTGCAGTCTGTATGTAGCACACCACTCAGCTCTGCAGTCTGTATGTAGCACACCACTCAGCTCTGCAGTCTGTATGTAGCACACCACTCAGCTCTGCAGTCTGTATGTAGCACACCACTCAGCTCTGCAGTCTGTATGTAGCACACCACTCAGCTCTGCAGTCTGTATGTAGCGCACCACTCAGCTCTGCAGTCTGTACATAGCGCACCACTCAGCTCTGCAGTCTGTACATAGAGCACCACTCAGCTCTGCAGTCTGTACATAGAGCACCACTCAGCTCTGCAGTCTGTACATAGCGCACCACTAAGCTCTGCAGTCTGTACGTAGCGCATAAAGTATATCCTTTAGAAAGTACACATCTCTTCCTGTTCAGGAAGGAATGTGCAGAGCTCTGTTGTGAGAAGGCAAGCTGTCTGCTAATCTATTTATAGCAACATCCCACCACACAAATTTCAGGCTGCATTTATCTCCTGTGTCTGAGAACTTGTCAGAAGTTATCTGGCTGATAACAGAGCTATAGAGCAGGATGAAAGCCATGGGACTTGGGAGAGAGAAAAGAAAACACCACTACAGATATACAGTGCCTTGCGAAAGTATTCAGCCCCCTTGAACTTTATGACCTTTTGCCACATTTCAGGCTTCAAACAAAGATATAAAACAACAAGTGGGACACAATCATGAAGTGGAACAAAATTTATTCGATATTTCAAACTTTTTTAACAAATAAAAAACTGAAAAATTGGGCGCGCAAACTTATTCAGCCCCTTTACTTTCAGTGCAGCAAACTCTCTCCAGAAGTTCAGTGAGGATCTCTGAATGATCCAATGTTGACCTAAATGACTAATGATGATAAATAGAATCCACCTGTATGTAATGAAGTCTCTGTATAAATGCACCTTCACTGTGATAGTCTCAGAGGTCTGTTTAAAGCGCAGAGAGCATCATGAAGAACAAGGAACACACCAAGCAGGTCCGAGATACTGTTCTGGAGAAGTTTAAAGCTGGATTTGGATACAAAAAGATTTCCCAAGCTTTAAACATCCCAAGGAGCACTGTGCAAGCGATAATATTGAAATGGAAGGAGTAGACCACTGCAAATCTACGAAGACCTGGCCGCCCTTCTAAACTTTCAGCTCATACAAGGAGAAGACTGATCAGTGATGCAGCCAAGAGGCCCATGATCACTCTGGATGAACTGCAGAGATCTACAGCTAAGGTGGGAGACTCTGTCCATAGGACAACAATCAGTTGTATACTGCACAAATCTGGCCTTTATGGAAGAGTGGCAAGAAGAAAGACATTTCTTAAAGATATCCATAAAAAGTGTTGTTTAAAGTTTGCCACAAGCCACCTGGGAGACACACCAAACATGTGGAAGAAGGTGCTCTGGTCAGATGAAACCAAAATCCAACTTTATGGCAACAATGCGAAACGTTATGTTTGGCGTAAAAGCAACACAGCTCATCACCCTGAACACACCATCCCCACTGTCAAACATGGTGGTGGCAGCATCATGGTTTGGGCCTGCTTTTCTTCAGCAGGGACAGGGAAGATGGTTAAAATTGATGGGAAGATGGATGGAGCCAAATACAGGACCTGTATGGTCTGGAAGAAAACCTGATGGAGTCTGCAAAAGACCTGAGACTGGGACGGAGATTTGTCTTCCAACAAGACAATGATCCAAAACATAAAGCAAAATCTACAATGGAATGGTTCCCAAATAAACATATCCAGGTGTTAGAATGGCCAAGTCAAAGTCCAGACCTGAATCCAATCGAGAATCTGTGGAAAGAACTGTAAACTGGTGTTCACAAACGCTCTCCATGCAACCTCACTAAGCTTGAGCTGTTTTGCAAGGAGGAATGGGCAAAAATTTCAGTCTCTTGATGTGCAAAACTGATAGAGACATACCCCAAGCGACTTACAGCTGTAATCGCAGCAAAAGGTGGCGCTACAAAGTATTAACTTAAGGGGGCTGAATAATTTTGCACGCCCAATTTTTCAGTTTTTTTATTTGTTAAAACACTTTGAAATATCCAATAAATTTCGTTCCACTTCATGATTGTGTCCCGCTTGTTAATTCTTCACAAAAAAATTACAGTTTTATATCTTTATGTTTGAAGCCTGAAATGTGGCAAAAGGTTGCAAAGTTCAAGGGGGCTGAATATTTTCTCAAGGCACTGTATATGTCCAACTCAAATTTCATGAATCAGGTTTACACCCAATTTAACTTGCATTGTGTTCACGGGCAGTGTTTTTTTTAAGCTCATGCAGTGATGTTCTTTACATAATCATGCCTGATTTTAATACAGTGCTGTCTCAGGCTGGGTTCACACCTATGCGAATTGGATCTTTCACCACATCCAATTCGCATAGCAGGAGAATGTGACCGGCTCTCTATGGAGCCAGTTCACATCTCTCCGGGGCGGATGCAGAGCGCACTGTACAGAAACGCTGTGTGCCTTTAACTCAGGGCCAAATTCAGGCAAAGATTCAGCCCCGGCTCGTCCCTGAACCGAAGAATGGGGACGCACAGTGTTCTTGTGCCATTGCAGCCGGTTTTAGTGTGAACCAAGCCTGAGTGTCTGAAGATCAGGGGCATCCAATATTGCATTTTGGCCTTGTCCCTAGCACACACAGATTTCTACAGATTCTTAGAATCCTTTGATTTTATTGTGCCCCCTGCCTCTAAATGCCCCTGCATGTTAGCCTATGTGTCCATGCACACATAAGCACTAAAGCATGGGTCCTCAAACTACGGCCCTCCAGATGTTCAGGAACTACAATTCCCATCATGCCCTAGTCATGTCTGTGAATGTCAGAGTTTTACAATGCCTCATGGGACTTGTAGTTCCGACACAGCTGGAGGGCTGTAGTTTGAGGATCCCTGCACTAAAGCCTCGTACACACGATCCAACTTTGTGGCCATAATTGTCTGATGGACATGTTGTGTCCAAAAACACGACCGTGTGTATGCTCCATTACACGATTATTGGCTGAATTAACGACAACAAAAGTTGGCTGTTCGCGGTCACCAACTGTTGGGCAAAACATCTAATTTGGACAGGTCTAGGGTCACCAATGTTAAAACAGAAAAATGCCCAAATAAGCTCAATTCGAGCGTCAAAAAAGTGTCCAGAACTTGTTTGAGTTTCAGGCGTTCGGCGTCAGGCATTTTGGAGTGGAGATGTGAACCATCTCCATTGAGAATAATGTATTTTTTCCCCTCTAGCGTTTTGAAACTTCATGCTTCAGGCAACAAAACGCTCAGGTGTAAATGCAGCTTAAAGAGCTGAAAAACCATGTGATTTGGTGAATGCTGGCTGAAAATGTTGGGCCGTGTGTATGCAGAACAAGTTCATGGCCAACACTCTTCAGACAAAAATCCACGGAAAAATTGGATGGTGTGTACGAGGCTTTACAGGAGTTTAAAGCCAGATTTGTTTAGAGCTAAAAAAAAAAAAAAAAACAGTGTGTCCAGGAGCCACAGAGTTTCGGCAGAAAAAAAAGCTTGTCATTCCTACATGCTTGTAAACACATTTAAGACGTTTAGGGCTTGTTCAAACTATGTGCTGTGGCTTGTGTTTTCCTGCGTGGGTCAGACCGTTAACCCTGAAAAGGAGCCCATGGGTAAGCATTTTTCAGCAACGGACATGAGCTCACCTTAAGACTCTGTGTCCTGTTTATTTCTAAGCACTTGTGGTTCATAGAAATGAATGCATTGTCATTTTGACATTTTAACATTTTTGACATTTTAATAAAGTTACAAGAACAAAAACAAAGGATACAGTGCAATGCACTTAAATGAGAATCACACAGCCCCTTCCCAGAGCTTCCACTGACAGCTGCCTGCACAGTAAAATCCTTGAGAGACAACCACCCACAGCAGCTAGATGCCTAATCATATTTAACTGGAAACAGAGAGCTCCCCAGTCCCAAATAGTCCTATATGCCAGAATTTAAGATGTGGAGCTCATGGAGATGCTTACTTCACATCTAAATGACATTGTTGAAAGGCAAAATAAAGTTTGGGAGTTGTGGCATTTGAATGAAAGTCAACCTTAAAGTGGATGTAAACTGAATCATGAAATTTGACCTATGCACATCTATCTGTACTGTTTAAATTTCTCTCTCCAAAGCCCTGAGTCCCGTGTCATTCTGCCGTGTTGTTCCTCTGTTATCAGCATGATAACTTCTGACAAGTTATTCAAGACAAGTGATAAAACCAGCCTGAAATGTGTGGGAGGGGAGCTTGCTATAAAAAGATTAGCAGAGAGCTTGTCTTGTCACAGTACAGCTCTGAAAGTACTGTATCTTCGTTCTTCTGCCTATGTGGAGCGGGGGTGTGTGCCTTTCCTCCAATCAGCTGTCAAACAGTGTAAGCCAAGTCTACACTCTTACTGCTGAATGAGGAAGTAAAAATTCTAACACGATGTAAAGCCGCGTACACACGATAAGTCCATCCGATGAGAACGGTCTGGATGAAGCTGACTGATAGTCCGTCGCGCCCACACACCATCGGTTAAAAAACCGATCGCGTCAGAACGCGGTGACGTAAAACACGACGACGTGCTGAAAAAAATGAAGTTCAATGCTTCCAAGCATGCGTCGACTTGATTCTGAGCATGCATGGATTTTTAACCAATGGTCGTGCCTATTAACGATCGGTTTTGACTTATCGGTTAGGAATCCATCGGTTAAATTTAAAGCAAGTTGGCTTTTTTTTTAACCGATGGTTAAAATAACCTATGGGGTCCATCAGACCGTTGTCCTTTGTTTAACCTATCGTGTGTACGCGGCCTAATGCCGCGTACACACGATCATTTTTCGGCATGAAAAAAAACATTGTTTTTGAAAAACGCCATTTAAAATGATCGTGTGTGGGCTACACATCATTTTTCAGGTTCTGAAAAACTACAATTTTTTTTTTTTTCGAACATGCTGCATTTTTTAACGTCGTTTTAAACAATGTAGTTTTTCAGGTTGTAAAAAATGATCGTGTGTGGGCTAAAACAACGTTTTTAACCCGCACATGCTCAGAAGCGAGTTATGAGACGGGACCATTCATAATGGAATAAGCACATTCATCACACTATAACAGACAGAAAAGCTTGAATCGTTTTTTAATAACAAGGAATCAGCTAAAGCAGCCCAAAGGCGAATAGAACTTCTCCTTTAGGCCGCATACACATGACCAAATAAATCCGATCAAATCGGTCTGACGGACCGTTTTGATCAGATTTGTCTGCTGGGGTATATTGGTTTGATCGTGTACACACGATCAAAATCCCCGCCGGCAGACAGCGCGGTGACGTGGCGGTGACGTTGACACCGCTACGTCACCGTCACCAGGAAGTAAAACACTTCCGCGCATGCGTCGAAACCATTCGACGCATGCACGGCAGATATGTCTGCTGGTTAGCGTACTAACCAGCAGACATGTCAGACGGACGGGTTCCCAGCAAACATGCTTTAAAATCTGTCTGCTGGAAAAACCCGTCTGTCCGCCCTTACACACGATCGAATTTGTCTGCTGAAACAGTCTGTCGGACCATTTCCAGCAAATAGATTCGAACGTGTGTACACGGCCTTAGTGTGCCGTCGTATGTGTTGTACGTCACCGCGTTTTATTCATAATTTTTTTTTAAAAGGATGGTGTGTGGGCAACGTCGTTTTTAATGATGAAGTTGGAAAAACTTTGTTTTTTGGACATGCTGAAAAACAATGTTTTTTTTTTTTTCATGCCGAAAAATGATCGTGTGTACGCGGCATTAGAATTCTAAGGACTATAGCCATCTGAAGACAGAAAAAATACATGTAAAACTTATGTATGGAGATATTTTTCATCTCTGTGTATCATCTGAGGCTGTTCACTTCACTGGGTATATGAGAGGATATACATCCACTTTAACAACGCTGACAACCCACCTTTTGTTGTCTACACATAACAGCGGCCTAAGAGTTTGGAGGAATGCAGACGTACTCCTTTTCTTTTTTCTGGTATACTATCCTTAATCTTTCTTCTCTCTTCTCTTTTGGTTTTGGCCACATTTGCAACTATCAGCTACATGCAGTTAATTTGCAGCCGTATATTGCTATCCTAAACACACCACTATTAGCCTCTCATGATGTCGGGTTCTACTTGAAGGGTGCTATGAAGATGGCTCCGGTCGAAAAATGTTAGCACTTTAGATGTCGCACTGCTGTTAGTGCTCAATAAAGACTTAAGAAGAAGCAATCGAGTTTCTGGCATTTCTTGCTATTTTGATAGTTATGGGACACAACAAGCCTGAGCACCGTTATTCAGCTCATCATTCTACAATCATGCAGTAGAGCTTGGGTGAGTTTTTTTCTATTCTACTTGAAAGTATCCTGTACATTCAAATTTTTCTTGCATTTTAATTATGACGTGGAATCATTTTATATTCTGCTAAAATTATCTCTTTACCTCCCTTTTGAATCTCACTGGTAGTATACTATGTACACGGATTCTTTTCTCTCTATTAGAAAATGTTTGATAAAATTGTTATTTAGAAAAAAAAATCCTGCATTTTATTCTTTTACTGCGTGTGCAGTGTGTATACTTCATAAATTACATTTCAGTGATTTGCGGCCCACCTTCCTCATGTGTGAATTGTGTTGATGTTTTCAAGCTGGTACTAAAAAGTTACTGTTACTACGGGACAGAACAGAATCATACAAGATTCAGAGAGAAAAAGCAGGATAAGGAATGCTCTATCCCACTAAAAGTGTATTAAGAAGATTTCAAATTAGTTCAACATCAAAATAAGTGTAAATGTTGAAATTTCAAAGTAAAATGGTAAGAATATTTTCTTTAGGAAAACAAAAACATGTAAAAACCTATGGCTGCAGTTGTAGACATTAAGATGTGTATTCATTGAAATGTGCACAGCTGTTCGTCCATAAAAACTGTGTGTAAATCCATAAATGGTGAAAATACCACATTATTGCCATTTAGGGGTGCTGAATATTATAAGAAATAAATATGCTTCTCAGCTCCATATAGTGACCATAATATGGTAAATTCAATCTGCAGAAATGGGCGTCCGATCCATAGGGCAAGGGGGGCAATTGACCCCCCCCCCGGAGAATCGAGAAGGTGTTGAAGAGTTTTGTGGCTGCAGGCTGTCTGAGCAGTCCCGGGCTGGATGTCACACAGGCACAGCGAGCAGAGTGAAGCTGCCTGCTCCTCCAGTGTTTATATGTACACAGGAGGAGGGAACTGGCTGCGCTGATGGCTGATCTGAGGTACTGAATGGGATGGGGTCCATCTGTGCTGAAGGGTGGGGTTTGTGCTGAATGAGGGGTCTGTCCTGAAGGGGGGTCCTTCTATGCTGAAGGGGGTATGTGCTTAAAGAGCGTCCATCTGTGCTGAAGGGGGGGTCTGTGCTGAATGGAGGGGTCTGTGCGGAAGGGGGGGTCCATCTGTGCTGAATGGAGGGGTCTGTGCAGAATGGGGCGGCATGGAGTGAAGCTGAATTAACTTAAGAGATATTTCACACTGCCAGCTGGTCGCGTTATCAGTAAAGCTGCTAAAAAGTTTTACCATCATTTTAGCTGCGTTATTCTGTCGCTAGGGGTAGCGGGGTGCTTTTAACCCTCACTAGCACTTGAAGTAAGGGTTAAATGCGACTGTGTATCGTCATTGCCAAAGCGCCGCCCCCCAAAAAATGTCAGCAGACTCCCATGTCTGCAGACAATATAGCTCAAGAAATTTCAATTTCGCTCCATTCGCCAAAAAAAAAAAAAAATTTACATGCAGTTTTAATGGAAAAATAAAAAATAAATTGAAATACAACCCCTTTGTGAAGAGACCACATGAGAAGTTCAATGAACAGTGCAGAAAACCTACAAATTGACTTTAGACTACAAAAGGTATAGAATTTTTTATATTCTGGTTCTGAGCTCACACAGATCAACTACAAACAGAAGTATTGATTTCATCTGCAGAGAAATCCCATTTTAAGGTTGTGTAAAAGCCTCTGGGGTTGATTTATTTCTAGCTAGGTGAACAATCTTGACTACTTTAGTTTTCTAGTAAAACAATGCGCCTAAACCAGGTTTGCCATACTATCCATTTAACCCCTAAGGCCTCGTACACACGAGGGGATATGTCCGCTGAAAACGGTCCGATGGACCGTTTCAGCAGACATCTCCGCTCGTGTGTATGGGCTAGCGGACAGATTTCTCCACCCGACAGATTTCAAAGCATGCTTTGAAATCCATCCGGTGGAATCTGTCCGCCCGACATGTCTGCTGGTTAGTACACTTACCAGCAGACATGTCGTCCCCCACCGCCGCCGCGCCGCCGCCGAATGGATTCGGCGCATGCGCGGAAGTGTTTTACTTCCTGGTGCGGTGACGTGGCGGTGACGCGGCGGCGTCAACGTCACCGCGCCGTCCGGCGGCGGGGAATTTGATCCGATGGTGTGTACACGCCATCGGATCAAACTCCCGATCGGACATATCCGATGGAAATGGTCCGCGGACCGTTTTCATCGGATATGTCCGATCGTGTGTATGGGGCCTAACACATGAACATGTAAAACATCAATGTCTTATCAAAAAAAAAGTTTTTTTTATAAATTTGATTCCATCAATAAATGGAGGAACCTGTTCTGAACGTGCATCAAAGCTGAGTAAGGCTCATTTAAAAGCCTAATGGTAGCTACACACACATCAATATGATCATACCAGCAACCGATCATTCAGTGCAAATAAAATGTCGGAAAGAAAAAGAAAAAAGGCAAACCGATTTAGTGAGCTCTAGATGACATGTGACAACTAAAGCCCTGTACACATGATCGGTTTGTCTGATGAAAACAGACTGATGGACTGTTTTCATCGGACAAACCGATCATGTGTGGGCCCCAACAGTTTGTTTTCCGTGGGTGAAAAAAAGAACATGTTTTACATTTTTCATTTTTTCTATGGATAAAAAAAAGATAGAAAAATCCAATCGTCTGTGTGGAACTACATCGGACAAAAATCCGCGCATGCTCAGAATCAAGTCGACGCATGCGCAAAAGCATTGAACTTCATTTTTTTCGGCTCGTCGTAGTGTTATACGTCACCGCGTTTGGACACGGTTAAATTTTTCTGATGGTGTGTAGGCAAGACTGATGAAAGTCGGCTTCATCGGATATCCGTTGAAAAAATCCATCGGATTAGATTTCACCAGATATCGGATCGTGTGCACGAGGCTTAAGAGGGGGATTATCCCCCAGATTGGAAAGATGTTCTCCTACTTCCTGCTGAATCTACAGAACATGAAGTAAGGGCAAATCTCCCTAATTAGACACCAGAGGACAAAAGAATGACGATGGTTTAAACCCTACCCTATCCAAAATGAAAGATATTTTGGCTTTAGATATACAGTATCTGAAACAACTGTGAACATGACATAAGTAGGAGTTGTCTTATGTCTTGCCTCGGACAGTTTGAAATATAAGGCCTGATGTAACAAGGGCTCTGAGATTGCTAAGGCCTCGTTCACACGAGCGCTGATGACCATACACTTTGAAGGAGCTGTTTTGCATGTAGGCAGCCCATTCAGGTCTATGAGGATGCAGCAGCTGATCCTAATATGACAGGCATGCAGGTGTATGGGCAGTGCCCAAATCCGATTACCTCTCAAGGGATCAGGAAGGAATTTTTTTTCCCCTGCTGTAGCAAATTGGATCATGCTTTGCTATGGGGGGGGGGGGGGGGGTTCACCTTCCTCTGGATCAACTGTGGGTGAAGGATTGTGTATATGGGATTGTATTTATTTTATTTATTTTTTGGTTTAACTAGATAGACTTGCGTCTTTTCCAAACTGACTAACTATGTAACTATGAACGAGGTCCAAGTGCTGCAGTGGTTGAGTAATATCCTAACTCTAAATGAAAGGCATAGCAAAATGAACCTCAAGTCATCTGAATGAATGCAAAACACATCTTCACAAAGATGAAAAGGAAACGCTTAGTATATTCAGGTACACACCATAATCTAGTTTAGTAAGGATACACTCCAGATACCTGTAACCTTTGGTTTGCTATGATTGGATAAGCTCTTTTCACTTCCACATCTTGACGTAAAGGCAAGTTTTAAAGGCCTCCTTTCTTGGGTTACAGATTCTGCAATAAAGATAGATATTTTCAGGATTGGACACAATCAAAGAGCCAGGTAGCCAATGTGTCTAAACTTTTCGAGCTTTATTTAACCCCAACAACCTATTTACATTTTATAGCTGGAATAATGACATCACTATAGTCTGATGCTGCTTTGCACCAGGACTCTATGCAACATTGGCCAATATAATAGAGCCATCAATTAAAAGAAGTATAGTTACCCAAAGCAAGTAGAGCACATTGCACGTTAGTAAAACACACCACTGTGCTTTATAAAAGTGCAATTTAACCACTTCCATACTTTTTCCCCCTTCCTGGCCAGGCCAATTTTCAGCTTTTGAAATGTATATAATTTTCTTCACACAAATAGAGCTTTCTTTTGGGGGTATTTTTTTTTTTTTTTGCGCTAGAAATTAAAAAAGACTGAGAATTTTGAAAAAAAAAAAATCTTTGTTTCTGTTATAGCATTTTGTAAATAAGCACATTTCCTTCACTGACGGGCACAGGTGAAACTGATGGGCACTGATGAGAAGAAACTAACTAATATGCTGCACTGATAGGCAGCACTGACAAGCATTAATGATGGGCACTGATGAGGAGGTACTGAAAGGCATTACTGATGGGTACTGATTGGCATGCCTGAAGGGCCCACACTGATAATCAATGCATTATCAGTGAAATCCCCCTCGTCTGGAAAAATTAAAGGTGAACACTTGGCCTATAAATGGCACTCAGAGGTTCTAGTAAGGAAGTAGCTCCCGATGCTCAACCTGCATGCCCTACTCAAAAATAAAGAATCTGACAGTCTCTGAATTCCTGTATGCCTCAATTACTGTAACTAAAAGAAAAAGGTTTTTGCTATTGATATAATAAAGAAATACCATTACCAATTTCATATTTCTCTCTAGTGTTTTTTGTACATGATGATGCAGCAACAAAGAATCAATGTTACATTTCAAAGTGTTATCCTCTTTGTGTGGCAGTGACTTTATACATTTCCCAAATTAAGTGTAGTTGTCACCAATTACAGTATTATGAGTAACTGTCTTAGGCAATAAGCTGGGAAATGCTTAAGCCCTCATTCTAGTATAATAAAGTGGAGTTACACCCAAAAAGTTAACTTCTGCTTATCTGGTTCCTCCTCCTCTCCGGTGTCACATTTGGCACCTTTCAGGGGGAGGGGGGGAGCAGATATCTGTCCAATACAGGTATTTGCTCCCACTTCCGGCGATAGATCGACATGTATGGCCCTCCTCCGTCCCCCCACTGTCTTCTGGGAGACACACAGGTCCCAGAAGACAGCAGGGACGCTCAGCGCAACGTGCGCATGCACAGTAGGGAACCCAGGCTGTGAAGCCGCAAGGCTAAACTTTACGATTCCCTTACTGAAGATGGCGGTGCCTCCAGCCGGGAGCCGAGGGATGGTCGGTTTCGGGTGAGGACATTGCGGGTGCCCTGGACAGGTAAGTGTCCTTATTTTAAAAGTCGGGAGGTGCAGTATTTTTTTTTGCCGGATATCCTCTTTAATGAAGTAGCGGTAACACTAAAGCCCCATACACACTATCGGTTTTCCTCTTCAGGTTTACCAAAACCATCTAATATGAGGTCAAATCTTAAGAGTTTCAATTTGTATGCAATCAGGCAGGGCCTTGCACTGAATGGTTGAAGTACAGTAAATGTAAAAGAAATTGAACAAGAAAATTGTCCCATGTATGGCCAGCCTAAGAGAAAATAGCAGTTTCCTCACTCATATTGGGGCGTTGGAGAGATAGCATAAGAAAAAGGGGGTAGAGTCAGTCTTTGGGGAGTAAGGCCGGCCAAAGACATTTCTTTCATGAAACCACAGACAGAGCTGTCAGGGGAATACCTTCCGCTCAGCCACAGTGTTCTCCAAGTGAGGTGGGGAAAGCCGTCCCCACCAAGAGAACACATATAACAATAATCTAACAGCCACTGGCGATAATCGCATGTAAAATCTGGCAGGCTGGTTGTCCCCAAGTTGATCATTTGACCAACGTGGGTACATTCAGCCTGCCCATGCATGATTCGAATCTCAGACAGTTCCTGCTGAACCGCCCCAGGATGGAACCATGTATGGCCGGCTTAAGCCGCTTTATCACTGTCCAGTTATTATGTGCGCAATAGTTATTAAACGTTATTAGAAGCAGACTACAGAGTCAAGCTGAATATAATTACCTCCATCAGCTTGGCTCTGCAGTCTACAGAAATTACTGAATTGGACTTGCCTTTATTTTCTATAGGGCCAGCTCTCTCCCGCTTAGTTTTACTACTTAAATCTAAAGAGCGCTCCACAGAAATAAGACACAGCTTCTTGAAAGCAAGTGACTAACCAGGTTTCTCCTCAAAAGTGGTAACTGCTACGATTTACTTCTTACACAGATTGGGTTTATACACACACACACACACACACACACACACACACACTTTTTCCCACCCCAAAAACGGGGTCAAATGTCCCTGCGTCTTAGGCCGCGTACACACGGAGGGACATGTCCAATGGAAACAGTCCGCGGACCGTTTTCATCGGCCATGTCTCCTCGGGATTTTCGTCCGGCTGTGTGTACACACCATCGGATCAAAATCCCCGCCGACAGACAGCGCGGTGACGTTGGCGCCGCCACGTCACCGCACCAGGAAGTAAAAAAACTTCCACGCATGCGTCACATCCATACGACGCTTGTGCGGGCAGATATGTCCGCTGGTTAGTGTACTTTGCTGGGGGATATCTGAATGATGCCTGCAGCGAGAGGCATCATCCAGATATCCATCTCTTGTGCCGGCGATTCTGCACAACATAAGAATGATCATAGCGGCGGTTCCGCCGCTTGAACGTTCTTACAGGCGGCGGGAGGGGACATCCCCCCCCTCCCGCCGCCATCCGGTGCTTCCCTGGGCTCTCCCGTGCCATCGGGGGCCCGGAGAATGAATCGTCCGGCGCTTGAAGGAAGTATAGAGATGACTGGTGACCAGATGGTTACCAGTCATCTCTATGACCGTCGGAGGACACGGCGCTATCAATGACGTCACGTCCGGGTCCCGTAAGTAAACAAAGCCGCGATTGCGGCTACTAAGCCACAGTATTCATGAGATCGGTGAATTTTTTTCACCAATCTCATGGTTTCCAGCCTGGAGGAGAGATGTGGGGTCTTATTGACCCCGCATCTCTCCATAAAGAGGACCTGTCACACACATTCCTATTACAAGGGATGTTTACATTCCTTGTAATAGGAATAGAAGTAATAAAAAAAAAAAAAAGTGTAAAAAAATACATAAATAATATGTAAAAAAAAAAAAAATAACAATAATTAAAACGCCCCTGTCCCCGGTAGCTCGCGCGCAGAAGTGAACGCACACGCAAGTCCCGCCGACATATGTAAACGCCGTTTAAATCACATATGTGAGGTATCGCCGCATGCGTTAGAGTGGCAGCAACAATTCTAGCACTAGATATCCTCTTTAAAACTAAACTGGTAACCTGTAAAAAAAATTCAAAGCCTTGCCTATGGAGATTTTTAAGTACTGAAGTTTGGCGCCATTCCATGAGTGTGCGCAATTTTAAAGCGTGACATGTTGGGTATCTATTTACTTGGTGTAACCTAATCTTTCATATTTTACCAAAAAATTGGGCTAACTTTACTATTTTGTTATTTTTTTAATTCATGAAACAATTTTTCTTTTTTTTCTCAATCAAAGGATTTTATTAATGATTATGCAAAGCATACAGGAGGCATTTTGTAACGGAGTGCAGAATCTGGTATAACAATTAAAACAGAATAACTACAAATGTCGGCGTACACTTAAATATAATAGGAACTGACAAGGCTTTAAGTAAGCAATACAAAACACAAGTTGAATAAATGTGAATACAGGAAAGGAGAAATATTAGGGAGGGGGTGAGAAGGGTAAGAGCGGGGTAGGATGGGAAGGGAGGGGGAGAGGGTGGGTAGGGGGAAGGAGATAGGACCATTGTGGAAGAGGTCAGCCAAGCTTAGTGGATATAATGTGACTCGACACCCGGAAATTTGAACAGGCCGATAACCGGCAAAGACAATCATTTGTGCTTGTTACAAGCAAGAGAGGGTCATATAACAGGATCATTGGTACAATGTTTGGTACTCAGCTGAATATGTAAATAGGAACCATGGTTGCCATATGTCATTAAAGTTGGGGCTCCTTTCGTGCTTCATTGCAATTATTTCCTCCATTTTGTATATGTATGTAACCCTGTCCAGCCACTCTCTGAGCCCTGGAGCCTGGGTTGATTTCCAGTGAAGGGGAATGAGGGTTTTGGCGGCATTTAGTAGATGTCTGGTAAGGTTTTTTTTGTATTTACTGATTGAGAGATGGTTTATGTGGAGCAAGCATGCGGCTGCGTCAAGCGCAATCGTTGTTTCAGTGATGTGTCTTATCCATTTTATCACATTTTGCCAGTAAATACAAATGACAGAGCATTCCCACCATATATGTAGGAATGAGCCTACTTCATTTTTGCAGCGTCAACAAGTGTCTGAAGCATTGTTAAACCATTTTTTGGTTCTTTGTGGTGTGATGTACCAATGCATGAGTATCTTGTATGAGATCTCCTGATGTCTGGTACTCAAGGAGCATTTGTGTGAAAGAATGCATGCCTTCTCCCACTGCGATTCATCTATGCTGATACCCAAGTCTTTCTCCCACCGTAATTTGTGTCCATTTACATTAGTTTGTGGTGGCTGTATAAGCCAGGAGTAGGCCAACGAGGTGGTGTGTGGGACTTGGTCTCGTTTATAGCATAAGCTTTCCAGAGCAGTCATTGGACGACTATATACGGGGAGAGATCTAGTGTTGGCCAGAAAGTGTCGTAATTGGAGGTGAAACCAGAAACCCGGGAAAGTCTCCCCGTGTTCTGCCCTCATCTCAGCATACGTCTTCACTTTGCCCCCAGAGATGCAGTCAAAGGCTAAGAGGTTCGGAACCCTCTTTCCCTGGATGCCCGGGGGGAAATCAGGGTTGTCAAAGATAGGAGCGAGGGGGCCCGGAGCTGTTGCCAGTCCATGTTTTGGTGCAATTTTATGCCAAATTTTAAGTGTATTCGCAATCAGGGGGTGCTTCGTGGAGTTGGGCATTTTGCAGTGGGTGGTCCAGGGCGCATATAGGGTGTGGTGTGGTGCCATTTGCCATTCCAGTTTGACCCAATCTTTACTGTCTTTACTGTGGCAGTGCCAATCAATTATTCTCGTGATATGAGATGCTTGGTTGTACTTTTCATAATCTGGGAGACCTATGCCGCCTTTGCATTTTGGGAGTATTAGGAGTCTGGCGGTAATTCTGTTTTTTTTATCAGCCCACAGGAATCGCCTTTGTAATTTAAGAAGTTTGATAAAGAATGATTCCGGTATGTGTATTGGGAGGGCATTGAAAATGTATAAGAGCCTGGGAAGGATTGTCATTTTTAGGATCGAGGCTCTTCCGAACCAGGAGAATAATTTTGGGGTCCATTTTTGAAGGTCAGTGGAGATTGATCTAAGTAGTGGAGGGTAGTTAGCGTGAAAGAGGGAGTCTATGGTGTTTGTCAGGTGCACCCCTAAGTATTTGAGGGATGAAGAGACCCAGTGAAAGGGGTGGTTAGACTTCAAATGGGTGATCTGGTCATGGGTGAGGGTCAGGTTCAAGGCTTCCGATTTGGATTTGTTTATTTTGAAGTTTAAAATATACCCAAACGTTTCGAATAGTTTTTGTAGGTTGGGGATGGAGAAGAAGGGTTTTGTGAGGAAGAACAGAAGATCATCCGCATATGCGGCGATCTTGTACTCGGTCTTGCCTATCCTAAAGCCACTCACATCTTTAGACATATTGACTGCTCTGATCAGTGGTTCTAATGATATAATAAAAAGGATGTGGGAAAGGGGGCAACCCTGGCGAGTCCCGTTTTTTATGTTTATCGTGTTGGATAAAGTGTTGTTGACTTTAATTCTCGCCTGTGGATGTTGGTATAAGGCTGACAACCAAGACAGCATGCCCTCCCCCATCCCTATGTGGGAGCAGGTGGAGAACATGTAGTCCCAGGAGATTCTATCAAAGGCCTTTTCGGCATCGGTGGAGAGTAGCATTCCATTTGTTTTAGAAATTTGTGTCGAGTAAATCAGATTGAGTGCTTTCGTGATGTTGTCACGTGCTTCCCTTCCAGGCATGAAGCCCACCTGCTCAGGGCCTATAATTTTGCTGAGAAGGGGTTTCAGTCTGTTGGCCAGGATTTTTGCCAGGAGCTTTAAATCCATATTCAATAGTGATATGGGCCTGAAATTGGCGCAGTCCGAGTGATCCTTTTCTGGTTTGGGGATCACTGCAATGTGAGCTAATAGGAAGGAGCTAGACTCATGCTTGTTCTTGGCTAGATGGTTGTATGCGGACATAAGTGGCTTGCATATACTGTTCGTGTAGGTTTTGTAGTATTGGGAGGTAAAGCCGTCGGGGACTGGGCTCTTCCCGGCTTTCAGGTCTAAGATGGCTGTTTGTATTTCTGTCACATTGATAGGATCATCTAATTTAGACGCGTCGTCATGATTTAGTGTGGGAAGTTCACTGTCCTTTAGAAATTCCAGTATGGCTTCACTTTTGGAACTCGTGATATAGTGGGGTTTATGTTGTTCGGGGAGATTATAAAGTTTATCGTAGAACTTTGAGAAAAGTTCAGCAATTTTCCCGGGGTCATGGTTAAGTACCCTCATTCTATCTTTGATGGCATGGATGTGATTTGTAGATTGTGCGTCCCTGAGGGCCTTAGCTAAAAGTTTCCCACTTTTATCCCCTTGTTCGTAGAAGATGTTCTTCTTGAAGAAGAGAGCCTTCCTAACTTTTAAGTCTAAGATCTGTTTTAGGGAGGATCTGCATTTTGTCAGCCCCTCTTCCACTGCAATTGAGAGGGACTGCTTATGTTGGGTTTCCAGATTAGCTATTTGTTGAGATAATTGGGTTATTTCCCTTTCTCTCTCCTTCTTCCTCCTCCTCGCCCCCCATTTGATTAGTTCTCCCCTGACCACCGTCTTGTGTGCCTCCCAGTTGTTTAGGGGATTCGTGTCACTGTCCAGGTTGTTTTGGAAGTATGACGTGATTGTCTGGTGTATGTCATCCCTGATCACTTGGTCGGTTAGCAAGGAGGCGTTAAGCCTCCAGTTAAACGCGGGGCGCTTGGTGGGATTCAACGAAAGGGAGATTGCAATGGGAGCATGGTCCGACAGGGACATGATGCCAATTTCAGCTCTAAGCACATTGCCTAAGTCCCTCTGAGTTATAAAGATCATGTCAAGTCGGGAGTATCTCTTGTGAGGAGCTGAGTAGAAAGTGAAGTCTTTCCCCAAGGGGTGCATTGCTCTCCATGTGTCAACTAATGTGAGGGACTGAAGTAGGATCTTGATGCGTTTCAGTATCCTGTAGGAGACATGAGTGTATTCATTGGAGGTGTCCTTCAGTGGGGAGAAGGGAATGTTGAAATCACCCCCCAATAATATGCAGCCTTCCGCAAACCATTTAAGCTCATGTATTATTTTACGGCAGAATGTGATATGTGCCGAGTTGGGGAAATAGACATTAGCTAGCGTGATGGGGGATCCCCCCCAGGAGCCCTTCACAAAAATATATCGACCTTCTGGGTCTGAGATCTGGTGTTGTAGCACAAAGGGTGCATCTTTGTTAAGTAAGATTGATACTCCTTTAGTTTTGGCCAGTGGGTTGGTGGCATGCAAGGCTCTTGTGAAAATGTTATCTGTAATTTTGGGTATATTCTGGCCCTTAAAGTGGGTTTCCTGCAAGAAAACAATAGAGGGACGTGTCTTTTTCAGTTCTTTGAGCATTTTTGTCCTCTTTTCAGGGATCTTTGAATTTTTTTCCCCAAGAAAGGCGTTTGAAAAATTATTGCGCAAATACCGTGCAAGGTAAAACGTTGCAATGACCGTCATTTTATTCCCTAGGGTGTCTGCTAAAAAAACATATATAATGTTTGGGGGTACTGCGTAATTTTCTAGCAAAAAAATTATGATTTGTACATGTAGGAGAGAAGTGCCAGAATAGGCCCGGTATGGAGGTGTGTATAAAACTCCTGTATTGAAGTGGTTAAACCAGACTAGCATATGATCTGATCAACGGAGGGGAACGGATCCCCATCCACATGTTTTTGGCGAATCGGATTGGATGTCGGCGGGTATAAACAGACATGTCTGTTTACATCCGCAGCTCCATACAGGATAATGGAGGATCCGATCGGGTTGAAAAAACTGACAGGCGGCCCCGTCTGTGTAAAGGGGCCTAAATATTTTTGAATAATAACTGTCAAAGTTGTAAAAAGTAATGCACAATATATTTTAGAAATCTGACACTTTAAATTAAGTATATAAAACAGCAATAAAGTGACCAAACGAATACAATACAGAAAATAATAAGACCAAATTCCTACCTGGAATGATGTCATTAATGTGTAGAAGAAGGGTGCTTTCAACACTAGCAAAGCTACACAGCTGGATTCCATTATATCTTCCATCCCAATTTCCTATAGGATTGTCCTTTAAAATCAAAAGAAAACATCAGTTCCACCTTTATATCAAATAAACATCCAGCAGTAGAACGAGAAGGCAGCATCCAGCAGTAGAAGGAGAGAATCAAATAACCTTGTCTCTAACAGTAACTCTTTATAGAGAAATGTGAATGTAGTCTAATTTAGGACTGGGCACCACAAAAAAAAACTAAATTACAAACTTCCATTTTGAAACTGTTTATTTTGAGCTAGCCTCACATTGCTCACATCACAGTCAGCTAAAAATGTCCACTTCTAGCAGTGAAAAACACATTAAGGCAACTAAACATTTCTCAAAAATAATATAATATAACTAGCTCAAAAAGCCCAACAAAAGAGCTGATATAATCCAAAAAAATTGTCTTTGTTAAAAAGAAAAACTACTTTTATTACCTTAAAAAATGAAAAAAGTACAATTGTTAATATACATCATAACAGAGAATTTAAAGTGATCTCAAAGTCTTTTTTTTTTTAGTTAAAAATTAACAAACATGTTATACATACCTGCTCTGTGTAGTGGTTTTCCACAGAGCAGCCCAGATTCTCCTCTTCTCGGATCCCTTTTCGGAGCTCCTGACCCCTCCCTCCCGTTGAGTGCCCTTACAGTACAGCAAGCAGCTTGCTGTGGGGGCACTTAACATTCGGACCCATTTGGACATAAAGCCACAGCCTGGCCCTGTCCCCTTTCTCTCCCTATTGGCTGACTGACTTTGATTGACAGAGACGGGAGCCAATGGTGCTACGCTGCTGTTTCAGCCAACAAGGGGGGGGTCCCAGGCAGCGGAGACACTGCTCCTGCAACATCGCTTGGATCTAGAGGGACCTTGGGTAAGTATTAGGGGGGCTGCTGCACACAGAAGGCTTTTTTTTTATCTTAGTGCATTAACCACTTAAGACCCGGACCATTATGCTGCCAAATGACCAAAGGGGTTTTTGCGATTCGGCACTGCGTCGCTTTAACAGACAATTGCGCGGTCGTGCGACGTGGCTCCCAGACAAAATTTGCATCCTTTTCTTCCCACAAATAGAGCTTTCTTTTGGTGGTATTTGATCGCCTCTGCGATTTTTATTTTTTGCGCTATATACAAAAATAGAGCGACATTTTTGAAAAAAAAAACAATATTTTTTACTTTGTTATAAAAAAAATCAAATAAACTAAATTTTAGTCAAACATTTAGGCCAAATTTTATTTAGCCACATGTCTTTAGTAAAAAAAAAAAATCGCAATAAAAAAAATTAGCTACCTAGCGGGAACAGCGACACTAATACAGCGAACAGAAAAATGATCGCTTAGTGACGCTTGCAATAGGGAGTGAAAGGGTTAACTAGGGCAGTGATCAAGGGGTTAAAACGTTATTAGGGGGGGGGTACAGGGCTACCCTGAACCTAACACTAACTGATTTTTACACTGCCTGTCACACTGACACTAAATACAGTAATCATACATGTATGATTACTGCATTCAGTGACACTGTGACAGGGGGAGGGGGGGGGGGGCAATCGCGAGGGTTAAATGTGTTTTTTGTGTAGTGTAGGTGCAGTATAGTGTTGTGCAGACTTACTTGTGTTGTGATCTCTCCTCAGTGAAAAAAACACAGAGGGAGAGATCACGTCGCTTCCTCCTTCCTGTGTTTACACAGGAGGAGGAAGTGCACTGCAGGGGGAGCGCGCGCATTGGCTCAGAGCGATCCGGAGGGGGCGGACAAAAATGAATAGCCGTCCCCTCTTGTCGGATCGCTCCTGCAGCCGCGCGGACCACCGCATGTACGGGGGGGGGGGGTCCGATCGGACCCCCGATCCCCCCCAAGGCACCAACGTATATATACGTTGATGTGCCTGTCGGTGCCATTCTGCCGACGTAAATGTACATGCGGCGGTCCTTAAGTGGTTAAAGCATTTTACACTGCACAGTGCTTATGCTTTGTAATTTGGCACCCTGAAACAGCTGTAATACCTGGCAGATCTTGCCAGTTTCTCCCCTCCCCTCATCAGACCACGATATGCATGGCTGCCGAGTCCCTGACATTGTGGTCTATTTGTGTGCCTCCGTCAGCCACAGCCTGCTATTCTGTGTCTGTCTCCTCTGTCCCCTCCCCTCACTGTGTGTCACCTAGTGACAGTACCACCCCATTCCCTAACTGCTGCAGGAATATACGATATAGCTTCATACTATCTGTGCTGTCTCCTCATACAGTGCCCCCCTGTCTCTGTGTATGATTAAAAAAAAATCCTCCTTCATCGTATCTCACGTGACCGGTAAAGGCTCATCCCTTCTCTCCTTCTCGCGTCTTGCCGACGTCAGCAGGAAAACCTCCTGCCCCGCCCCCTGCTTCTGCAAGACGGGCAGAGAGAAGACACAGCCAGTGACATGAGAGTCGGGAGCTGCCGTGAAATACGATAAAGGAGGAATTTTATTAAGGCTTACCTGTAGGTGTTAGCAATATCTGCTAAACCTGCACGGTTTATCAGATATTCGCGGAATGAGAGGACCGCTGTCTACCGCGCATGCACCATAGGCAAGGGCGCGCAGGCGCACTAACAATGCCCGTGCTAAACTCGGCAATGCCGTGTTTGACGGCTCCCATGCGCAGAGTGACGCCATCGCCGCTCCGGCCAATCACAGTGCCGGAGCGGCGATACCCGGAAGTAACCTCCGGGAGTGATGGAATGCGGCCGGAGGACAGATTCGTGGGCTTTGGTCTAAGGTAAGTAATGCATAATGAGCTAGTATGCTAGTCATACTAGCTCATTATGGCTGTGTCTTGAATTTTATTTTTTTCAAGAGTTTACTTCCTCTTTAAAGTCCTACCTTTCTGTCAATAGAGACTCTGTAGACAACCCAGCCACTGTGTGGTAAGTGCATACGTACTTTATTAGAGGCATACTGATCAAACATGGTCATGCGGCCAAATAACATCACTTTAAAACCTTGTCGGACCTCCTAGCAACTTCACACTTTGGAACGCCAACATAAGAATCGGCAAGATAGTGCTACCGAAGTAGAACTGGTCCATCTTCGGGAAGCTATACGGGATCATTCCATGTACGAGGCGAAACATGTACTACTGAAGGCCCGTCGTTCTTTTTACGAATACAGCGACAAATGCGGTTGGCTATTGGCCAACGCTTTACAAGCAAAACGCTCTCAGATGTATGTACTCGCTCTTCTCTCATCATGGGGCTCCAGAGTTCATCCATCTCCAGAACTAGCGGATACTTTCCGCATTTTCTACTCCAAATTGTATCATTTAAATCCAATTTTCACCCCCCTGGTTGTTGCCCCAAAACGCCCTGGATATCCGCAATTATGTTCGAGAAGCTGACTGTCTTATGCCGACGACAGAGAAAAGAGGATTTTATGGTGAGTAGAAAACCCCTATTTTCTTAAAAAAAAAAAAAAAATGTAAATCATTCATGAATTATAACTATTGAACTCGGAACACAGTTCAGTAAAATAACTAATAATTATTATTCTGAAATATATCTGCAATATATGTACTTGTTTATCAACCCATACTAGGGTTGTCCCGATACCGATACCAGTATCGGGACCGATACCGAGTATTTGCGGGAGTACTCCCGCAAATACCCCCGATGGACATGGCTGCGGGGACATGGCTGCATATGTGGGGGACATGGCTGCATATGTGGGGGACATGGCTGCGGGGACATGGCTGCATATGTGGGGGACATGGCTGCATATGTGGGGGACATGGCTGCATATGTGGGGGACATGGCTGCGGGGACATGGCTGCATATGTGGGGGACATGGTTGGGGGGACATGGCTGCATATGTGGGGGACATGGCTGCATATGTGGGGGACATGGCTGCATTTGGGGACACATTTAAAAAAAAAGTACCGGTATTCGGTATCGGCGACTACTTGAAAAAAAGTATCGGTACTTGTACTCGGTCCTAAAAAAAGTGGTATCAGGACAACCCTAACCCATACAGTACTGATATGTGTGCCAAAACGTTCACATATTTGGGATCCGTGTACTCTAAATAAATGACAGAAAATATTTCTGGAAAAATATTTGGACTAGTATTAATTATACGAAAACAAGTGTACATTAAACAAACTGAAACTGCAATTATTGATCGCTGTGTGTTTTTGAAAACACTCAAGGTATTTTGTAGATGATTGTACTATGCCATGTTGAGTAAAATATTGCATAGCAAAACTTTAAGTCCATAAAGGATTTGATTACTCCTGGCCGTGAAAAGGTTACTACATTGGCTTTCTCCCAGCACTAAGCGTAGTCTGTAACCTAATATTTGTTATTTAAAGTGATTGTAAAGGCAGAAGTTTTTTTTAATTATCTTAAAGTGGTTGTTTTTATTATTTAAAGATATGACACAGATAGAAACGTAAAGACAACTTTGCATTGCATATAGACTGCAATGAACACATGAAGTATAACAACCATACAAAACAGTTGCATGTGAGTGAAGGTTTCTCCTGCCCGATGCTCCAGTGAGCGCTGGAGGGGCAGAGCAGAGAGTAGTAACCCAGTGTGTTCCACCTGCTGGCAGTCCAGGAAGTCACAGAGCCCTCCAGCAATGATATCTGTATGCCACGCAAAAGAAGAGGAGCACCCAGGTGAGCAACCCTTTCTCTTTAGTGCAGAGACTACTGGTTAAATAGAGCTACTGTGCATTTCAATGCATTGTCTTTGAGGGAGACAGTGCAGGTGAGGGAAGCACTCTTAGTATTGTACAGCACAGGCTACTTATCCTGCTGAAGAAAGGACTCCCACTCCTTCCCAGAGGTGAAGGCACTGCAACATCTAGGAGGTAAACATGAAGAGCCAAATTGAAGCCTTGGAATGAAGACACCCTGGCAAGTGGGGTCCCGGGAAGTGGAGGGAAAAGACCACCCCATTCACCTGCACAGATGGATAGGTCACACCGGAGACTACCCGATTCATCGAGGCAATCCAAGGTGTAGACCTGTCAAAGCGAGGGCTGAAGCTGAACAGCTGTGTCTCTCAATGACAGGTAACGGCCAGTGGCAGATATTTGCAAGATCCCATTTGGTCAAGTCTTGCAGGCATTAGGGCCTCAGGAAGGTTGCTAACTACAAGGGTTCAAAAAGCTGACTCTTTTTATAGAAGGTTGTTTGGAGCAATCGTAAACACAAAGGGGTGGGCTTTGAGGTACACAAGAAGCGATACACTATCAGGATGGGCAAATGGCAACAACTGTTAACAGGCCATAACTGGAGACTACCTGATGGACTAATGTCCGAATCTGACAACGGATGAGGCCAAAACAATCAGAATGAGGATGCAGAATAAACCTGTTGCCCAAAACTAAAGGCAAAAACAATTACTGTATTTATTGGCGTATAACACTCACTTTTTTACCCTGAAAATAGAGGGTAAACTGTGCCTGTGTGTTATGCGCAGGGGCTGTGGAAAGTTTTCTGAAATGTACCTCTTAAAGTTAGGGTGCGTGTTATACGCCGATAAATACGGTAACCAAAAATAAATGACCCAACATGGAAGGGAGCATAGGACCATAGACCAAGTGAGAAACTGCACAATCTGAACATACCAAAGGCTTAAGCAAATGGGAAGGTTAAAAACCAAACATGTTTAAACAGGAAAGGAAACAGGTCCCTGAACCAAAAAGTCTCAAGAAATTAGAACTGAGGTGGTAGAAACAGATTAATCCAAACTAGAACCACAAAACTTTACATGCTGGCCAGGGAAAGACTCAGGCTAGGTTCACCATATTACGATGCGGGAACCAGTGCGTGTTCCCGCATCGCATGTCTCTGACAAGCAGTTCACACAGCCCTATGCGAACCACTGTGGGTGTCAAAACAAAGTTAATGGCACCCCCAGATTGGTTCACAGATCGCAGTGCGAACTGTCAAATTGCAGGAAATTAATCGCATGGATGCTTACACATCTGACTCCCGTGCGGACCAAAAAAAGGGTCCTGCACCATTTTGGTCAGAATGCGATGCAAATTCAGCCATACAATCAGTATGCAGTGCAAATCACATGCGATATCTGAAACCACCACAAAACCCTCATAAAAGAAATCGGTTACACTGCTTATGTGCTTATGTAAAACATACTAATTAATCAAGAAATAAGATAGTTGTTAGGATGTCATATGCTTATTTAAGATTGTTGTATTTAATACATAATATATGTTTTTCATGAGCAGTGAGGATAGATTTCTTCTGCGAGGGAACTGAAGTAGGTTTTTGAAACATAATCCTTTCGCTAAGGTGAGTCTAACCAAAGAAGAACCCTGAAATTGACCCACAGCCTGCCAAGAATGTGAAAACGACGAACAAAGAATTCCATCTCATTAACAAAAGGAAACTACACTGCATCTGAGCACCACAAACTCTATTTGATTCATTTTTAATAATCAAACTAACATCAGCCATCCATCCACGTCTCTATGCTTTATTTTGCTAAGACATCACTTTGAAAAACACCTCCCTAGCATTAATGGCTGTGGCCATCTTGAATAACGCAAAGGATCCATGCAGCATTTACTTCCTGAAATCAATCTGCCCTTAGCTCAGGCATACAGACAGGAGGTTATGCTTAGCTGAGAAAACACCTCCTGAAGACTCTTGGCATGACATAATTGCCTAGGCTTGGAAACTAGGAAGCAACTGAAGAAATGTAAACAAAGTTTAAAACAAGTAAATATGATATACTTTCCTATCTATTTACTAATGCTAGCAGCATAAGAAAGAAAAATATTAAAATGTTGACTGAGAGACTAAGGTTTCACTTTTAGGCCCCTTTTACACGGTCGGACTGTTCAGGTCCACCTGTCAGGCCGCGTACACACAGCAGAGAACCTCGACGGGCGGAACACATCGTTCCGCCCGTCGAGGTTCTCGGCCGGCCGGCAGATTCGGCGACCAGCCCGTCGGGAAAGGCGACCAGCCATTCATCCCCACGGGCCGTCGAGCAAATAGAGAACCTGCTCTCTATTTCGGCTCGACGGCATTCCCGACGGGATGCTCGCCGAATCCGTACACACGGCCGAGGTTCTCGGCAGAATCAGGATGCCAGCGAGGTTCTCGCTGGTTTCTGCCGAGAACCTCGGCCGTGTGTACAGGGCTTAAGTTTTGACGGCTGACCTGAACAGCCGCTCTATGCAGTCCTATACATGTCCGCTGACACCTGACCCGACCCGATCCGCCAAAATCAGATGGATGGCGATACGTCCCCATCCATCCATGGCAGATCGGATCGGGTGAGATTTGATGAAATGGGCATGCTGTCCGTTTTCATCAGATCTCTCCATAGGAGACAGCGGCGCTGCACAAGCCCCTCCCTGCTCAGTGAGCAGAGAGGGACTTGTGATCCGCCGGCTCAGTGGAGATCAGTGGAGAGCTGGCGGATTCTGTCGTGTGGAAGAAGGCTAACAAGGGTAGGCAGGAAATTAAAGTTAGGACACAATCATGAACTCTAATAACCCTGCCTATACCTGACTGCAAGAGTCACAGGGCAAAGAATGTTCCAAATCCTCCACCCAATTCAAAGATGCAGCAGCAATGAACAGGAGTCAAACAGTGAAGGAAACTCACTTGAATGTATCAAGAAGAGGGAACAGTGCCGGAAAGGTTTTCTTTATATGCACACTGGCCATTTTTACAGCTGCTGTTTTTGGCACGGGGTGCTTTTTTCTACAGCTAGTAGCCTCCCCAGCATGTTATCCAATGTATAAATGTGTGAGGCTCTTGCGCCACCAAATAAATAAAGTGAAAATTAATGTGAATGCTGCTCAATCTAAATTGTGATAAGAAATATTAGGACAACAGTGATAGAATGAAGGGGTGATAAGCGCATAACATTCAACACTGAGAATCTGTCATTAACAAAGTGCAATAAATAGTCCCATCCGTGATATTACAGCTGGTTCTGTGATGTAGGTGATTTTCTTGAAAGAATACGTTTAAATAGAAACTTACATCAAAGTAAAAACAAACGAACGAACGATCGAATTCCGCGTCTACTTCCGGTTTCCGGGTCTTACATGTTACGCTGCGCCTCGCAGCTTCATCAGAGATCTCTGATGAAGTTGCGAGGCGCAGCGTAACATGTAAGACCCGGAAACCGGAAGTAGACACGGAATTCGATCGTTCGTTCGTTTGTTTTTACTTTGATGTAAGTTTCTATTTTAAACATTAAAACATATTTACATACTTCACTATGGGCACCATCTCTCCTTATTTGAGCACCACTGGAAGACCTCCCTTCACATACCCTGGATCATTGGACCCCGACCAGGCCACTACACCATCCCATAGAGAGGATAGAGAGACATCCACTGGAGACCCACCAAAGTACTATGTGCAAAATGCTTAAAGCCGCTAATGCAAAAACTCTGCAAAACGCAACAAAACTCTCCTTTTTTAATGTGGCATTCTATAGCTAATGCTACTGTGGTTCTTTTAACATCCAGTGTGCATGAGGCCTACGACTGCAGATCAGCCAAGACAGAGGGGCCTAACCCTATGGGGACAAGTCCCATGGAGTCTTGAAAACCTTCCCTGTTCCTCATGAAGGATACCAGTTGTCCCACCAGCAGACAGGCCAGGGAGACATAGGGCCCCTTTCTGTTGGAATTCATCTGCAAGCCAGGGTCTAAGGTGCCCCTTGAATCACAAATCTCTCTTCGTTTATCCAGAAGCTATCAACTGGGGATTAAAGGATCAGTGAGGGTAAAATAAGACATCTGTTACTGTCCACAACTGGAACCAGACTACCTCTCCTGACACAGGAAGGAGTCTTGGTCCTTCTTGATGGTGAAGATACAGCAGTACCTAGATGGAGTCCAAACGGTGGGCCTGACCAGAGAGATCCCAAGAAGTAGAAGGAACCACTTGTTCCAGAACTTCTAACTAAGAAATACATCTAATTTTGAGTTGGTAACAATGGGTCCAACCTTTCCCCATTCTGTTAAAAAAAAATTATATAAAAAATGGTATCGGTGCATCACTAATTTTAATAGCACTTTCCCGTTTGGGAAACTGTTTCCTAAAAACGAGGAATCTGATAACACTATTAGCTTCTAGGAGCAGGAAAAAAAATGCTCATATTAGTTTCTAGGAGCTTAAAAATGCTAGTGTAATTGGACTGTTCTTTTAACTTTTCAAAAAATACTATAGTATTAAAGTAAATTCTAAAGAGGAAAGGAATACATTTCTCACTTTGGCAATTAAAATGTAACACTTACCATATCTACTCCGACAAAATATCCAAGGCTCTCTTTGCCAGGCAGGACATCACAGAAGATCACAGTCCCAAATTCCATTCCTTCCCCGATTTTTAGAGACACCCTGGAGTTAATTTCTAGAGGAGGGATTTCTGTCTGGTTATTGTCCACCGGTGATGCATAATCACTTTCTATTTCCTCATCTTCTTCCTCACACAGCTCCAATTTATCAAGAGCGACAAACACTCCACACTCTTCATCACATCGGAATAATGGTTTTCCCTGGTAAGAACCATCCGTAAATCCCTGACCACGGCCATCTTCCTGGTGGGTGGGAACAAAATAAGATATCAAATATAATTCATGTTCTTAACCACTTTAGCCCCGGACCATATTGCTGCCCAACGACCAGAGCACTTTTTGCGATTCGGCACTGCGTCGCTTTAACTGACAATTGCGCGGTCGTGCGACGTGGCTCCCAAACAAAATTGGCGTCCTTTTTTTTCCCACAAATAGAGCTTTCTTTCGGTGGTATTTTATCATCTCTGCGGTTTTTATTTTTAGCGCTATAAACAAAAATAGAGCGACTATTTTGAAAAAAATTCAATATTTTTTACTTTTTTCTGTAATAAATATCCCCCAAAAATATATAAAAAAACATTTTTTTTCCTCAGTTTAGGCCGATACGTATTCTTCTACATATTTTTCGTTAAAAAATTGCAATTAGCGTTTATTGATTGGTTTGCGCAAAAGTTATAGCGTTTACAAAATAGGGGGTAGTTTTATGGCATTTTTTTTTTTTTTTACTAGTAATGGCGGCGATATCGTTTTTTTTTTCAGTACTGCGACCTTATGGCGGACACTTTTGACACATTTTTGGGACCACTGGCATTTTTTTAGCGATCAATGCTATAAAAATGCATTGTATTACTATAAAAATGCCATTGGCAGTGAAGGGGTTAACACTAGGGGGCGGGGAAGGGGTTAAGTGTGTTCCTATTTGTGTTCTAACTGTATGGGGCGGTGGACTTACTAGGGGAAATCACTGATCTTCCGTTCATACATTGTATGAACAGAAAATCAGCGTTTCCCCCGCTGACAGGAACGAAAGCTGTGTGTTTACACACACAGCTCCCGTTCCCCGCCCTGTAACGAGCGATCGCGTGTGCCCGGCGGCGATCGTGCCCGCCGGGCACACGCACGGGACTCGGGGGCGACGAAAGTGACCCCTAGTGGCCGTCGAAAGTGGCGACGTAGAGCTACAGGCTCTCGCGCAGGAGTGCCGACCTGCCGCCGTATAACTGCGGCGGCTGGTCGGCAAGCGGTTAAATACACATGAAAATCTTTCAGCTACCTCGGATGGATTGCATGTTACAATGGATCTCTGACTTTTTATTAAGTCTGGAATGCAATCACAGCCAAATGACAGTCCAGATGAAGGGAAAGATCTATGAAGAATTCATCATATAGGAAATTACTTGTAAAAGGCCTGGGTGCTAATAACCTGTTTTGCAAAGTTAATTTAAAGTGGTATTAAACACAAAAGCAATCTATTAAATTGTGGCTTACATGTGATGGCTGCATTTGTTTTTTTTCAGGCTTTCTTCCATTTTCATATGGTAATCTGGCCAGCAAGTCTTTTGTTTTTCAAAAAGAAAAAACTTTTCAGCAGAATGCCTCAGCTAGGTCCCTATGCACACAGGACGCCGGTGCAAACTCTGCTAAACACACATATTTAAAGGCTAAAACCGTCATTTAAAAATGCCTGTTTTACCGCGTTTTCGTTTATAAGCATTTAGTTAAGAAACAACTTAAGACCCTCCCTAAGTTCAAAAAAACAGTATTATTTAACCATTTCAGCCATTTTGTGAGACCAGAGTGAATAGCAGCTACGTCACCTGGCCACATCACCTGCCACAAGTTGTGGATTTTCTACTTGCCACAAGTTGTAAATTGTCCACATGTCACGGCACCTGCCACAAGTTGTGGATTGTCCACGTGTCACGTCACCTGCCACAAGTTGTGGATTGTCCACAATGCAATGCAAGCAATTACATTTTTTTTAATTTTTTTAATGGTTTTTCATCTTTAGCCATCATTTTTGAGATTTCTAATGTAAAAAGATAGGTCACCTTTAAAAACGCTTATATAAAACGAAATCGCGGCAAAACGCCGGTACCACGTTTTGCGTCTGAAACGTGAAAACTTTTGCGCCTGAACCCATTTTTTTGCTTCTGAAAAAACGAGGATAAAAACGCAACTGCCGAAAAACGTGACTTGGGTTATTTTCACATTGGGGAGCTTTTCAGGCATTTTAGCGCTAAAATAAACACCTAAAAAGCACCTCTAATTTTTTCCCAATGTGAAAGTCCAAGTGCTTTCACACTGGGGCAGTGCATTTGCAGGACATGAAATAAAGTCCTGCAAGCAGCATCTTTGGGGCGGTGGGGGAGCGGTGTACAAAAAATGCCACTATAACAGCGGTAAAGCGCCACTAAAACTAGCAGGCATCATTCAGATATCACCGCACAAAGTCCAGGACATCATATGACGTCCACCCGGGATGGGAAATCCCCTTTGTGGACGTCATATGACTATGTGCGGTATTGAAGTGGTTAAATAAACAGATAAATTGAAATCTCCCTGCAAGCTACTAAAGACAACTCAGAAAATCTGAGTAGTAGTGACAGTAACCTTGAGGGGGATAAAAGGGAGGCAAGTGAACAAAACAATACAAACATTTCCATTTCATTTTCAGATTAATGGCTTTTATCCAGTAGAATAAAAAATAGGATTTTTTGTACTCACCGTAAAATCCTTTTCTCTGATGTCCATGGACTGACAGAGCTCCTTTAATCTTGACAAGTGGGTTATGTTCCTGTTCATAGTAGAGGACTAGGCAGAAACATGTTAGATAATTAAATACATGTTACTTTAACAGAGTTGAACAGCCCTGCCCAGGGGGTGGTCCCTCCAGACATTACCCTCTTCACTGCAGCAAGCAGCCTCAGTTCGTAACAAGCAGTACAAACCTAAAAAGGAGGGGAGGGTGCTGTGTCCGTCCACGGACGTCAGAGAAAAGGATTTTACGGCGAGTACAAAAAATCCTATTTTCTCCTATCGTCCATGGACGGACACAGCTCCTTAAATCATGACAAGTGGGATGTTCCCAAGCAGTGTCAAAAACGAGGGGTGGAAACAGTATCAGTAAAAACCAATTTAACTTCACCCCAAAACAAGAAGAGCTCCTCAACCTTAAACAGCCGCCCTCAAAATCTAGAGGCCGAAAGAAGCATCAGAAGATGCACTCACAACAATCTTGTAAAATTTTGAAAAAAGTGTGAATGGACGACCAAGTCGCCGCCTCGCACACCTGTGAGACAGATGCATGATGTCGGAAAACCCAGGAAGCACCCATTGCCCTGGTCAAAAGTGCCGTGACCAGGAAGAGGGCGCCCGCCCTCTAAGAGCACAGGCCTGTATGACGGTCTGCCTGATGGTGGTCGACAAGATTGACAGGCCCCTTTTGTGGATCAGACACCGACACAAAAGGAGCTTTAGATCTCTGAAACAAAGCCGTAGCAGGCAGGTACACCCACAAAGCGTGTACCACGCCTAAAGTATGAAACGCAACCTCTGTAGAATGCGCCGGCCAAGGACATAAGGATGAAAGAACAAAAGTCCTCATTCAGGAGAAAGGCCGAAACCACCTTCTGAAGAGGGGAAGGTTGCGGCGCACATTCACCACCTAATCCTTATAAAGGATCAAGCATGATGACTTGCAAGACAAGACCACCAACTCAAAAAGCCTTCTGACAGAAGTAATGGCCACTAAAAACTGCCACCTTCCGAGATGGTGTCAAGGGAAGAATCTTTCTGATGTTTCCAAAAGAAAGGTTCCTAAAGAACCGAGAGCATCAAAGTCAAAACTCATGGGGGAAGAGGTGGACCAAGAGGAGGAAGTATATGACAAACCCCCTGCACAAAAAGGTACCCACCAGGAAATGGGCCGCAAAAGGCCACTGAAAAAACACAGCCAAGGCTGAAATCTGCCCCCAAAACGGTGCTTAAGGCACTTTTTAGATCCACTCCAAACTGTAAAGGACCCTGGACACTGAGTACATCCATGGACGTCACCCCATCTCTTTGCACCAAGAGATGTAGGCCTTCCAGGTGCGATGGTAGATCCTCCGGGAAGAAGACTACCATGCCCTCAGCATGGTGAGATGACCGAGTCGGACAGACTCCGGTCTCTTAAAACCTGGCCTCCAATAGCCATGTCGTGCAAGTCAGTGACTGTACAAGAGGAGGAAGTATGGGACCCTGGAGACAGAAGGTCCTTCTGTCCTGGCAACCACCAGACGCCCGAGATTGGCGTACCAAGGACGCTGAGGCCAATCTGGAGCAATTAGAATCAACAGGATCCCCTCAGCCTCCATTCTGTGGAGCAGCAGAGGAAGCAACTACAATGGAGGAAAGGTATAAAGTAGCTGATACTGACGAGGGAAAAAATCTGTTCAGTGGATAGGAAGGAACCCTATCTAGTACTCCGAAGAGACCCACTAACAGACCCATTGGTCAAAGAGCAGGGAGGTTCACCGAGCTGTGAACCTGCAAAGCCGAACCCCACCCCACAGATAGGCGGGGGAAGGCTACATACATTGGCGTGTTTGGGTGCTGGCGTGATCGGCTTACGCACCTAGGGATGTTTTAGTCCCCCAGCTGAGCCTTAGTCGGCCTGGGAAGGTTTGCCTGCAGACTGACGAAAATACCGCTTTGGCGTGGGAAAGAAAGGACCCAGCCAATGACGGGGCTCCTTCCCGCTGGAGGACTGAGGGAGGAGAGTGCTCTTCCCTCCAGTGATATCCTTGATAATTTCGTCCAGTGAGGACCCAAAAGGCCTCCCACCCTTGAAGGCTAAATCCGCCAGGGCCTATGTTGGAGGCCTGGTCAGCAGACCAGCATTCCAACCAGAGGAAGCAGCATAAAACCAACTCTGAAACAGAAGCCCTGGATATCAAGGGCGTGACATGCAGTGAAGCATCACAGACATATACAAGGCCCTGGACCAGCTGGTCCACTAGCCTAATAACTTTGGGAGAGAGCCAGTGCTCCTCCACAGTCTGGTGCAAAATGCTCACTCAGTGAGTGACTGAGACCCCAGAGTAGTGGCCACAGTAGGCAGCAAGGCAGACCCCAGCATGGTAAACATGGAAGGGGTCAGTGCTTCGGATCTCCTATCAGTCATATCCATACAAGCAGGGGTTCCCGCAATAGAGGGAGTTGGTACCTTATACACCCTGGCAACCGGAAGGTCCACCACCAGAAGAGAAATCCACTTTTTAAAAAGAATCTACTCAAAGGGGTACCGAACCGCCAGGCGGTGAGGGACTACAAAAGCCTTCTGCGACTTTTCCCATTCCGCATATATGAAATTATCAAAGAAGGGCACAGAAGGAAAAATCTGCACAGAGTGGTCTGATTTGTGTGACCCAAAAAAGACAGAGCCCTCAGTGGAAGCCCAACTGCACTATCCAGCTTGAGGGAGTGCCTTACAGCATTTAAAAGCGCACCAACCAGTGCCTTGTCATGCACCGACCCAAGTAAGGGGTCATCCTCACAAGTACCTGGTCCACGGTTCGCAGTGGGGGAGGGGGCGCTTTTTACCCCCCTTACGTCCTGACTCTGTTCACATCCTAGCAAAAAAGTTTCCAAGACTAACAAAAAAGTGTCTGTGGGAATCCCAGGTGCAGGCCAGACGCACCTAAGTCCCCTCAATAAAAGGCCCTCCCCCAGACAGCAGCAATTTTAGCAATGGTCGGGTCGGTGCCGTCCGCCTCCATGAGGTAGCCGTGGGGTGCACAAGAAGGGAGGATAGGAGGACCCCCAAACCCCAGGAATGCCCAGCCATACCAACCCACCTAAGCAGGGGGGACTGTACTTACCCGTCTAAGCGAGGATTCACTGGCGCATTCCTGACCGGCCTACAACCGCAATGGATGTAGCTGTAGCCGAGTGAGACAACACTACAGCGCAGTCATACGTGGACCTCAGAGCGAAAGCTCACCGGTCACCCCAGGAGTCATGGGGTATGTCGTGGCAGACCCAGCCTTTTTGCAATGGTGTGCTCACGCTCGCTGGCCGGACTGAGAAGACTACAAGGATCTATATATCCAGCCTGTCTCTCAGCCAACAGTTGATAGAAGATTCTTTCAATAAAAAATAAAATAAAACTTTTCCTCAGGGCACTGGGCCCAAAGGGAGCCTTTGCTAGGCAGAACGAAACTGAGGCTGCATACTGCAGGGAGGAGGGTTATGTCTGGTGGGACCACCCCCTGGGTGGGGCTGTTCAACTCTGTTAAAGTAACATGTATTTAATTATCTAACATGTTTCTGCCTAGTCCTCTCTTGTGAACAGGAACATAACCCACTTGTGAAGATTTAAGGAGCTGTGTCTGTCCATGGACGATAAGAGAAATAGTGTTTATCCCTGGCTAGTAAGGCCCAAGAAAGAGACCAACTTTAAACTCCTTACCAGGTGGTATAGATTCCCTAACCTTCTACACCATTTATATTCCTCTGTGTTGTTGCTGCCAACATAGTCAGGGTTCACTTGTGCATATTTGGTGGGCTTGTCCCTATATTTACACTTATCGAGATCTGATTCTTCAATAATAGGCTAAAATTATGGACGCAACGATTCCAATTTTGCTACAGGTTTTTCTGTTGTCCATTCTACCGGGATTGATAAAAGAAAGGTAGTCCACAACACCTCTTGATAGAAGCCAGGGGTGTTATCCCTCGCCACTGGCAAACTGCACAAGTTCCAGCTCTCCTACATAGAATGGGGCACAGAAATAGGGAACATATGATCAACATCTTCTCTATGTTCACAGGGTTATGCTCCTATAGTGTCGGCTGTGGAGCTTTTCTGATTATCCCTCTAGATTTTCTTTCAGCAGTGAAGACAGGGACATTGACGTGACCGCTATTAGTGCCTTACCCTGTATTTGAATACATTATGGTGCTGTTCTATGTAAATAGATAACAAGAGTGTTATTTTGACCGTTTTTTTCACTTGTTAATTTTGATATAAAAAAATAATTTTTTTAATAAAAACAGATTGAACATAAAAATATATGTAGAATAAGAGAACAACTTACCAATAATTCTACCCCAAACCATATACCAGTGACAGTCCTTTCTGGCAACAAAGGTCCCCTATATCGCACAACACCTGGATAGTGCCCATCTCCCGGCCTCATATACACCCTTACAGCAGAGCCAGTCTCAATCTGTAGAGCTTTAGAAAGTCGCACTTTATTCTTGAACAAGCTGTATCTCTCCTCACAGTTTGTAATGGCCAAAAGCAATTCAGCCAGCTTTTCTGTGATCTCAATAACATCCTTCTCATCCACAAACAGAAGGGCATGGGGCTGGTCTAAGATTTTTAGTGCAATTTGGACTTTTTTGCTCTTGGAAGGGATGCTCCGGCTATGTGCTACTGCAGAACGTTCTTGGACAAACTGGCCAATGCTTCCCCTGGGGATCTTAATCTGCTTCTGCGTCTGTTTGTCAACCAAACTGCATTCCTGGACCAACAAGTAAAAGATGCGCTCTTCCCAGTAGGTGGAGCTGCTTTTTTCTTGCCCCCAGAGGTTCGAACTCATTGTGATAAGATGGGCTTTGACCGAGTTCCTTCAGCAAGTCCTTGAATCAGATGATCTGTTATGCCCAACAATGTAGAGAGGGCAGGTCCATGTTTAGGACAATGGATTAAAGCAACCTAGAAGAAAAAATAAACACAGTAAAGAATGGCTAACAAAACGGTTCACCAAGGGTACGCACCTTACTCACTTATGGACCAATCTATGTCCATGGAGAACCAGGAACAACCCTTATGAAACTTTTCCATACTGTCTGTCTCCTAAGAGGTCAGTACTATATATCCATTAATGTCCTGTACCTAAAAGTAAATTAGCACTACAATAATTTGCCAACAAGCAAAATAGTGGCAAGAAAGTCAACACTTTGACCACTTGCTTACTGGGCACTTAAAACTCCCCTCCTGCCCAACACTGATGCATTTTGAATGACAATTGTGTGGTCATACAACACTGTACCCAAATGAAATTTTTATCCTTTTTTTCACACAAATAGAGCTTTACCTTTGGTGGTATTTAACCACTTAAGACCCGGATCAAAATGCAGCTAAAGGACCTTGACCCTTTTTGCAATTCGGCACTGCGTTGATTTAACTGACAATTGCGCGGTCGTGCGACGTGCCTCCCAAACAAAATTGGCGTCCTTCTTTCCCCACAAATAGAGCTTTATTTTGGTGGTATTTGATCACCTCTGCGTTTTTCATTTTTTGCGCTATAAACAAAAATATAGCGAAAATTTTGAAAAAAAAAAAATCTATATTTTTTACTTTTTCCTATAATAAATATCCCCCAAAAATATATAAAAATATATATATTTTTCCTCAGTTTAGGCCGATACGTATTCTTCTACCTATTTTTGGTATTATATAAAAAAATAAAATAAAAATAAAAATCGCAATAAGCGGTTATCGGTTGGTTTGCGAAAAATTTATAGCATTTACTAAATAGGGGATAGTTTTATTGCATTTTTATAAAAAAACATTTTTTTTACTACTAATGGTGGCAATCAGCGTTTTTTTTTTGTGACTGCGACATTATGGCGGACACCTCGGACAATTTTGACACATTTTTGGGACCATTGTCATTTTCACAGCAAAAAATGCATTAAAAATGCATTGTTTACTGTGAAAATTACAGTTGCAGTTTGGGAGTTAATCACAGGGGGCGCTGATGGGGTTATGTGTGACCTGAAGTGTGTTTACAACTGTATGGGGGTGTGGCTGTAGGTGTGATGCCATCGATTGTGTCCCCCTTTAACCTCCCTGGCGGTATGATTCTGTCTGGAATTACGTACCAAAAGCGGTACAATTATTTTGCATGGAAATTCTGCATTTTATACTGTAGGCCTGCAATTTTTAGGAATAACTCACTTAAATTTGTCCAAACCAGAGTCTAGTAGACATCCCGGGTATGATAAAGTTTGAAACACAAAATCATAAAATTATAATATAATAAATAACTATAAATAATTATAATAAATAATAATGTAATTATAATAAAAATTATTCACTAATGTAATCAAATCAAAATCACTGAAATTTGCTCAGTTGCAGAATTGTCGCTGTCATTACTTTTATTTTTTTATGACGAATTTCCCCACAAATCGCTATCGCTCAATTCTGCAAGTGATTATCATTTATTATCGCTGTTTTCTAGCTGCTCTAAAATCACTTTTGACATAAAGGGACACTTTTGGTTGCTATGGACAATCTACAGTTTGCAGGCACAAAGAAAATGTTTTTATTATGTAAAAGAACATGCAGGGCACTGGGCAGACCACTAGGGACAAGGGGGTGTGTACTTTTTACATACAGTACTGTAATCTATAAGATTACAGTATTCTGTATGTAATGTGTTTGTTTACTTTTTTGAATTTGCCGCCGGTCTCCGCCCCCGTGCGCCGTTACGTCGCAGGGAACGGAGAACGGCGGCGTGCGGGCACTGTGTGAGTCGAATGGAGGACGCCACTCGCTCACACAGCGGGGATGCATCGCTGGATCCAGGGACAAGGTAAGTACAGTACCCCGCCTGGAAAAACAGGTAAGCCAGCGTGCGCTGCAGGCTCTGCATTCACCCCGAGCGCGACTCGGGGATATTGATATTTACATGAAAAATCCATCCCGAGTCGCGCTCGGGGATACCGGCAGGGGGGTTAAAAGGGATGACACGATCGATGCTGCCGCCACAGTGAAGAACGGGGAAGCTGTGTTTACACACGGCTCTCCCCATTCTTCAGCACCGGGGACCGATCGTCAGACTCCAGCGGCGATCAGGTCCGTGAGTCCCACTGTCCCAGGGCTTCGGACCGGGTCACGGGAGCGCCCATGAGCCACGGCTGGGTACTAGCACAGCACGTACTTGTACATGCTTGTGCCCAGCCGTGCCATTCTGCCAATGTAAATGTGCAGGAGGCGGTCCTTAAGTGGTTAATTATTTGCTAAACAAACAAAAAAAGATGGAAAATTTTGAAAATAAAAACATATTTTGTTATAACATTTTGCAAACAGGTAATTTTTCTCCTTCATTGATTTGAGCTGATGAGGTGGCACTGATAGGCTGCACTGGTGGGCACTGAGGGGCTCCACTGCTGGGCACAGATAAGGCAGGACTGACGGGGACAGATAAGGTGGCACTGATAAGATGCCACTGATGGGCAGCACTGATGGGCGCTGGTAGGTGACACTGATTGGCAGCATTGTTTATGTGGCACTGATTTGTGACATTGATAGGTTGCACTGTGGGCACTGATAGGTGGCAAACATGGGCACATATGAGCTGTCTGCAGGTCTCCGTAATCAGGACCGATGTCCCTCTGTCTTCCGTCGGTGATCTTTTTTTTTTTATCCTCACGCTGTCAGCATGAGGAGAAAAAATAGCCAATTACTGGCTCTGTTTACATCACATGATCAGCTGTCATTGGCTGACAGCTGATCACGTGGTAAGGGTCAGAACCCTGCAGGGGGCGTGCATGCCGCTCGAGCACAGGAGGATGTCCATTGATGGCCTCCCGGCAAATCAGGTCCGCTCTGTAGCCGTCATTCGGCTATAGTGTGGACGTCAAGAGGTTAAATACTATGGGCCAGATTCAGGTAGATGGGAGCATCTTTGCTCTGGAGTAACGCTTCTCATTTACGTTACTCTGCCGAAATTTTAGGAGCAAGTGCTGTTATTCATGAAGCACTTGCTCCTAAAGTTGCGGCAGCGCATCGCAAATGAGCCGGCGGAATTTAAATTGGGCGGGTACGGGGCGTGTATTATTTAAACTAAGCGCGATCCCGCGGCGAAAGTACTGCGCATGCGTCGACTGTCAATACATCCCAGTGCGCATGCTCCAAATTCTGTCAGTGAACGTCAATGACGTCACATCCCCATTCATGAACGTTTTACGCAAGCGACGCAAATTTTATTTTTTCCGACGCGATGACGACGGCTATACTTAACATAGGATACTCCACTAGGGGGCTGCTTTATCTTTACGTTGCGTATCGCTTACGGAAACGTCGGAAAGTCACTGCGTCGCGCCCGAAAACGATCGTGAATTTCCGATTCCCGCTGATTAACATATTTTTTCAGCGTTAATCAGCGGGAACGCCCCCGGCGCCATTTTTATATTAAATTTGTGATGCGATGGCGAAATTCAACTGCGCCGATCGCATCGGAACACCAACCCGGCGTTTCTTGTTTTCTGGTTACAGAAAACAGAAACGCCGGCTTAAAGTGACAGTTAGGCTGGAGTATCTGTATCTAACTCTACCTGAATCTGGCCCAATGGGTGCTATCATCAAATACTCTGGGTTAATCATAACAACAATATCTGCATGCAGTTTGTATGTTATCCCTGGTTTTATGATTTTTTCTAGACTTTCCACAACATATCAACATTTTGAAAAGTACATTTGCTCCTACCCTTAAATTGGTTTGTTTGTGCAATTCTTGTAATAAATATTAGATTACATTAGCTTTTAAATGTATAATTAGGAAGAGACCAAGGTCAATATTTTGCATGAACCATAGAGCTGTCGGTAATCTGTTGGAGCCAAGAAAAACAATATAGGAACTACTGGTGGGTTGACTATTGAAAATCTATACATTCATGCCTAGGCAGTGGCTCGGTTAGCATTGTCTCTTTGCATGCACCTACTTCAGGCACGGCTAACATAATGACATCAGCACTGCCTGCTGAGAAGAGAACTACAAAGGGGGTTTTCCCAGAGACTAGTCACCCAGCGAAGACAGAACCGCCTGGGGGGGATCAGTGTCCATTTGTGAAGCCTTGATTTTAGGCATTACAGGATATGGACACAAACCAGGAGATTTTGGACGCGGTAAGATAATTGTTGCAGCATCTATTGATCTGTTCCTAACAAACTGTAATTCCTCCCACTCAATGCAAAAAAATGCAGTCTCAGCAGCTTTCTCCCATCAGTCTCAGACTGAGAAATACAGCATAACCACCATTTAATGCAACATTTATATTTCTAGATAACCAGCCTTTATATTTGAATATAGCTAAAGCATTTATCATGTGAAAGACATTTGCTTTAGAAGGTATCTGTGGATATATAGTAGATGACCCTAGATAAAATTCAATATAGATAACATTACCCTTTTAGTTTATTTTAAAAACAAAATTTCTCTTTACGGTATTGTTCCCTTATCTTTACCTACACAGCAACCATCAGATCACGCATTTCCTCTAATTGCCGGCCCTCACAAGACATGTATTTTTAGTGGTTATCAACCTGGACAGAGTAACCAGGATATTTATCACCTTAGCAGCAGTGTATTATAAGAAAGGAGAGGAATTGGACCTCCATCCCTGTCAGTATGGAGCAAATAGGGAGTTAAGGGAGAGAAAGGGGGGGGGGGGTAAAGGGAAAGGGACTTTAATTAAAATGTGTGGGAGCAAAGTAAATAGTTAGTGATGATTAGTTGAGTAAAATATTTAACCACTTCTGACCGGCCCCACGTCCAAAGACGTCATTTTTTTGAAGATGGATATCTCGGTAACGGCAGCAGCTGCTGCCACAACCGAGATATCCATCTCTTCGTGGGGCGGTCCTGTTAACGATAACGGCGGTCATCGCGGCGGATTCGCCGTGAGATCGCCGTTACCGGCGGCGGGAGAGGGTGCCCCCCCCCCCCCTCCCGCCGCTCTCCCGCGCCCTCCGCCGCTTACCGTAGCCGTCGGTAGCGGCGGAGGCGATCGGGTCCTCTTGCTGGCTGTCCGGGGATGCGACTGAGGGAAAAAATGTCCCTCAGCCGTCCCCATACCTCTGCTGGGCGGAAGTGACGTCAAAACGTCATTTCCGTCCAGCCTCTTAAAGAGACATTTAATTTGTTTACATTTTGACTTTTTTTTTTTTTTTTTTTTTTTTTTTTTCTTTTTTTTTTTTTGCATTTAAGCCTGAATATGAGATCTGAGGTCTTTTTGACCCCAGATCTCATATATAAGAGGACCTGTCATGCTTGTTTCTATTACAAGGGATGTTTACATTCCTTGTAATGGGAATAAAAGTGATAATTTTTTTTTTTTTCAGTGTTAAACATTATAAAATAAATAGAAATAAAAACGAAAACCAAAAAAAAATTTTTTTAAAGTGCCCCGTCCCGACGAGCTCGCGCGCAGAAGCAAACGCATACGCGAGTAGCGCCCGCATATGAAAACGGTGTTCAAACCACACAAGTGAGGTATCGCCGCGATCGTTAGAGCGAGAGCAATAATTCTAGCCCTAGACCTCCTCTGCATCTCAAAAAATGCAACCTGTAGAATTTTTTAAACGTCGCCTATCGAGATTTTTAAGGGTAAAAGTTTGACGCCATGCCATGAGCGGGCGCAATTGTTAAGCGTGACATGTTGGGTATCATTTTACTCGGCGTAACATCATCTTTCACAATATATAAAAAAATTGGGCCAAATTTATTGTTGTCTTATTTTTTAATTCAAGAAAGTGAATTTTTTCCAAAAAAAGTGCGCTTGTAAGACCGCTGCGCAAATACGGTGTGAGAAAAAGTATTGCAATGACCGCCATTTTATTCTCTAGGGTGTTAGAAAAAAATATATAATGTTTGGGGGTTTTAAATAATTTTCTAGCAAAAAAAACTGTTTTAGTCTCGTAAGCACCGAATCTGAAAAACAGGCTCGGGGCTGAAGTGGTTAATAGTTCATAGTCGGGGGTATATTATGGTAATAATACAAAAACCCTAATTCGATTCATACATAGTAATGATACAAAATCAAACAATATGCATGGTTGAACGTATAAAAAAAAAAATGATTTTCTTGTATTATTACCATAATATACCCCGGCTATGAACTATTAAATATGAATTTTACTCAACCAATTATAACTATTTACTTTGCACCCACAAGTTTCAATCAAAGTCCAGATTTCCCTTTCCCTTTCCCCATTTTCTCCTTAGCAACAGTGTAGATCTTGGTTCCACAAGTTGGATAAAGAAGCAGTTTATTTTATTTTTTTTACCTTAATAGTTGTGATCCATTAGATAAAATAATCCATTGGTGAAGCAGCCTCAGCGGTGATCCATATTGCTGTCTGTTTGATGTGGAAATCCCCACATTAATGGGCCTTTATGACTTAAAGTAATAGTGCATAAGCTTTCAGTGCAAATAGTAAGCAGTTTTAAATCTGTAAAGAGATAAAAAAAAAAAGAAAAAAAAGAAAAGCAAAACATGAAATAAATGTAATGAGGAATGTTCTCATTCAGGGGTTCAAGGTACAGTATCTGTGTAAAGTCCATCCCCATAGCACTTTACACTCACCTCTCCAGTGTTCCCCCATGGCGCCTTCATCAGTGTTGTCATTCTCTCAGTCATGTGACAGTGCTTGGGCCTAGCAATTGGCTGCATGTGCTGATCACTGCATCATGGGAGGAGGTCATGTGTTCTCCACACTGGGTATTTTTCATTGGCGAACACAGAATAAGGAGTGGTGTGGGAGCTTTGGAGAGGTAAGAGTGCCTCCTAAAATTTCTAGTGTACGAGACACTTTAAACTCTGCTACTTGATAAATAGCTTAAACAAATGTGGCTAATCATGTAACAAGCCAACAGGAAATGATTGAAACATCCTTCTGAATATTCTAGTTGCCTGGCTGTAAGTGCTGGTGACACGTCATATTCAGCTCCCCGCCACACAATGCTACGGAAGTGACGTAGCGGCCAACTGCGCATGCGCGATGCATTCCAAACGCAATTGTGATGCGTTCCAATGGATTTACGACAGTGCACACCAGCGAAGCCGTCATTCTTGGCGACGTGGACTGAGGCGGCATTCCAGCGAGAACCTCGGCCGTGTGTACGCTCCTGGCTCGCCCCGCCCGTCGGGAATCCCGTCGAGCGAAAAGAGAGCAGGCTCTCTTTTTGCTCGACGGCCCGCCTGGATGAATGGCTGGTTGCCATTCCCGACGGGCGGGTCGCCGATTTCGACGGCCGGCAGAGAACCTCGACGGGCGGAACGATGTGTTCTGCACGTCGAGGTTCTCTGCCGTGTGTACACGGCCTTAGAGGTAAGTGGCCAGTCGGCCTCACTTTGCTCGGATGGCTCGCTGCGCTCGCTCGGCCTCCTGGCTCTTTCTTTAACATCCTCCAATCCACGGGGATGTTAAGGAAAGAGTCTGAATGCCGAACAACGTTTTGCTGGTGTGCACTGTCGTAAATGCATTGGAACGCATCGCAGATGCGTTTGGAACGCAGCGCGCATGCGCAGTTTGCCGCCACAGCACTTCCGCAGCAGTCTGTGATGGGGAGCGGAGTATGACGGTGCACCGGTTCACACAGGGGCAACCCGACTTACAGCGCGGCTTTGCAAAGCAACTTCAGCATGACTTGGAGCAACTTACAACATGAATTTGGCTGTGGCCAATCACAGAATAATCAGCTATGTGGGAGGGAGGGGTTTGCCTGAGTAAACTATTTTCTCTTCCTGTAATGTTGCTTCAGTTAAGACAGCGATCCGACTTTGGAGGCAACTTCCATTGAAATCAATGAGTACAAGTTGCCTAGAAGTCGCTTGAAGTAGTACAGGAAGCGACTTCAGTAGTGTACATTAAAACGGCTTTCATTTACTTCATGTCGCGCTACTTGGAGGCGACACAAGTCGGATCCCATATCGCGGTAGTGTGAACCGGCACTTACTGGCTGCAATACTTTCTGTGTCACAACTCAGAAAAAGACATAAAGTAGGGTTAATGTGTAAACCAAAAGAAAATGACACCCGCTCCATGTCGGTCCCCTGTTCCACCACCACTCACACATTAGCAGGTGCTGGTATTATCCATAGCAGTCTTCATAGAATAAAAGAAAACCTGGTTGGCCGGACATCCGATTAAATCACCTTTATTGATAATTCTTCATGTAAAAACACCTCCACAATACATAGTAGGAGAATACAGAAAATCCACGTTTCACGCTAAATCAGCACCTAATCATAGCTCACACTTACTGTCTTAAGCCTCATACACATGGATTTCCATCGGACAAAGCGTAGGACTTTTGTCCGAACGGTGTTCGCCGTGAACTTGGATTGCATACAAACGGTAAGGAATTGTCGTCCAACAAACAGAAACAATGTGGTTTTTCAGCTCTTTAGCCCCACCCTTTGGGCAACTTCTGCTAATGTTGTCTTAGGCCGCGTACACACGATCGAACATGTATGCTGAAACTGGTCCTCGGACCGTTTTCCAGGGGAAAAAAGTTTCCAAACATGCTTAGAAACCTGTCCGCTGGAAACCTGTCCATCGGACAGGTTCGATGGTTAGTACACAAAATCATCAGACCAAAATCCCGCGCATGCTCAGAATCAAGTCAACGCATGCTTGGAAGCATTGAACGACGTTTTTTCATCACGTCGTTGTGTTCTACGTCACCGCGTTCTGGTCCGAGGGGATTTTGGTCCGATGGTGTGTACGCACATCATACCAACAGACCACTTCAGCCTGGTCCGATGAAAACGGTCCGTCGGACAAGTTTCATCGGACATGTCTGATTGTGTGTACGCGGCCTCATGATTAGCATTGCTTCTGAGCAAATGCATGTTTGTACTTTGGACTTTTTTCCAACCGACTTTTGTACACACGATCGGATAATCTGACATCACACATTTTTTTGTCGGAAAATTTTAAAGCATGCTATCCCACATTTGTTGTCGGAAATTCTGACAAAAGATTTCTGATGGAGCATACACACGGTCAGATGATCCAAAAACATCCTGCCATCACACTTCTCCCGTCGGAAAATCCAATCGTGTGTACGATGTACTTTAGGGTGACAAAATTCACTGTACTGGGTCTGTAAAGGAAGCACCTTGACTGCACCCCTGATTTTTGGCTTACCCCACCCCTTCTTCTCTCCATGCCATAGAGAGGGTATGTTTTGTAGTTAACAGAAGATAGCTGGAAGGGATGAAAACATTGCTTGCACATAAAGTTACAAGGACACGTCTTCCTGCAGGATTATAGGAATTTTTATGTACTTACAAAAAATGCACTGAGCTTAATAAAAAAATAAAAAACAAAACAAAACACAAATGCAGCCATAATATCAAATGTCTGGTAAGCTGCTGCATATTTTTTTTTCTGGGTTGAGATATACTTTAACAATGATAAATAAGAGTACAGACAGACATTTTGCAGCAGCGGGGACCAGAGAGAAGTATGGGCCAGAAGTTACCTACAGCTTACAAAGCCATCTAATTTTATAGCGTATGCTGTCAGCACTAGAACAATGCAAAGATATTCTTTCCTTAGAAAAGGCTGGTGATTATGTAGGGTTATAATTACCATCTCACGGTCAGCATGTGATATTTCCCACCCTTGCTTCTTGCAGCAAGATTAAAATAAAAACCAGCTTGATTTTAACTCATTCAATGCAAACGCTACAGCCTGCAAAGTTACATTTGTATACCAATGTAAAGCTAACGTCAAAGTAAAAATAAAAAGAATGCTAGAAAGCTGGGGTATTTTTTGTGTAGAAAATACTTCATTAGAATGCACTGTACATGCGCCACAATCAGTCCAAATTTAAAAAAAAGAACGAATGGTAATTAAAAAAAGGGAAAGCCAAAAATAATCCTTATCCTTTTTTACTTTTTGCTAGATCTATTGTTTACTGCCTGCAGTGCATGCACAGTGCACCTCTGTAAAGAGTGGAGTCAAGAGCCAAGAAAATACAATTCTACAGTATCACATAAGCAAGGGAGTTGCATCATCAGCGGTCACCCTCTGGCCAAAGGAAGAAGGCGGCGGCAGAGGAAGTAGCTACCATGAAGAGGAGGGTGGTGGCTGTGCAGCCAATTACTACCATCTTCATAGAAGCTTTGTTTCAACAATGTTTCTACCGGCCTGAACACAAAAAAATGGAGACCTTTTTAATTTCTTTAATTCAGCGGTCACATGACCACAAAGCCTCCCCCGAGTTGTATGCCTGAGCTGTGGGGGGCGTGTCAGTGTTGGATGAGGGGCGGGCTGCTAGCGACTTCTAACATGGTGATTACTTTCCCCACTGTGTACATTGCATTCCAGGAGCTTGCCACTTCTGCTCTCCAGGCTGTGAGTGACATACACAATGGGGAATTACTTTCCCCATCTATGTACATCTTCTGCTGTCCGCGCCCCTATTGGATGCAGCTGCATAAGACTATAGGCAATTGTATGCTGCAGCGGTGTACCCCAAGCACAGAAATACATCCACAATTCATGTTGGGCTTGTGTGCATGAGGTCTAAAGCAAGCCTTCATTTATCTCTGCATCTTAAAGCATTGTGGAGAAATTAATATTAAAATTTCACAAAACCATAACATATGTTTGCCTTATAGTGTAAACCACCAGCAGGTGTTTGTAAGCTGTTAAAAACTGACTAAAATGTCTCTGTAGTTCTTATAGTGATCTTTGAGCATTTTAGAGAATGAATAGCTTCACATTAAAAGCAGCTATAGAAGTGAGTGAAGGCTTGTTTTAAAAAACTTTTACTTTAAAGTGGAGTTTCCATCCCAAATCTTTTTTTTTTTTTTCATTATTGTGCTCAATAGACCTAAAAAAGGAAAAAAAAAAAAAAAACATTTTTTTTTTACTCGTCTGGAAATGCCTGTTGCTATGCGGTCCCACGAAATCTGCCTTTGAAATCACCTAGGATTCTGACATCATCTCCCTCTAATGCTCCTGGGAAATGTGTGTCATCATTTCCCAGGATGCAGTGCGCTGTCCAATTATCACTCCCCATCCAAGACTTCCAGGAAGTAAGTGCTTGTAGGCTCCACAATGCCCACAAGCAAAATGACAACGGTGTAGACAGTTTTATAAACTATCTTTTTTGAATAAGTATGTGGAGCGGCGGCGGATTGTAAAATAGTAAGTGACCGGATTTATATTATAAAAACGCAGAATGAAAGGACATACATTTAAAAAAATGCTAATTGTAGTTGGAACTCCGCTTTAATTTTCATTTCAATTGTATTTTTTTTAAATACAAGAAGTTTAAAAGTAGAAGTTAAGCCAAAAACTACTGGCAACCACATTCTAAGACAAATCTATCTAACTCTGTAAAGCAAATCGCTATACATACCTTTTCTGCAGCCGCTCCGGTCTGGTCCCATGCTGAGCTGTCAGCGATGGCTTCTTTGTGTGGGAGTGTGCAGAAGAGGCAGCCAACAACTGAAGCCCCATAGTTACTCTATGGGTAACGTCACTTTCCAGGCATTGCATAGCCGATGTCAGCTGTCTCCTGCACACAGCATCCGTCGCTGGAGACCGGACCAGCTTCAGAAAAGATATGTAGAGCATTTTTTGCTTTATAGGGTTAGATAGGTTAGGCTTAGAATGTAAATGCCAGTAGTCTTAAGCCCCGTACACACGGTCGGACTTTTGCCCAACCAACATCAAAATCCGACACTTTTCGCATTTGTACGTTCCATCGGACCAACTTTTTTGGCTTTCATCGGACAAAAAGTTGGGTCTGCGAACGGACTAACTTTCAGGCAACAAAAGTCCGATAGTGCAAAGTCCGATCGTGTGTACAGCAAACCATCGGACTTTTGGACAAATTACAAATGTGCATGCTCAGAACCAATGTTAAAATCAACCAACAATAGCAGAAGTTAACCAAAGGGTGGCAATAAAGAGCAGAAAAGAGCAGAAAAACCACGTGATGATGGAAAAGTTTTAGAAAAATTTGCAGAAAAGTCAGAGCGTGTGTATGCTATGGGTGTGATCGGACAAATCAATTAGGACAAAAATCCAAGGGAAATTTTGTTGGATGTCCGACCGTGTGTACGGGGCTTTAGAGTTAGTTAGTTCTTGGCTGAACTTCCACTTTAAAAGTGGAGTTCAACCCAAAAGTGTAAGCTCTGCTTATCTGCCTCCCCCCCCCTCTGGTGCCCCCTTTGGCACCTTTGGGGGGGTACCTGTCCCCCACTTTCGAGAGACTGCGTCACAACTGCCGCCCCCTCCTCCACTGCCGGGCAATTTAGAAAGCGCAGCGCGCTTTGCACATGCCCAGTCCTGGCTTTGAAGCCAAAGGCTTCACTGCCGGTTCCCCTTACCACGAATGGCAGCATCCGAGAGCCGATCGAAAAACCAGCTGGGGTACTGACATTGCGGGAATCTATGGACAGGTAAGTATCCTAACAATAAAAGTCAGCAGCTACAATATTTGTAGCTTTTAACTTTTTTTTTTGGTGGGGGGACTCTTCTTTAAGCACCTGAATTTGGTTTGAATTCAACAGCTTGCCGTCTCTATACATCAGAGCTCAAGCTGGTAGGAGATGCAACACAACTCAGTTGTGCTGCAGAGAATTATTATTATTTTTTTTAAAGTATGCTGCTAGGAAGGAAGCTCATCAGTCTGCTTTTTGTGTTTTTTACTGTTCAGTCATACACTTGGGGTGTGGAGGAGACCTGTAAGTAAGGCCCCATTCACACTGAAGCGTTTTTACAGCATTTTAGCGTTAAAAATAGCGCTATTAAAACGCTCATTAAATGCTCTCCATGCATCTCAATTCACCCTTTCACACTGAGTCCTGCAAACAGCATCTTTGGAGCAGCTTTTGGGCGCTGAAAAAAAACGCTCCAAAAACGCCCCTCTCCATTGAAATGAATTGAAAGCGCTGTAAAAACACCTTGCCCTTTCACACTGAGGCGTTGCACTGGCGGGGTGTTGAGAAAAGTCCTGCAACCAGCATCTTTGGAGCAGCTTTTGGGCGCTGACATTTTTTTTCCAAAAACAGCCCCTCTCCATTAAAATGAATTGAAAGCGCTGTAAAAACGGCACTGCAAAAACGCCCTAAAACGTCAGGGTCTTAGCGGTGCTTTACCAGTGTTTTTCAGGCGCTGGCAGTCGGGCTTTCACATTGGGATTGCAGATGAGGTTTCTTTCAGGCGCTTTACAGGCTTTTTTAACGCCAAAGTGCCTGGAAAACGCTCAAATAACACCCAAAAAACTCCCGAGTGTGAAAGGGGCCTTACTAAACTGCAACTGAGAAAACTCTGGTCTCCTCCCCTGCCAGACAGAGCTGTATGTTGTGGCAGAGCTGTGTAAATACCTGAGCTGTATTGACAAACACAAATCATATGGCAGATAAAATGGCATTCCATCTTTGTATTTAGCGGTTAACCTGGAGTTCATGTTTATGCATAGCCAGCGATTGGGGAACTGCACAAAAACAAAAGCCTGCATTTCCATTTTCAATACACAGAATTGCTATTGGAGTTCTCATCACAACCTCAATACCAACATTTACATAAAGAAAACTCCAGCTTTTCAAACCTAACATTTCCCTAGAACGTTATAATAAGCTGTGGGATATCGGTACAAACAGGAACTTGTTCTCAAATGACCACAAAGGTACAATCACTACAAATGTGTGCCCCATAAATGATTCATAGTCTATTTTCTTTTCTTCTTGATCTCCTGTTTCACTGAGTAATGAAATATAAATGGCAATGCCTGTGTTAAGATCTAAATATGACATGAGAGGCTTTATCTCGTCAGAGCTGGCTTCTGTATCAAGCATACCGGAACTAAAGGAGAACTCCACTCACAGAGCTGAAATCCACAATGGAGAACCGTCTAACCTGCCGAAGGTGTCGGTGCCCAGTAAGCAGTCAGGGGACACAAGAAAATATTGAAGTGTGTATGTGGGTAAAGTACAACTCTGCAATATGTGACTATTGCTCCATGTTTAATCCCTTTTCATCACCTCTGCCCAGACTATAGACAATAAACCATTTACATATTCTGAGAGCAGATTTTCACCCAAAAGTGGTGGTTCAGCACTTCCTCCCCCACTCCTCAGACACGTTTTTGGGGGGAGGGTACCTGGTTTTGACAGGTACTCACTCCCACTTCTGCTCGGAATGCCTAGGCGATCTCCTTCCCTCCCACCTGCCTGCAGCCTTCTGGGACACATCACAGGTCCCAGAAGATTGCAGAACCACTCAGAAAGCGCAGTACACTTGGTCCATGTGCAGTGGGCAGCTAGCTGAGAAGCTGCACACAGTCACAGCGGGTTGTCTTCAGTTAAGATGCTGGCGCCAAGGAACGAAGACGGATGAAGAAACTGGTTTGGGTGAGCAGTGCTAGATCCTGAGACAGATGAGTGTCTGTAGCTGCTGACTTTTAATTTTTATACATATGACTAAAGCTCCTCCAAAGGCCGCGTACACACGAGCGGTCAAAACCGATGAAAACGGACTGAAGGTCCCTTTCATCGGTCCAAACCGATCGTGTGTAGGCCTCATCGGTCAGTTATCCTTCGGTTTCAAAAAAAGAGAACTTGCTTTAAAATGTAACCGCTGGACACCTAACCGATAGGTCAAAACCGTTCGTTAGTACGCACGACCACCGGTTAAAAATCCACGCATGCTCGTTTTCTCGTTGTGAAAACCGGTCGTGTGTACAAGGCATACATTTTTGCATTTATTGATTGAACAGATCGCCTTGAGGCGATTTACCGTATTTATCGGTGTATACCGCGCATTTTTTTCCCCTTAAAATAAGGGGAAAATCGTGGGTTGTGCCGATATACGCTTCCTGCGCTCATTTTGAACTGAGCCACCGACATATACCGAGTGCAGTACACTTGGGTACATTCGGCTAGGCTCTGCTTCGCTCGTGCTCACGCATAAACGTCACAGAGCGTGAGCACGAGCGAAGCCGAGCCTGGTCGAATGTACTTAAGTGTACTGCACTCGGTATATGTCAGCGGAGGCGTTTAACCACTTAAGGACCGCCGCATGTACATTTACGTCGGCAGAATGGCACCGACAGGCACATCAACGTATATATACGTTGGTGCCTTGGGGGGGATCGGGGGTCCGATCGGACCCCCCCCCGTACATGCGGCGGTCCGCGCGGCTGCAGGAGCGATCCGACAAGTGGGGACGGCTATCCGTTTTCATCCGCCCCCTCCGGATCGCTCCCAGCCAATGCGCGCGCCCGCCTGACCTGTCACTTCCTCCTCCTGTGTAAACACAGGAAGGAGGAAGCGACGTGATCTCTTCCTCGGCGTTTGTTTCAAGCGCCGCTGAGGAGAGATCACAACACAACAAGTAAGTCCTGCACCAACACTACACTACACACACACAAAATCACATTTAACCCCCGCGATCGCCCCCCCCTCCCCCCTGTCACAGTGTCACTGAATGCAGTAATCATACATGTATGATTACTGTATTTAGTGTCAGTGTGACAGACAGTGTGACAGTCAGTCAGTGTTAGTGTCAGGGTAGCCCCCCCACCCCCCCCCCCCCCCAATAAAGTTTTAACCCCTTGATCACTGCCCTAGTTAACCCTTTCACTCCCTATTGCCAGCATCACTAAGCGATCATTTTTCTGATCGCTGTATTAGTGTCGCTGTTCCCGCTAGGTAGCTAATTTTTTTTTAATGCGATTTTTTTTTACTAAAGACATGCGGCTAAATAAATTTTGGCCTAAATGTTTGACTAAAATTTAGTTTATTGGTTTTTTATTATAACAAAAAGTAAAAAATATTGATTTTTTTCCAAAAATGTCGCTCTATTTTTGTATATAGCGCAAAAAATAAAAATCGCAGAGGCGATCAAATACCACCAAAAGAAAGCTCTATTTGTGGGAAAAAAAGGACGCAAATTTTGTTTGGGAGCCACGTCGCACGACCGCGCAATTGTCTGTTAAAGCGACGCAGTGCCGAATCGCAAAAACCCCTTGGGTCATTTGCCAGCGTATTGGTCCGGGTCTTAAGTGGTTAAACTGAGCGCGGGAAGCAGGGGCTCGTCTGGACTTCACTGGAGAAGCCGGGAGGACACCACTGGAGCCAAAGACGGACGCCGGACCGGACGATGGACGCCGCGCAAGACACCAAAACTGTAAGTACTAAAAGTTTTTTTTTACAGGTCCACATTAGGGGTGCGCGCTATACGAAGGAGCGTGCAATACCCCGATAAATACGGTTTGTGTTTGTAGCGCTATACAAGTTACTCATTCATTCAAATATAGCACTGGAAGTGTAATAACAGACAAAAAGAAAAAAAGACATACGTGAACTTCTGTTATTTGCTTTCTTTTTGTCTGTCATTACACTTTCAGTGCTATATTTACCTGTTCAATTAATAAAGCAAAAACATGAACAGCCCCAGCTCTATTCCTGTGTGCTGTGCGAGGGGGTTGTTGCCCCATCCATCCAATCATCTCCCAGCTCTCCTCATTGAGCTCTACAGCATGTAACTTCAGCTCCCCACCCCTTGCTTTCTAAAAGCTCAGACCAATTGTTTAACCACTTAAGGACCGCCGCATGTACATTTACGTCGGCAGAATGGCACGAACAGGCACATTGGCCTACCACAGGAAGGGGGAAGTTAAGAGAACCCCCCCCCCCCCCCGATCACCCCCTGTCACAGTGTCACTGAATGCAGTGATCATATATGTACTGATCACTGCATTTAGTGTCAGTGTGACAGTTAGTGTGACAGGCAGTTAGTGTTAGGTCCAGGGTAGCCCCCGTACCCCCCCTAATAAAGTTTTAACCCCCTGATCACCGCCCTAGTTAACCCTTTCACCCCCTATTGCCAGTGTCACTAAGCGATAATTTTTCTGATCGCTGTATTAGTGTCGCTGTTGGCGCTAGGTAGCTATTTTTTTTTTATTGCAATTTTTTTTACTAAAGACATGTGGCTGAATACATTTTGGCCTAAATGTTTGACTAAAATTTTGTTTATTCGATTTTTCTTATAACAAAAAGTATAAAATATTGTTTTTTTTCAAAAATGTTGCTCTATTTTTGTAAATAGCGCAAAAAAAAAAAAAAAAAAATCGCAGAGGTGATCAAATACCATCAAAAGAAATCTCTATTTGTGGGAAGAAAAGGACGCAAATTTTGTTTGGGAGCCACAACCGCTCAATTGTCTGCTAAAGCGACGCAGTGCCGAATTGTAAAAACGCCTCTGGACATTTAGGAGCATATTGGTCCGGTCCTTAAAGGGGTAATTCCCCCAAAAAACTTTTTTTAACATTGATTGAGGCTCGTTATGTCAAGGGGAATCAGGTGTTTTTTTATTAGAAACGAAGCAGTACTTACCGTTTTACAGATGCATCGTCTCCGTCGCTTCCGGGTATGATCGTCTGGTCTGGGCGTGCCTATTTGATTGACAGGCTTCCGACGGTCGCATACATCGCGTCACGAGTAGCCGAAAGAAGCCGAGCGACGGTGCGGCTCTATACTGCGCCTGCGCACCGTCGTTCGGCTACTTTCGGAAAATCGTGACGCGATGTATCCGACCTCGGAAGCCTGTCAATCAAATAGGAACGCCTAGACCCGGAGACCATACCCGGAAGCGTCGGAGACGATGCATCTCTAAAACGGTAAGTATGGCTTCATTTCTAAAAAAAAAACACCCGATTCCCCTTGACATAACGAGCCTCAATCAATGTTAAAAAAAAGGTTTTTGGGGGAACTACCCCTTTAAGTGGTTAAATGCTGGACTTTGAACAGCCGTAGAGAAGAGAGGACCGCAGAAAAACAGGTACAACCTATGTAGTAGGATCTCTGTGTATCACCTGTCACTTCACTGGCTATATGTAAGGGTTTACAATCACTTTAAAGTAATACCAAAGCCTTGTTTTTTTTTTTGTTTTGTTTTTTAATACCAAACATGTCATACTTACCTACTAGGGGTGTCCAATTTTTATCGCTGCATCGGTGCATCGCGATTCGGGTGTTCCCGATTCGGTACCGATGCATGCGACCGTAATAATCGATTATTGGCCCCGCCCCCGTCCCCGCCCCTCCCGGGAGAGCGCTCCGTTACGGTATTTTACCTTGAGGTGCGCTCATGTGACTCCCTGGCCCGCCTCTCTCCTTTTACGTCTCACGTCTTTCCTGGCGTCAGCCCCGCCCACTGACTGTAACTTTCAGATCAGTAGAAAGGCGGGAGGTGCTGACGCCAGGAGAGACTGGGCTACAGAGAGACGCGCAGCACAGAATTTTTTTACCGGACCGATCAGTCCCTGCCTGGCTGAGCCTGCCCTGGTGAGTGCAGTATTAGTCTGTCTGCAGTTCAAAGCCGCCTGCTATATTAAATTTATAAAAAGGGTCAGGCAAGGTTGGGACACAGTGACTGACTCGCTAGACTGCTCTCTCACACAGACAGGCGACAGCTTGCAGGACTCATCGTCTCCCCTGTCCCCTCACTTCAGTCACAGACAGTGCAATCCAGTGATCTAGTCGGGGCCACTTGAGGGGGGGGGGTGCACTGCTGAGAGAGAATGAATTATAGTGACCCCTGCCCTGGCTGCAACATCCATCCATCCATCTCTTGACTGGCTGCTATCTATGTGATGTACAGGCAGCGGTTATCAGACAAGAATGGCAGTGGTGATTGTACAGAATTACAGATGTTCACAATCTGTCTTGCTATCCTGTACCCTGTCTGAATCCTCTGACCACCTCCTGTCTGCCATCCTCTGACCACCTCCTGTCTGCCATCCTCTGACCACCTCCTGTCTGCCATCCTCTGACCACCTCCTGTCTGCCATCCTCTGACCACCTCCTGTCTGCCATCCTCTGACCACCTCCTGTCTGCCATCCTCTGACCACCTCCTGTCTGCCATCCTCTGACCACCTCCTGTCTGCCATCCTCTGACCACCTCCTGTCTGCCATCCTCTGACCACCTCCTGTCTGCCATCCTCTGACCACCTCCTGTCTGCCATCCTCTGACCACCTCCTGTCTGCCATCCTCTGACCACCTCCTGTCTGCCATCCTCTGACCACCTCCTGTCTGCCATCCTCTGACCACTCCCTGTCTGCCATCCTCTGACCACCTCCTGTCTGCCATCCTCTGACCACCTCCTGTCTGCCATCCTCTGACCACCTCCTGTCTGCCATCCTCTGACCACCTCCTGTCTGCCATCCTCTGACCACCTCCTGTCTGCCATCCTCTGACCATCCTCTGGCCACCTCCTGTCTGCCATCCTCTGACCACCTCCTGCCACCTCCTGTCTGCCATCCTCTGACCACCTCCTGTATCCTCTGCCATTCTCTGACCACCTCCTGTATGCCATTCTCTGACCACCTCCTGTATCCTGTCCGCCATCCTCTGACCACCTCCTGTCTGCCATCCTCTGACCACCTCCTGTCTGCCATCCTCTGACCACCTCCTGTCTGCCATCCTCTGACCACCTCCTGTCTGCCATCCTCTGACCACCTCCTGTCTGCCATCCTCTGACCACCTCCTGTCTGCCATCCTCTGACCACCTCCTGTCTGCCATCCTCTGACCACCTCCTGTCTGCCATCCTCTGACCACCTCCTGTATGCCATCCTCTGACCACCTCCTGTCCGCCATCCTCTGACCACCTCCTGTCCGCCATCCTCTGACCACCTCCTGTCTGCCATCCTCTGACCACCTCCTGTCTGCCATCCTCTGACCACCTCCTGTATCCTGTCCGCCATCCTCTGACCACCTCCTGTATCCTGTCCGCCATCCTCTGACCACCTCCTGTATGCCATTCTCTGACCACCTCCTGTATCCTGTCCGCCATCCTCTGACCATCTCCTGTCTGCCATCCTCTCTCCTGTCTGCCACCATCTCCTGTCTGCCATCCTCTGACCATCTCCTGTCTGCCATCCTCTGACCATCTCCTGTCTGCCATCCTCTGACCATCTCCTGTCTGCCATCCTCTGACCATCTCCTGTCTGCCATCCTCTGACCACCTCCTGTATCCTGTCCGCCATCCTCTGACCACCTCCTGTATCCTGTCCGCCATCCTCTGACCACCTCCTGTATGCCATTCTCTGACCACCTCCTGTATCCTGTCCGCCATCCTCTGACCATCTCCTGTCTGCCATCCTCTGACCATCTCCTGTCTGCCATCCTCTGACCATCTCCTGTCTGCCATCCTCTGACCATCTCCTGTCTGCCATCCTCTGACCATCTCCTGTCTGCCATCCTCTGACCATCTCCTGTCTGCCATCCCATGACCATCTCCTGTCTGCCATCCTCTGACCATCTCCTGTCTGCCATCCTCTGACCATCTCCTGTCTGCCATCCTCTGACCATCTCCTGTCTGCCATCCTCTGACCATCTCCTGTCTGCCATCCTCTGACCATCTCCTGTCTGCCATCCTCTGACCACCTCCTGTCTGCCATCCTCTGACCATCTCCTGTCTGCCATCCTCTGACCATCTCCTGTCTGCCATCCTCTGACCACCTCCTGTCTGCCATCCTCTGACCACCTCCTGTCTGCCATCCTCTGACCACCTGTTCTGTACCCTGTCCGCCTCTCCGATCATCTCCTATAGCATGTCTGCAGTCTCTGATCCTCTCCTGTTGCATGTCCGCAGTCTCTGACCGTCTCCTGTACTATGCCCGCAGTCTCTGACCGTCTCCTGTACTATGCCCACAGTCTCTGACCATCTCCTGTACTATGCCCGCAGTCTCTGACCATCTCCTGTACTATGCCCGCAGTCTCTGACCGTCTCCTGTACTATGCCCGCAGTCTCTGATCGTCTCCTGTACTATGCCCACAGTCTCTGACCATCTCCTGTACCACGTCTGCAGTCTCTGATCATCTCCTTTAGTATTTTGGGGGGAGAGCCATTCGCACTTGCGCAGCAATCGTGATGCATCGTGATGCATCGCGGAATCGAATCGAATCGTGGACTTGATAATCGTAATCGCATCGAATCGTGAGACCGGTGAAGATGCGCAGCCCTATTACCTACTCTGTGCAGTGGTTTTGCACAGAGCAGCCCAGATCCCCCTCTTCTTGGGTCTCACGTCGTCGCTCCTCCCTCGTGCTCGGTGCCCCTAGAGCAAGCAGCTTGCACTGGGGGCACCCAAGCAGAAACGCTCCCGGCCCATAGCTCTGTGTTTCCATTCACACACAGAGATGCAGCCTGGCCCTGCCCTGCCCCCTCTCTGTCTCCTGATTGGCAACAGAAGGCAATGGCTCCTACTGATGCCAAAAGCCAATCAGGAGTGTGAGGCCCCAGAAAGGCAAGGCTCTTGTGGACATCGCTGGATCATGTGGGGGCTCAGATAAGTATTAAGGGGGCCGCTGCACACAGGTTTTTTTACCTTCAAGCTTCTGTCAGCCTTCCTCTCTAGCTAAGCCAAGACATACAATCAAGGCTGGAAATGTTCCCAATAAGAAAGTGATTGCTCTGGCGTTCAACAAAATGGCGGCCTCCAGCAAGAAGAAACAGAAGCCATTTACAGCACGCACTAATTTGGACAGCATAATTATTAAAGTGGAATGTTTGTTCTTTTGTTAAAATCTTAATAATCTGCAAGTGCATAGTATTAATGTTTTAATAAAGTTTGCTTGGTTTTAAAAAAAAAAAGATATGCATGATGAAGGCCTGCTCTTTTTGTTTTAGTTAAAGGAGTTGTAAAGTCTCCCTATTTTTCGCTGGTGAGAATCTGTTTACCTATGCTGTGTCCGCTGAGACCACATTACACCAGTACTTGCTGCTGCAAGAGGATGCCTCTAGGCTTCATTGATTCATTGGAGCACTTTGTTTCATTATATATGGAGAGTCCATGATATTGGGTGTCACGTCTGGATATCGGTGGATATCTAACCCTGTAAGGCTGGATTCAACCCTATGCAGTTTTAGTGCTTTTTTTGCATTTTGAAGATTTGCACTTCACAACGTGTTCCCTAGGAAACAATGTTAAATGGACTGTAGTGCAAATCTGCAAAATGCAAAAAAGCACTAAAACTGTATAGGTGTGAATCCAGCCTAAGGGTGGATGCTGTTTTGCCAAGCATGAGTGTGCAAGACATCATCATTTGGTGAGTTTTTAACCAAAGGGGAGTGCACACGGTTTGGTTAAAATTTTGAAGATCTCACATCAGGATATATTCAGCTTTCCTTGTTTGAGACAATTCAGTCTCATTTAGGCTGCTTTCACACTGGGGCGGACGGCGTTGATGATAAAACACTGCTAGTTTAAGCAGCTCTTTAACGCGCTATTCGGCCGCTATTGGGGCACTTTCAACCCCCGTTAGTGGCCAAATAAAGGGTTAAATGAACCCGTGTAGCATCGCTGTCGAATCGCTTTGCAAGCACTTCGGCAGCGGTGCCCATTCATTTCAGGACTTTTTTTTAACGTCCTGCAAGCGCATCGCCCCACTGTAAAATCACTTGGGCTTTCACACTGGGGCTGCAGGGGAGGTGTTTTTTCGGGCGCTTTACAAGTGTTATTTTTACCCCAAAAGCACCTAAAATGCCTCAGTGTGAAATGGGCCTTTTGGAATATTTTTGCACAAACTTTATCAAACTGCAATGAGTAAAGTTCCGCTTTAAACCTTTTTAACTCTTTTTCTGGATGCTTTGCCTAAAATAACTACACATTTGAAGAGGAAATGCTTTGACACCTTACTTTTTATTATTTTGACTTGTTAGGCAGCAAGATTCTCCCCCACATATCTTACTTGCTCTTTAAGGCTTCATTTCCACTGGCGTTTTTACAGCCATTTTTCTGAGCATTTTTTACAGATAAAAAACGCCTGTCCATGTTTATTTTAAAAAAAAATAAAAAAAATTTTTTTTTTTTTTTGGAGCTGGAGCTTTAAAAACGCAGCGGCCGCGTTATTGAGCGTTTTTGAGCATTTTTTTAATGTCTGCCGTTTTTACAGCTCTATTGCTGGAGCTTCAGAATGCACTTGTCCCGCGTTTTTTTTGCAGCTTAAAAACGTCTCAGCCATCTACAGCTCAAAAACGTCATGGTGGGCATGAGGCCATAGACTAACATGGACAGGCGTTTTTAAGCTGCAAAAAACGCTCAGAAAAACGCCAGTGGAAATGAGCCCTAAAAGTTTTATATGGCAATACAAAATTTTTGTGCCCTTTCCCCAGGCCTAGAGTGGCCACTGCCCTCTTCTCCTACAGAATTCCTTACTGAAGTCAATGCCCAATAGCCCACCTTCTACATGATGCATTGGGCTCTGGGCACAATTAGCTGAGTATAGTCATCCTGGTGTTATGGAAGATGCAAGGCTTGAAAGAGGCAGTGTTACCAGACCTGGCACACCCAATACTGCCTCTCAGAGATCAAATATCCGGCACCAGTATCTAAAGTTTGGAGAAGTTAAAACTTCCAGGTTCCAACTGGCCACAAAGAGTAGAGAATCTGCAGGGCAGTCAAAAATCTAAGAGCACCTGCAAACGATATGCCCATAACCCACAGAATCCAGCCACGCATCTCCTTTTCTTAGAGTAATAACACTACAATGGTAAAAGCTAGCGCACAGCAATGAAACACTGTAATGAAAGTGGGGTTAAATGTCTTCTTTGCAAGATGCAGAACAATAACCATGTTATTTTAGGCTTCCAAATCTAGTACTGTGTGTAGGTGGGTAAGTCATGCATAAAAAGAAAAACAGTCAAACCCTTTGCTGTCCACATTTTTATCTCTGACGTAGTCAGTCTGAAAGCCTGTCTCCAACTGCAAACTGAATTCAGACGTATGATACAGAAAATAACTTTTAGACATTAAAGAGGAACTTCCCCCTTCTTTGTTTTGCTTTTTTAATCCCATCTTAAAGGGGTGTTCCAGCCCAAAATTGTGTTTATTAAAAGTCAGCAGCTACAAAAAGTGTAGCTGCTGGCTTTTAATAAACACTCACTTACCTGCTCCTGCGTTCCAGCGATGCGCCGACCGGGGCTCCGCTCCTCTCCCCCCCTCCCCAGCCGGCATCTCCATCCCGACTGTGGGCACCCAGCCGTGACAGCCTTCGGCTTCACGGCCGGGCACCCACTGCGCATGCGTGTGCCGCACTGCGCATGAGCGCGCGGCGCGGCTCGCCGCTCATTGGAGAGGCGATCGCATGGGACCTGTCAGTGTCCCATGTGATCGCCTACAGGGAGGGGCTGGTGTAGGCGATTAAGGCTTAATCGCCTAACCAGCCCCTCGGCGGAAGCAGGAAGTGGGACAGGAAGTCCCACTCCTACTGAAGCCCCCACTCCCCCCCCAAAAAAATTACATGCCAAATGTGGCATGTAAGGGGGAGGGGAGGGGATTAAAGAAAAGTAAATTTAAAGGGTGTGTGGCAAACCTAGCCACTTCTAGAACGCTGGACGTTACATGTTAAAAGGTTGTCTGTATTATAGGCTATGTATTCTGCTGGGTCTTATGTGGGCATAGTAATTGGTATGCTGGCAGCCGTAAGCCACTAGCATTCAAGTAATTCGTTTTATGTTGCCCAATCGGTGTTCGGCAGTTTTAAACCGAACTCCCACAACACAAACCCAGACCCCAGCTATCAACCGACTTTTCCCTCATGCAGCAATGCCTGATGGGAGAATTATCCAAAATGTTAAGTTCCCCATCTGGTCCTCCCTGTATTACCCCTGTTAAATCTATTTGGCTGTTTGGAAACCCCTTGCATGGGGAATTCTATAAATATGGAAGCCTGTGAATAAAAAGTCAGTTGACTCTCAGAGCTGTGTGTCGTCTGGTTACTGGGGAGATTTGGGACATTGCCTTACTTTTCAACGCTGACGGTGGATTTACCCTGGTTACCAGCGGAGATCGTGGAGTTTAATATTGTACTCCGCTACAATTGATGGCAAGCGACGGCACCAACCTCCGGGCGGCCCAACAACGTCAGCGCCGCTGGTACGATAGGGGAGCCAGAGACCGCAGCTTTCAGGTGGGACAAAAGGTTTTGATTTTAAAACCGGTCCACACAGACAAGCTGCAGGCCATCTGGCAAGGCCCATACCAGGTGGTGGAACAGAGATGTGACACCACCTATGTGATTGGATCCTGCTCAGGGGTAGGGGAGAGACGCATGCTCCATGTGAATATGCTCAAACCATACCATGAGAGGATAGAGGATGTGGCCGCCATATGCGCTTCCACCTCGGAGGATCAGGAGAATCTGCCACTACCTGACCTCTTAGAACAGGAGGGACAGATGGAGCCCTCCAAGGGGGTTCAGCTGGGGGAGCGGCTAAGCCCTCAGGAGCGTGCCCAGGTACAAGAGCTGATTGTAGCTAAGAAAGCTACCTTCTCCAATTTACCTGGGTACACTCCGCTGGCCACTCACCGAGTCGAGACCCCGGGACAGCTACCCATGCGGCAAACCCCATATCGTGTCCCTGAAGCAGTCAGGACGCATATGAAGACTGAGATTGACGAGATGTTGCAGCTGGGGGTTATTGAACCTTCCGATAGCCCCTGGGCATCGCCAGTAGTGCTGGTACTAAAGAAGGATGGCACGACACGTTTCTGTGTCGACTACCGGAGGATAAATGACAAAACGGTGTCTGATGCCTATCCGATGCCCCGGATAGACGAGCTGCTGGATAAGATGGCATGGGGCCAGTATCTCACTACCATAGACTTATGTAAGGGACACTGGCAGATTCCACTGGCTGAGGAGGCCATCCCCAAGTCAGCGTTTGTCACCCCGTTTGGCCTGTATCAATTTCGGGTCATGCCATTCGGGATGAAGAACGCTCCGGCAACTTTTCAGCGGATGGTCGATCGGTTATTGGACGGATTCCAGGAATACGCATGTGCCTATTTAGACGACATCGCCATATTTAGCCAGACCTGGGCAGAGCACCTACAACACATAGGGGCCATTCTAGATCGTATTGGAGAGGCAGGGTTAACACTGAAACCCAGCAAGTGTCATATAGGGATGGCCGAAGTGCAGTACTTGGGCCACCGGGTGGGGAGCGGGCGACAGAGACCCGAACCAGCTAAAGTTGAAGCCGTAGCTAAATGGCCCACCCCCAGGACGAAAACCCAAGTGCTAACGTTTCTAGGTACCGCGGGGTACTATAGAAAATTCGTACCCAATTATAGTGCCCTGGCCAAACCCTTAACTGACTTGACACGCAAGAACCTGCCCCGACAGGTTGTCTGGGCCCCAGAGTGTGATCAGGCATTCCAACAACTAAAGACTGCTCTAACTAATGCCCCTGTACTTGCTGCTCCTGATCCAACTAAAAGATTTCTTGTCCACACAGACGCTTCAATGTTTGGATTGGGAGCAGTGCTGAGCCAAGTGGGAGCCGATGGCGGAGAACACCCCGTAGCTTACCTGAGCCGAAAGTTATTGCCACGAGAAGTAAGCTACGCCGCCATTGAGAAGGAATGCCTGGCCGTGGTGTGGGCCCTCAAAAAGTTGCAGCCGTATTTGTATGGACAACCTTTTTCGCTACTCACAGATCACAACCCGTTGGTGTGGCTAAACCGTGTGGCAAGACAATGCCCGGCTGCTGCGCTGGAGTTTGGCGCTGCAGCCGTTTGACTTTACAATCCACTACCGACCAGGGAAGCAAAACGGTAACGCCGACGGGCTATCTAGACAAACTGAACTTGAAAAGTGATCTGTGAAAGTACACCCCCGGACATCCCCAAGCCGACCTGTTGGGATCAGATTGTGTATGCCGGCTTGGTTCTGGGGGAGCATTGTGGCAAACCTAGCCACTTCTAGAACGCTGGACGTTACATGTTAAAAGGTTGTCTGTATTATATGCTATGTATTCTGCTGGGTCTTATGTGGGCATAGTAATTGGTATGCTGGCAGCCGTAAGCCACTAGCATTCAAGTACTTAGTTTTATGTTGCCCAATCGGTGTTCGGCAGTTTTAAACCGAACTCCCACAACACATAACCCCAGACCCCAGCTATCAACCGACTTTTCCCTCATGCAGCAATGCCTGATGGGAGAATTATCCAAAATGTTATATTCCCCATCTGGTCCTCCCTGTATTACCCCTGTTAAATCTATTTGGCTGTTTGGAATTCTATAAATATGGAAGCCTGTGAATAAAAAGTCAGTTGACTCTCACGGTCGTTTTTTGCGATGAAAAAAAACGACGTTTTTTGTGAAGTAAAAAACGACGTTTTTAAAACGTCACTTTCAAAGACGATGTTGCATACACACCATAGTTTTTTTCACAAAAAACGAGGTTACGTTCACCACACTTTTCCATTGAAGCTCGCTTCATAACTAGCTTCTGGGCATGCGCGGGTTGAAAAACGTCGTTTTAAACGACGTTTTTGCTACACACGGTGACTTTTTGTGAAACAAAAAACGACGTTTTGAAAAACGACACAAAAAATTCAAGCATGTTGGAATTTTTTTTTGGTCGTTTTTTTAAGACAAAAAACAACGTTTTGCCCACACACAATCAATTTAAATGACGTTTTAAAAAACGACGTTTTTTTTCATCGCAAAAAACGACCGTGTGTACGCGGCATCAGAGCTGTGTGTCGTCTGGTTACTGGGGAGATTTGGGACATTGCCTTACTTTTCAATGCTGACTGTGGATTTACCCTGGTTACCAGCGGAGATCGTGGAGTTTAATATTGTACTCCGCTACAGGGTGGAACTCCTCTTTAACTTGTTTACTGGGTTACCCTCTATAAAAATATTCACATGGCAGAGAATCCATCATTGTTCTGCTGTAATCCACAGTTCTGCTGCAGGTCCCGCGCTGTCATCTTATTTGATTATGTCACCAGGAGCCAGCAGTCTTCTTCCAGCCAGCCCCCCTAATGATACAAGTCCTGTGAATTGCCCCAAAGCCACCCCTGGGATGGATGATGGAAGTATCCCAGGAGTCTGCGGGCAGTTGGAAGACATCATTCCTGCCTAGGTGAAAAAACCTGAGATGCAGAGCAGCAAGAATTAAAAAAAAAAGTATTTACAAAAAGACAATTCAGCAATAGTGCTAAAGGTGAGGGGGGGGGGTGTCAAATTACAACCCTAATTCACAAAAAGTTGGGATGCTGTGTAAAATCTACATAAAAAAACAGAATGCAGTGATTAGCAAATCGTATAATCCCTATGCTTTATTCACAATAAAAATAGAAAACGTATCACATATTTAAAATGAGAAAATGTATAATTTTTAGAAAAAAAATAAGGTAATTTTTAAAATGATGGCAGCAACACATCTCAAAAAAGTAGGGGGGAGGACAACAAAAAGCTGGCAAAGTAAGTGGTACCAACAAGGAAGAGCTAGAAAACATTTTGCAGCTAATTAGGTTAATTGGCAACAGATAAGTAACATTGACTGAGAATTGAGAGGGCATCTTATGGCCCATACACACGATCCGAATATCGGCCGACGGATCGTACGACTTTTTTCGCTTAATAATCGCGAGTAAAATAAAATAGGTTTTAAACTCACGAAAATTATCGTACGATAGAAAAAAACGATCGGAAGTGATGTCACGTGTTGTAATGTATTTGTATTGTATTGTCGGACGACTACTGTACTGACTAAACGAAAATCGGACGAGAAAATTTTTCGCGCTTGTCCGATCGAATTTAATCGGATGAACGGTCGTGATCGGCTGTCGAAAGTAGTGTACACACGATCCGAAAATCGTACGATCCATCATCGGACGATCGTTTTCGTCCGATATTCGGATCGTGTGTATGGGCCATTACAGAGTCAGAGTGTTTCAGAAGTAAATATGGATGCGCCATCTAAGGGCTCATTTCCACTGGCGTTTTTACAGCCACTTTTCTGTGCGATTTTTGCAGCTTAAAAATGCCTGTCCATGTTAGTATATGGCCTCGTGCCCACCATGACGTTTTTGAGCTGTAGATGGCTAAGCTGCAAAAAAAACGCGGGACCAGGGCGTTCTGAAGCTCCAGCAATAGAGCTGTAAAAACGCCAGGCATTAAAAAACACTCAAAAACGCGACCGCTGCGTTTTTAAAGCTCCAGCTCAAAAAAAATATATATATATATTTTTTTTTTCCTAAAGTAAACATTGACAGGCGTTTTTAAGCTGTAAAAAACGCTCAGAAAAGTGACTGTAAAAACGCCAGTGGAAATGAAGCCTAAGAATTGTAGAACAAGTTAAGAATAATGTTCCTTTTATGAAACAAAAAAAAAAAAAAGAAGAATAATGTTCCTTTTATGAAACAAAAAAAAAAAAAAAAGAAGAATAATGTTCCTTTTATGAAACAAAAAAAAAAAAGAAGAATAATGTTCCTTAAAGCGGAGGTTCACCCTAAATATAGTCTTTCTCATGTGATCCAGCATACTGGCGTCAGCACCAGTATGCTGTTTTTTTGTTTGTTTTTTAAATCTCCCCACTTACTGTGTAATCTTTAACTTTTATATCTTTCCCCCGCGGTGGATGGCGCCTATACAGCCCGTCACATCTTACGAAAATACCCGATTTAGGACTCGGGTATTCTCGGCGTAATGCGGCGCCTGTGCACAGACCTAGGAGCTGAATGTGCAGGCACCGTATTTCCCCGAGTCCTATTCCGGCTTTTTTCGGAGGGTGTGACGCGCCATAGCCGTAGGACTCGGAGAAATACGGCGCCTGCGCACGATACCACTTTTTTTGGACCAAGAACAAGTAACGATACTTTTTTTCATGTACTCGCCGATACCGAATACCGATACTTTTTTTAAATGTCATGTGACAGTTTTCAAACCACAATACAGACTAAGGATATTTTCTTTAGAATTATGAAGAACTCTAACTCAAGACATTATAAAAGAATAAAAATGAGAAAAAAAATGAATAAAAATGTTTTATTTTCTTGTCACTCAGTAGTAAAAAACTCAAAGAATTTTCACAGAACATGTTGATAAATACAAAAAAAGTATTCTATTTAGGTATCGGGAGCATTTGCGCGAGTACAAGTACTCCCCGCAAATACTCGGTATTGGTCCCGATACCGATACTAGTATCGGTATCTGGACAACCCTACTTTACAGCCAAGGAAGCTGTACCTTAGCCTATCTGATCAGCAGTTGCTATGGTACTGCACATGTGATCAGCTATGACACCAGCCATTTGATGGCTTGACAGTTTGTTTGAGAGCTAACATAAGCACACTAGTGGGTACAATAGATAGCATGCAAGGTATGCCTTGAATTTAACTGTTTTGGGAAAGAGTTAAAGTGTCTGTAAACCTCTGAATTGAAAAATAAGTATATCCTTCTATAGTATGCACTTCCCTCTATCCAGAGTACCTATTGTGATTTCTGCCTCCTCTCTCGTTTCTCTGCTATCTGCATGAGTCTTAAGCCTGGTACACACGATCAGATTTTCCGTGGACAAAGCGTCTGACTTTTGTCCGAAGGGCATTGGTCATGAACATGTCTTGCACACAAACTGCAAATAATTGTTGGCCAACAAACACGAAACTACATGTTTTTTCAGCTCTTTAGAGCCGCCCTTTGGGCAACTTCTGCTAATGTTGTTATGGTTAGCGTTGCTTCCGAGCATGCATGTATGTACTTTGGATTTTTGTCTGACGGACTTCTGTATACACATTTGGATAATCCGACATCACACATTTGTTGTTGGAAAATTTTAAAGCATGCTAGCCCTCATTTGTTGCCAGAAAATGCAACAATTGCCCGATGGAGCATACAAACGGTTGGATATTCCAACAACAGCCTGCCTTCACACAATTCCCTTTGGAAAATCCAATTGTGTGTACAAGACTTTACAGTCTATGCTGACACCAGACAATCCTGGGAGACAGCTCTGCCCCTCCTCCAGAACACAACAGGTAATTGACAGCCTCAGCTGTGTACGTTTCCCTATAAGACTATCACTTGACAAAGAAGCCACGACACAAAAACGCATTGTCATGGAGACGGCTTGTGTACACATCCTGTTGCATTCCAGCTTGTGTTCCTTCTAAGCCCTTGTTCTGGCCAGTGGCGCTCTTCCGGGGGTTTATAGAGCCTCACCCTGGTGTGCCCCCATGTGAAATCACATCTCTGTGGTCATCAGTTTCTCCCATCTACCACAGCCGCCTCACTAAGATCCACATCACAGGCACGCATACCGGCCTTTGGGCTATGTAATAATACTGATTCAGGATGACATCCAGTTTATAAGGATATGCAATTTGAAGCTGAGGATGGTTGATGACCTTATAATAAATACGGATGCTTTTCAGTGTAATAATTGAGCTGTTTGGCGCCTCCTTTATAATGTGAGATCCTACAAAGACATTATCATTAAACCTTTTTGCCCTGTGTGCTTTTTCCAGGAGATGCCATGCAGCTCCTTGGACTTAAAGCAGAAGTAAGGCCAAAGATCTATTAAATGTTTTTTTTTGATTGTTTATACATTCCCAAACTCCTCTTTAACCACTTCAATACCAGGCACTTACGCCCCTTCCTGCCCAAGCCAATTTTCAACTTTCTGTGCTGTTGCTGTTTAAATGACAATTGCGCGGTCACGCTACACTGTACCCAAACAGAATTTTTATAATTTTGTTCCCACAAATAGAGCTTTCTTTTGGTGGTATTTGATCGCCTCTAGGGTTTTTATTTTTTGCTAAGCAAATAAAAAAAGACCGAAAATTTTGAAAATAATAATAATAATTTTTTTTTTTTTTTTGTTATAAAATTTTGTATATAAGTAAGTTTCCTCCTTCACTGATGGGCACTGATAAGGCAGCACCGATGAGGCGGCGCCAATGAGGTGGCACTGACAATGGGCACTCATATGCGGCACTGATGGGCATTGATAGGCACTCATGGGTGGCACTGATAGGCGACACTGATAGGTACTGAAAGGCTGCAATGGTGGGTACTTATGGGTGGCATTGATAGGCGGCACTGATGGACACTGATAGGTGGCACTGCTGGCATCGATACATGGCACTGATATGCAGCACTGATGGATATCCCTGGTCGCACTGGCAGGGATTTTGAGAGGGCACTGGTTGGCAGCTGCCTTGGCAAAGATTGGCTTTCCTTGGTGGTCTAGGGGGAATACCTAGTGGTCCAGTGTGGATACCCAATCCCTGGTGGTCTAGACGGCATGCTGGTGGTTCTGTGCAGTGATCCGAGGGGGTGCTGCACTAATGAACTATCAGCACATACCCCCCCCTGTCAGGAGAGCAGCCAATTGGCTCTCCTTTACTCGCGTCTGTCAGAAACGAGTGAGGATAAGCCAATCAGTGGCTCTTCCTGTTTACAATGTGATCAGCGGTGATTGGACACAGCTGATCACGTGGTAAAGAGCCCCCGGGCGCGTGGTGGCTGTTATCCTGCAGGACGTCAATAGATCTCCAGTCAGGATAACAAAACCACTTCCCGGACGTCAATTCACTATTGACCGGGCGGCAAGTGGTTAAGGTATTACTAAACCTAGGGGAAGAGGGACCCGAAAACAGCCGAAACCGGGCTGCTCTGTGCAAAACCAACTGCACAGAGCAGGTAAGTATAACATGTTTGTTATTTTTTTTATTTCTTTAAAACACAAGACTTTACAATCACTTTAAAGCTTGTAGGAGTAGTTTTCATTCTGCACCGACTGTCCTATCAGGATGCCAGACCCCTAACCCTCTATCTGGACAGTGCTGATCACATGCACTCTCCCAAGAAAAAATAAAATAACTCTCTAGCAATACACACCAAACTGAGCATGTGCAGCCTGTCCACTGGCTCTGTATTATCAGGAAAAATATTGGGGACAGTAAAAAGGGGAGGATCAGAGAAGGAATAACAAAAAACAGAGGGAAACAAAAAAAAACGTGAGGCATCTAAAAAAGATACCTTATGTAACATACCCACTTACAAACCTAGATTAGAAGTGGGGCTTTATGACTAAAACACAATGCATATAGAAATGAGGCAGACAATAAAGACTGCCCAAAGGACCATAAACATGAGCAAATTTAGGACCAAAGTCAGGATAAAAGAAATGCAAAAAAACCTTGGATTGTAAGCACAAAGAATACTAATTAACATTAAAGCGGAGCTCCACCCTAAAGTGGAACTTCCGCTCATTGGAATTCTCCCCCCCCTCCGGTGCCACCTTTCAGGGGGGAGGGGGTGCATATACCTATGTCCAAGATAGGTATTTGCACCCACTTCCAGAGAGAGACTCTGCGGGTAGTTCGTCAGTCGTTGTCGTCCAGCCCCCCCCCCCCCCCCCCCGTTGTTCTGGGAAACAGTTGGCTCCCAGGACACAGTGGGGACCAGTGAGCACGGCGCAGCTGATGTCGCTGGACAGGTAAGTGTCCTAATATTAAAAGTCAGCAGCTGCAGTATTTGTAGCTGTTGGCTTTTAATATATATATTTTTTTTTTACAGCGGAGCTCCGCTTTAAATACAAATACATAAAAGGGTCCTCCCACCTTAACCTATAAAAAGAGACAACGTTGTCTTAAAAAAAACATCAACCAAAAAAAAAAAAGATCAGAGACGACAGGATCAAACAGCCTTTTTACACAATGTGTAGGATTAACCCCTTATGTTCCAAAGTGATATAACAAGGATGCAGGGTCACTGGTGTAAAACTGGCGGCTCTCCAGCTGTTGCAGAACTACAAGTCCCATTACAAGGCTGACAGTTACAAGTATGATTCCCAAAAGCAGAGACATGATGGGACTTGCACAGTGCCTTACTAAAGTATTCACCCCCCTTGGCTTTTTACCTATTTTGTTACATTACAGCCTTTAGTTCTATGTTTTTTTTTATCTGAATTATATGTGATGGATCAGAACACAATAGTCCACGTTGGTGAAGTAAAATTAGAAAAATAAATACATAAAACTATTTTTCAAAAATAAAATAATGATAATTGGCATGTGCGTATGTATTCACCCCCTTTGTTATGAAGCCCATAAAAAGCTCTGGTGCAACCAATTACCTTCAGAAGGCACCTAATTAGTGAAATGATGTCCACCTGTGTGCAGTCTAAGTGTCACATGATCTGTCATTACATATACACACCTTTCTGAAAGGCCCCAGAGGCTGCAACACCTAAGCAAGAGGCACCACTAACCAAGCACTGCCATGAAGACCAAGGAACTCTCCAAACAAGTAAGGGACGATGTTGTTGAGAAGTACAAGTCAGGGTTAGGTTATAAAAAAATATCCAAATCTTTGATGATCCCTAGAAGCACGATCAAAGCTATCATAACCAAATGTAAAGAACATGGCACAACAGCAAACCTGCCAAAAGACGGCCGCACACCAAAACTCACGGACCGGGCAAGGAGGGCATTAGTCAGAGAGGCAGCCCAGAGACATAAGGTTACCCTGGAGGAGCTGCAGAGTTCCACAGCAGAGACTGGAGTATCTGTACATAGGACGACAATAAGCCGTACGCTTCATAGAGTTGGGCTTTATGGCAGAGTGGCCAAAAGAAAGCCATTACTTTTAGCAAAAAAACAAAATGGCATGTTTTGAGTTTGCGAAAAGGCATGTGGGAGACTCACAAAATGTATGGAGGAAGGTGCTCTGGTCTGGTGAGACTAAAATTTAACTTTTTTGGCCATCAAAGAAAACGCTATGTCCGACGCAAAACCAACACATCACATCACATCACCCAAAGACCACCATCCCCACAGTGAAACATGATGGTGGCAGTATCATGCTGTGGGGATGTTTTTCAACAGTCAGGACTCAGAAAATGGTCAGGGTTGAGGGAAAGATAGATGGTGCTAAATACAGGAATATTCTTGAGCAAAACCTGTACCACTCTGTGTGTATTTTGAGGCTAGGATGGAGGTTCACCTTCCAGCAGGGCAATGACCCCAAACACACTGCTAAAGCAACACTTGAGTGGTTTAAGGGGAAACATGCAAATGTGTTAGAATGGCCTAGTCAAAGCCCAGACCTCAATCCAATAGAAAATCTGTGGTGTTCACAAGCGCAAATCATCCAATTTGAAGGAGTATTTTTGCAAGGAGGAATGGGCAAAAATCCCAGTGGTGAGAAGTGGCAAGCTCATAGAGACTTATCCAAAGTGACTTGGAGCCGTGATACCCGCAAAAGGTGGCTCTACAAAGTATTGACTTTAGGGAGATAAATAGTTAAGCGCATTGAGGGCCGCCAGTTTACATCCCTGCAGTTTACTGCATATGCAGACTGATTTTACTGTTGTGGGTTTAGTAACACTTTACCTTACAGTGTGCCCTCAATTTGTACAAAGTGGCTGAACCCTTGGAATTCAGCTTTGTTTCCTAAAGAAAGTTACACTCTAGGCATGCCATGAATGAGAATGCTCACAATCTGCTAGTGGTCCTTATGTTCGCTCTGGTAGGTGATCTGTCAAGTCATGAAATGGGTGGCGCCCTAGCTGATCACATGCGCAGCGCCGTGGCAACTGCAGATCAAACAGAGGCCAAGATGGCAGCCTCCTGGGCTGTAAAGGAAGGTTTAGTTCTGATTTAAGAATCGGCACTGGCAGCGATGGGTTCTTAAAGTGACAGTACTAAGAAGTGCCGCACACCTTGGAAATGTTCCTGACACTGGTAAATGTTTACCTGAATCAGGTGCAGACAATTCTTCTGGAGACTGATAGTGATGTGTTTGTTGGACAGAGAATCCGGTGTGATCCCAGGGATCCAGGGACAGAGAATCCGGTGTGATCCCAGGGATCCAGGGACAGAGAATCCGGTGTGATCCCAGGGATCCAGGGACAGAGAATCCGGTGTGATCCCAGGGATCCACGGACAGAGAATCCGGTGTGATCCCAGGGATCCACGGACAGAGAATCCGGTGTGATCCCAGGGATCCACGGACAGAGAATCCGGTGTGATCCCAGGGATCCACGGACAGAGAATCCGGTGAAATCCACGGACAGAGAATCCCCGGTGTGATCCCAGAAATCCACGGACAGAGAATCCGATGTGATCCCAGAAATCCACGGACAGAGAATCCGGTGAGATCCATGGACAGACAGAGCTGCTCTGATAGGTGAAGGGTTGTGATCTCTATATGTGTAATGATGATCCCTGGTGTACAATACCTCCCCTCCCCCTGTGCTGGGTACCACACTGCACTCTCATGCCTCCATACAGACCCTCTATGCCGTGTAGTGTATAGGTGTGAGTACAGCATCTCACCTGACACAGAAGGTCATAGCGACACGACACTCTCCTCTCTTCTCCACAAGTCTTCCCACCAATCCTGTCAGGCTGTAATATAAAAGACGGTTGAGCCCCTCAGAAGGTAGCAGAGAGCGGCCCACACACCGCGACCCCCCAACACTCACCTCCGGGGGTGTGCGCCGTCCAATAAACCATTCACCTGTTACTATAAATAAACAGCTACCTCATATTCACAACGCTACGGTGCTCACAGCCACAACCAAACCTACAGTCAGCCGAAACCCCGCCTACTTTCCCTGGGTACACCCAGCGCTTGGTATCAGCGACCGCCCACTTGCGCCTATACTCGCTGCTATTGGTAGACGGTGACGTCTGTCTGCAGGCACGCCTCCTTTAAGGGAATTTCCAGACTTGCTTTGAGTTTGGTAGAGCCGCGCCGGTGGGCGTGGCATGCTTTCGCCTGAAGCTATTTTGGTAAGCGTCGATTGGACACGCTGGCTACTATGGTGTGTGTGTTAATTGGTCGTGAGAGCTGCTTGTCAGACACAGGCTGTCATTGGCGTGTCATTAGTATGTACGTTTAAAGAAGTGGAGAATATGACAGTGCGGTGCGTGATCTGTACTCCCTACAACTGGAAGCGTCGGATTTGTTGCGATTGCACTAATACGGCAACTTCGTGTATTATGATCCATAGTCCGTGTGTGTGTGTGTGTGTGTGTGTGTGTGTGTATATATTATATATTATATAATATAATATACAGTGCCGATCCTGACCTCCTTGAGGCCTGAAGCAAAATGACATGGCACATTAAAAATGAGAAGCGGGGGGCGCTGACGACAGTGACATGTCACATTAAAGAAAGTTGAGAAGTGGGGGGAGGGGGTGTTCTGCTGTCGGAAATGACATCTTACATTAAATTGAGAAGCCGGGGGTGCTAACTTCTTACCTCTTCTCCCATGCAGCCAGCGAGTTGAGAAGCGGAGTGAGGGGGCGAAAATGACTTCTCACCAGGTGGGGCCTCTAGTAATTTGGGGGGCCCTTCGCGGTTTTGCGGGGCCTTAAGCGGCTTGCATAGTGAGCCTATAGGGCGGATCGGCCCTGATAATAAATATATATACACAGTGCAGAAAATAAGTATTTGAACACCCTGCTGTTTTGCAAGTTCTCCCACTTGGAAATCATGGAGGGGTCTGAAATTGTCATCGTAGGTGCATGTCCACTGTGAGAGACATAATCCAAAAAAAATAATCCAGAAATCACAATTTATGATTTTTTAACTATTTATTTGTATGATACAGCTGCAAAGAAGTATTTGAACACCTGTCTATCAGCTAGAATTATGACCCTCAAAGACCTGTTAGTCTGCCTTTAAAATCCTAAATTGGATGCACCTGTTTGAGGTCATTAGCTGCATAAAGACACCTGTCCACCCCATACAATCAGTAAGAATCCAACTACTGACATGGCCAAGACCAAAGAGCTGTCCAAAGACACTAGAGACAAAATTGTACACCTCCACAAGGCTGGAAAAGGCTACGGGGAAATTGCCAAGCAGCTTGGTGAAAAAAGGTCCACTATTGGAGCAATCATTAGAAAATGGAAGAAGCTAAACATGACTGTCAATCTCCCTCGGACTGGGGCTCCATGCAAAATCTCACCTCGTGGGGTCTCAATGATCCCAAGAAAGGTGAGAAATCAGCCCAGGACTACACGGGAGGAGCTGGTCAATGACCTGAAAAGAGCTGGGACCACCGTTTCCAAGGTTACTGTTGGTAATACACTAAGACGTCATGGTTTGAAATCGTGCATGGCACGGAAGGTTCCCCTGCTTAAACCAGCACATGTCAAGGCCCGTCTTAAGTTTGCCAATGACCATTTGGATGATCCAGATGAGTCATGGGAGAAAGTCATGTGGTCAGATGAGACCAAAATAGAACTTTTTGGTCATAATTCCACTAACCGTGTTTGGAGGAAGAAGAATGATGAGTACCATCCCAAGAACACCATCCCTACTGTGAAGCATGGGGGTGGTAGCATCATGCTTTGGGGGTGTTTTTCTGCACATGGGACAGGGCGACTGCACTGTATTAAGGAGAGGATGACCGGGGCCATGTATTGTGAGATTTTGGGCAACAACCTCCTTCCCTCAGTTAGAGCTTTGAAGATGGGTCGAGGCTGGGTCTTCCAACATGACAATGACCCAAAGCACACAGCCAGGATAACCAAGGAGTGGCTCTGTAGGAAGAATATCAAGGTTCTGGCGTGGCCTAGCCAGTCTCCAGACCTAAACCCAATAGAGAATCTTTGGAGGGAGCTCAAACTCCGTGTTTCTCAGCGACAGCCCAGAAACCTGACTGATCTAGAGAAGATCTGTGTGGAGGAGTGGGCCAAAATCCCTCCTCCAGTGTGTGCAAACCTGGTGAAAAACTACAAGAAATGTTTGACCTCTGTAATTGCAAACAAAGGCTACTGTACCAAATATTAACATTGATTTTCTCAGGTGTTCAAATACTTATTTGCAGCTGTATCATACAAATAAATAGTTAAAAAAATCATACATTGTGATTTCTGGATTTTTTTTTTTTTAAATTATGTCTCTCACAGTGGACATGAACCTACGATAACAATTTCAGACCCCTCCATGATTTCCAAGTGGGAGAACTTGCAAAATAGCAGGGTGTTCAAATACTTATTTTCTGCACTGTATATATATATATATATATATATATAATATAAATCCCTACCCTAGAAAGAGCTACTTGGTAATTTGGGTTCTATTCTTCCACTCCAAAAACACCCTCTGATACACCTGGATGAATGCAAGCCAGGGTGCCAACCCCCAAAATGAAATTTACTGACACGACACAAGAAATTTACTGACTGTGCCAATTTTTTTCTGGCTGTTTTCAGTTCAAATATCAATATTTAACCACTTCAGTTTCGGAAGGTTCACCCCCTTCATGACCAGGCCATTTTTGCGACATGGCACTGAGTTACTTTAACCACTTGACCGCCTAATGTCCAAAGACGTCCTCGGTTTTGTGGGGCTATATCTGAATGATGCCTGCAGCTACAGGCATCATTCAGATATTGCTGTTTTCAGTCGGCGATTCCCTACACCATAAAAACTAGGGTTGTCCCGATACCGAGTATTTGCGGGAGTACTTGTACTCCCGCAAATGCCCCGATGCCTGAATAGAATACTTGCCCCCCCGCCGCCGCATGCTGCATACCGCAAAGCCGCCGCTGCCGTGCGAGGAACATTACAGGCAGCTTTCGTTTGAATAGATCCGTCCAATCCCGAGCAAGGGGGAGTGTCTATACACGGCACGGCGGGGAATACAGCTATTAAGTTGCCTGTAATGTCCCCCGCACGCTGATTAACGCGGCAGCGGCGGCGGCATCATCATCATCTACTAGGTATGGGGGACATGGTTGCACTATATGGGGGGACATGGCTGCATATATGTGGGGGGGGCATGGCTGCAATATATGTGTGGGGACATGGCTGGATATATGTGTGGGGAGATGGCTGCAATATGTGGGGTGACATGGCTGGATATATGTGGGGGGACATGGCTGGATATATGTGGGGGGACATGGCTGCATTTGGGGACACATTTATAAAAAAAAAAGTATCGGTATTCGGTATAGGCGAGTACATGGGGGGGAAAAAAAGTATCGGTACTTGTACTCGGTCCCAGTGGCGGCCCGCCCATATGGGCGCACGGGCGCCGCCCCCCCCTCCCGCAGTCACAAAAAAAAACAAAGGGCCATTTAAGAACTTTTATTCGGCTAAAATGTAATTTTGACATTTTAGCCGAAGTTCTGGCGGCCGTCTATAGGCAATGCATTGAACGTGTGTTGTTGCCAGCTGCCTGGTCTATTCCTCTAACCGGACATAGGGCGCCGGTTACCTGAATAGCGGCAGCTGGTTGGCTGAGGGGAACTGCCTATCAAAGCCAGTGGCTCTGATAGGCTTTTCCAGTACCGCCCTCTGGCTCCCGGAAGTCTATGCTCGGAGCGCAGGCAATCTGCAGTCCTTGCATTAGACTGACAGCCGTTTCAGCCAATCAGGTTCCCGGATTCTGGTTATCAGGAACCTGATTGGCTGAAGCTTCTCCATGGCGGCAGAAGAGTAGAAGACATCGAGGGAGGACATGGAAGCGTCAGGTAAGTGTTTTTTTTTTAACAGGGAAAGGAGCAGCATGGGGCACAGTGGCAGCATGGGGCACAGTGGCAGCATGGGGCACAGAGGCGACAATGAGCACAGTGGCATGGGGCAAAGTGGTGACAATTAAAGGGCACAGTGGTGACACTTGATGACACAGTGACTCCATATGATGGCATGGCACAGTGGTGACAATTGATGGCACAGTGACTGCATTTGATGGCATGGCACAGTGGTGACAACTGATGGCACAGTGACTCCATATGATGGCATGGCACAGTGGTGACAACTGATGGCACAGTGACTCCATATGATGGCATGGCACAGTGACTGCATTTGATGGCATGGCACAATGGTGACAATTGATGGCACAGTGACTACATTTGATGGCATGGCACAGTGGTGACAACTGATGGCACAGTGACTCCATATGATGGCATGGCACAGTGGTGGCGTTTCATGGCACAGTGGCTGCATTTGGTGGCATGGCAGTGGTGACAATTGATGGCACAGTTGCTGTGTTGCATGGCACAGTGGTGACAATTGATGGCACAGTGGTGACAAATGATGGCACAGTGGCTGCATTTGGTGGCATGGCACAGTGGTGGCGTTTGATGGCACAGTGGTGACAATTGATGGCACAGTGGTGGTGTTTGATGGCACAGTGGCTGCTTTTGGTGGCATGGCACAGTGGTGACAATTGATGGCACAGTTGCTGTGTTTGATGGCATGGCACAGTGGTGACAATTGATGGTACAGTGGCTGCATTTGGTGGCATGGCACAGTGGTGACAATTGATGGCACAGTTGCTGTTTGATGGCACGGCACAGTGGTGACGATTGATGGCACAGTGGCTGCATTTGGTGGCATGGCACAGTGGTGGCGTTTGATGGCATGGCACAGTGGTGACAATTGATGGCACAGTGGTGGCATTTGATGGCATGGCACAGTGGTGACAATTGATGGCACAGTGGCTGCATTTGGTGGAATGGCACAGTGGTGACAATTGATGGCACAGTTTCTGTGTGGCATGGCACAGTGGTGACAATTGATGGCACAGTGGTGGCGTTTGATGGCATGGCACAGTGGCTGCATTTAGTGGCATGGCACAGTGGTGACAATTGATGGCACAGTTGCTGTGTTGCATGGCACAGTGGTGACAATTGATGGCACAGTGGTGGCGTTTGATGGCATGGCACAGTGGTGACAATTGATGGCACAGTTTCTGTGTTTGATGGCATGGCACAGTGGCTGCATTTGGTGGCATGGCACAGTGGTGACAATTGATGGCACAGTTGCTGTGTTGCATGGCACAGTGGTGACAATTGATGGCACAGTGGCTGCATTTGGTGGCATGGCACAGTGGTGACAATTGATGGCACAGTTGCTGTGTTGTATGACACAGTGGCTGCATGTGATGGGCACAGTGAGGCTTCAATGTTTTTTTTTTTCGTTTGCGCCCCCCCAAAAATTGTGAGCACCAGCCGCCACTGCTCGGTCCTAAAAATTGGTATCGGGACAACCCTAATAAAAACGATCATAGCGGCTATTCCGCCACTTGATCGTTCTTACGAGCGGCAAAATGGGACTTCCGGTGCTTCTACCAACTCATCTGTGCGTTCACTGAGTCGGAGAACGAATCCACTGGCCCACGGTTCTTGACCATAGAGATTTCCAGCGGACCAGATGGTTGCCGGAGTCTCTGATTGTCGGAGGCCAGGCGCGATGTTATGATGTCACGCCCGGCCTCTGCATTTAAAAAAACGGCGCCGCTTCAGCTAGGAAGCAGTGATCGCATTTTTTTTTTTTTTTTTGTATATATTCTATTTTATTATGTTAGGCTTCCCAGCCTAGAGGTGAGACGTGGGGTCTTATTGAATCCAGCTGCACCCCCCTCTGCTCTGAGGAGCCTCAGAACTAAGCGATCAGCGTTCATTTGATCGCTAGTTCTATGTGTAGGGCCCCCTTACTTTCAGTATGGGCACTACGCTAAAGTTAGTGGGTGAATGGAAGAGTTACTTTGCTTCCATTCATAATTTATTAAATTAATGGGCGGCTGTCATTCAGAACTGTCCTGTGGCCGGTCTGCGCTCCAGGGGTGTTGTTCTCACCCCTGGGCGACAGGTGGCGCTAGAGGGGTTCTGGCAGACTCACTTTTCCCCAGCAGCCAATTAGAGAAGTTTGACCTCGCGGGGCATGCTGGGGAGGGGCATATCCGTGGCAGACGCCATTTTACTGGGGCTGCTCTCTTCGCGCGTTCCAGGTGCGGCACCCACCTTCAGGGTGTACGGACCCCGGCGACATGGCCTATCTGGCCGAGGTCATATGCTGTGCGGAGTTCCATGCGGATGCTGAAAGGGGCCCCAATGACTTACTGGGTCCCCAGCTACACTAAAATGGATCCCAGGCTGGGTGCCGTTCGGTGGAGGATCGGCTTGAGGAGAACCCGGAGGCAGGTGATCCAATAGGGCTTGAACGAACCATCAGGGATCTGGTGATCGGGAGATTGACAGGTATACTTCGCTGCTGTCAACCGGTGACCTTGACTAAATTCATTGGGAGGATTCGCTCATTCCAAATCACGCTCATTTAAGTACTAGGCCTGTGGCAGAGGTCTGTTCCTCCCTGGGTGACACTGCGGCTGCCGGGCTTGTGGCAAGAGTCTGTCTGGTTAGAGTGGTCACGAACTGTGTTACAATCAAAAGCGGGCTTGCTTTCTCTGAATATCCTGGGCCTGATACTGCAAGTGTTCTCTTCTGCTTCAACAACCTTTTCTACCCCACTGCGTGTTGATGTTGGCCGTGTTGGGCCTTGGAAATAAAGCAGTCAGAAAACCCATTTGCTGACTGGACATTCGCTCACTACTGCTCACTGCTTTCACCCCTAGAGAAGCCACCTGAGGTAACTTAATACGCCGATCCCAAAAACAACCAGCGGCTCCTGCGGGGGTTAGCGCTACATATGTATTAGGCCTGGTTCTAGATTTGCACTACAGAATGTGACCCATAGGAAACCATGTTAGATGTATGTTTCTGCAAAATGCAAGAAGCACTAAAAATGTATAAGTGTGCACCAGACCTTAAAGAGAAGCTCCAGGTTCTTCAGAAAAACAGAAAGCTCAGCAGCTACAAATACTTTAACTGCTGACTTTTAGGCCTGGTTCACACCTATGCATTTTTAGTGCATTTTTAGTTTTGCAGAAACACACTACAGTCCATTTAACATGGTTTCCTATGGTTCATGTTCATATTTGTGCATTTTATGGAAAGTCCCAGGGACTTTTTTCTCGTTTTTGGTTCCATAGACTTCAATGGATCAAAAACGTGTATTGAAAAATGCAAAATACACCCGGAATATGCAAACACTTTTACCTGAATAGGTTTGAACCAGATCTTAAAGCGGAGGTTCACCCTAAAACTACTCTGTCCTATAGCATCCAGCATACTGGCGTCAGCGCCAGTATGCTGTTTTTTTTTATTTTTTATTATTTATCGCTCTAGTTACTGTTAAATTAAGAATTTTCTTTTCTCTCCACCGCAGGTGTATGGCGTGGCTGTGTCACGTCACGCCTTCCAAAAATAGCCGATTTGGGACTCGGCTCTTGGGACTCGGCTCTTTCCAGCGCTATACGGCGCCTGCGCACAGACCTAGGAGCTGACTGCGCAGGCGCCATATATAGCCGAGTTCTATTTCGGCTTTTTCCGGAGGGTGTGACGTGCCATAGCCATAGGACTCGGCTGTATACGGCGCCTGCGCAGTCGGCTCCTAGGTCTGTGCGCAGGCGCCACATAGCGCCGGAAATAGCCGAGTCCTAAATCGGCTGTTTTCGAAAGGAGTGACGTGACATATCCGCGCCATTCACCCGCGGTGGAGAGAAAAGAAAATTCTTAATTTAACAGTAACTAGAGCGATTTAAAAAAAAAACAGCATACTGGCACTGACGCCAGTATACTGGAGGCTATGGGACAGAGTAGTTTTAGGGTGAACCTCCGCTTTATATATAAGACACTTACCTGTCCAGGGCAGTGGCAGCTGGTGCTCAAAATGTTTGGGGGGGCGCAAACAAACTGAAAAAAAAACATCAATCGCCACCACTGTGCCCATTAAACAGAGCCAGTTTGTCCCCCCCCAAATGCAGCCAGGTTGTTTCTCCCCCCCCAATTTCTGCCAGGTTGTTCCCCCCCCCCCCCCCCCGTTTCTTTCTGCCAGTTTGTGCCCCCAATTTTCACCAGTTCTTGCCACCAAATGCAGACAGTTTTCCACCAGCCCAGCACTTACCTTCCTTGGGTCAGCGCCGTTCTCTCCACGCTTCCTCAATGTCTTCTCCACCCTCAATGTCGCTTTAGCCAATCAGGTGACAGGTAACCAGACCCAGTGCACCTGATTCGCTGAGAGGCGGGGCAGTGTTAGGAAAGCGATTCTCTAACACAGCACTGATTAACCAGGGAACGCACAGCCTGTGCGCCCCCTGTTTAACCCTTTGTAAGCCGATTAAAGCCTGCAGGTTCTAATCAGGAAACCTGCAGGTTCTAATCAGGAAACCTATCAGAGCAGTGGTTCTCAACCTTCTAGTGCCGTGACCCATTGATAAAATTTCTCAAGTTGTGGGGACCCCTAACAGTAAAATTTCCATAGCGTAGGTTGTCAGCACCCAAGGCAAGACAAGTAATTTGCGCTCCCTGAGTCCCTAATGCCGCGTACACACGATTGTTTTTCGGCATTAAAAAATAACGTTTTTAAAAATGTAATTTAAAATGATCGTGTGTGGGCTTCACATAGTTTTTCATCTTCTGAAAAACGGGGGGAAAAAAACAATTCGACCATGCTGCATTTTCAAATGTCGTTTTAAAAAATGTTGTTTTTTCGGGTTGTAAAAAATGATCGTGTGTGGGCTAAAACTACGGTTAAAACCCGCTGATGCTCAGAAGCAAGTTATGAGATGAAAGCTTAAATGGAACTTCCCCTTTGGAGTGCCGTTGTACGTCACCGCACTTTGCTCATCATTTTTTGAAACGATGGTGTGTGGGCAAACGTCGTTTTTAATGATGAAGTTGGAAAAACTTTGTTTTTCTTCATGCTGAAACGTTTTTTCCATGATGAAAAACGATCGTGTGTACGCGGCATTACACTCATACAGTATTGTACCCCCTTATGGTACATTTTAGGATGTACCACTCTTCTCATTTATTTCCCCTTTATCTCGCTCTATCCTAATTTATTCCCCCCCCCCCCCCCCCCCCATCCCTCTCTTGCCGTCTTTCTTGTTCTTTCTCCCCCTTTTTCCTCTCCCTTCCATGTATTCTCTATTTAGTCAACTTGGGTGCTCTTGATCAAGGTCATCTGCTGATCTGAGAACTGTTGTGGTGCCTTTTAATGGCAACTCTAATTACAGGTAGTGTTACTCACTGTGTCTCTGGCTTCGCTGTGTCTCCGACTTTATGGTGTCTCATAGCAGTGACACCTATGTAGAAATCGGGAGATAGGGTCTCCTCCAGCCCCTCCCACTTCACATTCCCCACCAGTCAACTGACCTCTAGTCTCCACCCCAAACCATGCTGTGAACTGAATGGGTGGCTGCGAAGAGGCAGAGTGGGCGGCTGTGAGCTCCAGGGACAGCCCTGCTGGGCGGCTGCAAAAATGCTGGGAGAGCCAGGAACAGCCCAGGATTTGGTGACCTCTGGCAAATCATCATATGACCCCCAGGTTGAGAACCACTACTCTATGGGCATTCCTTTCTATTATTTATCTGTCATTCCTTAGAAAACAGCTGTAATCCCAAATAATCTCAATCTTACAATCTGCTACTGTACATGAGGAAAACTTGTGGGAAAGGTGAAGTCGATATGTCTCCAAAATCTGTGTGCAAATGAGTTTATATTTTTCTTCCCATTATACTCTATGGACATTCCCTTCTGTTATTCACCTTTTTATGGCATAAAAAAATAATCCCACCTAATCTCAATATTAAACATGGCCAATGATATGCCTAAAGACTCTGTCACTAATTGATATTCTTTATGGGCATTCCACTTAGTTCCAATATTCTCTATGGGCATTCCTTTTCTATTCTGACATTCCTTTTAGTATGTCCCATCGACTCCTACTCTGCTTTTATAAAAATTATTATCCTCATGGATGTGGGCGGGGTTATACCCGGCCGATCGATGGATTTTTTGCTTGCCAATGGTCAATTCCTCATAAAGACAGCAGGTTAGCCTAGAAGTCTCAGATTCTACCCCGACTGATCTCGTGTCCCTGGAAGGACTTCAAGAGAAGGATTTTATGGTGAGTATAGAGCCCTGGTCATGAAAGGGATAAATAAAAGAGGAAGCAATTCAAAGGAAAATATACCAATTTTTATTGTGTTTATGAAAGTATGATTATAGACTGATAAACATTTGTTCCTTTCACAGGTTTTTTCATGTACTCTGATTCAACCAAGAATCCTTTGGTGAAATCAATCGGCCAAAAGTGAAGCTCTAGTGATCGTCTCTCCCATTTGCAGACATACTTTTGACCAATAGATTCCAAGCCTGCCCATCACGACAAGGTAGACTCTTCTAGGGCAGGTCCTACACTAAGCTACCCTACTGGATGCTAGTCGTTTTTCTAATGTTGGATGTATGTTTGTAGTAGGCCCCATCCTATAATCTGTGTGTGCGATCTACTCTCTCCTAATTTGGTTGTCTGTCTGCCCAGGGGTATCTGCGTTTTTTTTTTTTTTTTTGTGGGATTGCGGCAGACAGATCGGACACTTTTTTGGGACCATTGACATTTATACATTGATCAGAGCTATAAATAGCCACTGATTACTGTATAAATGTCACTGGTAGGGAAGGGGTTAACACTAGGGGGCGATCAAGGTGTTAAATGTGTTCCCTCACTGTGTTTTAACTGTAGGGGGGATGGACTGTCAGAGACATGACAGAGATCACTGGAAACAGAAGACATGTCACCTGTCAGAACAGAGAATCGCCTTGTTTACAAAGGCGGTTCTCCATCCTGCCTCTGTAATAGGCGATCGCGGGTCATCAGTGGACATCAAGCCCACCCGCGTGCAAGCCGCTGTGCAGCTACACCGATTTACGCTGGAGAGCCAACCTGCCACAGTATAATGACCCATTGCGGTGAAGCACCCTGCCCCCTTGTGGAGTAGAGAGAAGCAGCGGGTAAAGCAGGCGGTGTGTGGCTGTGACTTGTATTCCCTCCTCACCACCTGATTTGACCCCCACACTAGCAAGCTGCAACTGCGGGCATTGCACACGGTTGCAGGGCATTTTCAGAGTGGCCCCATTCACTTGAATGGGTTGTAATCAGTGTTGTAAGTAACGGAGTTACAATAAACGCAGTTACCTAACGCAGCCCCTTTTGAGGGTAACGAGTAATCTACCTGATTACTCTTCCCCTCCCAGTAACTCAGTTCCCATTACTTGGGCGGCATTACTGCAATTACATCTACCGCCACTAGATGACAGCAGAGTAATTGCTTCTCCCGGCGCTGTGAACATAAATATGGGTGGAACTCGGCTTTAGAATCATGTGACCGCTGTGATGTCCTGTCACAGCGGTCTGAAAACTCCCAATCGCAAGGAGCCCTGGATACAATGAGCCCCATCCGCCTCACACTGACCTATCACCGGGGAACAACTCAAATCTATCACACACACTGTGTGCGCAACCTGATCAATGATCCGGGGAACACATGGCCGGAACAAAATATTCCACAGAACAAACGTTCCCTATACAACACAGTGTACACAGCGACATCTAATGGTCAACATGGTAAGTGCAGGACACCTATACAGACCAATGATCAGCAGGTTATTTTTGGTCAGTGATTTCATCTCTTCATCAGACAACAAAGATATTAGCTGCACATACATGGTGGGATGGATGCACCTAGGCTGGGATATACACAAGATCACCATTTGTTTCTGGTTTTCTTCTCCTCTTAAGGATCTGGCATTCTTTTGTCTTGGAGTATTAACTCACTGCTCCCTGGCAAGCGCTGGTCACCTGCTTCTCAACAAAGCATTGTAGAATATTAAAAAAAAAATTCAGTTACTTTGCTGAGTAACTAATTACTTTTTCAATGTAGTAACTGAGTCACTAACGCAATTACTTTTTCGGAGAAGTAATTTGTAACTGTAACTAATTACTTTTTTAAAGTAAGATGAGCAACACTGGTTGTAATCACCCAACGAAAACGCTGGGGTATAATTACTGCCACAGTTTGTGTACACCTTAATCTACTACCTCTGCAGCTAAAGGTGGTAGGAATTGGGGACAGTAAAACCATGGCTCAAATGCAGTGTTTTACCATCCCCCCCCCCAACTTCATGTGTCACCGAGCCTTAAGGGTACTGTCGCCAAATGCAACGAAGGGCTCATTCACAAGTGCGGTAGGAAATGCTGCTCCTCTGAAAAGTGATCCGGGTGTGTTTGACAGGAGATGAGGAGGCAAAATGTTACCTCCTCACTGCCTGGTTTAAACTAATAACTGCAGCGAAATGCACGTGATTGAGGCACAGTAATATGGCAATTATAGGTTTAAATCAGGCGATGAGGAGGCAACATTGGACATGTGCCTGATGGTCATTGACTTCTCATGTTGTCCAGGTAGATCACCACCTATCTAAGGTTGCCTACCCCTGATCTATAGTGTGTACTTCTCTCAGTCAGGAGCACTAAGGCCGCGTACACACAATCAGACCGGTCCGAGGAAACTGGCCTTAAGGCCAGCTTCATAGGACCAAATCGATCGTGTGTACGGCCCATCGGATCGTTGTCCATCGGACCAAAGTTTTAAAACTTGCTTTAAAATCGGTCTGATGGACGCCTGACCATCGGACCAAAACGATGGTTAGTACGCAAAAGCATCCAGGCCAAAAACCCGCGCATGCTCAGAATCAAGTCGACGCATGCTTGGAAGCATTGAACTTCATTTTTTCAGCATGTCGTTGTGTTCTACATCACCGCGTTCTGACCCGATCGGATTTTGGACTGATGGTGTGTACGCACATCAGACCATCAGGCCACTTCAGCGGTGACCCGATGAAAATGGTCCGTCGGACCATTCTCATCGGACCGGTCTGATGGTGTGTATGCAGCTTAAGTGTTATTTCTGTCTGCTGCTTCTTTCCTCCATCAGCATTAATCACTTCTGACAAGTTTTCCTGACACCAAGAGAAAAGGTGACAGGGAAGGGATCTCCATCTGAATGACAGCCTCTGTTCCTATGAGCTGTGTGAAGGGGCTCTGCAGAGTGCAACCTCAGCTCTCCGCCCCCTTTTCTTTGAATTCTCAGAGAGGCTCTATAATAAATAAAAAAATATTAAGCACTTGCTTACTGGGCACATATACCCCCCTCCTGCCCAGGTGAAATTTCAGCTTCCGGCACTGCGTCGTTTTAACTGACAATTGCGCGGTCGTGCGACGTGGCTCCCAAACAAAATTGACGTCCTTTTTTCCCCACAAGTAGAGCTTTTTTTTGGTGGTATTTGATCACCTCTGCGGTTTTTATTTTTTACGCTATAGACAAAAAAAGAGTGACAATTTTGAAGAAAAATATACAATATTTTTTACTTGTTGCTATAATAAATAGCCCAATTTTGAAAAATAAAATAAAAAAAATTCTCAGTTTAGGTCGATACGTATTCTACATATTTTTGGTAAAAAATAAGCGACTGGTTTGCGCAAAAGTTAGAGCGCCTATAAAATAGGGGACAGAATTTTTTTATTTATTTTTTTTATGGCGGCGATCTGCGACTTTTTTTTTATTTTTTTTTTTTTTTTTTTTATTGGAACTGCGAAATTATGGCGGCCACATCGGACACATTTTTGGCGCCATTCACATTTATACTGCGATCGGTGCTATAAGTATAAATATGCACTAAATACTGTATAAATGTGACTGGCATTGAAGCGGTTAACACTAGGGGGTGAGGAAGGGATTAAATATGTTCCCTGTATAGAGTTCTAACTGTAGGTGGAGGGGGGTGACCGATCTGTGTCCCTATGTACAAGGGACACAGATCAGTCTCCTCTCCAGAGACAGGACGCTGTCTCTGTGTAAAACGGCAATGAGAGATGATCTCGTATGTAAACATATGAGATCATCTCTCATTGGCCGCACAGATCGCATAGCAAACGGCCACTCTGATTGGCCGTTCACTGCATTCAGTGATTGACTGTGTCCAAGGGACACGGCCAACACAGAATTTCCCCGCTGTGCGCTCGGGAGCGCGCGGGCAACGCCAAAAGGGACGGACGTCAAAAGACGTCCTGTTGGAAATTCAGGTCCGCGCTGTAGCTGTCATTCGGCTATAGCGCGGGCCTCAGGTAGTTAAAATGCCCCCATCCCCACGACCTTGCACGCAGAAGTGAACGCATATGTAAATTATGTCCAAACCACACATGTGAGGCATCACCGCAAACGTTGGAGTAAGAGATTTTTAAGTACTAAAATTTGGCCTCATACCACGACTGTGCGCAATATTAAAGTGTGACATGTGAGGTATCTATTAACTCAGCGTAAAATCACATTATACAAAAAAAAAATGGACTAACTTTGCTTTTTTATTTACGTTTACATCAGCTGTCGGGTGCTGCCGTCACCGTAGCCGTAAAGGGAAACCGTCAATGAGGCCTTGCGGCTTCACAGCCAAGTCCCTACTGCACATGCACCAAGAATGCTGCACTCACTCAGCAGGGGAAGGAGGAGGGGGCCAAATTTGTGACCTCCCCCCCAGAAAGGTGCCAAATGTGTCACCCGAAGGGGCAAGAATCAGATAAGCGGAAGTTCCACTTTTGGGTGGAGCTCCACATTAAAGGGAGAAGTTTGGGGTTTATAAAAAGGAGAAAGACCTTCATACTGACCTCTATAATGCAGCATCAGATTTAAAGTGGAGCTCTGCTTGTTTGCACCCTCCACAACCACATTTGGCAATTTTTTGGGGAGGAGCGGATACCTGCTTTTGATAGGTATGCGCTCCCCCCAGATTACCCCAGCGAGTTGGAATTTTGCCCCCTCATTCCTATGCAGTTCTCTGGGACACATCACCGGTCCCAGAAGACTACAGGGACCATTCAGAAGGGCAGTGTGACTCGCACAGGAAACAGGCTGTGAAGAGAGATGTCGGCACCTGCACCCAAAGCCAATTGAAGAATCCGCTCGGGTGAGAACATTGCGGAATCCCTGGACCAGTGGCGATGCGTCCATAGTTGGCACAGGAGTGCCACCCCCTCTCTCCTGCACCCATCAATCAACAATACATAGCTTCATGCATTGCATAAGGCTATGTATTGTTGCCTGTTGAGCACCGGCCATCTGAATAACAGCGGTGGGCATGTTTTGGAAGTGCCTGATTAGAGCAAGATGCTCTAATACAGTGGTTCTCAACGATCATTTTAAATTAAATTTTTAAAAACGTTATTTTTTCATGCTGAAAAACAATTGTGTGTACGCGGCATTAGGGACTCGGGGAACGCAAATTACTTGTCTTGCCTTGGGTGCTGACAACCTACACTACGGAATTTATTTTACTGTTAGGGGTCCCCACAACTTGAGAAATTTTATCAAGGGGTCACGGCACTAGAAGGTTGAGAACCACTGCCATAGAGTATAATGGGGAGCAAGATGTGACCTGGAGTCAGAACCATTGATCAGATCGATCTTTAGCAGACATACTCTTTGTTCAGGGATGATGTCCAAACTTGATGTTTAGGCTCCTTACACACGGAGCGGTCGGTTTTTCGGTCCGCTCCGTGTGTCCGTCAGCTCAGCGGGGGGGGGGTCTCCGCTCAGCTGTCGGCGGACAGGGCGGTCCCCTCCCCGTCTCTCCTCCGCTCTCCCCTATGGGGAGTCGGATGGAAACGGACCGTCTGTCCGTTTGCATCCGATCCGATCCACCGGACGGAAGAAAAATAGGGTTGTCTTCCGTCCGCAAAACGGATCCAGACGGACGTGGATCGTAGGCGGACGTTAGCGGATGCATCATCCGCTAACGGATCCGCTCCCATAGGGACACATTACAAGTCCGTAAACGGACTTGTAATTAGCGGACCGTTCGTCCGCTCATGTGAAAGGGGCCTAAGAGGGATTATTATTAATTTTTTCTATGGAATGACAAACGTAGAACCAAATGGAATGCCCATAGAGTATAATGGGAAGTAAAATTTAAACACATTTGCAGGCAAATCTGAGAGACATAGCATTTTATCCTTTCCCACAGGTGTTCCTCAGGTAGAGTAGTAGATTGTAAGATTGAGATTATTTGGGATTACAGCTGTTTTCTATGGAATGACTGATAAATGATAGAAAGGAATGCCCATAGAGTATAATGGGAAATAAGATGTCACCTGGATTCAGAACCATTGGTCATATCGGATCGATCTTGAGCAGACATACTCTCTGTTAAGGGATGATGTCCAAATTTGACATTAAGCAGGATTATTATTTTCTATAGAATGACAAACATAGGACAGAATGGAATGCCCATAGACGAGGCCGTCTTTAATATGGTTTGGGCCCTGGGCAAACCTTTTTTTTGGGCCCCCCTCCAGCTTATTTCCTGACTCCAACATGGCAGCATACTAGTGATAGAGCTCCGCCTCTTGACCACTCCCTCAGAACCAGTGAATAGCATAAATTAAGATATGGTTAGCCGCCACCCCATTCTTCTTTTTTTCCTCATACCTCACGCACCAGTGAAGAGTAAGCAGTACCATGTCCCCCCCCCTCTGCCTCAGTGCAGTAGCCGTCTGGGTTGAGCCTCTCCCAGTGCCTTGCAAACCCCCAGATTGCCATTACAGATGGCGACCATTGAATGGGACTATTCATGTTTTTTCCTATGGCATCAGATGGGGGAGATGGGATACATTCTGATGCATCGGGAAAAACATGCTTTAAAAGAAAAAATTTGACATCTTTTTGAAATAATGCTTGAGTTTGATTGTGTGTGTGTGTGCACATGTGGAATCCTGATTGTATGTCTGCTGTGTGATAGATGTATGTATGAGGTGTGTGTGTGTGTGTGTGTGTGCACATGTGGAATCCTGATTGTATGTCTGAATTTGATAGATGTATGATTGTGTGTGTGTGATCCTGATTGTATGACTGTTGTGTGATAGAGTTGTGTATGACTGTGTGTTTGTGTGTGACCGTGTGTGTGATTGCGTGCATTTGTGAAAAGCGATTGGATGCATGTGTGTGATTGCGTGAGTTTGTGAAATCGAGTGGATTTTGATCGTGTGTATGACTGAAACTGCTGGAGTAGACATTTTTCTTTTGTGTAACATAGCTCCTCTAGCCATGCGGCTGGGGGGGGAAGGGCGATTTGTTTGTTTGTAACAGTTTGTAAGGAAGTGACTTGATTAACCAGATTTAAACTGCTATAGAAGGCTGCCTTTTGTGTAACATGTGCTTTGGTGGGGAGGGGCAACTAGTGTTGGATCTGTGTGTTTCTTGAGTGCACAATTTTTAGAGCAAAGTCATGTGTAATATGTTCATGATCTTTATGAGGAATAGAAATTGATAAATTATGCATTTTTAAGTGGCCAGACAATAGCAGCTGCTGTTAGCATGAAAAAAAAAAGTTTTTATTTCGGAAGGTTTTAAATGTAAGCTCACCGTATATATATTTTTAAATGGATTGTTACAGGAGCTTTGAGAAAAGAGTTTTTTTGTTTTATGTTTCATATAACCAACATTTTATTTGAATGTGCTGGTTTTGGCAAAAGGTCAGCTTTGAAGCAGCCTAAAATGCGCTCATTATGAGGGGTTCCCACCATCCCTGTGCTGCGCTCATTATGAGGTGTTCACATCATAAAAAGGTCAGATTTGAAGGAACCTAAAGTGTGTGCCTTCTAGGTTGGTTGTTTTTAGAAAATGTTTTTTATTGTTTGTTTTTGATGATCAATGTTTTGTCTTTGTGGAAGAAAGGTTCTAGGCAAGTTTTAAAAAAAAACTGCGTATGGCGGCCATTTTGGTCATCAGTGGCCATTTTGGGGGCGTAGTCTGTTTGCACTGTGGGTCACCCCAGGGGGGAGGTGCAGCCACCTCTCCTTTGGGTGTGGTATTTCTCTGGCTATTTTGCTGGTGGATTTTAGCAGCCTTTGGGGCAGATTTTGATGTTTAGTGCGAATTGGATTAGCGCGCTCTTTTCTGTGTTAGGATCGGGTGGAGAACATTTTTGTTTTCCTTTATGTGTGTAGTATGGTATGTCCTGTGGTAAACAGGTGATTTGGAAGCGCAGTTAAATTGTTTTACTACAAGCGTAAATGGCGCCATTGTTGCTTGGTTTGTTGTCGGCCATTTTGTGACTCAGTGTAAAGTGCTATCTTTTGAGTAGCGTTTGCGGACGCTAGGGCCAGTATATACAGGATCTGACTAACCTGTTGGCTGACGTTACAGTGTAAAAGTGGAAACTTTTTGTGTAACATTTCGTTTTTGAATATGTTACTGGCGCTGACTGCATTTTTGTGCATAGCGATGTGCGTTTGTTTGTTTAAATGTTTGGGAGTTGTTCATTGTTTTTTGAATAATGATTGGGTCAGGGGGGATCAACTCCCATTCTGCAGATGGGAGGAGATGGTTTTATTTTCCCTGAACCAAAGGTGTTTTGTTTTTAAGAGAAAAAAACGCAGGAGATTTGAGTTTTAACTTTGTTTACTACTTTATAATACTTCCAGGGGATATATGTGGTCCATGGAGTTTTTTGATGTGTTGAGACGGGGCAGTGAAGACAGACTTCCCTCTCTCTCTCCATCTTTCTGTCATTATGTAAATAAATCAGATTTGGGTTTTAAGAGCTGAGCATACAACAGGAAGTCCTTTCTCAGCATTTATATATAAGCAGGAAGTCAGTGGGAGGAGTTTTGAAGTCTTCTGAAAGATGAGCAATGAGATTTGTGTCCTGAAGGGACAACAGAAATATTTTGGCATTTGAAAGAGTGTTTTAAAGTTTAATTTCAGTTGTTTTTGTGAAGTTGTATACTGTAAATACAGTTTTGGGTATGTGAGAGGAAACAGAGGGGCGTCACCATTATTGTTGTATCATGTAGACGCAGGTAGAAAGAAGCCATAATATAGTTTTGAAAAGTGGAGGATTTCATTGTGCTTTGAAGGTTGTCTGACGAACACATTTTAGGAGGCTTTATATCGTGATACAGATTTGGCCGTGTATAATAGCCGGAGATCTTATTAGCGATTATATTAGCATAAATGTGTAGGAGTAGTACGCTAGTGGTCCTGCTCAGGCCGTGTAGAATAGTCGGAATGCAGGCATCGGTTTTGATGATAAAGGCGCAAGTCAGAACCGCTCCGAAAACAAAGCGCGGTGTGTTCTGGACGCAGAGCTCACTAAAAAAAGCGATTCGAATCGTCATGGGATGTGCCGCCCATGCAGTGCACCAGTCAGACAGCTGCACCGCACATGAGGTCTGAATTAGGGGCTCCGGACATGAGACCCCTAAAGAATGTCGTAGGTGGTCAGAGGGTACAGTAAGGTGTACTCCTTTGGAAGGTACTCTGGATGGAGGTATGAGACCTCAGAATAAAGATACCTTGGATGTAGATCTGATGTGGTTTCAGAAATCTGTAATGAGTGTGGATGGAGGTGTGGTACGCGCCTCAGGAGAACTTTGTATAGCTGGTCTATGCAAGTTTCTCGCGCTGTTCTCGTATTTTTCCATTGTATTTTCTTGTATTGCGGAAAGAGTGTAGGCAGATTTCCGGCTGGTTTTTGTTTTTTTTCATTTTTGTTTTGAAAGCTATGAATATCTCCCCCACATTTGTATTTGAATGTTTGTATGTAGTAACGTGAATGTTTGTTTTTTTTATTCAAACTTACTGCGGCGATCTTCTGACGCGTCGCAGCTTTTGTATTTTTGTAGGAACGGGAAAAGTAAGGGTTAAGGGTTACAAAGGGTTTTTGTTTGAATCGGTTTTGTGAAGAATGTCATTGACAATGTACAGGAATGTCATTTTTGTTTGCCATTCTCTGCAGGATAAATATGAAGGATGGAGTAATGATTTCTGCTTATAAGTATTTTTCAGGTCCAAAGAGTTTCCGGAAGTGTTTGTACATAGAGAGCAGGTGTATGTAGACAGCTGTACACATGGATAATTACGGGTCTAAGGAGGTGAAAGTATCATAGGCTATTTCATTGTTTCTTTTTATCATTTCTTCCTCCAGTCTGTATTGAGGAAGAAAAGGGGGGGATGGTAGATAAAATGTAAAGATGACAGATCTCCGAACTAATAACACTAATCTTTCTAATTTTAATCAAGTTTTGGGCCAAGATTGTCTTTCTTTGATAGAATTTGAATCGGCAAGCAGCAGTCTGGTGAAGTAGGTTCCCATTTTAGTTGCTAAGAACCTGTCAATGGTTCCAGGTATTACAGGCGACGGTAAGCGATTACAGGCGACGGTGAGCCACGCACAGGTTAAGCAGCGACCACAGTTACGAGGTCTGGGTTGTTGTCATTGAAGGTCAACCAAAACCAGGGTTGTACTCCCTCAACTGTCACTCTCATTCTTGGGTGATGGGGTGGGTACGATCCCTGTAATGTGAACTTCACAGGGTTCAGGAGTCTCTCCTGGACCCCGACACGGTAATTGGTTTTCATTTTTCCCCAACCAGGTGACTGGTTCGTTTGTAAAGAAGCTTGATGGACGAGACCACGCCAGCCACTGCAAGAAGCGGCTCAACCACATCAAAGAAATGAGGAGTATCTTTGTTTATTTTGTATTTGTTTGTTTAGTAAATTTTAGCAAGGGTAACGATGGAAAGCATCCCAAGTTATTATTTAAAGTGTATTCCATGACTAATTAAGAAGATGAACGGGACCGATTGCTGGGTCTGTTCTGAGTCTCCGTTGAGCTTTAGTCCCCAGCGATGACAGCGGTACATGCTAATTATGAGGATTATTGACAAACGAGTGAAGACTCCAAACAGACACCTGTCAATGGAATTTATTATGTTTTTAGAGGGTAAAATTGATTATTGTTTTTATGGCTCCGCCTCTTGTCGGTTGGGTATCAGGACTGGGTAGTCCACAAGTGTAACTTTAGTTTGGTGTTTATGCAGATTTACAGCTTATAAGGTAATTCCCCCAATGCAAGAGGTTCATGTGTGGTAGTGAAGCTGTCCCTGTCCTATGTCGCGGCCAATTGCGAGGATCATATGGCACAAGAGAAATTGGGAATGGCGGGGACAGCTAGAAGGGAATTGTTCACCAACCCGGACAAGGTCTGGGCACGGTCTCCTGCATATACAAGGTGGGGGGGTTTGAGCTTATGATACGTTTGAACAATTCACACCTATTGAGGATGGAATGTTTCATGTAACTGTTGAAGCTACAAGGAAGTTCTCACAGCCCAAGGGGGGGGTTTCTGGGAATTTACAAGTAAATATTGTTATATCTGGTTCAGGGGATACTGGGAATAGGAGTTCAGGCCCATATGGATAAGGTTTGGGTCCCTACAAGGCAAAGCCAGAGCTGTAACTGAGTGAAGGTTGGGAGTCCTTTGAAGGGTCTGGGAATCTGAGGGGATTTAAAGGGGTGTTCCACCCAAAAAAAATGACCTTTTCTCATCCCACTCCTCACCCCCATACATGCCACATTTGGCATGTAATTTTTTTGGGGGGGGAGTGGGGGCTTCAGTAGGAGTGGGACTTCCTGTCCCACTTCCTGCTTCCGCCGAGGGGCTGGTTAGGCGATTAAGCTTAATCGCCTACACCAGCCCCCTCCCTGTAGGCGATCACATGGGACACTGACAGGTCCCATGCGATCGCCTCTCCAATCAGCGGCGAGCCGCGCCGTGCACGCATGCGCAGTACGGCTCGCGCATGCGCGCGCAGTGGGTGCCCGGCCGTGAAGCCGAAGGCTGTCACGGCTGGGTGCCCACAGTCAGGATGGAGACGCCGGCCGGGGAGGGGGGGGGGGGCAGAGGAGCGGAGCCCCGGTCGGCGCGTCGCTGGAACGTAGGAGCAGGTAAGTGAGTGTTTATTAAAAGCCAGCAGCTACACTTTTTGTAGCTGCTGACTTTTAATAAACACAACTTAGGGCTGGAACACCCCTTTAATTCTTATTTTTCAGCGGATCGTGGTTGATTGAAATGGGAATATATATACTCATGTCGTTTTTCTTTCTATGTCGTGATGAGCGCTCCTGTTGCCTGATTGGACGCGTGACCAGAGCCGGAGCAGATGACCACGTACCAGATGAGACGTCCCGAAACCCAACCCTCGTACCAGATGAGATGCCCCCGGAGCCGGACCCATGGACAAGACACAGTGGATCACTACCCAATCTGCGATTACTACAGCTCACCAAGTTGTGTCCTCCTTATGTCATGTCTCCTGAAGAACAGAGTCTACATGTCAAGCCGTGTTTTCCTTTTTATGGACTGTAAGGACTGATTATTTTCTAGGTGTAAGAAGAATATCAAGATTTGAAGGACAAGTGGGAGCAATATGACAAAAAGGGAGGACTGTGGTGGAAATTTGAAGATGTATTTAATATGTATTGTTGCCATATTGGCACCCAGTCTTGACACTTCCCCAACCCGCTCTAATTAGAACTGATTGGGGCAGTCTGAGGCTGGTTGGGATGCACTTCCTGATTTGGAGAAGGGTGTTTGAAGAGTGAGTGTCGCCGGCGCAAGGGCCCCTGTGTGATGCACAGATATTCGCCTGTGTGACGTATCACTCTGCAGGCACACTATTGGTTTGGCGGATGTGTGCTTTTGTCATCTCTGTCTGATCAACATGAGTATGATGGTATGAGCATACTGCTGCATAAGGGCTCTCCTTATCAGGAATTGTGTTCATTAGTTATTGTATTATTTCTGTATTATATTGTGTTATTACTGTAATGAATCCCTGTTAGAAGGGTTTATCTGTGACATCACGTCCTGTAGAGGAGGTCACATGCTGTGACATGACTTCCTATGGTCACATGCTGTGATCTTGTCCAATCAGAGGTGGTCTGAAATCTATTGTCTTAATAAAACGGCCTGTAGAGGGCGTCGGCGGCAGAGATGCTGGGGAGCGATGAATGAGAGCAGCTGTTGTAATGTCTCTTGATTGGTATGGATGGGCAGGGAATATATGGTGAGTAAATCTGTTAGCTTAAACATGGCATTATTTCATTTAAGATGGCGAATGTGCTTTACAGCACATGGCAAGATGGGGGTGTGCCTTGCAAACCCCCAGATTGCCATTACAGCGCTCAGGCTGCTAAACGCGCTATAGTCTGGGAGCCCCTTCTGTGGGTCTTATTGGGGCCCCTGCAGTGTTTCCTCTTTAGGAACGAAATCTGCTTTTACAATTGATAACTGCAGCACTTGTGGAATATGGAGGGGCCAGCTATGCTTTATCTCTCTTGGCCCCTTGTGCCATACAGGGTGACCTGTACCTTTTACCTATATCACCCTTTTTTTGTCTTTCATTACCTTTCTTATTCACTGCTTCAGCAAAACAAACAGAAGAAACTACAGGCTTCTAACACAGGTACAGAGATAGGAAAGGTTCAGTCTCTTTAGCCAACAGATTGATATATAGACAAAGTACATGGCTATAGCCAGAGCTATAGTCTCTGATATGGTTTTGCTCACCCCAGTAGGTACACAATTAGGGTTGCCACCTTTTCCTCAAGCCAAACCCGAACACGCCACTACATATGGTGGGTGTGGCCATATTGAGGGAGGGGCCTCACGAGGCATGATTAAAATTAAACAAAATAATTATTTTACCTATAAAATATGCTTACGTTGCTGTGCCACAAGAGTCTCACTGACATGAATAAACCTCAGCACAATCATTTAAAAAAAATAAAACTCTTCCATTACTACAGAGGTAAGTGCAGTGGAGATCAGGGGCATTAGTTCACCTTTTAATTTTCATTAAGTACAGAGGGTATTACAGTATGTGCAGGGAGGGAGTGCAGAATTTACAACAGTATATACAAGAGTGTGGCGCGTATGTTGGTATGTGTAGGAAAGGAGTGCAAAGTGTAAGACATTATGTACAGGAAATGAGTGCAGAGGGTAGGTATTACTTGCAGGAAAGGAGTGAAGAGGGTGTAACAGTGACCAGTATATGCAGTAGAGGAGTGTGGAGGGTATGATGGGAGCACTATGTACAGGAGAGGAGTGCGAGGGTATGATGGGGGCAGTATGAACAGGAGAGGAGTGTGGAGGGTATGACAGTGGGCAGTATGTACAGGAGAGGAGTGTGGAGGGTATGACAGTGGGCAGTATGTACAGGAGAGGAGTGTGGAGGGTATGACAGTGGGCAGTATGTACAGGAGAGGAGTGTGGAGGGTATGACAGTGGGCAGTATGTACAGGAGAGGAGTGTGGAGGGTATGATGGGGGCAGTATGAACAGGAGAGGAGTGTGGAGGGTATGATGGGGGCAGTATGAACAGGAGAGGAGTGTGGAGGGTATGATGGGGGTAGTATGAACAGGAGAGGAGTGTGGAGGGTATGACAGTGGGCACTATGTACAGGAGAGGAGTGTGGAGGGTATGACAGTGGGCACAATGTATAGGAGTGGAAGGATGTTTAGGGACTGCGTAGTGGTTAAGCGGGTCATACATGAATTGAAATTACACCAATTATGCAGAGACCAGCCATAGTCGATCTATGTATGGGCTAGCTGGTTTTACACAAGTCAATCTATTAATTGACTTGAGTACAACCAGCCTGTTTTTCCAAAAACAATCAGTGCTGCCAGCTATAGATAGCAACACTGATCATTGTACTCACTGGCAGAACACAACAACACTACAGGAGTGATTCCCCCATCCACAGGTCAGCAGGTGAGAGGGTGTGTGGGGACAGGCTAGGGAGAGATACCAGTCAGTGGCTGGGTAGGCACTGGCTAGTATCAGAGCCAGATACACACAGGTTACATACATTAGATCAGATCATTAGAGCGAGAGCAATAATTCTAGCACTAGATCTCCTCTGTAGCTCTAAACATGTAAAATAAAAAAATTTAAAGCATCGCTTAGGATACCAAAAAAAATCGTGCTAACTTTAAACATGTAAAATAAAAAAATTTAAAGCATCGCTTAGGATACCAAAAAAAATCGTGCTAACTTTAGTGTTTTTTTTTAATGAATGAAACAGTTTATTTCCAAAAAAAAACACGTTTGAAAAATTGCTGCGCAAATACAGTATCGTGCTAGAGCTGCACAATTAATCGTTAAAAAATTGTGATCTTGATTCAACCCCCCTGACATCTCCAATGCAGAGTTTGCTGATTCTTTCATATAACAAGTGGAGAGACTTTCAGCTGTCAAAAGAAAATATCTGGACAGTCTGCCAAGTTCTTATCAGGAAACATTGTAACTAACACTTTCTTCATAGATCAAAGGGATAAACTTCTGTGTGTAAAGAAAATATCCGGGCAGTCTGCCAAGTTTGTAAACAACATGAAACATTGTAACCAACTTCCTTTTTAGATCAAACTTCTGTGTGTAAATGCAAGAAATGTAACCACTTAAAGTCCAACACTTGTTAAAAAGCAATATTTTTTTGCTAGAAAATTACTTGGAACCACCAAACATTATATATATATATATATATATATATTAGCAGAGACAAAAATGGGAATTGCTGCAATATTTTATGTCACGCTGCATTTGCCCACTTCATTGAATAATGAAAACCATAAAAACAAAACAGTAAAGTTAGTCCATTTTTTTTTTTTTTCATTTTAATGTGAAAGATTATGTTATGCCGCACGAATCGTGAGAGAATCGTGATCTATCTTCTAAGCAAAAAAATTGCAGTTGTCGTTTTAGCCAGAATCGTGCAGCTCTATGCCGTGCAACATAAAAAGTTGCAAAGACCACCATAGAGTAATTTTCTAGCAAAAAATGAATGATGATTTTTTTTCTCAGTCTGCTGCAGTGTGTCAGCTTGTATTTATAATGGCCGCTCTGTATGTAGCTTCTGACAGGCTGTGCAAGCAGGCCCGTATCTCCAGAACCATAAATGATAGCCATCCCATATTTTGACCAGTTGTGGGGTAGGTCTTCAACTGACTACCCCCCAAATGTGGGGTTTCTGTGACCTCTGGTCATCGAGCTACAACCCCCGCTCCATCAGCCCCTCTGTTAATCCGGCCCTGTATGGAGGGGGGGGGGGGCAGGACTGTATGTATGGCTGTGGATGGTATATGGAGGGGGGGGCAGGACTGTATGTATGGCTGTGGATGGTATATGCAGGGGGGGCAGGACTGTATGTATGGCTGTGGATGGTATGGAGGGGGGGCAGAACTGTATATACGGCTGTGGATGGTAATGGTATATGCAGGGGGGGGGCAGAACTGTATATACGGCTGTGGATGGTAATGGTATATGCAGGGGGGGGGGCAGAACTGTATGTTTAGTGTATGGTGGGGGTAGTGTATGGTCCGCCCATCCACCCACCTCCATGTGTATTCTGTAGCCAGTCAGAGAAGAGCTGAGCACTCTGTGTCCCATGTGTCCTCTTCCACTCTGCAGCACACAATGCAGACGGAGGCGCGGCGGAGGGAGGGAGGGGGAGGGGCTAGCACAGTGAGAAGTTGCACACATGTTTACAGCCCGGCCGGGGGGCTAACAGAGAGCACTGCTGCGGGCGGCACACCTTCTACTAACACTCAGGCAAGCTGGTGGAGCCGGGGATGTGCAGCTCTGTTGCGGCCGGGCCAGGATGGACAGCTAAAAAAAAAAATATATATATATATAATATAATATATATTTTTTTTTTATGTGCCCGGGTCTCAGGAGGCTTCAAAACCGGGCACATGTGTCCAAACCCGGACTGTCCGGGTCAAAACCGGACAGGTGGCAACCCTATACACAATCCAACAATGGATCCTCACACATCATGCTGCTGTCCGTCTCTCTCTCTCCAGACACACAACTCATCTCTGACATGTTCAGCTCAGCTGACAATCCGGTCTGAAAGGGAAATTCTTACCCTATCCAGTTATCCCCTTCTTAACACGCCCAGACTCACCCTGTGCAGGTAGATATGTCTGTGTGTATGTGTATGAATACAGGGCCGATCCTAAGCAGGGTGCACAGGGTGCATTGCACCCAGGCGCCTGCAGAGGTGGGGGCGCCGAACATCTAACAGACCGAACATCTAACAGAAGCCCTCTCTGTGTCCATCACAGAGACCGCCCTTCAGGTCCCAATAAAGTACTATGCTTTTCTTCCTGTATTTTGTTTAAGGGATCATGTAAGGATCCCAGGTTAATGAAGACTTTGTGGGGGAGCATCTCTGTGGTTGAGTCATTGCCATAGAAACATTTGTAAAGGGGAGGAGTTGGTAAAATGACGACACCCATGTACGGGCGCTAGAAATATTTCTGCACCCAGGCGCCTGTGACCCTAGGATCAGCCCTGTATGTATATAGATATGTGTGTGTGTGTAGGTGTATATACAGATGTAGATAAATCAATTTGATGGGCACAGTGGCGTCAATTTATGGTGGCACAGTGGCTGCATGTGATGGCACAGTGAATGAATGAAAAACTTATATAGCGCGGCACATGCAAACTGAATCGTGTCTGGGCACTCGTTGTTTCTGTCTCTCTGGTCATCAAAAGAGCAGAGTTTTTATCTGTCTTCTGAAGATCAGGTAGTTTTCCTCCAACCGAATGCTGGTTGGTAGAGCGTTCCATAGTCTGGGACCTTGGAAAGCAAACCTTCTTTCACATTTGGACTTGTATCTGGCTTTGGGTATCTTGACCAGATTTTGGTCGGTGGATCGCAGAATGCGATTGGGATTGTGGGCTTCTATGTTGTCGCATAGATATTGCAGAGCCTTTCCATGGATGCACTTATGTGTCAGACAGAGTGCTTTGAAAGCAATTATGTCTTTTACTGGCAGCCAGTGAAGGGTTCTCAACGAAGGTGAGATGGATTCCCAGGTTTTTTTTTCCAGTCACCAGTCTGGCGGCCGTATTTTGAACGACTTGCAGACGAGCGATTTGGCAACAATTGATGGCACAGTGAGGCTGCGTGTGTTGGCACAGTGAGGCTGCGTGTGTTGGCACAGTGAGGCTGCGTGTGTTGGCACAGTGAGGCTGCGTGTGTTGGCACAGTGAGGCTGCGTGTGATGGGCACAGTGAGGCTGCATGTGATGGGCACAGTGATGCCGCGTACACACGGTCATTTTTTGCGATGGAAAAAAATACGTTTTCTGTGAAGTAAAAAACGACGTTTTTGAAACGTCACTTTTCAAAGACAATTTTGCATACACACCATCGTTTTTCACAAAAAGCGAGGTTACGTTCACCACTCTTTTCCATTGAAGCTCGCTTCATAACTAGCTTCTGGGCATGCGCGGGTTGAAAAACGTCGTTTTGAACGACGTTTTTGCTACACACGGTGACTTTTGTGAAACAAAAAACGACGTTTTGAAAAACGGCACAAAAAAATCAAGCATGTTGGATTTTTTTGGCCGTTTTTTTGAAGACAAAAAACGACATTTTGCCCACACACGATCAATTTAAATGACGTTTTAAAAAACTTTTTTTTTTTTCATCGCAAAAAACGACCGTGTGTACGCGGCATGAGGCTGCAATTAATGGGGGTTTTTTCATGCAGACAAGAAAGGCAAGCTCCAAATAACACAAATACATTTTTTTCTGCCATTTTCTTTATTAAAAAAATGATGGTCACCTCAGTCCAACCCCTCCCCAATAGAGACATTTAATTTTTTTCTTACTTTTTACAGAGAGTATAGTTCTTCTGTTGCAGTCCACACACTCCAGACAGTAGCACTGTAGGCAGGCGCAAGCTCCTCGTGTCTTGTCCTTCTTTTTTCCTTGCCGACGCAGCTCCGCGCGAGTCCTCCCTCTGTCACCTCTCACCCCCGGCGTGACGTCACTCGGAGCACGCCGGGAATAATCCAACTATATCCTCCATGGGGGGGGGGCGAGAGGAAACGCACAGGAGGAAAGGGAGCCAGGAGCGCAGTCTGACTCGGCACACAGTAAAGTCAAGTGCCGGTGTGCCACTGCCGCTGCCTGCACTGTCTATCACTCAGTGACAGTGAGTGACAGACAATTCAACTGGCCTGGCGGCCGCGGCTAATTGCGCCCCCCTCTTGTTTAACTTAGTAGCGCCAGGGTCACTCGCCAGGGTCACCTTGTACCGGCCCTGCCTGGCCCTAATCCTCTCTCCCAGAGTTCTGTTGAGGAGGGATGGAATCGCTTTGCAGACTGAGGCCCTGACATGTGATTCAAAGCCCAAATTGTCCTGATGAATCCTGGACAGGTGGCACACCCTAGGTGTCTGACGCCCATAAAACTACTTTGCACTGCACCCATTATACCTTACGACCCACTCTATGTGAAGGGATGTCAGCGACTCATGGTTTTCATTAGAGTGAAGGTGGCCTGGGTCCATGGAGGCTTCACAAGAAGTCCCACATAGTTGCTTTTTAAACCACTGGAAAAGCATCCTGGACAGACAGCTACACATGGCCTAACTTTCCAGAACATCACACAGGAAAGTCTCACAAACTGATAATTTTCATAACTTTAAAGTAGTATCGGTCCACAATTGTCCCTTTCAGGTCATCTAAACCTTTTGTCATTCCAGCTGGGAATCAAGGGAAAGAAGTTACTGCCTGGACCCTAGCAGGCTTGGTTGTACATATATTTCGAGCCTCCGTCAGCAGTGGCCGAGCACTCGACCAGAGCAGTTGAAGCCTCATAGGCAACACATTCAAAAGAATCTATGGTGCCCATCTGTAGATGGGTATTGTGGTCTTCCCAACATTCCTACTCAAACTTGACAGACCTGGGGGTCCTGTCATCAGGGAACTTTGTAGGAAGGACTATTCAGTCCTCTGTCTCATCCTAATTAGAGGATTGGTTGGACAAGTAGATCCCACCCTGTCAGCTAGTTATTTATCACTAGTATGCTGCCATGTTGGCGTCAGGAAAAGGAAAATGGAAAATTGTATCAAATATTTACCGTAATTTTCCTTTCCTGACGCCAAACCATGGCAGCATATGAGCCCACCCATGTGCGTTCAGTATGTGGCTTGTTACAAAGAATGGGGTGGCGGCTAACCATGCCTTAATTAATGCTATTCACTGGTCCTGAGGGAGTGGTCAAGAGGCGGAGCTCTATCACTAGTATGCTGCCATGGTTTGGCGTCAGGAAAGGAAAATTACGGTAAGTATTTGATACAATTTTCCATTTTTGGGCCTGGCTGGTTCACATGTATGTGTTTTGGAGGCCCTCATTTGTGCAGGCACAACAGCCCATTGATTTGAATGGGCTGCCATGCCTTTGTTTCCTGCAGAAAAAAGGTGCATTCAGCATTTTAAAAATACAGTTGCCTTGAAATCCATTCTGCTTTTGCACCATGCTACTTACCTGCAGTTCTTGCACACACAAACGCACTGTTTTTAAAAGCGTGACCTAAACGTCTAAAAATGCAGCGTTTTGGAGTGCTGGAACTGCAGAGAAGTCACAGCAGACAGCAATATGGACAGACAGTGCTGTATTTCATTGCTTGATGGGCATAGGTGTCCTGTGTGCGCAGACTATTACATGAGGCATGCACTTTTCTCTGCAGGAACCACAGGCATGGCAGCCCATTCAAATGAATGGGCTTCTGTGCCTGCGCAAATGTGGGCCGCCAAAACACATACATGTGAAACAGCCAGGCCCAAAATAAGCCCATCAAGCAGTTAAATACAGACAGTAATGCCATGTGCTCTGAGGCCTTACTCAGCCTGGACTGCAGGTCTGGTCTGTGATTTAAAGAGTTCCTGTATTTTACACATGGCATGGCCTGGGGTCCCATGGTGCTAAAGCAGAATGGACAGGCGGTGCTGTGACCCCATGCCATGCCATGTGTAAAATACAGGAACTTTTTAAAACACTGACCAGGCCTGCAGTGAATCAAATATTATAAAGACTTTGGGCACACTCTACAGAAAACTTCTATTTACAATATAGATTAGCAAACAGTGCCATACCTTGGAGTGCAGGACATGAAATAGAAGTCAGCCTCGGGAAGCGCAAACTGGTGATGCTATAAAATCACATTCTAATTCACTTTTATGTACAAGCAGCACCCAGTGGCAGGAAGGGAGAAGTGCACGTCTAAAGGGAAGCCAGGGGTGCTGTAGATTTTAAAACACTGAGAAGGGAAGCAGTACTGCGTACTGCGTGCTGCTGATGATTTTCAGCGCTGATTTGTGGGCAGCACAGGGGCTTAACGGGCGGCTCTGCTTTGGGCCCCCAACAGTGACAGGGCCATGGGCAGCTGCCCCCATTTGCCCTATGGTAAAGACGGCCCTGCCCATAGAGTATAATGGTAAGCAAGATGTGACCTGGAGTCAGAACCAATGGTCATATCAGATGGATCTTTAGCAGACATACACTCAATGTTTGGTGGCGATGTTCAAAATTTAAAGCAGGATTATTATTGTTTTCTATGGAAAGACAACGGTGAATGACAGAAGGGAATGCCCATAGAGTATAATGGGAAGCAAATATAAACTAGTTTGCAGACAAATCTGAGAGACCTATCAATTTCACCTTTCCCACAGGTTTTCCTCAAGTAGAGTAGCAGATTCTAAAATTGAGATTATTTGGGATTACAGTCATTTTCTATGGAATGGCACATAAATATTAGAAAGGAATGCCCATAGAGTATAATGGGAAGTAAGATGTGACCTGGAGTCGGAACCATTCAACAAATCAAATAAATCTTTAGCAGACATACTGTCCAAATTCAGTGTCAAGATTTAAAATCAAGACAAATTGGATAATAAATATAATTGTTTTCTAAGGAATGAAAGTATGAAATGCCTATAGAGTATAATATATAGCAACTCTTTTGCAGGCAACCCTGAAAGATATAGCTATTTAAAAGGGACATATATTCCTTCTGAGACAACAGCCTCATTTAAAGGCTTTGCCTTTATTTAAGACAGTTTTTTATGTATAAAAATTGAAGATGCAATCTTGATCTTTGCCATATTCTCTTTACTTAAATAATCATATACATTACAGGTAATCTGAGATAAGCGAATGCACAGTTTTGAACTTAACAATGTTCTTCATCAAGCACACATGCTGCTTGATGAAGGAAATGTTTTTGTTGAAACTGTGCAGTAGCTGATCTCAGATTACCTTCAATTTATACTAATATTTAAATTAAAGAGAATATTGCAAAGATTGGGTTTGTATGTTCGTTGCAAAATTGAGGAGGTCTCCATTGGATGCAATTTTAAAAGAAGTATACTGGCTAAACTGCATAAGTGTCCAACCTTGATTTAAAGGAGTTGTAAAGGAATTTTTTTATTTTTTTTGCCTTAAATGAATGTCTGCAAGGTAGACAGACAGAATAGTGTAATGATTCTGTTAACAAACAAGTAAATACCTATTAAATCCCTTCATCTATATCACCTCCGGCGGTCTAGTTTCTGTTCTCTCATTCACTTCCTGGTTTGCATCGTTAGTTAATGTAAGAACTACATTTCCCAGTATGAATTGCGGCACGCCCAGTAATTCACACCTTCTTGAAGTCTCTAACACGTAGAGAGCATCCTGCCGCACAGATGTAGTTCCCAGGAGGGGGCGAGCACGTTACTGACCACCGCAGTAAAGTCTCCCATCACGGTGGTGAGTAACAATCAGACAAGCAGGAAGTGAACAGAACAGAGAAGAAATAGAGCAACTTCTTAAAACCCCTTTAAGTCTAAATTAACCCCCCCTTTTTTGGGGGGTTTTCCTTTTACAATTTAAATGCTGTAGATGGTTTATTATGAAAAAAAAATGTTTTTGCTTTACAACCCCTTTAACCCTTTAAAGCGGAGGTTCACCCAAAAATCAACTTTCTGCCATTAGATCCTGCATATTGCTGACATCTGCATTATGCTGTGTTTTTTTTTTTTTTGTACTTATCGTTTTAGCAGTCTTTCTCATCTGGCACCAAGCGGGGATTCCTGCGGGGAGTAGGCGCTCCTAAGGCAAGCGTAGTTGATTGACGAGCTTGGATAGCGCGTCACACCTTCCGAAAATAGCCGAAGTGACACTCGGCTGTTTACGGCGCTATACGGCGCCTGAGCCTGCCGTGTAGAGCGGACTGCTCAGGCGCCGTAAATTGCCGAGTGCCACTTTGGCTGTTTTCGGAAGGCGTGATGCGCTATCCCGTGATGCCAAGCCCGTCAATCAACTACGCTTGCCTTAGGAACGCCTATACCCGGAAGGAATCCCCACTCGGTGCCAGATGAGAGAGACTGCTAAAACGATAAATACAAAAAAAAACAATCATACTGCAGATGTCAGCAGTATGCTGGATCTCATGGCAGAAAGTTGATTTTTGGGTACAAAAGCGGCCGCCCCCCTGACGCTGCCATTCAGCTCATAGGAGCCGGACCTCGGCCCCCCCCCCTGCACCGTTACCTTAAGGTACGAACGTTCTGGCCAGGGCACATCCGGAAGGCGAGAGGCGCTGATCGGGCCCCACGGATGGCGGAAGGAACCGGGTGCACTAGCGTGGCGGCGGTGGGAGACGCTGGCTGGGCCGCGAGGCTTGTTGGTTTCCGGATACAAGCCGAAAGTGGCGGGTTCTGCGTTCCAGGCACCGGAAGTGACACGCACTTTCCGGTGGAACAGCGTCATCAGAGGGCGCCGAGGAGACTCAGTTCCAGTCTCTAGTTTAAACTTTGCGGCGCGGGGAGACAGACACCGGAGTGGGAGTTTCAAGGAACGCTCGACGAGGCCGCAAGCTGAAACCACAACATGGAGGAGGCGACGCAGGCTACAGACTCCAATTCAACAGGCTCCGGCACCTCCCAGGTAAGGTGTCGAGGGCAGGCCACTTCTTACCAGGGGGGGCTAGATACCCTATGGTTCCTCCCCAGGGTGGGGAACCTTGGTGGAGGGCCGGGGCACTTCCCTTACTGATCCAGCACAGAGGTGTGGTTGTCAGGGGGTATTCTAATTGCCTGTCTGGTCCTTTCCCCGTTAGGTTAAAACCCAGGATAGGACAACAGCGCAGATGCCCAAGAGGAAGCGTGCCATATGCGGGACTAAGTTGACCCTTGGTTGGAAGAAACCCTTATGTCCGGAATGCGTCAGCAATCTAGTTAAAGACGATTCCATGTCAGAGTGTCAGAAGCTTTTCTCTTCTGTCAAGAGCGAGCTTTCAGCTACCTTCCAGTCCTTTAGAGGGATGATGGACAGGCTACAGGGACCCTCTCCTCTCTCCAGGGCAAATAGTGCACCCTCGCTGTCAGAAGCCACAGAGGCAGTACGGGAAGGGGAAGATAGGAGAAGTTTTCCTGGTTCAGGGACCCCATCGCAAGCAGACTCAGAGTCAGGGTCTGAGATTGAAGATTCCTCCAGAGGGGGCCAGGTATAAATTGTCCTTGGAGGATGTGGGGGATTTGCTTAAGGCAATTTACGACACATTGGAAATAAGGGAAGAACCAGTCCTGCTTACAAAGCACGACCAAATGTATCAGGGCAGTGCTCAGAAGTCCAGGGTATTCCCTGTACATCAGGGGTGGGCAACCTCGGCCCTCCAGCTGTGATGAAACTACAAATCCCATCATGCCTCTGCTTTTAGGAGTCATGTCTGTGATTGTCAGGGTCCTGCAATGTCTCATGGGACTTGTAGTTTCACCACAGCTGGAGGGCCGAAGTTGCCCACCCCTGCTGTACATAAATCCAAAGTTAGACGCCCCTTTGGCTAAGTTGTCCAAGAAGACAGACTTGGCGTTTGACGACATGGGGTCATTAAGGGACCCCATGGATAAGAGAGGAGACTTGCTACTTAAAAGAGCGTGGGACACATCCTCCATAGGTTTAAACCCGGCTCTAGCAGCCACTTGTGTGGCCAGAAACCTTGAGTGCTGGCTTACTCAGCTTCAATCTCATATCTCAGCCGGTACTTCTAGACAACAGATCCTGAAGTCCTTTCCCCTGCTTTTTTTTTTTTGTTTTTTAATTCTCTTTTTATTAAACATTTTTCAATAACATACATTTCCAAAACAGATCATACTTAACAAAATACACTGACATACCTACATATACACTTTTGTGGTCTCCTAAAATCCCATGTATCCATCCACCTATAGTTGCTCCCGGTGTTCACCTATTCATACCCAGGGCCTTCCCATTGGTTGACCTCGTTTAGTTCCCATGCAGGCTCTCTTTCCGGGGGGGTATGGGACAAACAGGGGGAGGGGAGGAAACGGATAGGGAGGAAAATGAGAGAGAGGAAAGAAAAAAAAAAAAAAACCCCAGTAGAAACACCCTTATGTATTCCCAAATTAATGTGTGATTTAACTATCCCCTAAAAAAAAAAAAAAAAAAAAAAAAAAAAAAAGGGAAGGGGAGAAAGTTGCGGTGATGCAAAATCTATTGGAATATTCTTCGTGCCTTGCCTATTAGGTGAGGGTTTGAGAGCCTAATTTAGGGGGACTACATTGTCCCTTCGATCTCCTGGATAAGAAAGGAGAGAGAAAAAAAAAAAACACCAAGCCCTAGTGGGGACACCCTTATGTATTCCCAATTGTTATGTGATTTTACTATCCCCTATAGAAAAGAGGGAAATTTGCAGTGATAAGAATCTATTTAAGTGATTATTCATACCTTACCCATTAAGTGAGGGTTTAGGACCCTTGTGAATTTAGGGGGACTACATTGTCCCTTCCATCTTCTGGGGAAAAAAAAAAAAAGACCAGGCCCTAGTGGGGACACCCTTATGTATTCCCAATTATTATGTGATTTTACTATCCCCTATAAAGAAGGGGGAAAATTACGGTGATAAAAATCTATTTAAGTGATTGTTTGTGAATTTAAGGGGGCTACATTGTCCCTTCCATCTTCTGGGGAAAAAGAAAAAGAGGGAAAGGGAGTTTGGAGACTAGGATGGGGAGCCACCCGCCTCCCCCTCTCCTCGATCCTCCCCCTCTCCTCCCCCCCCCCTAAACCTCCCCCATCTCCCCCAAATCCCCTCGTGTCTCATCCTAGAGTTGTCATGGAATGACCATAATTCCTCCATCATTTTAATTCTGTCTATTTCTCTAATCCATTCCTCTACTGAGGGTGCTTCCTTGTTCTTCCAATTCCTAGGGATAAGCGCCTTAGCTCCATTTAGTAAGTGTGGAATCAGTGAGCCCCTATATTTTTTCCTAGACATCCCCTTATTATGAAATAGACATTCCCAGGGGTCATGTTTTACCTCGTGCCCACTTATCCTCTTGATCTGGGTTATTATATCTTTCCAGAATACCTGTATCCGGGGACATTGCCACCATATGTGGGCGTGGGTTCCCTCCATCCCACATTCTCTCCAGCATAGGGGCGAGAACTCTCTGTCTATTTTATGCATTTTCATTGGGACATAGTACCATTTAGTGAGGAGCTTATAATTCATCTCTTTAACCTTTGCATCCGTTGAGGAAGCATGTACATATTCTAATACTTTCCTTTTTTGTCCTATACCTATAGTTTGGTTCAGTTCTAGTTCCCAACTTCCCAATATTTTACCTGCCTCGCCCTCCTCAATGGGTGTCAGTATTTTATATATGTTGGAGAGCCCCTGCCGTCCTGCTCCCACTCGTACTACGCCTCTTTCCCATTGATTAAGATCATTAGGGGCCCGCAGCGGCTTCGGTAGGGTGTTTATAAAGTGTTGGACCTGTCTATAACCCCATGTATCTCCTGGTAACACTCCGTATCTCTCTTGTAGCTCCTGGATGGAGCACAGAACATCTCCCTTCATTAGATCCCTCAATGTTAATGTTTCTGAGGTTGACCATCTTCTAAATATGCCACCCTCTTTCCCCGGTAGAAAATAGTCTGTACCCGTGAGCGGCATTAATGGACTATTATACGGCCATTCTTTCTTTTTACATATTCTGTCCCATACTTTATACGTTTCTTTGGTCATTATGGGGGTGTCCTGAGGGAGTCCTCTATATTGCATCGGAATCCATATTCTGTTTCCCAGCCCTTGAACACTTAAACTCTCTTCTACTTCTACCCACCTTTTTCTTACCCCCCCTCCCTCCATCTGGAACCAGTCTAATATTCTCCTCAGTACTGATGCCTCAAAGTACCTTTTGAAGTCAGGTAGTTGTAATCCTCCTTCATATTTTGGTCTAATCAGGGTTCCTACCGCTATGCAGGATTTTCTTTCCTTCCATATAAAACCTCTGGTTATCTTGCCTAATACTATAAAAAAGGCTTCTGGAATTTTGATCGGGAGTGTTTGAAAAATATATAAGGCTTTAGGTAATATCATCATCTTTATGATGTTTATCCTTCCTAGCCAGGATACTCTGTTCACATTATATCCCTTTAAGTCTGTTTTTAATTTGTTTAATAAAAGTATATAGTTGTCTTCGTATAGGTATCTTTCTGTTGTGGACAGAAAGACCCCCAGATATCTCATTCCCCTCTGTTTCCACTTAAAAGGATATAGGGCCTCGAGATCCCTGCGTTCCCTTCGGCTTACCGAGATGCTTAAGATCTCTGTTTTCTCTTGATTAATTTTTAAATTTGATATCTCGCCATATTTCTCGTATTCCGCTATTATTCTCGGCAGTGTTTGTCTCGGGTTAGACACATACAACATCATGTCGTCTGCAAACGCAGAGATCTTGTGCACCCTCCCTCCCACCTTTATTCCTTCTATTCCCTGAGTCTTCCTAATTGTCTCCAGGAGTGGCTCTAATGTCAAGACAAACAGAAGAGGGGAGAGCGGGCACCCTTGACGAGTCCCATTGTACAGTAGGAATCTATCTGACAGGGTGCCATTCACCCTCACCTGGGCCGAAGGCCTAGAGTACAAGGCACCTATCCACTTGAGCATATTTGGGCCGAATCCAGCATGTATTAGAGTTGCTAGCATAAATTCCCAGTCCAGCCTGTCAAAGGCCTTCTCGGCATCTAATGACAGGAACAGTACCGGCTCTCCACTCTTTTTGGCCTTTTGGATCAAAAACAGGGCTCTAAGAACATTCTCCCTAGTTTCTCTTCCCGGTATGAACCCTGCCTGGTCCTTCTCAATCAATCCCGGCAGGAGAGGCCTTATTCTCTCCGCTAGGATTTTTGAGTAGATCTTTATGTCAACATTAATCAGGGATATAGGTCTATAACTTGCGCATAACGAGGGGTCCTTATCTTCTTTACCTATCAGGGCTATATGGGCTCCCAGTGCCTCTTCTTGTATCTCCATTCCACCTCCAATGGAATTCATATATCTCTGGAAGAAGGGTGTTAAGATCCCCCCAAATCTTTTATAGTATGCTGAGGTATACCCATCTGGGCCAGGGCTCTTTCCCATCTTAATATTTTTTATGGTTTGACTTATTTCCTCATTTGTAATTTCTCTTTCTAAGTTCCTTATTACTTCCTCTGCTAAACCCGGGGTCTTTATCTTTTCTAAGTATTTTTTAATTTTCTCACTCTTATTCTGGGTTTCTACTGTCCCTTGATCTTTGTTGACCTTATATAGGTTTTGATAGTATTCCTGAAATATTTTACTAATCTCCTTAGTGGAGTGTCTCATGTTCCCCTTCTTATCTTTTATCTTAAGAATAAAGTTTTGCGAGTTTCTAAGTTTAATCATCCTTGCCAAAAATCTCCCTGGTTTGTTTCCCATGGCATAGAAATTATTATTCATTTTATTAAACACCCATTTGGTCTCCTGTTCTAGTAGGTTACGTAGGTCTTCTCTCTTCCTAGTTAGGGATGTTAATACCTCCTTTTCCTGAGAATTTTTATGTGTCTGTTCTAGACTCCAGATCTCTTCCAGTAACCTTTGTCTCTGGGCTGACCTAATATTCCTTCTTTTGGCATTTTCAGCTATCAGCCTCCCTCTCATATAAACTTTATGAGTTTCCCATAACGTTGTGGGAGCTATATTTTCTATATCATTTTCCAAAAAGAACAGATCCATATCTTTTTCTAGATCGTCGGCTATCTTGTTGTTCCTGAGGAGAGACTCATCCAGTTTCCATGATCTTTGTCCTATCGGGACCTCCTCCATGTCTAAATCCAATACCACCGGAGCGTGGTCTGAAAGTGTTATTGACTTTATATCTACTCTTTTTAGACCCTCCAGTAGCCGATGATCTAGAATGATATGGTCTATTCTTGAATATGATCTATGTACAGAGGAGAAATATGTAAAATCCTTCTCTCTAGGATGAAGGATTCTCCAAGCTTCTACTAGTTGCATCTCGCATAGTTTGTTTAATTCCCTTTACATATTTCCCCTCTGATCTAAGCGATATCGGTTGGGTGTCCAGCAGGGGGTCAAAAACAAAATTGAAATCCCCCGCTAGGATCACCTTACCATCTCTGAAACCTTCTAGTTTGTTCAGTACTTTCTTCAAATATAATGCTGGCCTTACATTGGGACAATACACATTAGCTAGTGTATCTTTTATGTTGAATATATGCCCTTTAATAAACAGATATCTACCTTCAGTGTCCATCTCTGTAGCTTCTAAGCTAAATCGTGTATTTCTGTTGAATCCTATTGCAGTACCTTTTGCTCTCTTATTTGAGGAAAAACTATGAAACCAGGTAGGAAACTCTTTCGAGTTTAATCTGGTCTTAGAGGTTGTCTTTAGATGGGTTTCTTGTAGAAACACTATGTTGACCGAGAGTCTTCTCATCTCCTGCTGTATCTGATATCGCTTATTGGGGTTATTTAGCCCCCGTACATTGTACGTAGCAAACTTTAATATAGTCATTTTCTAAGTTTTGCTCTTAAATCAGATCCCTGCTTGACACAGAAGACTCTCCAGGTCCAGGCTAATGCCACCGGTATTAATCTGTATTTTATGAGGGCAAGGAGACCACATAGACCACATATACCACATATACCCCTCCACCCCCCCCTTCCCTTCCCCCCCACACATTGAACCTCAATGTTGGACACCCTCGAACCGCGCCTTGTCAGGCGACTTGCCGAGTGGGCCTTCCAGGGGCCTTGGATGAGTCTCCCCCCCTCCGACCACCTCCCTCATTATAAGGTCGGCTCCCGGAATGGTGGGAGACCCGTCCACCCCATGTCCCCTCATTTCCCCCCGATTGACCTGACCATGCTTATAAATTTCTGGTTCCTTCACGTCTCTTCACCTATTTGTTCCATTCCTCCTCCACCCCAAAAGGAGGGGGGAGGAGAGATGGAAGAGATATTATATCACCAGTACATCACAAGTACCCAAAAAAAAAAAAAAAAGAAAAAAAAAAAGGTTCTCTGCGTCTTTAGTTGGATCAGGTATACCCCAACAAAAGAAAAAAAGAAAAAGAGAAAAAACACAGAAGAAACACAATTCTTATTCTTGTTGGGTCCCTTATTCTCGACACTACACCCTATTCCAGTCCTGATTCTTCCACCTCTTCCAGGCCGGGGGTCTCTTTTCCCAGTTCTCCACTTTAATAGATTGTATACTCAATTTATTACAGAATTCATCTACATCTTCTGGAAACCGGATATATGCCGAGACTCCCTGGTTTTTAACTGATAGACAAGCCGGGAAGCCCCATCTATACGTAATGTTATTTTCCCGGAGGTGGTTCGTTACCGGTTTCAGAGCTCTTTTACGTGCAAGAGTTTCTGGGGATAAATCAGAAAATATAAGTAACTGTGAGCCTTTATATTCCATTGTCCCTGAATTTCTCATACTTTGGGACACTGACTCTTTTAATTGGAAGTCCTGAAACCTTACTATGATGTCCCTTGGTGAGTCTCTCTGGGCATTAAAAGACCCTTGTATTCGGTGCACTCTAGTGAATTGCATCAGTGCATTTAATTCTCGTTTGAGTGCTTTGTTAAATATTCCTTGTAGTGTCTCCCCCAGCTCTCCGTCCTTTACATCTTCCGTTAGACCCCTTACACGCAAGTTTTTCCTCCTACTCCGGTTTTCTTGGTCCTCCATTCTATACCGTACATTTCTTAACTCTACCCAATCCATATCTGCTCGTCCTCTCAGTTCTACTATTGCTTTTTTATGCTCTTCCAGTTGTTCTTCTATTCCTTCCACCCTCTGCAGTACACTCTGTATATCTCTCCTTGTTGCCCCCATCTCCCCTTTAACTGTCCGCTCCAGACGAGACATCATTTCAATCATATCTGTCATGTCCTGTTTTGTAGGGGGTACTTGTGGGCCTTCGGAGATACAGTTGGGAGAACTAGGTTGTTGTTTTTCTGGGGATTGCTGGTCCTTATTTGCCCCTTTAGCCTCTGGTGTATCTCCCTTTTTGCCTTTGCCTTTACCCTTGCTCTTTTCTGGAGTTTCCTCCATGACTTGTTGCACTTCTGTGTCTACTGTGTTTTTTTTAACTGGGGAGTCTTGGGACCCTTTTTTCTTTTTTGGGCTCCCTGCCACTTCTTCCTGGCTTTCGGCGACTAAATAAGATGTTATAGTGTTCCCTTTGGGAGCTTTCCTCACCATTCTCCTATACTTTATTACTTGGAGTGACTCAGACCGTCAATGGTATTGGGGAATGCCTCACCACAATCACCTCAATCACCTCTGTTCACCTCTGTTCACTCCTTAGCGTCTGTTTATAAACCTCACCCGGGAAAGAGCACGTGTGGAGCTGTTTAGACAGACGGGATGAAGTATCAGTTTGGAATATATTGAGATATATATATATATATATTGAGATAGATTAACAGTCCTTCAATATATATAAATGCATATATAGCTCTTCTCTGGCTCTGTAATCCTTCCCGATATCATGCAGTAGGGTTGTCCCTAATGTCCTTCACACCCCAGTGTTTCATATATACTTCCAAACACAATTTATAGTATATGAGGAGGGGGAAGAAAAGAGCACAGGAATTAGCCCATCAACTTACAAGCTGCTGCTCTCTTACCGCGCTTCTGGTGCTGGTGCTGTGTTTAGTTGCAGTTTGCTATTCCGCCTTTAGGTGTCACTGCTGTTCCATTTTAGTTCCTTGCTCCTTACACCCTGCAGGCTCGGTATCCCTCGGTACTTTCCGGCGATTCGCCGCTCTCTACACCCCGGGAAGCCGGGACTCCGTCCTCCGTCCTCCTTCTTCTCCCGCGGGCTCCCGAGTCTCTTCAGCGGCACTGAGGACCCACATCCCCGTCCCCCGGCCAACAGGTTCACTGGTCCGACCCACTCCACCAGCTCCAACTCCACAGGTAACACCCGGGCTAAGCCGGGCTGGGACAATGGGGGTGGCTCTAGCAGCGGCAGCAACTTTAAAGTACGGAGCAAGCGGGGACCACAGTACACTCAGCGACCCCCCTTAGATTCCCTTAGGCTGTACACAGGAAGCACGGGAGGTAGGTAGTACAAAATAGCTCCCCGCTTTAGTGACTCCCCCGATCCAGCAGCACAGCAGCAACACAGACACGCAGCTTTCTCAATCATCCGAATCGTCAGCTGGCGATATAGCGGTCAGTAGTAACCATAGTCAGGTCAGGTCTCTTCATATCAGGGAGAGCAATGGAGACATGGGGCACGCCGCAACACACCTACGGCGCCATGATCGTAAGCCTCCCCTGCTTTTTAAAGCAGCAGGATTCCTAGCCGACGCCTCCTCAGAGTCGGTCAGGCTAGGGGCTAGGTCAGCAGTGCTGGATTAATGCGGCCAGACGAGTGATATGGCTTAAGACTTGAACAGGGGATGCAGCCTCAAAACTGAGGTTATGTGGGCTTCCCTTTTCGGGCGATCACCTATTTGGATCCGGCCTCCAGGAGGCATTAGAAAGATCCCAAGACAAGAAAAAGTCCTTTCCTGAAAAACGGAAGAAAACCGAAACTAAGCGCTTTTTTCGGGGCTTCAGGCAGCAAAATGATAAGGAGGTCCGCCCAAAAAGGACTGGTCGGGCCATAAGGGGCGCGGAAGAGGGGGCATCTTATTTAATCCTCCTCAACCCTCAACACAAGGGGTGTACTCGCATGTGTTCGTGGTGAAGAAACCCTCAGGAAAATTCCAACTGATCCTAAACCTCTGTCCCCTAAACAGATACATAAAGTACAAGCGTTTCAGGATGGAGTCTATCTATTCGGTAGCCAACTTCCTGTACCCGGGCTGACTTATGGCAACCATGGATCTCAGGGATGCGTATCTGCACACACCAATACAAGCGCAGTTCCGAAAATTCCTGAGACTAGCAGTGAAGAGGGGTTCTCGGATAGTTCACTATCAGTTCAAGGCCCTTCCATTTGGCCTGTCGTCCTCCCCCAGAGTATTTACCAAAGTCCTGGCGGAGGCTCCAACCCATTTGATGATCAGGGCATCTTGGTGATACCGTACCTGGACGACCTCCTGTTCATCGCCCCGTCCAAACAGTTGGAGAAAGACCTTCAGGAGGCTCGAAATTTCCTTCAGTCCTTGGGTTGGCTAGTCAACCAGGAGAAATCCCAGTTATCCCCTTCTCAGGAGGTGTTCTATATGGGATACAGGATCTCCTCCGTGGAAAGGAAGATTCTCCTTCCCGGGGAGAAGACTGAAAAAGTGCAACAAGCAGTAGCCCACCTTCAGACCAATTTGGCTGTTCGGGTCAGAGAGGTGATGAGGGTACTGGGACTAATGTCGGCCTGCTTCCCTGCAGTTCCTTGGGCAAGACACCACCAGCGGCGGTTGCAAAACCTTATGCTGAGACACTGGGACGGCACAAGAGAAAATCTAGATCTTCCCATGCCCATCCCTACCAGCATCAAAAGAGCGCTATGGTGGTGGCGTTCCCATCTCAACTTGGAAAAGGGTCTGCCTTGGACTACACCAGCGACCTTGGTAGTAACTACGGATGCCAGCGCATCAGGTTGGGGAGCCCACCTAGAGGGGGATCTGGCTCAGGGGTCTTGGTCCCAGATGGAAGCCCGTCGGTCCTCCAATCAGAGGGAACTTCGGGCAGTTCTAAAAGCTTTAGAAGCCTTTCGCTTACGGATAATAGGTCACCATCTCCAAATAAGATCAGACAACGCGACAACGATCGCTTATATAAACAAGCAGGGGGGCACAAGGAGCCCTGCTCTTCAGGCTATATCAAACAGTCTGTTCAATTGGGCCAAAAGAAACCTGGCCTCATTGTCCGCAGTCCACCTGAAAGGGACTCGGAACACCTTGGCCGACTTTCTCAGCCGGCAGTCGGTGAGCCAGGACGAATGGTCCCTCAATGGGGAAGTATTCAAGGAAATAACATCGCAGTGGGGGTCACCAGAGGTGGACCTCTTTGCTTCAGGGAAGAACAGGAAGACAACAAGGTTCTTTTCCATCCACCCACAAGACCAGGCCCCCGGGGATAGACGCCTTTGCCAATCCTTGGCACTTCAGGCTAGCGTATGCCTTTCCCCCGATCAGACTAATACCCAGGGTCCTGCAAAAATTCCTCTCGGAACCCACGGACCTTATTCTGATCGCACCATTTTGGCCCAAGAGGCCATGGTTTACCAGCCTGAAGAATCTGGCCATATATCCACCGTGGGTCCTGACGAACAGGGAGGATCTAATTTCCTTGGGGCCAGTCCTACACCCACAAGTAGAGGGGTTAAGACTAACGGCGTGGTATCTGAGGAACCGTTACTGAGAGTGCACGGGTTCTCAGACAAGGTGATCAAGACATTGTTGGAATGTCGCAAACCGGTAACTCGGGCGATTTACGCAAAAGTCTGGAAGAGATTCAGTTCATGGCTAGGCGAACAGAGTCAAGTCCAGGCAGATATTCCAGCGGTGCTGGATTTTTTGCAAGCTGGGGTAGATCTAGGGCTGTCCGTTGGCACCCTCAAGGTACAAAACTTCTGCCTTAACCTTATTTCTTGAGATTCCGCTTTAGCAAAATCGGTTTGTCAGCAATTTTTTTAAGGCTCTAACTAGGTCCAAACCCGTCAAAATAAAAACATGTCCCTCCTGGGACTTGTCTCTAGTTTTGAGAGCTCTCATGAAGCAACCTTTCGAACCTCTGGAGAAATATTCTTTAAAAAATATTGTTTTGAAGACAGTTTTGTTGATGGCAATCACATCGGCCAGGAGGGTCAGTGATCTACAAGCCCTATCCATTAGGGAGCCTTTTTTGTTAATTTTAGCGGATAGAGTCATCCTTAAAACAGACCCTAATTTTTCTTCCTAAAGTACCTTTATTTCATAGGACTCAGGACATTGTCCTACCGACTTTCCAGTTCCCTTCAGAAAGTAATGAAGGAGAATTGTTTTCCTTAGATGTTAAGAGAAGCCTTTTGTTTTATTTGGAAGTCACCAAAGGATTTAGGTGTTCGGATTCACTGTTTATTAATTTTGCGGGTGCCCGTAAAGGTTATAGGGCATCCAAATCATCTATTGCAAGATGGCTAAGAATGGCCATTAGCCAGGCATACCAATCTGAGGGTAAACAACCACCAGTGGTAAAAGCACACTCAACCCGCGCAGTTGCAACCTCCTGGGCAGAGAGGGCCGGAGCCTCCCCAGAGGACATATGTAAAGCGGCAACATGGTGGTCCTTTTCTACATTTGCGAGACATTATCGTCTGGATCTACTCTCTCACAGAGAACAAACCTTCGGAAGGAAAGTTTTCAAGTCAGCAAACCCACCCTAAAAAAAAAAAAAATTGGGTAAGTTTCTTGCTTATCTCAGAGGCTGTCCTGGAAGACGACTGGATAAAGCCGGAGTTAGGCTTACTGGTAACGCTGTTTTCTAGGAGTCTTCCAGGACAGCCAAGATTTTTTTCCCACCCGGTATTGATATAGGTACAGGGATTGTGGAACTAACGTTGCGAGAATGTATTATGTCTTTCAGAGTCTTCCGGTGTTTCTTGAATAACTGAGGAAGGAGGTCTGAAGGAGTGACTTTAAAGTGATGGGGGTGTGTGTTTCCTGTCCCGGAGGGAGGAGCCCAAGGTCTCAGAGGCTGTCCTGGAAGACTCCTAGAAACAGAGTTACCGGTAAGCCTAACTCCAGTTTTTTAAACATTCTTAACCACTTGACCAACGGGCCTATTTTGGCACCTCTCTCCTTCATGTAAAAATTTAAAAAATTTCGCTATAAATTTATTCAGAACCCCAAACATTATATATATTTTTTTAGGTGACACCCTAGGGAATAAAATGGCGGTCATTGCAACTTTTTTTCTCACACATTATTTGCGTAATCATTTTTCAAACGCCTTTTTTGGGGGAAAACGGTTTCATGAATTAAAAAATAACAAAACGAAAAGTTAGCCCAATTTTTTTTGTATAATGTGAAAGATGATTTACACCGAGTAAATGGATACCTAACATGTCACGCTTTATAATTGCGCACAGTAATGGAATGGCGCCAAACTTCGGTACTTAAAAATCTCCATAGGTGACACTTTAACCACTTGGTTACTGCATAACGTCCAAAGACGTCATGTTTTAAAGATGGATATCTCGGTAACGGCAGCAGCTGCTGCCACAACCGAGATATCCATCTTTAGTGCCAAGGGTCCTCTAAACGATAACGGCAGTCTCCGCGGCGGATCCGCCGCGAGATCGCCGTTATCGGTGGCGGGAGAGGGACCCCTCTCCCGCGCCCTCCGCCGCTTACCGGAGTCGTCGGTAGCGGCGGAGGCGATCGGGTCCGTGCGGCTCCTCTGCTGGGATATGAGTGAGGGGAAAAATCGCCCCCACCCGTCCCCCATAGCAGCGCTGGGCAGAAGTGACGTCAAAATGTCAGTCCCGCCCAGCGTCTTAAAGAAACATTTTTTTTTCCTGTCATTTGAAATTTTTTTTTTGTAATAGGAATAAAAGTTATTTTTTTTATTTTTTATTTCAGTGTAAAAAATTATGAACAAAATAAAAATAAGAAAACAAAATGTTTTTTTTTTTTTAAAACGCCCCGTCCCGACGAGCTCGCGCACAGAAGCGAACGCATACGTGAGTAGCGCCAGCATATGAAAACTGTGTTCAAACCACACAAGTGAGGTATTGCCGCGATCGTTAGAGCGAGAGCAATAATTCTAGCCCTAGACCTCCTCTGTCACTCAAGAAATGCAATCTGTAGACTTTTTTAAACGTCGCCTATCGAGATTTTTAAGGGTAAAAGTTTGACGCCATGACACGAGCGGGCGCAATTTATAAGCGTGACATGTTGGGTATCATTTTACTCGGCGTAACATTATCTTTCACAATATATAAAAAAATTGGACAACATTTATTGTTGTCTTATTTTTTAATTCAAAGAAGTGTTTTTTTTTTTTCAAAAAAAGTGCGCTTGTAAGACCGCTGCGCAAATACGGTGCGACAAAGTATTGCAATGACTGCCATTTTATTCTCTAGGGTGTTAGAAAAATATATATATAATGTTTGGGGGTTTTAAGTAATTTTCTAGCAAAAAAAACTGTTTTAGTTTCGTAAACACCGAATCTGAAAAACAGGCTCAGGGCTCAAGTGGTTAAAAATGTTTACAGGTTACTATTTTCGAGTTAGAGGAGGTCTAGTGCTAGAATTGTTGCACACGCTCTAACGCACGCGACGATACCTCACATGTGGGGTTTGAATGGCGTTTACATATGTGGGCGGGACTTGCATGCGTGTTCACTTCTGCGCGCGAGATAACGGGGACAGGGGCGTTAAGTAAAATAAAAATATATATATTTTTATTTTACTTAATTTTTTTTATTTTGACACTTTTTTTTAAATATATATATATTTTTTATCACTTTTATTCCTATTACAAGGAATGTAAACATCCCTTGTAATAGGAATCGGTCAATATGACAGGTCCTCTTTATGGAGAGATGTGGGGTCAATAAGACCCCACATCTCTCCTCCAGACTTACAAGCATGAAATCGGTGAAAAAAAAAAAATCATGATCACATGCCGACAGCCGCGATAGCGGCTTTGTTTACTTCCGGGTACTGGGCGTGATGTCATACCGTCGCGCCTGGACCTCCGACGGTCATAGATGACTGGTGACCATATGGTCACCAGTCATCTCTATCCTTTCAGGCAGCGCCAACCGATTCGCTCTCCGGGCCCCCGATGGCACAGGAGAGCCCAGAGAAGCACCGGATGGCAATGGGGGGTGGGGAGTCCCTTCCCGCTGCCTATAAGAACGATCAAGTGGCGGAACACCGCTTTGATCGTTCTTATCATACAGAGAATCGGCGACTGAAGACAGCGATATCTGAATGATGCCTGTAGGTCCCAGGGACGTCCTCGGTTGTCAAGAGGTTAAATAGGGTACCGATCTATCTAAAAAGAATGACACAGCTTGTAAACCTAAAGCACGAGGATAAAGATTAGAAATATCACAAGAAATCCACGAATAATCATCATGCCATGCGATTTCCTGTAAGTTATTCAATAAATCGCTAGCATCACCAATATAGCCTGGAAACTAATGGCTGTAGTTTTATTTTTGCAGTATATGTATATATATTCATTTATTGCATTTCTTTGTATGTTTTTACATACACTTGAAGTTTATATCATAAAATGTGTTTTAGGTTAGAATGTCGCATACACATGTGTGTTTTTGATTGTGCAGATGCTGTTCTGACCATGGGTTGTCAGTTTCAATCAGGTATCTAATTTGCTGTGCAGACCAGCTCTAATTGGTTTGGATGCATTCAAAGTTTTCAATTTAAATCCTTTCAGATCCTCACACACCCAGCTATGACTAAGCATCTATCTATGATGTGAAACATGTTAGCTTTTTTGTCCCCTATGTCCACTTTCTACCATTGATTGGAGTGTTGCATGTATTTTTGGATTTTATCCTTTGTTTATTTTGTTTCAATAAATCGCCAGTCCAGGAACATTTCTTTTTTCCATGTCTCTAAAGCAGACTTGCTGAACACCAGAACATAAATCTAAACTGACTAACTCCAGGACTCTGCGAGGGGACAGCAGCACTTAAACTGACAACTATAAAGTCTAATAATGGAAAAAAAATAAGCAATTCATTTTATTTTTACTGTGAAAAAAGCTAAAGTTTATTTATAAAGGAACAAGGTGTCAATTGTGAACTAACCAACTACAATAAGCAGTGCAAACATCACATAGTGGTAAATCGCAGCAATGTGTTAAAATTAGGGTTGTCCCGATACCACTTTTTTAGGACTGAGTACCGATACTTTTTTTATGTACTCGGCGCTCGCCGATACCGAATACCGATACTTCTTTTTTTTTTTAAATGTGTCCCCCAAACATCCGCAGCCATGTCCCCCAAACATCCGCAGCCATGTCCCCCAAAACATCCGCAGCCATGTCCCCATACCTAAATGATGCCGCCACTGCGTTAATCACCGTGCGGGAACATTACAGTCAGCTTTCGTTTGAATAGCCGTTTTCCCTGCCGTTCTGTGTATAGAGACACTCCCCCTTGCTCGGGATTGGACAGAACCGTCCAATCCCGAGCAAGGGGGAGTGACATGGCGCGGCGGGGAAAACAGCTATTCAAACTAAAGCTGACTAATGTTCCCGCACAGTGATTAACGCGGTGGCGGTGGCGGCGGCTTTGCGATATATACGGCGGGGGGGGGGGGGGGGGGCGCAAGTATTCTATTCAGGCATCTGGGTTATTTGCGGGAGTACAAGTACTCCCGCAAATACTCGGTATCGGTACCGATACTGGTATCGGGACAACCCTAGTTAAAATAGAACTCCATTCAAACATAATAAGAAAATAATGAATAACCTATTCAAAGATAATGTAATAAAGTCAGCTTGTGCTTTTTTATTATTATTATACAGGGTTTATATAGCGCCAACAGTTTGTGCAGCGTTTTACAAAATGAATCATTATCCTTTAATTCCCCTGTAGTATTTTCTTCTGCAGTTAGAAGTCCTCCAGCCCACTTCCTCTGAGCCCAGGTCATCCTATACCCTGACCAGCCTGTGAAAGAAGAAGCAGTGATAAGCTCATCTCTCTGGATCAACAATACATAAGAAGTAGACAAAGTAGAACTCCTGTCAAAATAACAAGATAAAATAAATAGAGCATTAAATGATAAAATAATCAAACTTTTGCTGCAATATTCATCCTCAATCCAGTAATTTCCCCATTGTATTTTTTTCTGCCACTAGATGTCCTCAGTCTAATGACCAGCAACATGTAGCCTACTTCCTCTGAGCCCATGTTGTCCTGGATCAGTCCTGCTCTGTGATCGAAAAGTAACCTGATCAGCAGCACAGTGACGAGTCTCTCTCTTCTTCTCCTCCTCTTCTCCTCCTCTCTTCTTCTCCTCTTTCTCTCCTCTTTCTCTCCTCTTTCTCTCCTCTTTCTCTCCTCTTCTTCAAAATGAACCCTGGTCTGTAGTATATGTTCATACCTCAATGCCATAATTCTATTTTTTTCCTCCAGCAGTATATAATTAGTTTGGAAGTTGTAGAGACATGAAAAGTAATGCATTTACAATTTAAAGTGGTAATAAACTCTGTACTACCACTTTCACTTGCAGGTAAGCCTATAATAAGGCTTACCTCTAAGAAAGAATATCTCCTAAACCTGTACGGTTTAGGACAGGTGTGCCCAACCTTTTGAAGAGCGACGGCCACTTAAGCGACTTGGTAACCGGTCGCGGGCCACAATGAGCGGAGTGGGCAGATGACAGGCCCATGTTCACTCGGCATATGCAGAGCAGACAGGGGCACAGCTGTGGATTTCCTGCGGGTTAGCTGCACTTTGCCATAGACTTCTATTACATCCTGCAGGTGTGGTGCATGTTCTGAAGTGCACCAATCCACAGGTAATAACAGAGTTCTATAGCTCAGTGCAGGTAACCCGCAGGTGTTTTGCGCTAACCCTGCAAATCAATTTGCAAGCAGCCTAGTAACCACTGCAGAACAGATATGCTTAAATCTACACTGTAATTTTTAGTATTAAATGTTAAGGACCTTGGGTGTTTTTCAGATTTGGTGTTTGCAAGACTAAAACATTTTTTTCTGCTAGAAAATTACTTAAAACCCTCAAACATTATATATATTTTTAACACCCTAGAGAATAAAATAGTGGTCATTGCAATACTTTATGTCACACCATATTTGCGCAGCGGTCTTTAAAGCGCACTTTTTTTGGAACAAATTCACTTTTTTTAATAAAAAAATAAGACAACAATAAATTTGGCCCAATTTTTTATATTATTGTAAAAGATAATGTTATGCCGAGTCAAATGATACCCAACATGTCACGCTTAAAAATTGCGCCCACTCATGGCATGGCGTCAAACTTTTACCCTAAAAAAAATCTCAATAGGCGACATTTAAAAATTCTACAGCTGGCATTTTTTGAGTAACAGAGGAGGTCTAGGGCTAGAATTATTGCTCTCGCTCTAACGATCGCGGCGATACCTCACTTGTGTGGTTTGAACACCGTTTTCATATGCTGGCGCTACTCGCGTAAAATGTGATTACTTTTATTCCATTACAAGGAATGTAAACATCCCTTGTAATAGAAAAGAGCATGACAGTTCCTCTTAAATATGAGACCTGGGGTCAAAAAGACCTCAGATCTCATATTCAGGCTTAAATGCAAAAAAAATAAAAAATTGAAACTGTAATTTTTTCAAATGACAAAAAACAAATAAAATGTTTCTTTAAGACGCTGGGCGGGACTGACGTTTTGATGTCACTTTCGCCCAGCAGAGCTATGGGGACGGGTGAAGGACATTTTTCCCCTCACTCGCATCCCCACACAGCTGCCGACAGGACCCGATCACCTCCGCCGCTACCGACGGCAACGGTAAGCGGCGGGAGGGGGGGGACTCCTCTCCCGCCACCGATAACAGCGATCTTGCGGCGAATCCACCGCGGAGACCGCCGTTATTGTTTACAGGACCCTGCATACTAAAGATGGATACCTCGGTTGTGGCAGCAGCTGCTGCCGTTACCGAGATATCCTTCTTTAAAGTCTTCCATGTATCGCCAGCTGTTGCTGTCCCAGGCAGAGTGCATTTAGTATCACTCCACCTTTGACAGGAGTTGGCGCTATACATGAGGCATCGGCTTATGTCAACCCGCTATTCCAGAGCAGGAGGTCGCGGTCACCCTTGGTTTAGGAGATATTCCCCTCGCAATGCGCCGCTGACTGCAGCGGCGCATGCACAGCGGGGATCTTCAGCTAAAGGCCCGGCAGCCACCGGACCTTGCCCGACAGAAGTCTCCCGCGTGCATGCATCGCCGATGCAGCCAATCGCATCGCTGGAGTGGCGATACCCAGAAGACGCGCGGAGGCAAGATGACATCTCCCTCTGCGTGGACCAGGTAAATTCCCCTAACCTCGTTCCAAGCTAAGTATTTCATTATTTAGTTTTCGTCGACTAAAATATACTGGAAATTTTGTCTGAATACGACTAAAACTAAAACAATTGCAGAAGACTGAAATGGGACTGAAACTAAAATGCCATTTTAGTCCTACACACACAATAATTTTTCATGTCATGGAAAAAAACAATGTTTTTCTCGACATGATTCCTCTCAAGCCTGCCTTGCATACACACGATCGTGATAAAAAATGCTCGAGCAAAGTGCGGTGAGGTACAACACATACGATGGCACTATAAAGGGGAAGTTCCGTTCGAATAGCGCCACCCTTTGAGCTGATTTCCCATCACATAATTTGCTTCTGAGCATGCATGTTTTTTTCCCCCGTCTTTGAAGTCTACACACGATCGTTTTTCACAATGTGAAAAACGACGACGTGAAAAACGATGAGAAAAAATAGAGCTGGTTCTAAATTTTTAATGCCCATTTTTCCCATCACAAACATTTTCTGGAGCACACACACGACCGTTTTTAACGACCAATTTAAAAAATGGCATTTTTCTCGTCATGAAAAACGTGACGAGGCCGTGTACACACGATCGAATTTATCTGCTGAAACTGGTCCGCCGACCAGTTTCAGCGGACATCTCCGATCGTGTGTACAACCTAGCGAACAAATTTCAAAGCATGCTTTGAAATTTGTCCGCTGCAAACCTGTCCGTCGGACATGTCCACTGGTTAGTACGCCTAACCAGCGGACAGAAATCCCCCGCATGCGCCGAATGGATTCGACTCATGCGTGGAAGTATTTTACTTCCTGGAGTGGTGACGTGGCGGCGTCAACGTCACCACCACGTCACCACCACGTCACCACTTCCTCAGTCAGAGGGGATTTTTGTCCGATGGTGTGTACACGCCATCGGACCAAAATCCGAGGAGACATGTCTGCTGGAAACGGTCCGTCAGACATGTTTGAGCAGACATGTCTCCTCGTCTGTACGCGGCCTAAAACGAAAGTGAAATTTGCTGCCAAAATTAACACTGATAATGCCAAGTCAGATTAAGGAACTTAAAAATACATTTTACAGCTTTAGGACCGCCCTGCCCACATTGTACTGCGGACGAGCGGCTCCTACAGGTACAGCGACATACCTGTACCCCTCCCCCACAAGTGCTGATGTGATTGGACACAGCAGGATTTTCTCAGTAGGTGGCGGCCAATGATTCATGGCCATGACCTGCTGATCAGCTGTGTCCAATCACAGCCCTGGGTTCATAAACAACCCAGGGCTCTGTACAGAGTGAATAATCTTTTTGTTTCTTCTCCCTGCAAAGTGCACTTGAACTTGCACGAAAAGTGCATTTGGAAGTGCAGTCACTGTTAGGGTTGCCACCTCATCCCTTTAAAACAGAACACATATGAATTACACAGGTTCTGTGGCTGATTATGGTGGTAATTAAACTCACTCGGTGCCTAATCTGCATTAGCCTGAGCCTCAGAACCTGTGTAATTCATATGTGTTCTGTTTTAAAGGGATGAGGTGGCAACACTAGTCGCTGTAGATCCGAGGGGGACATGCAAGATAAATACAAAAACAGCATTTTGTCTTGCACGTGATAATAATGTCGCAGAGCTTCCCCTCATTTCAGATCTTCCAGATTTACAGCGAATGCGATTCCAAGTGCACGTTACACTTGTAGTGCAAAGTGGATTTGCATTTAGTAAATAACCCCCACAGTGTGTATTAGCCTGTAAACTCTACAAATATTTTAACTGCATGGCTGCAGTGCTGACCTTCTTGCTTCAAAACTTCAGCCCTAATTTATGAAGCTTAGAGAGCTGTTAAAGTCTATGGTGATAAAGCGGTGCAAGAGAGGGGGGGGGCGCACTCCTGCGCTTTTTATGGATGCACTGCCACTGATTGCACACAAGTTGCATTGTATAACATTCAGGTACGACTTTCATGCAACTTCTGAGGGTTAATATTGATGTCTATGGCCCTCAAGTTGCATGAAAGTCTGAGCAAAGTAGTGCATTAACTACTTTGAAGTTGTTGCAACTTTCAGTTTGTGCATATATGAATGGGTATCATTGGAAAACCTGGCGAAGGACTTGTCATGCAACTTTGATGTCCACAGTTCCATGACAAGTCGAACAAGTGTGAAAGGAGCCTAAATAAACTAAAGGGCTTTAACCGTTGAGCACTTTAGGAGCTCTAGGGGGCTTGGCTCTCTGAGTAGCGATCTAGGGAACACTTAACCCCTTGATCGCCCCCTAGTGTTAACCCCTACCCTGCCAGTGACATTTATACAGTAACCAGTGGCTATTTTTTTTAGCTCCGGTATAAATGACAACTCATGACATGACAAAAATCACAGATCGTCGCCATTACTGGTAGAAAAAAATAATAATAAAAATGCCATTAATCTATCCCTTATTTTGCAGATTCTATACATTTTGCGCAAACCAATTAATATATGCTTATTACGAAATATGTAGAAAAATACATACCGGCCTAAACTGAGGAAGCAAAAAAATGGGGGGGGGGGGGATATTTATTATAGCAAAAAGTTAAAAAAATATATATATTTTTTTTCAAAGTTGATGCTCCTTTTTTGTTTATATCACAATTTTTTTTATATTGCATAGGTGATCAAATACCACCAAAAGAAAGCTCTATTTGTGGGGGAAAAAAGGAACATCAATTTTGTTTTTTGTAAAATGTTGCATGACCGCGCAATTGTCAGTTAAACCGATGCAGTGCCGTATCGCAAAAACTGCTCTGGTTATTAAAGGGCCTAATCTTCTGGGGCTGAAGTGGTTACCAACTGATGAGTCATCAGCTGTCAATTGGTTTCCATGCCGACAGCTGAATAATAAAATAAAATTGTCAGAGAAAAAAAAAAAAAAAAAAGGTTGTGGTGCCCCAACAAAAAAATTATGTCAGACCCTTATCCTGCCTGGCATGCAGCCTGGCCGGATGACCCCCCCCCCTCTTCCTTCCGAACCATGCCAGGCCTATGCCCTCAAAATGCCCCCCTGCTTCAAAGCACCTTGGCCCAGATTCACAGAGCGATTACGCGTGCGCAACTGCTGTTGCGCGTGCGGTAAGTCTAAATGTGCGCGTGCGTATAGTTGCACGCGATTCACAAAACAATATACACCAGAAATCTACGTTTTTTTGTCCGGCGTAATTGAGTTAGACATGCGCTTCCCTTCGCGCAAAACTGCGCTAGACACACCATTGATTTGCTAGTCAAATATGCTAATGAGGGAGTTACGGGGATCCACAAAAAAACGCAGTTGCTGCGCAGGCTACGCGATGTGCGCAACAGCAAAATGTCCTGTCTAAAGTTAGAGCCCCTAAAAGCTGGTCTAACTTTTGAAAAAACGTCTACATCTCACAGAAAGCAACACCGTTACTGAGGAGCAGACCACACACACGTGTTGCACTACAATTTGACTGCCAACATGCTAGGGGCATCGTCGCTCATAGCTGCACTAGTGAATATAGATGACCAAAGAAGGATGAGGGCACGGAGGATGGCACGGGAGAGGGTATACCGCACCCGCATACCCCTGTTTGGCATGAATGATTCAGAGGTCTTTTGCATCTTCAGATTCCCCCCTCATGCCATCCTGGAATTAACCACAACCCTGCAGGAGGACATCACCAGCCCAACACAACGCTCACATGCAGTGCAGCCACTGGTGAAGGTCCTGGCAACACTCCATTTCCTTGCCAGTGGCTCTTTTCAGCGTACAAGTGGAGTGGTGGCTGGGATGTCACAATCCTCCATGAGCAGATGTGTGCACCAGGTTGTCCCTGCAATCCTCACACGCTTGGCCAACCAAATCATAAAACCCACCACTGAGGAGCTGCGAATCAAGGCAATGGCAGATTTCTACCGAATTGCCAGATTCCCACGCACCATCGGGGCCATAGATTGCACACATGTGGCACTCCAGCCCCCCATGAGACCGAGCACATGTACCGCAATCGGAAGAATTGGCATTCCATCAACGTACAGGTGATAGTTGATGCCCAAGGCCTCATATGGCACGTTCGTGCCAAACACCCCGGATCCACCCATGACAGCTACATCTACAATCAATGCCACATCCGAACGGAATTCGAACAGAACGTGTATGGGAACACCTGGCTGGTTGGTGAGTGACATGGGAGTCAGGCATGACTATCCCCTCCCGTGATGCACAACAGAAGTGGCACATGCATGACTAACATTCTCCTGTCTTATCCTTTACAGGTGACTCTGCATATGCCCTGGGACCCCATCTCATGACTCCTATCCGGAACCCCCAAACCCCAGGAGAGGAACGATACAATGAAGCACACATCAAAAACCCGTGCAGTGGTGGAGCGCACCTTTGGCCTCCTGAAGTCACGTTTCCGATGCCTGGATAAGTCTGGGGGTACACTGTTGTATTCCCCAAACTTCGTGTGCCATATCATCGTTGCATGTTGCATGCTGCACAATCTCGCAGTGAGGAAGGGCCTGCAGATAGAGGAACGTGATGACCTAACCCCCCAACCAGACAATCAACCCCTAACCGAGGATACCCCGTCTTCTGAGGGAAGAGCAGTCAGGAGACAGCTCATATTGGGCATCTTTGCACGTTAAACACACACATTAATCATGGCACAATGAGAATGCATGCATGCACACCACTATGGTCCCTAGCACACACACCCCACATCCTCATCAAATTGGATTGGCACCAGTCCACCATGCAAGACTGGTGAGCAGTAACGCCACGTCAAGGCTCCAATTATGTCACTGTACATTCATACACCATTCACACGGACCTGGGGATCACTTCTCCCTGGTCCTAGGGAACCCTTCTCCACCAAAATTGAGGATGACACCCCTTTTCCAGCAGGAATGTCACCCCCACATTCAAACATCATTCACAACCCAAAATATGCCAAAAATGTCAGCAAAAAAAAAAAATAAGGCATAGAAAAAAAAAAAAAAAAGCAGAGAACAAAAAAAAAAAATGCTTTCAAAACAAAAGAAGGGGGAAAAAAAAATTAATGCCCTCTGCCTGAGCCACGCCTGGGGCGCCCCCGGCCACGGCCCCGGACCCTCAGGGGAGACGCATGGGGGAGGGGAAAAGCCGGGGAAGGAGGAGCAGCCCCTGAGATCTGCCCACCTGGCGGCCTGCCCTCCAAGGCCACGGCTATTCTGTCCAGGGCAGCACCAAGTGTTGCCGTGTTGCCCTGGATAGCCTGGGTAAGGGCCCTCACATCCTGCCCAACGCCTGCTGCTGTAGTTTGCAGGTCATTTAGGCAGGTTGTGGAGGCCCGGGAGTGGGAGTCCAGGTTACCCAGCCTATCGTTGATGGAGGACAGGCTCTGATCCACCCGCCCCATAGTCTGGCAGAGCTGTCTCAGAAGGCGGGTCTGGGTGAACAGGTTCCTTCTCAGACAGGCGGGCAGGAGATTGGGCGCCCCCCTGGTGCTCTGGGATGACCTCCTGGCTCCAGCTGATGGTTGTTGCCGGGGAGAAGGTGAGGCCCTTGTGAGGGGAGCCATGTTGGGGGAGGAGGGGGGGGGCTCACCCTTAGGGAGGGCAGGCTTCTTGCAGCCAGAGGGGAAGAGTCCGCTGAAACCAAACGGCCAGTGCCTTCCATGGACTCCTCCTCCTCATGATTCTCCTCCTCCTCATGATCGTCCTCCGCATGATCCTCCCCCTCCTCTTGTTCCTCCTCTGCGGACTCTGGCCTTGTTGGGGGGGCCTCATTAGGCTGCTGTCCTGGGGTTGGAGCGGTCAGTCCAGATGGCCCTGCACCCTCCTGCACAGCTGTGGATGACACAAAACATTCACAGGTTGGAGGATCCACACACTTGCCACATATTCCCTTTCACCCCCTCCCCCACACATGCTACACACCTGAGAGAAATAAAAACCTTACCTGGCACCGCGGGGACCGGACTTGTGTCAAAGCCTGGCAGGCCCTCCACTTCATGCCGGTGAAAGGTCAGGGCCACCACACGCTCCGTCGCTGTAAATTTAACCCGGCACGGTGGGCCCCCTCCTGTGCCCCTGGCATGGGCATTTATTGCGGCCAGTTTTTTTTTCACCTCACGCCGGAGGTCATTTATTTTCTTTTCAATCCCAGAGCGGGTCCGTGTCTCCCCCTCCCCCGATGAATTGACCTGCTCCGTGATCATATCCAATATCTCCCTCCTCCTGGCCGGGGTGGTGGTGGCACTCTGCGGGCCGTGGAGAAAACGCCCATAGTCGCTAATGGCCCGGGCAAGAATTCTTTTTTCCCCCACAGTAAAATTCAGCTTTCTTTTTCTCTCAGTCATACTTCCAAACAAACTCACTAGCAGTCACCAAAAATCTGTCACAAATACAAGCACAACCAATCAGACAAGAACACACACAAAGAGAAAAAGAACAGGCAAAAATCACACTAGCACTCAGCAAGAAACAGTCACCAAAAAATCAGAGCAAAAAATAAAGCAAGAAAACAAACGCTCTGAAATATATCAATCAAACAAACAGTCTCAAACACTTATCAAAATACACTTTCACAAAACTACCAACAAGCACTAGATCACACAGAACACTAATCTGACAACTACAAAACACACTCTAACGAACAACAGAGCAAAAGCACTTGATTCAATGGGAAGGGACACAAAGGGATGTACTTTTGCAATAGAAGGGAGTTTGTGTGTGTCTATTTATGCTGTCTGCGTAGTTCACAACATTGCCCTAGTCCATTTCCAATATCACTGATTGCGCCGCTCCCGAGTTGTGAGCATGCGCACAACGGAGCTGACATGGTTTCCTTCACGCGCGCATGCGCGAGTCGGCCGGCCCTTCATTTGCATGGGGTCACGGCTCATTTCAATTTAACACGCCCACGTCCCTCCCAATTTGTATTACTCCTCCTTACGCCTCCGGAAAAACCTTACGCTTGCGCAATCTCTTGCGTAAAAGCTACGTGAATCGCGGGATTACGCGGCTAGATTGCGCAAGTCTAACGGAAAAGTGGTGCGCTACGCCGGACTGATAATGCGCCGATCTACGTGAATCTGGGCCCATGTCCCCATGTTGATTGGCACAAGGGCTTTATCCTCGCAACCCTGATTGGTGATTGTGGGAGTATGCAGGTGGGGGCCTTATCAGAATCTGTAAGCCCCTTTAACAAGAGGGTCCCCAGATTACACCCCCCACCATGTGAATGAGTATGGGGTACATAGTACCCCTACCCATTCACCAAAAAAAGTGTCAAAAGTTGGTAAAAACACAGACAATTTTAAACAATTCCTTTATTTTAAAAAAATGATCCCGCCATCCATGAAGGCTGCCCGCCTACTGCAGGCGCCACAATTTGACAGTTCTTATATAAGTAAGAGCTGGGGCCACCTGCAGACATCACCTAGTGGCACCTCCTACTTGTGACATCATGGACCAATGCATGCCAGGCCCCAGGGCAAGTAGGTCTCGCCCACGGGTGTTCTGTAATCTTTAGTGATAGCTGCCAAAAATATAACTAGGATATAACTGATGAAGAATGCAACACAGGCAAGAGTGCACAGGAAGTTATCAGATAGTAAGACTTCTAGCAGGATGAACAGTTATTTTTTTCACTCATCAAACAAACACAGCAAAATGCTTTTAATTGTATATTTTACAAACCTAATAAGAGGGGTTTCATATAAACATAAAAGTAGAACTGGACTTTATAACCATGGGTAAACCAACTTATTATTAGTACCACATCCCTTAATTGAATAGATACAGAGTAATTTAATGGGATTTTTAAGGTGCAGAATAAGGTCCTGTGATCTCAGAATATGGAATTCAAAGTTTTATTGAAAGACAAAATAAAAAAATGTTAAAAAAAAACAATTGGCAAGTACATTTCAATACAATTTCATGGATACAGCACTGTAAAATGGAGTTTCTAACATGTTTCACACATGTTTTGGGCTTCTTCAGGGGGTGCTGTCCATTAGAGGTACAAGTTTTCCAAGTCTCTTAAAGTATGGTATATTATGATAAAATCACTATGTGGTTCTAAAAATGTCTGCCTGCATCAAAGAGACCAAGAGATATAGGTGACTATAGGGAGCATTCAAGGACCAGGAAACAAGGTTTTGCAATGAACTTGATACCCAGGGACGTAAGCTATCTGCGCAAGCCTACACTTGTCTCAAAAGCTGGCGTCCTGCAGTAGTGTGTGTCCCTGTGGTTCACCACAGGGACACACACACACGCTACTGCAGGGCGCCACCTTTATTCTGTACCTTCAAAATCCCATTAAATTCCTCTGTATCTATTAAAGTAGAACTATAGGTAATTTAATTTTGGATAGAGTAATGGAGGGTTATAACCCCCGTCAGTTTATTTTTTGCTATATGTGTCGCTTTGGAAAGTTTTTTTCCCTTCACTTCCTGCCCCATAGCTAAACAGGAATTAAGAGGAAGTCCATGAAAATTAAGGGAAACCCCCAAGTTACCAGAATTAGCATCCCAATTGCAAGATTTATTACTTTTCTGGGGACAACCCAACCTCTATTACTTTTCTGGGGACAACCCAAAATTTGGGATTTTATTTTTAATGTCGGCAGTAAACAAAAAGAGAGCCAGCGATAAAAACTGACAGGTGTTTTACTTCATCGCCACTCCAACTCAGGTGTTTTACTTCATCGCCACTCCAACTCAGGTGTTTTACTTCATCGCCACTCCAACTCAGGTGTTTTACTTCATCGCCACTCCAGCTCAGGTGTTTTACTTCATCGCCACTCCAACTCAGGTGTTTTACTTCATCGCCACTCCAACTCAGGTGTTTTACTTCATCGCCACTCCAACTCAGGTGTTTTACTTCATCGCCACTCCAACTCAGGTGTTTTACTTCATCGCCACTCCAACTCAGGTGTTTTACTTCATCGCCACTCCAACTCAGGTGTTTTACTTCATCGCCACTCCAACTCAGGTGTTTTACTTCATCGCCACTCCAACTCAGGTGTTTTACTTCATCGCCACTCCAACTCAGGTGTTCTACTTCATCGCCACTCCAACTCAGGTGTTCTACTTCATCGCCACTCCAACTCAGGTGTTCTACTTCATCGCCACTCCAACTCAGGTGTTCTACTTCATCGCCACTCCAACTCAGGTGTTCTACTTCCTCGCCACGCCAACTCGATGTTCCCGGGAGTCCCTCGAATGCGGTCGGCAAAGGCAGAACAGGGGGATGTCTTTGTAAACAAGGCATTCCCCTATTCTGCCTAGTGACACTGTCACTGATGCATAGGGAGCAAGGGAGCACATGGGGGTCCTGGGCAACCGAAGGAAGAGGAACAGAGAATGGAGGGGTGGCATCAATTAGTACCGTATATTTTCCTCCTGTGGCAGATGAATGTTGACAAAAGGGAGAGGAGGAGAAGCCTACTTTCAATTGCTGCAAGAGGAGAATACAGATTGGTCCCACTAAATTCCACCCCCGCTGCCTCTCCTATCCTGGTTCTGAGGACCGGCAAGGAATGATTGCGGTTTACCTGTGACCTGCCCACCATTGACAGATTGCCAACCCCAGGATTAGGGTGTGCCCAGGCACACCTGGCACCCCCCTTGCGCACGCCTATGCACTGATGGCTGTTCACCGTGATCGTGACGTGATTCAGTGACGTGTCACGTGTAGCTACGCCCCCTAACAGTAAGAATCACTGCCTAGTACTGACTAAACCCCTGCACCATCACCTAGTGGTTAACCCCTTCACTGTCTGTCATTTTTACAGTTCTCGGTGAGTTTTTTTATAGCAGTGATCGCTGTAAAAATAACAATGGTCCCAAAAACTTGTCAAAAGTGTCTGATGTTTCCACCATAAAGTCGCAGTCACAATAAAAATCGCTGATCTCCGCCATTACTAGTAAAAAAAAAAAATATTATTATTAAAAATGCCATAAAACGACCCCCTATTTTGTAGCTGATATAATTTTTGTGCAAACCGATCAATAAACGCTTATTGCAATTTTTTTTACTACAAATATGTAAAAGAATATGTATCGGCCTTAACTGATGAAATTTTTTTTTTTTTTTTTTGTATATATTTTTGGGGGAAATTTAACCACTTGAGGCCTGCGCTATAGCTGAATGACGGCTACAGCGCGGACCTGAATTTCCAAGCCCTTAGGGTGTTCCCCGCGTGCGCTCCTGAGCGCGCAGTGGGGAAACTCTGTGTTGGCCGTGTCCCTTGGACACAGCCAATCACAGATCGCGGCGAACGGCCAATCAGAGTGGTCGTTTGCTATGCGATCTGCCCGGCCAATGAGAGATGATCTCATATGTAAACATATGAGATCATCTCTCATTGCCGGCTCACACAGAGACAGCGTCCTTTTTACCAAAAATACGTAGAAGAATACGTATCGGCCTAAACTGAGCAACAAGTAAAAAATATTGTTTTTTTTTTTCAAAATTGTCGCTCTTTTTTGTTTATAGCGCAAAAAATAAAAACCGCACAGGCGATCAAATACTACCAAAAGAAAGCTCTACTTGTGGGGAAAAAAAGGACGTCAATTTTGCTTAGGTGCCAAGTCGCACAACCGCGCAAATGTCAGTTAAAGCGACGCAGTGCCGGAAGCTGAAATTTCACCTGGGCAGGAGGGGAGTATATGTGCCCAGTAAGCAAGTGGTTAAAATATTGTTGTTTTTTTTTTCTTCAAAATTGTCACTCTATTTTTGTTTATAGCGCAAAAAATAAAAACCGCAGAGGTGATCAAATACCACCAAAATAAAGCTCTATTTTCAGGGAGTTTCAATTAGCGGACCTCTAGCTATTGCAGAACTATTAGTCCCATTAGGCAAAGCAAGACTCTGACAGCCACAAGCATGACACCCAGAGACTTAGGCATGATGTTTTGCAACAGCTGGAGGTCCTCTAATTGCATATCCCTGCTCTATTTGTAGGGAAAAAAGGATGCCAATTTTGTTTGGGAGCCACGTCGCACGATAGCGCAATTGTCAGTTAAAACGACACCGTGCCAAATCGCAAAAAGTGGTCTGGTCTCTGACCAGCAAAATGGTCCGGGGCGTAATCGGTTAAAGCGGAGTTCCACCCAAAAGTATAACCTCCACTCATCTGATTCCTGCCCCCCTCCAGTGCCACAATTTTCGGGGGGAGGGGGGACAGGTATCCTTTCCCAATTCCAGGAGCATCTGTTGCGGTATTGGTGTCACGGCTGGGGCTCCTTCCCCTGACGCCGGGCCAGTGGAGAGGAGCGGGCCTTGCGCATGCGCAGTATGGTTCTCGGCGTGAAGCTAAAAAGGCTACACTGCTGGGTACCCTTACCTGCAATGGTGGCGGCAGCACCAGACAGCTGATGGAAACATCAACTGCGGTGCCGACATCGCTGGACTCCAGGACAGGTAAGTGTCTGATTATTAAAAACCAGCAACTGCAGTATGTGTAGCTGCTGGTTTTTAATTATTTGTTTTTGGGCGGACCGTCGCTTTAACAACTAGGCTGTGTACGCACTTTGGAAACTTTAAAGGATCACTAAAGGAAAACTTTTTTTTAGCTAAATAGCTTCCTTTACCTTACTGCAGTACTGGTTTCATGTCCTTATTGTTAATTTTTGCTTTGATGTTGCTGTAATCCTGCTCTGTTCTCCACACTTCCTGCTTGTCTGTTTCCTTATAACCACAGTACTGGGAGCTTTCTCACGGTGGTCTAAGCTGTCAGTACTGTGTGTCTAAAACTTCCCTGAACCAATCAGATTAATTTTAAAAACAAAACACTGCTCTGGGTTTGTTTTGTTTTGTTCTGTGTGTCTATTTCTACTTCACAGAAACATGAAGCCAGTTCAAAAGTGAAACTAACCTGCAGGCACATTATATGATTGATTTTTATCTATTTTTAATCATTTTGAAAAGGAATTAGTTAACTTTTATGTCTCTATACCCTGTAAACTGTAATTTCAGCAAAAAAATTGTTTTCCTTTAGTGACCCTTTAATTTCACGCTGCTGCTATAAATGAATTGTCCACAGGATGGCACTGGAGACCAACACAAACCACAATCTGCAGCAACTGACATCTGTGCTGGTACTTAAGCTAGAACGGATACTGTTTTGTATTAGGATGACATAAAACCAAATTTTTATTGAAAGCTGACAGGACATACCAAAGATCAGACATTAGCCACATATAGTCACTTTTGTGCAGGCTCTCTCATTTTATTAATAGTACAGGGTTTCGAGAGCAATGTGGGCTCAAGTGAATACATTTCATTGACATATAATTGCCTCATTAGTACCGCGCTGTTAAATCCTGCAAGGGTACGTGAGTAACTAAAGGGCAATTGTCTAGTACTGTATGTGGTAAGTCTGCGGTTGGCCCAAACAATACTCCTCCATTGAGAAACTTCAGCTTGATACTTCTAGAAGGAGTACAAAAGAAGTAGGTGATAAAACCCAGCTGTCACAAGTCACACATCATCCAGACCTCAAAGTTCTGTGCGGCAATTGTGCTCCGAAAACAGAACATCTAATTACAATTCCACTCTTCTGTATTCATGGTGGAACTGAACCTATTTTATCCTGGAGCTACTGCTACAAATATCAGAGAGAAAAAGCCATTTATCCCATTTCATTCTTTGTAGTCAATTGAAGAAATATTTTGTTGGAGAATGCATCAAAATTTGAGTGCAAATGTCATATACATATTAAGAAGTTCAGTAAAAGCGTTTAAAATCAGTAAAAAAAATGTACTTTATAAGTGCGTTAGTTTGTAATGTATGAATGAATGAATGAATGAAAAACTTATATAGCGCGGCACATGCGAACTAAATCGCCTCTGGGCGCTTGTTGTTTCTGTCTCTCTTGACATCAAAAGAGCAGAGTTTTAATCTGTCTTCTGAAGGTCAGGTGGTTTTCCTCCAACCGAATGCTGGTTGGTAAAGCGTTCCATAGTCTGGGACCTTGGAAAGCAAACCTTCTTTCTCCTTTGGACTTGTATCTGGCTTTGGGTACCTTGACCAAATTTTGGTCGGTGGATCGCAGAACGCGATTGGAATTGTGGGCTTCTATCTTTTCGCATAGATATTGCGGGGCCTTCCCATGGATGCACTTATGTGTCAGACAGAGTGCTTTGAAAGCAATTCTGTCCTTTACTGGCAACCAATGAAGGGATCTAAGTGAAGGTGAGATGGATTCCCAGGGTTTTTTCCCAGTCACAAGTCTGGCGGCCGTATTTTGAACGACTTGCAGACGAGCGATTTGGTACTTAGGGAGTCCGTAGGGGGAGAAGCACTTGTAGTTCCAGTAGCAGATATTGTGCGGATAAGAAAATAATAGGAGTGCTTATCCCTAAGTTTCTCTGACCCCAAAACTTAGCCTAATTTTTTTTTTTTAAAGTGTATTTTTGTGCGTGAACTCGAGAGAGAGGAGCCGGACTGCAGGAGTTGGGAGTAGGCAGACCCTCCCCCCGGAGGCATTCGCCATCCTTCTCCATGCCCCTGGTGGCAATGGCGGGTGTGAAGGGGGGCCTCCCACTCACCGCGCCCTACCTGCTCCTCTTGGGAGCCCAACTGGGGCCCAACGGACCCCAATGGGGCAGAGGGACTCCCCCTATGAGGGAGTGAGGGGGCCTAGCCCACCCAGCCAGCCCCATAGGTCCTTCGCCTCTCTTTATTTTTAAGAGACCGCATGGCCAAAGTGCGTGTGTTTTTAAACCAATTTCGTGTGCGTGCAAGTGTGGTGTTTTTTTTGTGGGGGGGGGGGGTGGGCATACTAAGCACAGGCGTACCTTGCATAGCACACCCACCGGGAGCCGGGCTGAGACCACCAAACTCAATTCACATGTAGCCGAGACCGGGATCCGAACCCTTGGCTGCAGAGGTGAATGGCTTGTCAACGCAGTGCCAATCACGTTGAGCCACCACAGCTCCCGTAGCCTAATTTTTAATGCTCATCTTACTTTAAAAAAGTAATTAGTTAGAGTTACAAATTACTTCTCTGAAAAAGTAATTGGGTTAGTGACTCAGTTACTACATTGAAAAAGTAATTAAAGGGTCACTAAAGGAAAAACATTTTTTTTTGCTGAAATGACTGTTTACAGGGTATAGAGACATAAAAGTTAACTGATTCCTTTTCAAAATGATTAAAAATAGATAAAAATCAATCATATAATGTGCCTGCAGGTTAGTTTCACTTTTGAACTGGCTTCATGTTTCTGTGAAGTAGAGAGACACACAGAACAAAAACAAACAGATTCATTTTAAAAACAAAACACTGCCCTGGATTTGATTGGTTCTGGGAAGTTTTAGACACACAGTAATGACAGCTTAGACCACCGTGAGAAAGCCCCCAGTACTGTGGTTATAAGGAAACAGACAAGCAGGAAGTGTGGAGATCAGAGCAGGATTACAGCAACATCAAAGCAAAAACGAACAAGAGAACATGAAACCAGTACTGCAGTAAGGTAAAGGAAGCTATTTAGCTAAAAAATATATATATTTGCCTTCCTTTGAGCAATGAGAAATAATGAATCCTGTCGGTCAGGGATCTCAAACTCAAATTACCTGAGGGCCACAAGACAAGTTTTCATATCCCATGGGGGGCCGCATGCAAACTTTCAAACTTCAAAAACAACAGTACTGGTGTCAGCGAACGCATTTTTAACCCCCCCAGCACTGGTGTGAGCGGACGCATTATTACCCCCAGCATTGGTGTCAGTGGATGCATTATTAACCCTGACCACTACACTGCACACCGACCACCGCACACTGACCGCTACACCGCACACCGACCACTACACACTGACCGCTACACACCGACATCAGGGTAGAGGGCACAGCACATCAGAGCACAGCACAACAGGCCACATCAGGATACAGCGCACAGCACAGCACATCAGGACAAGGCATATGGAACATCAGGACAAGGCACATGGCACATCAGGGTACAGCACATCAGGGCACATGGCACATCAGGGTACAGAGCCCAGTGCAATCAGGGTACAGAGCAGGGCGCAATCAGGGCACAGAGCCGGGCGCAATCAGGGCACATCAGGGTACAGAGCCCGGCACAATCAGGGCACAATCAGGGTACAGGGGGCACAATCAGGGTACAGGGGGCACAATCAGGGCACATTCAGGGCACATGTCAGCTTTTACTTGTTGTTTTCTTCACATGCAGAGTAGCGCAGGAAGCGTCTGTCATAAGTTCACGTCTCTGTCTCACGCTGCGGCTGCTCCCCGCCCCCATCGCCCCCCCTCTTCTCGTCCATCCTAGGTGATAGCACAAGCAAATGAGGATGGACGAGAAGGGGGGGGCGCCGGGGGCAGGGAGCAGCTGTAGCGTGAGACAGAGAAGTGAACTTATGACAGACGCTATGGGGATGGATGAGATTACTATGCTGCCATCTAGTGGCGGTAGATGTAATTGCGGCAACGCCGCCCAAATAATGGGAACGGCGTTACCATGAGGGGAAGAGTAATCGGTTACATTACTCGTTACCCTCAAAAGTAATTGCGTTAAGTAACAGCGTTTACTTTAACACAGTTACTGACAACACTGCATGGGTCACTGGGTTAAAATACTCTGAAAAAAATTAATAAAATGAAAGTACACACCATGAAAGCCCTCTGTGCACAAAGGCTTCAACTCTATCTCCTCCCAAGCTATTCCCCAGTAACGCATTTCACAAGCTCATATTTGTTAGTGACTTGCGCTGTTTGTCTCACTCCAGTGATGGAGAATCTTGCCTACTGGTGCTACTGGACCTCAGTGCAGCATTCGACACAGTAGATCACAAAACTCTACTCATTCGTCTCAAAGAAGTAGCCAGAGTTACAGACTCAGATCTACCCTGGTTCGCATCCTTCCTAGAAAATCGTCCCCAAACAGTGAAATCAGGAGTTTTCACCTCGAAAAATGCGCACCATTTCTTGCGGAGTCCCTTAAGGATCTCCCCTGTCACCCGTGCCTTTCAACATCTACCTCCATCCTCTCCTCAAAATCATCAGCGAACAGGATTTGTGCTACCACTCCTATGCGAATGACACTCAACTTTACTTTCGGATCAATGGGGAAAAACGACCGATAACACGGATTAGAAAAATTCCTGGCATTGATCGACAAGTGGATGATTGAGAGCTCCCTCAAACTCAATGGATCCAAAACAGAACTTCTCCACGCAAACCGAAAGACTAAAGCTAGGACCTCATGGACACGCCTCAGAGTCACCTTTGACTCAGATGTTGATGGATGCACAAATAGGATCAGTAGTCAGTTACACTAGCAGTGAATGGGGTTAGCCAGGAGGAGGCGCTGTAGGGTCAAGTGTGTACTAAGGGAGTGTTCTTACTGTGGAGGGGCGTGGCTGTGCGTGTGATGTCACTGATCGTCGTTGCCTAACTCAGGGAACAGACGATCACTGACAGCCACACTAGGAGGAATGGGGAAGGTTTGTTTACACTCACCTCTCCCCGTTCTTCCTCTCTGTGACCCGATCGATCCCACGGGCGCAGTCACGGAGGACAGGACCGGGTCGAAAGTGTGCACCGCTGGCGGCGTGCGCTACCCACGGCTGGGCATTTTAAAGGGGACGTAACTGTTCGTCCATGTGCCCAGCCGTACCATTCTGCCGATGTAAATAGCCATGCGGCAGTCCTCAAAAGGGATGAGCTTCGAGTGGAACTCATGTTCGGCTCGAACATTGCCTGTTCGCCCGTTTGGCAAACAATTTGGAGTGTTTGCGGCAAATTTGAAAAGTCGCTGAACACCCTGTTAAAATCTATGGGAGAAATATAAAATGCTTTTTTTTAAAGGCTAATGTGCAAGTTATTTTCCTAAAAAGTGTTTGGGGACCTGGGCCCTGCCCCAGGGGACATGTATGCATGCAAAAAAAGTTTTAAAAACTGAAGTTTTTTCGGGAGCAGTGAATTTAGTAATGCTTAAAGTGCAACAATAAAAGTCAAATATTCCTTTAAATTTTGTACCTGGGGGGTGTAAAGTATGCCTGTGAAATTGCGCATGTTTCTCGTGCTTAGAAATTAATTTAAAAATCACTCGCGGCTATAATGAATTGTCGGCTCCCGGCAATTCAGAGAGAATTCATTCATAAAAAAAAAAAAAGCGCGGGGGTCCCCCGAATTCAATTACCAGGCCCTTCAGGTCTGGTATGGATATTAAGGGGAACCCCGCCGTAAAATGTAAAAAAAAAATGATGTGGGGTTCCCCCCAAATATCCATACCTGGCCCATTTAGGTTTGGTATGGATTTTAAAATCCACACCAGACCCCTTATCCGAGCACACAACCTGGCCCGCTGCAGGAAAAGAGTGGAGGACGAGAAAGCGCCCCCCCCCCCCCTGAACTGTAGCAGGCCACATGCCCTCAACATGGGGAGGATGCTTTGGGGTCCCCCAAAGCACCTTGTCCCTATGTCGATGGTGACAAGAGCCTAATCCCCACAACCCTTGCCCGGTGGTTGTGGGGGTCTGTGGGGGGCTTATCGGAATCTTAAAGACCCCTTTAACAAAGGGGAACCCCAGATCCCGGGTCCCCCGTGTAAAATTGTAATGGGGTACATTGTACCTCTACCATTTCACCCCAGAAAAAGAGTCAAAAATGTAAAAAAAGACAATAGCCGTTTTTTGACAATTCCTTTATTAATGTCTTCTTTCCGCACTACTTCTCCCATTTTCTTCTTTTGTGCATTTGGGTTTCTTCCTCCATCTTGTTCTTCCTCTGCTTCTTCCTCCCATCTTCTCATCCGCGTATTGCACCGGCTTCTTCTTCCCCGCTTGGTTCTCTGGACGACCCTCTTCCAATTGAAGTTTCCGCTGTGTGACACTTCTGTTCTTATGACGGTTCTTTTATCACTGAGGACGCGGCGTCATCCGGTGACCCCGCCCCCCCAAAAAGTCTTCTAATCAACAATGTGTGGCTTCTTCTTTCAATGCTCAATACCAGTTGTTGACGTAATTTTGTGTTTACAGTGACAATGGTGATTATTTACTAAAGCAGTGGTCATCAACCCTGTCCTCAGGGCCCACTAACAGGCCAGGTTTGCAAGATAACTGAAATACATCACAGGTGATATCATTTGCTGCTCAGTGATTGCAGTATTCTAGTTGGCATCTCCCCAAGGTAATACATAAAATCTGGCATGTTAGTGGGCCCTGAAGACAGGGTTGATGAGCACTGTACTAATAGAATATCCACTTGGCACTACAAGTGCATTAGGAGAACATAGGAGACAGCTAAAAGAAACACAAGCAATAAAGAAAATTCAAGATTTTAACAGATACATTTTTTTTTTTTAAATTCACAAATTATTTAGACATTTTCTGGCATAGCAATGGCCCCCCCTACCCATAACATAATCTACATATTTCTGTCGAACTTCACGGGTGCTTTGGGGGGGCAAGCTAGGATGGCCAGAGTCTAGGTCCGTCAGGGGATTAACAGGAAGTCCGGCCTCAGGCCCAACTGAGGCAAGATCATTTTGGGCATTTTGCTGTAAGAAATTGTGCAATATGCAGCAGGATAATATGATGTGGTTACGTTTGTAGTCCGCCATATGTATTGCTGTCAGAAACAGGCGGAACCGGCTGGCCATTATCTCAAAGGCATTCTCAACGACTCTTTGGGCTACCAGCCGGTAGTTAAAAACCCTCTTCTCAAACAGCTCTTCGTGGCAAACTACAAACCTCTCCTTACTAAATTACATTCCGACTCCCAAAACATTCCCAAACAGGAATTGTCATGGTCCGGTAGACTGGCAGCATTTAACAACTTGAGCCCCGTGCCTGTTTTTCAGATTCGGTGCTTACGAGACTAAAACAGTTTTTTTTGCTAGAAAATTATTTAAAACCCCCAAACATTATATATTTTTTTTCTAACACCCTAGAGAATAAAATGGCGGTCATTGCTATACTTTTTCTCACACCGTATTTGCGCAGCGGTCTCTTACAAGCACACTTTTTTTGGAAAAAATTCACTTTCTTGAATTAAAAAATAAGACAACAAAAAATTTGGCCCAATTTTTTTATATATTGTGAAAGATAATGTTACGCCGAGTAAAATGATACCCAACATGTCACGCTTAAAAATTGCGCCCGCTCGTGGCATGGCGTCAAACTTTTACCCTTAAAAATCTCGATAGGCGACGTTTAAAAAATTCTACAGGTTGCATTTTTTGAGATACAGAGGAGGTCGAGGGCTAGAATTATTGCTCTCGCTCTAACGATCGCGGCGATACCTCACTTGTGTGGTTTGAACACCGTTTTCATATGCGGGCGCTACTCGCGTATGCGTTTGCTTCTGCGCGCGAGCTCGTCAGGACGGGGTTTTCGTTTTTATTTTTATTTATTTTAGAATTTTTAACACTGAAAAAAAAAATTATCACTTTTATTCCTATTACAAGGAATGTAAACATCCCTTGTAATAGAAAAAAGCATGACAGGTCCTCTTAAATATGAGATCTGGGGTCAAAAAGACCTCAGATCTCATATTCAGGCTTAACCTCCCTGGCGGTATCCCCGAGCGTGACTCGGGGTGGGTTTTTCTGCTAAGAACGGTATCCCCGAGTCACGCTCGGGGTAGCCATGCAGAGCCTGCAGCGCGCGCTGGCTTACCTTTTTCCTGGATCCAGCGATGCATCCCCGCTGTGTGAGCGAGCGGGTGCTTCGCTTGATTCACACAGCGTCCCCGTGTGCCGCCGATCTCCGTTTCCTGCGACGTTACGACGCACGGAAGCGGAGAACGGCGCCAAATTCAAAAAAGTAAACAAACACTTTACATACAGTATACTGTAATCTTATAGATTACAGTACTGTATGTAAAAAATACACACCCCCCATGTCCCTAGTGGTCTGTCCAGTGTCCTACATGTTCTTTTATAAAATAAAAAGTGTTCTTTCTGCCTGGAAACTGTAAATTGCCCATAGCAACCAAAAGTGTCCCTTTATGTCAAAAATGGTTTTAGATCAGCTAGAAAACAGCGATAATAAATTTTAATCACTTGCAGAATTGAGCGATAGCGATTTGTGGGGAAATTCGTCATAAAAAAATAAAATAATGACAGCGACAATTCTGCAACTGAGCAAATTTCAGTGTTTTTGAGTTGATTACATTATTGAATATTTTTTATTATAATTACATTATAATTTGTTATAATTATTTATAGTTTTTTATTATATAAAAAATTATGATTTTGTTTTTCAAACTTTATCATACCCGGGATGTCTTGTTTGGACAGATTTAAGTGAGTTATTCCTAAGAATTGCATGCCTACAGTATAAAATGCCAAATTTCCATGCAAATAATTGTACCGCTTTTGGTACGTAATTCCAGACAGAATCATACCGCCAGGGAGGTTAAATGCAAAAAAAAAAAAAAGAAAAAATGTAAACAAAATAAATGTTTCTTTAAGACGCTGGGCGGAAATGACGTTTTGACGTCACTTCTGCCCAGCAGAGGTATGGGGACGGCTGAGGGACATTTTTTCCCTCAGTCGCATCCCGGGACAGCCAGCAAGAGGACCCGATCGCCTCCGCCGCTACCGACGGCTACGGCGATCTCGCGGCGAATCTGCCGCGATGCCTGCCGTTATCGTTAACAGGTCCGCCCCACGAAGAGATGGATATCTTGGTTGTGGCAGCAGCTGCCGCCGTTACCGAGATATCCATCTTCAAAAAAATGACGTCTTTAGACGTGGGGCGGATCTCAAGTGGTTAAAATGCTCCATTTACCATTTTTTCAGAACTCTCCCTATTCCCATTTCCAATTTTTTTTTTAATCTCTGCAAACGTTACTTAACAAGTGTATATGGAAGGGGTCTAAACCCAGATGTGCTCACTCAAAACTTCTAAAACATAAATCAGCAGGCACTATTGATTTTGCGGACTACTATACTGCCACAATTCTAGACCAACTTGCTGAATGGTTCCATCTTCACCCTACTAAATTATGGAGCAATATAGAAAACGTGTCACTTATTCGCCCAAATTTAAAATGGTGAGTGCTCAGCACCCCCTTCAGATCCAAACTTTCCACAACTTTATCTCCCACCATGTTGGCCTCAGCTAAAGCGTGGAATACCCTGATAACTGACAACAAAATCCACTCTAGCATCCCACAAATACCAATCCCAATCGAAGTTCTCATCACCTGTCACCCGACCTCTCCTTGTCCCATTGGTCAAGGCTGGGTATACTGTCCATTCATGATTTATTCCGATACTTACAGGTTAAGTCCTATCATCTTCTCCAAAAAGAATTTAACCTACCTGCCACCGACTCTTCCACCTACATTAAAATCAAACATTGCCTTGGTAAACTTCAGATACCTCTTTACACAGTACTACCTAAAGCCTGGGATTACCTGACCGACACATGCCATAAAACTAAATGTATATCTTTTTTTTATAACATGTTACAGAATAAACTCTTCTTTACTAAGTCATCCCCCCACACTCACTGGGAAAATGATCTAAGCCAAACCTTCACGGACCACCAATGGCAAAAAGCTATACAGTCTATATATAAGGCTACTAAATGCTCCGCGCTATGGGAACTTACCCAAAAATTATCCTTGCGATGGTATCTCACACCATTCAAGCTCGCGTCGTTCAGCTCAAAAGTAAGCGATACATGCTGGAGATGTAACTCAGATAGAGGAGACTTATTCCATATAATGTGGGAATGTACCAAAATACAAACCTACTGGAAAACCATTTTTCAAATCCTATCAGATATAACTAATCAATACTTGCCACCTAGGCCTGAATTGGCAATCCCGAACCTCACTATAGAATCGTTACCTCATGTTTTCAGACATGTGGTTATACATGTCCTTTTAGCAGCTAGGCTTAGCATAACTAGATTGTGGAAGACTGATAGGCCCCCCACCGTCGAAAATACTTTAGACTTGGTAAACCTCCATTACGGATATGAGTTGACTCTAGCATCCAGCGCTGGCAATTTGAATAAGGGTAAGGCCATTTGGTCACAATGGGAAAGGTGGTCTGGAGCAGCAAAAATGTTATGATTAATATCTATAACTTTTTTAGAATGAATGTTTTTTCTCTTTGTGATGTAGACCCTGATTGCCTTAACTTGATTTTATGTAGGTTTCACTCTGAGCAACCATAACCTGCCTCCAGGTAACAAAAGTGGTCCCATTAGGGGTTCCTGGGGTGGATTGTGTCCACTTACTATATCGACCTATATGTAATGTGAAATTTTGAACACTTGCTGTTATCAGTTTTTTTAACCTGTTTGTGTTTAAGCACACAATCCTGAGACGTTTGTTACCGTCTCTTAATGTATGACAACACTATACAATGTATGTCTATATTTATCTTGTTTATGATAAACTTCAATAAAAATCTATTGTTGAAAAAAAAAAACTCCTCTCTAGAGTAAGGGGCCTCTGGGGGAATGGCCTCATCAGGTGATTGCCCAGACTGAATGCTTAATCAACAATAAAGACGAACGGGAGTCCTTCAACATTGTCTTCACCAGGTGGCAATGCCAGGCCACTCCTCTGCAGATGTCTGGACGGAGACTCCACCATCCAACATCCGGCTATTCTTCTCCACGTACACAGAGAAACTCATATTGTGCCGACACCACCGCCATCAACACTATACTGTTAAACCCCTTATAATTGCAATAGGCCCGAATGGGGTGGGGGCACAATGTGGACATGCTTCCCATCTATATCCCCTCCTCAGTTAACAAAGTCCCACTGCTGGGCAAAATGGGAGGCCACAGTCTGCCATTCCTGTGGTGTTAAAGGAAACTGTGGAGTCAAACCAGAAAATAAAATACTAGTACTTTTGCACATAACATTGCAAGCAGATTACACAAAAATATTCTTGGCCAACATCAGTATAACATTTATTTAAAGAAGTATTTAAAGACAAAAATATAAGGCCTGCTTATCAGATTCCTCACCCCCTCTGATGGCCCACTGTAAATTTTTTAGGGTGGGGGGGGTTCTAGCTGAATTTGGGACCCCAAAATAAAGCCTCTGCCACTATGTCTGAATTTAATGAGAACAAAAACATTTGTACACATTTTAGGGGGTGTTTAGGGTAAAGCACTACAATGAAGCTGACAAAATAGATTGTTAAATGACTAGGCTAGGTGTGTATGGGCCAAAGATAGCATGCTGGAGAGGTTAGTGAAGGGAAATATGCATGTAGGAGCAAAAAGGAGCATTAAAAGCTTACAGCATGCATGAGGACAAAGGGGACATTCACAGCATATTACAATCATGGTAATAGGGAATGATGAAAGAAATAAAATACATTAGCATACATTAAATACATAGGGCTAGATTCACGTAGCCCGCCATAACTTTGTGCGGGCGTAGCGTATCTTGTTTACGCTACGCCGCTGTAAATTAGCGAGGCAAGTGCTGTATTCACCAAGCTAAGTTACGGCGGCGTAGCGTAAATGGGCCGGCGTAAGCCCGGGTAATTCAAATGTGGATGAGGTTTTATGGAAATGTGTTGTGATCCCACGTTTTTGACACTTTTTTTGAACTGCGCATTCGCCGTCCATGGACGTATCCCAGTGTGCATGCTCCAAATTACGACGCTAAGACGCATTGGTTTCGACGTGAACGTAATTGACGTAAAGCCCCATTCACAGACGAGTTACGCAAACAATGTAAAATCTGAAAAATTTGACGCGGTCCCGACGTCCATACTTAACATTGGCTGCGCAATCTTTTTGGTGGTTTATCTTTACGCCGGAAAACGCCATACGTAAAAGGCGTAACTTTACTGTGTCGGCCGGGCGTACGTTCATGAATAGGGCGATCCCTGTCGTGAACTTGAGGTCCTGCAGACTTCTCCCTGTTGCCAAGTAGTTTGTGATATAAGGGGACAGCAAAGCCAACAGACGGTGAAAAACGGGGTCTGTCATTCAGCGATGATTCCTAAAATCATCAGGATTATTCTCCTGGATCTCCCACAGCTAAGACATATGACAGAATTGGTCACACTGGAGCAACCAAGTCTTCGTCCATGAACTCCTCCTCACCCTGTTCATGGACTGAACTTGGGTTAAAGTAAGAACCCCAACACCAAGCCCATGCACAGCATGAACTCTACGACGTACCCACAACATAGCTAGAAAACGGCCAGCTGGTCCAGAACGAACTAAACAGAACACACTGAAAAACAGAAAGGCCTATGAAGAATGACATGAAAATCAGAAACAATTGCACATGAACGCACTGAAAAACAGATGCAAACTCACTACATGCACTGAAAGACAGATACAAACCCACAAGCACCAACTGAATACCAGAAAACAATCTGAAAAGCATGAATACTGAAAAGCGTGAATCGTCTCTCACCAAACTTTTACTAACACGAGATCAGCAAAAGCAGCCCAAAAGGTGGCGCTGTTGGAATTAAACTTCCGTTTTATTCTGCTGTCGTACATGTTGTACATCATTGGCGGCCGGAATTTGGTGTGATTGTGTGTATGCAAGACAGCTTAAACGAAATTCCGGCGGAAAAACCACCCAAGTTTATTCCGAAGGAAAAAACGGTCGTGTGTACAGGGCATAAGTAGGAACAACGATCTGTATTCTCTGCCCAGTCAGTCCCATCCCCTCACAGTTATAACACACTTAACCCCTTGATTGCCCCTAGTGTTTACCCCTTCCTTGCCAATGACATTTATACAGTAATCAGTGGCTATTTTTAGCTCTGTTCACTGTATAAATGTCAATGGTCCCAAAAAAAGTGTCAAAAGTTTCCGATTTGTCTGCTGAAATATCGCAGTCCAGATAAAAATCACTGATTGCCGCCATTACTATTAAAAAAATGCCTAAAATCTATGACCTATTTTGTAGACACTATGGGCCAGATTCACAGAGCGATTACGCGTGCGCAACTGCTGTTGCGCGTGCGTAAGTCTAAATGTGCGCGTGCGTATAGTTGGACGCGATTCACAAAACAATATACGCCAGAAATCTACGTTTTTTGGTCCGGCGTAATTGAGTTAGACATTCGCTTCCCTTCGCGCAAAACTGCGCTAGACACACCATTGATTTGCTAGTCAAATATGCTAATGAGGGAGTTACGGGGATCCACAAAAAAACGCAGTTGCTGCGCAGGCTACGCGATGTGCGCAACTGCAAAATGTCCTGTCTAAAGTTAGAGCCCATAAAAGCTGATCTAACTTTTGGAAAAAAGTCTAATTGTCAGATAAAGCAACACCGTTACTGAGGAGCAGACCACACACACGTGTTGCACTACAATTTGACTGCCAACATGCTAGGGGCATCGTCGCTCATAGCTGCACTAGTGAATATAGATGACCAAAGAAGGAGGAGGGCACGGAGGATGGCACGGGAGAGGGTATACCGCACCCGCATACACCTGTTTGGCATGAATGATTCAGAGGTCTTTCGCATCTTCAGATTCCCCCCTCATGCCATCCTGGAATTAACCACAACCTTGCAGGAGGACATCACCAGCCCAACACACCGCTCACATGCAGTGCAGCCACTGGTGAAGGTCCTGGCAACACTCCATGTCCTTGCCAGTGGCTCTTTTCAGCGTACAAGTGGAGTGGTGGCTGGGATGTCACAATCCTCCATGAGCAGATGTGTGCACCAGGTTGTCCCTGCAATCCTCACACGCTTGGCCAACCAAATCATCAAACCCACCACTGAGGAGCTTCGAATCAAGGCAATGGCAGATTTCTACCGAATTGCCAGATTCCCACGCACCATCGGGGCCATAGATTGCACACATGTGGCACTCCAGCCCCCCCATGAGACCGAGCACATGTACCGCAATCGGAAGAATTGGCACTCCATCAACGTACAGGTGATAGTTGATGCCCAAGGCCTCATATGGCACGTCCGTGCCAAACACCCAGGGTCCAGCCATGACAGCTACATCTACAATCAAAGCCACATCCGAACAGAATTCGAACAGAACGTGTATGGGAACACCTGGCTGGTTGGTGAGTGACATGGGAGTCAGGCATGACTATCCCCTCCCGTGATGCACAACAGAAGTGGCACATGCATGACTAACATTCTCCTGTCTTTTCCTTTACAGGTGACTCTGCATATGCACTGGGACCCCATCTCATGACTCCTATCCGGAACCCCCAAACCCCAGGAGAGGAACGATACAATGAAGCACACATCAAAACCCGTGCAGTGGTGGAGCGCACCTTTGGCCTCCTGAAGTCACGTTTCCGATGCCTGGATAAGTCTGGGGGTACACTGTTGTATTCCCCAAACTTCGTGTGCCATATCATCGCTGCATGTTGCATGCTACACAATCTCGCAGTGAGGAAGGGCCTGCAGGTTGAGCTACGTGATGATCTGACCCCCCAACCAGAAAATCAACCCCTAACCGAGGATACCCCGTCTTCTGAGGGAAGAGCAGTCAGGAGGCAGCTCATATTGGGCATCTTTGCACGTTAAACACACACATTAATCATGGCACAATGAGAATGCATGCATGCACACCACTATGGTCCCTAGCACACACACCCCACATCCTCATCAAATTGGATTGGCACCAGTCCACCATGCAAGACTGGTGAGCAGTAACGCCACGTCAAGGCTCCAATTATGTCACTGTACATTCATACACCATTCACACGGACCTGGGAATCACTTCTCCCTGGTCCTGGGGAAACCCTTCTCCACCAAAATTGAGGGTGACACCCCTTTTTCCAGCAGGAATGTCACCCCCACATTCAAACATCATTCACAACCCAAAATATGCCAAAAAAGTCAAACAAACAAAAATGCATAGAAACAAAAAATGCATAGGAAAAAAAAAATGCTTCGAAAAAACAAAAAAAAGCAGAGAACAAAAATAAAAAAGCTTTCAAAACAAACAAAAGGGGGACAAAAAAATTATTGCCCTCTGCCTGAGCCACGCCTGGGGCGCCCCCGGCCACGGCCCCGGACCCTCAGGGGAGACGCATGGGGGAGGGGAAAAGCCGGGGAAGGAGGAGCAGCCCCTGAGATCTGCCCACCTGGCGGCCTGCCCTCCAAGGCCACGGCTATTCTGTCCAGGGCAGCACCAAGTGTTGCCGTGTTGCCCTGGATAGCCTGGGTAAGGGCCCTCACATCCTGCCCAACGCCTGCTGCTGTAGTTTGCAGGTCATTTAGGCAGGTTGTGGAGGCCCGGGAGTGGGAGTCCAGGTTACCCAGGCTATCATTAATGGAGGACAGGCTCTGATCCACCCGCCCCATAGTCTGGCAGAGCTGTCTCAGAAGGCGGGTCTGGGTGGCCAGGTTCCTTCTCAGACAGGCGGGCATGAGATTGGGCGCCCCCCTGGTGCTTGGGGATGACCTCCTGGCTCCAGCTGATGGTTGTGGCCGGGGAGAAGGGGAGGCCCTTGTGAGGGGAGCCATGTTGGGGGAGGAGGGGGGGGGGCTGACCCTTAGGGAGGGCAGGCTTCTTGCAGCCAGAGGGGAAGAGTCCGCAGAAACCAAAGGGCCAGTGCCTTCCATGGACTCCTCCTCCTCATGATTCTGCTCCTCCTCATGATCGTCCTCCGCATGATCCTCCCCCTCCTCTTGTTCCTCCTCTGCGGACTCTGGCCTTGTTGGGGGGGCCTCATTAGGCTGCTGTCCTGGGGTTGGAGCGGTCAGTCCAGATGGCCCTGCACCCTCCTGCACAGCTGTGGATGAGACAAAACATTCACAGGTTGGAGGATCCACACACTTGCCACATATTCCCTTTCACCCCCTCCCCCACACATGCTACACACCTGAGAGAAATAAAAACCTTACCTGGCACCGCGGGGACCGGACTTGTGTCAAAGCCTGGCAGGCCCTCCAATTCATGCCGGTGAAAGGTCAGGGCCACCACACGCTCCGTCTCTGAAAATCTAACCCGGCATGGTGGGCCCCCTCCTGTGCCCCTGGCATGGGCATTTATTGCGGCCAGTTTTTTTTTCACCTCACGCCGGAGGTCATTTATTTTCTTTTCTATCCCAGAGCGGGTCCGTGTCTCCCCCTCCCCCGATGAATTCACCTGCTCCGTGATCCTATCCAATATCTCCCTCCTCCTGGCCGGGGTGGTGGTGACACTCTGCGGGCCGTGGAGAAAACGCCCATAGTCGGTAATGGCCCGGGCAAGAATTCTTTTTTCCCCCACAGTAAAATTGAGCTTTCTTTTTCTCTCAGTCATACTTCCAAACAAACTCACTAGCAGTCACCAAAAATCTGTCACAAATACAAGCACAACCAATCAGACAAGAACACACACAAAGAGAAAAAGAACAGCCAAAAATAACACTAGCACTCAGCAAGAAAACACACACAAAAAAATCAGATGAAAAAAAAAAGCAAGAAAACAAACGCTCAGAAATCTATCAATCAAACAAACAGTCTCAAACACTTATCAAAATACACTTTCACAAAACTACCAACAAGCACAAGATCACACAGAACACTAATCTCACAACTACAAAACACACTCTAACGAACAACAGAGCAAAAGCACTTGATTCAATGGGAAGGGACACAAAGGGATGTACTTTTGCAATGGAAGGGCGTTTGTGTGTGTCTATTTATGCTGTCTGCGTAGTTCACAACGTTGCCCTAGTCCATTTCCAATTTCAATGATTGCGCCGCTCCCGAGTTGTGAGCATGCGCACAACGGAGCTGACATGGTTTCCTTCACGCGCGCATGCGCGAGTCGGCCGGCCCTTCATTTGCATGGGGTCACGGCTCATTTCAATGTAACACGCCCACGTCCCTCCCAATTTGTATTACTCCTCTTTACGCCTACGGAAAAAACCTTACGTTTGCGCAAGCTCTTGCGTAAAAGCTACGTGAATCGCCGGATTACGCGGCTAGATTGCGCAAGTCTAACGGAAAAGTGGTGCGCTACGCCGGAATGATAATGCGCCGATCTACGTGAATCTGCCCCTATAACTTTTGCGCAAACCACTCAATATACGCTTTTTATTTTCTTTTTTTTTTCCAAAATGATATAGAAGAATACATATCTGCCTAAACTGAGGAAAAAAAAAATTTTTTTTTTTTGTTGGATGTTTATTATAGCAAAAAGTAAAAAATATTGTTGTTTTTTTTTTTCAATTGTCACTCTACTTTTGTTTATAGCTCAAAAAATAAAACTGCAGAGAAATACCACCAAAAGAAAGCTCTATTTGTGGGGGGAAAAAAAAGACGTAAATTTTGTTTGGTTAAAGCATCGCACGACCGCGCAATTGTCAGTTAAAGCAACACAGAGGCTGAAGTTGTTAAAGTAGTTTCATCTCTTAACACCAGGTGTGTGTGTGTGTGTCATTGAAGTAAAAGTAATGTGAGAAGAGCAGTTTAACCCTGTGCAAACACCCATATTATTGTATTTAAATAAAGGGAAGGAAAAGTCGTCACTTCCTCATTTCTGTAACGCTGCGAGTTTGCTGTAGAACTGCTCTGTTGCCGGAGGTTAAACAACAGCATTTAGATTTGGTAATGAAAAATCTTTTTTTTGCTGTAACCCCAGAAAAAGGTAAGCAAATGCAATCATCTACATTCATATGTTTTTTTTTCTCTTTCAGCAGGTATCTTATTTCCTTCACAGTTTCCTATAGGTCAGACCTACAGCTGGTTCACTTGCAATTTTCTTTCAAAGAACACGTCTGTAGAAGAAAAATAAACCTTTCTTGTAGTTATATAGTCAATGTCTACCTTTTAAAATATATTTTCCCATCCTTGATGATATCCATGGAATCTTTACATTATATCATTTATTTACCCTAAAAACGAACATTTAACATTTTTAGACAATTGTTTTTAATAAGGAAACCCCATTTTAAGAGAAATATATAAATTCTTATTTCTGATCCTTTCTTTTTCAAATGCAGATTGATTGTTGGTCATAATTTTCAGCTGACTTCAGTGCATTTTAGATCATGGAATGAAACAAGGAATCACATTAGCAAGTTTGCATTTATAGGCTACATGTTTATTCTGGGTCAGTCACACAAAGTATTGAGGTTATATTGTCCTTGTGATAGTGGGTAGGTTAGAGTTTGGAATCATGCCTTCTGGGTTTCAGACCACCTGAAACACGGACACATTATTCAGACCGGACTATGGCTCCCCCCCCCCACGCACACACACAGATGGGAGAGGCGAGAGGACTCAATCTGCATCTCTTCCACCAACCTCTACCCCTCTTTGTCTGGCCACACTCCAATTCCTGGTGCTGTGGCTCAGAAAAGGAAAGTGGGGATGGGAAATTTGAAGTTCAGTAGCCTCAGATACATCTGGATGAGAGGTGCTGACTGCCAAGGGGTGAGTGAGCTCACCATCCAACCCTGTCTGTGACGGAAGTCTCCCCCTTCTTTCTCCTGTCCTGTCTCTTCAGGGTTCTCAAAGCACCCCTTACATCAGAGGTCCTCTTTACACCAGAGGCCATAGTGTTCCTCCTTACATCAGAGTTCCCCCTGAAATCATGGTTCCCAGATCATCCCTTATGTTAGAGGCCCCAGAGTTCTCCCTTACATCAGAGTCTGTATAGTCCCCCCTTACAGTGTAAGGGAACTCTGTGTAAAGGGAGACCCTTGTGATTAATTTAGAAATGATTAATTTAGAAATGTATTTAGAAATGTTATTTAATTGCAAAATATATGTATAGTTTATACTATAAAAAAATAATGTAAAATGCTGTGCACCATTAAGTGTTCGGGTTTCACTAGGTGGCTTTGTTAACATTGAAATTTCATCTCTAGCCCTATGGAGGACTAATACTTATGGCACTGCTGATAGAATCTTGTACATATTTAAAGTGAACCAGTCTCCTTCTGGTCTCTGTATTCAATACCCTTGTTTAGACTGACCATATGGTGCTTTGATTATTATATCATAGTGCAGGGGTAGGCAACCTTTAAGAAGTGGAGATCTACCTGGTGTGCCTTTTTATTTCTAGAAAAATATATTTACTAGCAAGCCCCCAACAATAAGTAAAGACCTAGAATTTCTTCCCTGGCCACGAACCAAAGCATTGTGACCACATTGGGCCAGATTCTCAGAAGCGCTACGACGGGGTATCACAGATACCCTGTCGTATCGCCGTTTTTTTGCCCGTGTATCTATGCTTGTGATTCCTAGAATCACTTACACATAGATACAGGTGAAGATCCGCCATGTGTAAAACAATTACACTGGCGGATCGTAGATGTAATGACAACTCCGGCCGCTAGGTGGCCTTTACATTGTTTTCTCATTTGCCTATGCAAATGAGGCTAATACGCCGATTCCCGTACGCTTTTACGCCGCCCCATCGTGGTTAACATCGTTTTCGTCCGCGTAAGGTTACCCCTGCTAAGATGTGGAGTAACCTTACGAAGTCCCGTCGGATGCCATGTTAAGTATGGCCTCGGGACTGCGTCGTGTTGTGCGTACGTCTATTCTCAATGGGGCTGGCGTACGCTACGATTACGTCGTTTACATTGAGAAAATGTGACGTCCTTTGGAGCATGCGCACTGGGATTTTGTTGCGGCCGGCGCATGCGCAGTTCAATCGGCACGGGGGCACGCTTAATTTAAATACAAGCCGCCCCCTTTGAATTACGTGGCCGTATGCTGGGCCATTTACGTACGCCGCCGCAAACTACGGAGCAAGTGCTTTGGGAATAAAGCACTTGCTCCAGTACGAGGCGGCGGCGTAGTGCTAATGGCTAACGCTACGCCGCCGCAAATGTACAAGAATCTGGCCCATTTTGTCTACACCCCGTCTGCAGCTAAAGGGGGAATGGTTGGGAAGTTGGAAAATGGCGGCTTAGCTGAACCACCAATGTGAACAAGCCCTACGCACAGACCACTTCACAAAGTACTAACAAAATTACCCCCTCTGCTTGGTTCAATTTACTTCCCACCCATTTTCTTTATGATAGAGATCTCCCCTAATATCCCTTATTCTCCTACCCAGCCTGCTCACTCAGTACAGACTCTCTGTCCAGCCACTTGCTTTACAGCACAGAACCCCCCACCCAGTACAGACCCCCTTCCCAGTTCAGGTGCCTCAATACAGAAAACCTCCTCATTCCTTCCCTCCAACCCCCCCCCCCCCCCCCCAGAGTACAGAACTGCAAGAACAGAAGACACAAAGCTCAGAGTGAGAAGTCTGGTGTAGGGAAGGAGACTTTCTTTAGCACTGAGCTACCTCTCTTACTAAAAAGCAGCAGCACAGCAGGTGTGGGCTCACTGGGACAGCTGTGGCCACCTCACAGTTTTTTATTTGTGTTATACAGTGCTAAAGAAACATTGGCAGCCGCAGCAACCCCAGTGAGCCCACACCTGCTGCTTCAGTGAGAGAGGTAGCTCAGTGCCAGAGCAAGCCTCTCCACAGCCCCACTCACCTGCTCCATCTGCTTGGCTTTCTCCTTCCCTTATCCTCTGGCCTGGCTCTCTCCTTCGCTGCTCTGTCGACCTGGCTCTCTCCTTTCCTTCTCCACCAGTCCTGCTCTCTCTTCACTTGCTCCACTTGATGTGCTCTCTCTTTCCCTAATCTGCCCGTTTGGCTCTCTCCTTCCCTGCTCCACCTGCCGAGATATCTCTTCACCTGATTTGCCCACCCGGCTCTCTCCCTGCTCCACCAGTCCAGCTCTCTCCTCACTTGCTCCACACGCTGAGCTCTCTCTTTCCCCAATCTGCCTGCCTGGATCTTTCCTTCCCTGCTCTAGCTGCCGAGATATCTCCTAACCTGATTTGCTTACCCAGCTCTCTCCTTCCCTGCTCCACCTGCCTGGTTTCGGCAATGCAGAATCTACCCATTGCCTGGCTGCGATCGATATGTTGTCGACCCTGGTCCCAGTGGATACCAGTTCTGGGTTACTCGACGTTGAACTCTACCATCTTTGAAGCAGTTATTCTATTGTGAGTCTGTTACCATTATTTGTTGAGTGCCATTTAGTTCTGGTCACCTCCTTTGGGTGCATTGGGTGGGCACTTGCTGGCGGTACCCCTCTGTCTGCTCAAAACATTTATTGGCAAAGGATAGGGTGCCATTTATTGCAGCCCCTACGGTATACTAACACCTAGATACAGGATTGTGAAGAAAGAATGGACTTTGTAGGCACCACTTGTTTAATATAACATAAATATTTGCAAAATGTATACTAGATACATCCAATGAACTACAACAACAAATAGAGAGAAAGAACCACATATAGAACCACAGGAAGGCACTCAATGGATAATTATCACTGATGCAGGGATTTACATGATGAAAATGCCCATGCTGGAATAGAAGAAGAGTGTTTCCTGGGTGAACACTACTGAGGTTCTTGAAGCATTAAAAGTAGCTCAACATGTTTTGCAATTTAACCACGTATAATCATACACAGCAGTCTAAAAAAAATGTAAATGTCAATAGCCATGGGATACATAACAACTCACCAAATGATTGGTGTTATTGGGGCGTGTCCAGTACAGTTGCCCACCCCCGAGCACTACAACCAGCCTATCAAAGGCTGTTGAGCCCAGTAGGGAGGTGTGAATGAAGAATATGGTGGTGCACCGGGTAGCTATAGAAATATATGTGTAATTGTAGTTTATCTAGTACCAACACTTAACCATAAAAAAGATAATATTCCTGAATTAATATATATACATTGAAAAAAGTTACTTGCATAGATACAAAGGGTGAAATTAAAACCATGGGGATCTAAAAGGGCAATCCGGATGCAGAGTTTTCAGATTGGTAAGAAAGGTTCTAGAGACAAAGAAGATATATAGCTTGCTGAAAATTGTGTGTTTAAAACATAGAGCTAAGGGCTATGGGCTAAGGGCTATGCGCAAATAAAGAACATACCTTTTAATAGAGATTAATGTAGTCTAGGTATGTTGTGTGTGTTGTGTGTTAGTGTGATATCAGTCTTGCAAGTCAACTGAGGTAGAAAGTGGTGGCACAAACCATTCATTCTAAGAAAAAAGGAACTAATGTGCTAAGAATGTGATCATTGTTTGCTGATGGTCTAAATTGTGGTTGCAAACAAGCTGGATTGGCATACTTCACAATGATAAGGTCTGGGCTTTGAAAGATAAAGTTGATTGTGGCAAACCCTAGGGCCATACCCTGAGAATGCTACATCATAACATCCAAACCTCCTTGTGGAGATTCCTGGAAAAGACCAGCCACGCCTTAGATAGTGTCCAGGGAAGCCTTTAGCAGCTCAAATCCAAGAAAAAATGTCATGTAGACATTCACCTAAAATTCCTACCTGTCACTGTGGTCCTGTACTCGGTGGCTAAATTTCTGTCTTCAGTTTTACATTACTTAATTTCAACCACATTTTCGTAATTTCTGTTTTGGTTAGTTGTGAAATGTGTTCTGTTGATGAAATACACTGTAAAAATAATAAGAGAAAAATCAGTATTTCAAAATTGGTTATCTGTTGCTTACAAGTCACATTGTCTTTCCTACAGGGACAGTATGAGTGCCGAAGGCTCTATGGAGGATGAACCACTAAGTATACGTGATTCCCCAACATTACCAGAGGAAGCAGAGCATTCTGGGAATGCAGTGAATGATGAATCAAACAAAGGTCAGCCTTGAGAAAGTAACTCTAATTTTAACCATCGATTATTGACTTCTACAAATTACTATATGATAATATGTAGTGCCCAACCCTATTATATACAAAAAAAAAAACATTTCATTACATTGCGCATCAAGCTAAATATTGGCAAATTCATGATCAATATAATTATTGATACTTGTTATATTTGTTTGATGGCAATTGACATCCATACATAATTGGTCTGGACAGCTGAATAGGCAGCTACAGAGGGGACAAAGGGTCCAAGCTATATATAAAATATTCAAAATCATACTTAGAGTATGGATATATCCATACTCAAAATCATTCTAACATGAGTAAATAGAGTGTGAACTTACAAGGAATCTTGAATTAATGAACCTTGAGAGCAAGCTGAGACTTGATTTAAATGTTTGTCTGGATTATTTAAACCCGCAAGGTATGAGGGTTGACAGACCTAAACAAAAATGTGTTAACTATTAACAGAGACATATGCTGCTATTATTAATGATTACAATTACTTTTTAAAGATTGTATATGTAGATCTCTGATGGGGTAGCTAGGGGTTACTGTGACTTGCAGAGCTCTTGCTGTAGACTCACCACTGCAACTTTGTTCTCGATAGAGACTTGCCATGCAAATTTGCTACAAATTGGTAAAGTGTCAGCTACAACTTGCGCTTCGAAAGTGCTCTGCAAGTGTACAACCTTCCAGTGAAAATGTGCAGCAAGTTAAAAAGACGTACAATTCAACACTGACACAAATTTGTTGCAAGTTATCCTTGATATCTGGACATAATGGCTGACATTCCTACTCTATTTCTGAAAGCTTCTTCCAGAGGCAGGCAGGAGCAATCTACCACAGGGCTAAGGGAGACCAGACCTAAAATCAAATAGCTGCTTAACCGAGTACAGCAGAGCCAAAAACCACATTAAAATACCTGTACTGTTTCAGATTTGCTTTGATAATTTTTAAACATTTGGACTACTTTTAATGGAGAGTGGATATTTCTATCTACATTATTGTTATGGTTTGGGATCAGGCTTGGAGGTCAGTGGCTGTATGTTCATGAATATACAGCTGCTATAATATATAAGCATATCCCCCCACAGGTTCACCTAAAGCACAGCACAGGGTCTAAGCACTAGCCAGTCTAAAGTAGAGCTCCTGATGGTGGAGATGGGTTTTGCTTTGTTCTAATGCCAGGTGGCGGCCCTCTGGATTCCACGGTGGGAAAAAGCAAGTGGGAGTCAGGCAACAGATGAGGCACATAAGAAAAAAGCAAAAGTTTAGTCAATGAACATGCCAAAAGCATTAGTTTCATGGGATGAGACAGAGGTGTAGTTGATGAACAAGCCAAGGTCACTAATGAGTAGTGTTGCTCACGAATATTCGTATTGCGAATATTCGGCTCGAATATGGCATATTCGAGTATTCGCGATATATTCCAAATTTTGCGGTGAATATTCGATATTTCGAATATTCATATTTTTTCAATTTTTTTTTAGAACAGATCACATCCTAGAGATCCCCATCGACGTCTAAAAGCATTGCTGGTATGATTAGAGACCTTGGGCCGAGTAGCTGCAGCGATCATTTTATATTGCCGAAAAATCGCATATCACGAATATTCTGAGCCAATCAGAGTGCTCCATTCCGCATTTCTCGAAATTTTGCAATTATTTTGTATTATAAAATATCACGAATATTCTGAGCCAATCAGAGTGCACCTTACGCATTTGCCGAATATTCGCAATTATTTTGTATTGTAATATATCACGAATATTCTGAGCCAATCAGAGTGCTCCATTCCGCAATATTTCTCGAGCCAATCAGAGTGCTCCATTCCGTATTTCTCGAAATTTCGCAACTATTTTGTATTATAAAATATCACGAATATTCTGAGCCAATCAGAGTGCTCCTTCCGCATTTGCCGAATATTCGCAATTATTTTGTATTGTAATATATCACGAATATTCTGAGCCAATCAGAGTGCTCCATTCCGTATTTCTCGAAATTTCGCAATTATTTTGTATTATAAAATATCACGAATATTCTGAGCCAATCAGAGTGCTCCTTCCGCATTTCTCGAAATTTCATTCGCATTCGCAATAGCGAAATTTTGCAAACATTTCATTTCCAAAAAATATCACGAATATTCGTATTTAGCGAATATATCTCGAATATTCGACTATATATTCGAGATATATCGCAAAATCGAATATGGCATATTCTGCTCAACACTACTAATGAGTAGTAGCTGGTTGAGATCAGATGGAAGCGTAGTCAATGAACAAGCTAAGTGTCAATAGCGAATAATAGCAAAGATAAGGTCAACATGAAACATGGCTTAAATCAAGAAGTTCATGGGAAAAGCAAAGGGTTTGAGGTTCACCAGAAACAAGATACAAGGCAAGACTGTCCAAGGGCACAGGCAATAAGTTTTCCAGCATCTCAGGTGGAACAGTGAGAAGAGCTACAGCTAGACACAGGAGAGGTCCTGGGTTCAGATCCAGACTGATACGGTGATTAAAGAATGCAATTAAAAAAAAAGGCTGTTGACATGACTTTCACAAGTCTGGGCAGGGACGGCGCTACCACTGAGCAGACTAGGCAGCCGCCAAGGACGCACTGACACCTAGGGTGCAGCCATGGCCTGTTACCTACATCCTGGATGTAACCTCTGGAGCCACTGTCCCTGTGTGGGAGGTCTGCAGGAGTGTGTGCTGGAGGTCCGGAGGAGGAGAGGTTATGTCTGCTGCCGGGGATTGTGCAGGTGCACGGGGGAGAACTACTATCCCATTGTGCAGTGCACTGACATATACCTCCCCCAGCTGGATAGCTGTTCAGCGGCTCAGGGCTCTGATGCCAAGGAGCTGGCCCGCCTCCTTCATAGTCACTGGTTGGGACTCGTGAGGGTGATCCCGATTCCCGTCTGTCATTGGGGGACAGGGAGCGGAGCGGCCGGCCTCAGGGATGATCGTAGGTCCTGGAGGTAAAAAAAAAAGAAGGCTCTAAAAATGCTGTTATGTTTTTTATGCAGCCACGGGACTGGGAGAAATTGGGTTGAAAACCTACTCTGCCCAATATTAGAGATGGACAGGCGGTCATTTCGCGGCAAACTTTGGTCGTTTAGGGATTAGGGAAACTTAGGCAAACTTTGGTCGTTTAGCGATTAGGGATGAGCTTCATTGCCTGCTCGCCGAACAGCGAACTATTTGGGGTGTTCGCGGGAAGTTTGTATGAACTTTAGAACCCTGTTAAAGTCTATGGGACTCAAACGTTTGAAATCTAAAGTGCTAATTTTAAAGGCTAATATGCAAGTTATTGTCATAAAAAGTGTTTGGGGACCTGGGTCCTGCCCCAGGGGACATGTATCTATGCAATTTTTTTTTTTAAAACTGCAGTTTTTTTGGGAGCAGTGATTTTAATAATGCTTAAAGTGAAACAATAAAAGTAAAATATTTCTTTAAATTTCATACTTAGGGGGGGGGGGGTGTATATAGTATGCCTGTGAAATAGCGCATGTTTCCCGTACTTAGAACTGTCTCTGCAAACAAGCTTGTGTCATTTCGGAAGGAAACAAAGTCATTTAAGTCAAAGTGAATTTAAATTTAAAATCATGGCTATAATGAATTTTCGGCTCCCGCAATACAGAGAAAAGTAATTCATAAAAAATTTAAAAAAATGCGGGGAGGTCCCCCCAAATTCAATTAGGGTCTGGTTTGGATTTTTGGGGGGAACTCCACGCCATTTTTTTCTTAAAATATCAGGTTGAGTTCCCCTTAAATTCCATACCAGACCTGAAGGGTCTGGAATGAATATTTGGTGGGAACCCCACATTTTTTTTTTTGATGCAGGGTTCACCTTAATATCCATACCAGACCTAAAAGGCCTAGTAATTGAATTTGGGGGGACCCCCCACACATTTTTTTTTTTTAATGAATGACTTTTCCCTGTATTGCCGGGAGCCGACAATTCATTATAGCCATGAGTGATTTTAAATGACTTTTTTCCTTCAGAAATTACATTTTGTGCAGGGACAGTTCTAAGCACAGGAAACAAGGAATATTTCAATTTTATTGTTTCACTTTAAGCATTATTAAGATCACTGTTCCCAAAAAACTGACGTTTTTAAAACTTTTTTTTGCATTGATACATGTCCCCTGGGGCAGGATCCGGGTCCCCATACACATTTTAGGACAATAACTTGCATATTAGCCTTTAAAATTAGCACTTTAGATTTCAAACGTTCAAGTCCCATAGACTTTAATGGGGTTCTAAAGTTCACACAAACTTTTGGTCTGTTCGCAGGTTCTGGTGCGAACCGAACGGTGGGGTGTTTGGCTCATCCCTACTGGTGATGTTCGCGGTGGTCCGCAATGTTACATGGGTAAGAACTTTGACCTATGACACATCCATCAGGTGGTGCAGGGAATCAGAGTCCCGCGATGCCCGAGAAGGGCGCCCCCCCCCCCCGCACTTGCGCTGTGCATTGCTTCGCCGGGACCGTCCTGCAATATCCATTCTCGTCCCAGGGAATCAGAGTCCCGCGATGCCAGCAGCGTTACCACCCGGATACACCCCGCACGCTCACTGCCACTGTGTATTGCAGCCCGACACCGGCATTTTTCACCAGACCCCAGCTGCCTGGCACACACAGCGTGCACTGCGGAGTGGAGCGAACAGAACCTGCCCCTTATAACACTTATAACATACTTTCGAATATAGAAAGCATATTGTAGTGGATTTGTATTGTGGAGCATTGTGACTGGCGGTGTATTTGGTTACTGCTGGATTTTTGCCTCTTTTGCTGCGTTTCCTCTGCTACACACATTAAAAAAAATCCTGAAAAAAAAGTTTCATAACTGGTGAAATAAACCAGTGGCCCCCCAAAATGACAGATTTTGTTATATACCTTCTTCCACATACTGCGCTTCTCTAGAGACTTTTGTCACAGGGTCATTTAAAAAATTACAGACAGAGGAAGAGGCAGGCCCTTCCGCAGGGGTGGTAGGGGTAGGGCAGGAGCACCAGGCCGGAGCCAAAGTGGGAAGTGGCACAAAGTGCGTTCGATTACGTCAAAGGACACACCAGACTTGGTTGAGTGGCTCGCCACCAACACCATAACCACCATATACCCTCCGCTTGGGTCACATGAATTATTTTCCGATCCATCAGAAGACATTTTGGATGCGCAGCCATTCTTGGCATTGGATCAGGAAGAGGAGGTAGCAACAGCCAGCACTCAGCAGTCTGACGGCTCAGATAAGCCCAAGGAGGTTGGTGCCCGCTGTTGCTGCCTACTCCGAGATCTCTACTGTTAGTGATGGGGAAGGTGACGTCGATGATGACGTGTCTACAGACATCACGTGGGTGCCCACAAGAGAGGAAGAGGAGGGGAGTTCAGAGGGAGAGATGGGCCAGCAGATAGGGAGGAGAAGCAAGCCGAACTTACATTGCACAGGAGGGACAAAGCAGACTTCTAATATATCAGGAGCGAGCCATCAACCATGTACGGTCACATCTGGCGCTCCCAGGACGCCGGCCAATGGCCCTGCAGTGTGGGCTTTTTTTAATGTGTCCACTGCAGACAATAGTGTTGCTATCTGCAGCCTTTGCAGTCAACGCATAAGTCGCAGTAAGCCCAACACTCACCTAGAGATGACCACCTTAAGAAGGTACCTGGCCTCCCATCACTGAGGCCAGTGGGAGCAACGCCATCAGGACCCACAAAGCCACACTCCAGGCTCTCACCGTCCAGCCTCTTCTCCTTCTCCTTGTCCTTGTCCTCTATGCTCACAATTGTCCTCCACTCCACCTTCCATCATGCCTTCCTTAAGTTTTTCTGCAAAAAGGCAGGCTTCCGTGGCCCAAACTGCCATATAAACTGGTGGAGTCGGAGGCCTTTCGAAAATTTGTGCCCATTGGAACACCACAATGGAAGGTCCCAGGAAGGAATTTTTTTTCACAGAAGGGCATCCCAGAGCTATATGGCCATGTTAAGTTAATGTATCTCTGGCACACAGTGTCGGTGCCTAGATACATCTGACCACAGACACATGGTCTAGCAAACACGGGCAGGGAAGGTATATAACTTTCACTGCCCACTGGGTGAACCTTCTGATGGCCGTCAAGCATGTAACCCATGGCACCCATGGTCTGCCTCTTCTTTTCCTCCTCCTCCTCCTCCTACAGTGGCTAACACCACTTAATTTGACAGGTAGTAAAGTGGTGTGTGACAACGGTGCCAATCTGCTGAGCTCACTGAAACAGGGCAAAATTACACACGTGCCATGCATGGCACACGTCCTAAACTTGGTCGTGCATCGATTCGTTGCCAAATACCCTGGGCTCCAGGTCGTCTTGCGGCAGGCCAGGAAAATCTTGGCCCATTTCAGAAGATCTTACACGGCTATGGCTCGCCTTGCTGACATTCAGCGGCGACACAACCTGCCTGTCAGACGTCTTATTTGTGACTGCTCAACACGAAGGAACTCAACATTGTATATGCTTGATAGGCTGCTCCAGCAGAAACGTGCAGTTAACGACTACCTGTACCAACTGTCCAGCAGGACAGGCTCTGGGGAGCTTGGTTTTTTTGCACCGCGCCAGTGGCTGCTCATGCAGACTTCTGCGGCCATTTGAAGAGATCACCAAACTGGTCAGTCGCAGCCAGGGCGCCATCAGTGACATCCTACCTTACGCCTTCTTTCTGGAGCGTGCATTGCGTCATGACATTGATCAAGCTTATTATCATATATTTTTATTATTCATCAGAATTTTTCCTTTTTGCCTCTACTGGTTGTTGCCGTGACGCACGGTGAGGGATCTAGGCTGCATCATCAGCTCCCGCTCCGACAGTATTGGGTGCGGTCTGATAGTCTGGCTCTTATTGTGGGACACAGTATGCCAGCGTTCTTTTCCTTTTCCAAAACAAATAAATAAAAAACACAGAGGTTTTCAGTGAGTACATCGCATATACATGCATGCATTTTTTAATCACTGTTTTGCCTATTACTTAGGCCAATATGTAAATAAAATATTATTCTTGTTTAATTTTATGTTTTTTGATATCTAGAAGCTCCTGAAGAAGCGACGCCAATATAGTCGCGAAACATGTAGAGCAGCTCTTATATCGTCTAAGAACCAACCAAGGGTCCTCATCTGAAAGCATTTCTCTAACCAGCGCATATACTGTTTGAACTACATATAGCCCTGTGGCTAATAAGTTAATGTTTCTTAGAGTGACCTATGCGGTTCTTATTATTTGTATGTTTTTTCTTTTTTTCTAATGCATAGTACAGTGTAAATGTCGTGTTGTAATTGTTGTGTCTTTTTCTATTAAAAGCGGATATTCATATATTTTTTTTTAAATTCTGTCCTGGAGTCCAGCGGCGTTCGCAGCAGAGGATGAGCGATCGCTCGTCACCCTGCTCCCCCCCTCCACACGGCGAGGGAACCAGGAAGTGAAGCGCTCCGGCTTTCCCGGTTCCCTACGGCGCATGCGCGAGTCGCGCTGCGCCCGCGATTGGCTCCCGCTGTGTGCTGGGAGCTGAGAGTTCCCAGCATACAACGGGAAAAGCCCGTCTTTTGCCCGAGACTGCGGGCCGGAAGTGGGTGCTTTCAAAAACCCCCCTCCCCCCTGAAAGGTGTCAAATGTGACACCGGAGGGGGGGAGGGTTCTGATCAGCGGATCTTCACTTTAGGGTGGAGATCCGCTTTAAATACATATATTTTTTTTTTAATTCTGTGCCTATAAAGTCCAAATTTTTCTTAGTTAGAGGCATGTTTTCATGCCCCTTTCAAAAAATCCATATTATCAAGGATGTGGCACATTCTTATTAATGGGTGAATGATTACCACCCCAGGGCAACCGTAATCAAATCAACCATGACATTGATCAAGCCGTCGAGGAGCAGGAGCAGGAAGATGAGGAAGTCGCAAATGCTGGATGAATTCCCAGGGGGGCTACTCCACCTGAGACAAGTCAACAACTGGAGTCTGAAGAGGAGTCAGAGGAGGATGTTGCCGGGGCGGAGGAAGGAGGAACAAGAAGAGCATGCTTTAAACCTTTCTGGGATCCCTGTTGTTGTCTGTGGATGGGGGGGGGGGGAATGAGGACGACATTATCCTGGATGATAAGGAGCCAGGCCAGTACAGCGCTTGTAGTTTAATGCAAATGGGGGCCTTCATGCTCTGGTGTTTTAAGAGGGACCCCGTATAAAAAGCATAAAGGGCAAGGACCAGTACTGGGTGGCAATGTACTTGGACCCCCGGTACAAACAAAACATGGCGAAAATGTTACTACCATCACAGAGGGCTATCAGAATGCAGTACTTCCAGGCCATGCTTTGAGAAATGCTGCATTCTGCTTTTGTGTCCGCTGGCAGAGGAATTTCCACTCACAGAGAAACATTTTCGGGTAACCAATCCAACAGCGCCTGCAAGAAGATGAAGATGTCTTGGGCCCCGTACACACGACCGAGCTTCTTGGCAGAATCCAGCGAGAAGCTCGCTGGGATCCATATTCTGCCGAGAAGCTCGATCGTGTGTACGTTTTCGCCGAGCAAACTGACGAGCGAGGCGTCGAGCCAAAATAGAGAGCAGGTTCTCTATTTCCTCGACGGGCCATCGGGACTAATGGCTCGACGCCTTTTTCGACAGCCTGGTCGACGAACTCGACGGCTGGCCGAGAACCTTGTCGGGCGATACGATGGGTTTAGCCCAACGAGGTTCTCGTACATGTGTACGCGGCCTCAGTCACTAATGATATGAGATCATGAATGAAGCATGGATCTCGGAGGAATTCAACACATGTGACCAGTAGATCATGTTTCATTCAGATTCTGGTAAACGCATGTGGGCTATTTTTTTGGCCTGTATTTTTTCTGTATCCGGGAATGCCTAATGTAACCAGCACAGAATATAAGTTGTTTGCTGTCCGGTGACCCTGTGGCCGTAGGGCTAATTTTTGGGGCCTGTAATGACCAACACTTACTTCTGTATCCGGTGAATGCCTAATGTACCACCAGCCACAGAATATAAGGTTGTTTGCTTTCAGGTGAACGCTTGTCGGCTAATTTTTGGGGCTTGTAATGGCCGGCACTTACTTATGTATCCGGTTTTTCACTTAATACTTCTGGTAGGTCAGTGTCCATGTTGTGGGACTATTTGTGCACAGCTAGTAAGTATTCTGTGGCTGCAAATATGACCTGAAGATTTTTAATATTCGCCTGCCATAAAGGATCACTAAAGGATTATTTTATTTTTTTTTAGCTAAATAGCTTCCTTTACCTTACTGCAGTACTGGATTCATGTCCTTATTGTTTGTTTTTTCCTTTAAAGTTACTGTAATCCTGCTCTGTTCTCCACACTTCCTGTTTGTCTGTTTCCTTATAACCACAGTGCTGGGAGCTTTCTCACGGTGGTCTGAGCTGTCATTACTGTGTGTCTAAAACTTCCCAGAACCAATCAGATTCATTTTAAAAACAAAACACTGCCCTGGATTTGTTTGTTTTTGTTCTGTGTGTCTATTTCTACTTCACAGAAACGTGAAGCCAGTTCAAAAGTGAAACTAACCTGCAGGCACATTATATGATTGATTTTTATCTATTTTTAATAATTTTGAAAAGGAATCAGTTAACTTTTATGTCTCTATACCCTGTAAACAGTCATTTCAGCAACATTTTTTTTTCCTTTAGTGACCCTTTAAAGTCAATGGGGCCCGCCGCGAATCGCAATTTGCATTCGCAGTTAGCATTCGCGAACCGTCCGGTCGGATGTTCGTCCATCACTAGTCCCATCACACAGAACCCCACTTAATATCCTACTGTTTTATAGTAGGAAGGCAATTTTGTTACACTGGAGGAAATCGAAGGCCCTTAGCTTTTTCTTCTGGAAAGGGCTGGTGCATTCAATGATGCCATATTATAAAGCTACCTACTTGACAGGAGGATGTGGGAAGAAATTTAAAAAAGTGTGGCAGGAGGCCTGATATAACCTTGATTTAGCAGTGGGATAAAAAGACCAGTAGAAATTGTCAGTTGTTGAGAGTACATCCTTTTAACACCTAGGATAGAGATGGGAGACACTTGGGGTCCAGTCCTGGGGTTGACTATACTTCTGGGGATTTTTTTATTCAAATGCTGATAGAGTTTAATGCGGGAGGTGAATGGGCATTGCACAAACAATCCTCAAGGTTTTGAATTGAGTACTAGGTGCACTATTGTCCGGATATGAATGTTTTGGGGTGGAGCGCAAGAAAACTGAGGCTTGGGTTGTTGGGGGGCGGGGGGAGGGGGGGCTTAAGGACTGTTATCTGAATGTCTAGTTAGAGTTACTGTTAGGCCCCTTTCACATGAGCAGACCGTTCGTCCGCTTATTACAAGTCCGTTTACGGACTTGTAATGGGCCCCTATGGGATCGCGTCCGTTAGCGGATGATGCATCCGCTAACACCTGCAACGATCCGCGTCCGTTAAGGTCCGGTTTTTCGGACGGAAGAAAACCCTATTTTTCTTCCGTCTGAAGGATCGGATCGGATGAGGACGGACAGACGGTCCGTTTTCATCCGATTCCCCATAGGGGATAGCGGAGGAGAGACAGGGCAGTCCCTGAAAAATAGGGTTTTCTTCGGTCCGAAAAACCGGACCTTAACGGACGCGGATTGTTCCGGACATTAGCGGATGCATCATCCGCTAACGGACGCGATCCCATAGGGGCCCATTACAAGTCCGTAAACGGACTTGTAATAAGCGGACGAACGGTCCGCTCATGTGAAAGGGGCCTTAGTTAGATTGACTATCATATGTAAATTGTTGGCTATGTGAGTGACTTGGTGTAGTGCTGAGTCACTTTTCTACTGTATGTCTTCTATAAAACGTAATAAAAATAATTTTACAAAAAAAGATCCCAGATTAAATCCTTCCCTCTTACACAGGGGGATATATCCTTAAGGTCCCTTCCACATGGGGACGGATCTACTTTTAGTGGTCCACCAGCTCAGCGGGAGATCTCTCTTCTGATCTCCACTGAGCTGGAGGATGACAGGTCCCTCTCTGCACACTGAGCGGGGAAGGGCTTGTCCAGCACGGCTGTCTCCTATAGAGAGAGAGAGGGGACGAAAACGGGCAGCATGTCTGTTTTCATAAGATCTCACTTGATCTGATCCGCCATGGACAGATGGCGAGGTATCGCCATCCATCTGATTTCAGCAGATCGGATCAGGTCGGATGTCCGCGGACATGTCTCCGCTGACATCTGACACTCCATAGAGATGTATGGTGCGGCCGTTCAGGTCCGTCGAGAAAACTGATAGGCGGACCTGAACGGTCCAACCGTGTGAAAGGGGCCTAAAAGGAAAGTTCTACATCTCCAGTAAGTAAATATTATACATTATTATTGTAGTGTTTACCTTTAAGCAATTATTGACAAAACTTTCATATTTTTATGTTTGTATTTCTACATTTTTGTTATTATCCCTTTCATGCCTAAGCCTATTTCTGACATTTGGTATTTACAAGTTAAAATCCGTATTTTTGGCTAAAAATTACTTGGAACCCCCAAACATTATATCTATATCTGGCGATTGTTGCAATATTTAATGTCACACAGTATTTGTGCGGCTGTGTTTTAAACGCAACTTTTTAGGAAAAATGTACTTTCATGAATTAAAATAAAAATAAAAAGTAAAGTTATCCCAATTTTTTTGCATAATGTGAAAGGTGATGTTGCGGTGAGTAAATAGATACCAAGCATGTCACGGTTTATAATTGCACGCACTCGTGCAATGGCGACAAACTACGGTACCTAAGAATTATTGCTCTCGCTCCGACGATCGCGGTGATACCTCACATGTGTTATTTTAACACTGTTTTCATATGCGGGCGTGACTTGCATATGCGTTTTCTTTGTTGTGCAAGCTCACGGGGAGGGGGGCGCTTTAAAAAAAAAATATATATTTTTTTTTTTTATATAATATTAAATTGTTTTTTTTTTTTTTTTTTTACATTTTGATCACTTTTATTGCTGTCATAAGGAATGTAAACATCCCTTGTGACAGTAATAGGTGGTGACAGGTACTCCTTTGCACTTCAAAGTAGGGTTGTCCCGATACCGATACCAGTATCGGTATCGGGACCGATACCGAGTATTTGCGGGAGTACTTGTACTCCCGCAAATACCCCGATACCAAAATAGAATACTTTGCCCCCCCCCCGCCGTCGCACCCGCCGCTGCCGTACCCGCCGTCGCTGCTGCCGCATGTTTAAAGCGTGCAGGAACATCACAGCTGTCATTTGAATAGCTGTAGTGTTCCCGCCGCGTATAGACAGACACTCCCCCTTGCTCGGGATTGGATGGGTGATCGTAATCTGTCCAATTACGAGCAAGGGGGAGTGTCTATATGCGGCCGGGAAAACAGCTATTCAAATGAAAGCTGTGATGTTCCCCGGGCTGCTGCGACGGTGGCTGCTGCCAGGTATGGGGGAAATGGCTGCGGGGACATGGATGGATAGATGGAGGGACATGGATTGTGGGGACATGGATTGTGGGGACATGGATTGTGGGGACATGGATTGTGGGGACATGGCTGCAATATGTATGGGACATGGCTGCATTTGGGGACACATTTAAAAAAAGTATCGGTATTCAGTATCGGCGACTACTTGAAAAAAAGTATCGGTACTTGTACTCGGTCTTAAAAAAGTGGTATCGGGACAACCCTACTTCAAAGTATTCAGATCGCTGAAAACGGCGATTCTGAATACTGTGTACTTTTTTTAAATCCAGCGCCATTGCCAGTCGAGAAACCCGGAAGTGACGTTATGACGTCGCTTCCGTGTTAACATTGCAGAGACTGAATCAAAGCCGTTTACGGCTTAGTTTTAGTCTCCGCCTAGACACAGAAAGCGCCGGATGGAGGATCGGGTCTCCCGGTTGGATGGGAGGCCCAGTCAGAGCGGCGAGAGGAGGCGAGAGGGGGGGGATCTCCCATTCCGCTAGTCCGGCATAACAACCGAGCGGCTTTTAGCTGCATCGGTTGTTATGTCTGGATAGCCAATCTCCGGCTATAAACAACGGTACCAGGCATCATCCCGTCATAACACCCCCCGCTCAACAACTTCTCCCGCAGTACATTTTTAAAATGTTTTGGGAGGTACTGTATGCATGTTGTTTTATCTTTAGCCTCTGATAGTCCATTCAAGTGTCTAGGCAAGGTAATCATACTATGGGTACAATAGATCTTTTCATCTTAGATATGCATTGTGTCATTTTCTGTAATACTTCTTATCTAATGTTACAAGACTGTTTTACCTGTATTTCTGTTGATATTATTATGCTGATATCTCAATAAAAAAACTATTGAAACAGCTGGCATTTAACTGTAGCAAAAAGTAATGAGAATGCTGGGCTTCTCTAGGTGCCTACAATTATAGTTTTTTACCTGCTGCTGCCCTTTATTGTTTGAGTAAATTTAATAAAATGTAGGACTTAACATCACTACACATTATTAAATGACACTAGTGTATTTTATAGCCAGAATGTATCACATGTTTTCTTCAAACTAAATATATATTTTTATGGCTAGATAACAACTCCCCTCCTCGTGAGCACCATCTTATGACTACAAGAGAACTCCAGCTGTACTGGCAGAAGGAGAAATATGACGGAAAGCCAGTTAGGCTTCTTTTTCAAATCCATTCGACTCGCATTGCTGAGGATTTTCTGTCCAAATTTGTGGTAAGGAAAAATAAAATGAGTATAAGTTGAGTATAGTCAACCGACCGGAAATCTCTGCATAGAAGTGTTGTGTAGATTGTTAAGATTTACTAAAGAAAAGATGATGGTCAAGGTCCAGGGCGAGGATAACATTGGGGTTTATTTACTAAAACTGGAGAGTGCAAAATCTGGTGCAGCTCTGTATAGAAACCAATCAGCTTCCAGTTTGTTTTTTTGGCAAAGCTTAACCTCCCTGGCAGTATGATTATGTCAGATTTTGGGTCCTGAAAGCGATACGATTATTTTGCATGGAAAATTGGTGTTTTATATTGTAGGCCTGTAATTCTTAGGAATAACTCACTTAAATCTGTCCAAGCAAGAGTCTAGTAGACATCCCGGGTATGATAAAGTTTGAAACACAAAATCATAAATTATAATATAATAAATAACTATAAATAATTATAATAAATAATATAATAATAAAAATGAATCAATAATGTAATCAAATCGAAAACACTGAAATTTGCTCAGTTGCAGAATTGTCGCTTGAATTGTCGTTGACGAATTTCCCCACAAATCGCTATCGCTCAATTCTGCACGGGATTCTAATTTATTATCGCCGTTTTCTAGCTGGTCTAAAACCACTTTTGACATAAGGGACACTTTTTGCTTGCTATAGACAATCTCCAGTTTCCAGGCAGAATTTTTTTTTTTTATTATATAAAAGTGCATGCTGGACAGACCACTGGGGACAAAGGGAGTGTGTCATTATTTTAGACAGTACTGTAATCTGTAAGATTACAATATACTGTACGTGTTGCATGTTTTTACTTTTCTGAATTTGGTGCCGATCTCTGCCCCGTGCGTCGCAACTTCGCAGGGAACAGAGCTCGGCAGCACTCGGGCACTGTATGAATCGAGCGAAGAGACACAGCAGGGAGACATCGCAGGATCCAGGGGACAAGGTAAGTAACTTTGCCTGGATCCTGCAATGCGATCTCGAGTATCGCTCGGGGATACCGCTAATGGTACTGAAATTCCACCCCGAGCCAGACTCGGGAGTAGTGCTAGGCAAGTTAATTGAACAAGCTGAAGTTAGAAGATGATTGGCTACCATGCACAGCTGCATCAGGTTGTTGCACTCTCCAGTTTAAGTAAATCAACTCCATTATGCTGCATTGAAAATGAAACCACTTGCTCCAGAACATTGGGGTTGATTTACTAAAACTAGAGCGTACAGAATCATGTGCAGCTCTGCATAGAAACCAATCAGCTTCCAGGTTGTTTGTCAAAGCTTGATTGAACAAGCTGAAGTTAGAAGCTGATTGGCTACCACGCACAACTGCACAAGATTTTGCACTCTCTAGTTTTAGTAAATCAACCCCAATGTCCGAATAGTTATCTTCCTGTTGCATTACATGTATAACCACTTTTATTATGAGGTTTTCAAATCAGACCTTTATTACAGTTAAAATGCTCATAGGAAGACTGACTTCAAGCAGGTGTAACACCATGCTATGACATAGGAAGTGGAGAAAAACCTCTGCAATAGAACACAGATGGTGAAAAATACAAATCTGACAGGGGTTATAACCCTTAAAATGTTGCCTATTGTTTTACTTCAAGTCTAACTTGGCAGCCAAGCTGCATTAATCTTTCATGTTAATAAATGACAACTAAAACAAAGAGATTTTTTGACTTTACTTCCCTTTTCATTTTTCAAAATTGTATGTTGTAAGTACAGGGATGCAATGTGACAGAAAATGTTGAAATTTTTAGATGTTCCTCAAACCTTGCTAAAACTTAGGAGTTTTTGTATTGGTTTATATTTCGTGACACAAAAAGGCATGCTTACTAAAGGGACTTTTTGAACCATAAAATACTCTTATTTTAGACACAACAAATAATTATACAGTACAAAGCCAACCAAGAACAGGAAGCCGGGGATGGAAATAAAGAAATTACAATAGAATATTTATAATGGAAGATATGAAAATCCCCCACTTCCAAATAAGAGGACCTAAACTATGGAGGCTGTGCCCAAAAAAGGCAAGCAGAGGGCAAAGTTAGGCTAGTTATTAACCACTTGCCGCCCGCCTTAAGCAAAAAGACATCGGCAAAGTAGTTTCAATATCCTGACTGGACGTCATATGACGTCCTCAGGATATTGAGCCGCTGCATGCCCCCGGGGGTGCGCATTGCGGCAATCGTTGTTGCAGGGTGTCAGTCTGACACCCTGCAACACCGATCTAGGTAAAGAGTCTCTCACGGAGACTCTTTACCACGTGATCAGCCGTGTTTTTAATTCTTTAATTATTCAAGTCCAAAAAAAATAAGTTAGCTTAACCACTTGAGGAGTTTTCCTTCTCTTGGAGAGAATCAAGTAGGTTGCTGTGGTAGGTCTTATGCCACCAGCTCAGCCTTGACATCTGGCTTCCATAGGGAGTCCTCAAAGTCAATCTCCAAGGTGCTTTCTCCACTGGACATGCTGCTGTTACTGTTGGCCTGACTAGACTTTCTAGTAGGAAGCCCCGGATAGGGAGCTCTGGAGTCTCTCAGTGCCATTCACCGCAGTTTCTTTTGATGCATAAGTAACCACAAACATTCCACTTTACAGCGAGGGGCCCCGTTTTCTGTTTCTTGCAAAGGGTCCCCAATTGGCTTGTACCTGGTTGTAGAAGGAGGAGGAGGTGGTGGTGGAGGAGAAGGAGGAGAGGTAGCCTTAGTGGTCTTTGTTTCAGATGCACATTGAGAGTGGCAACGGAGTGCAGTTAGCGAGGGTGGTATGCCCTGGTAGTGGCGGGTGGCGCTTAGCAGGTCATTCAGAATCTGCAAGATTGTACCAATGTCGCTGCAAGGTCGCCCTGTACTATCCTGGCAGTGGGGATGCAAAGTACCGGAGAAGGTCCCTGAGAAAGGACCTGGTTGACAATGGTTGACAAAGCTCTCTATTACGGCACCAGGCTTTCGGAGTGGTCGTCCGGAGGGAGGAGTTAGTTCACTTACTATTTGTACTGTGTTGTGTTGTACCTGCTTTGTACAGGGTGATACGGTCACACTCTCTCCACGTGAGTGGAAGTATGGTGTTGGTAAGGTGTGGGGTGAAGGGATGCAGTGCGTGGATGTAGGGGAGATACAGGAGGGTGGAAAGATCTTGTGCACAACCTGCCAGCCTGGAGAAGGCAGGGGCCGTAGTTGGGGATGGTTGGGTGGGAAAGTGAGGATGAAAGCTGTGGTTCTTTGGTCTTGGTGGGTGGGGTAATTGCTGGGTGATAATAACATTGAAGTTTGGGTGTGTGAGTTATGTGAAGAATATCTTGGAGGGATAAGAGTCTCAGGACTTAAGAATGTAGGGATGCTAAGTGGGACTCGGGAGTCTTAGGGTATGGTGGATCAGAGATTAAGCTGTCCGGGGGTGAAGGAGAAATGATGGTTTGATCAGCAATTGAAGGGGTTGGGGGGATTGCCTGATCCGGAGGGCCAAAAAGTGAATATTCTGGAAGAAGGGGTTAAGGAAATCAGCGGTTTGGAGTCCAGGTTGAGGAATAAGGAAGAAGTGAAGATGCTTCAGGGTTGGGAAAGGGGGAGCTGTGGGTTTGTAAGGTCTGAAGAGATGGAAGAAGTCTGGTTTAAAAGCCCCGGTGTAAGTATGCTAATGATGGGTTTATGGGAAGGATATGGGAGAGAAGAGTCTTAAGGCGTTATGTGGTAAACGGCAGAAGGATGTAAACAGAGTGGCCGGTTCGAGCGAGTGAGGAGAAGAGGGTCGGGTCCTGTGACAGGGGGGGTTGGTGATATATGAATACCAGCCCCCCCAAATAGGTAATGCCCATTGGGAAACCAGTTAACCACAGGGATGCAAAATGGTGGAATGAAGTTAACCAATGGGTATTAGGGTTGTCCTGTAATTACTTGCCCCCCCCCCCCCGCCGCCGCCGTATATACCACCGCCGCCGCCCGGTTATCACCGTACGGCGTTTATTATGGATAAGCTTGGGGTTGTAGGGGGTTTTCGAGAAAGCGTGTGTATAAGACACCCCTTGCTCGGGGATTGGTCAATCCCGAGGGGGGGAAGGGTTTTAGGGGCGATGGTTTTTACAGGGAAAAGATATTCAGGAAAGCGCCTGTAATGGCGCACGTGATTAACGGTGGAAGGATCATCATTTAGGTAGGAAGACATGCCTGCATATGTTTGGGGACATGGCGGGATATAAGTGGGGGGACATGGCTGCATATATATGGGGGACATGGCTGCATATGTTTGGGGGACATGGCTGCATATGTGGGGGGACATGGCTGCATATGTGGGGGGACATGGCTGCATATGTTTGGGGACATGGCTGCATATGTTGGGGGACATGGCTGCATATGTTTGGGGACATGGCTGCATATGTTTGGGGACATGGCTGCATATGTTTGGGAACATGGCTGCATATGTTTGGGGCCATGGCTGCATATGTTTGGGGCCATGGCTGCATACGTGGGGGACATGGCTGCATACGTGGGGGACATGGCTGCATACGTGGGGGACATGGTTGCATATGTGGGGGACATGGCTGCATATGTGGGGGACACATTTAAAAAAAAGTATTGGTATTCGGTATCGGCGAGTACATGAAAAAAAGTATCGGTACTTGTACTCGGTCCTAAAAAAGTGGTATTGGGACAACCCTAATGACAATGACACAAATATTGTATGCCAATCAGTGCCCGCAATGGATGCCAATCAGTGCCCACAATGGGCATCACTGATTGGCAGTCATTGTTTGGCACTGATTGGCATCCATTAGTATAACACAAACGTTAGTGGCACCTATCAGTGCCCATCTATGCCCATCCGTGCCACCTGTGCCACCTATCAGTGTCCATCCGTGCCGCATATTAGTGCCAGTCACATTTATACAGTAATCAGTGCATATTTATAAATGTAAATGGTCCCAAAAATGTGTCAACACTGTCTGATGTGTCAGCCATAATGTCGCAGTGACAATAAAAAAGGGATTTTTAAATACAGCTTACCTGTAAAATCCTTTTCTTGGAGTACATCACGGGACACAGAGCGGCATATTCATTACTATATGGGTTATATGGAGTACCTTCAGGTGTGGACACTGGCAATCTCAAACAGGAAGTCCCCTCCCTATATAACCCCCTCCCCTAGAGGGAGTCCCTCATTTTGTAGCAAGCAGTATGCCTCCCAAAAATGGCACCCCAAAAGAGGGGTGGGAGCTCTGTGTCCCGTGATGTACTCCAAGAAAAGGATTTTACAGTAAGCTGTATTTAAAAATCCCTTTTTCTTTCTCGTACATCACGGACACAGAGCGGCATATTCATTACTATATGGGATGTCCGAAAGCAATGCTTTAATGAGGAGGGAGACATCTTCCAAAGAAGGATTTAATTTTAGAGGTATACTCAGATACTAGTAAATCCAACTTAAACGAGAAATGTAAATCTCAAATCAAATCAAGGGAGCCCCCTCAGATCCTGAGGAGCTTGAATCGCGGCCTGTAGTACTGACTGCCCAAAGGCTGTATCCGCATTCCTTCTTACGTCCACTTGATAAAATTTTGTAAACGTGTGGACTGATGACTACGTTGCTGCCTTGCATATTCGAGCCATAGAGATCTGATGATGTGCTGCCCAGGAGGTGCCCCTGGCCCTGGTAGAATGGGCCTTTACCGACAAAGGAGGAGGCACCTCTTCAAAACCGCAGGCCCGAACAATTAATTGTTTAATCCATCTTGCGATGGTGGATCAAGCGGATGCCTGACCCATCTTGGGCCCTTCCGGTAAAACGAACACCACATCTGTTTTCCGAACCTTCTCTGTAGCTTTAAGATAGGCCCTTACGGCCCTGACAATATCCAACGTATGCAGCAACCCCTCTTTTCTAGAGGTGGGTTTTGGAAGAAGGATGGAAGTACCACATCCTGGTTCAGGTGGAAACTGGATATAACCTTTGGTAGAAAGGAAGGATGAGGACGGAACCCCGCCCTATCCTTATGCAAAATGAGATATGGTTCCTTACAAGATAAGGCTGCCAATTCCGATACTCTCCTGGCCGAAACTATGGTGATCAGAAATAATACGACTTTCTAGTCAGTAAAATCAAGGTACCTCAGCCAACGGCTCAAGAGGTTGTTTCTGTAGGGATGACAGAACAAGATTTAAGTCCCATGGACAAAGTGGTGACTTGACAGGGAGGATTAATACGCAAGACCCCCTGTAAGAAGGTCTTTACCAGCGAGTGGGTGGCCAGCGGCCTCTGAAACCACACTGACAGAGCTGAGATCTGTCCCTTGATTGTGCTTAGTGCCAGGCCTTTATCCACTCCTAGCTGGAGAAAACTTAACACCCTATCAATAGTATATTTGCGGGAATTCCATCTTTTGGATTCACACCAGCCTACGTAGTTCCTCCACACCCTGTAATAAATCACCCTGGAGACCGGCTTTCTAGCCCTAATTAGGGTAGGGATTACCTGCCTAGACAGACCTCTACCCCTGAGAATCAGGGATTCAGCCTCCAGGCCGTCAAATTTAGACGCCGTAATGTAGGGTGGAGGATCGGCCTTGTGAGAGAAGGTCTGGTTGTAGAGGAAGAGTCCAAGGGTCTCCCACTGCCATCTTCAGGACTAGTGAGTACCAAGTCCTCCGGGGCCAAGCCGGAGCTACTAAAATGACTGGCTTGTGCTCCACTCTGATCTTGCGCAACAGGCGAGGGAGTAACTGTAGCGGGGAAATGCATATAGAAGTTTGAATTGATGCCAAGGGCAAACCAACGCATCGGTTCCGCAGGCCATAGGATCCCTCGTTCGAGACACGAACCTGTCTAGTTTCTTGTTGAACCTGGATGCCATTATATCTACGTCCGGCATTCCCACCTCTGGCAGATTGTCTGAAAGACTGGGGATGCAGAACCACTCCCCTGGCGACAGACTCTGGCGACTTAAGAAGTCTGCCTGCAGGTTTCCACTTCCGGGAATGAATATCGCCGAAATGCAGGGTACATGACCTCTGCCACTGAAAAATCAAGCTCACCTCCCTCTGAGTGGCCCGACTCCTGGTTCCCCCCTTGGTGTTTATGTATGCCACCGCCGCCGTGCATTGTCTGACTGGATCTCACCGGGAACCCCTTTAATCTGGAGTCCATGCCAGAAGGGCTAGGCGAGCAGCTCTGATCTCCCAAATATTGATGGGGAGCTGCCTCTCTGCTTTCACCCCCCAGTTCCCTGGCGAGAGGACCCCTCGAAGACCGCCCCCCCCCAGCCTGCCAGGCTGGCGTCCTGTGGTAACTACCTTCCAGACAACAGGGCTGAAGGATCTTCCTTTTAGAAGATTCTGGGGGTTCAACCACCAGGCCAGGCTTTGTCGGACCCTTGATGATAGCGTCAAAGGGGACTCTAAGGCATGTGCCCTCTTGCACCCAGGCTGCTAGAATGGCAGCCTGTATGCGCGCGAGTTTGTGGATCTGAGCGTATGGTACTGCCTCGAAAGTGGCCACTAGCTTGCCTAGTAATCGCATACACAGGCGAATAGTTGTTTTTTTTTCTTGTTAGAACCAACTGAAACCAGCCCTTGATAGCCTCGATCTTTACCAGGGGCAGGAACACTCTTTGCTGTTCTGTGTCTAACCTCATGCCGAGGTATTCCAACTGCTTTGTAGGCTGGAACGCTGACTTTCCCCGTTTAGGACCCAGCTGAATTCTTCGAGGTACCGAACCGTGAGGTTTACTGCCTTTTGCAGACCCGGTCGTGAGTGATCTATGATTAAAAGGTCGTCCAAGTATGCTAGGACTGTGACCCCTTGGATCCTTAAATTGGCCAGAACTGGGGGCTAGGATCTTCGTGAATACCCGGGGGGCCGTGGCCAGCCCGAAGGGGAGCGCCCTGAATTGGAAGTGTCGCTGCCCACCGCGAAGCGTAAAAATCTTTGATGCGACTGAAAGATTGGTACATGAAGGTAAGCATCCTTTATGTCTATGGAGGCCAGAAAATCGTCCTTTCTGAAGCGCGGCGGCTGCTGACCGGATGGATTCCATCCGGAAGGAACGAACCTTTAGGTAACCGTTTAACCCCTTTAGGTCCAAGATTGGCCTGACATCGCCGTTGGGCTTTGGTATGACAGAGATTGGAATAGAAACCTAGCCCTTGCTCTTGGGCTGGCACCTCTATTATTACGTCCTGGCAAAGCAGGGTGATCCAAAGCTGCCAGCATTGAGGCCCTTCCTTGCTGGATCCCTTGGTAGCCTTGATTCTTGAAATGAGGCGGAGGATACCTTAGAAACTCCAGTCTGTAACCTGTGGTTACAGATGCCCGGACCCATTTGTCGGGGATCTTGGCTTCCCAAACTTCTGAGAAGAAACGAAGCCTTCCCCCCACCCGCGAGAGTGGGGGCGCCCCTTCATAAGGCAGACTTAGGGGCTGTCTTTGTCGGCTTGCGATACCATGGCCTCTTACCCCAGGGGCCTGTCCCTGCGATCTACTGTTAAAGTTGGATCGTGCAGGGGCCGTCGATACTGCCTGGAATTTGAGGCCCCGAGACAGGAAAGAGCTGCCTTTTAAATGTAGGACCCGGAATGTCTTTTTTGACCGGTAAAGGGTACTCTTGCCATTTGAAATAGTCTGAATATATTTATCCAGATCCTCTCCGAAGAGTCGTCCTCCATGGAAGGGAAACCCTGCCAGAGCTTTTTGCATGGGGGCTCCGCCGCCCAGTTCTTCAACCATAAGAGCCTTCTCATGTGCACCAAAAATAGTGAAACGAGAGGCCTGCTGGATGGAATCTTTTATAGCATCTACAGCAAAACACAGAGCTTGGGAATGTCAGCAAATCTTCTGCTTGTTGG